>CM061488.1:4044642-5390357 GCA_030867185.1 Tagetes erecta | reverse complement strand
CTAGGGTTGGACAAGTTTCAAGTTACGGATGGACGTCAATATCGGCATTATATAGGGGGAGACCATTATGTCACTTCAAGCTTGATAATAATGATAACACATCAAAAAAACGTAAATGTAATAATAATAATAATAATAATAATAATAATAATAATAATAATAATAATAATAGTAATAATATATACACATATATGATGCGATATTTTAAAAGAGGTACGTCACAAGAAGGGCTAGCTAGTTTAGTACTAATGCACATCTTAAAATATATATAATAAACTAGATTTAAAACCGGATCATGAGTTACAATCGGGTTAAGCAGTCGGGTCTTCTACATGTGACTCCGTCACATGCGTGAATAAAAAAAGTCTCATGCGCAAAACCGTAATGTGCGCATATTAAAAAGCGACGCAATATCAAAAGTTAGAGGTCAAAACGATAAAAGTTATTGAAAGCGTGTTGTATTTCAAAGTAGAGTGCGAGATCAAGGTCGAAAATTCATCAAGGGCTAAAACGATAATTAGTAAAAGTCGGGGATTAAAACCGTAAATCGTCAAAAGTCAAAGATTATACACGTAAATACGTCAAAATAAAAAAAAAATTTAAAACATCACCTTGTTAGCCTGTGCTGGCTAAGGCACCGACTTTACCGATTAGGAAAGGTATAAATAATGTACTAATCCTAGTAGCATATGTATTTACTATTTAGTCGATAATATACTACTAATATTCTAATAATTTTATAAATACCATTCAAACACATGTATTTTTTATCGTTAATGAAAGCAAAAGTAAAAATTAAAATTATACTGTTAGTATGAATTATTATCAGCTAAAAAACGTACCTTATCGTGTACGTTAACCACCCGTAAAACCTTAATCCCGAGCTCCTCACACCGCTCCTTAAACTTCAAGTTCCCGACTCTCGGTCCCGAAAACGAAAACACCGTAACCGGTATCTTTTCGCCATCATCCCTAACATTCAACTTCATCTCACCAATATCATAAGCACTCAACAAAGCAAGTGCAGCACCCAAACTATGCCCAGTTATCGTCACACTAATCTCTTCATCTTTATAAATCTCCTTAATCCTCTTAATCTCCGAAAGAATTTGTTCACGAGCCGAAAAAGTACTATAACAACACGAATGTTCTTTCGACGTGTACAAATCGAAAAACCCTGATTCGATCTTGATCGACGGATCATCGCTGAAATGCGCGGGATGTAAAATGTCTTTTAAGTCATGGATCCATTCAAGGTACGTAACAGTTCCTCGCCATGCAATAACAATGTTTCGACGTCCTAATCTTTTGATCTCGTTTTCGTCGGTTGATACCGCGATATAGCCCATCCAGTTAGCATGTTGGCTCCATACGTTTGAAAGTTTTGATCTTTGGAAGAAATTAGGGAGATTGATGTTCGAAGTTGCGTAAAGATAACGACTGATGGTGTAACCATAATCACTCATACCAAGTTTTTGGAAGAAGTGTGAGCCGGGGTATTTACATGTTCCGCAGTATTTGGATCGCGGGTCGAAGTCGAATGAGTCGTAGCAAGCTTGAGAGAACTCGCCGTTGCGAATGATTTCGTTTCGGAGATGGGGGTTTAAAGGGTTTAAGAGGTTGTTCCAGTTGTTAGAGCCTTGGATTTGTTGCCATATTTGGTTAAGTGGTGTGTGATCTTGTTGTAAGAGTGGGTGTTTGGTGTCTTTTTGGATGTGGGTTTGTGGAGTTAGGGTTGGGGGAGATGAGGAAATAATGGGGTTTGGTGAGTTTATAAGTTTGGTATGAAGTTTGGGTTTTAGGGTTTTGGGGAAGAGATGATGAGTGGTTGGAGATGGTTGTGGGAAGGTGTGTTTGTGTTTAAGGGTTTGGAAGGATGATGAGAGGTTTGGAGATGATGATGCCATGGAAGTGATCATGAAGATGAAGATGAGATGATGAGGAGACTACAGTGTTTATAAGTTGTGCACATTTCTTGATCATATATATAGCAATAATAACAGGAGAAAATTTACAAAAGGACCACACAATATAACATATATTGTCCGTTTGACTTTTTTTTTTTTTATGTAAAAGATGATCACGTCTAGCACGCCTAGCTAGTCGATCGACATGCTTTGAAGAAAGGCTAGTCGAACGACTAACTAGTCTAGCCGAATGACTAGAAGGGATTAGAAGATCAGTCGATAGAACGACTAGATAGGCTAGTCGAATGACTAGCTAGATGTCTAGATATGTCAGTGAACGACTAGAAGGCTAGTCGAACAACTAGATAAAATAATCATAATCGCCTAAAAATGTTCATTTTGATTATTTAATCGAATGACTAAGTAAAAATGATATTTTTTGAATTATTAAAAAATATGAGATAATAATTTAGTATTTGGTAGATTTTAATTAAATTTGTATACATTATAAAATATAGATATTAACAAAAGCAATGTATGGCATCCACTTTCATTTTTAGTGATCAAGGGCACCTCATTCGGATGCTTAATTTTAGGCTTAAAGTTTTAATTAAAGGATTATTATGGGCTAAAAATGCGCATTAACCGATTCCACAACTTAATTTAATCTCTTCATCTCGAACTCTAATTTGGAATGTGAGTTCTTGAATTTTAACAACTTTAGATTATTTTACTATGTTATTAAGCTGAGTATTATACGAATTGAAAAATATAAATAAAAGAATATTTTAAAAATTTACACACCAAACACACATTCAATACACACATTCACTCTTATTTTTCTTAAAAGATGCTGAATAATAAAAGAGGTTCTAGCGCAAATCTAGGCAACATTTCTTCCTGAGTTGAGCTAGCACTAGAGGTGTTTAAAAAGTTCGCTTGAAAAAAGCTTGAGAAAAGCTCGGCTCGAAAAAAGCTCGGTTGTAAATGAGCCGGCTCGACTCGACTCGAATTGGTTCAAGCCGAGCTCGAGCTAGGCCTGGCTCGGCTCGTGAGCTCGCGAGCCAGCTCGAAATATAAATTTTATATATATATATTAGTTTTAGTAAATGTATTAAGTTTAAAAATTAGGTGGGAGGTGGTTAAAATGATTAAGCTTTTAGTTTAATTAATTCAAAATATATAACAATATGAAACAAAAACATAAATAATACATATAAATATGTTAGTTTTTTATGTTTTTTTATTATTAAAAAAATAAAAATAAAAAAAAGTTAACGAGCTGGCTCGATTGAGCTCGAGCTGGCTCGAGCTTTTAACGAGCCGAGCTCGAGCTCGATTTTTCAGCTTGATAAGAAAAACGAGCCGAGCTGGCTCGTTTAAGATCGAGCTCGAGTTCGAGCCCAGCCTAGCTCGGCTCGATAACAGCCCTAGCTAGCACCATAATTTTTTGTAATCTAAATTGGTCTCGATATGTTGTACATCTGTACTATAATGGAGACTACCCTGGATGTAAGAGTGGTTATGCTGATGATGAGGCACTTAATCGGAACCGGTGAGGTACCCTATTAACCGTAACATATGATTTTGTTTTATGTATTTTTAAATACTACCTAATCGTATTGTTTTTCGAGCATGATTTTGTTTGGGTACCTAGAATTATGATCTCTCTTTAACAAGAAATATAAAGGGTCATTGAGAACTTGTTACAGTATTGGACGTGTTTCCCTTTTGAGTTTTACGATTTGTTAATTGTTTAACACCTAGACACTTTGCAATATGGTGATGGGAGCTTGATACGGTTATAACTAATATTCATTACAATTATTCAAATATATGATTTTTTTTCTATTTTTGTTATTTTTAGGTATATTTACCAATAAACTGTGACGCTATAAGATGGTATCTTTTTTAAATTAACCTGAGAATGATGCAATCGTATATATTTTCCTTACAAGTGTCTTCCAACCACTAATTGTCATGGTTTATCGTGTATTCATGTTGGAGTTCAGCGAATACATGTATTCATTAGAGTGATATCACGATCGGTAACTATCACACGTGGCTTCGCACACCTGCCAAGCATTCCATCTAATTTTGTTGACCCGCACAAAAAATATTTTCTTCTCTTCACTGATAAATGCTTGTGTTATAAACTTTAGTTTTATATGTGTCGTTTATGAGTATGACATGTGGAAATGCACACCAAATTTTCTTTGAAGTCTTATGAACAAAAAAGTATTTATTCAACTCTTTTAGTTTGTGCATTCAGCCGACTAAAATGCACAAATTATTTTAAACACAACATGCTAAAAAGAATCTGCATTGAAGTTTTATCAACATTAGATTCCTCCTATATTTTATGGGCGAATCATCAACCACCAATAAAACCCACCCTCCAGCTCCTCTTTCGTATTTACTGATTAACTGGAAAGAATAAATTGTTTTTTTTGTGTCTAGTTGTCTTACTTTTGCTTCATCTTTATACTCGTCCTTAGGATCACATTTAAGATGAATTTTTACAGCACTACCCATCACATTTTTAGATAGTTGGGTAACTATGACTCAACCATTCTTTGTGTAAATTGCTTTAGTCCAAAATATTTTACAACTAGATTTAGGATTGGGCTGTGTAATGTAGCGGTCGGGTCTCACCTATGTGACTTCGTCATATGAGTTGATATAAAAAGTTTTATATCTTGTACGCCAAAGCCGTAATGTGTCACATATAAAAGACGAAGAAATATCAAAAATTAAAGGTCAAAACGATAACCAAGTCAAAACCAAAGGGTTCAAGTTGTAAATATGTCAAAGTAGAGTAGTAGGTCAAAGTCAAAAACCGGTTGAGTCATCAAGGACTAAAATGATAATTAGTTAAAGTCAAAGGCTAAAATCGTAAATAAGTGAAAGTTAAAAAAGTTGTTGAAAATTAGCAAATGACAAACTTGTAAATAACTCAAATTTCATGACTAATTAATAAGGTCATTTACGACCTTGCTAATTTGTAAGCATGTAAATTTCGTTGTTTATTGTAACAAATGTTAGAAGTTCTATTCGATCTATTAAAAAAATCAAAATATATTAGAATTTCTTTCTTTATTAATGTTTACTATATGACGGTCCTTAAAGTTTGAAACTACACTTAAGCAACAAAGTATATGATAAATGTGAAGTTATTAATCTAAACTAATTAACATATATGAATTAGTATTTAACATAGGAAGTTGGTGCTAATTAAACTATCGAATCAAACCCATTTTGTTAAATAGTAGTGGTCAGATAATGATGATGAGAAGGGGCCGGCCGGTCTTTACATTACAGTTATATATATGGTGTAATGATTTTCATGGATGAGTTGGGAGCTTATTGTTCAAATATTTTATCAACAAAATGCCTTAACATCTTTTAGGATTGGAAAATTAAATTTTATGAATGGTGACAGACTGATTCTGAGTAACACGATTGGTCATAATAATTTCGTTTAAGTTTAAGCAAATAAGTTGTCATGCTAATCTGTTTATGATACTTTAGTTCAACTCGTCAATCTGGTTTTGAACCGTTTAAACGAGTTAGAGTAATGCGGGCCCAAGTGTTGTGGAGCGGATCCTGATGTTTTTGGAGGCTCACAATCGTATCTCTAAGGGTGCTGCACAGAAATGGGCATAACTTGAGCTACATGCCTTCTTTTCAGACGAATTACCAGTCAATTCGAAGATCGGAACTAGGGCTACGACTTGTTACTCACTTATTTACTCTAAATAAGCCTCCTGAATGGAGTTATGGCGAATGTTATATTTTTGTCATGTTTTTTGGACTTTTGTTTTGGGCTCCTGTTGTGGATCGTAGTTGTTTTTAGACCCGTTAGGGTTTTTTCCTTATTATTTAAGATACTCTAATGCAGATCGAATGATATTTGATCATTTTCCAGTAAAAACACTAGTCTTTACGAATCTCCAAGTTTTAGGTGAATTTTGGGGTTTGGGTTTTGAATCATCACGGGTATTTAAGGAATCAACATGTTTAAACCATAGTCTTAATATTTACGCTAGATCATAGAAAGGTACATCTAACCTACTAACATAAATATAGCCCCATACTTAAATCAGTTTACGGCACTTTTATTTAGCGAGCCCTATTAAGCCCATACACCTTCAAGGCCTTTGTTGTTTCTTCTTGAAGTAAAAAAAACACACCATGTGTTCTTTGTTTTATGAACTGGTGCCTTAATTGTTCTTTGTTTTAAACGCGCTACAACCTCTTTTGGATAGCAAACCAGACCTTACTAAAAATAAGCTTTGTGCCTTGGGAGATGACGCTGAATTATGTTAAAAAAAATCCACCGTCTATCCGTCTCTGGGGCTAGAAAACCAAATGTACGTATTAAGTGCTATAAAGATCATCACATGTTTCTAAACAAGTTTTCTAGTGTTTAGCAACTTTGCTTTAAAGCAGCTTGACCCGTAACGAAGCCAGGGTCCCAATGCCCAACAAGAGCGTGTTAATCTCTTTGGAATGTTGTATGACGATTCAACGAATGTTTAAAACTTTAAAAGCGGTTGGCATCTGACTATTATTTACTGTAACAATCATAGAATGTTGTATCATAATTCTCATAATGCTTTTTTGCTATATAACAAGTTTAGTGATGATATTGGCTGATTTTGTTGCCTTTAAAGAGTTTAGATTTAGGAGATATGAGATTGCTTACATTCTTAAAGTCATTGTAGTATGTTATATATTCTCTTGCAAATCTTACCTCCACAATTAGCTTTTAATCTCAGCAACTGTACGTTCTGCCGAGTTTTACTATTATAATTTGCACATGCGCGTGTATGAGTTCAATTCATTCCACTTTTTTGGAGTTTAATTTGTGTACAATAATGCAAAGAAGATGAAGATAAGAAAAGGAGATGTTCTAAGAAATGAACATGATTATCAGAAATTAAAAGTCAAAGTCAAAAGTCAAAGTCAAAGTCAAAAGTTAAAGTCAAAAGTCAAAGTTAAAAAATAAACAAGCGAGACTGTTGAAGACAATACAGTGAAACAACAAAACTTATATCAAATTAGAGAATTTGAAAGGAGGGAAGTGGAGTCAAGAAGAGTATTAAAACTTATATGATCAAGTGAATTTGAATTTGGAAATGAAAGTCAACGGAGAAGAGAAAAGAAAGTCAAAGCATGGGATGTTGAGAGCATTCACAGTAGCTTCCCCATCTCTATCTCTAAAATTACACTAAAAACAACTATTTTTTCTCTCTCC
The DNA here is from genome assembly GCA_030867185.1 of Tagetes erecta. Lineage (NCBI taxonomy): Eukaryota > Viridiplantae > Streptophyta > Magnoliopsida > Asterales > Asteraceae > Tagetes > Tagetes erecta. The sequence goes on along the minus strand of CM061488.1, from coordinate 5,383,190 downwards.
TTCTATTTAAATAATATTTTTTTATACCTTTATCATTACAGTTTCTCTCTCCTACACTCACAATCACTTTCAATAAATATTAAAATATTATAGGGGGTGAACAGTAGCTTTTCATATATAGAGTTTCTCTCTCCTCCACCATCAAATTTTCTTTCTCCTTCACTCACAACAACTCACAACCACCCCTTAAAATATAAAAACTTCACTCACATATTTATAGGGTATCCACTGTGAATGCTCTGAGAGATAATATTCCATGGGCTGCAATTAGTGAGAAACTATTGACTAGAAATGATGCAACATGTTTCATGAAGTGGTATAATCAACTTACATCATCATGGCTGAAAAAAATGGTGTGATGCTGATGCTTATCGAATGATCGTTGCACTTTATGAAACTGATGTTGGTTGGGTTAATGTGTTGAACATAGGCTTGGTGCCATTTGTTTAAAAAGATGGAACCAAATGGTAGTAAAACGTTTGGCGAACAAGTTGACATATATATTGGCTAAACGTTTTTGCCCGATTTAGCAGACACCAGAGAGGTTTGGGACGATAAACCTGTTGTTAATCATGAGGTTTTTATTCTTGAGAGTTATAAAATGGTGTTTTAAGATATGTTTTTTAGGTTGGTGAATCATGTACAATCATCTTGTAAAAGCTAGTGTCATTTAAACAATCTCAAATGGACTTAATCCCAAAAATCTTTTAATTATGTTCAATTTGGTCAGCTTGTATTAATAACTATTTGGTGGTCAATAATCAATAACCTTTTCTCTTTCTTAATAATATATAGTTAGTGATCACATGAGAAACATATAATCAAAATTTGAAATGATTAACAACAAATAAACTAAAATGATGAGCCATTTTAGTAACCAGTGGATAATTCATACCACCAGACGTTAGACCAATGATACTCCTAACTTTATTATTATTAGCATGAACAATTTCAATATGATAATCATCATAAATTTAAAGTAATTAATGTATATAAAAAATGTCATAACTATTCAAGCAATTATCCTTTTACTTTTATATATCATATATTGTCAACATTATACAGATAGTGGAAATGCATTGTGTTAGCTAGTTAAGGGTTGGATAAAATTTTGTATATAGTGGTTCTATATATAATGATCACATGATTATGGGTGTTTACCTACTCTATGTCACTAGTGCTTGGTGGCTGGTAAGGAAGATAAATAGCAACAACACTAAAGTTATATCTTAACTTTTAAACATATTAATTAATTAACATATATAAGACATGTACATAACTTTATTTGAATAATATCATATTTTTATCATGTTAATATAGATTATATATTAATTGTTATAGAACATATATATATTAACCCTCAAATACTAGTGCATGTAGTGCATAGTTGCAAACAAGGTCTACACAAAAAGTAACACAAACAAAGGGATGTTGAGACCGGAAGAAGGGAAAAAGACGGTCGTGTGTGTGACCGGAGCCTCGGGTTTCATAGCTTCATGGCTGGTTAAGCTCCTTCTCGAGCGTGGATACTCCGTCAACGCCACTGTTCGTGACCTCAGTTACTCCCTCTATCTCTCTTTCTCTATAGTTTGTTATATATATACTTCAGTTAATTTCTTAATCCTGTTGCAAACAAATTAAAAACAAAAAAAAATATAGATATCAGGTGTTCAGAAAAAGTTTTACAATAAAGTGACAGATAAACGGGCAACAAGTTGCGCCGTAAACTTGATCTATTGTTATCTGATGGTAACTTAATTACCACTTATGACTTATTTGCCATTTATGTATGGTCAAGTTGCTTGTAATTATATCATCAATAGCAAGTCACTATTAATTTATTAACAACTTTTGATGATCAAATCTCATCAAACTTGTCATTTTGATTATTTTTATTGGAACAATAATTAGATGATCCAAAGAAAACAAAGCATTTGCTTGCACTTGATGGAGCAAAAGAAAAGCTTCATTTGTTTGAAGCAGACTTGTTAAAAGATGGTTCATTTGATGGTGCCGTTGAAGGTTGCGACGGTGTTTTTCATTGTGCATCTCCCTTCTTCATTCATACTGATAACCCGCAGGTTCATCGATGGTCTATTTTTTTCAATCACTTACATTCATTATTTTAGTTATTGTGACACAATTTAGTGTTTTTTTTTGTTTTATAGGAAGATCTTATTGATCCAGCCGTGAAGGGGACGTTGAATGTTTTGAGTTCATGTTCTAAGGTTCGATCCGTCAAAAGGGTGGTTCTCACTTCATCTGTGGCCGCAGTGTTATACAATGGCACACCATTGACACCTGAAGTTGTGGTTGATGAAAGCTGGTTTTCTGATCAAGGGTTTTGTACGGAAACAAAGGTGCGTGTAACTTCTCATGTAGAAAAAAACAAACAAACAAACGTAGCAGTATAGTGTCACTCAGAGCCAGAGCTGTGTCAACGTTTTAAGGGGCCTCAATCAAACCATCAGACTCTGGATGTGCTCGTAGGACTTTGGAGGGATAGGATATATAGTGACATACATGATCATATTTTTTTCTTTTTTGTTTGATGGCTTCAGATGTGGTACCCTCTTTCAAAGACTTTGGCTGAAGAAGCTGCATGGACATATGTGAAAGATAAAGCCATAGACATGGTCACTATTAACCCTGCATTGGTCATCGGTCCGCTCCTGCAGCCAACCCTTAACACGAGTGCACGGGCCATTCTCAGATTGATCAACGGTATGTATGCGTATGCATTTACATTGACATGTTAGGTTACATTCAAAACAGGTTTTGTACGTCTGATCCACTAAAACTTTTATCCATTTTTACCTTTTCTGGTAATTTATTTTATTTCATCTTTTTTTGGACAGCAAAACGAATAAAGCCTGGCTATCCAGGGCAACCTATTGACGAAAGGCAACCCTAATTATTTTATTTCATCTATTTAAGATAAAAAATACAACTCAAATCAACACATTTATAAGTAACTAGGTACATATGACCACCTATAATTGTCATGGTCATCTAAATCCTTAGTGTGAACCTTGTTTTCTTGGTTTTCTTTTATTTTTTGGTATATTAGTTTTAATTAAACGGTCTCAAATTTTATTTTTTTGGTTTATATCGGTTCTAACTATCGAATTAGCCGGTAACGGTCTTAACTTTTATCACTTTGACAACCAATAGACCGTCGTTAAAATATTTTTAATTCCGTTAAGTTTTTTTCTAGTTCACGAGCGATGTTTTAGGGCTTTTGATCGAAATAAGAATACGAGTCGATTGATGTAAAATTTTACTCCTAACGGCGCTCGGAATGACGAAACAGTGCTTCAATCTGGTGTTTAAACCTAACGGAGTAACGGTGCTTCAATCGGATGTAAAAATTTTGTCGTTCGAAGCGCCGTTACGTACAAGGTAACTTTTACATCAATCGACTCGTATTCTTCTTCCGATCAAAAGCCCTAAAACATCGATCTTAAATTCGAAAAAATCTAAACGGCGTTAAAATTTATTTAATGACGGTCTGGTTGCCAAAGTGATAAAAGTTGGGACTGTTACTAGCCAATTTGATAGTCGAGACCGGTAGAAACCAAAAGGTGAAAGTTTGCACCGTTTAAAACCAATATACCTTATTTTTTTTTACAATAATTCAACTTCATGTTATTAAATTCATCTGCTAACATATTCACTATAAAAGCAGCACCAACATATAGCAATATCACTGCTGGATGTGTTCATGTGAAGGATGTAGCAAATGCACATATTTTAGCATTTGAAACCCCTTCTGCAAGTGGAAGATATTGCATGGCTGAAAGTGTTGTCCATTTTTCTGAACTAGTACAAATGCTACACAAGCTTTATCCTTCATTCAAGCTTCCTGATAAGTAAGTTACCTCTTTTAACATCATTACCTAAAATTTAGCCCACAAACGATTTGATACGATGGTGGACTTGTTAAATTCCTTTAATCTATGCGGGTATGCAATCTTGACAAGGCTTTTTAGGTTAGAATTTAACTTGTTTTTGAATCTTGGTGATCCACCAGTGACGTCATGTCTTGGTAGAACCCAGTGACGAGGTGGCAACAAGCACATGTGAATAATGTACAACCTACTACTTCATTACGCTTTTTGCCACCTCATCAATGGATTCTGACAAGACTTGCTACATTGGTGACATCCGCTGGTTGAACTACATAATTTCTTGTTTAAAAATCATGTCAAGATTTCATTTGTTTTAAAAAATGCTTAAAACGGGAGATCAAACAAGCTACTTAATTCCTAAACTAGCTAGCCCCAAAGATAAACATGTAACACGTGACACGTATATATAATAGATAAAATGAGCTCAATACCAATAAGTGGGTACATACTTATTCGTATTAACAGCTACTATAGGTGGAATGTTTTTATGCGGTTTTAACGATTTAATAACTATCTTGCATGGTTGCAGGTGTGCAGATGATGATCCAATTGTAAAGTATCAGATTTCAAATGAAAAAGCAAGAAGCTTGGGGATTGATCAATATATAGCTCTTGAAGATGGTATCAAAGAGACCATTGAGAGTTTGAAAGACAAGAAATTTCTTTAGGTCTCATTGATCATCCATATATATGAGCATTACATGCAAGCTCATGTATATTGTGTGTGTGATGATAATAAAAGATGTACGTATGTGCTTATAAAACGATAATAACTTAACTTATGTATGTGTGCATTTGTGTGAGCATACGAGTTGGGATTATAAGTACCGTGACACTGTAATTTCATTTAATATAGAGAAAATAAAAAACGGATCAAAATCTCTGAAAGCGGTTGAAGGGGTGTTAAAAACTCTGACTTGATGCGTATGGACCGCTAGAAAAAAAACTACTATACATCTTCAAAGGCTCAAGTATCTTGGCAAGAAACATATTGAAGAAATAAAAATCTTTAGCTTTCTTGGGATACGAAATAGAGCGTCATGGAGTTGGATAGATTGGCCCATGTGGCCCTCATTTAATTTCTTGCATAGAATGTAATTGTCTTCTTGTATCTAGCTTCTTGTTAGCGTTTTTCTTTTCTAATAAAATTTACCATCACCGTTAAAAAAATATATATGGAGAATCAATAAAACGTACATGTTTGACTAATTTTTTTTTTCAAAATGGACATCATTTTTAAATCTAACGGACATTTAATGGTCGATTAAGCCGGAATGCTTCATTTCATACTGAAGGTTTAGCAGGCGCCCGAGGCTAATTTAGCCGATAAGTCACCATATATACGATAAGTCCAAAGCCTAATTTAACCGATAAGTGCACTAGACATACAGGCTAAGCTGATTTATATCAACTTTGAAAAATAAAATTGATCAACTTGTACATTTTAGTAGCTTTGCTTTTAATATCTTTCATGCTTATATAATAACTTGAAATATGATTATAAATAATTGTCAACATTTCCTTAATTTGCATCTTTTAGGTGTGTTTAAATTTTTAGATATTTGTGCTAAAGCTGTTAAAAAATGTTTTAAATGTGTACAAAGTCTCACTTTTTTAATATATAATGTATTTTGAAACGTGCTTATAGAGGCAATATGAAACCAGATATTATCATATATGCTGCTGTTGCAAAGGTATAAAAATACAAACCTTAAAGATAAGGCAAGATTAATCAACGGTACAGATTTTCGTTTAAATGGGGACCGGACACTGTCAACCACAAATATGAATTATGATTATTGCCAGTAATTCAATTCTCACATGATAAAAATGAACCCACAACGATCCTGCGATAATAAGAAGTTTAGTAATAGTAGTAGTAATAGTAACAGAGAAAATGAACAGCACTGCTGGAAAGACAGTTTGTGTCACTGGAGCTTCAGGCTTCGTCGCTTCGAATCTCGTTAAGCTTTTGCTCCAGCAAGGATACTCCGTCAAAGCCTCCGTTCGTTCCCCTAGTCAGTTTTCTTTTAAAAAAATTAATGCTTTTTTCCGTCTTTTTTTGTAAAATATTGTCAGATGTTATTAAAGCGCGACTAGCAAGCTGCTAGACGAACAAAAAAAGTAAAAAAAATAGAGTTTTTGGTGTTTTTGATGATATCAATTTGACTTTTTCTTATTTATGGTAATAAAGTTGAGTATTTGTGGATTTGGCCAGATAATGTAGCAAAAACAGAACATTTGTTGAAACTTGAAGGAGCAAAGGAAAGGCTAGAGTTATTCAAAGCAGACTTGCTTGAAGATGGTGCATTTGATGCTGCTATTGATGGATGTGATGGCGTTTTTCATACCGCTTCGCCTTTCTTAACTGGAGTCGCGGATCCACAGGTTATCTCGCTACTAGAATACTGATTATTTGATTATTATAGATAGAAATTCACTAGAGAAACATTCGTCCATCCGGAATTATGAAGAAAAGCGAATATGATAAGTTTTAGTTGTGTTATTAAAATTTACGGACGGATTAGTGATGAAAACCCTAGATCAAAAGAAAAAAAGTAAATTGCCAATTTCGTCAATGCGGTTTGTCTATTTTTGCCATTTTTGTCCAAAAAAGTTTTTTAACCCATTTTCATCTCTAAGGTTTCTAAAAACTTGTAATTTTCGTTCCATCACTTAACACAATCTATTTTTAACGTTAAATGAGATGTAAAACATTATTTTTACTCTTTTAATTTATTAATCACCTTCCCGACTATCTATTTTCCCGCCTTCCCGACTAAATCTCCACCAAGATTAACTCCACTCTCGCTCTTTGTGAAGCCACCAATTGAAAATCACCACCAATCGAACCATCAACCGGGAGATGAATGGAGGGCATGAGGTAAACAATAAGATTAAAAACTTAAAAAAAATAAGTGTTTTACCTCTCATTTAACGTTAAAAATAGATGGTATTAAGTGGTAGGACGAAAACGACAAGTTTTTATAAACCTTTGGGACTAAAATGGGTTAAAAAAACTTTTTGGACGAAAATGGCAAAAATAAGCAAACCTAAGGGACGAAATTGACAATTTACTCAAAGAAAAACTAACATTTTCATTTTCGACGAAAAGTATAGAAGGATGAAACCTCAAAGAAAATAGCGACTTTAGTATCGTATGGTTAGTATGCTAGTGAACTATACTACGTTACGCTATAACAATAAGTCCATTAAATCAATACTTATGGCCGGGCTGTAACGGGTCTTTAATGTGCTACAAAACTATAACACGTTACAGATGTCATCTTAGGTTTAACGCGTTAAGTGTATCATGATAGTGGGAACCGTCTTTCCGACAAACAGGAAAGATTTTTTTATTGAATTTAGATGACTGATCACTATATATTTGTATCAGACAGAGTTGATTGAGCCTGCATTGAAAGGGACACTAAATGTCCTTGGTTCTTGTTCAAAAGCTTCATCAGTTAAAAGAGTGGTTTTGACATCATCCATTGCTGCAGTTGCTTTCACTCCAAAACCTTTGGCTCCTGAAGTTGTGGTTGATGAAACATGGTTTTCTGATCCAGATTTTTGCAAGCAAAACAAAGTGAGTATTAGTTTAGAATTTATTAGCGTCCAAAGCGGACTTTCTAGTGGTTATGTGGCGTTCAAATCATACAGGATGCACGCTCTGATTTATTTATCCTATAAAATCTATGAATCTGCATGATAAAAAGAGTTAGGAGCTGTTTGTTTGCGTTGGTTCAGGCCATTTGGTAAACGTCTGATTCGGTCAGACGTCGTGTCTGAGAGAAGCAAAAAAGAGGGTTTTTTGAGTTACATTCGTATCCGCAGGTCGTGCGGGCGTCACATTGTGACAAGAAATATGAACCAAATTCCACATCCCTTGTGCACGGGTATGTACTAAAGTAAAGCATGACACAAGAACTTAACATGTCATGAATACTTGCATATATAAGCTACCAATGTTTTTGTTTACACTCCAATGTGGGACAAGTGAATGAAAAAAAATATTTAGAAATCTCATTCAGATGTCCAATCAAACAAAACCTCTTAATCATTCAACACTTAACCATTGAGACATATATATATTAATTAGTATTTCTTTAAACCTTTATCTATTAGAGTGGCATTTTAGCCAAACCTCTTATTGTTATGTTCTGCCCACATGTCTTGCCTCGGTTATCAGTAACGTTTTAAGTGTATTGGTTGTGAACGAGAGGAAAAACTCTATAGTTAAACGTGCTTAGGTGGAGTATTCTCAAAACAATATTTGTTATTACAAAATGTAAAATTTTTAATTCTTTTTTTTTCTTTTTGTTTTATCAGTGGTGGTATGTGTTGTCAAAAACATTGGCTGAGGAGGCTGCATGGAAATTTGCAGAAGAAAAGGGTTTGGACATAGTGACCATAAACCCTGCAATGGTTATTGGTCCTTTATTACAACCAACTCTTAACACTAGTGCTGAATCAATTGCAAATTTATTAAAGGGTATGATACAATTTTTAAAAAAATTGAGGTTTCTTCTAGTTCTTAGCTAATAACTTAATTTAAAAAAATATAATTTCGGTTTGTAGGGTCGGAAACATACCCAAACTCGACTCTCGGGTGGGTCAATGTTAAGGATGTTGCAAATGCACACATTAAAGCTTTTGAGATCCCTTCTGCAAGTGGAAGATATTGTCTTGTTGAGAGTGTTGTTCACTACTCAGAGTTGGTTGAAATACTAAGAAAACTTTATCCGACTTATCAACTCCCAGAAAAGTAAGTGTCTTTAACTCGTGTACTATGATTCGAGTATGGGTACATATTTACATATCTTATATCCTTTTATTTTATTTTTATTTATATCTTCGTTGAATCGACTTTGTAGGTGTGCAGATGACAAACCATTCACTCCTACTTTCCAAGTGTCAAAAGAAAAGGCGAAGAGCTTGGGAATCGAATATATTTCCCTTGAGCAAAGTATCAAGGAAACCGTGGAGAGTTTAAAAGAAAAAAATTTTGTGCAAGTATGATCATCTTTCATTTAGATAATTTATTTTTAAATCTTACTAATAGCTTGGCTATATATGAAGTTTTACTTAGTATTTTTATTTTAAATAAATTACTAAGGGATTTGTGTGTTAGTAAGTTGATCATGGTGTATTATAACTATAGTTAATTGGTATGTTTTTTTGACTCCTTAGAAATGGTTGCACATTTATTATGTTAACCATACATTTATAAATTTAAATATGTCTTATGATGATGTGCACACTCAACATAAAAAACTTGTGCAATACATTCAAAATTCAATTAATCCATTTCCAACACTTTTTAAAGACTTTCAATCTTTTCCCACATGTCATGATGCACTTCAAACATGATTACATCTAAACTAAAATGCAAGTCATAAGCAAACCCATCATTTGATCAATATTCCATAATTTAGGTCAAATTATGATACTAACCCAATTAGGGCTCTAAACGAACTGAACAGGCTTTGTTCATATTAGTTTGTTAAGATATTAGTGAACTAGCGAACGTATCACGAACACATAACTAAACGAAAGTTTATGATTGTTTTCGTTTGTTAAGAAATTTAAGATGTTCGTGTTCGTTTTTGTTTGTTTGTTAAACTTGCAAACGAACCTAAACAAACAAATATTAGCTGCTTAAATATAAAAAAAAATGGCTAATACCAAAAATAATTTATAACTAATGTTAAACTACTTAACAAGTTAGCATAACAATATATAGTTATCCAAAAAACACATGAAAAAGTGTAAGTTCCCGAGTTTCTTACTTAACATAACCGAATGTTTAAGAACACAAATGAACGAACACGGACTTTATTCGTGTTCTTTTGTCTATCTTAACAATTAAAATTTCTTGTTCGTGTTCGTTTGTTTATTAAAGAAACAAACATAAACGAACTTCCTATAGGAACCGTTCGCATAAAAATAAAAGATGCTTATATAATTACAATTACAATACAAAAATCAAATAAAGCGGTAAATTACAATACGAGAATTACAACTGAAATAAAGGAAATAATAAGTACAATAGAAGAAAAGAATAAGGTGGCCGAGGCTTCGTGTATTGACACGGGTCCCTTAAAACAAATTCCGAGTCTCCAAAGAGAACTCGAATGTTTCCCAGGGTACAACGGCCGAAGCTGAGTGTACAGCCGGGGATGACTCTAGCACCCGAAATTGCACTTTGAGAAGAAAAGAAAGTTCTTAAACAGTTGGAGAATGTGAGAGATCATGTAGATGATTTTGGTATGAGTTCAAGTATCTTTCACAACTAGGTTCACCCTAGTATTTATTGGAAGGAAATTGACTATTTATAATCAAACTAAATTTCATTAAGTATGAAAATAAATTAAAACTCATTAAGTATGAGATTTACTTGAGTGTTTATTTTATAAACACATAAGGCTTAAAAATGGTTTTTGTAACCATTTCTATCTAACAATCATGTTAGAAATAATTTATTGTCTAACAATATGAAGTTCTAAACACGATTTTAAGCAATCGCTTAATTTCTAACAATTAGACCCAATTTAGTTTACATAAATCATTCAGTTGTTATCTGATAACTTGAAAATGTGGGGGGAGGTCATACATGCGGCCAATTATCTTTTAAATAAGATATCTCACAAGAAAAATGGATGAAAACCTTTATGAGATATGAATGGAAAGAAAAACCATCATACAAATACTTGAAAGTATGGGGGTGTCTAGCAAAGGTATGTATATCGGAGCCCAAGGTTCAAAAGATAGGACCCAAAATAGTTACGTAAACACAATAAGGTACGACAAGTACTTTCAACGGTGTTATTACAATTGACTATGTGAAGTCAAAATGTAACATTGCGAACCCACTTACAAAAGGCTTAAGTAGAGAGTGAGTACTCAAGTCGTCAATTGGAATGTGACTAAAGCCCATGAGATAAATGAATGCGAAGGAAAACCTAACCTATGTGACTAGAGATCCCAAAATCTAGATTCAATAGGACAACCTAATTGCATAAACTACGTTCACTGTGGGGGTTATCCAAACACAATAAAGGGAGTTAACCTTAACACTTCCTAGCCCATTCCTATAATGACCAGTGACATGACGTGAGGATAAACATAACACATGGTTATTGATCTAGTGAAATCATCATAACTTTAATGCTTTTAATGATTTTGATAATCACCTATGTGAGAGAGAAGTGAGGTCGCTTCGAATGAATTTGTGGGGAGCGCAAATCCTAGAGCTCTCGCAGAACCAGGCTAGTGATCCACGACCATAATGGACACGACAATGAGGGGTTGGTTAACCAGACCAGGAATAGTAATGTGTGATGTGTATTGTCGTCTGTATAAATGGTGGTTGGTTCAAAGACATCGCGTCTACCAAACCACTAGGAGACTAAGTATGCATCACAACGGAAGGTTCAAAGCTAACCACTACCTATCCAGCAATATTAAACCATTGAAATTGTATATTCATATTAAGAGAGTATGGATTGTTGAAGAAATATGTCAAAATGTGTTTTTCACATGATGAAAATGAAATTTGTATTTTCATGTGGGGAATTGTTGGAACTATTTTGTTAAAATAACAAATAATTATTATTATGTACGAAATAAGAAATTGAATTGTTGGTTGTTTCACATTGAATTTAAAAGAATGTTACAACATTGAATTATTTAAGTGTTTCAACTTTGCATTCAATGTGGTGTTTCATCTTTTGAGTAACGATGGATTTTGGTTTCACTATAAATACTAGGGTGAACCTAGTTGTAAAGTAGACTTGAACTCACACCAAAATCATATACATGATCTCTCTCTTTCTCCAATTGTTTAAGAACTTTCTTTTCCTATCAAAGTGCAATTTCGGGTGCTAGAGTCCTCCCCAGCTGTACATTCAGCTTCGGCCGTTGTATCCTGGGAAACATTCGAATTCTTTTGGGAGACTCGAAATTTGTTTTAAGGGACCCGTGTCAATACACGAAGCCTCGGCCACCTTGTTCTTTTTCTTCTTTCGTACTAATTGTTTTCTTTATTTTTTTTTGTAATTCTCGTATTGTAATTTACTGTTTTATTTGATTTCTGCATTGTAATTGAATCATCAAAAGTATTTTTAATTTTTTATGCGAATGGTTCCTACACTTCCCGCCGAACGATTCATCACGTTTGATTCATTTATAAACCTAAATCGAATGCCTTTGCACTCAAAGCTTTAAATTCCAAATTTGTTAATCCCAAGAACACATCTCTATCATCATAGTAACTACTACTTTATGGTGTCAATTTCATCTCATAATTACTTGCATCACAAGAACACATAATGTGTGAAAATGATAAAAAGACACGTCTATCTTTTTTCAATTTTTTTTAATAATGATGGTTGGTATAACAGTCTATGACCAAAACACTCAGAAGTAAAAGAATCGAAATCGAAACCCTTCACTTCACTTAAAAGGAACAAATAGGCTCATTAGTGTTTGTTCAATTTGTTTAAGGTGATTGTTCATGGTTCATAATTGATAGCAACAACAAAAGAAGTATATTTCAAAGACATGATATAATAAACAACCAAAAGCACCAACATATATATTAATTATCTCCATACACAAATTGAAGTGATTAAAATTACAACAACACTTAATTAAAATCATAAACACAATTAATTAATTAATTAATTAGTTACGGCATATGCGTGCAGTTGGCATCGTAACACAAACCTGAAAATATTTCTTCTTCGCCGCTTCAGTCCCACGTTTCGGTTCTTCATCTCCGGCCACCGCCACATTCGCCACCGTCAACGCCGCCGCAGCTGCCACCGCAAACATCATCTCCCTCCGCCCCCCTTCTTTCTTTTCATCAACCACTATTTTCTCAACTCCGGTGACCTTCGCCATCGCCACCGTTCCACGGCGGCTGGTGGTGGTGGATGGTTGTTTGGTGACGGTGATAGCGGCGGAGCTGCCGAGGAACATGGAGGCCATTGTCATTGATGCCATTTGTGTTGTGATTTGAAGTTTAATTTGTGAGATTGATGTTTGGGTTTTTAGTTGAAAGTGTTTTTGTGATGAAACAAATGTGATCTGTTTCTTATCTGAATTGGATGGATGAGGCAAATGGGTTGATGCCACGTGTTAACATATTATCTTGACAAAAAGCTTAAACTTATGTGGTCTTGTTTGAGTTAGGGATGTGAGCTTCTTTCGTGAATATGCTCGTTTGAAAATAACTAGTTTAGAAAATTTGATAGCTTGGCTCGTGTAAAAATGAGTCGTTAGATAATGATATAGCTGTTTAAAATTTAAATTACTTGAAATAAAGTTTAGAAAAAGTCGCTTGAATTCGGCACATGAGCTAACTTGGCTTGGATTGTTTATAAATCACTATTAGCTCGGTTTTTACTCGTTTACAAACCGAACTGACTCTATTAGGCTCGTTGAGAGGCCAAACATTATCCATTACTCGACTTGTTAAAAATCTAACCAAGTTGGTGTCTTAAAGCAAAATTATGGAAACTACATTATATTCAAAGAAAAGGAAATTTAACATTTGCAATTTAAATGTTATATAATTATATTTGTAAAGAATGGATCATTATTATGTTATATTGTCTTTTATTCTTTGTTGTTTGTTGCTGATAGGTTTATTGATCTTACTAGTTATATGCCATAAAGATTTACTGTCTGGATAATAAATAAGCGAATCAAATGATTGACGAAAGATCTAGTCCTTTTCTTTCAGTCGAGGTGAATTACATTTCCTTCTTTTTTCTTATCTGGTGTGGGCTTCGATTCCAGTGTCCCTTTGCGTTGTGACTAGGCCTCCTTTTCCACTTCACACGAGAGCACTTTCCCTGACTTTGTTTGGGTCAACAAACAATTTGAATTACCTCGACTTTTTAGAACAGGTCCGAGTCAAATAGCAATGATTTTATTTATTTTTTAAAAAAACAATGATGTATATTTTATCATACTCCTATATTATACAAAACTAATACACTACCGTCGAAGAATAAATTCGTCATCTACATATATGAAAAGTAAAACATCTACGAAATGAATTTGTTTCACACACACTGGCATTATGTTATATTAGTTTTGACATTATGTTATATTAGTCATATGTTAGTTAAAAATTTAAAGGATATATTTATATTTGTCCAAATGCCGATCGAAGGGATAATGCAAGAGTTGTCTAGAGTTTTCAGGGATGTACAATTGTACATTCTAGATAGCAAGAAGCTTCTAATTATCAAGAATTTTAACATTTGCAAAACAAAGGCCCATTTTTGACACATAATTAGGCCAAATGTTAGTTCTACCTTTATGGGTTCTAGTGTTCTAGACTCGGTAGTTTGATCACTGTAGGTCTGTAGGTGTGACCGAAACCCCCTATCTCGTCCCCGCGTCACCTTTCAAGCACGGTGGCGATGGTGTGCCCACTCGTGGTTGAACTCTGACCATGCTATCCCCACACCCACCCCCATCACCATGGCCGGCTCAAAGGAGGTGCAGCGTGTGCGACCGCACAGGGCACCATCTCTCAAGGGGGCACCATGATCGGAAGCGAACACTTAATGTTTTCCGTTCTGTTTTCTTATTAAAATTTGGCTACGTTGCTTTTTTTTCCGGCGAGTTTGACTGTGCACACTCAAAATGAAGAAGATGAATGATAAATGTTTTTTTTTATTTTAGTTAATAAATCCTGACAACTGACAGTACATGTGTGGTTGAAATTTTACTATTAATTAGGTAATATATATTAGTTTAACTCTTTTAAATTATATCCTTTTTCCTTAAAATTAAATAGTAGAAACATGTGGTTAAAAAGAAAGATAGAAACCCGATTAAATTAAACTATTTTATCTTATCATGTTTTTTTTTTTGTTTTTTTCTATAATACATATAATAATGATATTTAATTTATTAATTGTATTGGATAATTCTTACTTGAATATAACTTTTTAGTGTCCCTTTTATGAAAAAAAAAAGAATTTATTACGGTTGCTATACTAATAACATTTGATAATTTTTTTAATAAGTGTATTCTAAAGTATAAATATGTTTTGTTAGAACCAAGTATAAACATAAATTTTAACAATTTTAATAAGATACATCAAATTTTAAAACTACCAGTGTAATATTTAACAACGACATACTTTTGAGTTACAATGTAGTTTGTTGTCCGTTTACTAGTCAGTTTATTGTAAAAACGTTTATTTGGTGTTCGTATTTAAACATATAAAAATTTGATCTAAAAATACTACCGGTTGAGGGTTGTTCTCAAACTTGCATATCGATTGGCAAAAACGATTTTCCGGTGTAAATAGTGAATGTATGCGCATTTCTATTGGGACCCTCTCGTTTTTGTGCGTTTTGCCATTTTTAAAACCAAAGAAAAAATATATCTAGGGGCTTTTTTTTCTCGTCCGCACAGGGCACTAAAATCCTCAGAAACGGCCCTGCCCATCACCCTTATAATTTTGGCAATCTATGACGAGGATGATTGGGATTATATGAAAATGGTGATGATTGTAGTTGGATAATGATGTTAGATTGATGAGTATGATATCGTGACTTTAAAAATGTTGGTGCTTGATTATGATTATAGGGTTTATATCGATTAGAGGATTTGGGTTATAGTGGTTCAAGGTATGGCTAATGGTATAGTAAAATGAATGAGGAAGTCTATGACATTTAGTACCGTTGTTCTTGAGGAAAGTTTAGGCATCCAATCGGTGAGATTATCAAGACTAGCTTGGGTGTATGGTGTTGCTTTGATATTCTCTTATAGTTTTCAATTCCGACAATCCTAGTGAGTTCTATATCTCCTATTTTTACTATTTTTAACTATTTTTTGGACGATATGCATACTAGTTGTTTTAGATTTTTAAAGTAAAGATATTATATGTAAAGATATAAATTATTTTCTCTCGTTTATTGTGTCAATATCATACCATATATAGTTTCTAAGATATTGACACAATTCACGTTCCTGTGTTGCATAGTATCATCTTCTGAAGCACTCACGTTCCGGGTAAGAGTCGTTCTACATAACTTCCTCCTAGTGCTAGTTTTGGTGTCGACTCTCAGCCTCATGCATCCTGATTCGTCGCTGGTACCATCCTGGTTGCTGTCGTTTATCTTAGACACCGTTTGCTCCTGAGTATCGTCAAAAATAACGATACGAGCTGGAATCCTTATTCTCATCCTAAGGTTCTTCTGCATCGTATAGGGTGTAGGTAGGAATGTTCATTGCTACTTCAAAATTCTCCCTAGTACTCCTGTCGATTCTCTTCCACCTGCTGATGCGTGTCTTCTTCACATATCTTTATTCTTTCACGTCTTTTTTTTTTCTCTTGTTCTCAATCTTGAACTCGTCTCTCGAGAGGGTGACTTCACACTACAACAAAAATGGCTTTTTAGGACCTTTTGTATAGGACGCTTGTAAAATATGGTCCTAAAAAACTATTTGACAGGACGGATGAACTCTTAGGGTCTTTTTATAATATATGTTACTAAACCAGTGTCCTAAAAAACTATTTAATAGGATGGATGATTCTTTGGGGTCATATTATCATATAACTTAATAAGACACTTAGAATATAGATCCTAATAAAGTAATTTTTTAAGACATTGAGTTGTTGGTGTACCATTATGTTGGAATTTAATAGGACACCGAATCAATTGAGGTTCTATTATAACATTACTTAATAGGACACTTTATATTTGAGTCTTATATGTTCAGTGTTATAGGACCATTTCTAGTTGAAGTCATATTAGAACATGAGTTAATAGGACACTTGACACTTGGGTATTATATCTTTAACTTTATAGGACGCTTAATCATTGTGGTTTTATAATAACACATCGTAATAAGACACATGATATTTGAGTCATAAAACATTAGTTTTATAGGACGCTTAATTGCTGGAGTTTTAACATAACATATCTTAATAGGACACTTGACACTTGGGTTTATAACTTTAAACTTTATAGAACGCTTAATGTGGCACCCGTCAATTTCGAGTGTATATATGTATAAGTAACAACAATGTGTGTATGTATATATGTAAAAACAGCTGCAAAGAAAGTGTCCATGCATACAAATGTGTGTATATTGTATAGGTAGCTTTTGTGTGTGTAAATGTGACACCCGACATTTTCAGGTTAACACCGTTAACTCAACTTAACTAAATTATGTTTGTCTTTATCAACATGCATGGAATCCTATCTAGTATATTACCATTATAATTAACTAAAATATATTAATTTAAACAAACAACTAAATAAATATTTATTATAAAAATAGTAATTCAATCAATTTTCGAATCACAACGAGTGACGTTTAAACATTAGTAAGTTGGGAAAATGACTAATATGCATGACTCGTAGAGTATATGTCTTTTCAACTATAAGGTTCGAATTGCAGTTAATAAAAGTTAATTCAATTAACTTTGGTAACAAGACTCTTAACTCAAACTCAAAGGACCATATTGCAAAAATCAAAAACCATAAATATAAACCAACCCACCCATATTGAACCCTACTCTAGTCGACATCTAAACCGGCGACGAACTGTTACGGAATCCCCAATCAACACCTCCAACCACCTCTCGCAACATCTGTTCCGACATCTCTACAACCGTCGATCACTACCGCAATCACCCTCGAAGTCCTTGCTTCTGTCGTTGTTCACCGTCGCTGCCTAACGCCACCGTCACAGCAACCGCAACAACTGTCGAACGCTGTACAACCACCAAACACCTCCGCAACATCCGTTCGTTGTTCCTCGGTACATTACATATTCCGAAAACTTCTAATTATATTGATTTCCATCTCATTGCGGGTTTGGTTTCGCGGGTGCGGTTCAGATTTAAATGGGTCAATGGATATATGTATGAACCAGTGTAGGTGTAATTGCATGCGTATGTATCATTTGTATGTGTGTGAACATGTTTTTCATTATGATGCATATATATTGTGTGTGTTGTATATAAGCCTATAAGGATTAGATGTATGAGCAATTTATATATTCATGCGGCAATTACTGAGTGTGTACGTATGATAATTTTGTACATGTTTGATATGAAATTTATATATAGGTGTATATATGGGTGTGTATAGAATTTCATATAGGCATGCGAATAGAAATAGTGAGTATGGGTGTGTTTAAACATGTAAAAGTATTTAGGTGATGACATTAAATGGGTTTGAAATATAGGTGAAAAACAAGGAATGTGTGTATTTGAATCACTGATTTGTGATTTGTACATATATATAATATATGTACACATGAGGAATAAGTAATTTTATGAGATGATTAAGTGTCCATATGCGGTTTGAAATTGCGAATGGGTGGTGATGAATTAAATGAAGTACTAAATTGTATCAAAACCTATTTTTATCTAACACCTCCGTATGAATCTGCTCACTGTTCTTTGGATTAATAGTCTTAGCCCATGCAATAGCCCGTTAAAATCTTTGTTGCAATTCCTAACCGATACAAAAGACTGTAGTTTTAACTCTAGCATTTCATGATTCAAAATTCATTTTATATATTGATATGGTGTATAATGCTTTGGGCAATCTCATAAGATTTTTCTTCGGTTTGTACACTAGTAATGGAAGATAAAAGTATGCAAGGCCAAAGCTTCACAAGACATATGAATGATTATGAAAAGATTAGAATGAAGACGATTCAAATGAACAACAAAAAATTTCAAGATTTGGGATTGAAAAATTATGCCAAGTCTTTGACAAGTCTAGTGGAGAGTGGACAAACAAAGAAAAAGAAACCAGTGGATACCAGCGAGAAAGATGTAGAGTATATGCATGGTTCTGACTCCAATGTTGATGTTGAGCAGGATTATCAAGAAAAAGCTACTAAAAAAATCTCTAAAAAGGTACTACTAACAAATTCTGATAATATATTTGTTTATGTTTCTTCTATAGCAATTTGACTTACATAATAAAGTTTAAAAATACATTGCTCCGCAATCAATGAAGAGATGTGCTGATTTAGCACAAAAACGATTAATTGCTGCGAATGAGTCTCGGTTCCAAAAAGGACATGTTATTCATACAAGGAGTGAAATATATAATAGGGTACTAGAGTCTGACGAAGGCCACACGAGAGCTTGGACAAGGATGGTGTGAGGTAAATGTTCAAGTACCAATAAAAAAAGATGAAAATTTGGTGAGACCATATGGGTTATTTTCCACAATTCAAGATTGTGTTGGTGCATCCATCGTATGGCCTTATCCCTTCATCTCGGTATGTATTTTTAAAACTTGAGTTGTGAATAATTTAAATAACATGGAACTTAAGGCTTATACATGAGTGGTTTATTTGTAGGTCGTACGCGAGGACTGAGGACGCACTGATAACTTGGATTTTATATTGATCATTACACTCATTGTTTTTATTTTATTTGTTAAATGTTACAAGACTTTATGTTGAATAATATTTTAACTTTTTATGGTTAGTGGTTTTATATTGATCATTACACCATAGTAGATACCAAAACAAGTATCCAAACAAAAGAGATGACAAAGGCCTTCGAGCCTATCTCGAATTTTCACTTAGCCTGGTGGCCACTCAATGTGTCGAAGAAGTCTTTGTTTCATTCAAAACATTCCTTTGATAGCAATTCATTTTCCCCTTTTCAGTCATATTCATATATAAAAGTATAAAATAATAGCATATAACTCATTCAATGCTAATGCCTAATCCTTTCAGATTCATAGACGAGGTTTCTAAGTCAATCCATACGACAGTGAGGATTATCATGCTCGCACAAAGATAACTTGACAATTACGTTGATCAGGCGCTCTTGTCTCATTATCTTAGGCGTTCAATCAAACAATCACTTATCATACTTCTCAACTTTCCTAGGGCTTTCCTATCTTAAGTGGTCCTTTCATCCTATCAGGTTAGAGCTTAAGGATCTGCGTGACCCTTAATTCGCTAAAACCTTTGGCTCTGATACCAACCTGTCACACCCCGACTCCAGGGCCCGACACGTTGCATAATATTAGCCAATCAAATAGAATAATCATATTACAGCGGAAGTCTTTAATAATAAAGACCACTAAATTTCAACCCAATTTGAACTTTTAACAATGTCACTAAGTAAAACTACCTGCACTCGTCGCGAGTGCGTTACAAGGAAACTATCTAAGGACACTGCTCCCAGGTGTCCAAATCGGGTACTAGCTCCTATGATGAGAGCATCAAGCATCTGATCCTAGCTAAGCTTCTTCAATCTAGCTAACGCCCTCAGGCGTTCCTTGTACCTGCATCACGAGCTAAAGGACGTCAACAACAACGTTGTTGGTGAGTCGTAACCAATGACGTAAGACATGTAAAACATTTAGACATCATTCATTCATTCATATATATGTGTGTGGTAATAAATTATCTACAAGTCAACTCTTCACTACGTCACTTAGTGACGTCATCTGACGTAATGCTTGCTAATATGTATACCGCATACAGGATCAACAAAGGCACCTATATGGCAAATCCATGCCATAATATTTCACAACGTCCCGGGCATCCGGTACCTTTCCTGTTACGAGCAATCAGTCTACCTAATTGGATCCAACTAGACGCATACATATCCCGAGGCGGGCCGGTAGTTCTCGAAGATCTACCCCCGAAGCCTGCCTTAATGACTTGCCCTGTGGCATGTAGCCGCCATCCCGAATAATCAGGATGACTCGTCAAGAAGCTTATTACCGCGGACCAACTCACATAACAACCGGACGAACCTGGAGTTGAGATGCGTTGATCACCAGGTAGCGATCTACTTATAACCACATACATATTCAATACATTTAAAAACATTTCATACTTTTCATACAAGCTCGGATACAGCCCCGAAATCATAAAACATATAAAAGGGGGCGGTTAGACTCACCTTGTGCAGTCTAGGTATCACAAGCTGACAGCTAAGTGGATGACTAGTGCAACCCTGTACATTAATCACATCATCAGAACACATTCCTTCTGGAATGTTTCCACCGGCTTTTCCTACCGGTTGTCAATCGCTTAAGTCACGTTGTGACTTAGCAATGACTTGGGCCCTTAATCAAATCATCTCACTCGAAACGCTCTAGCGTTCGAGTAAGGGTTTTCGTACACTAATAACATCGATCCTACTTAGAAAAGTCATTTAATAAAACCATTGCATTTTCACAATGTTTTATCGTTCTCATTTCATTAAACCGTCGTTCTCCTAGTGAAGCTTATTAGTATTTACTAGTGAGGTTTAATTCTAAAAATCTTGGTTTACCCTTAAACCAATCATACTCATAAATAATTAGGCGAAGGTTTCTATGACCTTACCTAATAAATTTGGCAACGTTTCGACTTGTTCATTTATCGATCCCGCTCTATCTCGAGCAATCCAACATCGCTTATAATGACTAATCTAGCATTCTTGTTCACTTTTCCAAAACGAATATTCATCTCAACCAACATCCCACACAACCAAATTTCCTGTTTTCAACATACAAACTGTTACAAACTGATCAGAGGTAAAACCATACTTCCGGACCTCTGATCGTAATTTTCTTCGGTGGACATGTTCACCTATGATTCAGGAACCTACAGTCCAATTTTCGTCACTAACCAACGATCGGATCTTCGGGAAAGTGACGATCTTTAAGACTGCATTTCCAGTGACGGAAATCCGATCAGTCTCGGTTTTCAACATAAAAATCATACCTCAGGGCAAGATATTCAGCAACTGAACGGTAGATGTGAGTATCTATGTGTTGGGAACAACATATCCAAAATGTAGACGTATCCAACGGCTAGATCTTCCAGGATCCTTTCTGGAACACAACTGCGTTTTTGTTAACAACACATGCATTCATCTTAGGACGGGTTTCCGACATTTACACAACTTTAACGAAAGATTCAGGTTAAACGGAGCTTACCGTTGGGTTCGGGAGGTCGAGAAATGGTTCCGGGGTGAAAACGTCTTTTCCGGCCGTCGTCGAACCACCGCGGACCGCCGGCGGCCGCCACCGGACCACCACCGGAGCACCTCCAGCTGCCGGAGCTCCACCCTCCAGCTCTCCTCTCTCCATTTACACCTTAATGTGTGTGTTTGTGTTTGAGAGTTGGAGGAGAAATGAAACATTAGCTTCATATATATAGTGAGTTGGTGTGAGCCGGTTGCTCACAACGCGTCATCCGGCACTGCGTACGAACTCGATTCTTTTGCGTTTTAGATATTATTTCCTGAAAATAACGCCACTTAACTTAATAAATATTCTCGAAATATTTATTTCGTTAGTTATTACGCATTCGGGGGAAACTAGCCCGGTAAGCGTTTACGTCGCGTATTCAGTACGTTTATCCGTTTCAGACGTTAACAGTTATCGTACCTCTTTGGTACGGAAATTCAACCCGTATCCTCGGGTATTCTACCCGTTCGTTGCGGGCGTTCAATCCCGCAACTCATTCCCCAGCACGTTCCTCGTGCTATGCGGGCATCCTTACCCGCATTCCATTCGGGTATTAAACCCGTTTTACCCATGCTAAACTAACGAGAAGGAAAGGCTATTTACCTCGTCGACCTCCGTTCTTCAGACGTGCAGAACCTCCGTGACCATCATTCTTCAATCGGGCAGAACCTCAATGTCTACCGTTCTTCAATCGGGCAGAACCTCTACGCCCGCTAAACGATCTTCGTGCGACCGACACTTGAAGGAGCGTTTCGACGCAGGGTACCGCACTTACCGTGCGAACCCGTAACAAAACTAGATCTCTCTCTCTCTCTAGAAAGTAGAGAGAGAAAGAACAATGAGCAAGAGTGAAGGGAGGGGTGCTCCTCTATTTATAGCCTGGGATTGCCTCTGACGCGATACGCGCAGGGCATACCCTCCACTTGCGCGTATCGCGTAAGTGGAGTGGTTTTGCAAAACCACGCACTGACGTGGTTCACTCGCACCCGGGTTTCCTCCTCTGACGCGATACGCGCAGGCCAAGGCTATGCCTTTCGCGTATCGCCTAGCCTAACATTTCATGTATTTATTTATTTATTTATTTTATAACTTGTTCTCTTAAGGGTCGGGTGTTACATTCTCCCCCCCCCCCTTATTGGGATTCCGTCCCGGAATCAACTAGAGAACAACTGAGCGTGTGTCTTCATCATGGCGTTTACAAGTTCCCATGTGAACTTAGCACTGCGTCTTACGTTCCACTAGACTTCGACTATAGGATGCGTTTATGACTCAATCCATTTATTTGCTTTTCGACCATCTCGTTCGACTTTTACGAGATTCAGTCGTCTTTCCACCTAGATTTAATCTAGTAGAGTTCTCAACGTATCATAATACAAGCATCCCTTAAGTACTATATGTAATTATATATTACTCCATTGGACTCGTCCAGTGGAGTCTTTAATTTCTCGTTAGACAAACTATCATGAATACAAAACGTACTTATCTTAACTCCTTAGGGATTCATATCATTTAGGTCATCATTCTTATCCTTATTATGACCTCAAATGATTGATATAATAAGAATTCAACTTTTCCTTTTTATCTAAATTGTGTGGTGTCTTACCTTGGCGACACCTACAACATAATCCGTCCTTAATTATATTTTCCAACGACCTTTGTCGTTTATCTAATTAACTTTTCTTGCGATCTCGAGTCGCCTTGTAGCCTCTTGCATATATCTTTTACTTTATTGGTCATGTCCAAGACCAATTAGGATTTGAAATTAAGTTCTGTACTGATTATCATGTGATGCCTCTAAAGACACAACCTTTAGGTTCACTTGGAAGTTTTGACCAGAGTCCATGGTGGTCATTTCTCATTTCCATATGAGAATTCCAAGAGGCTGTAACATTCCTGAGGGTTTTTGAGGCTCGGCTTTGACTTGCAAACAAGTCATACATATTTCTGCATAGGTCTATATATACCTTTCGTCCTTCTTGGTATTAACAATGACCTTACATTGTATAATACATCTTAACGGTGTTCGGATGCAACGAGCATCTTGTCTTATGTGTCTATTAGAATATTATTATCTCTCATAAATTACTGACGTTTGGTATGCAAACCAAACTCGGCAGCTTATCTGAAGCAATCCTTTGTTTTCCATTGTTAACTTCCTTACGCTTCCTATCGTTTCTTTACATTCTTTTGAACTTAGAGTCATAGCAATCATGTTTTTCCTTTCACAGACGATATTATAGTTGGAAGTCATAGTCGATCAAATTTTCATCCATCGTCTTTGGTGCACATCGAGCTCCTTTTACTTGAATGTGTGCCATAAATCCTTATAGTGTGAATATACAACAAGCCTTATGTCGTGAAGATAGTGTGACCACACCTTTCAACGCAAACACCATCGTACCTAACCTTTAGGTCGTGTTCTGCGTAACTCATTCGCCTTTAGTTTTCCCAAAACTTAAGCGATCACATCATTCAGGTGCATAACTTAAACCCATAGCATCATCATTACCTTCGAGTAATGCAAGTACATGCGTACGGCTTAACTTTCCTTTCAATGTCTCAAACACTTCCACTTGATTGAGACCTTGTTTAAACTCCACTCTTTTCCATGAGAGTGCGATTGATGATTTAGTACTTGGAGAAAACCTTGTTAAATTTCAGGTAGCCTCCAGCTAGTCCACGAAATCTTCAGATTTCTGTATCTGTCTTATAGGCATTTTATTTCATCGCTGCTTCTATCCTAGAAGCGTCTACCTGAACTCCTTTGTTATCAATACAAATCCTAACACTTGGAATTTCCATAACCAAAATTCACACTTTGAGAATTTTAGGCATAATCTTTATTTTCCTTAGAATTTCTAAGAGCATCCTCTAATGTCCTCCATGCTCCTTCTTAGCGTAGAAATACACTAAGATGCTACTACGGACTTGTCGAATATGATTCGCATACTTGGAAGTCCATGAAAATTGCATGATATCGGTTAACCTAAGTGGTCCTATCTTGTTCATTCCTTGGTACATCGGCTTCTCAAACCTTCACTTGATGATAGTCACATTGCATCTTAGAGGAGTAACTTGATCCTCATAGCTGATCATAAAAATCGTCAACACGCTGTAAGGGATCCTAATTCTCAAGCGTTCCTTTAGTCAAATGCTGGTAATCAATACACATCCGCATTTGACCATCCTTCTGCAGCACAAATGAGTCCGGAGTTGTGCATGGTTCCAAGCCGCTACGTGACTCGACTTGTCGATTTGCGCGAAGCTGCTGCTTGTAAGTCTTCTGGGAGACGTTGGGGCATCGCGCCATCTCTAAGACGTCGCTAATATTTCTATCTTTCCTAACATTGGGTACAACATGTATCACACGTAACTCTTAGTAAGTACTTACGAGGAGTACTTGTCAGCTTTTGTCCTCGAGACTATCTTTGCTGGATTCATACGCGAGATAGTCCTTACTTTCTGCCTTCTCATCATTCAGTATATCGATCTTCAACAACTTTCATTCGTATTTTAGGTTTGTCGTATGCATCGACAAAAGCCCGTACCTAGAACTAAATTGAATTTCTTCTAAATTCATAGGCAATAGTCCTAGAGGGATATAGTGCTTTTATATCTTAAGAAGGAAATTTCAATAAGACAAGCTATAGCTAAATCGGTCATCAAAGAGATAAAAGTAATGGACACAAGATTATTATTCACACCTAGGTTGAATAGTATATTAACATAAGCATAATTAACATAGAACAAACGTATAACCACCTTATCGTGGTCTATGGTCTACTTGGTTCTCATCAGGAAAACCGTGACATTAATCTTAAGGGTGTTCATGCCCTCATCTTGGCTAGCTAGGTAGCCATCATTCTCTCTTGGAACTTACGGCAGTTTGCTTTTAGTGTGTCCATGCTATCTCAATCATTATAACCACTAATATTTCAACTGGTCTCCATCTCTTTGATTCAACGAAGAGCGTTAGCAGTTGCTTTCAAATGGTCATTAGCTACTTCCACGTTGCTCGCCTTCTTCACGAACATCTTTTGCAACACTAGTGATAATCTCAAGCATCATCACAATGATCTTCCGTTGTAGTTCGGCATCATGTTCAACTTCTCTTATCTTTGCAAATGTTGAGGGAGGGTTTTGCTGAACTTTAGATGAAACTATCTATAAGTTTAAACTCAAGTAGGCTCTCCCCTTAATCCTTTCTAATGGATTATCTTGAGTAGCGATCACAATCGTCTTGCTGCCTTCTTTAGTCCTATCTTTCTAGTATCTAAATGGATTATTACCGGCCACGTAATAATTATAAACAAATCAAGGCCTCTAACGTGTCTGCAAGAATTAGATCTCCTGCTAAAAGCTATTATGTCCTAGCAAATACACGTTATTCATAAACTAAACAAGGCTCATAGTGGGTCGTTAAAAGCGGCTATCGATAATACTCATGGCAATTATCCCTCATAGTCTTCGCAAGTTCCTCACGTTCACGTCTTCTGAAGCACTCACGTTCCGGGTAAGAGTCGTTCTGCATAACTTCCTCCTAGTGCTAGTTTTGGTGTCGACTCTCAGCCTCATGCATCCTGATTCGTCGCTGGTACCATCCTGGTTGCTGTCGTTTATCTTAGACACCGTTTGCTCCTGAGTATCGTCAAAAATAACGATACGAGCTGGAATCCTTATTCTCATCCTAAGGTTCTTCTGCATCGTATAGGGTGTAGGTAGGAAGGTTCATTGCTACTTCAAAATTCTCCCTAGTACTCCTGTCGATTCTCTTCCACCTGTTGATGCGTGTCTTCTTCACATATCTTTATTCTTTCACGTCTTTTTTTTTTCTCTTGTTCTTAGTCTTGAACTCGTCTCTCGAGAGGGTGACTTCATCACCATAGTAGATACCAAAACAAGTATCCAAACAAAAGAGATGACAAAGGCCTTCGAGCCTATCTCGAATTTTCATTTAGCCTGGTGGCCACTCAATGTGTCGAAGAAGTCTTTGTTTCATTCAAAACATTCCTTTGATAGCAATTCATTTTCCCCTTTTCAGTCATATTCATATATAAAAGTATAAAATAATAGCATATAACTCATTCAATGCTAATGCCTAATCCTTTCAGATTCATAGACGAGGTTTCTAAGTCAATCCATACGACAGTGAGGATTATCATGCTCGCACAAAGATAACTTGACAATTACGTTGATCAGGCGCTCTTGTCTCATTATCTTAGGCGTTCAATCAAACAATCACTTATCATACTTCTCAACTTTCCTAGGGCTTTCCTATCTTAAGTGGTCCTTTCATCCTATCAGGTTAGAGCTTAAGGATCTGCGTGACCCTTAATTCGCTAAAACCTTTGGCTCTAATACCAACCTGTCACACCCCGACTCCAGGGCCCGACACGTTGCATAATATTAGCCAATCAAATAGAATAATCATATTACAGCGGAAGTCTTTCATAATAAAGACCACTAAATGTCAACCCAATTTGAACTTTTAACAATGTCACTAAGTAAAACTACCTGCACTCGTCGCGAGTGCGTTACAAGGAAACTATCTAAGGACACTGCTCCCAGGTGTCCAAATCGGGTACTAGCTCCTATGATGAGAGCATCAAGCATCTGATCCTAGCTAAGCTTCTTCAATCTAGCTAACGCCCTCAGGCGTTCCTTGTACCTGCATCACGAGCTAAAGGACGTCAACAACAACGTTGTTGGTGAGTCGTAACCAATGACGTAAGACATGTAAAACATTTAGACATCATTCATTCATTCATATATATGTGTGTGGTAATAAATTATCTACAAGTCAACTCTTCACTACGTCACTTAGTGACGTCATCTGACGTAATGCTTGCTAATATGTATACCGCATACAGGATCAACAAAGGCACCTATATGGCAAATCCATGCCATAATATTTCACAACGTCCCGGGCATCCGGTACCTTTCCTGTTACGAGCAATCAGTCTACCTAATTGGATCCAACTAGACGCATACATATCCCGAGGCGGGCCGGTAGTTCTCGAAGATCTACCCCCGAAGCCTGCCTTAATGACTTGCCCTGTGGCATGTAGCCGCCATCCCGAATAATCAGGATGACTCGTCAAGAAGCTTATTACCGCGGACCAACTCACATAACAACCGGACGAACCTGGAGTTGAGATGCGTTGATCACCAGGTAGCGATCTACTTATAACCACATACATATTCAATACATTTAAAAACATTTCATACTTTTCATACAAGCTCGGATACAGCCCCGAAATCATAAAACATATAAAAGGGGGCGGTTAGACTCACCTTGTGCAGTCTAGGTATCACAAGCTGACAGCTAAGTGGATGACTAGTGCAACCCTGTACATTAATCACATCATCAGAACACATTCCTTCTGGAATGTTTCCACCGGCTTTTCCTACCGGTTGTCAATCGCTTAAGTCACGTTGTGACTTAGCAATGACTTGGGCCCTTAATCAAATCATCTCACTCGAAACGCTCTAGCGTTCGAGTCAGGGTTTTCGTACACTAATAACATCGATCCTACTTAGAAAAGTCATTTAATAAAACCATTGCATTTTCACAATGTTTTATCGTTCTCATTTCATTAAACCGTCGTTCTCCTAGTGAAGCTTATTAGTATTTACTAGTGAGGTTTAATTCTAAAAATCTTGGTTTACCCTTAAACCAATCATACTCATAAATAATTAGGCGAAGGTTTCTATGACCTTACCTAATAAATTTGGCAGCGTTTCGACTTGTTCATTTATCGATCCCGCTCTATCTCGAGCAATCCAACATCGCTTATAATGACTAATCTAGCATTCTTGTTCACTTTTCCAAAACGAATATTCATCTCAACCAACATCCCACACAACCAAATTTCCTGTTTTCAACATAAAAACTGTTACAAACTGATCAGAGGTAAAACCATACTTCCGGACCTCTGATCGTAATTTTCTTCGGTGGACATGTTCACCTATGATTCAGGAACCTATAGTCCAATTTTCGTCACTAACCAACGATCGGATCTTCGGGAAAGTGACGATCTTTAAGACTGCATTTCCAGTGACGGAAATCCGATCAGTCTCGGTTTTCAACATAAAACTCATACCTCAGGGCAAGATATTAAGAAACTGAACGGTAGATGTGAGTATCTATGTGTTGGGAACAACATATCCAAAATGTAGACGTATCCAACGGCTAGATCTTCCAGGATCCTTCCTGGAACACAACTGCGTTTTTGTTAACAACACATGCATTCATCTTAGGACGGGTTTCCGACATTTACACAACTTTAACGAAAGATTCAGGTTAAACGGAGCTTACCGTTGGGTTCGGGAGGTCGAGAAATGGTTCCGGGGTGAAAACGTCTTTTCCGGCCGTCGTCGAACCACCGCGGACCGCCGGCGGCCGCCACCGGACCACCACCGGAGCACCTCCAGCTGCCGGAGCTCCACCCTCCAGCTCTCCTCTCTCCATTTACACCTTAATGTGTGTGTTTGTGTTTGAGAGTTGGAGGAGAAATGAAGCATTAGCTTCATATATATAGTGAGTTGGTGTGAGCCGGTTGCTCACACCGCGTCATCCGGCACTGCGTACGAACTCGATTCTTTTGCGTTTTAGATATTATTTCCTGAAAATAACGCCACTTAACTTAATAAATATTCTCGAAATATTTATTTCGTTAGTTATTACGCATTCGGGGGAAACTAGCCCGGTAAGCGTTTACCTCGCGTATTCAGTACGTTTAGCCGTTTCAGACGTTAACAGATACCGTACCTCTTTGGTACGGAAATTCAACCTGTATCCTCGGGTATTCTACCCGTTCGTTGCGGGCGTTCAATCCCGCAACTCATTCCCCAGCACGTTCCTCGTGCTATGCGGGCATCCTTACCCGCATTCCATTCGGGTATTAAACCCGTTTTACCCATGCTAAACTAACGAGAAGGAAAGGCTATTTACCTCGTCGACCTCCGTTCTTCAGACGTGCAGAACCTCCGTGACCATCATTCTTCAATCGGGCAGAACCTCAATGTCTACCGTTCTTCAATCGGGCAGAACCTCTACGCCCGCTAAACGATCTTCGTGCGACCGACACTTGAAGGAGCGTTTCGACGCAGGGTACCGCACTTACCGTGATTTTACGAATTTCACTAGGAGGGCAATACTTGTCAGTTATAGTGGTTTTGAATCCGTCCCAAGTCATTTCATATATTTCGTCCTCACCGCGTCTACTCTTTTCATCATTACACCACGTCATAGACCCTTTTGAAGGACACTCGTGGCATAGCGGACTTTGAAGTTTTCGGGGAAATCACAGTTAATGAAGGTACTCTCCATACTTTCGTACCATTGGAGGAGACCAACAGTGTGACACCCCGCCCGGTGGCGGAAACACCGAGTTGTCAAGTGAATTGGATATGAATAGTACAAAGCACATGGCACACTAAAAGCATGTTTTAATATTTAATTAAGCATCAATGTCATGACAAGAAAAAAGTAAATAGTCTTAAATACGAAAGTAAAAACCAATAATCAAAGCTATTTAATTAACTTTTATTCTAGGTCCAAAAGCAATCCTACGTGTCTTGTAAAGCATAAACGATTCAAACGCCACCTGAAACATGTGTAAAATAAGTTAGCTAAAGAATTAGCTAGTGAGTAAAACACAATTGATAATACATAATATTAAATCCGAGATCAATATGAATATGTCACGCAAGTTTATGTGTATAGCAATATCATTATATCATTCAACCATGACCATAGAATCAACCTTGTTACAATTATTGATAACATTTATTGAATCGACAAGTAACCGTCATTGAACCATCTCGTTGTATAAGTTATCAATAAATATTCTTAGCATCTTAAGGGACATAGCAACCTAGTAACAAGCATCTCGTTTAGCAACTAGAATCCAACATATAGAATCAACAAAAGAATCGCCGGGTCTAATCACCTCTCGTGACAAAAAGTGTAGGTGGACTTGTCAAGCCATTATCGCTAATATCGTACCGGTGGAAATTACAAATTAATATAATTACTATTACTAACACATAACATTGCATCAAATGGCCAAACTAGATTAACATATTTAATGATCTCATTTTGAAAAAGAAACAAGAAACGAAAAGAAACAAAGCATCATATAGAGACACATGTTTCAGCCCCAAAAAGTAAACAGAAAAAGGGGAAGTGAGTTTACTCACCTTAACAAGCAAAGATAACCGAAAAAGAAACGTTGCTATAACGAACCGAGAGTCTCCCAAATATTGATACCACCTAACTAATTGGAAAAAACCCTAACTTAGAAACGAACTAATAGAAACAAAAATCACAAATCCGAGATCTAGGGTTTCGGATTTGGGAATTGGAATTTAGGGTATTGAATTACGAATTGTGATTTTTGATACGAAACGTAAATATGTTTTCGTATTTAAATATATACATATTTCATAAGTATTTGTCTTTTTGTATTTATTTTAAATATGTATACAATTTAAATACTTAATAATAAAACATTATTATTTGAATCTAGAATTTTATAAGTTTTATAAACTTTTAAATGTATTTAATATATCAAAGATATTATTTATTTATTATAATAAAATTTAATGTTAACTAATTAATATGTAGAACAACTTAAAAATAAAAATTAAACAGATTGGAGGAAGGGGACTCGAACCCCCGGCCACAGCTACAAATCAACATAGTGCTTCCGCTGGACCAGGCGCGCGTTGGTTGAACCTATTAGTTTTTTTAAGTGTTTTAACATTTAATAGCCAACAAAACCCATATAGACATTACAAGCCCTAGAACAATGATTCAACCAATTCGTTCAAATCAGTTAACCCATGACCAATCGATCATAGGGCTTTTAATCCCCATGATAACACGAGTATTTTGATACTAGTAGGGACCCGTGCGATGCAGCGGGGCCCGCACGATGCAACGAGATCGAAAAGATTATGTTTTAAAATTGAAACAAACTAAAAACTGGAAACATGTAAAGCAAGAATAATAGGATTATACAAATAAATTAACAGACAAACAAAGTCGACGAACATGTAATTATGATCAAGTAATACCTGAGGAGCATCAAGCTCAATTATCCTACTCTAATGACTAATATAGTAAATAACAATCAACATAAATAACAAAGTTAGTTATAAAGTTAGTATTATTATTTCGCGTTTGCATAAAGTGGAACACTAAAAAAAGAATGAAGAGAAATAAAGTTAGTATTATTATTTCGCGTTTGCATAAAGTGGAACACTAAAAAAAATTTGCGTTACAGCTTATGTAAAAAAACATATTGATATTAAAAGAAATTTAAGGCAACAAAAACTTACAAAAGGTTTTTTATTTTCTTGACGTATAATATAAAAAACTCCATCACACCAAAGTTGCAAGATAACCAAATTCTAAAATCACACAAAATAAAAAACCATAAAGAAAGTAAAAAAGATTTTAGTTGTAATATGACAAACTCCGTAAATGATATCAAAGAAAAAACCAACCTACTAAAAATATTTTGTCCATAATCCATAATGTTTTTATGTCTAACAGTTAATCATGGTTGAGTGTAGTTGGTAATTCATTTAAGGATGTCTTTTTTAGGATCTAAAGTTTTCATTTTATAGCAGACAACAATTTAACACCAGTAGCATGACGAAGTAGCATGACGAAGTTGGCTAATAAAAGCAAAAACCATAATAAAAATATGCAAGTGCCTTTATTATTAGATTGGTTGCCACCTAGAAAATAAAAATAATAAAAAATACAATAAACTCACGATCTATGCTACGATCGATTGTTGTGGCAATCTAGATCACACCCAAATCATGTGACACCTGTCAAGTTTTGAATTGTAGGGTTATTTTTTTTTTTTTACTTTTTCTTTAATAACTATCATTTCCCTTTTAATTTGACTTTCTTATATAACTTATGTTATTTAACTTTATTTATAAAATCTAATTAGACGGTATTTTTTAGTTTTTCTTAATGAACATTTTGACATAAATTTTGCTTAAAATAAAGATAGTTTAAAAAATGTATTTTTAATATAAAACTAGTATTAAACATTTAATGGAGTGTTAGAATTTTTAATTAAACTAAATAGCTTATTTGCTTTAATATAAAATAGCTAATTTAATATTCTGTATTTTGAATATAATAAAAGTAATTATATGTTTTATTTTATGTAATAAAAAGTTAGATTGAATTATATTGTGAATGGGGTATGAAAAATGTGATTCGGTTGGGTTGTATAGGTGGAAGAGTAAGAAATTAGTTTTTAATAAAAAGATTGGGTTGGTTAGATTGTGAATGGGTTTAGTCTAAGGGTAGCCGTAGGTTGCTGCGAAGTGAGGAAGAGAAAAATGGGCAACCGAGCCAATTGCAACATGTAAAAAATTGGCATGACCTTTCTAACAGGATGAGCGTTTGGTACTTGAATATCGAACCGGTACCATAGTGAACCAGTATTGTACCATAAAATTCGGTACCGGTATCGATACCCATTTTTTCTATAAATTCGGTACCAGTATTTTCGGTATCGGTACCGGTTCGGTACAGATACCTTAAATTTACTGAATACATGGAAAAGTGAGTGCCGGTACCGAATCTATCGATACCTTAAATTGCAACATGTAAAAAATTGGCATGACTTTTCTAACAGGATGAGCGTTTGGTACCTGAATATCGAACCGGTACCGTACTGAACCATTATTGTACCATTAAATTCGGTACTGGTATCGCTACCCATTTTTTCTATAAATTCGGTACCAGTATTTTCGGTACCGGTTCGGTACAGATACCTTAAATTTACTTAAAAGTATTTGTTTCGTACCTATACCATACTGGTACCGTATCGATAGATTCGGTACCGCTACCCACTTTTCCATGTATTCGGTACCGGTACGGTACCGATCTCATCCCTATTTTTCAACCATTGTTTTTAAAATGATCACATAAACAAGTGATGCATTTATGGTTGTACGTATACGCTTTAAGTTCTTGTAGAAGAAGATTTAGAGATCGGGTTTTGAAAATTTTTGGTGCATATGGAAGATAAAATGATGACAATTCCATTGATGGTTTCGAAAAAGCTTAAAACCCCACATATTAAACGTACCAACCGAAAGTGTAAAACAATTTTTTTTTGTTTAATTAAAGAGTATAATTTGTAAAAACTAATGGTAAGTTCCATAAATTTAGGGATTAGAGTGTAATATTTATGAGGGTTAAAATGAAAATAGTGTTTAAAGACTAAATTACCCTTAATTTTGGTTGTACATCATGCATTGAAATAAGTAAGTGTTCTTATTTTTTGGGTATCTTAAAATACCCCTCTAATCTCCTTTATATATAGTATAGATATAGAACATACCTGTTGGTGAACGTTTGATATGGATTCAAGTTTAAGAAGAAAGTCGACTGATTTGGATCCAATTCGTGATTCTGGAATGATATGAGACAAAATTGATGTGTTAGATAGTTGTAGATGATCAAGAGGATTGAAACGAAACCAAGATTTACCTGAATTGATGACCGAAATGTGGAAATTGGTATGGTCGTCGGAGTTGCGGTTTAAAGTTTGGTTTTTGATTATTGCCGAGAACAATTGGAGGTTTTGGTGATAGATTAAGGTTAATCGGGTACAAACGAGTCTTATGGAATGAATATCTCGTCGATTACGGGTATAATTTTAGGAATGAGATTTTGTAATAAAGTTACGGATTCGATTCGGTTTATTTGGAGATGTGATTACGCGTTTTTTTTGGTTGATTACGGGTTAGATTCGGACTAGTAGATGTTTTGGAAAGGTTTGATTGAGTTAAAAATGGTAATGATACGTAAATAACACTCGCCGGAAAAAGAACAGTCGGCCGGAAGGCTGCAGCCGCCGGAAACGCATGAAGGGGGATGCGCAGGGGGGTTTGGGTAAATTAAAATGTTTCAGTTTGGTCCCTGTAGTTTAAAGTTGGTTTCTTTAATAGGTAAAAGCTTTTAACTAAAGTTTCAGAAATTACATATTTGATCCAAAGTTAATTTTATAAATTATATTAACTAACGAACTTAACTATTTTGAGACATAACGTTTTTAGCCTGTTTAAAGCATTAAGTGATTATTTTGAGACTTAGGAGCATTTTTATTTGACATTCCCAATAGTTTTCTTTTTTACTAACTATATATACATATATATATATTAATGTATATTTTGAATTTCATTATTACAAGTAATAATTATTTGTCACACTTGAATATTTTGCGACATAAGTATATTTATTTAATTGAGACGAGAATATCGTAGAATCAAATGCGTTTATTAATAATCATACTAACGAACGTTACATTTCCTGAAAATAAATACGATTACATATAAACGAGATAAAACTTCGGGTCTGAGTCGGGCATTTGGGTTCTGTTTCGGGGCAAATGTCACAAATAGCCTCTTCAGTACTATATAATTTGGTTGCGCCACAAGAGTTGAAGTACTTAAGAATATAATGGGGAGCCTTAAGTTCAGTTTTTTGATTAGCAGTGTTAAGCTGGTTCACGAGTTCAGGCAAAAGGTTGGTCATTTGAGTCGCGATCGTGTTAGCAAGTCGTTTGAAACTTGTAAGGGAATAATTTTGGAAGGTTTGGTTGATTGAAAAATTGTTTAAATCGTGTAAATGGTAGTCGTCGAAAACGGCTCGCCGACGAGCTACCGGAAACACCGTCGGTGGGGGGGGGGGAGGGGGAGGATACGCAGGGGGTTTGGGTAAATAATTAATTTACAACATCAGCCCTTCTAGTTTCAATTTGTTTATTTTGTTTTATAAACTTTTAGTTCAAGTTTGAGACTTGACAGTTTTGGCACAAAGTTAGTTTTATATATATTAACTACTAACTTAACTACGTTAACTTGTAATGTTATAGGATTGACGTTTATATATTTTTAGCTAGTTTATGATGTTGGAAGATTATATATATATATATATATATATATATATATATATATATATATATATATATATATTTAGATTCATTTTACAAATAGTATTTATTCGGTACACGTAGATATTTCGCGACAATAAAACGATCGATTAAATAAGATAGGAATAACATAAAATCCTATATGTATTTATTCATAATAATAATGACGAACGTTACATTTTCAGAAAAATAGATACAAATACAAATAAAAGATAAATACTTCGGGTTCGAGTCGGGCATTCAGATTCAGGTTTAGGACAGATGTCACACAAGAGACAATAGTTAAA
Source organism: Tagetes erecta (assembly GCA_030867185.1). Taxonomy (NCBI): domain Eukaryota; kingdom Viridiplantae; phylum Streptophyta; class Magnoliopsida; order Asterales; family Asteraceae; genus Tagetes; species Tagetes erecta. The sequence goes on along the minus strand of CM061488.1, from coordinate 5,347,022 downwards.
TAGTTTATTTAAATAGTTAATTAATTTAGTTAAGTAATCAAACAAATCTTGTAACACTAACCACATGCTCTTCGTGGAAATGATACCCGACTTACCCTAGCTATCTAGGTTGGTTAGGTTGTTGACTAGACCCTCACGACAGGTCTATCAGTTGACTGGAGGTCTCAATATCTAAGTTCAATAGGACAACCAATTGATATTTCTAAGGGTGATCATTGTGAGGGCATAATATATAAGTAGATATATAAGCTAATATGTATATATGTTTATACATATCCTCTAAATTATAAAGGGAGCTTAAATATTTTTTACTTCATTCCTATAACAACGGTGACACGTTGTGAGGCTAAATTATACTGCATGGTTAATGATTTGTATAATCATAGCAACTTTAATGCTTTTAATGATTTATTAGATAAATCAAATATGTGAAAGAGAAGTGGGGTCGCTTTGAATGAAATTTTTAGGGGATCCTAGAGCTTTCATGGAACTAGGCTAGTGCTGCATGATCATAATGGACATGAAAATGAGGGGATGCGTCAGGCTATGGAGAGTATTGTTAGAATGTGTATTGTCGCCTACATAACGATATATGGTTCAAGGATATCACGCCTACCAAACTGCTAGTAAGCTAAGTATACTTCACAAATGAAGGTTCAAAGCTAACACTTACCTATCATATGCAAGTCTCAACTGTCGATGTCTTATTAGGGATTTTGTGTGTTTTGTTCGATCTCCATTCATGTGAGGGATTGTTGAAACTTTTAGTGAAAATTGGGTTTTCACTAAATTTGGACACAAATAATTTTATACATATGGGTTATTGGATTTTAATAATCCAAACTTTTGTATATTGGCCGATATTAATCCCAACTTAAAAAATTTCTTGTGGCAATCCCAACTTGTAACTTATTTTCCTACAATAATCCTCCGTTAAAGTTAACTTAACGCCGTTAACTTTTTTTTGAATTTTTGACCGATGTTTTAGGACTTTTGATCGGGATGACGATACGAATCTATTGAAGTAAAACTTATTTTGATCCGATGCTCCAAACGAAGAAATTTTAACATCCGATTTAAGCACCGTTAGGTTTAAAGACCCGATTGAAGACCGTTTGGTCGTTTGGAGCATCGGCTCAAGGTAAGTTTTACATCATAGATTCGTATCGTCCTCCCGATCAAAAGCACTAAACATCGGTCAGAAATTCAAAAAAAAAAAGTTAATGCCGTTAAGTTAACTTTAACGGATGATCACTGTAGGAAAATAAGTTACAAGTTGTGATTGCCACAGGGAATTTTTTAAGTTGGGATTAATATCAGCCAATATACAAAAGTTTAGATTATTAAAATCCAATAACCCTATACATATTAGTTATATTCTATTATTTATATGTTTGTGTAAACTGTGTCCAAATCATTATTACGATGAATGTGATATCAATGCTCGAAGTCATGTGGTTAGAATTCATATTGCTAAATAGGATGACATTAGTGTAAATTTATTGATTTTATTTGTTTAGATGCTAACAATTTTATGATAAAGCAATATGAGATTTTGGTTTTGACTAATAAATCTATGTAATGAATAATTATGAAGGTGGCTCATAATTCTATTTAAATTTTGACTAACTTATCATAAACCTTTTGTCAGTTTTTTGGTTTGCCATGCTGTTAAATATATGGAGTAATGTCATATTAAAAGTAGTATGAACGTTTGGTTCATTTCTGTATAGAGGAAAACAAATGAATTTTTTTAACATAGAAATGAAAAGTCTTGTATCTCTTTAGAGATGAATACCTTTTTTTATTGTTTTTCCTTCATTAACATCTCCATTCTTATTCTATCTTTTCTTAACAGTTAGCACACACATATTTTACCGGTGATAGAGGGCCTTTCGGCCTTTCCCAACAATACATATTGCTTCAGTTGTTGTTTTTTTAGAGACGGCCGATTTTCTTTGTGGCAAGTTAATATTTGTATTAAGGGAAACATAATAAATACATGCCTCAACCATAACCGTCAACATTGTTTTTTCATGCTTGCTGTTAAGGAGCATAGTTGAAGACTTAAACATGGTAAACATACAAAATAAAACATCTACATGAAGGTGCGTTGGAGTACCCTCGGAAGACGTCCCGGTATATGAAAAGTAATCCATATTTAACTATATTTAGTTTTGTAAAGAGTATTTTAATTAATCAGTTTCCTATGTATGACGATAGCATTATCAGTATTTTTATTATAATCTTTGAATAAAAGTGACACATTATTTCTACACACCTAACACATTCAAGTGTATGTTTAAATACATGACAATGGTGAGTCCAAAGACCAAAGGTATATGAAATGTAATTTATTTTTATTCGGTTTTGTAAACGGTATTGTATTTTGACAATTTTTTATATATGACGAAAGCATCATCTTTATTTCTATTATAAACTTTAAATAAAAGTGACACATTATTTCTACACACTTAAAACATTAAAGTGTATATTTAAAAACACTTGATATATACATTCAAGTGTATATTTAAAAACATGACAATGGTAAGTCCAAACAATTATACAATTAATAAAAAGCAATTTGTTATAGTTTTCATAAAGGCAATAACACAAAAACTTTGATGTACGAACATAAACGATATTACAATTTGCTCTATGTTACAATGAGTAATGACATGTTAAAAGGATGAATGTAACAAAATGGTCGTGTGTTTCATATATTAGCACTATTATAAACTATCGTTTTGAAGTGGTAATTAAACTATAATTTAACATTTTAAAATAACAATTTAATTACCATTTTAATTGTCATTTTAAAATGACAGTTTAAAGTGTTTCATCTACTAGCACTACTATGATATGATCGAGAAAATAAAAGTAAAAAAGAAGATGACATTTTAAGCCTTTTGTGTAGTTAACATGTTGATAAAACTATACTTAATTTTTCTATTTTGTTTTCAATATCAAATAAAGAGAACTAACAAGTGGTATACTATTAAAAAAATTATAAACATATCAATTTGTTTACATATTCATAAGTTTGTTTCTTTAAAATTTATTGGTATTTGTAGTTTTTTGCCGGAAAAAACGTTCTCTTGTTTTATGTATCTTTTTATATTGATTTTTTTTATCAGTTTTATATACACATGCATACGTGTGAAACTAATATTATAAAATCAATGTTGAGATTCGATGCTTGTAATTTAAGCCAACGGTCAATTTCTAATGTAACTATTTCAAATTTATATATCTATATTAAACAACCACCATTACTTAAAAAAAAAATATTGGTCTCATTAATATTTGATTTTAAATTTACAATCGATAAGTTCGATGAACCCCTTAAGTCTTATGAGCATAATGGACAAAATTCAACTTTGTAATTTGTACCACTTCATTCCTAAACAAATAAAACAATAAGGCTATATGTGGTTAATGCCCCCTCTTAGTATTATTAATTCGTTATGTGTGTGATAATTATATATGGGTATTCTGTAAATATTGGTGTAGTGAGATAATGTCCACATAAAGTCAATAATCATTATAAAGAAAGAAAAATAAGAAAAAAAGTATGTGAGAAGTGGAGAGAGATTTATTTGTGAGTAATTATGAGGTCATCAGCGTTTAGTTAAAACACCCAAAATATTTTTTTTGCCACATAACACGTTAGCATAATGGTGTAGGGGCGTTATGGGCATTATATTGTGGGCTTAACGCTTATTACACAGAGTCTAAAGGCAAATGCCAAATGATATATCTTAAAGCCCCTCTAACTCCATTTAGATGTTAAATCATTCACTATACATTCATTCTCTTAACTCCTTTTAATTTAATTAAAAGTTTAATAATAAAAATGTATGAAGAGAATTATGTATTATATAATCTATAATAACAAAGAATGAGCTTCGAATCACCATTTAAGTTAATATTTTCTCACAACCATACTAGATATCAAGGATGTACATAAATTGCTTGAAACTAAGCCATTGATAGTTGATTAAGGTACTTGCTTTAAGATGTGAAAAGCTTTTATTTGAATTTAAACATGAGGTGAATTAATTAAAGTGGTTAAAAACATGGGTAGATATTTAGATACCTATTAATTTGAATTCAAATATTGTCAAAAACTAAAAAATATGCATTTTTTTATTTTATTTTTCAATACTCTAACGAATCAAAGGTGTGATTTGAAAACTCAAGGTTAAATTATTCCCAAACAAACATGAAAATTGCAATGATCAGACAATAATACATTTTTGATTGACAACTACACTCCATAACATCATATCAAGAATGAATCCAAAAAATTTAATTCTCCAAAATAGTCACCTCTGAACCACATGCATGCATCCAAAACTTAAACAGTCATGCTATGTGAACTTGAAAATTTTAACAACTCCCATTTGCTTGTGACCAAAGTCCATTAATTGATTTTACTTTAGTCAACCAATGAAATTGCTGAATCTCCATACATGTCTAGTGTATCATGAAAATAATAACTGTCTTCAACGGGTCTATTAACTTGACCAAGGTGTTTAGTTAATGACTGAAACTGTTAATATTTTAGTTTCTAAAAATCTTTAAACTTATCAAGACGTTGTTATTTCTTATAACTTTTATCAACAAGTGTTACGTATGTGACTTCGTCACACGGGTTGATAAAAATAGGTTTCATTGCTCGCAAGTTATAATGAAAAATCGTAACGCATCACATTTTAAAAGATAAAAATATATATCCAAACATAGAGGTCAAAATGATAATTAACTAAAAACCAAAGGTGTTAACGTCGTAAATATGTCCAGGTAAACTAGGGGGATTGTAGATTAGTAAACCTCAGGAGTCAAAATAAAAAAAGTCAAAGTTATAAGTCAATGTCATAAATATATCAAAGTTTAATCGTGAACTAAACACACCAAAATAAAAATTAAACACATGTCAACAAGTCAATAAGAATTACCCACCGATCTTCCTTTGTAAAAACTCCAACAAAATTAGTGTTAACAATTAACACTAATAGATGATTTAGCAAGGTTAGCAAAATAATAAAAAATAATAATAATTCTTTTTAGCAAAGAGAATCAAACTCATTCATTGCCTTAAAAGAATAAAAGCACAAGAATACATTAAAGTTTAAACAAGAAACTGGAAATAAAAGTACATAACACACCGATACATATAAATACACAACTTTATAACCAAATTCAAAAAAAGTTAAAAAAACGACCCATATGAATATTTATTAATCACGTCATGTGAATAATAAACAGGAAATATGTGTTGACATTAAAAGCATTAGGCTCCGTATCATCCCCGTCGCTATTTTTCACTTCCTCTGTTTTTTGCCAAAATATTTTATTTTATTTTATTTTATTAATGACACCTCGATATATACTCAACAACAACAACAAACAACAAAACACCTTCATATAAATCAAACCAATTTCTATTTCTTTTTCACTTCAATTCAATTCAAATCCATGTTCTTCCTTTTTCCCGAGGCTGCTTAAAAAACAAAACCATTTCAAACCCACATTCAAATCACATCCAAATCAAGAACTAAAACATGTCGATTAGAAGCAGGAGAGTGAAATGGCACACTACACCACCACCACCAACTCCCAAAATCATTAATTTACCAAGAAGATACACTTCTCGCCGGAGAAAAAACAGAGCCACCGTCGACAAAACTCCGGCCACGGCGGTGACGACGGTCACGACGGTCAGCGGTGGTGATTATAAGGGGAAGCTGGGGAGTTTGTTTGGTGTGGAGAATGAGTGTGAGAATGAGTTGACCCGTGCGCCGATTGTGGTGTTGGGTTCGTCGGAGAGAAGAGAGAGGGTGGAGGTGGCGGAGGATGACGACGGTGGTGGTGGTGGTGGTGGTGAGTTGGCGGAGGAGAGGTGGAAGTTTCAGGCGGAGATATTGAGAGCAGAATGTAAGTTTTTGAGGATGGAAAGGAAGCTTGCGTTGAAGAAATTGGATGCGAATCGAATTCGAATAGAACGGACGCTAAAATCCGCTTTGCAAAACCTAGCTTCTGTAAGTAATTGTAACCGTTGACCCGATAATAATCTATACTAACAGTTTTGACATGTAAAAGTTTGCTTTTGTTAATTTGTTAACAACGACAATCTCAGTAGCATACATAATTTGTTTGTATTTGGCCCCAAGCGGTTTCTGCCTAGGTGGCACACGCTGCTCAGCCGTAACGCATTCTGAACTCTTGTAGCAAGAGGCTGAAAAATACGAGACGAGCTCAATATATATATGGTTTTTTTACATATTTTCCCTTCTTAAGCCCATCAATTACATATTTACCAAAGCCTAAAGTTTAATTACATATATCTCCTCTGACATAATAAATTACTCATTTATTCATTTTTTTACACAAATCATAATAAAATATAAAAATATAGTTATCAAGATCATTAAGGGTAAAATAGTAAATCAAAAGGCTATTTTAAAGGAATTGGCTAAATATGTAATATATGTGGTTTAGGAAGGAGAAATATGTAATTGAATTTAAGGAGTGGGTAAATACGTAATAAATGATCTTATGAAGGGGATATATGTAAATGCCCCATATTATGTAAATGCCCCTATATATATAATACATGTAATTTTTTTTACACAAGATTAATATATAACTTTATCCTATATATATATATAAATATAAATTAAAGGTATCAGTGTAAAAACTAGTACTTAAAGGATGCGCCCCTACGATCAGCCCGTCTTGATTTGTGGTTTGATGATGAGTTTGATGTTTAGTTTAAGAATAGAATGTACAAGTAGCTGATGCATAGAAATAGGGGTTGCATGCTTTTGAATTTGAATGTTGTTGATAATTATTTTATAGGGAAGAAAGAAGCTATGTGAAGGGGAGAATATGGAAGTGGTGTTGAAGGAAGAAATGAGAGAATTAACTGAGAAATTGGAGGAGTTGCAGAGCAGCTACGATGGCGGTGAAGATCGTGCGCTTCGGAGATGTAAGAATTTCGATAAGAGAGCGTTACGGTTACATAAAAGGTTACATAAGCTTGGAGGTTTAAATGAAGATGATACTAAGTTGACTTGCAGAAGTCAAAATAAGTCAACTGATGTAAGTTTTGTCAAACCATTCAGCAATGGCAATGTTTGATTGTAAATTGTGAATAATTGATTGTGTTTATTTTGAAACTTGCAGGTGGAACTGCTAGAACGAAAAATGGAGTTGTCGAAGGGAATGTTAGATCGAATGGAGGAGGAGTATGGATCGATCATAAACAGTTCGGTTAATAATTCGGCTTCTACATCAAAACGAATCGATTTTCCCGACCAGTTGTCGTTCTCTAACAGATTCTGTAATCACACAAAGGTATTTTAAAAAAATTCATACGGAAATTGCTCGAAAACATGTAAACATTGATTTTTTTTTAGAATGTTAAAGAAATAGTTTTTGGGACAGGAACCATTGGTGTCGAACGAAACCAACAACAAATGCACGGGCCGGTGCAAGATGTTAGTGAGACGAATAATGGAGCAAGTGCGAGCTGAAACCGAACAATGGTCACAAATGCAAGATATGCTTGGACAATTAAGGCAAGAAATGGAAGAGCTTCAAACATCAAAGGACTTTTGGGAGACTCAAGCTCTTGCTTCAAATCAAGAGATCCAATCCCTCAAATCCGATGTAAGCTCGTGTTTCACGTTTCATGATTAAGTTTGAACGCGTGTTTTGTAATGCTAAACTGTTTCCATTTGGTGGTTTAAGGTTGAGAAATGGAGGGACAAGGCTAGCGCGTACGAAATAAAGGCAAAAGACCTTCAAACCGAGGTTAGTTTGGTGAAGAACGAGGTTGAAAAGTTGAAGAAAAAAGATCAAGTAAAGGAAGTCGGGTTAACGCCCAAAAAGACGATTACTTCTTTAAGTAAACAAATCGAGCGAGAGACAAAGAACGGGTCAAGTTGTAGAACAAACCGACATGAAAAAGTGGTCCAAAGTAAGAAAAACTCGCACCCAATGTCACTCGCAAAACAACTTGCAAGGGAAAAAAGAATATTGATTTCAAGATCAAAGGAAAACCGGCCAAACGACAACGAAATCTCAAGTGACCCGAGACGAAAAGGGTATAAGTTAGTTAGATCTCCATTCAAAGATATTGGAAATTCATCATCATCATCATTATCAGTAACAGGTCACATAAGGCAAAACAGCAATGCTATTTTCCCATTGCATTGTCCTGAGCCTGCAAGAATTGATGATTAAAATTTGTATTGTTTATGTTGTATTAGTTTTAGTCTAATAATGCACTTATTTATTAGACACTTTATGAGATTTTAAGACACTTTAATCATAATGATATATTAATTCCAATAGAAACAAGTTCATATGATGCAAATAAAATAAATCTAATACACTTACAGTTTTATAGCTAAGTAAAACCTATAACAATTCATAAGTAAAACATATAACACTTCAAATCTTGATCATCCTTTGGTGCTTCATATGTGCTTCTTTGATTCATCAACATCAACTTGCTCAATCTTTCCCATGAAATCGCTGAAGCTTATAGTATCGCCAAAAAGATCAAAATCATCTACATTGAGGTCATACATGTGGTCATTGATTTGGGCTAAAAAAATACCAGGGTCACACTCACTGTCTTCTTGAAAAGGTGGTACCGACACCTGCAGTGGCAGTGGGTCGCTAGCCAAATCTGACCACTGCATTACCGGATACACTTGCTCATGTGGCACATGCTCGACAAGGGCAGGCATAGCGCAAGGCTGCTGAGGCGTTGGTGCAAAATATGAACTATTCGATGCGTATTCATGGTTGAGTCTTGGTGGAAACGTTGAGTTTAGTGTCATCGGGTCATTTTGAGTACTTTGATAATTTTGCTGCACCATCAGATGACCCTGCTGGTTATAATCTTGATTCGGCAAGTTGTTTTCAACAAAATCAGGAGTAGCAGGATTAAGGTTTTGACCGGGAATTTGTTGCACGACGACATCGTTCACATCTTGATCAATAACAACTTTATCTTTTTTGTTTTTGTTAATGTAGATTCTACAAAGAACATAATCATTAAACTGCAAAAAACAATCAAAGTTACATCAACATACAGTCGTGTATACGATACAAATAACAAAAATAACACGTAAAAAAAGTTAAGGTTTTGAGTTGTACCTTTTTTTTATTTGAATCTAACTGGTTTCTATCTTCATAACCCTCGACGACAAATTCGTGCATCATCCATTCGGTTTTTCTCCAGTTTGGTGCACGCCCTTCGTAATAAACCAACGACTTCTTCCCACCGATTTTCTTCCCGTTGTCTCTGATAATTTTATCAGGACCGGTGGCTTTCCAATAACCAGGACCAGCTACTCGGGCCGGTATGTTACCATTCGGATACTTCTTGATTCTTGGGGTGAAAAAGTACCATGTATTTTCTACGGCTTGCGGATAATTCACTGAGTATATTAAACTTACAAAGTTAGATAAATGACAACAACAAGCACTATACAACAAGTCAACTTTATTCCTATATTAAATAAACAGGTTGATCCGTTAACCCGATTAACACATTTACAACTTGATTATTCGTTAGCCTGTTTGTCACATTTAGGTAAATGAGAGAAACATGTTGTTTATTGTTTGACTTTGTTTAAAAAAACAAGGCACCTTTAAACCTTGATTGATCATTACTACCACATTTTGAACAAGTGAAATGGGTCTTATTGGGTTTGAACAAACAGTTCGATCAACACACCTATTCATTAACCACTCATTACTAACCCGGCCACCAACCCAATTAACACAGTTTGATTACGTACCATCGGCACTCAACCTGTCGACCCGCCAACCCGTTTAACAAATTTATCACAACCCACTAACCTAACTAACACATGCAGTTTAATCGATTAACATCGTTCAACCTGTTGACCCGCCAACCCGCTTAACTAATTAACACATTACAACTCTACTATACCACCACTCAAAACCCGTTTAACTGTTCATTGTACACACGTATGCATGCATGCATGAAGATCAATAATACATCAGCTTACTTACTGATATGGTAAACAGGACGTTGCTAACACAACATATACACACGTATGCATATATGAAGATCAATAATACATACGTACCTACAAGTTCTTTTGGATGACTAACATATATATCAGCTTCGCGAATCTTGGTCGTGGGAATAAACTCATTCTTCATCTTCTTCAACAGATAATGCTTAACGACTTCTTCATCAGTCGGGTTGAATCGATACCCAACCGGAAGATAATCAAGATAATCCCCATCCCCATCCACGTTGACGTTTCGCATAACAACATCATAACCTCCACATTGACAGTTACTAACACTTGAAACACTATCAACGGCCCTGCGTTTTCTTGATGTTTCGCCGGTTTCGTTCATGTGATGTGTTTCTGAATTCATGGCCAATATTGTTTGTGATTGATCGTTGTTTTAATCAGGAGATCGAAACTGTTTTGAATTTGGTTGGACTAAAATATATAGCCTATATATATATATAAGCTAGTGTAACCAGATAATTATGATATATTTGTATTGCCACACATTCATGTATATCTCGATTTTGAATTTGTTACTTAATTTAATGGTATTATAATTAATCTTGTAACAAGATTGTATATATTCTTTAAATTAAAATGCCACGTGGATGCTAACAACATTATTTTCTTTAATTAACCTAGCTTGTTTAAAACATTCAAAAAATTTACTTGCAATGAAAGGCTCCGTACGATAAAAAATTACCACTAAATCTTCCTAGTAGAGCGACTTAGTAAGTTCGTCTTTGTTGACCGAATTATGTTTTAACTAGGTTTAATACCCGTGTGTTACACACGGGTTAAATAGTAATATTTATAAAGAAATTATAACCATTATATTTAACAATTTTGTAAATATATAACATTTAAGGAGTTGGCTCCATCAACTTGCATGGTGAAAAATTTAGCTAAATTTTACCTCCCAAACTTCCTATTATAGAAAAAAAATCCCTCCAAAAATTGCCCCCTAAAAGTTTGATTTATTAGATAGATTATACATATTTCTACACAACCCATTAGAAAATATACATAACCAAGTTTGACCTATCTTTAAGAAAACATGACATATTATATTTAAGTAGTAAACATATATCCAGAAACTTCTTTATGTGTCTATTTGGTATGTGTGCCTATTTCTAGGACACAAAATGTGCCATTGTCAAATTGGAAACTAAAAAAGTTATTTATAACATGTATTGCACATATGTCATGTCAATAGTATTCAACTCACTGTTAGCAAAGAAAAAAAAACTAAAATGCATAAATAAGAGCTTGTATCATAAAAACTTGTTTTGTCATGTAATATCATCATTCAGAATCATAAAAAAAATCCATAATCATGTTAGAACATGTACAACAATAAAAAACATTTATAAGCAAATGTATCATATTGTCTCTACATTCATGCAACAAAACAGAAATCAAGTCTTAGAAATTATGATAGTTCCCCACACCGGTTGTGACTATGAATGAATTAGCCAAAGATAATCTTCATTGAATTCGGGTGATTGATCTAAAAATAGTGTTGATAATTTTGCACTTTGAACTCCAAAAATCATCCCTTCTTTTGTCCCTCCATCTCCAGGGTCTAGTATATTTGTTTTTCCCCTAACAAAGCCTTTTCAACCCGTCCAAAATTGAAAAAAAAAAATGCTTGTAACCACATACCGGCGTTCCAAACGCTAACCCAGGTTTTCAAAATGCTGCACTATCAACTGTGTATGTATGTACATAGTTCGTTATGTTGACCTAAAACTGCACAAAACACACATCTCACACTCACGGACAACCATGGGGTAGTTCACTGAAATCTGACACACACGTATATCACAAATAAAGCTTAACTAAATTCAAAACATATGTAAAGTGAGACTATAATTTCTGTGAGTAAGCACTTCAATTTTTCCCATTTGCATTAGATTTCAATTTTACCTGTTTCTATGAGTAAGCACAAAAAACACACATTTAAAGAAAAACGTTGCATGATCATCATCATAACCATGATCATCATTCATGACCAATTTACTACTGATTTCTGCAAGATAACATTATAACTTAGTATCATTCAAGTTGCCTGAAGTAAATGTAATAACAAAATTCACTACATGAAAAAGCTCTATAATATATTTTAATTACTCAAGGTACTTGTGTTTCAATTATGTTTACAACAAACAGGTATGGAAACAAAACATGTTAACTTTGATTGAAATAAACTTGTTAATAGGTACCAAAAAAATTAATAAGTTCATGAACACCACCTTAGAAGCCAGCAAGTACTCACCTTGAGAAAACCACCTAATTATCTATGATATTGGCCCACCATATTCGGTCGTATCCAGTGGCGGAGCTAGCCATAAAATTCAGGGGTATCCCAAAAAAAAATTCGTACATTCATACAAGAATGAATAAAATACACAATAATAAACAACCTTAAAAAATACCTAAAAGACTTGTCATTTTTGTTTCATAACTTGAAATCGAGTCATTACATCCTCATTTGTTATTTTATCAAATATTTTTCATTCGATCGCATAAACTAGAGCACCGTTCAAATATTTGTCACTCATTTATGCAAATCTGTCTTCACAAGCTTTCAATTATAAAAGCCAAATTTAAACAGTTGCAGTTGTAACCGGTAAAAACAAAACAAACTTTAATATCCGACAAATCAAAAGAACCGAATGATTTTTTTCCTAATCTAAAAGATATATCTAAATAAAATAATATAAACTAATGTCATTAAAAGTTAAAACAAAAGTGACAAAAATAAAATTTACCGAAATCGAAACATAATAAAGTAGCAAGCAATTAGTAAAACTAAAAACACTTTAAAAGATAATTTATTACTCTTTATTTCAATTTTATGAAAATGACCGAATAGGTCTGAAATTACAGATTAATTCACTGACAAGACTTATATTATTATATTAACCTCTTTTAACTTTCTAACAGGCTTAAATATATTTAATAAAATATTTTTCTTATAGCATTCTTCTTCTTCAACAATCCTTCATCGTGTTCACCTGCTGGAGTTTTAAAACTTTAATTTTGATTTCTATTTCTTGTTTTTCTTTTATTTTCAATTATGATTGTTTAGGGAGGGGTATCCTTATAATTAAACAAGGATATCTTATACATAAAATGACAAGAAATATACAAAAAATCTACTAACTACCAAAATTTGAGCCGTAGCCCGTGCTACCCATGCCGATAAGGTAGATCCGCTCCTGGTCGTATCTAAACCCCAACGTAAGCTTCCATGCAAACCACCAAGAAATTTTGTTTTCATGACCATTTTTAGATAAAAAAATAAATAATAAACTTTGAGCAGATTTGAAGTATCATTAATTCATAAACAATCAAATCTACAATAACATCATAAACCCCAAAATCTCAAAGAAACCCATATATAGGAAAAGAAAAGGAGAGTTTAATTTTTTAAATCCGAGGAGAATAAGCATGTTTAATTATTCGATAAAGTATAAGCAAACTTTGAAGCAAAACCGACTAGTAGAAGCAGAAGCAGCAAGTGTGAGTATTGTTAGCAACTGAAACATAGTCTGCCAATAGCTATTTGGTGCTGTTGTTAGGCTGTTTGTTGGCCAAACAGACCCTTTTTGTAACATCCCATTTTAGAAAATAAAATACTATAAATATTGCTACAATAATATGTAATTGATAAAACCATAAGTTTGTTTAAATGAGTGTTTCATATTTTTTAAAGATCATGATAAAATATATATGTATATATGTATATGAACGTTTGGTTCGTAATATAGTATAACTAACAAAACAAAGTTAGTAATATATGAGGCTTAGTTTGTCATTTGACCAAAGTATAAGGGTCTTAATATAATTATTAACAAAACTTGATTGTTTTAAAAGTGACATGCATACATATATTTTGTAATCTTTACGAAGATTCTGGGAGGCGGCAATTATTATAAAAACAAATATATCAATTAATAAATTAATAAAATAAAAAGGATGACACACATGTTAGAATGTGCCACGTTTAAAGAGAAACTTACATTTGTTATGGTCTATAACCGCCTCATTTGATTTCTCCAAAATAAATATATGTCAAGAAACTTTTAAAAGATCATCATAAAGAAAAGAGGAGAGAAGAAACACATAGTAAGACACGAATGGTCAATTAAATTTAGAGCACAAGAGAAAGATTATATATTCAAGATTTGTGTAAAAGCAAATAAGGGGGTCATATACTAGAGAGTTTTCTTGGCACAATAACTAGCGAATTAATTTATGCACCATACTCATCAACACTAAAAGGTAAGTACACAAACTCTTAAAAGTATACATGATTATTGTTATGTTCCAATATGATTAATAATATAATTATGTGTTTGATATATATTAATTTGGAACATATATAGACCGGTGGGTCTTAAATATATATGTGATTATTATTGTTGAAAATTTGAGTAGTATATATCTTGTTGAAATATATGATAAAAATAGAGACGGTGGTCTCGGTGAATAAATTGAGACGGTGGTCTCGGTGAATAAATAGAGACGGTGGTCTCGGTGAATAAATAGAGACGGTGGTCTCGATGAATAAATAGAGACGGTGGTCTCGGTGAATAAATAGAGACGGTGGTCTCGGTGAATAAAAATAGAGACGGTGGTCTCGATGAATAAATAGAGACGGTGGTCTCGGTGAATAAAAATAGAGACGGTGGTCTCGGTGAATAAATAGAGACGGTGGTCTCGGTGAATAAAAATAGAGACGGTGGTCTCAAAAATAAATTAGAGACATGTGGTCTCAGAAATTAAAGTGGCGACGTGTAGTGTGTACTTACTTAGCTATGGCTAATGTGATATTCATGTATACTTTCAGGGAAGAAAGTGGAAGAGGACTAAAGACCGGCATCGGATCGACCAGTGGAAGTTATCTTTGTTTAAATAAAAGTTGTGTAATATTCGTTGTAATGACTCTTTTGTAAAACTATAATTTATAGTGAAAATAGTCACATGAGTGACAAATTTTGGACGTATACTTGGGACCTACTCTGATATGAATTGCGAGATTTTTATATATATATAAAAAAAAAAAAAACTGGATGTTTCAAGTTGGTATCAGAGCACTGGTTTGAGGGATTTAAGTATTTGATATGGATACTTAGACTCAAACTACGAGTGCTCTGGATAAACAAAGGTGAACTTCGATCCGAAGACGGTCTGAAGCCTATCCAAGTAAGTACACTGACCCGTAATTAAATCTTGTTGATTATATGTTATACGTATTGTATATTGTAAATTAGTATAATTATGTGGAAAATGATTTGTGGATTACGGGTCTATATTTATAAGTTGAAAGGTTGTGAAAACTGTGATATACTGAAAGTTGTTATTTAAAATACGATATGATAATTGTAAGAAAACATGGGTATAATATGTATAAGATTACATCTGGCCAATGTAATGTTATATATATGGTACTAGTGTGTTCTTGGAAGAATCATGTTTGTATTTGACAATAACAAGGAGTAGAGGGAATGTGTAAAATATGCATTGACCTATACGTGTATATATAGGAATAAGAATGCATATAAGTGTACGTATGATAAAAATATAAACCTGAGAGTGTCGTAGCATAAAACGTACACTAATTAGTACCGATATTTCAGTACGAATTATGACAAACCATGAAGAGCAAAGTCGTCACTCTGGTGATGAAAAGTTTGATAGTAACGAGGAGAGAACGGTGTACTCTCCAAGACGAGAACGTGACGAAAATCCTTTATCCGAAAGGATAAGGAATCAAATATCAACAGAAGTGGGAAAGGCTTTTCAAGCAAACATTCCATTTCTTCTTACAGAAGTGCAAAGTTCTGTGAGAAACTTAATTCATGACGAGCTATCAAAGTTTAAGAATCCTCACGAGCAGTTTAGTCCTGATAAAGTGAATAATCAGGAAGAATCAAATAAAGAAAAGGAGAAAAGTCGGTGTGCTTATAAAGACTTTATGGCGTGTAAGCCTTTAGAATTCAAAGGCGAGATTGACCCCCTGATAAGTCATAGATGGATTACTGAGATGGAAAGTATTTTTGATAGAAGTCATTGTGATAAAAGTGATGAGGTAATCTTTGCCACGAGCCAACTACGTGAGAGGGCAAAGGACTGGTGGGATATGATCAAAGTGGAAAAAGGTAAAGAAGCCACACGAAAAATGACATGGAGTGAATTCAAAGTAATATATTTAGAACATTTTAGTCCACAAGCGGCTGTGGATAGAATTGCTGAAGAATTCCTCCATATGCGTCAAACTCATCAATCCGTAGATGAAATAACAGCAGAATTTTTCGATAAAGCTAAGTTTTGTCCTTCATTGGTAGCAACAGAACGTATGTGGCTAAATCGCTACCATTTGATTTTAAAGGCAGAAATAAGGGAATTCGTGTCCCCTTCAAAGTGTGAGAAGTTGTCAGAGCTTATTAATTGGGCTCGTGAAAGAGAAATGGAGATAAAAAGGCAGATTGAGAATGGTGAGAAAAGAAAGGCTGAAATCCCAGTAGTTGCCACACCTTCAAAGAAGCTGAAAACGTCAGGAAACTTGACAAGGATGAGACCAAAGAATGAACAACGTAATTGTTACATATGTGGTCGAGGACATTCAGGGGAATGTCTTTACAAAAATTTAAGTTGCTATAGATGTGGAAAAATTGGGCATACAGCATCCCGATGCACTAGTCCGGTCAATCTATGTTTCAATTGTTACAAGCCGGGTCATATGAGGGGCGATTGCCCGGAACTTAAAACAAGGGAAGGCAAGGTTGCTGAAGGATCCAAGACGGCAGGAAATGTCAAGAGATTTGAAGTTTCAAAGCCACGAGGCAGGGCTTTTCAAATCACTGCAGAAGAAGCAAAAGTTGTACCTGATGTCGTCACAGGTACCTTTCTAATCAATTCTGTCCCTGCATACGTTTTGTTTGATTCTGGAGCAAGTAGATCCTTCATATCCATAAATTTTGCTTGCCATAAGTCCTTTGTTAGAAGTAAGCTAGTATATGCCTTAGAAGTCGAGGTTGCTAGTAATAAGAGTTTTGTCGTATCCGAAGTATGTCAAAACTGTAAACTAATTATTCAAGAAGAAGAATATTCCATCGACTTAATTCCTATTGAGCTTCGGGAGTTTGACGTAATCATTGGGATGGACTGGCTATCCCAACATCATGCGTCGATAGTTTGCAATCAAAAGATCGTCCAATTCATGTCACCAATTGGAGAACAAGTGTGTATCTATGGAGAAAGAAAGAGCAACATTACTGTGTGCTCAATGGCAAAGGCCAGGAATTATTTAAAGCATGGGCATCAAGCATTTTTGGCCTATGTGACGGATAAGGAAACAAAAGGAAAGGAACTTGATCAAATCCCTGTAGTTAACAAATTCTCTGACGTCTTCCCTGCTGAGTTATCGGGTGTTCCGCCGGAAAGAGAAGTCGAATTCAAAATTGATCTAGTTTCCGGAGCTAATCCTGTGGCTAAATCTCCATACCGACTGGCACCAAGTGAAATGAAGGAATTGATGTCACAACTCCAAGATCTATTGGATAAAGGTTTTATTCGTCCAAGTGTTTCACCTTGGGGTGCGCCGATTTTGTTTGTTAAAAAGAAAGACGGTAGCATGCGAATGTGCATTGATTACCGTGAGTTAAATAAATTGACCATTAAGAATAGGTATCCTTTACCTAGGATTGATGATCTTTTTGATCAATTGCAAGGTGCTAGCTGGTTCTCTAAGATTGATCTAAGGTCAGGATATCATCAAGTAAAGGTAAGAGAAGAAGATGTACCAAAGACGGCTTTTCGTACTCGTTATGAGCATTATGAATTCGTTGTGATGCCATTTGGTTTAACGAATGCCCCGGCAGTTTTCATGGATCTCATGAATCGAGTATGTAAACCTATGCTTGATCGTTTTGTTATCGTTTTTATCGATGATATCCTTATCTATTCTCGAACAGAAAAAGATCATGCTCAACATCTTAGGGAAGTTCTCACTGCACTAAGAAACGAGAAGCTATACGCAAAGTTTTCAAAGTGTGCATTTTGGCTTCGAGAAGTTCAGTTCTTGGGCCATGTGGTAAATGCAGAAGGTATTCTAGTGGACCCTGCTAAAATAGAGACTATTATGCAATGGTTACCTCCGAAGACCCCAACTGAAGTTAGAAGTTTTCTGGGTTTAGCGGGTTATTATCGACGTTTCATTCAGGATTTCTCAAAAATAGCAACCCCGTTGACAAAGCTAACTCGAAAGAACTCCAAATTCGAATGGAAGCTAGAACAAGAGGAAGCATTTCAACTTTTGAAAGAAAAGTTAACTAAAGCTCCCGTTCTAGCTTTACCTGAAGGAACAGAAGATTTTGTTGTTTATTCTGATGCCTCGCATGTTGGACTGGGTTGTGTTCTTATGCAAAGAGGAAAAGTAATAGCATATGCGTCACGGAAGTTGAAGCCAACGGAAGCGGGTTATCCAACCCATGATCTTGAATTGGCGGCAGTAGTATTTGCACTAAAGATTTGGAGACATTATTTATATGGTACAAAGTGCACAATCTATACCGATCATAAAAGTTTGAAGTATTTCTTTGATCAAAAAGAATTAAATATGAGACAACGACGGTGGTTAGAATTGGTCAAAGATTATGATTGTGAAATACTTTACCATCCGGGTAAAGCCAACGTTGTGGCTGATGCCCTAAGTCGAAAGGAGACTATTGCTCCAATTAAAGTAAAATCATATAAACTGATTGTGAGTTCAAACTTGTTTGATCAAATTAAACTTGCACAAGTGGAGGCTCTAAAAGAGGAGAATTTGAAACGCGAGAGAATCATCGGTCAAGTCCATCATCTTGAAGAAAATGATAAAGGAATTAAAGTTCGTTTTGGACGAATTTGGATTCCTTGGACTTGTAAGATTAAAACAATAATTTTGGATGAGGCACATAAATCTAAGTATTCAATCCATCCAGGTGCGACCAAGATGTATAATGATTTGAAGAAGGAATATTGGTGGCCTGGTATGAAAAGAGACATTGTTAAATATGTGGAGAGGTGTTTGACTTGTTTACAGGTCAAAGCTGAACACCAAAAGCCATATGGGAAGATGCAACCACTTGAAATTCCATTATGGAAATGGGAGCATATTACAATGGATCTAGTGACGAAGCTGCCTAAAACGGCCAAAGGTTATGATGCAATATGGGTAGTTGTCGATCGTTTGACAAAAAGTGCTCACTTTATACCCATTCGTGAAAGTTATTCGTCAGAGCGAATGGCGGAAGTGTATGTTAGTGAGATAGTGTCAAGTCATGGAGTGCCAGTATCTATTGTATCTGATAGAGACACTCGTTTTACCTCAAGATTTTGGAGAAAGTTTCAAGAAGAAATGGGTACTAAATTATTAATTAGTACGGCGTATCACCCACAGACAGATGGGCAAAGCGAGAGAACGATTCAAACTCTTGAAGATATGTTGCGTGCTTGCATTATTGATTTTGGTGGCAGTTGGGACAAGTATTTGTCCCTTGTAGAGTTCTCCTACAATAATAGTTACCATTCGAGCATTAAGAGTGTCCCATTTGAAATGCTTTATGGTAGAAAATGTCGCACTCCTGTGTGCTGGGGAGAGATCGGAGAAAGAGAACTTGAAAATAAAGAAGTGATAAATATAACAAATAAAAAGATCGATCAAATTAGGGAGCATTTGAAAGCAGCACAAGATCGACAGAAGTCGTATGCTGATAAGCGGAGACGTCCGATTGAATTCCAAGTGGGGGACTTTGTGATGTTAAAAGTTTCCCCATGGAAAGGTGTGATTCGTTTCCGTAAACGTGGAAAGTTGAGTCCACGATTTATTGGTCCGTTTGAAATAATTGCTCGTGTGGGGAAGGTGGCATATAGTTTAGATTTACCAGAAGAACTAAGCGGTATCCATAACACATTTCACGTTTCATATCTTCGAAAGTGCTTGGCTGATGAAACGGCATGTGTGCCGTTGAATGACATTGAGGTAGATGATAAGCTTAACTATGTGGAAAAGCCCGTGGCAATTCTTGATCGTAAAGTTAAGCAACTTCGAAATAAAATAATAAATCAGGTGAAAGTAAAGTGGAAGCATCGGCGTGGTTCTGATACCACATGGGAAGCCGAAGATGAGATGATTAAATATTACCCCGAATTGTTTAATGTGTAATAAGGTTTCGAGGACGAAACCTAAATAAGGGGGAGAGTTGTAACATCCCATTTTAGAAAATAAAATACTATAAATATTGCTACAATAATATGTAATTGATAAAACCATAAGTTTGTTTAAATGAGTGTTTCATATTTTTAAAGATCATGATAAAATATATATGTATATATGTATATGAACGTTTGGTTCGTAATATAGTATAACTAACAAAACAAAGTTAGTAATATATGAGGCTTAGTTTGTCATTTGACCAAAGTATAAGGGTCTTAATATAATTATTAACAAAACTTGATTGTTTTAAAAGTGACATGCATACATATATTTTGTAATCTTTACGAAGATTCTGGGAGGCGGCAATTATTATAAAAACAAATATATCAATTAATAAATTAATAAAATAAAAAGGATGACACACATGTTAGAATGTGCCACGTTTAAAGAGAAACTTACATTTGTTATGGTCTATAACCGCCTCATTTGATTTCTCCAAAATAAATATATGTCAAGAAACTTTTAAAAGATCATCATAAAGAAAAGAGGAGAGAAGAAACACATAGTAAGACACGAATGGTCAATTAAATTTAGAGCACAAGAGAAAGATTATATATTCAAGATTTGTGTAAAAGCAAATAAGGGGGTCATATACTAGAGAGTTTTCTTGGCACAATAACTAGCGAATTAATTTATGCACCATACTCATCAACACTAAAAGGTAAGTACACAAACTCTTAAAAGTATACATGATTATTGTTATGTTCCAATATGATTAATAATATAATTATGTGTTTGATATATATTAATTTGGAACATATATAGACCGGTGGGTCTTAAATATATATGTGATTATTATTGTTGAAAATTTGAGTAGTATATATCTTGTTGAAATATATGATAAAAATAGAGACGGTGGTCTCGGTGAATAAATTGAGACGGTGGTCTCGGTGAATAAATAGAGACGGTGGTCTCGGTGAATAAATAGAGACGGTGGTCTCGATGAATAAATAGAGACGGTGGTCTCGGTGAATAAATAGAGACGGTGGTCTCGGTGAATAAAAATAGAGACGGTGGTCTCGATGAATAAATAGAGACGGTGGTCTCGGTGAATAAAAATAGAGACGGTGGTCTCGGTGAATAAATAGAGACGGTGGTCTCGGTGAATAAAAATAGAGACGGTGGTCTCAAAAATAAATTAGAGACATGTGGTCTCAGAAATTAAAGTGGCGACGTGTAGTGTGTACTTACTTAGCTATGGCTAATGTGATATTCATGTATACTTTCAGGGAAGAAAGTGGAAGAGGACTAAAGACCGGCATCGGATCGACCAGTGGAAGTTATCTTTGTTTAAATAAAAGTTGTGTAATATTCGTTGTAATGACTCTTTTGTAAAACTATAATTTATAGTGAAAATAGTCACATGAGTGACAAATTTTGGACGTATACTTGGGACCTACTCTGATATGAATTGCGAGATTTTTATATATATATATAAAAAAAAAAACTGGATGTTTCACTTTTAACCCATAAACCTTGAACATTTTCACTTAAAAGTATTTTTACTTAAATTCTAACGTTTACCTTATCAAATGGGTTACTTAACTTCCTCTCACAAGCATCCCCACCTTCTCAGTTACCATCGTTGCTATGATTGAATCACACAAGCTCTGTTAGCCATTACTATAATTAGACAAAACTTGATATACATGTCAATGGATCAAACAAATTAACATGTCATACATTAATTGTCATTAAGAAAGTAAAAACATAGACAAAATGTTTCTTGTCAACTCTACCTAATCTAGAAACACAAACAAAAAATACCTTGGCATGCTTTGAAATACCATGACTAAACTAAAGTGACAAGAAAATACCTTTTTACACTTTAAATCCAGATAAAACTGTTCTTCCTAACTTTCTTCAAATGATATGATAGATCTTTAATTACCAAAGGAAGTTCTTTGTCTTCTTTCTTTTAAGTGCAAACAAATATAATAAAAACAATAAATTTGATCATTCTCATTAAGAAAGATGAAAGAAAAAATAGGAATGCACCTAAATTTATTAATAACGCAGGTTGTGTATAACCTTTATGCCTTTTAGTCGCCTAATCTCTTGAAAGGCCATTCAAGTGGGTCCAATAGAAACTTAAATACCTGATGACCAGTTTCATCATTATGTAAATTAATTAGAAATATACATAATGATAGGAATTTGCACAAACCTTTAAGAATGACATTGCCATTATATAATCTTTAACAAACGCTTCAGATAGTAAGACATCCGATTGTTAGATAGGTAAAGTAAAGAATAAAAAATAATACCTTCAAACATAAAACAAGAACACCAACATAGATCTTCCGAAATTTCATAACAGAAGTAGTCTAATCCAATGTAATAAAAAGGCTACAAGCAACATAAACCATTCAAAAAAATACCTATAAAACTTTTTTTAAAATGATAGTAATATTTTCATATGACATATGCTCCATTACTATGGCACGTCCCAACTGAACCTATCTTGCGTCAATCGTCAACAAATCAGATCATTTGAAGTAGTAAAATACACTACAACATGGGCAAGCCCAAATTCACTATGTGCAATATATAGAAACCTGTAAACAACAACAAACATAATACCTCAATACATGTTTCAATGGTTTAGGTGGGTTGAAACTGTTTAGTTTGTTTTCCTGCTGATTTGATGCTTCCAGCAACTAAAACAGCAAATCGACTCAAACAAAAACTGACCATCTGACGAATCACCGTCATGTTCATCTAAAACATATAATGAAACTATGATTGTTTCTTTTTCAGCATCAACCTTTAAAGCAAGAGATGAAAAATCAAAACCTGTGGATAAAAAATAGAACGCATTATCTTTGATTTACATTTAGTGGTATAAATACATAAATGTTTTCAACATACCCTTGAAGTTTAGAACATCCAAGAAAACCATAAATAAACAAGTTTAGTCTAGAACTGGAACTGGAACGAAAACATTTACAGTAAATCGGAAATCCACATACCTCTTGAAGTGATGTAGCTTTAGGCGGCTTAATGCTCATCAGATCAAACCCATGGACGAAGCGTACCACACCACTAACTGTCAATCGATTTTCTTGCTGCTTCATAGCCACCATTGGCTATGTATCAGTCTAGGCTCACCTAAGATTAATCTGAATCAGATGATTTCTTCTCACTTTAGGCGACAACAGTGGTGTAAATCGAGTGCCATGGGTTTCATAATCATTACAACTTAGAAGATGAGATCAGTAACATATGTATCAGGAGCTGTGTTTGCTATTCTAAAAGACACCGATGTTTACAAATAATGTAATAACAACAGTTGCAAAAACCAAACAAATCCAATGTAACAAACACAAACTTAAATCACAAACAAAATTAGGGCTACTTGGAAACAGCTTCTTTAAGAACCTGCAAGACATGAATAGCCATACCAACGGCTGTTAGAAAGATTTTTATGGCAAACATGACACTTAAAATGCTTAGATTTTTTGTGTTGAGATTTGAATCGATGGAGGTAGAAGAGTGTGAAGTTGGCGGTCGCATATATGATAGGGTTTTTACGGTTTGTGTTGAAAATTAACGGAAATGTTAAATGACTATTTTGTCCATCTAATTTACATATTAATGTAGTATAGATAATTAAAAGTACTATTTGCTTCTTAAAGCTTATTTGGTTTTGTTGTATATGAATATTTAATTGGAATAATCTTAATCAAGTTACAATGACTTATTTGGATACTAAAAGGGGTTGAGGTTTATTAAATTTTTTTATGTTTTACATCATTTTTTAATCTAATTTGTCTTTATTATTAACAACTCATTAAATCAAGGATCTTTGTCTTTTAGGTGTTGATATGATAAAAGATAATTTTTAAGAATTATGACATAAAGATTAGTTTTCATGTTAATTAACTTTGGATAATTGTCTAATTTGGCCGAACTTAATTTATTATTTTAGTGGTAAAATGTTAAAGATTAACAATGTTTTGTCAATATATTCTAGTCAAATGTTCGTTTGTGTCCATTTGTGTTCGTTTTCTCTGTTTATGTCTATTTGTGTCCATGAACAAAGTTCACGAACCGTTTGTGAACAAATTTAAAACCTTAACAAACGAACACGGATAAATTTTTCTGTTCGGAACTTGTTCACGAACAGTTCGCGAACAACTTAAAACCTTAACAAACGAACACGGACAAGCCTCGTCCATGTCCGTTCGATTCGTTTACAGCCCTACATACGGTTAATAAGTAATACATATATTTATAGTAAATTATTCGTCACAACATATATATTGCTTTGTATGTTTCACACATCATTGTCTCTAAGTTTTCTTTGTAACCACTTATCATTAACTCATGACACGGTTTATTATTAGTAATATTAGACAACATATCCTATGGATACATGTTGTATTGACATACTTACCCGTCATATTAAATTTTTATTTGTGTCATCATTCTTAATAATTCCATTTGTAATCTAATTATTTTTTGTGATATGCATAAGCATCTTTTTTACAAAGGCATCACTAGTGTCGGCTTGTTACTCGGTTTTTGGTATTTTCGTGTTTGTTATTATTTGTTTAGAGCTCAACTAACCAACTTAATACATTTATGGTATATACATATGAAATTGTATCACGCGGTATACCTTTGTCCCATCTCCCGTGCTCGATTTCTGTTCACCACCGCGTACCACCAAAGAGCTACCATAAATACTATCGACCACCATTAATAACCACTAACAACCAACATACCCAACAAAACGTCAAAACACCATCACATTTACCACCCTTACATGCTGCCACCATACACCATAGTCCATAACTCGCCACCACTATTGTAAGCTTAACACCACCATGACCATCACCATAACACCGACAACATTAGTCACCATTAATCGCAACACCACCACTACTGCTACTGCATTATGTCTGTTCCACCACCACCGTAACAACAAATCATAACATCAACTTTGTTGCAAACCACCAGGAACCACCACTGACCTGTTACAACATGTCGGAAAAATCAGAAAACAAACCACCACCATTGCTTCTTCGTTGCTACTACACCACCAACAACAGCCGATCGCTGCTATACCACACCACCATCGTCCTTACCATTGTAAACCCACACCACAGCCACTGCAAAACACTGCGCACCACCACAGCACCACCTTTATGCCCGACTGATAACTTAGCCGCCATAGATGTTCTCATGTCAATAACTTTCAAACTGTCAAGAGTTAAAAAGAACCAAGACCATCCTTAGAACCGTGATGAAGAGAGGAAGAAGATAATATGGTAGATGTCTCGTATTATTTATCTATAAATAACGTCTAAACTCTTGCAATCATTATTATAAATATTTATAATAGTTAGATATTGTATACTTCTGGTCTTATAACACCTCAATTTCCATTTTGGGTGTCAGTTAAATGTTGGTACAGCTCAGTATCCGTATTTAATATGTATTTTGTCATTCAATACGTTTGTTTGTATAGAATTAACTTATTTAAATTCTTATAAATATATAAGGTATAGATTTATATTAATAAATGTAATGAACACTTGTTATAACGTATAGGGCATTTAACGGGGCTTATATATAGTATTGGGTTTTATTGGGCCTTTAAGCCCATTTACTTGGGAAAACGTGATTACAATAATATAATTAACGGAATTGTGTTAACAGAGTTAACCTGAAAATACCGGTTGTCACATCATCCCCTTGTTGAAAGAATTTTCGTCCCGAAAATTAGATATTGTCGTTAAAGAGACTAAGATTAAAAGAAAAAAAATCGAGTTGCCACATCATCCCCTTATTGAAAGAAATTTCACCCCGAAATTTACCTAGTATCATTAATGTTTGATGTTGTCATTTTGATTGGTCAAGGTTGTTTGTACATCATTACATTTTTTTTCTTTGTTCTTGTGTGAACTTCGATTCACTCTTGATTTTTCAATGAACTTTAATAGTAAGATTCTTACTATGTTTGAGTGTTTTGAATTCTTAGGTCATGATTTCAAATAGTTCTTCAAAGAAACGTAAATGTTCATCACTTTAAAAGATATTAAGTGGAGTGACGAGGGTGACCGTCACAACTGGGCGCCGCCCGGATTAGGGGGGTTCTTACAAAATTTTATTATAGACGGACTTCAATAGTAGAATATGTATGTTAATTTAGATGTATGGTAATTTGTACGACACATATATGAGTTGGTAATGCTTCTCATTGTAGTTGTATTGTAAGTGTTTACCATCCATAGATTTGTTTTTATAAGTGTCAATCGAGGATTAACTTAGGTTAGTGCATTATTTAGGGATGGATTTTCGTTCTAGATAGACTATTGTTCAGATTGATTTGTTGAGTTATTATTCACTTTTGTGTTTCTTTTTATTGGAGAATGCCGATGCATTGTGTGCTTGTGTGGACTTTCAACATTAGTGTACTTATATTTGCTTACAATTCTAAGGTGAGTCTCTTTGCCCGCTTTTAAATCCTTTCGGGGAGAAAACATACAAACTGTCTTACATGGCCTTGAGCCGCATTTTATACCTTCGGGTAAGGCCTTCGGCTAAAATTTTAAACAGCCTTGGGCTGAGTTTTACGCCTTCGGGCAAGATTTTAAACAACCTTGGGCTGAGTTTTACGCCTTCTGACAGGGCCTTTGGGCAACTATGTTGATAAAACAAAGTTCTATTGTCTAACTGTTTATTTTACTGAGCATGATTCCACCAACTCTAAAGTCCTTTCCTTTTTGTCGAGATTATTAATATACACTGGGTATAACGGGGAAATTTGAGTAATACTACGGGTTCGGCAGACCCCACCATGCTGGATTGGTTTCCAGGTGGTGCAAATGGTCCTTTAACTTTTGGTCACCCGCCGTGGTGGCAACAAGGCAAAAATTATCGTATCGTTCAGTTTAATCTTGACGTGCTCATGTAGTAAACAAGGTGGTTTAGCTAACCTGCAATAGTAATGATGTTTATCCGTTAAACTATTTTGACAATTATGTTTGATTTCTTATCTCATTGAGCTCACCAACCATGTGTTGATCATTTTTAGTATGTTTTCTCAGGTGGCTAGGAGCTGTGCACGTAGGACATATCATGCATATATGAGTCGTTTACTTTATTTTGAACTTTTATTTACGTTGTTGGTTTTATTGAAAACAATTGTCGGTATTGTGCTAGACTATTAAGCACAGGTTTTATACTGGTATCGTGCTAGAGTGTTGAGCACGAGTTTATTTAAATAATGGGTTTGTTTAAAAGCTTCCGCTAAACTTTGAAAACTTTCATTTTATACCCTGAGTTTGGGTTAATGACTAAGTTAAACTTTTATTCTAAAACGTTGAGTCAGTGTTACTGTAACTAATGGCTTGAGATCCTGGCATGTCACACGCCTAACGGATATATATATACCCCTTTTGTGGAAAATTGAGGGTGTGACATATAACAAAGAAAAATTAACCATTGTAGAAATTTTACATCTTTTGATATAATAAAAAAGTAGCTTCCTCACAAAAAGTCTTCTGTGCTTCACTCTAGCATGCACATGTACGTATTCAGTCTGTAACATAATATGAAATTAGGATGAGTAAATCAAATATTTATAATTGTATTCGATAAATATATTAAAACTGAGTAAATCTAGCAAAATCATGATTTGTTATGGATTTGATATTTTGACATAAAATTCATTGACGGGTTAAATATGATGATAAAAACCATACGCCATCTTGTTTTACATAAACAACCTACATAACAGAAGCAACTTAAGAATTCAACATCAACAGTGTAGCAATAGTTTCTAAGTACAGTAGTAAAAAGAGTTCAAAAAATTATGATTCCTCCAAGAATCACAAACAGACATCATACTATGATCAAGAAAACGAATCGGCGCATTCCGATTTCTAAATAAGATGACAATGGAGCATAATGGGTTGTCGGAAAGGAGTTGAGAAGAAGAAGAGGAGTATTATGGTTTTTGGCATTCAAAGGTTAGGAGAAAAGATCTGTGAAAAAAAAAGACAATATATATATATATATATATCTATGAACGGGTCAAATGTTCGGTTCTAATAAAGTGGGTATGGTATGTAAGTCCGCGTCTAATAATATAATTAAGAAAAAAAGGCGGGAATTAAAAGTTTTACTAGGTGACAAATGGCATCTAAAACCTTCTTTTATTATTATGTATAGATTTTAAGACACTTTGTATTTCTTGTTTGCAACTTATTATACATACCCTATACGGTGGCATGATTTTTCACCTGCTAGTTCCGAGTCAATATCATAGTATATAAGATAGAGGACTTCGCCTTTCTTTCATTTCATTATAAAGTTCCTTCTTTTTGTTACCCGGCATGAGGAAAATTTTCAAGATTTTACAATGATTATTATAACATATAAAGTTTATAAAATGGATCATTCCATTTGAAAGTTGATGAATGTTTAGTTAACCCAATTGAAATTTTGAACTAGCTTACCGAAGTTTATTTTAAGGTGTTATTTATTTTATCCAAGGTTTATTTGTTTTATAGACAACAAGTTTTCGCATTTTGTTCACTACATGTTGTGTTAACAAAAGCAAATAGTTAAGATGGACTAAAACTTTTGATATTAAATAAAAATGATAAACTTAGCATTCAATTACTAAATATTGTATACATTTATACAAAGTTTTTGGATAATATGAATTACAATTTTTATTTATTAAATCTGTGTTTTTTTACTAAATATTTGTTAATTATTTATAATGTGATTAATATGTTATTCAAAGTATCATTGTATGATTCGTTAATATTATGTTTGAAATTTTTGTTCGTATATTTTAAAAGCATTCCTTGTGTACACAATTATACAAAGAATGATAAACTTAACATTCAATTACTAAATATTGTATACACTTGTACATAGAAGTCTTTGGATAATTACGAATTACAATTTTTTTTTTCATTAAATCTTTGTGTCATCCTACCAAATATTTGTTAACTTTATGTAATGCGATTAATATGTTACTAAAAGTATCATTAAATAGTTCATTAAATATTACATTTTAATCTTTTATTTATATATTTTAAAAGCATTCCGTGTGTACACACGGGTTTTAAACCTAGTGATATATTAATTTCAATAGAAACAGGTTCATATGATGCAAATAAAAGAAATTTAATACACGTATATTTTATGGTTAAGTAAAACCTATAACACTTCATAAGTAAAACCTATAACTCTTCAAATCTTGATCATCCTTTGGTGCTTATGTATGCTTCTTTGATTCATCAACATCAACTTGCTCAATCTTTCCCATGAAACCGCAGCTTATAGTATCGTCAAAAAGGCGATTACTTCTTTGAGTAAACAAATCGAGCGGGAGACAAAGAACGGGTCAAATTGTAGAACAAACCGACATGAAAAAGTGGTCCAAAGTAAGAAAAACTCGCACACGATGTCACTCGCGAAACAACTTGCAAGGGAAAAAAGAATATTGATTTCAAGATCAAAGAAAAACCGCCCTAACGACAACGAAATCTCAACTGACCCGAGACGAAAAGGGTATAAGTTAGTTAGATCTCCATTCAAAGATATTGGAAATTCATCATCATCATTATCAGTAACAGGTCACATAAGGCAAAACAGCAATGCAATTTTCCCATTGCATTGCCCTGAGCCTGCAAAAATGAATGATTAAAAATTTGTATTGTTTATGATGTATTAGTTTTAGTCTAATAATGCACTTATTTATTAGACACTTTATGAGATTTTAAGACGTACACTTTAATCATAATGATATATTAATTCCAATAGAAACAAGTTCATATAATGCAAATAAAATAAATCTAATACACTTACAGTTATATAGCTAAGTAAAAACTATAACACTTCATAAGTAAAACATATAACACTTCAAATCTTGATCATCCTTTGGTGCTTCATATGTGCTTCTTTGATTCATCAACATCAACTTGCTCAATCTTTCCCATGAAATCGCTGAAGCTTATAGTATCGCCAAAAAGATCAAAATCATCTACATTGAGGTCATACATGTGGTCATTGATTTGGGCTAAAAAAATACCAGGGTCACACTCACTGTCTTCTTGAAAAGGTGGTACCGACACCTGCAGTGGCAGTGGGTCGCTAGCCAAATCTGACCACTGCATTACCGGATACACTTGCTCATGTGGCACATGCTCGACAAGGGCAGGCATAGCGCAAGGCTGCTGAGGCGTTGGTGCAAAATATGAACTATTCGATGCGTATTCATGGTTGTGTCTTGGTGGAAACGTTGAGTTTAGTGTCATCGGGTCATTTTGAGTACTTTGATAATTTTGCTGCACCATCAGATGACCCTGCTGGTTATAATCTTGATTCGGCAAGTTGTTTTCAACAAAATCAGGAGTAGCAGGATTAAGGTTTTGACCGGGAATTTGTTGCACGACGACATCGTTCACATCTTGATCAATAACAACTTTATCTTTTTTGTTTTTGTTAATGTAGATTCTACAAAGAACATAATCATTAAACTGCAAAAAACAATCAAAGTTACATCAACATACAGTCGTGTATACGATACATATAACAAAAATAACACGTAAAAAAAGTTAAGGTTTTGAGTTGTACCTTTTTTTTATTTGAATCTAACTGGTTTCTATCTTCATAACCCTCGACGACAAATTCGTGCATCATCCATTCGGTTTTTCTCCAGTTTGGTGCACGCCCTTCGTAATAAACCAACGACTTCTTCCCACCGATTTTCTTCCCGTTGTCTCTGATAATTTTATCAGGACCGGTGGCTTTCCAATAACCAGGACCAGCTACTCGGGCCGGTATGTTACCATTCGGATACTTCTTGATTCTTGGGGTGAAAAAGTACCATGTATTTTCTACGGCTTGCGGATAATTCACTGAGTATATTAAACTTACAAAGTTAGATAAATGACAACAACAAGCACTATACAACAAGTCAACTTTATTCCTATATTAAATAAACAGGTTGATCCGTTAACCCGATTAACACATTTACAACTTGATTATTCGTTAGCCTGTTTGTCACATTTAGGTAAATGAGAGAAACATGTTGTTTATTGTTTGACTTTGTTTAAAAAAACAAGGCACCTTTAAACCTTGATTGATCATTACTACCACATTTTGAACAAGTGAAATGGGTCTTATTGGGTTTGAACAAACAGTTCGATCAACACACCTATTCATTAACCACTCATTACTAACCCGGCCACCAACCCAATTAACACAGTTTGATTACGTACCATCGGCACTCAACCTGTCGACCCGCCAACCCGTTTAACAAATTTATCACAACCCACTAACCTAACTAACACATGCAGTTTAATCGATTAACATCGTTCAACCTGTTGACCCGCCAACCCGCTTAACTAATTAACACATTACAACTCTACTATACCACCACTCAAAACCCGTTAACTCGTTCATTGTACCCGTCCAACCAGACTAACACATTTACAACTTACTTACTAATATGGTTAACACGTTTAGGTAAACAGGACGTTGCTAACACAACATATACACACGCATGCATGCATGAAGATCAATACGTACCTACAAGTTCTTTAGGATGACTAACATATATATCAGCTTCGCGAATCTTGGTCATGGGAATAAACTCATTCTTCATCTTCTTCAACAGATAATGCTTCACAACTTCTTCATCAGTCGGGTTGAATCGATACCCAACTGGAAGATAATCAAGATAATCCCCATCCCCATCCACGTTGACGTTTCGCATAACAACATCATAGCCTGAGCGTCCACATTGACATGAGTTAGTAACACATGAACAGCAAACAGTATCAACGGCCCTGCGTTTTCTTGATGTTTCACCGGTTTCGTTCATGTGATCATGTGTTTCTGAATTCATGGCCGGATCAGAAGAAGCCTTTGTGATTGATGTTTTAATGAGGAGAAACTGTTTTGAATTTGGTTGGACTAAAATAGCCTATATATATAATATATTGTAACCAGATAATTATGATTATATTCGTATTGCAATGCATTCATGTATATCTCGATTTGAATTTGTATTGTTAATTTAATAGTATTTTATACTAATAATTTGAAAACTTGATAAATAGTTACATTTTATGTTTTAGATTTTTGACACGTATGTTTTTCTTATTTTCAACTTTAGTCCTTATAAGTTAGATTTATAAAGTTGAAAATTAAAAAAAAAAAGATTTTTTGTTGGTTGGTGTAATTTTTTTATTGATTTGTATATTAGAGTTATTTTATGATTATGATTTGTTGTTGTAGTTCGTGTAATTTTGTTGTTGTTGCTGTTGTTATTATTGTGGTTCCTCGGGTTGGAGTCCTGTTTTTACACACTCTCTTTTGTTTTAGTGGTTTATATGTCGTTTGTTGTATATGTGTTTGTTTAATAGATGTTTTCCTTCTTCATTTTACGCATTTCTTCATTTGTAACTAAACAAATCGGCTCTTTTTGTATATACCACCAAATATTTGTACAAACACCTCTTATGCAATACAAACTGGCTCCTTTTATATATACAATCAAATATTTGTAAAAATACCTCTTGCGCAACGCGCAAGAGATCGTCTTCACCTAGTTATTATAATGAATCTGTTGGTAACAAAATATATTATATTCTTTAATTAACCATGTTTAAGTTAAAGAAAATGCCACGTGGATTTAGTTGCAATGAAAGGCAGTACAAACAAAATGAGCTTTTAGCCTTTTACATTTGAAGTACAATATCAATACTGTAATTATAGGTCCGTACATTCCGTAAAATATGGATAGTAAAATCTAAATCTACCCAATCATATAATTTATGAATTATTTGTTTTATCATTTCTAATTTAATGTATTTCAAGTTATTTTAATTGTCTAATTAATACATGTATACATACAGGACGAAGACATTTCACTAGAACAAAGAATTTGTAAACATTAGCAAAATTATATTTTTACTACCGTTTTTTGGTTTAACATCGGTGCTATTCATCAATGCATGTAACACCAGTTATAAAGTTATAAAATCGTGCAAAAACCTTCACAAATGAACATACGAGTTATACTTATTATTTTTCATAGGATACCGCAAATGTACGTTATGCTTATATCTAAAGAACTGAAGATCCAAATGATAGCCCCGGTATCATCAAATCAACTTTATCTTGTGGTATCCTATAAGAAGAGAAGCAACGTATAACAAGTATGTTAATTTGTAAAGGTTCCTAAACGCATTACTCGTTTGGATGCTCGGGTAGCGTATGCCATAAACTGTCTAAATCTGAGGTCGACATATTGTAAAGTCACTTCTTTCCAGTCCAATTAACCACTACCTTCTGCAAGCCTACGTAATAACATACAAATTACTATCCCGTCATCCAAACCTATATGGCCAGCATTAGCTGACCAAACAATCCAGCTGGCCGGACATCGTTGTTTTTGTTATGGCATCTGAATCTTGACTCGTGTGTTGCCAGTACTTTATTCTTGTTAGAAACCATATGAAAAAATCTTCAAATTCATGTTGGATTCACTAAAGTCCAACATGAATCCACGATAAACCATGACAAGTGGTTGGACTACATTTGTGAGGAAAAAATATACGTATTTCCATCGTCCTCCTGTTAATTGCAAAATGATATCATCTTACATCGTCATATTTTATCGGTAAATACAATAACAAATAACAACATAAGAAGGGAAAAAATTATTTCATGTATTTTAATATTTGTAAGCATTAGTTATTACCATATCAACCTCCCAAAACGGAGGATATAATGGTTTCGTCCCATCACCATATTGAAAAGTATCTAAGTTTTGATCGATTAATAGATCATAAAACTCAGAAAGGAGACACGTACAACAGACAAGTTCTCACCGCCCCTTTGTATTTCTTGTTTGCGCCATATCATGAGTCTAGATATCAAAACAAAATTATATTGAAAAAATATATAAAAATAAATTAGCATGCATTTTAACTTAAATAATATCATACTTTAGATTAAAAACTTACGTATGACCAAATTAACTCGTTTTTCTTAAAACCCAAGAGGGCTCCCAACCAATTCTGATCAAGTACCTCATCATCGACGTATTCACTCTTACAACCAGACTGGTCTCCATTATAGTAAAACCGCAAAACATTTTGAGACCAGTTTTGGTAACGGAAATTAAGATTCTAAACTAGGGGAGCAATCTTGTCTAAAGTTGTGGTAAAACGCCTTCTGTTGTTCCATATTTTCAAAGGAAATTGAAAAAATGTATTTGAAGAATCGTGTGTGTGTTGAATGTATTGATTTTGGATTGTAATTTGTGAATTGAACGATGAAATCGTATATATAACTTGGTACACTTTTCAAAGTGAGAAGTAACAGATGCATGCATTTATTGTTACATAGCAATATGACCCATATCACTATAATATGGGTCGGGTCGTATTAGTAGGGCGATACGACTCATATCACGCAAGATATGGGTCGTAATGTTGTCAGTTGGAACGTTGTTGAGTACTAACCATACACTGAGAATACGACTCGTTTTACCTCTAATACGACCCATATCAACATGTAATATGACTCGTATTACTTGTGCTCAGAGCCGGCCCTACGTCTTACTAATTTTCCGTTGGACCCTAAGCGAGGATAACTTTAGGGCCCCTAGAGTCAAAATATTTTTTTGCCTCGGTCCTACATAGTGGCGCTACTTAGAAATTTTTTTATGGGGCACAGAAAAATTTTAAGGCCGCTTTGATATCACTACATGATATTGTTTTGGACGAATCGGGACAGTCATATTAAAAAACAATCAAACTAAATTTCATACAGTCAACAAATGTACCTCAATTGTAATTACACTAAATGGTTTAATATGCAAAACAACTTATATGAAACAAATATTTACGTTTTTTAAATACTTCAAAGTTATAATCTTTCAATTACGGAAGAATAGATGAATTACCTAATTGGTTTATCTAATAAGAAAGGAATTATGTGAAAATTTTCATTTCATCTCTTTACTTCTTCAACTTTACAAAACTCCTAAGTTTTACAAGCTCTCTCGTTTTTTTATTTTTATTTTCTAGAAGCATAGGTTTTAATTGAGGTGGATTGGCTTAACTAATTTGGGTTTTATAAATGGGTGAATGCAACTTGTTGTTTTTATTTAAGCTTTTGGATTGTGGGTAATTAGGTTAAACAAGGGTGTTAATAAAATATAAAATGGACAATTTTATAAATGTTTATTTTTTACTATAACATCATTGTTAACTGGTTAATCAAAATAAAGAATTAAATTTTTTTTATTTCGGGCCTCCTGTGCGACCGGGCCCGAGGTAGTCGCCCGCCTCGTCCTATACAAGGGCCGACCATGCTTGTGATATGAGTCGTGTTATTGTTAGTCAGACCGCTTTATAGTCTGTCGTGTAATACGATTCATATTGTTTAATACGAGCCGTATTGAATGTAATGATTTGATGTTTAGATAAGGTGAAGGGTGTTTGGTTAGCCAAACACTAAAAAACTACATAGGTTAGCACTATACATGAACATTAAAAAAAACTACATAGATTTGCATTATAAGAGTATACGGAGTGGGTGTGGGATGGGTGTGGCCCCGATGCGGCCTCGCACGGGAACACCGCCTCACCCTCTATCGGGACCAAAGATTGGGATGGGTTTTGGGGTGTCTTCCCCGAGCACTTCCCCTAGTTTTGTGACCGTTTGAATGGTTGACCACCTTCCTATGTCTCTTTTAACGGCTAGAATTAAAAAAAATAAAAAATTACGTGGGGTGGATACCGGATGATTTGGGGTGAATGTGTGATGAAGTAAAAAGTGTAGGGCGGTGTGGAGTGGTGAGGGTGGACTCCCCTCACTAGGGATGTAAACAAACCGAACTTTCAGCGAACAGTTCGTGAACCGTTCGGCGGGAAGTTCGTTTGTGTTCGTTCGTTTAATAAACAAACGAACACAAACAAAAAAAATCCGTTCGTCAAGCTAAACGAACAGACATGAACAGAGGTTGTGTTCGTTCGTTTACGTTGGTGAGCGTTCGGTAACTTGTTCGTTTATGTCCGTTCGTTTAAGTTCGGTACTTCATTATGTTTTTAAATTTTATATTTATCATCTAGGTGAAAAACTTTACTCTTATAGAGACAATTATGGTCATGGTAACATTACTTTTGCTTTTTATGAAGCATGTTATGGTCATGTGTCTTGGGTTTGAATGTGTGATTATAAGTATTATTTGCTTTTTAAGGTTTATTTGGTTTTGTTATATATGAATTTTTATTTGAAATAAGATTAATCAAAATACAATGACTTGTTAGGATATTAATTTGATATAAAGGCTTAATTGAGGTTATGAGGTTTAAATATTATTTTTTTTGTTTTATATCATTTTTTATCTAATTTTTTTTATTGTAAACAATCATAGTAAATCAAAGATATTGGTCTTTTGGTTGTTGATGTAGTTAAGGATAACTATTGAGATAATTATGACCTACTGATTAGTTGTCATGTTAACTAAATTTGGATAACTGACTAATTTGATAAAGCTTAATTTATTATTTTGATGGTAAATGTTAAAAATTAACATTTTTTTGTTAATATTTTATAGTCAAACATTCGTTTTGTACGTTTGTGCCCATGAACAAAGTTCAGAACCGTTCGTGAACAACTTTAAAAAACTTAACAAAATAACTCAAACAAATTTTTATGTTCGAAACTTATTCACGAACAGTTCGCGTATAACATAAAACCTTAACAAACGAACACGTACGGACAAGCCTCGTTTGTATCCGTCCGGTTTGTTTACAGCCTACCCCTCACCCTAAATACGTAGGTAATCATAACAACTTGATTAAGATATTCTGTATAAGCTATATTTAATTATAAATACCACTATATGGTATGAAACTTTGAATATATGTACATGTTTGGTTTAAATCCCTAAATTTCAAAAGTTTGAATTTAGGTCATGAATTGTTTATTAACGATTATCGATGCTTTAATAATTCCAATAACTAAAATTTCAAACAAAATACTTTCGAACCCATTCTTCACCATCCTAATATTAGTAATAACTTCATTAGATCACACTTTGCTATTCTTGGTTTACATAACCAATATGTAATTCTCCCTAAAAACATGGGCTATGTCTTTCCAAGTATATTATAGTGGGAGAAAAATTCACTCTGATATTTTAAGACACTTTAAACATAATGATATATTAATTTCAATATAAACAAGTTCATATGATGCAAATAAAAGAAATATAATACACGTATAGTTTTATGGTTAAGTAAAACCTATAACACTTCATAAGTAAAACCTATAACACTTCAAATCTTGATCATCCTTTGGTGCTTCATGTATGCTTCTTTGATTCATCAACATCAACTTGCTCAATCTTTCCCATGAAACCGCAGCTTATAGTATCGCCAAAAAGATCAAAATCATCTACATTAAGGTCATACATGTGGTCATTGATTTGGGCTAAAAAAATATCAAGGTCACACTCACTGTCTTCTTGAAAAGGTGGTACCGACACCTGCAGTGGCAGTGGGTCGCTAGCCAAATCTGACCACTGCATTACCGGATACACTTGCTCATGTGGCACATGCTCGACAAGGGCAGGCATAGCGCAAGGCTGCTGAGGCGTTGGTGCAAAATATGAACTATTCGATTCGTATTCATGGTTGAGTCTTGGTGGAAACGTTGAGTTTAGTGTCATCGGGTCATTTTGAGTACTTTGATAATTTTGCAGCACCATCATATGACCCTGCTGGTTATAATCTTGATTCGGCAAGTTGTTTTCAACAAAATCAGGAGTAGCAGGATTAAGGTTTTGACCGGGAACTTGTTGCACGACGACATCGTTCACATCTTGATCAATAACAACTTTATCTTTTTTGTTTTTGTTTATGTAGATTCTACAAAGAACATAATCATTAAACTGCAAAAAACAATCAAAGTTACATCAACATACAGTCGTGTATACGATACAAATAACAAAAATAACACGTAAAAAAAGTTAAGGTTTTGAGTTGTACCTTTTTTTTATTTGAATCTAACTGGTTTCTATCTTCATAACCCTCGACGACAAATTCGTGCATCATCCATTCGGTTTTTTTCCAGTTTGGTGCACGCCCTTCATAATAAACCAACGACTTCTTCCCACCGATTTTCTTTCCGTTGTCTCTGATAATTTTATCAGGACCGGTGGCTTTCCAATAACCAGGACCAGCTACTCGGGCCGGTATGTTACCATTCGGATACTTCTTGATTCTTGGGGTGAAAAAGTACCATGTATTTTCTACTGCTTGCGGATAATTCACTGAGTATATTAAACTTACAAAGTTAGATAAATGACTAACAATAAACAATATACAACAAATCACCCTTGATTAATTCTTATATTAAATAAACAGGTCACAACTTACAACCCAACAACCTATTACCAAATTTCACGATTAACACATTTATAACTTGGATTAATTTTGTTAATTAAATAAGTGAAACATGCAATGCTACCATCTTCAAGATATATATTCGTTAACGGCGGGTTAACCTGTGGCTGTTCGACACATTTATTGTTGACTCGTTTAAAAAATATAAAAATACAACTTACAAATTCACAACCCAAATATCGATCACAACCAACCAACCCAATTAACACAGTTTGATTTCGTACCATCGCTTAATTAACCTGTTGACCCGTTTAACTAATTTAACACAACCCAATTAACACATTACAACTCTACGATTACAACTCAATTAATTACTGCCGTAGTTAATAGTCTAACACAACATATACACGTATATCATGCATGCATGAAGATCAATACGTACGTGCAAGTTCTTTTGGATGACTAACATATATATCAGCTTCGCGAATCTTGGTCGTGGGAATAAACTCGTTCTTCATCTTCTTCAACAGATAATGCTTAACAACTTCTTCGTCAGTCGGGTTGAATCGATACCCGACCGGAAGATAATCAAGATAATCCCCATCCCCATCCACGTTGACGTTTCGCATAACAACATCATAACCTCCACATTGACAGTTACTAACACTTGAAACAGTATCAACGGCCCTGCGTTTTCTTGATGATTCGCCGGTTTCGTTCATGTGATGCGTTTCTGAATTCATGGCCATTGTTTGTGAGTGATCGATGTTTTAATCAGGAGATCGAAACTGTTTTGAACTTGGTTGGACTAAAATAGCCTATATATATAAGCTAGTGTAACCAGATAATTATGATATATTTGTATTGCAACACATTCATGTATATCTCGATTTGAATTTGTTACTTTAATTTAATTGTATTTTAATTAATCTGTTGTAACAAGATTATATATATTCTTTGAATTAAAATGACACGTGGATGCTAACAACATTATTTTCTATTTTCTTTAATAAACCTTGTTTAAAACATTCAAAAAATTTACTTGCAATGAAAGGCTCCGTACGATAAAATAAGCTTTTACATTTGAAGTAAAATATCAATTTATAAATTATATTTGTTTTGATCATTTTTAATTTAATGTATTCCACGTTATTTTAATTGTGTAGTTAATACATGTATATACTAGTTTAGTGCCCGCGCTACGCTCGGGAATACAACATTCAAGTGATGCTTTTAAGGATATTCATGAACGTTTCAATAAGTTTTGAAACAAAACCGTGGTAAACCGAAACACGAAATATATTTTTAAAAATTAAATTTTTAGTATAGCAATATTATACTCAAATTAAAGAAAATAAAATGCTTAGTTTTATGGTGTACTTTATTTTTTTAAAAAATCCATATAAAAAAGTTATGTATATTTATAAAACACTGAGGTCTTTAATTGTATATTATTATTAAGATTATCCATAAGTTTCATTTTCACACCCTATCAAATATAAACCGACTCGTGTACACCCCTTGTAGTAGAGGGTTAAAAGTATAAATACTTTTAAATTTTTCAGAATTCTCCAAAATATTAGGGGACCAAAAATGTAATTAGTTTTATTATAATATATTTTATATACATATTTTAAATAAAAAAATCATTATTATGAGATAAACTCTCAAAATATGTCACATAAACCAGAAGCTTTAAAATGGTGCCACATAAGCTTTTTTGGTTTTGCTATATTATATAAAGATTACGGGACAAAGACATTTTACCGGGCCAGAGAATTTATAAGCATATGCAAAGTTATCAGGCCCGGCTCATAATATAAATAACTTAGATATTGCTCTAAGGTCTCGTATGTTTGGGGCCCTAAATTTATATAAACTGTTTATATATTTTATGTAATAGCTAGACTTAATAACTAGTTTAATATGCTTATGCATGTATTCTATATGTCATTCTAATTTGTTTGCATGTATACTTTCTTAATATTTTTTTAACAACGTTTTTCAATATTTAAGTGAGCCTTCTTAAAATGAGATGTCAATCGTCCATATTGATTTTGACGGTTTGATGTTTGGTTTATTTTTCAAGCCCAAGAACCCAAAGGTCCCGAAAACCAATTAGCTAGATAGCCCGAGCCACAAACCTAGTTTATATTTTATTTCATTTTTTTAATTTTCTGTTATTTTTTTCACTTGTTTCACCTTATGTCTCAAGTGAGACTAGAACTCAATCATTTGAATGATGACCATACACATTTGTCACTAGATTAAGATAGTGGTTGTCGCACCCCTAGTTTATATCAATGGTATTTGGGAAAAACCAAAATGGCCCTCAAAAGTTTACTTCGTCTAGGGCCCCGAAAACAGTTGAGCCGCCCTTGAAAGTTATATTTTTTACTTCTTGGTTTAACATCAAAACATCGGTGCTCTCATTAGTGCTTGTAATACTAGTTATAAAGTTATAAAAATTATGCAAATCTTTTACAAATTAACATACGAGTTATACATATTGCTTTTCATATGATACCGCAAATGTACATTATACTTACTGAAGATCCAAATCATAGCCCTGGTTTAATCAATCACCTTATCATAGAAGACAGATGATATCGGAACTGTGATCTTTATCCCTTAGTACTGCGTAGATAAGTACAGTGTACATTTTCGGTATCCTATGAGAAGCAGCAAGTATAACACGTATGTTAATTTGTAAAGGTTCCTAAACGCATGACTTGTTGGGATGTTCGGGTAGCGTATATTTCATCCGCCATGAACTGTCTAAATCTGAGGCCAATATCTTGTAAAGTCACTTCTTGCCATTCCAACCCCTTGCCTTGAGCAAGCCTACGTAATAACCTACAAATTACTATCCCGACATTTAAACCTATATAGCCAACATTAGCTAGCCAAACAAGCCAACTGGACATAGGTGTTTCTGTTATGGCATCTGAATCTTGACTCGTGTGTTGGCAGTAATTTATTCTTGTTAGAAACCATATGAAAAAAAATCTACAAATTCATGTTGGATTCACTGAACTCTAACATGAATCCACGATAAACCATGATAAGTGGTTATAATATTTCAATTATGAAAGAATAGATGAATTACCTAATTGGTTTATCTAATAAGGAAGGAATTATGTGAAAATTTTTATTTCATCTCTTTACTTCTTCAACTTTACAGAACTCCTAAGTTTTACAAACTCTCTCGTTTTCTTTTATTCTCTGAAGCATATGTTTTAATTGAGGTGGATTGGCATAACAAATTTAGGTTTTATAAATGGGTGAATGCAACTTGTTATTTTTATTTAAGCTTTTGGATTGTGGGTAATTAGGTTAAACAAGGGTGTTAATAAAATATAAAATGGACAATTTCATAAATGTTTATTATGGGGGAGGATGTACGACGCAAGAGTGCAGGTGAGTCCATAAGGAGCTTGCTAAATACGGAAGACAGCGGGAGAAGGAACGTCAAAGGTAGTGGGAATAGGAGAAAGGGTAAGCAGGCCGCCCACTTTCGGAGTGCAGGTGAGTCCACAAGACCCGTACGGATGTGGTATGATGGAACTGTAAGCAGGCCGCCCACTTTCGGAGTCAGTGTCCCTGTGGCAATAAAGAAGTGTTGACTCCTGGGTCATGGATTCTGGTGCATTGTTTCATGCTACCCACAGTAGTGAAACATTGAAGAATCTAAAATTCCGGGATTTCGGAAAGGTATGACTAGAAAACAATGAAGTTCTTGATGTTACGGGTATGTTTGACATTGACTTACAAACTCCAGTCGGTAACACACGGACCTTGAAGAATGTCAGGGTTATTCCTAGCCTAGAAAAGAGATTAATCTCAGTAGGGCAATTGGACGACCAGGGACATGATATCAAGTTCGGTGGAGGATAGTGGAAGGTAGTAAAAGGGAACCTGGTTATTGCTCGAGGCAAGAAGAAAGGGTCATATGGTCGAGGTACCATCTGAGGGATTGACCATCCCAGCTCAGAAGAAAAACAAAGTCCGGTTTATAGAATCTCGTGGGCATGAGGTGCTTAGTAGGTAAGAAGCCTAGGACCACAGGTAAGACTCAGAACGAACGTTCGTGGAAAGGTTTTAAGAAACCAGTCATGGGTATTTGTGATAGTGAGAGCTTGGGCATTATGCCAGTCTAAGCTTCCGTTAAAAATACCAGAAGGCAGTAGGTAAAGAAAACTAGTGTTTCAACGGTTAATGTCTCTCCAAGTCACCTACTATATATGGAGAGACAGAGAACGAGTCGCGGGTAGTAGTTCATTTAAGTGGGAGCCGGAAGAGACAGAGAACGAGTCACAAGCTGTGACTGATGAGTTAAGGCTCAGTGCGAGCTTCAACATGCCTTCAAGCTAATTAAATGTGAAGGCGACTGCGACTAGATGTGAAAATGATAAATTACAGAATACATGTGAAGGTCAGATCTATATATTATTACTTGTGTGTGCAGGTTTGAAGAACATCAAAGCACAGTTTGAAGATTATCAAAGTGCAGATGCCAAAGCACAGTTTTAAGATTATCAAAGTGCAGTTTGAAGACGTCAAAGCCTCCAAGTGGGAGATTTGTTGGGCTATATGGTATGGAGGCCTTTGTCTCAAATGGGCAGGCCCGTTTACTTTGATAAAGCCCATGTACCAAACCCTAGTTGCTCCCCCTCTATATATAGTTGATCATGTTGTATTGTAAGGTTTGCTACTTCTTTGATATTAATATAAACATCTAGTTGCCATATAGTGAATGTAGGTCAGATCCGGACCGAACCACTCTAAATCATTGTGTCACTGTTACTTGCATTTCATCTATCTTGGGTTGATTGTTCTTTTCTTGTTTGTGTGTGGTCGAGATCTGGTGTTGGCTTCTAACACCGAGCTTCCTTTATGCACATTAGACGGTGTGTTTATCACTTTGTTCCTTCTTGCAATTCCTATTCTTCTACTCTGTCTTCCCCCTCTCTTTTTCTCGGTATCTTCTCTCCTCTATCTCGTTCACTTTCTTAATGCCTTTCATCTTTTTGAATCCGGTATGCTTCTTTCTCTACATGACAAAAAAAGGTTTTACAATCAAAAGGAAAGCTAACTGTCATGCATAAGAACATTAAGTCAGGTTGAGCAGTAGTACCTTATAGGATGTAGAAAACAGAATACAAGAAAAAGAGTAGTACCTTTTTGTTGAGCAGTAGTACCATACCGAATAGTGAGTATCATACAGTACTACTGTTCATTTCTCTAACAAACCAGTTCACAGATCAAGAAATAGGTATGTTAAGAAACAATATGGTATACATAAATACATTTATGTTTTGATTAGTGGCAGTAGATCAAATATGTGGCAATTCAGATTTGTGTGTGCGGTCATGAAGATCAATGCGTACGTACGTACCTGCAAGTTCTTTTGGATGACTAACATATATATCAGCTTCGCGAATCTTGGTCGTGGGAATAAACTCATTCTTCATCTTCTTCAGCAGATAATGCTAACAACTTCTTCATCAATTCGTATTACAATACATGATTTATCTACATCTAAGTTTGAATTTGTTAGTTAAGTTAATTACTGTTATAATTAATCTGTTGGTAACAAGATAATATTCTTTAAATTAACCATGTTTAAGTTGAAGAAAATGCCACGTGGGTTTACTTGCAATGAAAGGCGG
The DNA here is from genome assembly GCA_030867185.1 of Tagetes erecta. NCBI lineage: Eukaryota > Viridiplantae > Streptophyta > Magnoliopsida > Asterales > Asteraceae > Tagetes > Tagetes erecta. Next base: position 5,302,606 of record CM061488.1, on the reverse strand, counting down.
TACAATATTAATACCGTAATTATAGGTCCGTACGTAAAATATGGATAGTAAAATCTAAATTTACCCAATCATATAATTTATGAATTATTTGTTTTATCATTTCTAATTTAATGTATTTCAAGTTATTTTAATTGTCTAATTAATACATGTATAAATCTGAGGTCGACATATTGTAAAGTCACTTCTTGCTAGTCCAACCCCTACCTTGTGCAAGCCTACACAATAACATACAAATTACTATCCTGACATCCAAACCTATATGGCCAGCATTAGCTGGCCAAACAATCCAACAGGACATTGTTGTTTTTGTTATGGCATCTGAATCTTGACCCGTGTGTTGCCAGTACTTTATTCTTGTTAGAAACCATATGAAAAAATCTTCAAATTCATGTTGGATTCATTGAACTTCAGTATGAATCCATGACAAACCATGACAAGTGGTTGGACGACATTTGTGAGGAAAAAATATACGTATTTCCATCGTCCTCCTGTTAATTGCAAAATGATATCATCTTACATCGTCACATTTTATCGGTAAATACAATAACAAATAACAATAAAAGAAGGGAAAAAATTATTTCATGTATTTTAATATTTGTAAGCATTAGTTATTACCGTATCAACCTCCCAAAACGGAGGATATAGTGGTTTCGTCCCATCACCATATTGAAAAGTATCTAAGTTTTGATCGATTAATAGATCATAAAACTAATAAAGGAGACACGTACAACAGACAAGTTCTCACCGCCCCTTTGTATTTCTTGTTTGCGCCAGATCATGACTCTAGATACCAAAACAAAATTATATTGAAAAAATATATAAAAATAAATTAGTGTGCATTTTAACTTAAATAATATCATACTTTAGGTTAAAAACTTACGTATGACCAAATTAACCCATTTTTCTTAAAACCCAAGAGGGCTCCCAACCAGTTCTAATCAAGTACCTCATCATCATCATCATCATCATCATCATCATCATCATCATCATCGACGTATTCACTCTTACAACCAGACTGGTCTCCATTATAGTAAAACCGCAAAACATTTCGAGACCAGTTTTTGTTACGAAAATTAAGATTCCAAACTAGAGGAGGAATCTTGTCTAAAGTTGTGGTAAAACGCCTTCTGTTGTTCCATATTTTCAAAGGAAATTGAAAAAATGTATTTGAAGAATCGTGTGTGTGTGTGTTGAATGTATTGATTTTGGATTGTAATTTGTGAATTGAACGATGAAATCGTATATATAATAATTTGGTACGTTTTTCAAAGTGAGAAGTAACAGATGCATGCATTTATTGTCACATAGCAATATGACCCATATCACTATAATATGGGTCGTATTAGTAGGGCGATACGACTCATATCACGCAAGATATGGGTCGTATTGTTGTCAGTTAGAACGTTGTTGAGTACTAACCATACACTGAGAATACGAGTCGTTTTACCTCTAATACGACCCACATCAACATGTAATATGACTCGTAATACTTGTGCTCAGGGCCGGCCCTACGTCTTAATAATTTTCCGTTGGACCCTAAGCGAGGATAACTTTAGGGCCCCTAGAGTCTAAATATTTTTTTGCCTCAATCCTACATAGTGGCGCCACTTAGAAAATTTTTATGGGGCACAGAAAAATTTTAAGGGCTGGTGGGTGTCGAATCCACCAAATAATATAAAAATGAACCTACTAGTATAGGGAAAGTAGGATTCGTGTCCTCAGGGATACGTGTTAATAATTTTAATACCAAAAAACGTTTAAGTACAATTACTTAGGTTGATTTTTAACTTAAGAAGAGAGGGATTTTGTTTAGAAACTAAAACTGGAAAAAGTTTTATTAATGTAAAAATTTCAACAGCACTTTGACACGGCCGTGCTGAAAATGCAAAGGAAATCTGACACGGCTGTGTTAAGGCTTTGTCCAAAAAAAATTAGAAGTTTTGGTTTTTTACTTAGAAAGTTATAAATGACTATAAAATGTGAAGAAAAATCAAAGTTTATAAAATAGTTTCAACACAAGAGTTATTCCTTGGTTCGATTCGGCTTATGATCATCAACGATTGAAGTGCAATGATTATTTTATTAAATGACTTGTATAAATACTAGATGTCACGCCGTTCGGACGTCCCCTTCATCCTATGTCTAACCAAACGCCGTTCGTTGATTAGAGCCAACTCGCTACCTTAAGCTCACGCCGTTCGGATCTTAACGTGCGAGTTGCAATGATGAAAGTACCGATTATAATTGAGCATTCACGCCGTTCGGAATGTTCAATCACATTAAATAACCCCTATAACTAAAATGAGTTCATAGACAAACATAAATAGTTACTTGTTCCTTTGATCAAATATTAAAACTTTATTAGGGTTTTAAAAAATGATGAACTTTATTAGAAAAATTAATAAGGTGATCAAATTCATTAACATTCTAATTTGAGACCGGATTGAAACCCGGTTTTGAAGATTAAGAAATTACTCAAACAAAGTCATTCAATAAGCAAATCAACAAGCGTTTCACATACGAGTACGAATCAAACCATAGAAAATAATACCCAAGTGCCAAAACTAATAAGTCTCTAGCCGGACATAACGATTAGATCATACAATCCAAATAAATAAAACATGAAATTAAAAGCTTACTAATCTAAAAGGAAGATTGATGTTGCAACAAAATTAAATCCAAAAAATCCAAATAACTTCCATATGGTTTCTTCCTTTGCTGCGTACCAGCCTCCTTTGCAAAATTAATGGCCCTCTTTTTTTCTCTCTGCTAACAGTCATAGGCCACGATCTCATTTTTCTTTTCTTTGGTTTTCTTTTCTAAGTTAACTCTTTAAGACCCAAATGATATTTTCTTTTATGTTTTAGCTCCATCACATGTTTCTTAAATATTAGAATAATAATAATTTCTAAAGTTTAGAAATTTATTATATTCTAAATAGCAGCTTCGAACGGCCGTCTAAATCTATGCATAAATTCTGTACGGGCGTCTGAAGTGTATGTTGCTCATTTTCTTTTCAAGTTCCAATTTTGTCATCCGCGATTTTTCCAATGCTTCCGCAAGCCTTTGTCATCTCTCACGAGTGTCCCGCAACCTACAAAACAAAGAAACGAAAACAAACCAAAGTAGATTCCATCCCACCGAAACTAATATTTACATAATATTATGATATAAACGGGTCAAATGCATGAAATATGATCAAAACAAATGCTAAATGCATTATATATAATGCATAAATATGTACCTAACAAGGGCCGCTTTAATATCACTACATAATATTGTTTTGGACGAATCGGGACGGTCATATTAAAAAACAATCAAACTAAGTTTCATACAGTCAACAAATGTACCTCAATGTAATTACACTAAATGGTTTAATATGCAAAACAAATTGTATGAAACAAATATTTTCGTTTTTTAAATACTTCAAAGTTATAATCTTTCAATTATGAAAGAATAGATGAATTACCTAATTGGTTTATCTAATAAGGAAGGAATTATGTGAAAATTTTCATTTCATCTCTTTACTTCTTCAACTTTACAAAACTCCTAAGTTTTACAAAATCTCTCGTTTTCTTTTATTTTCTGAAGCATATGTTTTAATTGAGGTGGATTGGCTTAACTACTTTGGGTTTTATAAATGAGTGAATGCAACTTGTTATTTTTATTTAAGCTTTTGGATTGCGGGTAATTAGGTTAAACAAGGGTGTTAAATGGACAATTTTATAAATGTTTATTTTTTACTATAACATCATTGTTAACTGGTTAAACAAAATAAAGAATTAATTTTTTTAATTCCGGGCCTCCTGAGCGACCGGGCCCGAGGCAATCGCCCGCCTCGCCCCATACAAGGGCCGAACATGCTTGTGATATGAGTCGTGTTATTGTTAGTCAGACCGCTTAATAGTCTGTCGTGTAATACGATTCATATTGTTTAATACGAGCCGTATTGAATGTAATGATTCGATGTTTAGATAAGGTGAAGGGTGTTTGGTTAGCCAAACACTAAAAAACTACATAGGTTAGCACAATACGTGAACACTAAAAAAACTACATAGATTTCCATTATAAGAGCATACGGAGTGGGTGTGGGGTGGGTGCTGCGGCCCCGATGTGGCCCCACACGGGAACACTGCCCCCCTTTATCGGGGTCAAAGATTAGGATGGGTTTTGGGGTGTCTTCCCCAAGCACTTCCCCCCTTTATCGGGGTCAAAGATTAGGATGGGTTTTGGGGTGTACATGTTTGGTTTAAATCCCTAAATTTCAAAAATTTGAAATTTAGGTCATGAAATTTTTTTTAACGATTATGGATGCTTTAATAATTCCAATAACTAAAATTTCAAACAAAATACTTTCGAACCCATTCTTCACCATCCTAATCTATAAAATATAATAAAACAAACTCATTCTTGCCATGTGTTAATCTCTAAACATGCATATCCCCTAATTGCACACATGACATGATATCAATAGTTCAAAGATGACGTGTTGATTGTTCCTTCACTTTCGTATTTATTTGTTTTCCATTTTGAAAACTAGGTTTCAAAACATCTATCATCTGTGAACTTTCTTGCCTGTACTATTTTCCTCCATCGATGATCCATCTTCACCTTTGTTTATCCTTCGGTTAATTCACTCAACAACGATTAGGGCTTGACGATGATAATGAGTCGCGTATGAATAACAAACCTAAATTGATAGTTTGCAGTGTTCTTGAGTACTAATTCATTCTTATTTACACGCTCATTTCACTATTGTTTGTCCATCATCTTCTTCTTTCCACACAAACTAAATTTCAGAAACCCCAAAAGATTCACACAACAGCGTGCATTGAGTAGTTAATTGTTGAAGAAGATGATGGTGTCACACCCCGACCAAACGGGCCGGGTCATGACCGACTGATATCATAACTAAGCAGCGGAAATAATAAACTACATATTCATTAAATATAATAAAAGTTGTCCACGTGGGCATATTTCATCCCATTAATAGTTTTAAACAAAATGCATAGAAATTTAAATTGTCTAGTGCGTGCATATCAGTCTTAAAAACATATTAAAATAACTAGTGGGCTATCCTCCAAAACGTTCCAAGCCCTAACTTCACATCAACGAGCTAAATAACCTTCCAATCAATTACCTGAAATACATACCCAAAAATACGTCAACATAAAGTTGGTGAGCTCATGGTTTAATAAAAGTTATGACACTAAAACATTATATTATATGGTGTACGGTCGACAATATATGTAGCCAAACCTGTTCGAATTATACCCAACCCGAATACAATAAATAATAGTCCCTTAACCCAAAGTGGGCTAACGTGCTCTGCTAAGCACCAACGTTTCATTGAACATGTGGCGTAACGGTTTTCAACCTCAGTGGGGGGTATGCCACTGTACGCGGGGGATTCCCAAATAGTACTATTCACATATCAAAGGGCTCCTACAAGAAGTTAATGGCTACCGAAAGTTGTACCAACGTTCGGGGACAAGTAGCAGATGTGTTACACCATGAAAATCAGTTTATATAAACAAGTTTAGTAGGTACGTATCAGCCCCAAAAGCATTACATAAAAAGGGGGTTCATGAACTCACCTGTAGCTTGCTCAAGAACTTCCTAGTTAATGTTTTGCGTGAGAGTCCTACCTCCTAGCGGACTTCCTATGTTTAGTTTAATCAAGTTAGATTCTAAAATGTATAAGTCTACATGCGTTCTATAACGGGTGCGTTTGTCTTTCGGTTGTATAGTCGTTTTTGTGTTCTCGTTGGTTCGTTCTCGTTCTAATGCTTAAATCCATATTATTTTAGTTTAATTCAGTAAGTATTTAACTTATTTTTCATAAAAATCAGAAAGTTTGAGTGTTGTCGCTTTTAGTCCCTCAACTTTGTTATATTGACACTTTTAGCCCTAAAGTTAGGTTTTTGGTTATAACTTCTCATTTCTAGGTGTGTTAGTGTTGTGTATTGGTCTTATACATATTTTAAGGTTAACCTACTGGTTTTAAAGTGTTTATCAAGTTCGGGGTAGATTTCGAGTTCACCGGTTTCTCCGGTTGCGGTAAATCGTTACGTGTCGGGTTATGATTTGGGTTTTTGAGCTTATTTTGATCTTGGGCTTTTATATTAAGTTAAAGGGGTCTTAGTTACTGTAATATATGGTGTTTCATGGTTTTTAGGTGTTTCAATTATTTTCTACAAATTATTTTAGTAGTTGTCGGTTTACGGGTTTTTAAACTTAAATAAATTGTATAAAATAATTGGTACTTCCTAAATTGTTGAAATTTTGGTTATAGCTTATTTAATCAGTAAATAAGTGCTTTTTAGTCCAAAAGTTGAGTTTTAAGGTTCCTTGGTCATTTTCGTATTTTAACGCGTGTGTAACCGACGTATGAACGATTTACTTACAAAACATCCTTTTAAACATTTTTATTAATTAAAATACTTCCTTGGTCATATATACTGTATAAAAAGTGGTATTTTAGATTAAAAGGTATTTTTCTAATTTTTGTGCTTTTTACCATTTACTTAGTCTTTTATATTCAAAAATTCATAATAAATAGGTTAGGCTTATAAAAATTATGAAACTTGTTGGGATACTTAGTTTTTATATATAAAAGCTTCTGGAATTATAAAATATCAGATTTTTCTTGTTTCGTTGGGTTTCGTGTTTTTAAGGTTCGGTTAAGATTACGTTTTATGCTTAGAGGGTCCTTGGTAACATTTTAGGTCTTCAAATAGTTATTTTATACTTATATATGAGTTTAGGTTCTGTAAATTTGGTCCAAAGTGTCCTTAATTATTTTATACGAATTTTTGTATTTTAATCCTATTAAACATTCAAAAATTCGTAGTAATTACATTCTTTTTAGAAAAATTATGAAATTTATTTTCTAACTTATTTTTAACATATCTAAGCTACTGAGATAATAAAAATTTGGTATTTTTACATTTTTGGTATTTTCGTTGTTTTGTACGTTTTAGTTTCGGTTATTGTTCGATTTTTATGTACACCCATCAACAATCAATAATAATCAGTAATATTCACCTATACACATATTTATAACAGTAAGATAACAAATTTTTGTATTTTTATACTCCCCACACGTTTTTGTGAATATTAGTGTATTTATCCATTTTTAATATTCAAAAATACATAATAATTAATGTACAACTCCAAAAATCATGAAATTTATTTTGTAACCATATTTTATTATAAAGAAGCTCCATAAAATATAAAATTATGTTTTCAAGGTTGTTAGTTGGGTGTTGTTGTTTTTCTAAAAATAAAGTGTGTAGTTTGACTATTTTAGTCAAACTTGTACATTTTTGTTTAGAAAAAGGTTTTATGGTTTTTAATACTTTTGTTACTGAAAAATAAGTGTTTGAAGGTGTTCAAAAATATATGGGAAGTGTTGGTATTCATTGTGTGCAAAAATGAACGTTTTGTGCACGTATAATGCACTTTCGGTTGTTTTCTCGTTACCTTGAGGTTGAGGGTGAGTGGGGGTGCACTTGGGGTGGTATGAGAGTCACAATGGGGGCTGGAAAATGACTGGAACAGGGCTGGTCTCGACGTGCTTGCTCGTGGTGACGAACGGTTCTTGCTCCGGTTGCTTGGTGTTGATACAACAAAAATCAGCCCTTGAGATAACATTGGAGATTAGTTGAGAGTATTCTTGGATTTGACTATCCTAATCTTCCAAAGGTGTTAGGAAGATTAGTCAAGACCTGAGGCTCTTCTTTTTTGCTTCCTGAGGTCGGATCTGTCCCTGCGATTCTGATATCGTCAGGAGCGTTATGTTCCTTGCCTGAGATCTGCTAAGATAAGAACAACCGTTAGGCTCACCGCAGGGGAAGCTCCCCTGCGATCCACCTCCGGCGTGACAATCAGTATCTTCGAAGTAAAACACTAAGTGTGAAGTAAGAATGATGGCAAAGAGTAAAGAGTTAGAGAGAATGGTGATGGATGGAGTGTCCAAACCTTGTTGTAATGAGTTGGTATATATAGGGGGATGAAGAAACGTTCACTTCTATTTAGGGGTTGGAATCTTTATGTTTCTAGATGCTTTTTCTCGAAGACAGGAACATTTCCTGATTGGTGTAAAGTACTGCCTTGCGATACTGTTCACTGTCAGCTTTTCACTGTTCCCAGCATGCTCCTTGTCATCTTGTGGATTCATAAGTCAATGTATCGCAAGGCCACGATATCGCAAGGCCATGATATCGCAAGGCCATGATATCACAAGGCCATGATATCGCAAGGCCACGATATCACAAGGCTATGATATCGCAAGGCTATGATATCGCAAGGCCATGCTATCGCAAGGCCACGATATCGCAAGGCCATGATATCACAAGGTCATGATATCGCAAGGTCATGATATCGCAAGGTCACGATATCACAAGGCCACGATATCGCCTTGCATGTCCGCTCTAGATCTGGCAAGGACATTTACTATCCTGGCCAAGACATTTACTATCCTGGCCAACTATAAACTAATTAATTTATTATGGGGGTTTGCTTAATTACGTAGGTTATAAACCTACTTACGTCATCACCCCCCCAGTCAGGTGTGGTTATGAAGCGCTCTGCTTAGTTTAACCATCTCCTGACTTAGAATCATAAGCTAGAACACACTTTTATGAATACTTTCTTTTGGAAACAAGATAATAGGAGAGATTATAAAGGTTTACCCAACAGTTACTGAACCATCATGAGTTGGGGACGGCTCATTTTAGGCGGTAACTTTTGGCGATGATGTGTCATTTGACAAGATGAGCCTTAACTTCTCCTTTTTTATTGTTTAAGATGGCTAACTGTTATGTCATGAGAACCCGAAGGCCTAATATCAATACGAGAAAATTTTCAGAGTATTGTAAGGATTATCACATTTTTGATGATCTTGATCCGACTATGCCTCAACCTTAAGTGCTTGGCTATGAGGCTTCTTACCAAATATATATCTGTTGTAAGGAAGCAATGGGGTCCAAGCAAAAAATTGCATGTGAAAGGATATTTTTTGCTAAGTGTATAAGGGATCTGGATGGAAATTTGTTTTTCCAGGATGGTGAATTTTGAACAGCGTTGTTGTGCGTAGCTAGGTGGACTGCCTAGATCTGTTCTTTAAACAACTTACAGTAATGTGAAGGAAATAATCTCCTTGGAAATATGAATTTCTGACATGTGGCTAGGTGAGTTTGTTCTTACGTGCGGTTATGGGAGAAGGAGTATCGCTTTTTTGCCACATGACCAATGTGTTATGTAAAGGTTATCTTATCGTGTAGTCATAGATGGTTTTCTTACTATGTGTGCCTAGATAGACAAGGCCTGTAAGGCTTTATGACTACAAGACCTTGCGAAACAGGCTAACACTTTATGTTATATAGCTGGGCGGGCCAGGTGAAAATTTTGCCATTATCTGACCAGACGAGGTAGCTTAAGGATTATATGTCATATTTGCCGGAGAGGTAAGTAAAAATTTATACGATGATATGATCAGTCGATGTGTGTAGGGATTGCTAACTAGTTGGTCAAGGCAGAAGAGGACTTTTTGTCATTCAATGTGGTTAACTTCATTTTGTATCCCTTGCATCGCAAGCTTTTGCCCTAGCAAGGAGATCCTGAAGGCAAGCAATCGGTTGCCGATGTTTTTCCATTCTTGGTATCAATGATATTTTGGTTGTTCATTGCTCTCATTTTTGTTTGTCCACCATTTCGTATGTATTACTTAGCATGAAGTAAGCTGTTGTTTGAGCTTCTTAGCGTGATCAAACTTGCGTAATGCTTAAGCGAGTCATCTTTCTTATACTTAGCGATAGCTAATAATATGAAAAATGAGTTGCATGGCCATGGCAGTTTTCGTGTATCAGCGGTAGCTTCATGACATGGTGAACACAATGTGTATTTTGCCTGCAATGGGTGAGCCTTAAGGTGGCCTTATTGTATTAGGACTAAAACTAGTGGAAATAATCTTAGGAGAGCTTGTATGTATGCTTCCACGAGTAAAGAGCGTACAACGCTATAAGCACAAGATACAATAAGTATTCTTGATGAGATCAAATGAAAGTTTATTGGGTGGGACCAAGCAATCGATTATTCATAAGATCGGTCAAATCTAATGACAAACCAATCAATCATAATTGAGTGAAACTGGGCATGACTCTTTTCTATGGCATAACCGAGCATGATCGTCAGTGGCCATGTAAAGCCCTTAGTCTAGTGTGATATAGTTATACTAGAATGATATTCTTTACTCTATTGTGTTGATCTGTGTGACATGAAAATTACTAAGGCTTTTAGTAAATGAGTTTACCTAAATGATTCCTACCACGGCGTGTTTCATACGAACAGATTCTTACCTTATGAGGATTTAATTTCCAAGGATTTGTTATCCGTTGTAGGCATGGCATGTAGGAAAACGTAGAGATGCTTCCTTTAACTTGATGTAAGATGTTATCAACGTTAAGTGTCTAAATTTGGAGACATATTTTTGCTGAATTTGTTTTGCCATCAAAACATGTATTCTCGTGCATATGAATATAATCGATTGTTGATCTGCAAACCCCATTCTTTCGAATTATTTAGAGTACGATTAACCTCTGGATTTGAAATTACTGCTTACATACCCGGTATTGGCCATAATTTGACTTGACGTCATCCCCACCTTCCTCTAGTATATCACTGGCAGTCCTTCGTGAGTGCGGCACGCCCCCTTTTTGTTTGTTTCGGAGCCGTTTTTGCGTGGGGTAGTAAACCCACTACGTACCACACCACCAGTGCCCTAAGGCTAAGGGGAGAACTGCATGTCCTACTAGTCGGATAAAAGCCTACCCACCTACCTTGTTCTTATCGAGCCGGACATGAGAGACGCTCTTTGAAGTGAAGATAAGAGAAAAAGCAAAGACGGCTTATTCCGAATGTCTTGAACTCAAAGAAAACCAAGTCTAACGACTTTACTTTCATACTAGGAAATCGAAGATTTGCCGTATTCAAATAAAGGGGAGCACATTGCTATCATGAAAACGCCAGTTAGATGTGAAACTTGTGGACCTCATTAGTTGTGATATTGATCTGTAGCTTCGAACAGAAAGATCCTGGGCCAACCCACAAATTCCCATAATGATACATCTGAAGCCTAGGAAACAAGTACGAATGATAGGTAGTTACTTGTAGTAGTTAGGGCGATATACAACAAGAAGTTTTTATGTCATAAAATTTCTCGCAAACAAGTACTTATTTAGATAATTCAACGGCGACAAACAAAAGAACTTCTCTTAGCCCAGAAACAAGTAGATTTATAGAAAGACTTGTGTCAGGTATAAGAATGAGTGGATTGCTCGAAAGAGGTGAGTCAAAGGAAGGCTTCCTCTTAGTGAACGTACTATTACTATCCCAACATGGACTTTGACCAAGTGTTCGATAACCACAGCTAAAGGATGGTATCGAAATTTATATGCAAAAAGTGTGATTGGGTTGCCACGTTATACCAACCACGCAGAATAAACATTTTTATGAAGTATAATTAATTGCGTACAACTTGAATGTCTTTATCTTTTCTATGATGACATATACCGAAGGTTCTTCAAGCTAGTACATAACTTATGTGAGGCCGTGTCCTGCTTGACCATATAGCAAAGCTTAAAAGACGTGCTATGTCCTGCGTGTGAGGAATACGAGCTTTGAATACTGCAATTTTAGGTGAGTAAACGAAGTTTTGCCATAATAGGCTTAACGAAAGTAGGTTTAGAGTAGTCAGGTCTGACTGTGGCTCGCTTGATGGTGTAATGCTAGGTTAAAGGATCAGGAGAGGTCTTGTTGTAAGGTTAAGTAAGGCAAAATTCCTATAAATGTTACTTCATCGGGCCTTGAAAACGATTTTTAGTAGGGGATAACGATCTTTAGGACGTACCTTGTTAAGATCTTTGAAGTCCACACACGTCCTTCATGCCTTTGTCGCATACCAGGGCATGTTGTGGAATGATTTTGATGGATTGTTCAACTATGTGCATGGGTACATCGGTCAGACGTGATCCAAGCAAACATATCGGTGTTTTGTCTTAACAAGTTGATTAATTTTCTTCCATAGTTAGATCGCTCCCACCCACTAGGGACTATGAGTGTGCTTGGTTAAACTAAGCAAAGCTTCCTGGGTAAGACCAAGTTAATCTTTGTGTTAAGGTTATTCAAAGTGACTTACAATTCCAAGTAAGCATGCTTGGCTAAATCGAGTAAAGCTTTTTGGGCGAGACCAAGTAAAGCTTTGACGGTATGGCTAATTAGGCCTTCTTCTGAGTAGGTGTTATGTCTTACAGTACACGAACCATATCTTAGCCATGTCACTTGGTGACTATCTCTTAGCTCAAGACAATCTGCAAGTGTTTGTCACTATAGTAGTGACTTTTGCAAGGAAAGCCACTTTATGTTTTTCAAAGAAATTCAAGGCACGTGTTTATTCAGACTTTTACAGGGTTTCATGGATTTGGAAATCATCTTATAGCAAATAGTTGCTCCTTGCTTTGGTAAGCCCAAATGATTACTCGTTTGGAAGGTAAATTACTTCTTCTTGCACTCGACGCGATATTTTGGTTTTGGGTTGCATGACTTTGGCAAAGCCCTTTAGAGAAAATAGTGATTCATCGGGAATGAAAGTATCTCTTCTAGCGTCTTATGATTGACGCAATTTAGTTTTAGGCCAGCTGATTTAGGCAAAACATTTTATAGAGAATATACGTGATCTTTTGGAAGGAAAGTTACTCTTCTTAGCCTCTTGCGATTTACGCAATTTAGTTTTGGGCTGCCTAATTTAGGTCAACCATTTTTAGAGCATATACGTGCTTGTTTGGAAGGAAAGTTACTCTTCCTCGCCTCTTATGATACTGTTACGGCTTGTTAGCTAGGCAAACCGATTTACACTCGTATATTTACGAAACTTTATTTTGTCTTTGTGCCTTTAAATACATTGCGCAATGGTTTACTATTCATGGGTAGGTCAAGGCCGGATCCCAAGGAGCTAATTGTTTTAGGTGCTCACCCTTTACATGAGAAGGTCAAGGCCGGAACTCAAGGAGCAGTATTATGAGGTGCTCATCCTAAAGTAATGTGACACTATTATATGTGTGTTTGCATTGATCATGCATAAGTAAGTGAGTTTACTTGTATGTAAGTTCACACTCATGTCTTGACTTTTCGTTCAAGTTTTGCGTTGTCGTGGTAATAACCATATTGGATACATGACTTGAACATGTTTATCTTTATGACAATAAAGATGTAATCTTTCCTTGGTGGATAAATATGACTAGAACTCGACGAGGCAATATATGTCGGTTGGGAAACGATAAGTTTCTCTTAGTCGGCGACCTTTGTCATATAAATTACATGTCTGACATAAAATGACTAGACAATTTACTCGTGACCTTAGTCGGGTGAAACTCTGGCCTGGCCATAATATCGCAAGAAAACTTTACCCTTGGCCTTTGCCAAACGAAATGTATGTCTGGGCATAATACGACAAGACAATTCACTTGTGACCTTTGTCAGACGAATTGTATGTCTGGTCATAATATGGCAAGAAGATTCACTCCTGACCTACGTCAGGCGAAACTCTGACCTGATCACGGTATGGCATGGTAATTTTACTCCTGGCATTTGTCAGACGAATTGTACGTCTGGTCATAATATGGCAAGAAGATTCACTCCTGACCTACGTCAGGCGAAACTCTGACCTGATCACGGTATGGCATGGTAATTTTACTCCTGGCATTTGTCAGACGAATTGTACGCCTGGACATAATGTGACAAGACAAATTTATTTTTTTACCTTCGCCGGCAGAATCATGTGCCTTGGCACAATATGGAAAGGAAAATTTTCTAGAGACCATTGTCGAACTATTTGTCTGGTTAGCATTGAACATTATCGAAGCATCGCCTCGTGGCTTAGATCCTGGCCAAAGGTGGCTTAGAATGTTTTTGCACAAGCATCTTCTTCGCGACTTTGCCCAAAATAACCAGTTTGAAATAACCATGCTGTTTACTTTCTTCACCAGCTGACAATGCCCGAGAGGTTCCTGGCATGCTTGACCTTGCCAGGATTAGTCTTTAGCTTACAACTTGGCCTAGTAACTTGCTTTTCCTAAATCTGATGGTTCATTTTCTTGAGCTAAGCTCCATGCTTATGCTCCTTATGTTATCAAAGGAATGGATGAAAAAATAGAGTTAAACAAAGGAACAAATTGTGAAGAGGTGTCTGTCATTGGCATTGACTGTAAGGCTAAGAAAGCTAATGTGAGATATTTGTAAGTGTTTAGCCAAAATTTGGTCTTGGCTATAAGCTAGGAATGAATTGGCCTCGGCCATATTCTGAGAGCTTGGATACATCGAGCTAGGCTGCCAAGGACATGCTCCGCAGGCTAGATTGAAGACGTTATTAGCCAGCCAATGATTTACTAGTTGGTTCTGGTATAATTCTTGGTATGACACCTTAGGTATCTAGTTTAAAGTCGTTACGGCTGTACCGGTGGAGGTTTGCCTGAAAGTCTTGGTATTCAAGCTAACTTCTTCTCCGCCGGTAATAAAACATGCTCGATGTGAGGAACTTGTTCCGCTAGCACATCTGGTTCTTCATCACGCCCTAACAACTTTCCTCTTGCACATAATCATTTATTAGTTCTTACAAGCAGGGAAAATTTTCCCTAACTCCTTCCGGAGTCAGTTCTATTTTGTTAGAAATGTCATGAGGTAAATCTGGTGAAAGATGAGGCCGGGAACTCCCCGCCTCTGCTGGTGTTGCATCATTTCTAGTCATAACTTCATGTTTACAACAGAGAAAACAACAAGGTCGTAAGTAAACCGTTTCCGGTTGTATTGGACATGACTCGAAGTGGCGAAACTCACGAATATGCTCAAAGTTATTATCCGAAAGGGATACCCATCCTTAAGACATGTTTTGTTAAGAACTTTGAACTCTATCCTTTTCTTGATTTGTCGTTTGACCTCTTTCCAGCATCGGGTTGGCTACCCAGGAATGATACTTTACTCCATCAAGACCCATGTCAATACCAACTTGCAATGCTTACGATGGTTCTTACCTACTATTCATACTTTGGTTGATAAAATGCCAGTTGGTCAGCATGCTACCGCCATCTTCCCAATATCTTCCAGCTCGGCCGCTCTTATCTACTGCTGACTAAAAAATGGGCAGTATGGTATATATCCCGGCCTTATTTCAGATTTTATCATGGACCGAGCTGAAGAAAGCATTTTATCCCTCGGTTCATTTCTTGGATTTTTTTTTTTTTTTTTTTTTTAACCATAGATAATGTAGAAATCATAAACTTTGAGTGCATTTCTTTTATTGGTGTTTGGGGTCACCGACTTAGGCAGGCAGAATTTAAGCATTTCCACTCTGGTTGCTAGTGCTCCCCTGGCGATTAACTAACGAAGAAACTATTGATCTCATGACTAGTTACCGTGGTCAAACCTTCTATAGGTCCTTCTTGACTCATGCTCACCGCTTTGTTTCCCCATAGGTTGGGACCCTTTCATTGTCAACACTTTAAATTGCATCATTTGTTGTATGAAGCTAACATGAAGTTGCCGCTTGGGCTTTCATATGAGTTTATGGTTCTAGCAAAACAAACTACAGTTTAGATGAGCACATGGCTTGATATGGTATTGCTTCATCATTGTAGCTTTTACCTTGTCATATACGAGATAAGAAGGATTTAACTCAAGCATGTTATCACAACTTTTAGTTCTCGTTTGGCGGGAGTACCCTAGTTTAGGGTTTTTGTCGGACGAAAAGGACTTTCGTTAGGGTTCTAGACAGACCGGCCTTTTTTGGCCTGAAGTTATATTTTAATGAAAATGACCTTTCTTTTCTTGTGCTTCGGGATGTATGATAACTTGGCCACAACTTTCTTCAAGATAAATTTTAGATTTGAGCTTCAGTAATATATGATAACTTGTCCAGAAAAAAGGTAAATGTGTCTGGCGAAGCCGAAATGATTTTCCTTTGAATGGGCA
Organism: Tagetes erecta; assembly: GCA_030867185.1. Taxonomy (NCBI): domain Eukaryota; kingdom Viridiplantae; phylum Streptophyta; class Magnoliopsida; order Asterales; family Asteraceae; genus Tagetes; species Tagetes erecta. Next base: position 5,286,583 of record CM061488.1, on the reverse strand, counting down.
AGGAGATACAACCTAAACATTATCTTTGCATGTTTGCAGAAACAAATATGGTTTATCCTAGAGTCATGATACCGGAGGTTATCCAAAAAAAAGTGCCAATATCTTCATGTATGTATAATCTGAAAAGTATCCTTATGCCAAAACTAAAAGAAATCAAATTCATGTTTTTAAGGAGAATCATTTTGTCAAATTTGCAAGTGGCGTTGTAAAATAAGCGGTTTTCATTCGAGTTGTTAACAACTGAAAAATGTATATCCCTTTCTCCTTCTTTGGAAAATATGAGAGATTATTCTTTTTATTTTTTTTTAATAGAAAAAACATTATGCACAAGGTTTATTGCTAATATATTTTTAAAATGCGTTATACTTATAAGAGATAAAAGATTCATATTAAAATACCATTGTTTCGAGTATATAGCAAGAACATAACCTGCTTGATACACTTACTTTTCTTTGGGAATGAGAAAAATTTCTTTCAAGAGAACATATTGGCTTACCCTTTGTTATTAAGTTTCTGGATCGAGCTAAAGCAGTGTTTGATACTTACGATAAGGCAAGGATGATAGCTCTAAGTCACGCATGGTAACATTAGATAATTTATTTACAGGCCAGGCCAAATGAATCAAGGTCATGCCAAATGCCTCAAGGCCAGGCTTGGTGACGCATATGGCTAACATGTCAGATCGGTAAGCGCAACTTTAGTCATGCGGCTATTTTGAGCAACTGAAGGTTTTAATTTCAAAAGTACTCTTACGCTTACCTTGGTGATTAATTTTACAAGATATGTAAATAGGAAAGCCTAATAATATGCAAGGCAAAACCAGGCAAGAAATGCATATAGCCTAGGCATGGCCAGACTCAAGCAAGGTTATGTGATCTGGAGATGACCAAACTTGGTAACACCAGATTTTTAATGGATGTTATGCTTGACAAGACCAGACTTGGTGATCAGTAGGTAATTCCATCGTTAGGTCTCTGAGTCACCATAGCTAAAATGACCCTTGGTATAACAAAGTAAGGGGACTATGATTACGCATAATCCCAAAGGTCGTGACGCGTACCGCAAGGCCAAACCAAGTGAATTTACGTACATTATCGGTATTCCCCCTTTTGTGGTGAACGTGACAAAACCTTGGTCACGACGTTCACGCAATAGGGTTCTCGATGAAGGCCAGGAGTGTTATCAGACCAGGCACCTGTTTTTCCTGGCCATAGTTTAAAGGCAAAGGAACTTTTCATGTACCTTCCTAGATAAGTTTATTCGCTTGGTATCAGGGAACCACGTGAATATTTCACACTTCCCCCAGCCATATGTTATCTGTGGGCATGCTTTCTTTTTTATGTAGTAGCTTAACAACAAGAGTTTTCAGTACACATGGACTTAGTACCAAAAAAGACTTGAGAATAAGGCACTACTTCAAGCAACCAAGTTGAAGTCGTGCCCCACGGTGGGCGCCACTTGTTGATACAACAAAAATCAGCCCTTGAGATAACATTGGAGATTAGTTGAGAGTATTCTTGGATTTGACTATCCTAATCTTCCAAAGGTGTTAGGAAGATTAGTCAAGACCTGAGGCTCTTCTTTTTTGCTTCCTGAGGTCGGATCTGTCCCTGCGATTCTGATATCGTCAGGAGCGTTATGTTCCTTGCCTGAGATCTGCTAAGATAAGAACAACCGTTAGGCTCACCGCAGGGGAAGCTCCCCTGCGATCCACCTCCGGCGTGACAATCAGTATCTTCGAAGTAAAACACTAAGTGTGAAGTAAGAATGATGGCAAAGAGTAAAGAGTTAGAGAGAATGGTGATGGATGGAGTGTCCAAACCTTGTTGTAATGAGTTGGTATATATAGGGGGATGAAGAAACGTTCACTTCTATTTAGGGGTTGGAATCTTTATGTTTCTAGATGCTTTTTCTCGAAGACAGGAACATTTCCTGATTGGTGTAAAGTACTGCCTTGCGATACTGTTCACTGTCAGCTTTTCACTGTTCCCAGCATGCTCCTTGTCATCTTGTGGATTCATAAGTCAATGTATCGCAAGGCCACGATATCGCAAGGCCATGATATCGCAAGGCCATGATATCACAAGGCCATGATATCGCAAGGCCACGATATCACAAGGCTATGATATCGCAAGGCTATGATATCGCAAGGCCATGCTATCGCAAGGCCACGATATCGCAAGGCCATGATATCACAAGGTCATGATATCGCAAGGTCATGATATCGCAAGGTCACGATATCACAAGGCCACGATATCGCCTTGCATGTCCGCTCTAGATCTGGCAAGGACATTTACTATCCTGGCCAAGACATTTACTATCCTGGCCAACTATAAACTAATTAATTTATTATGGGGGTTTGCTTAATTACGTAGGTTATAAACCTACTTACGTCATCACTTGGTTACGGTTCCCTTGGTCCCTTGGCTCCTCTTGGCATGTGTTTTGATGTTGTTGATCGACTTTTGAGGCTTGTAAATGCTGAGTTTTTAGTTCTTGAGGTGAAGAATACTTGATTGTTGAGAGCAAAGTTGAGAGAGTTTTGTGAGTTGAGAGAGATTGTGTTGTTTGTGAAATGAGATTGTGAATGGATGTGTGGGTGTGTGCTTGGCCGTAGAAGAAGAGAGGAAAAAGGGGGGAGAGAGAGTCAAATCTTGTATTGGGTGTAGCAAGATTATGTTGAAGGGTTCAAGTAATGTGGTGACATGCATTGGGCATGTAGGTGGTGTGTGGGTGTGTAGGGGGGACAAGGGTTTAGTAGGGTGGTTATGACAAGTCTTGCAAGTTATGTTTTTATATTTTTGTTTAGTTGTTTAATTGTGTGGTTTATTTTATAAATTGGTAGTTTAAAAAAAATGTTGGTGAATTAAATTGTTAGTTGTAGTTTATAAAAGAATGTGTTTATATATATATATATATATATATGTGTGTGTGGACGTATGCATGTATGTATATGTTCATGCATATGTGTTTTTATTTAGTAGTGTAAATAATTGGTTGTAGGTGATTAATATAGTGTGTTGGTTGTATGTGTAATTTTATATAAGTGTAGGTTGTTTTTATAAAGATTGTAGTTGGTTTAATTATAAGTTGTAGTGAACTTATATGTACATATATGTATGTACGTAAGAAGGTGCATATATATATAATGTGCATATGATTTTTGGTAGTGTAAATGATAATGGTTGTATGGTGGTAAATGTTGTATGGTATTTGTATAAATATGTGAAGGTGTTTATTTAATGGGTTTGTTAATATATATATATATATGTTGTACGTATGTATATATATATACATGTGCATGGTTGTGTAGTGGTCTTTATATTTATAGAGTTGGTATTTTATTATTTTCATTGTCTAATGTAAATTATATGTGTAATTTATTATATCCTAACAATTGGTAATACTAAAGATACTAGTGGGGGAAAAGTCTATCTAACTCATGGTAGTAAAAATAATTTCCTACGCGTACTCGGGTAATTAATATGACGGGTTTCGTCATCGGTTTTTATCGTAACATACGTGGGCCAAGCCCATATTTAAGTTGGGCCTAAGCCCAATAAGGGTTGGGCCAAGCCCAATAATTTAAGCGGGGCCTAAGTCCAATAATAGTTGGGCCAAGCCCAATGGGTTTTTTTTTTAAAAAAATTTCCGGGTCCAAAAACCGGGATTGTTACATATGGATTTAGTGATTCGATGAAAATCACAGATATGATTTTCCTTCTTTTCTTACAAATTGATTTTCGTGTTTTTTTTCAAAAACCTAATTGGATTTTTTTCGTACTCCTTTCTAACCTTCATCGCTGCTGTTGGATTTGCTAATCGATTACTTCATTGGTCGTCGAGGTAAATCTCTATTAACAGGTGCGTATTTCAAACTGTAATTCATGTTTTTGATTGTTTTTCTTCATACATTTGTTTCCTTATCAACTTCTGTAATTTGTGTTTTCCGTTTATTGTAGGTGTTGGTTTCAGACTTTCAGTATGTTGTTGGCTAAATTTTTTTTCAAGTTATCTTCACAATTTCATCAAGTTCGGTAATTTCTAATTAGGTTTGTATTAAAAAGGCCACATCTATTGTCACCGCAATTTGCAATTATATGCTTCACGTTCATGGAAAGAAGTCGACAATTAAAACTATACCACAAGATGTTGAAATGATCTATGGGAAGTATGAATCTTATCAGCTCTTGGTGGATTATTTGCTTCTTATCTCATTTTTATTCATCATATGTGCATGTGGATTAAGTTTCTAATAGATTATTGTTTTGAACCATGTCTACAACAGTTTTGGTATATATATGAACTTATGACCACTTACCTCAAGTTCACTTCTTTTCATTCTACAACAGTTTTTAGAGAACAAACTATTATTTTGTATAGGTATTAAGTTGTAATAAATTTAAATTATACCCATGTGTTTTCTGGAAAGAAATTAATACATCAAACAACTACTGTTTGGTTTTTAAAATGGGTTCGCTGTTCGCTTACAAATGAAAACGAAAGTTTAAAACCAGGTTGTTGTTGTCTCAGTGTTACTGTACATACGAGTTTCGCCCTTCAAACTACATGATATAAGGTTACTTGCAATGTGAAACTAAATTCAGCTATTTGGTATGAATAGAGGGTATCAACAAAGATATAAAAAATTAAGGATCTAGAACTACATTTTAAAAACTGTTTAATAAAATGTGTTAGAAGACTGGATTTATCAAAGTAAGGAGTTAATCTACATTTTGAAAACTGTTTAAAAAGAAATATGCATTTGTATGCTATTGTTTACTTGAATGTTGAATGAATGCCGATCATTAAAGATTTTAAAACACATATTTAAAATAAGTTTTCCTTTAAGAGATCCATAATCAAAATAAAAAACCCTTGCAACAAGAAATGGATGTTTGTTATATTACTGAAAGTTCCTTGGGTTACGAATGTTTGGGTTAAAAGATACCGCATGTTCATATCAATGTATTACAAATAACAATTGCCTTTATTTTTTTGTTCTTTTCGAATGTTTAAATATGTTTGTTTTTTGAGTTGGGACATCCATATACACTCATATATGTTACAATGTTGTCATATATGTTTTTTTGTTATACTGTTGAACCTATAAATGGCCATATTATTGCATTGCAAAACACTTTCTTGGAAGATGGTTGAACAAAGAAATAGAGTTCATAACAAGACGTACACCATGATTTCATAGCTAGAATAAATGTTTATTTTTTATGGATAATGTAGATTCATGTATTATTTTTTAAGCTTTAATGTAATCTTTTTACACGAACCATTTATTATTTTTTACTGTTTAATGTAATCTTTTACACAACCCACTTTTCACATGGCCAGTTGAACATAGCTTTGTACATAGTCAAAAGCAAAATAAATTTTTTTAGTGATGTTAATCCTACCAATGCGACATCTGATGTTGTGTTGTGTATAAAAAAGTATTTAGAGATATAAATAAGTATTTAGAGATATAAATAAGTATTTAGAGATATGTGTGCATAAACAAGTATTTAGAGTTACGTAATTTCTATCGAGTGTTATGCAACTATATAATTTAATATAAAATTTTGTTTACTTTTATTTATTTAAAGTTCTATTACGTAACTATAAGCATTCTTTTTGGATTTAGATGTTACTCTAACCCAGTTCTGTGTAAAACACGGGTATTGACCTAGTATTAGTAATAACTTCATTAGATCACACTTTGCTATTCTTGGTTCACATAACCAATATGTAATTCTCCCTAAAAACACGGGCTATGCCTTTCCAAGTATACTATAGTGGGAGAAAAATTCACTCTATGATATTTTAAGACACTTTAAACATAATGATATATTAATTTCAATAGAAACAAGTTCATATGATGCAAATAAAAGAAATTTAATACACGTATAGTTTTATGGCTAAGTAAAACCTATAACACTTCATAAGTAAAACCTATAACACTTCAAATCTTGATCATCCTTTGGTGCTTCATGTATGCTTCTTTGATTCATCAACATCAACTTGCTCAATCTTTCCCATGAAACCGCAGCTTATAGTATCGCCAAAAAGATCAAAATCATCTACATTAAGGTCATACATGTGGTCATTGATTTGGGCTAAAAAAATATCAAGGTCACACTCACTGTCTTCTTGAAAAGGTGGTACCGACACCTGCAGTGGCAGTGGGTCGCTAGCCAAATCTGACCACTGCATTACCGGATACACTTGCTCATGTGGCACATGCTCGACAAGGTCAGGCATAGCGCAAGGCTGCTGAGGCGTTGGTGGAAAATATGAACTATTCGATGCGTATTCATGGTTGAGTCTTGGTGGAAACGTTGAGTTTAGTGTCATCGGGTCATTTTGAATACTTTGATAATTTTGCAGCACCATCATATGACCCTGCTGGTTATAATCTTGATTCGGCAAGTTGTTTTCAACAAAATCAGGAGTAGCAGGATTAAGGTTTTGACCGGGAACTTGTTGCACGACGACATCGTTCACATCTTGATCAATAACAACTTTATCTTTTTTGTTTTTGTTTATGTAGATTCTACAAAGAACATAATCATTAAACTGCAAAAAACAACCAAAGTTAAATCAACATACAGTCATGTATACGATACAAAATACTAACACGTAAAAAAAGTTAAGGTTTTGAGTTGTACCTTTTTTTTATTTGAATCTAACTGGTTTCTATCTTCATAACCCTCGACCATAAATTCGTGCATCATCCATTCGGTTTTTCTAAAGTTTGGTGCACGCCCTTCGTAATAAACCAACGATTTCCTCCCACCGATTTTCTTCCCGTTGTCTCTGATAATTTTATCAGGACCGGTGGCTTTCCAATAACCTGGACCAGCTTGTCGGGCCGGTCTATTACCATTCGGATACATCCTGATTCTTGAGGTGAAAAAGTACCATGTATTTTCTACTGCTTGCGGATAATTCACTGAGTATATTAAACTTATAAAGTTAGATAAATGACTAACAATAAGCACTATACAACAAATCAACTTGATTAATTCTTATATTAAACAAACAGGTTACAACTTACAACCCAACAACCTATTATCAAATTTCACGATTAACACATTTATAACTTTGATTAATTTTGTTAATTAAATAAGTGAAACATGCAATGCTACCATCTTCAAGATATATATTCGTTAACGGCGGGTTAACCTGTTCGACACATTTATTGTTGACTCGTTTAAAAAATATAAAAATACAACTTACAAATTCACAACCCAAATATCGATCACAACCAACCAACCAACCCAATTAACACAGTTTGATTTCGTACCACCGCTTAATTAACCTGTTGACCCGTTTAACTAATTTAACACAACCCAATTAACACATTACAAATCTACGATTACAACTTAATTAATTACTGCCGTAGTTAATAGTCTAACACACCATATACACGTACAGCATGCATGCATGAAGATCAATACGTACCTGCAAGTTCTTTTGGATGACTAACATATATATCAGCTTCGCGAATCTTGGTCGTGGGAATAAACTCGTTCTTCATCTTCTTCAACAGATAATGCTTAACAACCTCTTCATCAGTCGGGTTGAATCGATACCCAACCGGAAGATAATCAAGATAATCCCCATCCCCATCCACGTTGACGTTTCGCATAACAACATCATAACCTCCACATTGATAGTTACTAACACTTGAAACAGTATCAACGGCCCTGCGTTTTCTTGATGTTTCGGCGGTTTCATTCATGTGATGTGTTTCTGAATTCATGGCCGGAGAAGAAGCCATTGTGCCGGAAGTTTGTGATTGATGTTTTAATCAGGAGAAAATGTTTTGAATTTGGTTGGACTAAATATATATAAATGTAACAAGATAATTATGGCTATATTCGTATTGCATTAATACATTCATCTATATCTCGATTTGAATTTGTAAGTTAATTTAACTAGATAGATCATTTGGCTCACGCGTTGCGTGAGCTTTAGGTTCGAATGTAGGAATAGATGTTGCTTCATATACGCTAATAATTCGTACGTGTCAAAAAACACATATCACAAAAACATACCACGTTTAAGAAAACAGAATGGATTCAAACACATGTCACCACTAACACAACATATATTAAAACCAGCACACCAAACACACATATGTTACTCAATCTTTAAACAAACGACATATATAAAAAAAATCACTAAACCCCCAACACACAAAAACAATTTAACCACACCTTGTCATGTATGAAACAACAAATTTACTATTCATTTAAACTTCTTTTTCAATATAAAGAGGAATATAAAGGAGAACAAAACCTAGAAGTTGATTTTCAACAATATTATCATAGCCACATACGTAATTTACTATTTTGTCTCAACTCAACCAATTCAACAACCCGTTCTAACGTCTCAAAATACCCATCGGGAGTTTACTATTCATTTCAACTTCTTTATCAAAATAAAGGAGAATATTATTATAATGAATCAGTTGGTAACAAGATTGATTATATTCTTTAATTAACTGTTAGCCATTTAATTAACTGTTAGCCATTTATTATATAGATATCTAAGTTGGTAACTTAGATATTGCTCTAAGGCCTCGTATGTTTAGGGCCCTAAATTTATATTATTTGTTTATATATTTTTTGTAATAGCTAGACTTAATACCTAGTTTTATATGCTTATCCATGTATACTATATGTCATTCTAATTTCTTTGCATGTGTACTTTCTTAATATTTTTTAACAGCGTTTTCTAATATTTAAGTGAGTCTTTTTAAAACGAGATGTCAATCGTTCATATTGATTTTGACGGTTTGATGATGTTTGGTTTATTTTTCATGCCCAAGAACCCAATGGTCCCGAAAACCAATTAGCTAGATAGCCCGAGCCACAGACCTAGTTTATATTTTATTTCATTTTTTTAATTTTCTGTTATTTTTTTCACTCGTTTCACCTCATGTCTCAAGTGAGACTAGAACTCAATCATTTGAATGATGAGCATACACATTTGTCACTAGATTAAGATAGTGGTTGTCGCACCCCTAGTTTATATCAATGGTATTTGGGAAAAACCAAAATGGCCCTCAAAAGTTTACTTCGTCTAGGGCCCCGAAAACAGTTGAGCCGCCCTTGAAAGTTATACTTTTACTTCTTGGTTTAACATCAAAACATCGATGCTCTCATTAGTTCTTGTAATACCAGTTATAAAAATTATTCAAATCTTTTACAAATTAACATACGAGTTATACATATTGTTTTTCATATGATACCGCAAATGTACGTTATACTTACTGAAGATCCAAATCATATCCTTGGTTTCATCAATCACCTTATCATACGAGACAGATGATACCGGAACTGTGATCTTTATCCCTTAGTACTGCATAGATAAGTACAACATACATTTTCAGTATCCTATGAGAAGCAACAAGTATAACACGTATGTTAATTTGTAAAGGTTCTTAAACACATGACTCGTTGGGATGTTCGGGTAGCGTATATTTCATCCGCCATGAACTGTCTAAATCTAAGGCCGATATCTTGTAAAGTCACTTCTTGCCAGTCCAACCCCCTGCCTTGAGCAAGCCTACGTAATAACCTACAAATTACTATCCCGACATTTGAACCTATATGGCCAACATTAGCTAGCCAAACAAGCCAACTGGACATAGGTGTTTCTGTTATGGCATCTGAATCTTGACTCGTGTATTGGCAGTAATTTTTTCTTGTTAGAAACCATATGAAAAAAAACTTCAAATTCATGTTGGATTCGCTGAACTCTAACATGAATCCACGATAAACCATGACAAGTGGTTGGAAGACATTCGCGTGGGAAAAATATACGAATTTCTATCGTCCTCACGTTAATTTCAAAATGATATCATCTTACATCGTCACAGTTTATCTGTAAATACACCTACAAATAACAACAAAAGAAGGAAACAAAATTATTTCATGTATTTTATATTTGAAAGCATTAGTTATTACTGTATTAACCTCCCAAAACAAATGATATAATGGTTGAGTTCCATCAACGTATTGAAAAGTATCTGAGTTTTGATCGATTAACATATCGTGAAACTCATAAGGGAGACCCGTTCAACGTAACAGTTCTCACCGGCCCTTTGTATATCTTGTTTGCGCCAGATCATAAGTCTAGATATCAAAACAAAATTATGCTTAAAAAATATATATAAATAAATTATCGTGCATATTAACTAATATAATATCATACTTTAGGTTAAAAATTTACGTATGGCCAAATTAACTCGTTGCTCTCAAAACCTAAAAGGGCTCCCAACAAGTTCCGGTCAAGTACCTTATCATCATCGACGTAATCACTCTTAAACCTGGGCCGGTCTCTATTATAGTAAAACCGCAACTAGTTACGAAAATTAAAATTCTCAGCTAGGGAGGAATGTTGTCTAAAGTTGTAGTAGAACGCCTTCTATTGTTCCATATTTTCCAAGGAAACTGGAAAAAATGTATTTGGATTATATTGTGAATCGTGTGTGTGTGTTGAATGTATTGATTTTGGATTGTAAATTGTGAATTGAACGATGCAATCATATATATTATAATTTGGCACAGTTTTAAAGGTGAAAAGTAACAAATGCCTCCATTTACTACGACCCATATCACTGTAATATGGGTCGTATTAGTAGGACGATACGACTCATATCAAGCAAGATATGGGTCGTATTGTTGCCTGTCAGAACGCTGTCGAGTACTAACCATACACTCAGAATACGACTCGTATTAGTTGTGATCAGGGCCGGTCCTACGTCTTAGTAATTTTTGGTGGGCTCTGAGTGAGAATAATTTTAGGGCCCTTAGAGTCTAAATACTTTTTTTGCCCTGGTCCTACACAGTGGGTACCTAGAAATTTTTTTATTGTGCGCGCAAAATTTTGAAGGGCCGCTTTGGTATCACTACATAGTATTGTTTGGATGACTCGGGTCTGTCATATTAAAAAAAATAATCAAACTAGGTTTCATATAATCAATAAATATACGCCAATTTTCATTACGCTAGATATATGGTTTAGCATGCAAAACAAGTTATATGAAGCACAAATTTACGCTTTGGAAATACTTCTAAGTTATAATCTTTCAATTATTGAAGTATAGTTGAATTAACTAATTGGTTTCTCTAATTAAGAATGAATTATGTGAAAATTTTCGTTTCACATCTTTACTTCTTCAACTTTACAAAACCTTTAAGTTTTACAAACTCTCTCGTTTTATTTTAATTTCTAAAGCATAGATTTTAATTGGAGTGAATTGGCTTAACTAATTTGGGTTTTATAAATGAGTGAAAGAAACTTTTCTTTTATAAAGTTTTTGGGTTATGGTTAATTGGGTTGAATGAAGTGTGTTAATGGGTTATAAAATGAGGCATTTTATAAATGTTTATTTTGAGCTATAACATCATTGTTAATGGTTAATTAAAACAAATAAATTTTAAAAAAATATATTTTTTAATTCTTGGCCAAGGGCAGTCACCCCGCCTGACCGCCTCGCCCCATTCAACGGCCAGCCATGCTTGTGATATGTGTCGTATTACTGTTAGTCAGATTTCTTAACAGTATGTCGTTTAATACGTCTCATATTATTTAACTAGTTTAGTGTCCGTGTTACGCTCGGGAACACAACATTCAGGTGATGCTTTTAAGGATGTTTATGAATGTATCATTTAGTTTTGAAACAAAACCATGGTAAACAGGAACACATGATATATTTTTAAAAATTAGATTTTTAGTATACCAACTACTTAATTACGACCACAAGGTTGAGTATCCTAACTAATAATTCGGATACGAAATTTTATAGGTGTTACAGTTTACAACTATATTTTCCATCATTTCTCACTTTTCACTTGATTACTTAGCTAAAATAGTTAATTTATTTATGTATTCCTTTCTTGTACTTATGACCATCCGAATCATTAACTATGTTGATGATTTTGTGCAATGGTGAAACATTTGAGGTTATAGTACCTCAATGCTTGACAATACATGACAATATAAATAAATATTACTATTCTTCAAACTATAATTTAACCCAATACATGGTTAAATATTATGTGTCTCAAATGGGCTGTGAACTGGGAACCAATTACTGAGTTTTCAAGACTGGACTGGGGTCGAGACTTAAAATTTACGGGGGTCGATCGAGAATTTAACATATAAAAAAAAATTCACAGGGGGAGCGGGCGCCCCCCACCCCACTAAGGTGGGTCCGCCTCTGTTCGTGCTTCGGTTGCTCGTTGGTTGGCTTCCTTGGACTCGTGTGCTTCCTTGGCTCTAACTCTTGGCTTGTGAATTAATCTCTAAAGCTCCATGGGGGCTGATTCTCTGAGTTTTCTTAGTTTGTAGTGAAGAAGAAGAAGTTTGAAAGTTGAGAGAAAGTGTTGGAGAGATTTTTGGTTGTGTGTGAAGTGTTGTAAATGAAAAATGAAGTGGGTGAGGGTTGTGTGTGTGTGTTTTCAGCCGTGAAAGAGGGAGAGGGAGAGAGGAAAGTGAAGATTTGGTGTTGGTTTGTGTGAGATTTTGATGGAGATTTGAAGTTTGGTTGAGATTGGAAGTAATAGGTGTGTATTGGGTGTTTAGGGTGGTGGTGTTGGTAGTAGGAGACATTATGTTTAATAGGGTAGGAGTATTTGTTTAATTATTTTGTTAATTAGTTATATAAATCTTGTATTATTTTTATAAAGATGTTAATTGTATTTTATAAAATGTTGGTTTAGTTTATAAGTTGAGATGGTTTTATATATATATATATATGTATTTAATTGTTTATTAAGTAGTGTAAATAAAATGGGTTGTAGGGTGATAAATATTGTATGGTATTTGGATAATTATGTGTAGGTGTTTATATGGTGGAGTTGTTAATATTCATATATATACATATATATATATATATATGTGTGTGTGTGTTTGTACGTATGCAAGTATGGTATATATATATATATATATATATATATATGGGTGGATTGATTTTTATATAATGTGGGTGTTGGTTTTTATAAGTTTGATGATTTGTGTGCAAGTACTATATTTATGTAACTGCATGGGATTTTATTGGTTTTGCTAACTAAATAGATTTTGTGGGTGAACATATATATATATATTTATATATGTTTTTGTACGTATGTATATATATGTGTGTGTGTGTGCATGGTTGTGTAGTGGTCATTAGATTTATAGAATTGGTATTTTATTATTTTGTTATCTAATATAAGTTATAAGTGTAATTTAATTACACATTCTTACAATTGGTAGTGCTAAATATATTAGCGGAGAAATTCCTATCTAACTTATGGTAGTACAAATAATCACCTACGCGTATCTAGGTATTTAATATGACGGGTTTCGTCATCTGTACTAAATCTAAATTTATATGGGCCAAGCCCATAATTTAAGTTGGGCCGGGTCCAATAATGGTTGGGCCAAGCCCAATGGTTATAAAAAAATTTCTGGGCCCAAAAACTAGGATTGTTACAGGCAGTACCTAGAAATTTTTTAATTGGACGTGGAAAATTTTGAAAGGCTGCTTTGGTATAACTAAATAGTATTGTTTTGGACGAATCGGGTCGGTCATATTAAAAAAATAATCAGAATAGGTTTCATATAATCAATAAATGTACGCCAATTGTCATTACACTAGATATATGGTTTAATATGCAAAACAAGTTATATGAAGCACAATTTTACATTTTGGAAATACTTCTAAGTTATAATCTTTCAATTATTGAAGTATAGATGAATTGCCTATTTTTTTTTGAACGGCGAAAATATTATAAAGAAAGGAGCGGGGGCTAACAATAAGCTAAAACCCCGAAGTACAAAGTAACGATAAAAATACAAGCAACAAAAAGGCAAAAAAGAAAACCAAGGAAAAATCAACCCGGAAGTCTTACAGTGAAACTGGCGCCTTGCTTCTACCACGAGCTTTCAACCATAACGTAGTCATCACCATACTTTCCATGAGAATCATTTGGGTAGACGGCTGGATATGGTCAAAAACAACTTGTTTCTGTGTTTCCAAATGCTCCATATTGTCGCCATAATCACCACATGAACTCCCTTCTTGAAGTACTTGTCGCCATTTAGGAGGTAAGGTAGTTCCATGAGGTCTTTAAAGGAGAAAGCAAAAATCGGACGAACTCGACACCACGAACTAACCTTTGACCATATATGGGACGCAACACTGCAGGAAATAAACAAGTGATTGACCGATTCATCCTCGAGGCCACATAGCTTGCATACCCTCGTTTGTAGGGGAACACCCCTACGAGACAACGAATCACAAGTCGGAACTTTGTTGTGTAGAGCTTGCCACATGAATATATTAACTGAATTTGGAGCCCACCCATTCCACTTTCGAACATAACTATCCCCATTGTTGCTGCTATGTAAAAGATTTTTTATGGACCAAGAGCTGAATTGATTTTGTAATCCATCTTCCCATTTCCATGCGTCTAAGAAATCATTGGGAACAACTGATTGAAGCCTTGCTGTCAAATGGTTCAGATCATCCCTCTCTTGTGTTGTAAGAATATTCCGCTTCCATCGCCAAACCCACATGACACCCACATTTAGCATTTCAAAACATTCCGAGACAAGAACTCCTTTCCTTTGTTCTAAAGCAAAAAGAGCAGGGTATTCAATCGTAAACGGTTTGCTTGCATGCCATTTATCTACCCAAAATCTTATTTCCCTACCACTGCCAAGCTTTCCAACAATCATGTTATTAATATCAACCCCCAAACTCAATAAGTCACCTCCAATCTTATAGATATTCCTCTAACCCCCCCCCCCCCCATGAGACAATCTAACCGGAAGCGATGTCCAACTCCTGGACATGTGATGAATTTACCAAACAACGTTTCGCCAAAATGCATTTTTCTCACTCCGGAACGCCACCACAACTTTGAAAGCATTGCGAGGTTGGCGTGTTTCAAAGGAGTGATACCCAGCCCCCCATTTCTTTTGGCCGAGTGACCTTATCCCAAGAAAGCCAATTAATTTTCCGTGTATTTTCATCCCACCCCATAAGAATCTGCGCATTATACCTTCAAGAGTGTTTATGACCTAGTTCGGGGCACGGTAGAGCGAGAAGTAATAAATAGGTAATGCTTCTAAGACTGACTTTAACAAAGTTACCCTACCCCCATAGATAATACTTTGGACTTCCATCTCGTAAGTCTCACGCGAAATATGTCAATAACCGGTTGCCAATTTCTACAAAGGTTCATATTTGCACCGACTTTGGGCCGATGTCTTTTCAAGTCACAACCATAGTATAATGAGAGAAAAATTCACTAAAAGACAAACACGCATACATGTTGAATTAATAATCCTCACCTCAATGACTGTAAGCTTCGCTGTCGGCGTACTCGCCGCTTTGATGCTCTTACACGCTGCTTACTCAACTATTCAATCCCTCAAATCTGATGTAAGCTCGTTTTTCACGTTTCATGCTTAAGTTTGAACGCGTGTTTTGTAATGCTAAACTGTTTTCATTTGGTGGTTTAAGGTTGAGAAATGGAGGGACAAGGCTAGCGCGTACGAAACAAAGGCAAAAGACCTTCAAACCGAAGTTAGTTTGATGAAGAACGAGGTTGCAAAGTTGAAGAAAAAAGATCAAGAAAAGGAAGTCGGGTCAACGCCCAAAAAGGCGATATATAACCTCTTTAAGTAAACAAATCGAGCGAGAGACAAAGAACGGGTCAAGTTGTAGAACAAACCGACATGAAAAAGTGGTCCAAAGTAAGAAAAACTCGCACCCAATGTCACTCGCGAAACAACTTGCAAGGGAAAAAAGAATATTGATTTCAAGATCAAAGGAAAACCGACCAAACGACAATGAAACTTTAAGTGACCCGAGACGAAAAGGGTATAAGTTAGTTAGATCTCCATTCAAAGATATTGAAAATTCGTCATCATCATCATTATCAGTAACAGGTCACATAAGGCAAAACAGCAATGCTATTTTCCCATTGCATTGCCCTGAGCCTGCAAGAATTGATGATTAAAAATTTGTATTGTTTATGTTGTATTAGTTTTAGTCTAATAATGCACTTATTTATTAGACACTTTATGAGATTTTAAGACACTTTAATCATAATGATATATTAATCCCAATAGAAACAAGTTCATATAATGCAAATAAAATAAATCTAATACACTTACAGTTATATAGCTAAGTAAAACCTATAACAATTCATAAGTAAAACATATAACACTTCAAATCTTGATCATCCTTTGGTGCTTCATGTATGCTTCTTTGATTCATCAACATCAACTTACTCAATCTTTCCCATGAAATCGCAGCTTATAGTATCGCCAAAAAGATCAAAATCATCTACATTGAGGTCATACATGTGGTCATTGATTTGGGCTAAAAAAATACCAGGGTCACACTCACTGTCTTCTTGAAAAGGTGGTACCGACACCTGCAGTGGCAGTGGGTCGCTAGCCAAATCTGACCACTGCATTACCGGATTCACTTGCTCATGTGGCACATGCTCGACAAGGGCAGGCATAGCGCAAGGCTGCTGAGGTGTTGGTGCAAAATATGAACTATTCGATGCGTATTCATGGTTGAGTCTTGGTGGAAACGTTGAGTTTAGTGTCATCGGGTCATTTTGAGTACTTTGATAATTTTGCAGCACCATCAGATGACCCTGCTGGTTATAATCTTGATTTGGCAAGTTGTTTTCAACAAAATCAGGAGTAGCAGGATTAAGGTTTTGACCGGGAACTTGTTGCACGACGACATCGTCCACATCTTGATCAATAACAACTTTATCTTTTTTGTTTTTGTTTATGTAGATTCTACAAAGAACATAATCATTAAACTGCAAAAAACAATCAAAGTTACATCAACATACAGTCGTGTATACGATACAAATAACAAAAATAACACGTAAAAAAAGTTAAGGTTTTGAGTTGTACCTTTTTTTTATTTGAATCTAACTGGTTTCTATCTTCATAACCCTCGACGACAAATTCGTGCATCATCCATTCGGTTTTTCTCCAGCTTGGTGCACGCCCTTCGTAATAAACCAACGACTTCCTCCCACCGATTTTCTTCCCGTTGTCTCTGATAATTTTATCAGGACCGGTGGCTTTCCAATAACCTGGACCAGCTACTCGGGCCGGTATGTTACCATTCGGATACTTCTTGATTCTTGGGGTGAAAAAGTACCATGTATTTTCTACTGCTTGCGGATAATTCACTGAGTATATTAAACTTACAAAGTTAGATAAATGACAACAACAAGCACTATACAACAAGTCAACTTTATTCCTATATTAAATAAACAGGTCGATCCGTTAACCCGATTAACACGTTTACAACTTGTTTATTCGTTAACCTGTTTGACACATTTATGAGTGAAACATGTTAGTTGTTGACTTTGTTTAAAAATACAAGTTATTGACCCGCCAACCCAAATAACACCTTTAAACCTTGATTGATCATTACTACCACAGTTTGAACAAACAGTTCGATCAACACACCTATTCATTAACCACTTATTACTAACCCGGCCACCAACCCAATTAACACAGTTTGATTACGTACCATCGGCACTCAACCTGTCGATCGGCCAACCCGTTTAACTATCACAACCCACCAACCTAACAGTTTAATCGATTAACATCGTTCAACCTGTTGACCCGTCAACCCGCTTAACTTATTAACACATTACAACTCTACTATACCACCACTCAAAACCCGTTAACTCGTTCATTGTACCCGTCCAACCAGACTAACACATTTACAACTTACTTACTAATATGGTTAACACAGTACGTTTAGGTAAACAGGACGTTGCTAACACAACATATACACACGCATGCATGCATGCATGAAGATCAATACATACGTACCTACAAGTTCTTTAGGATGACTAACATATATATCAGCTTCGCGAATCTTGGTCATGGGAATAAACTCATTCTTCATCTTCTTCAACAGATAATGCTTAACAACTTCTTCATCAGTCGGGTTGAATCGATACCCAACCGGAAGATAATCAAGATAATCCCCATCCCCATCCACATTGACATTTCGCATAACAACATCATAGCCTGAGCGTCCACATTGACATGAGTTAGTAACACATGAACAGCAAACAGTATCAACGGCCCTGCGTTTTCTTGATGTTTCTGCGGTTTCGTTCATGTGATCATGTGTTTCTGAATTCATGGCCGGATCAGAAGAAGCCTTTGTGATTGATGTTTTAATGAGGAGAAACTGTTTTGAATTTGGTTGGACTAAAATAGCCTATATATATAATATATTGTAACCAGATAATTATGATTATATTCGTATTGCAATGCATTCATGTATATCTCGATTTGAATTTGTATTGTTAATTTAATAGTATTATTATAATGAATCTGTCGGTAACAAAATCTTTATATAATATAGCAAAACCAAAAAAGCTTATGTGGCATCATTTTAAAGCTTATGGCTTATGTGGCATCATTTGAGAGTTTATCTCATAATAATGATTTTTTTTATTTAAAATATATATATAAAATATCTTTATATAATATAGCAAAACCAAAAAAGCTTATGTGGCACCATTTTAAAGCTTCTGGCTTATGTGGCATCATTTGAGAGTTTATCTCATAATAATGATTGTTTTATTTAAAATATATATATATATATATATAATATTATAATAAAACTAATTACATTTTTTGTCCCCTAATATTTTGAAGAATTTTGAAAAATTTAAAAGTATTTATACTTTTAACCCTCTACTACAAGGGGTGTACATGAGTCGGTTTATATTTGATAGGGTGTGAAAATGAAACTTATGGATAAAATTAATAATAATATACAATTAAAGACCTCAGTGTTTTATAAATATACATAACTTTTTTATATGGATTTTTAAAAAAAATAAACTACACCATAAAACTAAGCATTTTATTCTCTTTAATTCGAGTATAATATTGTTATACTAAAAATTTAATTTTTAAAAATATATTTCGTGTTTCGGTTTACCACGGTTTTGTTTCAAAACTTGGAACGTTCATGAATATCCTTAAAAGCATCACTTGAATGTTGTGTTCCCGAGCGTAGCGCGGGCACCAAACTAGTATATTATATTCTTTAATTAACCATGTTTAAGTTAAAGAAAATGCCACGTGGATTTACTTGCAATGGAAGGCAGTACAAAAAAATGAGCTTTTACATTTGAGGTACAACATCAATACCGTAATTATAGGTCCGTATGTTCCGTAAAATATGGATTGTAAAATCTAAATCTACCCAATCATATAATTTATGAATTATTTGTTTTATCATTTCTAATTTTATGTATTTCAAGTTATTTTAATTGTCTAATTAATACATGTATACATACAGGACGAAGACATTTCATTAGGACAAAGAATTTGTAAGCATCAGCAAAATTATATTTTTACTACCGCTTTTTGGTTTAACATCGAAACATCATTCATCAATGCATGTAACACCAGTTATAAAGTTATAAAATCATGCAAAAACCTTTACAAATGAACATACGAGTTATACTTATTGTTTTTCATAGGATACCGTAAATGTACGTTATACTTATATCTAAAGAACTGAAGATCCAAATCATAGCCCCGGTTTCATCAAAACAACTTTATCTTGTGGTATCCTATGAGAAGAGAAGCAACGTATAACAAATATGTTAATTTGTAAAGGTTCCTAAACGCATTTCTCGTTTGGATGTTCGGGTAGCGTATGCCATAAATTGTCTAAATATGAGGTCGACATATTGTAAAGTCACTTCTTGCCAGTCCAACCCCTACCTTGTGCAAGCCTACGTAATATCATACAAATTACTATCCCGGCATCCAAACCTATATGGCTAGCATTAGCTGACCAAACAATCCAACTAGACATCGTTGTTTTTGTTATGGCATATGAATCTTGACTCGTGTGTTGCCAGTACTTTATTCTTGTTAGAAACCATATGAAAAAAATCTTCAAATTCATGTTGGATTCACTAAACTCCAGCATGAATCCACGATAAACCATGACAAGTGGTTGGACGACATTTGTGTGGAAAAAATATACGTATTTCCATCGTCCTCCTGTTAATTGCAAAATGATATCATCTTACATCGTCACATTTTATCGGTAAATACAATAACAAATAACAACATAAGAAGGGAAAAAATTATTTCATGTATTTTAATATTTGTAAGCATTAGTTATTACCGTATCAACCTCCCAAAACGGAGGATATAGTGGTTTCGTCACATCACCATATTGAAAAGTATCTAAGTTTTGATCGATTAATAGATCATAAAACTCAGAAAGGAGACACGTACAACAGACAAGTTCTCACCGCCCCTTTGTATTTCTTGTTTGCGCCATATCATGAGTCTAGATACCAAAACAAAGTTATATTGAAAAAATATATAAAAATAAATTAGCGTGCATTTTAACTTAAATAATATCATACTTTAGATTAAAAACTTACGTATGACCAAATTAACTCGTTTTTCTTAAAATCCAAGATGGCTCCCAACCAGTTCTGATCAAGTACCTCATCATCATCATCGACGTATTCACTCTTACAACCAGACTGGTCTCCATTATAGTAAAACCTCAAAACATTTTGAGACCAGTTTTGGTTACGAAAATTAAGATTCTAAACTAGGGGAGGAATCTTGTCTAAAGTTGTGGTAGAACGCCTTCTGTTGTTCCATATTTTCAAAGGAAATTGAAAAAATGTATTTGAAGAATCGTGTGTGTGTTGAATGTATTGATTTTGGATTGTAATTTGTGAATTGAACGATGAAATCGTATATATTATAACTTGGTACACTTTTCAATGTGAGAAGTAACAGATGCATGCACTTATTGTTACATAGCAATATGACCCATATCACTATAATATGGGTCGTATTAGTAGGGCGATACGACTCATATCACGCAAGATATGGGTCGTATTGTTGTCAGTCGGAACGTTGTTGAGTACTAACCATACACTGAGAATACGACTCGTTTTACCTCTAATACGACCCATATCAACATGTAATATGACTCGTATTACTTGTGCTCAGGGCCGGCCCTACGTCTTAATAATTTTCCGTTGGACCCTAAGCTAGGATAACTTTAGGGCCCCTAGAGTCTAAATATTTTTTTTGCCTCGGTCCTACATAGTGGCGCTACTTAGAAATTTTTTTATGGGGCACAGAAAAATTTTAAGGGCCGCTTTGATATCACTACATAATATTGTTTTGGACGAATCAAGACGATCATATTAAAAAACAATCAAACTAAGTTTCATACAGTCAATAAATGTACCTCAATTGTAATTAAATGGTTTAATATGCAAAACAACTTATATGAAACAAATATTTACGTTTTTTAAATACTTCAAAGTTATAATCTTTCAATTATGGAAGAATAGATGAATTACCTAATTGGTTTATCTAATAAGAAAGGAATTATGTGGTTGTGTTCTATTTTATTCTAGGGGTCATGGTCGAGTAATATTACGAAATGACTATGCATGTAAGCTTGCGCAACATATTATGATGATCTCGAATTTTCTGTATTACTATGTATCAATTGTGGTTTACTCACTAGCTTTAAATAGCTAACTTTATTTTCACATGTTTCAGGTGATGCTTTTGATTATTTTGCTGCTTTTGCCAAGACATAGGATTGCCTTGGACCTAGAATAATAAATCAGACAATTGCATTTACTGTTTCGGTTTATTTACTTTTGTCGTATCCATTTAAGACTCATGTACTAAACTTACTATATCATTATTAAACTTAATAAATAAATTCCAATGACAGCCCGGTGTTTCCGCCACCGGGCGGGGTGTCACACGCAGCCCGCCACAAAGGTGCTGTAAAACGCAGCCCGCTATAAAGGCGTTGTAAAACGCAGCCCACCCGAGGGTGCTGTAAAACGCAGCCCGCCATAAAGGCGCTGTAAAACGCAGCCCACCCGAAGGTGTTGTAAAACGCAGCCCGCCACAAAGGCACTGTAAAATGCAGCCCACCCGAAGGTGCTGTAAAAATAGTTGCCCGAAGGCGTTGTAAAAACAATTGTATGTTTCCTCCTCGAAAAATGATTTAAAAACGGACAAAGTACTCACCTTAAAATTGCATGCAAGTATATGTATGCCAATGTTAGAAGTCCACACAAGCACACAATGCATCAACATTCACCAATAAAACCCCTATTTATACACCTAACACATAACCTATAATATTAGCACGGCGTTTTAAATGCACGTGCGGTTGAGCTCTATGGATTAGTTTATATGTTGTGTTCGTTAGCATTTTGGACTCTTTTTAATTATAACATTTTGCCCACTATAATTATACATGTATTTTGCTACAAATATAAAGCTTTATATATCAATTACTTAACATGTCCTTATATATATACTTATTTGTAATCATACGGTTAGGGCTGTAAACGAACCGAACTTTCAGCGAACAGTTCGTGAACTGTTCGGCGGGAAGTTCGTTTGTGTTCGTTCGTTTAATAAACAAACAGACACGGACAAAAAAATCCGTTCGTTAAGCTAAACGGACGGACATGAACATAGGTCGCGTTCGTTCGTTTACGTTCGTGATCGTTCGATAACATGTTCATTTATGTCCTTTCGTTTAAGTTCGGTAGTTCATTATGTTTTTAAATTTTATATTTAACATTTAGGAAAATACTTTACAATTATAGAGGCAAATATAGTCATGGAAACATTACTTTTGTTGTGTATGAAACAAATTATGGTTATGTCTCATGCATTTAAATGTACTAGTTAGGTACCCGCGCGATGCGGCGGCGGCAATGATGCACCAGCCACAACAATTTACAACAAATAATAAGAAAATAACCTAATCCTTCCTAGTACAGCGACTTAGTAAGTTCGTCTTTGTTAAGCGAATTATGTTTTAATTATAAATATGTCTACACAACCCGTTAGAAAATATACATAACCAAGTTTGACCTATCTTTAAGAAAACATGACATATTATATTTAAGTAGTAAACACATATCCTGAAACTTCTTTATGTGTCTATTTGGTATGTATGTCTATTTCTAGGATACACAAATGTGCCATTGTCAAATTGGAAACTAAAAAAGTTATTTATAACATGTATTGCACATATGTCATGTCAATAGTATTCAGCTCACTGTTAGCAAAGAAAAAAAACTAAAATGCATAAATAAGAGCATGTGTCATAAAAACTTGTTTTGTCATGTAATATCATCATTCAGAATCATAAAAAAATCCATAATCATGTTAGAACATGTACAACAATCAAAAACATTTATAAGCAAATGTATCATATAGTCTCTACATTCATGCAACAAAACAAAAATCAAGTCTTAGAAATTATGATAGTTCCCCACACCGGTTGTGACTATGAATGAATTAGCCAAAGATAATCTTCATTGAATTCGGGTGACTGATCTAAAAATAGTGTTGATAATTTTGCACTTTGAACTCCAAAAATCATCCCTTCTTTAGTCCCTCCATCTTCAAGGTCTAGTATATTTGTTTTTCCCCTAACAAAGCCTTTTCAACCCGTCCAAAATTGAGAAAAACTGCTTGTAACCACATACCGGCGTTCCAAACGCTGACCCGGGTTTTCAAAATGTTGCACTATCAACTGTGTATGTATGTACATAGTTCGTTATGTTGACCAAAAACTTCACAAAACACACATCTCACACTCACGGACAACCATGGGGTAATTCACTGAAATCTGACACAAACGTATATCACAAATAAAGCTTAACTAAATTCAAAACATATGTAAAGTGAGACTATAATTTCTGTTAGTAAGCACTTCAATTTTTCCCATTTGCATCAGATTTCAATTTTACCTGTTTCTATGAGTAAGCACAAAAAACGCACATTTACTTAAATCAGATTTCATTAATCAATGATCAAAACATCTGTTGCAGGTATATTTAGAGCACACATTCACCTAATTAATCTAAGCTTAGTTATATTATTGATATTATGAAACCTTCTAGCGCTGCTGATATGTGATGTGTGTTCCTTTGGATTTACTCCCCTCCCCAAAAGTCAATCTATCGAATCTGGTCATACCCAAATAAGCTTCCAAGATGAAAGGTTCGAAAAGTGCGTTTCTTAAAGGAAGCACTTGGTGGAAATACATATATACAATAACAGAAAAAGGAAAACTTATCTCCAATTCCCACAAAATTTAAAGGAAAATGTTGCATGATCATCATTCATGACCAATTTACTACTGCTTTCTGCAAGATAACATTATAAAATAAGAAGTTTTGGATTTATAACTTAGTATCATTCAAGTTGCCTGAAGTAAATGTAATAACAAAATTCAGTACATGAAAAAGCTCTATAATATATTTTAATTACTCAAGGTATGGAAACAAAACATTGTAACTTTGATTGAAATAAACTTGTTAATAGATACCAAAAAAATTAATAAGTTCATGAACACCACCTTGAGAAAACCACCTAATTATCTATGATATTGGCCCACCATATTCGGTCGTATCTAAACCCCAACGTAAGCTTCCATGCAAACCACCAACAAATTTTGTTTTGATGACCATTTTTAGATAAAAAAAATAAATAATAAACTTTGAGCAGATTTGAAGTATCATTAATTCATAAACAACCAAATCTACAATAGTATCATAAACCCCAAAATCTCAAAGAAACCCATATATAGAAAAAGAAAAGGAGTTTAATTTTTTAAATCCTAGGAGAATAAGCATGTTTAATTATTCGATCAAGTATAAGCAAACTTTGAAGCAAAACCGACCAGTAGAAGCAGAAGCAGCAAGTGTGAGTATTGTTAGCAACTGAAACATAGTCTGCCAACAGCTATTTGGTGCTGTTGTTAGGCTGTTTGTTGGCCAAACAGACCCTTTTAACCCATAAACCTTGAACATTTTCACTTAAAAGTATTTTCACTTAAATTCTAACGTTTACCTTATCAAATGGTTTACTTTATAAATTCCTCTCACAAGCATCCCCACCTTCTCAGTTACTATCGTTGCTATGATTGAATCACACAAGCTCTGTTAGCCATTACTATAATTAGACAAAACTTGATATACATGTCAATGGATCAAACAAATTAACATGTCATACATTAATTGTCATTAAGAAAGTAAAAACATAGACAAAATGTTTCTTGTCAACTCTACCTAATCTAGAAACACAAACAAAAAATACCTTGGCATGCTTTGAAATACCATGACTAAACTAAAGTGACAAGTACCTTTTTACACTTTAAGTCCAGGTAAAACTGTTCTTCCTAACTTTCTTCAAATGATATGATAGATCTTTAATAACCAAATGAAGTTCTTTGTCTTCTTTCTTCTAAGTGTAAACAAATATAATAAAAACAATAAATTTGATCATTCTCATTAAGAGAGATGAAAGAAAAAATAGGAATGCACCTAAATTTATTAATAACGCAGGTTGTGTATAACCTTTATGCCTTTTAGTCGCCTAAGCTCTTGAAAGGCCATTCAAGTGGGTCCAATAGAAACTTAAATACCTGACTAGTGTCATCATTATGTAAATTAATTAGAAATATACATAATGATAGGAATTTGCACAAACCTTAAAGAATGACATTGCCATTATATAATCTTTAACAAACGCTTCAGATAGTAAGACATCCGATTGCTAGATAGGTAAAGTAAAGAATAAAAAATAATACCTTCAAACATAAAACAAGAACACCAACATAGATCTTCCGAAATTTCATAACAGAAGTAGTCTAATCCAATGTAACAAAAAGGCTACAAGCAACATAAACTATTCAAAAAAATACCTATAAAACTTTTTTTTAAATGATAGTAACATTTTCATATGATATATGCTCCATTACTATGGCACGTACCAACTGAACCTATCTTGCGTCGATCGTCAAAAATCAGATCATTTGAAGTAGTAAAATACACTACAGCATGAACAAGCCCAAATTCACTATGTGCAATATATAGAAACCTGTAAACAACAACAAACATAATACCTCAATACATGTTTCAATGGTTTAGGTGGGTTGACACTGTTTAGTTTGTTTTCCAGCTGATTTGATGCTTCCAGCAACTAAAACAATAAATCGACTCAAACAAAAACTGACCATCTGACGAATCACCATCATGTTCATCTAAAACACATAATGAAACTCTGGTTGTTTCTTTTTCAGCATCAATCTTTAAAGCAAGAGATGAAAAATCAAAATCGGTAGTTAAAAAATAGAAAGCATTATCTTTGATTTACATTTAGTGGTATAAATACATAAATGTTTTCAACATACCCTTGAAGTTTAGAACATCCAAGAAAACCATAAATAAACAAGTTTATTCTAGAACTGGAATTGGAACAAAAACATTTACAGTAAATCGGAAATCCACGTACCTCTTGAAGTGATGTAGCTTTAGGCGGCTTAATGCTCATCAGATTAAACCCATGGACGAAGCGTACCACACCACTGACTGTCAATCGATTTTCTTGCTGCTTCATAGCCACCATTGGCTATGTATCAGTCTAAGCTCCCCTAAGATTAATCTGAATCAGATGATTTCTTCTCACTTTAGGCGACAACAGTGGTGTAAATCGAGTGCCATGGGTTTCATAATCATTACAACTTAGAAGATGAGACCAGTAACATATGTATCAGGAGCTGTGTCTGCTATTCTAAAAGACACTGATGTTTACAAATAATGTAATAACAACAGTTGCAAAAACCAAACAAATCCAATGTAACAAACACAAACTTAAATCACAAAAAAAATTAGGGCTACTTGGAAACAGCTTCTTAATGAACCTGCAAGACATGAATAGCCATACCAACGGCTGTTAGAAAGATTTTTATGACAAACATGACACTTAAAATGCTTAGATTTTTGGTGTTGAGATTTGAATCGATGGAGGTAGAAGAGTGTGAAGTTGGCGGTCGCATATATGATAGGGTTTTTACGGTTTGTGTTGAAAATTAAGGGAAATGTTAAATGACTATTATGCCCATCTAATTTACATATTAATGTAGTATAAATAACTAAAAGTACTATTTGCTTCTTAAAGCTTATTTGGTTTTGTTGTATATGAAGATTTAATTCGAATAATTTTAATCAAGATACAATGACTTATTTGAATACTAATAAGGGGTTGAGGTTTATTAATTTTTTTTATGTTTTACATCATTTTTTAATCTAATTTGTCTTTATTATTAACAATCTCATTAAATCAAGGATCTTTGTCTTTTAGGTGTTGATATGATTAAAGATAATTTTTAAGAATTATGACATAAAGATTAGTTTTCATGTTATTTAACTTTGGATAACTGTCTAATTTGACCAAACTTAATTTGTTATTTTAGTGGTAAAATGTTAAAGATTAAAAATGTTTTGTCAATATATTCTAGTCAAATGTTCGTTTGTGTCCATTTGTGTTCGTTTTCTCTGTTTATGTCTATTTGTGTCCATGAACAAAGTTCACGAACCGTTTGTGAACAAATTTAAAACCTTAACAAACGAACGGACAAATTTTTCTGTTCGGAACTTGTTCACGAATAGTTCGCGAACAACTTAAAACCTTAACAAACGAACACGGACAAGCCTCGTCCGTGTCCGTTCGGTTCGTTTACAGCCCCACATACGGTTAATAAGTAATACATATATTTATAGTAAATTATTCGTCACAACATATATATTGCTTTGTATGTTTCACACATCATTGTCTCTAAGTTTTCTTTGTAACCACATATCATTAACTCATGACACGGTTTATTATTAGTAATATTAGACAACATATCCTATGGATACATGTTGTATTGACATACTTACCCGTCATATTAAATTTTTATTTGTGTCATCGTTCTTAATAATTCCATTTGTAATCTAATTTTTTTTTGTGATATGCATAAGCATCTCTTTTACAAAGGCATCACTAGTGTCGGCTTGTTACTCGGTTTTTGGTATTTTCGTGTTTATTATTATTTGTTTAGAGCTCAACTAACCAACTCAATACATTTATGGTATATACATATGAAATTGTATCATGCGGTATACCTTTGTCCAATCTCCCGTGCTCGATTTCTGTTCACCACCGCGTACCGCCAAAGAGCTACCATAAATACTATCGACCACCATTAATAACCACTAACAACCAACAGACCCAACAAAACGTCAAAACACTGTCACCTTTACCACCCTTAAATGCTGCCACCATACACCATAACTCGCCACCACTGCTATAAGCTTAACACCACTGATGTGGTCTAAAATATGCATATTATTTATAAATATTCTCAGTAGTTTTGGGTTACTTTTGGTTGATTTCTACGCCTAAATGATTCATATTTAAATTTGATGATTTTAAGAAATCGTGAGTAAGAATTCATGTAGCTTTTAAATTATCTTTAAACTATTAATACATTATTGCATTGTGAATTTCTTCTTGTGCAGCTCACGTGTGAAAGGAATTGAAAGTGAAGACCATAAAAACTTATTTGTTGAAGATCAATAATGCAACTCATAAAAAAAAGCATGAAGGCCCGGAAGTGAAAATAACAAACAAAAGGGGCGGCCCAAATTCTAATGGAAGGAGTCAACGTAACCTAAGTGGCTATTATTTAAATAAAGATGTTACGGCAATTAGAGGAGATTTTTTTTACGAACGGCAATTTTGTGCGTGACGGCAAACTTTGAACGGAGAAAGCGGAGAACTTGACGGCAGGCTTGGAGTTGAAGGCAAGATTTTTGGAGTAAAGGATTTTTATTCGTAAAGAGTGTTCGTAACACGTATTGACACGGTATCATTCGGTCTCGTTTGTTTCCGTTTTGTTACAAATTATGACTATGTTTGATATTATTTTTGTGATGCTTTTGACGAATATGTTTGGCTAAACTTTTAATACTACCTAGGCAATGGATGAATAATAATGTTTTGACTACTTTTGGTTTATTTTATAATTAATGGAGTGGATGATTATTGCAAAGTTGATCTAAATATTGTCTTTGAATGTGATGTGCGTACTAGTTATAATATATATGTCGCTTGCCATGTTTCTCTTGTGATTTTAATTATTGACTTCGTGTTTTTGGTTAAAATTGCATGCTAGATTTAGACTTAGTGTTTGAATCAATATGTGGGTTGATCTAGGAATAGTCACCTATGAGATATGCTTACTTTCATATGTATAAATTAGTATTCTAACCGACCTAGAGACCGGAAGGAGATAGGTTGTAGATTTCATCTAGTTGCTAGTTTGGTTAGGTTAGGATCGCACGAGAGTGGATTTTGCCTAAGTAGTCTAGTCACTTGTGATTTCTTGTCTTAGATCATATTAGATTAATTGATCCCTTTATCTTATTGAGTTGATAGAACCAACTATTATGGTAATGGACTAGTGAGACCGGAAGGAGAGCTAGTTTAGGATCCATTAGTCATCCGGGTTTGGTTTTTGGCCATAACTTAACACCGTAAGCTTCAAATAACTATTTTAGGACATTTAGCATACATTTAAGACCTATAGCAGGCAGTGTAGCGTTGGGTTGTTCTTGATAGTTATATTTTTAGATCCGGTGCCATTAGTTGTATGAAACCAATAGTAGTCGAGTCGTTAATAGGATTCCCGCCTCGGTAGTTGCTTTCTCAATTTTGACAGTTCTCGAATCAGTTTAGTTTGTCTTCTTAGTTTAAGTCGTTTCTAGTTTTATTTTATTAGTTTTAATTAAAGTAATTTTTAGTTTTACTAGATTTAATTAATTTAGATAACTTTTAATATTTAGTTCGTATTTATTTTCATAGTTTAAATAATTAAAAATAAACAAAGTTTCATCGGTTAGGAGTTGATAACGATTTATTATTGAGGGCCGCCAAACAAGTCTCTTGGGTACGATACTCGGACTTACTTAGCTTGACTACACACGACCGGTACACTTGCCGCTTGTGTGAGTTTTGTTGGGTTTTCCATTTTATTTAAAACCTGAGTTTTGTGAACGACATTAATTTAATATATATAATCACACACATCAAGTTTTTGGCGCCGTTGCCGGGGACTTTATTTTGGCGACTTCGAGAACGATCCGAGTCGGGGGTCTAACCACCCTTTAAATTTTTTTTTTTTTTCTTTTTGTCTTAGTTCTCTTTTTCTTTTCTAGGTTAGTTTCATCTATTTGCTAGTTGTTACCTTAGATATAGTTTGCCTTTTACGTGCTATTTGTTTGCTTGATTAGATTAGTTCACTTTTATTTAAGTTGTTTAGTTATATAGTTTTTTATTTTCTTTTCGTTCTAGTTTATGCGTCACACTCGTTCTGCCGGTCCACCTGAGTTTGAGTCATTAGACGATCCCGAGCGTATATTCGACCAGCAGACGGACGAACCCGACTACGACACTGAGTCAGTAACGGAGGAAAGTTCAGTTCGCGACACCGACACCGATTCCGTTCACGACTCCGAGTCTACGATGGGCGACGCAGATCCACCAGTTAGGAGAGTTGTTGCCGACTACGCAAAGCCGACAGCCGATGGCGCTAGGTCTAGTATCACCCGACCGCAAATCGCTGCCAACAATTGGCAAATTCCTCCTCAGGTCATTTCGATGATGACCAACACTTGTCAGTTTCACGGGTTGCAGTCTGAGGACCCGAATTCTCATCTTAATCGCTTCGCCAGAATCTGTGACACCTTCCATCTTAACGGTGTTACTGAGGACGCACTCAAGTTGCGTCTTTTCCCGTTTTCTCTCTCTGATCGAGCCCACAGTTGGCTAGAGTCTCTTCCTGCCGGTTCCATCACTACATGGGCCGATTTGCAGGATAAATTCCTTCTGAAATACTTTCCACCGTCGAAAACCGCTCGTCTGAGGAGCCTAATTCATTCGTACCAGCAGAAACCCGATGAGACGTTCTACGACACTTGGGAACGTTTCAAAGAGTTGTTGCACAAATGTCCACATCACGGGTTGCAAGATTGGGCGCTAGTTGAGAAGTTTTATAATGGAGTCACCCATGCAACACGTAATATCTTAGACACCACTGCTGGTGGTAATCTTTTGACCACTAAAACTGTTGATGAGTGTAATAACCTGTTCGAGGACTTAGCCATGAGTAGCTTTGAGTATCCTGAAGCTCGAGTTACAGTTTCCGCCCAGCGAGGGGTGCACCAAGTCGATAATAATACTGTCTTAACCGCCCAAGTTGAGGCATTGACTAAAGCGGTGAAAGACCTGCAGAAGAAGAAGGAGCAGGCCTGTGAGATTTGTCGGGGTGGTCATGACACTGTTGATTGCCCCATCTCTATTGACAGTCTCCAGGAACAGGTTGATTTTGTTAGTAATCCCAACCGGATGCAGGGCAATACCTTCGGTAATTCTTATAATCCGGGTTGGAAGAATCAGCAAAGTTGGAGGAGTGGAAACCCACCGGGGTTCCAGCCACGCACCCAGAGTCTATTCCAAAACCAGACTAGTGGGCAGAGCAGTGGCATGGGTCAGGGCGAGAGGAAGCCTTCCATGGAGGATATGATGGCCCAACTCCTTGCGAGAGATGATACGCGATATAAGGAAGCGCAAGAGAGAGATCGGGTGTATCAAATGAGGTTCCAGGAGAACGAGGCGATGTTGAAGAACCAAGGGGCGTTGTTGCAGAACTTAGAGAGAAATGTGGGGGAGATGGCGAGTATGATGCAGGAGAGGCAACAGGGTGTGCTACCGAGTAATGTTGTGAAAAACCCGAACGCCCATGTGAAGGCAGTGACTACTAGGAGTGGTAGGACGACAGGTGAGGTTGAGAAACCTGTCCCTTACACTGATGATGATGTAGATGAGGAGATAGAGATGGAGGCCCCTGCTGGCGAGGTGCAACAGAGGCTGCACCCAGCGAGTACAGCACAGCCAGTAGAGCCCGAGAAGAAAGCAGCCGATAGTTCACAGAAGGAGCCACAGATTCGCTTAGATAGACTTCCATACCCAGGTAGAGTGGCTCAGCACAGGAATGAAGAGCAATATGGAAAGTTCCTTGAGATGTTCAAACAACTTAAAGTGAACTTACCATTCGTAGAGGCATTACAGCACATGCCTAAGTACGCTAAATTCCTGAAAGATCTGCTCACAA
Source organism: Tagetes erecta (assembly GCA_030867185.1). Lineage (NCBI taxonomy): Eukaryota > Viridiplantae > Streptophyta > Magnoliopsida > Asterales > Asteraceae > Tagetes > Tagetes erecta. The sequence continues at coordinate 5,254,470 of CM061488.1, read as the reverse complement.
ATAAGAAGAAGTTGGAGCAGATCTCAACTGTGATATTGAGTGAGGAGTGCTCGGCTGTAGTGCAGAATAAGCTACCTCCTAAGAGGGCTGATCCGGGTAGTTTCACAATTCCTTGTTTCATAGGTAACTTGTCGGTGAGTAACGCGTTGGCTGACCTAGGTGCTAGTATTAATTTGATGCCCTATTCTGTTTTTGCTAAGCTAGATCTAGGAGAACCGGTACCGACACGTATGAGTATTCAGTTAGCGGATAGGTCAGTGAAGTATCCGAGGGGGATCGTGGAGAATATGTTAGTGAAGGTAGATAGGTTTGTGTTCCCCGTAGATTTTGTGATCTTAGACATGGACGAGGATGAGAAGGTTCCGTTGATTTTAGGAAGACCATTCCTAGCCACTGCGAGAGCATTAATAGATGTCTTTGAGGGTAAGTTGTCTTTGAGAGTTGCTGATGAGATGGTCACGTTTGATGTGAATAGAGCCATGAGGCATACACAGGATCAGGACGACACCTTGTATTTTATTGATACTATTGTTTCACAGGTTAGTCGTTGCTTTTCTAAGTTTGTGGAGAGAGATCATCTAGATACACAGATCCTAGTTAGGGAGAATCAGGAGATAGAGATGACTACTTTATCCTTTGAGCAGGAGTCGATAGATCTAGCTAGTAAGCCTCCCCATGAGGCTGTTGTGTGTGAAGTGATAGATAGAGAGGAACCGGTGGAGAAGCCATCCGTTGAGACACCCCCGTCACTAGAGCTTAAGGAATTGCCATCTCATCTCGAGTATGCATTTTTAGGTGAGGGTTCTGAGTTACCTGTCATAATTTCTTCTGAGTTGACAGAGGAGGAGAAGAGTAAGTTGATCGATGTGCTGAAGGAGCATAAGCAGGCTATCGCGTGGAAGTTGATGGATATTAAGGGCATTAACCCTTCTTTTTGCACGCATAGTATACTCATGGAAGAGGAGTATAAGCCTGTGAGACAGGGGCAACGGAGGTTAAACCCGAACATGCAGGAGGTGGTGAAGAAAGAGGTCATTAAGTTGCTAGATGCAGGGTTGATTTATCCGATCTCTGATTCTAAGTGGGTTAGTCCAGTGCAGGTTGTCCCTAAGAAGGGAGGCATGACGGTGGTAAGGAATGAAAAGAATGAGTTGATTCCGACTAGGACGGTCACAGGGTGGCGAGTTTGCATTGATTACCGTAAACTCAATGATGCCACGAGGAAGGACCACTTTCCGCTTCCTTTTATCGATCAAATGTTGGAGCGTCTGTCAGGAAAACAGTATTACTGTTTCCTTGATGGATTTTCAGGTTATTTCCAGATCCCTATCGCTCCAGAGGATCAGGAGAAGACCACATTTACATGTCCTTATGGCACCTTTGCGTATCGCCGTATGCCATTCGGATTATGTAACGCTCCGGCCACTTTCCAGCGGTGTATGGTTGCGATTTTTCATGACATGATCGAGGACTCCATGGAGGTGTTCATGGATGATTTTTCTGTTTTCGGGAGTTCCTTCGATACATGTTTAGCGAGTCTGGAGAGGATGTTGGCTCGATGTGAGGAGACCAACTTGATGCTGAACTGGGAGAAGTGCCACTTTATGGTGAAGGAAGGCATTGTGTTAGGGCATAAGGTTTCACGAGCGGGGCTTGAAGTTGATAGAGCGAAGATCGAGACAATCAGTAAGCTTCCGCCACCCACATCTGTTAGATCGATTAGGAGTTTCTTAGGCCACGCGGGTTTTTATCGTCGTTTCATTAGAGATTTCTCTAAGATTGCGAGACCGATGACGAAACTTCTAGAGAAGGATGCGCCGTTTGAGTTTAATGACGAGTGTGTGGAAGCGTTCGAGCTGTTGAAGGAGAAGCTCGTGAATGCTCCGATTATGGTCGCCCCAGATTGGAGTCTTCCGTTTGAGTTGATGTGCGATGCGAGTGATTACGCGATAGGAGCAGTCTTAGGTCAGCGTAGGGATAAGCATTTCCACCCTATTTATTACGCGAGTAAGACTCTTAATGACGCACAGGAGAACTACACCACGACAGAGAAGGAGTTGCTAGCAGTAGTCTTTGCATTTGATAAGTTTAGATCTTACCTAGTTCTTTCTAAGACTATTGTTTACACCGATCATGCAGCCCTTAGGTTTTTGTTCAATAAGCAGAATGCGAAGCCTAGATTGATACGTTGGATTTTACTGCTTCAGGAGTTTGATATAGAGATTAGGGATAAGAAAGGTGCGGAGAATGTTGCAGCTGATCATTTATCACGATTAGAGGATCCCGAGCGAGAGGCGATTAAGTTAGATACGATAGATGATCAGTTCCCGCATGAGATGTTATTGTTTGTGAGGGCGCAGGAGCAGGGGTTGCCTTGGTTCGCTGACTTGGCGAATTACTTAGCAGATGGATACCTTATGCAGGGCATGACACATCAGCAAAAGAAGAAATTCTTTGCTGATGTTAAGCACTATATTTGGGATGATCCTTATCTTTTTAGGATAGGCGCCGATCAGGTAGTTCGTAGGTGCGTGTTTGGTGATGAGACGAGAGAGGTTTTGAGGCATTGTCACGAGGGACCAACAGGTGGCCATCACGGTGCGAGTTTGACAGCGAGGAAGGTATTCGACTCTGGTTTCTACTGGCCGACGATTTATAGAGATGCTCAAGAGTTTGTGAGAGGGTGCGATGCGTGTCAGAGAGTAGGAAACATCTCATCCCGAAATGAGATGCCCCAGACAGTTAGTCAGGTAGTTGAGGTGTTCGATATCTGGGGCATTGATTTCATGGGCCCGTTCCCAGCTTCACGTGGGAACAAGTACATCCTAGTAGCCGTTGATTATGTCTCTAAATGGGTCGAGGCTCAAGCCTTGCCCACAAATGATGCTAGGGTTGTAGTGAGATTTCTTAGGAGGTTGTTTGCTAGGTTTGGTGTTCCTAAGGCGATTATTAGTGATAGGGGAACTCACTTCTGCAACGCGCAGATGGAGAAAGCTTTGCAACGCTATGGGGTCACCCATCGGCTTGCAACGGCTTACCACCCACAGACAAGTGGGCAGGTGGAAGTGAGTAATCGAGGCATCAAACGGATTTTGGAGAAGACTGTTGGATCCAATCGCAAGGATTGGTCTGACAAGTTAGATGACGCATTATGGGCTTTCCGTACGGCCTATAAGACTCCGACTGGTTCCACACCATTTCGGATGATTTACGGGAAAGCATGTCATCTACCGGTTGAGCTTGAGCACCGTGCTTCATGGGCATTACAGACGGTTAATCTGGACATGCCTAACGCTAGAGATAACCGGTTTCACCAGATTCACGAGTTAGAGGAGTTGAGAGATCACGCCTATGCACAGTCGTTTAACTATAAGATTAGGACTAAGGAGTTGCACGATCGACACTTGAAGGGTAATAAAACCTTCAAGTGTGGGGATCAGGTGTTGTTATTCAACTCCCGGTTGAAGTTGTTTCCGGGTAAGTTGAAGTCTAGATGGTCAGGACCATTCACTATTAAAGAGGTTTTTCCATATGGTACCATCGAGATTGAGGACGAGGGGAGAGCGTGGAAGGTTAATGGGCATAGGTTGAAACACTATGTGAGTGGAGCGCCAGTAGAGGAGACTAAGGAGGTCATGTACCTCGGTTTGCCAGGCTAGTGAGATCTGAGATGAGTCAGGCTGAGGACTCGAAAAACCAAGCGCTCTCGGGAGGCAACCCGTAATATGTAAAGTTTGTAAGTTTAGATTTTATCTTATGTTTGATTTTATTTTTATTTTATTTTAGTTGTGTCGAGTCAGTTTTATGCTCGGGTATCTTGTTTTTGTTTTTGCAGGTTTAAATTATTCTCACCCGTACTCAATCTCCATTCGGGTGAGTATGCATTTGTGAAGATGAAGGAGGAGCTCGGGAGTGTCGGTGGCAAGGTTGACCGCGACCGAAATGCTATACGGTCAACGCTTGAATATTGGAACGAAGACTTGGAGCTTATGCGTTTCACAATACCAGCTAAGTCTTTTCCAATTCACATCTCTTATCTTTTATTTTTGCATTCTTAGCTTTGTTTTTAAGTGTTTTTCCATTTCTACATTAGGGACAATGTAGAACTTAAGTGTGGGGATGGGAAACGGTCATTTCTGAGTTTTAGTTGTCTGTTTTGAGTCAATATAGAGTCTAAAAAAAATCCAAAAAAATTAAAAAATTTCAATTAAAAAAAATATTTTTTTTCTTTTGTTTTGTGTCTCTCAACCTTTATGAATGAAAGGGCAGTAACGTTGTGGCATTATAAAACCTAATTTAAGTGATTTTTAGTGGGAAACATACTATTTTTGAAGTGGAATAAAAAGTTGAGTCATACTCAAGCCTTTTAGCTAGTGTGATACAAAATGAAGTTGCTTTCAAAAATGTGGTTTATAGTAAACTTTAATTTTCACACTTCTAGTTTTAGTGGTTAACATTTCATGGCATATGATTTTATAATCTTAAATCTTGTATTGATGGGATGTTTCGGGATTCGGAGACCATGGGTCTTTATGCGGTCTATCATCTGGTATTTTTACTTCTAAAAAAGAGGTATAAATATTCGAATAAAAGCTCAAAGAGCAAAACCCGCAGTTAAGCTGCTGTTATAAGTCAATAAATTTGATCACAATGTGCTTAAAAGTACAAATTCACTACTGACTTGATCAAACCACCTGTTAGTCATATGGGGTCCCCTTGCTCGCGTCCTAATACCAATAAGAAACGGACCACAAGGGACACGCCATATGTAAGCCCACAGATGAAGTCGTGCATAATCACGTATGGTGATGAATTTCGGGATATTGCTTGATAACGGGGGTATGTCATGTAATGGGGAACATTAACTAGGAGTAAGTTGGAAATTGAATTTATTTGATGCCACTTGTGAAATGAATAATAATAAGCAATGTTGTTGAATTTGCTTGATTGTTGTTTGTGCTTTAAAATGTTTTTAATCATTTAGTTATAAGGTTTAAGTCAAGTTGGGGTGACTCAACCCAATAAAACCATGGAAAGCTTATAATAACTATGAGTTCCACTCTAATTAAAAATCGCTAAAGTTTTAGTCATGGGTGCTTGTTTGAGTAAGGATTAAAGGTTTGAGTTGTAATTGTATAGTTCTTGTTTTTAGTTTGAGTTTTCAAGTCTTGAATCCCTGAGATAGTTTATGCTTTTTCAGGGACGAAAAAGGTTTAAGTGTGAGGATATTTGATGTGGTCTAAAATATGCATATTATTTATAAATATTCTCAGTAGTTTTGGGTTACTTTTGGTTGATTTCTACGCCTAAATGATTCATATTTAAATTTGATGATTTTAAGAAATCGTGAGTAAGAATTCATGTAGCTTTTAAATTATCTTTAAACTATTAATACATTATTGCATTGTGAATTTCTTCTTGTGCAGCTCACGTGTGAAAGGAATTGAAAGTGAAGACCATAAAAACTTATTTGTTGAAGATCAATAATGCAACTCATAAAAAAAAAGCATGAAGGCCCGGAAGTGAAAATAACAAACAAAAGGGGCGGCCCAAATTCTAATGGAAGGAGTCAACGTAACCTAAGTGGCTATTATTTAAATAAAGATGTTACGGCAATTAGAGGAGATTTTTTTTACGAACGGCAATTTTGTGCGTGACGGCAAACTTTGAACGGAGAAAGCGGAGAACTTGACGGCAGGCTTGGAGTTGAAGGCAAGATTTTTGGAGTAAAGGATTTTTATTCGTAAAGAGTGTTCGTAACACGTATTGACACGGTATCATTCGGTCTCGTTTGTTTCCGTTTTGTTACAAATTATGACTATGTTTGATATTATTTTTGTGATGCTTTTGACGAATATGTTTGGCTAAACTTTTAATACTACCTAGGCAATGGATGAATAATAATGTTTTGACTACTTTTGGTTTATTTTATAATTAATGGAGTGGATGATTATTGCAAAGTTGATCTAAATATTGTCTTTGAATGTGATGTGCGTACTAGTTATAATATATATGTCGCTTGCCATGTTTCTCTTGTGATTTTAATTATTGACTTCGTGTTTTTGGTTAAAATTGTGACATCTGCCCCAAACCCGAACCCGAATGCCCGACTCGAATGCGAAGTTATCTATTTTCATTCTATTCGTATTCGTATTTATCTCTCTTTAAATATAACGCTTCATTATTAAAAATATATATAATAGATAAATCAAGCCTTACATTATTTCTCGTTTTAATATTAACTGCCGAGTTATTATCCAACGTTTACAAATTAATTACTATTTACAATAATTAAATCCTCAAAATGTATATATATATATATATATATATATATTGTATTTTCACAAAAATAGTTTTATAAATATTAGTAAGGCTACAAAAAAAAAACTATTAAATCTCAAAATAGCTTTTCAACGTCAAAAATAACGTAATAATATAAAAACGTCATTATATAAACGTTATGAGTTAACAATGTTAAGTTGGTTAGTTAAGATAGAGTTTTTATTTAACTTTGGGTCAAAAGTGGCAATATTGAAACTCCAATTTAAAGTTTTAGCTGAAAATAATAAACAAATGAAACATTAAGGGCAAAAACTGTAAATTATTATGAAAACCAGCCCCTAGTTTCCCGTTTTTCCGGCGAGACTCGCCGGCGACTCTGGCGAAGTTTCCGGCAACGTACAAACACTCGTTTTGGTCATTTTTGGCTCAATTAATCGATGGTAAAACGCTCCTCTACTAACTTAGAACCTGTAACGCTGCTTTAATCGTCAAATAATCGATCAATAACCCATTTTCAATGATTCAAAACCGTAACTCTATAACCCAATTAATCAATCGTCAATTTAACGCTCAATTCATTAAATTCTTTTAACCAAAACGTCTTCAGACTCATTTCTAACATGTCCAAGTGGTTTAATTGCATCAAATTCTTGTTTTGATTGGCTAAAGAACTCCGTGTCCTTCATCGCAAAAACCGTACCCGTTCGACATCTAAACGCAGTCATAACTCGCAAATTCATTGGGGCTTTCTTTCATCGGATCACGCTAAAGAAATCTGGAGAATTAATTCTACTATAACAGCCTCTAAGTCCAATCTTAAATCCAAACCCGTGCTCTTTGTTCTTCATTTGCCATTGTTTCAATTCGTCGTCAACCGAGTAAGTTTTTATATTTAAAACGATCCTTATTACGTCATGATTAGAAGCCCTATGGTTAATTGCTGCATCTCTATTGAATTGGTGATCAAATTCAAGGATTTTCATTCTAGGGTTTATAGGAATTTGGGGTGTGTATTGTAAACAAGATAAAACAATTTCCGTTCTGATTTTAAACAAAACCAAAGGTGTAGCGCGTCTGGTTGGGGCGATTGGTTGTGATCGAGGAGACCTGGGTTCGAAACTCGGGCCTGACATGGTTTCTTTATTTTTATTTCTTTTCCATTAATATTACTTCTTTTACTAAATTATATTATATGTATAGTATATTAGTTCATATAATGATAATGTTTTCTATAACTATAGTTATTCGAAACCATAAACAAATTATGAATATCAAGGAACTATAAAGGTGTATTTTTAAAACTATAAAAATAATTCTTAAAGTATGGGGACATGTAGACTTATAGATTTTATAAAACGTTTATATAATTAGTTTACAAGGTTTATTTATACTACATTACTATTATTTATCAAAAGTATTATTATCACCATTACTATTATTTTTGCCCTCGTTATACTTATACGAGTTTATACATTTTTAGACGCTTAACGAGAAAACCCCAAATCCCAATTCGAAACCCTAGAATTCTGTTTTCCTTACACTACTATTGTTCAATTCTAGTTTTCTAAACAATATGTTTATACTAAGTTAGGATTCTCATTTACTTAGGTGACTCTAGTATTTGGGAAATCCTCGGTTCAATTCAAATTGTTTACTATTTGTTTCGAGCCCGAGTTTCAAGGTGAGTAAACTCACTCCCCTTTTTCCATTTTACTATTTTGGGGCTGAAATACGTCTTTTACTATATTGCGGTTTCTATTCGTTTTCTAAAAGAGATCATACAAATATGTTAATCTAGTTTGGCCGCTTGATGCAATCTTATGTGTTAGTTAAAAGTAGTTTTATTGCTTGGTAAACCCACCGGTACAATGTTAGCGCTAATGGTTTGACAAACCCACCTGCTTGTACAACATCGATAGGTGATTTAAACCCGGCCTTTCTAATTCCATGTTTACTATGTCGAGATGCTATGTTGCTATACTATGTTGCTATACTATGTTGCTATGCTATGATGCTATACTATGCCATGTCCCTAAATTGCTAAATGATGACTTATATATCGAGACGGTAAACGACGATTATTAAAAGTCATCATTATTTCTTACATGAGTGGTTCTCATGACAAATGGCTAGACGAGATACTATGGTTTCTATTGTGGTTGGTGTGCTATTCTATTCTAGGGGTCCTGGTAGGGTGGTATTACGAAATTACTATACATATGGGATTGCGCAGCATATCTTGTTGATCTCGGATTTCAATACTATTACTATTCAATTGGGTTTTACTCACTAGCTTGTGTAGCTAACTTTATTTTCGCGTATTTCAGGTGGCGCGTGATTTTGGCTTGTTTTATTGCTATTCAAGACATAGGGACTTGGACCTAGAAATAATACTAAACATGACTATTTCATTTACTGCCATTATGAATTTGTCGTTTCGCATTTAAGACTTGGGTTTTGCCAAACTTATGACAATAATTATTAGACTTTAATAAAAGTAATACCATGTGCTTTGTTTACTATGGATATCCAATTCTATGACAGCCCGGTGTTTTCCGCCACCGGGCGGGGTGTCACAGTTGGTATCAGAGCCATGGTTATAGGGAACTAGGATAGGGTATTAGAAACACACCGACCTAGACTATAACCTAAGAGTCCTTAGTGCAAGCAGTTTGTGCTTAGGAAACTCTTCTAGAACTTATTTCCTTATTCTTTTTATGAATCTTTCTATGCCTTTTCTTTATCTTATTTCTTATCCGATTTCGCGAAGGAGCTACAAGAGACTCGTCTGTGTGATTAGGATCTTTCTCTTTGTGGAATCTCGTCATCGTCTTAAGTAAGTTTGAAACGTGGGAACGTGTGCAATCTGGAAGGGGGAACGCCTGTATCACGGGCATCCTGTCTAAGGCAAGCATTTCGTATAAATCTCTTTAAGAGACCTGTATGCTTACCTGGGGATGTACGAGATGAGTGTGAACCTATAGGCTAAAGCACGCTTTCTCGAATACGTTGAGAACGAACTTAACACTTTGATAAGTCTTAAGTGTCCAAAACCAAGACACATTCCTAAGCCTTCAAATTCTTTTATTTATGGATTCTATGATTATCATTTTCTATGATTTCAAATTTATTTCAATGAGTTTCTATATTATTTCAAATGTTATTTCAAGGTTGTTAATTTATATTTATTTCAAAGTGATTACTATGATATGTGTTTCTCAAGATTCTATAAAAACTCAAAGTACAATTATTGTTTCCATTCAATCCAAAATTCCATTACAACTTCTGTGATTCAAAATTTTCTCATGTTCAATGAAATTCCTTTTCTATTCTATCTTGTAGAATGACAACAAGAAATGAACAAATCGCTAATACCATCGCGACCCAAACGTTCTAAATCAAAACTAAGATATATTGACTAACCTCAATCAAATTATCAGAACTTCAAAACAAATACCAAATACCAAATCTAAGGTTTCAATCTCAATTCAATTATCGAATCCCAAATTAAAGACATAATTCATGATTCCTAAACTCTCGTAACAGAATTAATATTTTGACATGTTAACGCATTCGTTTGATTTACGAATCGAACGTTTACCCCCCCAAACTATCTCAACTTGATTATCAATACTTAAATATTGTCTAAGGTAATCATCTAAATCATAAGATTCTAATCCAACTTCTAATCCCCTACTAAATGATGCTATATTGCTATTTATAAATTCGTTTCCTAAAACTTAACATGAATTCACTACACAACTATTTTTAAGCTCATGTAACTAATATATTCCACTAATGAAATTCCGTACATCTTGTTTCTATAAACTCATTCAAACCAAACGTGTCTTACGTATAAAACTTTTTATTTGTGGTCTTGTAAAACCACCAATAGTTAAAAGTGATTTCCTTAATTTTTCCAAATAAAAATATAAATATATATTTAAAAAAAATCCGGTTTAGTATTTGTAAAATATATAAAATATATACATTTCATGATAAATGATTTCTTTAAGTAGGGATTAAACGTTTGTTAAATATTTACATAACATCTCCATGTTCTCTCAAATATGATACAAACACTTGCAACAAACGTCATGATTCATATTTTCCAATATCGAATATTCGAAACTTAGACTGTGCCATTTTCAAATCAATCCCTCTATAAATAGTAAATATTTAAAACTTTTAACTTTTTCTAAACTCATTATCTAATTACTTAGTTTTTCTTTTAAACCGTATTATAGAAAAATAACATCACCTCATATAACATTGTTTACTTCTATAACCAATACACTTGGTTAACCTAAAGTTTTGCCATATGAACTCAAACGTCGTAAGAATGGTATCTATTAAGAATTGAGTGATTTATTCATTTAAACTATAAATTGGATTATTCTCATCATGAACTAACGCTTATGAACTTGACAGTACTATGAACCTTTGATATCTACACCTCACACCTACAGTTGGTTTTTTCAAAAACTTAAGTTGCTACAATTTTTATACTCGAATTTGACTAGCTATGACAGTCAACAATACTATTTACAAGAGCAATAACCATCTATTAACTCAACCCTCTCGAATCGTTAAGTTGTGTGTCATTATCTTAACTTAGAATTTTTGTGTACATTTGACTCGCACGTGATCGAATGAACGGTGTGGTCCATGCAAAAACTAAAGTAATTACGGGTGCACACGGAATTATGAAAGTTGGTGCATGGAAACCATAGCGAGTTTTGTCACGTGGTCGAAAGAAATGGGTTGCATAGAGTTCCATTTGTCATTATCATCCAGTGCTTAAGCTGTTTATTCTAATTCAACTCTTCAAGACTAACGTACCCTTGTGCAAAATCAAAAGAGCTAAATAACGCAAGTACATTTATAATGGAAAACTAAATAATCGCGTATTTCGTTTCATTTTCTTCTTCGATTTGAGCAAATTTCGGGACGAAATTTCTATAAGGAGGGGAGACTGTGACATCTGCCCCAAACCCGAACCCGAATGCCCGACTCGAATGCGAAGTTATCTATTTTCATTCTATTCGTATTCGTATTTATCTCTCTTTAAATATAACGCTTCATTATTAAAAATATATATAATAGATAAATCAAGCCTTACGTTATTTCTCGTTTTAATATTAACTGCCGAGTTATTATCCAACGTTTACAAATTAATTACTATTTACAATAATTAAATCCTCAAAATGTATATATATATATATATATATATATATTGTATTTTCACAAAAAATAGTTTTATAAATATTAGTAAGGCTACAAAAAAAAAACTATTAAATCTCAAAATAGCTTTTCAACGTCAAAAATAACGTAATAATATAAAAACGTCATTATATAAACGTTATGAGTTAACAATGTTAAGTTGGTTAGTTAAGATAGAGTTTTTATTTAACTTTGGGTCAAAAGTGGCAATATTGAAACTCCAATTTAAAGTTTTAGCTGAAAATAATAAACAAATGAAACATTAAGGGCAAAAACTGTAAATTATTATGAAAACCAGCCCCTAGTTTCCCGTTTTTCCGGCGAGACTCGCCGGCGACTCTGGCGAAGTTTCCGGCAACGTACAAACACTCGTTTTGGTCATTTTTGGCTCAATTAATCGATGGTAAAACGCTCCTCTACTAACTTAGAACCTGTAACGCTGCTTTAATCGTCAAATAATCGATCAATAACCCATTTTCAATGATTCAAAACCGTAACTCTATAACCCAATTAATCAATCGTCAATTTAACGCTCAATTCATTAAATTCTTTTAACCAAAACGTCTTCAGACTCATTTCTAACATGTCCAAGTGGTTTAATTGCATCAAATTCTTGTTTTGATTGGCTAAAGAACTCCGTGTCCTTCATCGCAAAAACCGTACCCGTTCGACATCTAAACGCAGTCATAACTCGCAAATTCATTGGGGCTTTCTTTCATCGGATCACGCTAAAGAAATCTGGAGAATTAATTCTACTATAACAGCCTCTAAGTCCAATCTTAAATCCAAACCCGTGCTCTTTGTTCTTCATTTGCCATTGTTTCAATTCGTCGTCAACCGAGTAAGTTTTTATATTTAAAACGATCCTTATTACGTCATGATTAGAAGCCCTATGGTTAATTGCTGCATCTCTATTGAATTGGTGATCAAATTCAAGGATTTTCATTCTAGGGTTTATAGGAATTTGGGGTGTGTATTGTAAACAAGATAAAACAATTTCCGTTCTGATTTTAAACAAAACCAAAGGTGTAGCGCGTCTGGTTGGGGCGATTGGTTGTGATCGAGGAGACCTGGGTTCGAAACTCGGGCCTGACATGGTTTCTTTATTTTTATTTCTTTTCCATTAATATTACTTCTTTTACTAAATTATATTATATGTATAGTATATTAGTTCATATAATGATAATGTTTTCTATAACTATAGTTATTCGAAACCATAAACAAATTATGAATATCAAGGAACTATAAAGGTGTATTTTTAAAACTATAAAAATAATTCTTAAAGTATGGGGACATGTAGACTTATAGATTTTATAAAACGTTTATATAATTAGTTTACAAGGTTTATTTATACTACATTACTATTATTTATCAAAAGTATTATTATCACCATTACTATTATTTTTGCCCTCGTTATACTTATACGAGTTTATACATTTTTAGACGCTTAACGAGAAAACCCCAAATCCCAATTCGAAACCCTAGAATTCTGTTTTCCTTACACTACTATTGTTCAATTCTAGTTTTCTAAACAATATGTTTATACTAAGTTAGGATTCTCATTTACTTAGGTGACTCTAGTATTTGGGAAATCCTCGGTTCAATTCAAATTGTTTACTATTTGTTTCGAGCCCGAGTTTCAAGGTGAGTAAACTCACTCCCCTTTTTCCATTTTACTATTTTGGGGCTGAAATACGTCTTTTACTATATTGCGGTTTCTATTCGTTTTCTAAAAGAGATCATACAAATATGTTAATCTAGTTTGGCCGCTTGATGCAATCTTATGTGTTAGTTAAAAGTAGTTTTATTGCTTGGTAAACCCACCGGTACAATGTTAGCGCTAATGGTTTGACAAACCCACCTGCTTGTACAACATCGATAGGTGATTTAAACCCGGCCTTTCTAATTCCATGTTTACTATGTCGAGATGCTATGTTGCTATACTATGTTGCTATACTATGTTGCTATGCTATGATGCTATACTATGCCATGTCCCTAAATTGCTAAATGATGACTTATATATCGAGACGGTAAACGACGATTATTAAAAGTCATCATTATTTCTTACATGAGTGGTTCTCATGACAAATGGCTAGACGAGATACTATGGTTTCTATTGTGGTTGGTGTGCTATTCTATTCTAGGGGTCCTGGTAGGGTGGTATTACGAAATTACTATACATATGGGATTGCGCAGCATATCTTGTTGATCTCGGATTTCAATACTATTACTATTCAATTGGGTTTTACTCACTAGCTTGTGTAGCTAACTTTATTTTCGCGTATTTCAGGTGGCGCGTGATTTTGGCTTGTTTTATTGCTATTCAAGACATAGGGACTTGGACCTAGAAATAATACTAAACATGACTATTTCATTTACTGCCATTATGAATTTGTCGTTTCGCATTTAAGACTTGGGTTTTGCCAAACTTATGACAATAATTATTAGACTTTAATAAAAGTAATACCATGTGCTTTGTTTACTATGGATATCCAATTCTATGACAGCCCGGTGTTTTCCGCCACCGGGCGGGGTGTCACAAAAATTGCATGCTAGATTTAGACTTAGTGTTTGAATCAATATGTGGGTTGATCTAGGAATAGTCACCTATGAGATATGCTTACTTTCATATGTATAAATTAGTATTCTAACCGACCTAGAGACCGGAAGGAGATAGGTTGTAGATTTCATCTAGTTGCTAGTTTGGTTAGGTTAGGATCGCACGAGAGTGGATTTTGCCTAAGTAGTCTAGTCACTTGTGATTTCTTGTCTTAGATCATATTAGATTAATTGATCCCTTTATCTTATTGAGTTGATAGAACCAACTATTATGGTAATGGACTAGTGAGACCGGAAGGAGAGCTAGTTTAGGATCCATTAGTCATCCGGGTTTGGTTTTTTGCCATAACTTAACACCGTAAGCTTCAAATAACTATTTTAGGACATTTAGCATACATTTAAGACCTATAGCAGGCAGTGTAGCGTTGGGTTGTTCTTGATAGTTATATTTTTAGATCCGGTGCCATTAGTTGTATGAAACCAATAGTAGTCGAGTCGTTAATAGGATTCCCGCCTCGGTAGTTGCTTTCTCAATTTTGACAGTTCTCGAATCAGTTTAGTTTGTCTTCTTAGTTTAAGTCGTTTCTAGTTTTATTTTATTAGTTTTAATTAAAGTAATTTTTAGTTTTACTAGATTTAATTAATTTAGATAACTTTTAATATTTAGTTCGTATTTATTTTCATAGTTTAAATAATTAAAAATAAACAAAGTTTCATCGGTTAGGAGTTGATAACGATTTATTATTGAGGGCCGCCAAACAAGTCTCTTGGGTACGATACTCGGACTTACTTAGCTTGACTACACACGACCGGTACACTTGCCGCTTGTGTGAGTTTTGTTGGGTTTTCCATTTTATTTAAAACCTGAGTTTTGTGAACGACATTAATTTAATATATATAATCACACACATCAACCACCATGACCATCACCATAACACCGACAACATTAGTCACCATTAATCGCAACACCACCACTACTGCTCCTGCATTATGTCTGTTCCACCACCACAGTAACAACAAATCATAACATCAAATTTGTCGCAAACCACCAGGAAGCACCACTGACCTGTTACAACATGCCGGAAAAATCAGAAAACCAACCACCACCATTGCTTCTTCGTTGCTACTACACCAACAACAACAGCCGATCGCTGCTATACCACACCACCACCGTCCTTACCATTGTAAACCCACACCACAGCCACTGCAAAACACTGCGCACCACCACAACACCACCTTTATGCCCGACTGATAACTTAGCCGCCATAGATGTTCTCATGTCAATAACTTTCAAACTGTCAAGAGTTAAAAAGAACCGTGGTGAAGAGAGGAAGAAGATAATATGGTAGATGTCTCGTATTATTTATCTATAAATAACGTCTAAACTCTTGCAATCATTATTATAAATATTTATAATAGTTAGATATTGCATACTTCTGGTCTTATAACACCTCAATTTCCATTTTGGGTGTCAGTTAAATGTTGGTACAGCTCAGTATCTGTATTTAATATGTATTTTGTAATTCAATACGTTTGTTTGTTATAGAATTAACTTATTTAAATTCTTATAAATATATAAGGTATAGATTTATGTTAATAAATGTAATGAACACTTGTTATAACGTATTGGGCATTTAATGAGGCTTATATATAGTATTGGGTTTTATTGGGCCTTTAAGCCCATTTACTTGGGAAAACGTGATTACAATAATATAATTAACGGAATTGTGTTAACAGAGTTAACCTGAAAGTACCGGTTGTCACATCATCCCCTTGTTGATAGAATTTTCGACCCGGAAATTAGATATTGTCGTTAAAGAGGTTAAGATTAAAAGAAAAAAAAATTCGAGTTGCCACATCATCCCCTTATTGAAAGAAATTTCACCCCGAAATTTACCTAGTATCATTAATGTTTGACGTTGTCATTTTGATTGTTCAAGGTTATCATTACATTTTTTTTCTTTGTTCTTGTGTGAACTTCAATTCACTCTTGATTTTTCCATGAACTTTAATAGTAAGATTCTTACTATGTTTGAGTGTTTTGAATTCTTAGGTCATGATTTCAAATAGTTCTTTAAAGAAACGTAAATGTTCATCACTTTTAAAGATATTAAGTGGAGTGACGAGGGTGACCGTCACAACTGGGCGACGCCCGGATTAGGGGGGGTTCTTACAAAATTTTATTATAGACGGACTTCAATAGTAGAATATGTATGTTAATTTAGATGTATGGTAATTTGTACGACACATATATAAGTTGGTAATGATTCTCATTGTAGTTGTATTGTAAGTGTTTACCATCCATATATGTGTTTTTATAAGTATCAATCGAGGATTAACTTAGCTTAGAGCATTATTTAGGGATGGATTTTCGTTCTAGATAGACTATTGTTCAGATTGATTTGTTGAGTTATTATTCACTTTTGTGTTTCTTTTTATTGGAGAATGCCGATGCATTGTGTGCTTGTGTGGACTTTCAACATTAGTGTACTTATATTTGCTTACAATTCTAAGGTGAGTCTCTTTGCCCGCTTTTAAATCCTTTTGGGGAGAAAACATACAAACTGTCTTACATGGCCTTGAGCCGCATTTTATAACTTCGGGTAAGGTCTTCGGCTAAGATGTTAAACAGCCTTGGGCTGAGTTTTACGCCTTCGGGCAAGATTTTAAATAGCCTTGGGCTGAGTTTTACGCCTTCGGGCAACTATGTTGATAAAACAAAGTTCTATTGTCTAACTGTTTATTTTACTGAGCATGATTCCACCAACTCTAAAGTCCTTTCCTTTTTGTCGAGATTATTAATATACAGTGGGTATAACGGGGAAATTTGAGTAGTACTACGGGTTCGGCAGACCCCACCATGCTGGATTGGTTTCCATGTGTTGCAAATGGTCCTTTAACTTTTGGTCACCCGTCGTGGTGGCATCAAGGCAAAAATTATCGTATCATTCAGTTTAATCTCGACGTGCTCATGTAGTAAACGAGGTGGTTTAGCTAATCTGCAATAGTAATGATGTTTATCCGTTAAAATATTTTGATAATTATGTTTGATTTCTTATCTCATTGAGCTCACCAACCATGTGTTGACCATTTTTAGTATGTTTTCTCAGGTAGCTAGGAGCTGTGCATGTAGGACATATCATGCATATATGAGTCGTTTACTTTATTTTGAACTTTTATTTACGTTGTTGGTTTTATTGAAAACAATTGTCGGTATTGTGCTAGACTATTGAGCACAGGTTTTATACTGGTATCGTGCTAGAGTGTTGAGCACAAGTTTATTTAAATAATGGGTTTGTTTAAAAGCTTCCGCTATACTTTGAAAACTTACATTTTATACCCTGAGTTTTGGGTTAATGACTAAGTTAAACTTTTTTTCTAAAACGTTGAGTCAGTATTACTGTAACTAATGGCTTGAGATCCTGATATGTCACACGTCTAACGGATATCCTGTTTGTGAAAAGTTAAGGGTGTGACATATAACAAAGAAAAATTAACCATTGTAGATATTTTACATATTTTGATATAATAAAAAAGTAGCTTCCTCACAAA
Source organism: Tagetes erecta (assembly GCA_030867185.1). Classification (NCBI taxonomy): domain Eukaryota; kingdom Viridiplantae; phylum Streptophyta; class Magnoliopsida; order Asterales; family Asteraceae; genus Tagetes; species Tagetes erecta. The sequence continues at coordinate 5,236,854 of CM061488.1, read as the reverse complement.
AAGTCTTTTGTGCTTCACTCTAGCATGCACATGTACGTATTCAGTCCGTAACATAATATGAAATTAGGATGAGTAAATCAAATATTCATAATTGTATTCGATAAATATATTAAAATTGAGTAAATCTAGCAAAATCATGATTTGTTATGGATTTGATATTTTGACATAAAATTCATTGACGGGTTAAATATGATGATATCGAAACCATCTGCCATCTTGTTTTACATAAACAACCTACATAACAGAAGGCAACTGAAGAATTCAACATCAATAGTGTAGCAATAGTTTCTAAGTACAACAGTAAAAAGAGTTCTAAAAATTATGATTCCTCCAAGAATCACAAACAGACATCATACTATGATCAAGAAAATGAACGGCGCATTCCGATTTCTAAATAAGATGACAATGGAGCATAATGGGTTGTCGGAAACAATGTTTTCAGACTCGGTTCGGTTCGGCCGGTTGAACCGGTCGAACCGGGATTCGGAGACGACACTGAACCGGGCCATATGTGTTCGTTTTTAGCACAATGACTCGGACGGTTCGAACCGGTTGAACCGGGATTCGGCCGGTTGGATCGGATCGGAAAATTGGTTTTTTTTTAAAGTTGGTTGTGTCTTTAAAATTAGATTATCTTTGTTTAAACTCGTAGTATTAAACTTAAATGTTTATTTAACATGATTAATGTGTTTGTTTTATGGTTTTAGAACTTATAATACTTGTGTTTGAGAGTCTAACTTATATTTGAAATTCTAATACTTTGAAACATATATATTTATTATTTATATTGTTTAAAACCGATCCAACCGGTCCGACCGGTCCAACCAGTGAACCAGTAAGACGACCGATTCACTGCCCGATCCGATCCTGAAAACATTGGTCGGAAAGGAGTTGTGAAGAAGAAGAGGAGTATTAGGGTTTTTGGCATTCAAAGGTTAGGAGAAAAGATCTATGAACGGGTCAAATGTTCGGTTTTAATAAAGTGGGTATGGTATGTAAGTCCGCGTCTAATAATATAATTAAGAAAAAAACGGGAATTAAAAGTTTTATTAGGTGAAATGTGGCATCTAAAACCTTCTTTTATTATAATGTATAGATTTTAAGACACTTTAATCATAATGATATATTAATTCCAATAGAAACAAGTTCATATGATGCAAATAAAATAAATCTAATACACTTACAGTTTTATAGCTAATTAAAACCTATAACACTTCATAAGTAAAACCTATAACACGTCAAATCTTGATCATCCTTTGGTGCTTCATATATGCTTCTTTGATTCATCAACATCAACTTGCTCAATCTTTCCCATGAAACCGCAGCTTATAGTATCGCCAAAAAGATCAAAATCATCTGCATTGAGGTCATACATGTGGTTATTGATTTGGGCTAAAAAAATACCAAGTTAAATCAACATACAGTCATGTATACGATACAAAATACTAACACGTAAAAAAAGTTAAGGTTTTGAGTTGTACCTTTTTTTTATTTGAATCTAACTGGTTTCTATCTTCATAACCCTCGACCACAAATTCGTGCATCATCCAGTTGGTTTTTCTAAAGTTTGGTGCACGCCCTTCGTAATAAACCAACGACTTCCTCCCACCGATATTATTTCCGTTGTCTCTGATAACTTTATCAGGACCGGTGGCTTTCCAATAACCTGGACCAGCTTGTCGGACCGGTCTGTTACCATTCGGATACATCCTAATTCTTGGGGTGAAAAAGTACCATGTATTTTCTACTGCTTGCGGATAATTCACTGAGTATATTAAACTTACAAAGTTAGATAAATGACTAACAATAAGCACTATACAACAAATCAACTTGATTAATTCTTATATTAAACAAACAGGTTACAACTTACAACCCTACAACCTGTTTACCAAATTTCACTATTAACACATTTACAACTTGATTATTCGTTAACCTGTTCGACATATTTTGTTAATTAAATAAATGAAACATGTTGTTTATTGTTGACTCGTTTAAAAAATATAAAAATACAATATACAAATTGACCCGCCAATCCGATTAACACAATTAAAACTTGTTTACCAACACACGATAAATGAGTTAATCAAGTTTTAACAAACAGTTCAACACGTACACCAATTCACCAACCCAATTAACACAGTTTGATTTCGTACCATCGCGTAACCCGTTGACCCGCCAACCCGTTTAACTAATTTAACACAACCCGACCAATTAACTCTACGATCACTCAAAATCTTGTTTAACTCCTTTATTAGTACCGACCAGCACGATTAGCACATTTACAACTTAATTAATTACTGTCGTAGTTAATAGTCTAACACAACATATACACAGCATGCATGCATGAAGATCAATACGTACGTACGTACCTGCAAGTTCTTTTGGATGACTAACATATATATTAGCTTCGCGAATCTTGGTGGTGGGAATAAACTCACACTACAAGAAATTTGACTTTTGGCGACCAACTTTCTGGCGACGACATTAACGACAATTTTTTTTGCTTTTTTGACCAAAATAGTCAAAATCTTTTTAGCGACGACAGTGTCGTCGCCAATGTCGTCCCCAAATTTTTTCCATTTTCTTTATCAATTAAATTTTGGCAAAAAAATAATTATTATTAGCAACGACATGTCGTCGCTACAAAGTAGTCGCAAAATAAAATTCCATTTTCATAAATTATTAAATATTGACCAAAAAAGTCAAATTACTTTTGCGACGACATGTCGTTGCCAAAAAGTAGTCCCAAATTTTTTTTTTATTTTCTTTAATAATAAATAAGTAAGAATGAAAAAGTCAAATAAATTTTAGCGACGACAAGTCGTCGCTAAAAGTCGTCCCAAAAACATTTTGGTTAGATTTTTAGAATTTTTTTCCCGCTTTTGTAAAAAAATCCCCTCCATTTTATTGGTGGCGACTTTGGCGATGACATGTCGTCGCCAAAAGATATCGGGCCTATTTTACTCATATTGGGCCTATTATACTCATTTGTTGGGCCTATTAGGTACATATCGGGCCTATTGGGCTTTTTGTACTTATTGGGCCTATTATGTACATATCGGGCTTATTGGGCCTTTATCTACATATTGGGCCTATTGGGCTTTTTATGTACTTATTGGGCCTATTATGTACATTTCGGGCATATTATACTCATGTTGGGCCTATTATACATACATACATTCACATATTCATTCCTTCATACATACATACATACATAATACATACTTATGGATGAATTTGTTTAGACGAAAACGAATGATTGAGAAACATATTGGGCTTACGTAGGATAACAAAGGATGGTTAAAGCCCAATAGACTATCAAACGGTTAAACCGACTATAAATAGGCCTATTATCTACATATTGGGCCTATTGGGCTTTTTATGTACTTATCAGAAATTTTATGTACTTATCGGGCCTATTATGTACATATCGGGCCTATTATACTCATTTTAGGCCTATTATACGTACATAAATACATACAAACATACATAAATACTTATGGATGAATCAGGTCAGACGAAAACGAATGATTGAGAAACATATTGGCCTATTATATTCATTTTGGGCCTATTATACACTTATTCATTCCTTCATACATACATACATACATACATACATACATACATACATACATACATACATACATACATACATGCATGCATGCATGCATGCATGCATACATACATACATACATACATACATACATACATACATACATACATACATACATACATACATACATACATACATACATACATACATACATACATACATACATACATACATACATACATACATACATACATACATACATACATACATACATACATACATACATATTTACCGATGAACCATATTAGGTTCAATAAACTATCAAACGGTTGAACCGACTCTAATTGGGCTTATCATGTACATATTGGGCATATTAAGTGGATATTGGGTCTATTGGACCTTTTATGTACTTATTGGTCTTATTGGGCCTACTATGTACATGTCGGGCCTATTATACATACATACATATGGATGAATCATGTTATGCCAAAAAGAATGGTTGAGAAACATACGAGGCATGCGTAAGATAACAAAGAGTGGTTAAGGCTCAATAAACTATCGAATAGCTAACCGACTCTAACTGGGCTTATAATGTACATATTGGGCCTATTGGGCCTTTTATGTACTTATTGGGTCTATTATATACATATTGTGCTTCTTGGGCCTATAATGTACATAATGGGCCTATTATGTACATATTGGGTGTCACACCCCGACTAAGGGGGTGGGCCGTGACGATTGAATATCCAACAAAACACAGCGGAAACTATGTATGCATTAATAGTAGGCCATAGGTTTACACGTAATATCAGTGTAATCTAGGTGTACATTAAAGGGTACAATAGTAAACTCTAACAAAAGTAGTGAGGCTAGTTGCTATCCCCAAGTAGTCTTCTATAATTCGTCTATAATCTCTGCGTGTTTCTTCTAATTGGGGTCTTCTAAAGCTATCAACCGTGCTAAATACACATCCAATGTTATAAAGTCTAGTTGTATACTTCCATCGATAAACCGTCTAAATACTATACCAATCTGTCACACCCCGACCAAGGAGGTGGGCCGTGACGATTGAATATCCAACAAAACACACCGGAAACTATGTATGCATTGATAGTGGGCCATAAGTTTACACGTAATATCAGTGTAATCTAGGTGTACATTAAAGGGTACAATAGTAAACTTTAACAAAAGCAGTGAGGCTAGTTGCTATCCCCAAGCAGTCTTCTATAATTCGTCTATAATCTTTGCGTGTTTCTTCTAATTGGGGTCTTCTAAAGCTATCAACCGTTTCTAAATACACATCCAATGTTATAAAGTCTAGTTGTATACTTCCATCGATAAATCGTCTAAATACCTGAAATACATACCCAAAAATACGTCAACATAAAGTTGGTGAGCTCATGGTTTAACAAACACAGACAATGACACAAAACGTTTAGTACACAAAATTCTAGACATTAAATAAGTACGTTTATGGTGTACGGTCGACAAAATATGTAGCCAAACCTGTTCGGATTATACCCAACCCGAATACGATAAATAATAGTCCCCTAACCCAAAGTGGGCTAACGTGCTCTGCTAAGCACCAACGTTTCATTGATCATGTTACATGGTTACCAGATACCCACGGAGAGGCGCATTAGAGTACTTGTATGCTTCACCTCAGTGGGGGGTATGCCACTGTACGCGGGGGATTCCCAAATAGTACTATTCACATATCAAAGGGCTCCTGCAAGAAGTTAATGGCTACCAAAAGTTGTACCAACGTTCGGGGACAAGTAGCAGATGTGTTACACCATGAAAATCAGTTTATATAAACAAGTTTAGTAGGTAGGTATCAAGCCCAAAAGTATTACGTAAAAAGGGGTTCATGAACTCACCTATAGCTTGCTCAAGAATTTCCTAGATAACGATTTGCGTGAGAGTCCTACCTCCTAGCGGACTTCCTATTTTTAGTTTAATCAAGTTAGATTCTAAAAATATATATAAGTCTACGTGCGTTCCATAACGGGTGCGTTTGTTTTTCGGTTATATAGTCGTTTTTAGTGTTCTCGTTCTAACACTTAAATTCTTATTATTTCAGTTTAATTAAGTAAGTATTTAACTTATTTTTCATAAAAATTAGAAAGTTTGGGTGTTGACACATTTAGTCCTCAACTTTATTATATTGACACTTTTAGCCCTAAAGTTAGGTTTTTAGTTATAACTTCCCATATATAGGTGTGTTAGTGGTGTGTATTGGCCTTATACATATTTTAAGGTTAACCTACTGGTTTTAAAGTGTTTATCAAGTTCGGGGTAGATTTTGAGTTTACCGGTTTCTCTGGTTGCGGTAAATCGCTACGTGTCGGGTTATGATTTGGGTTTTTGAGCTTATTTTGATCTTGGGTTCTTATTTTAAGTTAAATGGGTCTTAGTTACTGCAATATATGGTGTTTCATGGTTTTTAGGTGTTTCAATTATTTTCTACAAATTATTTTAGTAGTTGTCGGTTTACGGGTTTTTAAACTTAAATAATTTGTATAAAATAATTGGCACTCCATAAATTGTTAAAATTTTGGTTATATCTTATTTAATCAGTAACTAAGTGCTCTTTAGTCCAAAAGTTGAGTTTTATGGTTCGTTGGTCGTTTTCGTATTTTAACGCGTGTGTAACCGACGTATGAACGATTTATTTACAAAACATCCTTTTAAACATTTTTATTCTTTAAAATACTTCCTTGGGTTATATATACTGTATAAAAAGTGGTATTTCAGATTAAAAGGTATTTTTCTAATTTTTGTGCTCTTTACCATTTACTTAGTCTTTTATATTCAAAAATTTATAATAAATAGGTTAGGCTTATAAAAATTATGAAACTTGTTAGGATACTTAGTTTTTATATATAAAAGCTTCTGGAATTATAAAATATCATATTTTTCTTGTTTCGTTGGGTTTCGTGTTTTTAACGCGTTCGGTTCGGTTTTGATTATGTTGTATGTTTAGAGGGTCCTTGGTAACATTTTAGGTCTTAAAATAGTTACTATATATCCATGTATGAGTTTTATTCTGTAAGTTTGGCCCTAAGTGTCTCTATTTATTTTATACGAATTTTTGTATTTTAATCTTATTAAACATTCAAAAATTCGTAGTAATTACATTCTTTTTAGAAAAACTATGAAATTTATTTACTAACTTATTTTTAACATATTTAAGCTACTGAGATAATAAAAATTTGGTATTTTTACATTTTTGGTATATTCGTTGTTTTGTACGTTTTAGTTTCGGTTATTGTTCGATTTTTATGTACACCCATCAACAATCAATCAAAATCGGTCATATTCACCTATACATATGTTTATAACAGTAAGATAACAAATTTTTGTATTTTTATGTTCCCCATACGTTTTTGTGAATATTAGTGTATTTATCCATTTTTAATATTCAAAAATGCATAATAAATAATGTACAACTCCAAAAATCATGAAATTTATTTTGTAACCATATTTTATTATAAAGAAGCTCCAGAAAATGTAAAATCATGTTTTCAAGGTTGTTAGTTGGGTGTTGTTGTTTTTCTCAAAATAAAGTGTATAGTTTGACTATTTTAGTCAAACTTGTATATTTTTATTTAGAAAATGGTTTTATGGTTTTTAATACTTTTGTTACTGAAAAATGAGTGTTTGGAGGTGTTCGAAAATATATGGGAAGTGTTGGTATTCGTTGTGTGTAAAAATGAACGTTTTGTGCACGTATAGTGCATTTTCGAGTGTTTTCTCGTTACCTTGAGGTTGGGAGTGAGTGGGGGTGCACTTGGGGTGGTATGAGAGTCACAAGGGAGGCTGGAACTCGACTGGAACAGGGCTGGACGTGAGCTGGTCTCGCGGTGCTTCTTCGTGGGTCGAACGGTTTTTGCTTCGGTTTGCTCGGTTGTTGTTTCTTTGGACCCGTGGCTCCTCTTGGCTTGTGTTTGATGATGTTGGTCGACCTTAGAGTATTGTTGCTGCTGTATTTCGAGTTCTTAAGGTGGAGAACACTTGGTTGTTGAGAGAAAAGCTTGAGAGAGATTTTGTGAGTTGTGAGAGATTGTGTGTTAGTGAAATGAGATTGTGTGGGTGTGTGTTGTGTGTGTTTCAGTCGAAAATAAGAGAGAGGGAGGAGAGAGGAGATTATTTTGTGGGGTGATGTGAGATTATGGAAGGATTTGGGTGGTTGAAGGTTAGAAGGTAAGTGTGGGTATTGGTTGTTTGGGTGGTGGTGTTGGGTGAAATAGGAGACAAATAGTGGGTAGAGTAGCTATGGTCATGCAAGTATTATTAAGATTTTTGTTATTTAGTTTTTGTAATTTAATTAATTTGTTTGTATATAATTGTGTTAGATTTATAAATAGTGGTTATGTTTTATATAATTATGTATATATATATATGTGTGTGTGTGTACGTATGAATGTGTATATATATATTTGAGTTTTTATTATGTAGTGTAAATAATAATGGTTGTGTGGTGATAATTGAGTTCATAGAATTGGTATTTTATTGTTTTGTTGCCTACCATAGGTTATAAGTGTAATTTAATTATGCATCCTAACAATTGGTAATGCTAAAAATATTAATGGGGAAAATGCCTAAAAAAACTCATGGTAGTAAAAGTTAAACTTCTATGCGTATCCGGGTATTTAATATGACGGGTTTTGTGATCGGTACTTCTCGTAAACTTACATGGGCCAAGCCCATAATTTAAGTTGGGTCTAAGCCCAATAAGGGTTGGGCCAAGCCAATAATCTAAGAGGGGCCTAAGCCCAATAATAGTTGGGTCAAGCCCAATGGGTTTTTAAAAAAAAAATTGGGCCCAAAAACCGGGATTGTTACATCCTCCCCTACTTATAAGAATTTCGTCATCGAAATTAAAACAAAGTCGGTATCTTGACATTACGTTAATTTCCTAGTACGATATTTTCAAATATGAACATAAACACATAAAGAGCACATAATCACCTTGCTAATTGATTAGTGATTTGGTCTACGTTGTCTTGAAACAGTGACAAGCGTAGCCATTACGGGTTCCCTAGTGTTGTTCCTCGGTGTTGTCTTCGAAATTTATGGTGGAGTTGGTATCTTAGTACTACATTACTCTCTAAGTATGAAGTTTTCAAGAATGCACGTAAACACATAAGAAGCACATAATAACCTGGTGTACTGATTCGTGATTTGGTTTGGTATTGTCTTATCACAGTGATTGTTTTAGGCTATGTTCGTGTTCCTAACTTTTTGTTAGTCGTCGTTAGTTGGGTTAAACAAATAAAAATGAGGGTATTTCTTATTTCGTTCGTTCTTTATTTCTTATGTGAATTCACGTTGTCATTTTGAATTTCACTAAACCATAACAATTTTAATTTCACTCATTCATGGTTTCCTTTCTTGTACCGTATTGTTTCAAGGGGGTTCGTTGATGAAATTTAAGTTATTATCGTGTTTCATCCCCTTATTTAGGATTACTAATATCTCATTTAGTGGTTACTTCTTGATATTAGACATTTGAAATGTGGCTAGTACTATTTGGGAATCCCCCTCACTGAGATTGAAAACCGTTATGCCACATGATCAATGAAACGTTGGTGCTTAGCAGAGCACGTTAGCCCACTTTGGGTTAGGGGACTATTATTTATCGTATTCGGGTTGGGTATAATCCGAACAGGTTTAGCTACATATTTTGTCGACCGTACACCATAAACGTACTTATTTAATGTCTAGAATTTTGTGTACTAAACGTTTTGTGTCATTGTCTGTGTTTGTTAAACCATGAGCTCACCAACTTTATGTTGACGTATTTTTGGGTATGTATTTCAGGTATTTAGACGATTTATCGATGGAAGTATACAACTAGACTTTATAACATTGGATGTGTATTTAGACACGGTTGATAGCTTTAGAAGACCCCAATTAGAAGAAACACGCAAAGATTATAGACGAATTATAGAAGACTACTTGGGGATAGCAGCAACTAGCCTCACTGCTTTTGTTAGATTTTACTATTGTACACCTAGATTACACTGATATTACATGTAAACCCCTATGGCCCACTATTAATGCATACATAGTTTCCGCTGTGTTTTGTTGGATATTCAATCGTCACGGCCCACCTCCTTGGTCGGGGTGTGACAGATTGGTATAGTATTTAGACGATTTATCGATGGAAGTATACAACTAGACTTTATAACATTGGATGTGTATTTAGTCACGGTTGATAGCTTTAGAAGACCCCAATTAGAAGAAACACGCAAAGATTATAGACGAATTATAGAAGACTACTTGGGGATAGCAACTAGCCTCACTGCTTTTGTTAGAGTTTACTATTGTACCCTTTCATGTACACCTAGATTACACTGATATTACGTGTAAACCTATGGCCCACTATCAATGCATACATAGTTTCCGCTATGTTTTGTTGGTATTCAATCGTCACGGCACACCCCCTTGGTCGGGGTGTGGCAGATTGGTATCAGAGCCATAAGTTATAGGGAACTAGCATTTGCATCTAGACTATAACTAGGCATTGCATTAGTTACACTCACACTGCACATTAGTTAAGTTAGAATAGTCTTATATGTGTTTCTATACGTGATACCTTATGTGTGATTCCTTATATTTGTTTCCATATGAATACTTCCTTACACACTTTTATTTTGCCTTAGCGGTAGACTTGATTTCTAATCTTGATTTTAATTCTCATTCCAATCATATTACAGACTCATTTCGGATCCGAGAAGTGTCTTCTGGAGTTATCGCTGACCCGTTAGGCAATGATAAAACCGTCCTTATCCGAAGAATATGTTACCCCCCCCCCCCTCGATGCCCTGTTGGTGATGAATTCTTTATCAAACTTTTAAACCTTCTCCATATTGTCACACTTAATTTATTTCATCAAGTTGGTGCTTGTTGCTCTCGTGAAAACTATTGACTTGAAGAGGCACCTCGTGAAGATGGGTACTGATGGTATTCTCGTCCTACACCAAGACTGCGTTTGAATATTAACACAAACACAACCTAAAGTTTGTAAATAAGCCAGTATTATATGAATACCATACCTATCTTATACATCCTATATTCAGAATAATATAAATTATCTTATAAATAAGCACGAACAATAAGCATGATAAAACTTAAGATTAAAGCCCATGATAGGAGATAAACTAGGGTGATTGTGTAAGGTAAATTGACGATTATGGGTGCGCAACGTAATGGTGAATTTACAGGTACACGATGATCCTGGCAAAACCTGTCATGTGGGTTACAACCGAAACCTAAAAGTGAAGAAACAAACAACACAGATTTACCTGAAACAAAACTCCATCTCTAAGGGGGTGTTTGTTTTTTCTTCAAACATCTTCAAGGGGGTATTTATCTGCAGGCGCGCAGACGTGGCCTTTGAAGACTGTTTGTTTTTTTTTTTACAACAGATCTGAATACCTCTTCTTTTATCTTAAAAAAAAAGCAAGGGTATGAGAGCTTCTTTTGTCTTCATGGTTGCCCTAAAACATAAAAAAAAACCCAGCCGCTTCCATCCTCCCTCCCACTCGACATCTCCACAGCACCTCCGCACCTCCGCAGCACCTTCGACACCGCAGCACCTCCGACAGCCCTGCTACCTCCTCCGACGCCCTGCCTCCTCCGACGCTGCTGCTGCTTCACTCACGCGATTCTGTGACTGATTTTGTATAAGGTACTGATTCGATTTATCTTTTCATTCTTCGTCATTTTCAGCCATGGTTATGGTGTTATGATGCTGTGTATTTCTTGTGTTCTTGGATTTGTGTTCTTGGATTTATATATGAAGCTACAAGTATATGGAATTGGATTTGTATTTCTATGATCTGTGTATTTCTTGTGTTCCTATGGAGATGAACATGCACAAGATGGAGGTGAAGAAGAAGTAGCTCGACATGGAAGTGCAGCGGACCGTGAATTCATGAGTCAACTTCGAGATCAAATTGCACAAGAATTAATGCAAAACAATGTACTTTGAGTTTATTTCACTATGTTTTGTGTTTTTTAAACTTGGTTGTATTATTATATGTTTTATGTAACTTGAATATGTTAAATGGCTTCTATCTAGTCAGATAAGTTTGACAGCTACATATTTTTAGTTTATACAGACAATATCAAGTTTGTAAAAACAAACAGTCTTATATTTTCAGATTGCAGAGCTTCAGACCACATCTTCAGTTGCAGACATAAAATCAGATGAAATCAGACTGCAGACATTTTTTGTCTGCAAAAACAAACAGCACCTAAGTAACAAACTAGTATCGAGTTTATCCTACAGTACACTTATGAGTGGTAAACAATTATAATACCACATTCGAATATAAATTCCTACCATGCTAATGCCACAAACTCATGATACAATAGGACGCTATAAGTTATGGTCAGTGTGTCATGACCTCTTACTCAACAACGGTAATAGCTTAATATCATGGTTTTCCCAATCGAACATTAAACAATCCTTTTAATTGTAAGAGTTTCTTGGAAGAGCCCTATATGACTACGACTTATTTGAAAAACTCGTTCATGTCAGAATAAACCCACCACATAAAATGCTATGGATCTAAAAATTTATTTATCCATCAAGAACATTTAAATTCATAAGCATTGTCTATATTCAGTACATTGAAAAAAAATATATATTCAAATTTCTCTACCAAATAGTTTGCGTAACAGTAACTCAGCTTAAGCGTTATTAATGTTGCGAGTCTATAATCGATTACCTTCAAACTTCTTACGAACGCGTGTTTCCTATGAACCCTATTTCATCTATCATTCATATGGTAATTCGCTATAAATCTAGACACTTATAACTTTCAGGTATCTATTGCCCACAGTGATAATGAAAAGCTAAGTGAATTTTATAGCGACCCCCCTGGCGCGGGTATAGAATTTTGAATGTTGAATATGTTCTGTGACTCTAAGGATTCGTTTGATGAATGGTATAGTCCACATACCAACTAGCGTTCTGTCGAGGCGCGTCGTAACTAAGGGATTCCATTTAGGGCGAGACAAAATTGGCGGGCACGGGCGGTCTGCTTGAATCTCATCCATTAAAGTTCAGAATAACAAACTTTTATTTCGTTCGTCCCAATACATATTGTATTTGCTAAGAAAGATAATAATTGATGATCTCATTGTCATTTGACACTCTAATCGTGCAAAATATTCTTTCAAAGATCCGGTTTATTCAAGAGATCCTACCTTGTGTGAAAATTAACTTCCTTGATCACAACTATTTGATACGCAATGTAAGCAATAGCAGCTAATCGTTCTAAAACATGAAAATCCCAATAGAATAAATTAAATGCTTAATGAAACTATTGATGTTACACGACCCAAGTAATGAATTAACATGACATCATTATCTGACCCGTTAGTAAACTTAGAACTCGGGATCTTAAACACTCTAAAGGTCTAAACACTATCACCCAATGAAGCTTAATATCCAAATTCTTGTTAGCATCTTATTGATTGAACTCTTATATAATCCATGTGTACTAAAACCCGCATTTTAAAAGAAATATGGTTAAGCCACCCTAAAAGAGCTACTCGATTGAAACGAATCTGTTATTCAAATAGAAAGATAAGATTCTTGAAAACTTTCTATATAAGAAAATGTTGGGCGTATCATATACCCCCCCCCCCCCCGGCACACTTCTAACCATAACATTCAGAATTCATCAACAATAAAACTTGTTGTACTCCAATGACTAGAAACAACTCATGTGACATTGACTCTTTTGTTGTACACTACTTCTGTACGTAACCTTTAATAACCTATTATACTACGTTGTACAACCACTTGTCCTCTCGATCACAACAAATCATCTAGTTATTGAAGATAGAAATACTTATTAAATTTCTTGATCATTTTTGCTCAAAACATGTACTTCCGAACATGGAATTAGTATCAAAATTCATTCTTCATCTGTTTTTAGAACGTCTATGACATCCTTGATGACCATGTTTTGACAACGCATCTTTAATAGTCGAGCACCTACACACGGTTAAGTCAATTTAATGATCTCTAACAACTCGAATAACAATGTTTATTTAATAAGACTTGATCCTTGAGAATTCGAATAACAACTCGAAGCTCCGTGATCTAAATTTCTGAAACAAACTGATTACAAATCATTGTTAATAAATCTTAAAAGTGGATCTCAAAGAAACTTTTGAATCTCTTCAAACCCGCGATACATTAGACCAGCTAAAATCTTGCAAGTGTTTACTCCAGATGGTCTAAACCTAATGAAATACAAATACGAGCATTCTTAGCTATTAAAGTAACAACGTCTAACACCAAAGGTACGATTTAATTTTCGGGACGAAAATTCTTTTAACAAGGGGATGATTTGACAACCTGAAAATTTTCTTTCTATTCTATTCTATTCTATTTCGTTGCAGACAATAAATAACGCGGCGTAATTTTCGGGACGAAAATTCATTTAACAAGGGATGATGTGACACCCCGCGAATTCAAGTTAACACCGTTAACCATCTGTTACTTATCCCGTTAAGTTTTATTTAATATAGGATCCAATTTGTAAATAGCTAAACTAAGTAATTAACTATAAAACCTAAACTTAATTAACCTACAAAAGTGTAAGGGCCAAAGTGTAACTTGTTATGTTATAACCCAAACCAAACCAAACCAAACCCGTCTTCTTCCTCTTATCCCTCCCTGTTTCTCCACCGACAACACACAACAACTCCTCTCTGTCTCTCGTCTTCTTCAGCTGCAGCGGCTGACCATCGATCACCCCACCCCCACTCTCGATTGTCCTCGTCTTCATACACACGCGGCTCATCTCTCTCTCCTGCTGTCGTGACAGAAATAGAAGCAGCAGCAGCAGCCCCCTGTCTCGCCTGAAACCTAAGTCGCGTACCAGCAGGAAGACCGCAGTCGTTTTCGACCATCTTCAATCGGTAAAATTCTAATCACAGTTTCTTTTCAATAGGTATTAAGTGTTTGCTTTTGTGGATTTTGAATGCGTACCGTGTATATGTGTATGAATATATATGTAATAGTATAATCACGTTGTATGTGTGGTATGTATGTTATGTGTATGTTTCATATGTATGTAAATAGAGAACAATTAGCAGCAGCCGTATATATAGTTTGTAGGTATATGCGAGAAACATACTAAGAGAACAAAGAGTGGTTAAGGCTTAATAGACTATCGAACGGTTGAACCGACTCTAATTGGGTCTATTATGTACATATTAGGCCTTTTTTTGTACTTATTGGGCCTATTATGTACATACTGGGCCAAAACGAATGCTTGAGAAACATACTAGACCTATTATGTAGCGTACCCGAAACATCAAACTAGCCGAATTTTTTATTTCCAACATTATTATAAATAATTATATTATATTATAAAAAAACTAGTTATTATTATTAATAAGTATTTTCTTGTCGATGTTTTTGTTGTTGATGTTGCTGAGTTTTTTGTTGCTCTTGATGTTGTTGATGTTTTTGAGGTTGTTGTAGTTGATGTTGTAGTGGATGTTGTTGTTACTGTTGTTTTTGTTAATTTTGTTGTTGTAGTTGATGTTGTTGTTGTTAATGTTGTTGTTGTTAATGTTGTTGTTAATGTTGTTGTTGACGTTGTTTACATGTTATTAAGGTTGATTAGGCTACAAAAATTATTGTTGTTGAAATTGGGGTTGATTAGGCTAGAAAAATTATTATTGTTGATGTTGATGTTTTTGTTTTTGTTGTTGTTGTTGAGGTTGTTGTTGTCAATGTTATTGTTGTTCTTGTTGTTAATGTTGATGTTGTTTACATGTTATTAAGGTTGACCAGGCTACAAAAGTTATTGTTGTTGAAATTGGGGTTGTTGTTGTTGAAAAATTATTATTGTTGATTAGGATACAAAACTTGTTGTTAATTTTTATTGTTGATTAGGCTACAAAAATTATTATTCCAGATCTGGTCTTATCTTCTTCTCTCCAATTTCTCCACCTCTTTCGGCGATTCCCACCACAACACCGACGATTTTCAACTCTTTCCAACAAACAACTAATCAAAGCCAACTCCGGAAGATCACCGCACATCTTATTGATCCAAATAACACATATATCCAACTTCTTCTACATCATTATTCCCCCACATATCAAAGCCTTGCAAACAACAACTGCAGATTTTTTTCAATGGAAAAACAATTCTAAGCAAGATTTGGTCACCTAAGCAGGTATCTATTATATCTTCATCTTTTCTCCGTCAATTCATTTCACTTCAGTTCTAGTTTTGTTTTCTTGTTTCTTACTATCTCCTCGTTGATCTACTTTAGTTTCAAGGTTTAATTATTATTGAATAACGGTTTATAAAATGCTTTGCAATGATGTCTGTTTGGTGCATACCAGGTGTTTGATAAAATGCCAAGCCCAAATATTTTAGCATCTGAGTTTTGTAAGCTATACAACAAAATTTATAAGAAAAATTCAATTGTTAGTTGATTCTTTTTATGCAAAAGCAAATCTTTTCGAATGCTTTCATTTGTGTCAACCCAACTTGCATTGACTTCTTTTTGAATGAAAATTGATGCTGTAATTGGCAAAATGATTCAATTGCTCTGACTCTTGTTACAGGCTATCTACTCTAAAGTTTTCTTGTTTATAATCCAAATCACAATGTGGAAGCCAGTGTTGATGGTTAAACTCGTTCGACAATTCAGTCATCTTCAATCCGTTCGGGCTCAGCCTGTTTTCTACATTCACAGCCAGACAACTGTAACTAAAACATGTGTGGATATATATTTGGGCGAACCCATATCCAAACGCCAAATAGGTGAAAATGTGTCAAGAAACGAGAAAGTCAACTTCGTGGTCAGAATCTTGAATGAACTTAATGATGATAGTAAAGAATCTGTTTACAATGCTCTTGATGCATGGGTAGCATGGGAAAAAGATTTTCCGATTGGACGTTTGAGGCAGGCATTGGTTGGTCTAGAGAAAGAACAACAATGGCATAGAATTATTCATGTTATAAAATGGATGTTGAGCAAAGGTCAAGGGACAACAATAGGAACATATGGGCAGTTGGTTCGAGCACTTGACATGGATCATCGGGTAGAGGAAGCTCATGAGGTTTGGGTGAAGAAACTTGCAGTAGATTTGCATTCGGTCCCATGGCAGCTGTGCCACCAGATGATATCAGTTTATTACAGAAACAACATGATGGAACAGGTGATTAAGCTTTTTAAGGGGCTAGAAGCGTTTGATAGAAAACCGAGGGATAAGAAGATAGTGAAGAAAGTTGGTGATGCATATGAGATTTTGGGATTGGTTGAAGAGAAAGAAAGAGTCTTGGAGAAATATAAGAGTTTGTTTAACGAGACATCATCCTCAAAGAAACCCACAAGAACCTCAAAAAAGAAGTCAAAAGGTTAATTATAGGACAAGTAATGATATAGGAGTTTGTTCTCCATTGGCACATGTTCAAAGTTATTGAGAATAAAGAGTAATTTGTAGTGAACAATGAACATGGTACTTTGTTCTAGAACTTATCATGGCGTTAGAGCCGTCTCTACAGGCTTAACAAGTAATGTATTTGCTTCAGGCCCTCATCATTTAAGGGCCCCAATGTAGCACACAAAAATAACGTATTATTAATATGAAATTTTAGGTGCTACATGTTGAAATATAAAAGACTATTTCTACTTCTATCGTCATACTTACAAATTCAAATGTTACAAATTTTGATGAAAGTCTTATTAAAAATGAACATATAAATTTATATGAGCAAATAAACATAAACATTTTAGTTTATTTTTAATTATCGGTCTCTAACCCGAATATAAAGGTTTATATTATTTTTTTTATAGAAAAATGCTCTATTTTTATAGTTCGATTGAGGCTCCTTAAAACATTGAGACGACCCTGCATGATCAATTAATGATACTTATTTTTCACCATGCAACTTAGTTTTACTTTTCTTGCAGTTTACCAAACAAATATATAGAAACAAATAAACCGGCCTATATATGGCTAGGGCGGTTTTCCGGTGGGAGTTTAAAGGGTAGTTTGTTTTGTTATTGCTTCTGAAAAATATGCATATAATTAAGTCTTAGGAAACGTGTTAAAATATTAATAGTACGTAAGGTTGATTTTTAATATTAAAATGTAATGCGTATGTGTGTTGGGACCATTTATATATGTGTCGAAAATAACAAGTAATTAGCTAGCCACTTGTTAATTATAGTAATTAGTAGCTATCAATTTCCCAACATGTGTATGTACGTATAAAAATGTAACGTCCATAAATATTCTTATCGATCGTATTCATTATGTACCTATTTTAATTTGAAACCTAACGGTGCTTAAATCGTATGTTAAAATTTCTTCGTTTGGAGCATCGACTCAAGTTAAGTTTTACATGATTAGACTCGTATCATCCTCCCGATCAAAAGCCCTAAAGCCTCGGTCAAAAATTCGAAAAAAGTTTAACGGTGTTAAGTTAACTTTAATGGAGGATCATTGTAGGAAAATAAGTTACAAGTTGGGATTGACACAGGCAATTTTTGAAGTTGGGATTAATATCGGCCAATATACAAAAGTTCGGATTATTAAAATCCAATAACCCTATTTTAATTTCTAAAGCATAGATTTTAATTGGGGTGGATTGGCTTAACTAATTTGGGTTTTATAAATGGGTGAAAGAAACTTTTCTTTATAAAGTTTTTGGGTTATGGTTAATTGGGTTAAAGGAAGTGTGTTAATGGGTTGTAAAATGAGCCATTTTATAAATGTTTATTTTGAGCTATAACATCATTGTTAATGGTTAATTAAAACAAATAAATTTAAAAATATATATTTTTTAATTCTTGGCCAAGGGCAGTCACCCGCCTCGCCCCATTCAACGGCCAGCCATGCTTGTGATATGAGTCGTATTACTGTTAGTCAGATTTGTTAACAGTTTGTCGTTTAATACGTCTCATATTATTTAACTAGTTCAGTGCCCGCGCTACATTTAGGAACACAACATTCAAGTGATGCTTTTAAGGACGTTTATGAATGTTTCATTCAGTTTTGAAACAAAACCGTGGTAAACCGGAACACATGATATATTTTTAAAAATTAGATTTTTAGTATAGCAATATTATACTCAAATTAAAGAGAATAAAGTGATCAGTTTTATAGTGTAGTTTATTTAAAAATCATATAAAAATGTTATGTATATTTATAAAATACTGAGGTTTTTAATTGTATGTTATTATTAACTTTATCCATAAGTTTCATTTTTAAACCCTATCAAATATAAACCGGCTCATATACACCCCTTGTAGTGAAGGGTTAAAAATATAAATACTCTTAAATGTTTTAGAATTCTACAATATATTAGGGGATCAAAAATGTAATTAGTTTTATTATATTATATTTTATATATTTTTTAAATAAAAAATCATTATTATGAGATAAACTCTTAAATAATGTCACATAAACTAAAAGTTTTAGAAAGATATCACATAAATTTTTTTTGTTTTGCTATATTATATAAGGATACGAGTCATATTGAATGTATTGATTTGGTGTTTAGATAGGCTTAAGGGTGTTTGTCTAAAAAAAATAGATAGGTTAGCACGTGCATGGGTAATCATAACAACTTGATTAAGATATTGTGTAAAAGTTAGGGGTGTTCATGGTTCGGTTTAAAACCGTGAAACTATCTAAATCGGTCATCGGTTTGGCTTCATGGTCGGTTTTATTTTTAACTTTCGGTCGGTCGGCTTCAAAAAATTTAAACCGTAATGAACGATTTGGCTTATGGTTTTTACCAAAAACCGGTCGGATAAAACCGGATAGGACCGTAGGATTTAAGTATTTCAAAATTATATATTTTTTATATTAGATATATAATTATTTATAATATTTCATATTATATATTAGTAAATGTTTTTTTAGTTTTAGCATAGGCCATTAGCCCGAGCAAACTAACGTTTAGATAATTGAAGCCCAAAATGATTATCCTATATATTTTAGCATAGCCCATTAGCCCGAGCAAACTATGTTTTGACCTGGTTTGTTTTGAACACCTAATTACTTTAAGCTTCTTTGTGTATTTTAGCAGCTTATTCTAAGCTTTTATTAGAATACTTTTGTACTTATTATGTGTTTATTTGGTGTTGATTTTTTGACATTTTATATTAGCAATTTAGCACAAAGATGAACATGTATAGTATACAAGCCCAGTGTAGGCCCAAACCGTGAAACCAAACCAGAGCCAAACCGTTAGTAACGGTTTGGTTAGGTTTGGTTTGGTTTGGTTTGTGTTTGTGTTTGTGTTTTCAATGGTTCGGCTTCGGTTTTCGATATGCAAATACCATACTAACGGTTTGGCTTACGGTTTGATCAAAAAACCGTCAAAACCAAACCGTGAACACCCCTAGTAAAAGTTATTTAATTATTGGTACTACTATATGGTCTGAAACTTTGAATATATGTACATGTTTTGGTTTAAATCCATAAAATTGCAAAACATTTTTAAAAAATAGAGTATTGGATATTAACGGACCTAACTATTAGTTTTTTGTCGCTATCGGTCCCAACTTTTGAAATATGTGATGGCGGTCCCAACTTTTATCATTTTAGCCACTAATGGACCCGCGTTAAAAAAATTAACGTCGTTAACTTTTTTTTTGAATTTCAGGTCGACGTTTTATGGTTTTTGATCGGAATAAAAATACGAGTCTATTGATATAAAAAATACATCGAAACGATGATCCAAGCAACGAAATTTGTACATCCGGTTAAAGAACTGTTAGGTTTAAACACCCCGATAAAGCACCGTTTTGTCATTTGGAGCACCGTTTCGATGTAAATTTTATATCAATCGACTCGTATTCTTTTTCCGATCAAAAACCATAAAACGTCGACCTGAAATTCAAAAAAAAATAAAATAACGCCGTTAACTTTTTAACGGCGGGTCCATTAGTGGCCAAAATGATAAAAGTTGGGACCGCTAGCACATATTTCAAAAGTTGGGACTGGTAGCGGCCAAAAACTAATAGTTAGGTCCGTTAATATCCAATACTCCTTAAAAAATGAAACATTTTAGAAACTATCAAAAATTGTAAAAATTGGCAAAAAGTTATTTTTTAATTATAATTTGAATATTAAAAATCATTTTTTACATGTTATACAACTTAGTTATTTAGGATTAGAGCACATTCCTAAAATTATGTTACCTAATTGAAACAAAAAAAAGTTTTGGTGACTTAATTAAAACAAAACTTAAAGATAAGTTACTTAATTGGGACAAAACAAAGTTTGAGTGACTTAATTGGAACAAAATCAAAATTTTATTATGTTTTCGTGGCATTTTCCTTCCTAATTTACACAACCAATATGTAATTCTTCCAAAAAAAACACGGATTGACGCCTTTTCAAATCACAACCATAGTAAAGTGAGAGAAAAATTCATTATAAGACGCACATACATACATGTGTAAGTGCACAAACTCTTATCAATAATCCTCAACGTAAGTGCTTAAGTGAGCTATCCAAGACTTACAAAATATGGAGCTCTTGAGTTCAAGTCCCACCTAGAACAAGAAATGAGAGGTTTTAGGTTGTGTCATGTGGTTTTTCTCACCAAATGTGGGTTGCCTTTTGTGGGAGTTGGGGTGCGTTTCCGGCTAAGAAACAGATAGGTTAACCTGATTAAGATAACACATATCATCTGAAATAGGGTCATACATTTGTCTTAAAAAAATACACAAATTCTAAACGATCTATTTAATAAACATAACAGCAGACGGGTTAAAATAAAAAATAACAATAATAAAAAAAAGTAAGAAAACACACATTCTAATTTTCTCAAGGGGGTAAAAGTATCATTCATCTAAAACTACAAGGTAAACTTTTGTAAACAATTCTTCTCATCAGCATCATAATAATTCAATCATAAAACCAAAACCCCCAAATCCAATCGCCGGCGATCAATTCAACGATGGCAATGACCGTAAGCTTCGCCGTCGGCGTACTCGCCGTTCTAATGCTTTTACACGCTGCTTACTCAACTATTCAATGTAACTCTCTATCTTCTCTACTTGCTAATTGTTATGGATTTCAACTGTTAGCAATCAAAACCTAATTTAGTTTTTTCGATGATTAGATAGAGCTTTGATTAAGATCACTGAGGATGAGTTTACCGGACCTCCGTTTGAAGTAATTATTTATCTCTGATTTATACGTGTGTGTGTTTTAGGGCTTTTTGTGGATCTAATTTGGGCATTTTTTGGTATTGGTTTGCAGGTTTTAGTTGAGTTGATATTAGTGCTGATTTTGAGTTTGTTTGCTGGATTGACTGTGCCTGGGAACTTTCGATCGATTCTCCCCGATTCCGATGAGAATAGGTAATTATATATAGTTATAACTTATAAACTTGATTCTGTAGTTAGTTTTTGAATAAATTTAGGTTTTTTCTTGGAAGTATGAACTCAATTATGTTCAATATAGGCAAATTGAGACATGTTATTTAGTTTCTATGTAAAAATCTTGAGTGAAACATCATGTCGGTTTTCGTGTATTATCTGTGTTTTCTTGTATTAAACCAGAAAATAAGGCAGATCATTAAGTTTTAGGCCAACAAAGTGTGTGAAAATGAGATCTAATCGCATCTAATTGCAACTATCTATGACTAGCATTGATAGCAGCTCATGTTGTATGCTCTGTAATAGGCAAATTGCAGGTTATTATACGTACAAATATTGAGTGAAACACTATGTCTTTTTACATGAAAATAGGCCTTTAGTTCTGTATTATGCGAAATTTCTTCTATGAAACTAGAAAATAATGCAGGTTTTATGATTATAAAGTTTTAGGCCGATAAAGCTCACAAGTATATGATAGCGAGATCTAATCACATTTAGTTGCAACTGTATATGACTAGTAATTCTAGTGCTCATATTTCTTCTTGGAAATATGAATGCAAGTATGTTCAATAATAGGAAAATTGAGATAGGCCCAACTTAGTTTCTAGTTTCTACATAGAAATCTTGAATGAAACATCATTTTGTTTTCGTGTAAATTGTCCGTCACTTCTATATTGTCAGTGTTTTCTCGTATGAATCCACAAAATAAAAAGGTCATAAAGTTCTACGCCAACAAAGCACGTGACACTAGATTTAATCATGTCTGTTTGTAACTATATGCGACTAGCATACACCTGATAAAGGTTTTCACTAGCAATGCTAGTAGCAGCCTATATGTTCTGACTTTTAGGAAGAATAATGTATTGCAAGTACTGGGCTCTGTTTGTAAAAAAATTAACAAAAGTTTTATAACCTAAGGATTATATTATATATAATTGACTGTATGATATTTAGTGTTCTTGTATATTAGTATCATAGAATGAGAGGGAGATTTGCATTCCTTGCCTGCTCTCTCCTTTAGCACTATGTTTAATACCTCAACTATTAGGAACATACAGTCGTTGACTCCTTGTTCTTTATTGATCAAAAGATGAAGGTTTAAGCATCAATAAGTGAAAAAATAATACCTTTCCTCATACCTTGTCGCCTTCTGTCGTATAGAAATCACATACACTCGAGTGTATGTGATTTCTATACACACAAGCACACGCACACACATATAAACTAAGGATATCACCTTCGATTCCTTAACGTAGTACTCGATTTTTAACAAACAAACTTGATATATAGTGCCAGACACCACCATTGTATGAGGTATATTGCCTTACACGACTAAATAGAGGTGACAAGATGGGTTATTTTTCTTCCTATTTGTTCTTTGATGCTAATCTTAATCTTCATCTTTATATGTTTTTTAAATGGAGGTCTAATGGTTTCGTGGTGCAAGTTAAAGAAATTTGGTCAAAGTGTGATCTCCCCTAATGTGTCTAGTTTTTAAAATTTTTATGATTATTATTATATAGCCTTTTGAAGTAGCAAAATTGTGATATTTATAACTTGTTTGGAGTGCAGGGTGGTGTCTCTTCCCTCGAATATGAACTTTATGATCTTCAATCATCGTGGAAGAGCGTTCCCTACAGAAACTGGCTTGAAGCTCAACTGAAAGGATCAGACATCTTTTAATCACAGTAAAGGAATCAATCTTATGTAGCTTCTTCCATTTCATGGGATCTTAGAAGCATCCATGTTGTGCTAGACAGAAAATCGCCCATAAGTTACTTGTTTTTCGATATTAAATCAAATTGAATACTCCGTTTTGATTATTATTTCGTTCATGGCTTTCTTCACAGGTTGTTTTTCAGTTGAATTGTGAAGCATGTGATATACATAAGCAGCATCTATGTCAAGAAAGTGACAATTTGAAATTGTCAAAATGACATCTTTGCATGATAAAGCTTCTTACTTAAACAAAGTTGAAGACTCAAGGGTGCACCTTGTGCCTTGCTTTAAAAGCCAGGCGCACAACTTAAAAACGTTAAATCGCTCCTTGTAAACTTATAAGTAGAATTAAAGGGTGTGAGTTAGCCGTTTAAAAAAACTAACTATTGGCAATATTTCATGCAGTATCGTTAGAACTTTGAAAACCAACATGCTTGCATAGTTGCATACTTGAGTGGCCATTACATTGGCTGAAAACCAACATCCTTGTCTGTCTTCGTTGCTAATATTCAAACACTTGTATCACTAAAAGAACCAGATAAATAACGGCTTAGTTGTAACTTGTATGTATTATAATTTTATACCACATATCCATGCTTTACTTTATTCAATAAAACAATGACACATGGGTTTGGATAAAAAAATACTTAATAAATTACATTTTTTATTAAAAACATATGTAATATATCTCTAATAAAATAAAGCAAAATCGATTTTTATGTATCTTTTATTTACTATATAACAAACAACAACGTCAGTATGTTAGCCATCGACCGCCTACACGTTTTAAGTTTCCATGCTTCCAAAAATCTTTAGTCCTTAAGTTGCCCCTATTTTTTTTAAACTAAAAAATGTGAAATTTGCAACTATACACGGTTATAGAAAGCCGCACCTACTTGAAGATTGCAATAACAATCAAAACAGAATTGTAGCGAGGAAATAGTGGCGTATCAACAATTTTTTTCACGGGGTCAGAAATTTAGTAGCAATCGTTTGACTATCGATATATGATATTTTTCCAACCCGCTTTGACTCGGTTCGGGTCGAAACGGGTCGGGTCAAATTAAAAAAATGACAAAAAAACTTAGCAAAAACTTATATTTTTCCCTAATCCATCCTTAAACATGAGTTTATGATGCAAAACAATCAATAAAATAAGGCTAAGGGGTCAAAATTGAAATTTTTTTCATTTTCCCTTCACTTATATTTAAAAATGAAAATTTTCAATTTCTCTCCACTTAACTAGTTTTTTTAATATAAAATCCTAATTTTTATCTATAAATAGTAACCTAAATCTCTCAATCACTTTCATAAATCTAAACTTTATCTCAAACTCTCTCAATTTATCTAGAACTCCATCTTTTTACAAGTTTTCAATGATAACTTGTGAGTTTTTTATTTTTTCTTTCTTTCATCTTTCTTTTTTGTTTTGACGTGATTTTTCTTCCTAAATGTTTGAAAACATCCTTTAAAATTTACTATATATTTACCAAGATAAATAAAGTTTGGTAAATCAGCATTTGGAGGTTCGAGTTAAAATTATTTTTCTTAAAACTTATAAAATGAATCATTTATTTTGTTTCTTTAATCTTATATGCATTCATTCTACATCTTTCTTAAGCCACTAACTAATCTATAAATAAGAAGTGAAGGAAACCAAACAATGTTTCCAAACAAAACTATATTGGAGGACTTGTGTTATGGCATAAAAATTAGGTTTCATTTTTTTTACTGCACATCTAAGGATATTTTCTTTTACATTCAGTAATCGTAACCAAAGTTTCTATGATCAAGTATGCAATCAGTTTCCATTGATTAAAAGATATACAATTTAATAATTTCATATAAAGTTTTGTTTAGTTAAACTATTTAAACTTTATTCTAACTCAATCTCGTGTTAAACACGGGTCTTTAACCTAGTATATATATATATATATATATATATATATATATATATATAATTATTATATTTTAACCATAATTTAACCCGATTCATAGTTAACTATTATGTGTATCATCTGGGCTGTGAACTAAACATCAAACTGAGTTTTTTAAGACTAAATGGGGTCTAGAGTTAAATTTTACAGGGTAGATCGAGAATTTAACATATAAAAACAAAAAAAAAATCGCAGGGGGAGCGGGCGGGCGCCCCCACTCTTAAAGGGTGGGTACGCCCCTAGGGGAAGGGAGACTTTACAAGAGACTCTTATTTAAATACGTCAATAACACATATTCTATACGTATATTTGACGGAAAAACGTTTTCAACCTCTAGATTATTACACGCTCTTAGTCATAAACGTAAATCATGAACGATTACCAACGAGAATCAAACAATCATAGACAACTCAACCTTTTTATGGGTTATTTGTTTTTGTTAGCACTTAGTAGTGTAATTTTTAGGCTTGGTAACTTAAAAGATAGCATAAGTATTAGCCTCACCATCCCTATTTCAAAATCAAAGATTTTCGGTCCTAACGTATTTGCGTCAAGGAAAAGGGGTCATAAATGGAAGATGATTCGCATCGTATGACGCGTAGAAAATGACACGCTTATATTAACAGGAAATTGATGATCTTGCGCCAAGGAAAATGTTGTAAAAAATGCATTGATGATGGGCGTGCGCAAGTCATCTTTGTCGTTTTAAAGACACGCACAAAATGACCCAAGTGATAGAGAGGTTCAAACCTCTCTTATTGCTTGCCAAACGCTTTTATTTTAACGGGGCTTTTGAATCGCTTAGATTCAAACCTTAAATTAATTCGATCGAACATTATTGCTCGCCAAACGCTTTTATTTTAAAAGGGCTTTTAAATGATCCTAAAGCAATTCATAGGCTCCGAACACCCGAAAGTGAAGTGGATAAGTCTAGATAAAAAGGGTCATCTTCCCCATTTCAAAACCCTAGCTCTCACACACACACACGCAGAGGTTAGCAATGGAGAAATACTTTGGAAACGCATACAGAGGTGACCCGGGGGTTCCACATTCGGGTCAAGAGAAGTTCTTCAGCATATGGATCGGCTCAATTGCTTTCTCCGCCATCACTTGGTCACATCCCTACATTTGGCAAATCCCCAATCGATACAAGTATTCAATTCATACACATCTTATTATCGTTTCAATTTAGCTGCTATTGTGTGTTTTGTAGTTTAATTTCTCATCAAACATGATCAATTTGATGCTATTTTTGCTGTAAGTTGAGTGAGATGGTTGTTGCTTACATGTTATAACCATCGAATTAGCTTATAGGTCTAGGTTATTACACTATGTTGATTGAATATGGTGATGTTCACTATGCTGCTGCTTAATGTTTCATGAACATCATGATATACTTTAAAACTAAAAAAATTCTTTACTAAATTTGGCTAAGTATTGGTATAAATCGCGAGAAATCGCTTGAGCATCTCAACGTAAAGCAAAATTGAAGAAACAAAGTATGTTTTTTTTATTATTGAAATAACAATTTGAGCATAAAGATTGTGTTTTTAGTGTGAATAAGCATCTGGTTCGAAAACAAAAATGTCCAGGAACACATTGTGATATACGGTGAAATGAAATCTTCTTTGACGTTGTATTTGTAGACGATGCTACGAATGGTTTTCTTTCAATCATGTAAAAGGTTTATCTGAAGGTGTTTTATCCCAAAATTGCATTTCCTCTAGTTTTAACATTGTTTGGTTGTGTTATAATGTTTTAGTTGGCATGATCACGCGATGCTGTTTGAGCAATACCATTGGAAGAAGGCGCTGCAAAAGAAACAGAAGTATAAGTTCTCGGTAAGTTTGAATGTATACCAACACGCTCAATACGGAACAAATAGACAACTATGAGAATCGCATATCTATCATAGTTATTGCAATATGCATAAGTGTTTATACGGTTCTTTATTAAGATTATTTTGATCTGCTTTTGATTATAATTTTTGGTTATAGTGGAACGAGAACTGGAGCAAAGACGCTCGTGATTCATACTACATCAACTGGCCAATTTACTTCCCATAAGGTTTTCACCATTGGCAGCAAAAGAAGTTGTAAGCTTTTTTAGTAAAATATGATGTGGATTTTGTTACAAGTTGTAAGCCATGTGACACTGCTCTGGCCATAACTCACTTTTGAATTTACATTTCTGTTTCTGGATCCAAAGCAGAATATGAAATTATCTTGTTATGAGTTTGGTCTTATTTTTAACATATGAAGAAGTGGTTGTATATAGTCTTGGTGCTTCAGGTGGCCATTTGATTGTGTAGCCAAAGGTATTTGGCAACAGATTGATGAAGTTATAAGATTGGAGCTACATTACATCAAAATAATGGGTTAACGCGTTTACCCTCCTGGTGGATATGTTTAAACTTAGAATAAAAGTATGTCTTGTGAGGTCAACCCGTCAATTGTTACGACTTGATTAGACTTGATTAACCCGTTTGTTACAATTTGCCAATCCGTTTAACACGTTCACAACTTGATTTCAGCTTGTAAACCGCTCGATTTATTTAGATAAATGAGTTACGTAGATCATATTCAAGTTAGAATGTTAGATGACCTTTGGAGGTCTCGAGCTCTAATCTATTTTACAAACTTGATGTAACTAACTTCTAACATATCATATGATATTTTAATTGTATTCGGATTAGAGTTTCTTTGAAGAGTGTAAATATAAAAGTCTTGTTTGTGCTTACTGATTTTACTGTACACAATTGCACCCTTGTGGCCTTGTGTGTGAACATTATCAGTATTGTTGCAACTTGCAAGGCAAAAGTCTTTGTTACTTCCTCTTTGTTTAATGATCCTCTCGTGGTTAGGAATGAGAAACCAGTCAAACCTAAAGGGAATTTAGTTGGTCAAACGTGGGATTGTTTTGTTATACAATACAAAGTTGGTCTAGTCTTTTTCGTAAGCTATAACATATCATACTTTTACTTCTAAATTACACCTTATATATTTACACTTGTCTAAACTTAAATATGAGACCTCCTCAAAATAACATTTTGAGTAAACTTTGTTTTAATGGTTTTGGTTTAAAAATGACTAAAATGCCCCTCACGTGAGGGGCATATGGAGTCATGGACCGACTAACGTTTGCTTTTGACAGAATTATTACGGTGATAAATTGGTAAGTTTAGGGAGGCAAAACATAATTTTGAAACTATTGTATGCAAACCGTTATTTTGGGTAAACCTCAGGGAGGCAAAACACAATTTTGAAACTCTTGTATGCAAACCGTTATTTTAGTTCAACCTTAGGGAGGCAGAAAGAAGTTCTCACACATTTTTAAAGGCAATGTCTTCGTCACGAGGTCGGTCAAATCCAAGAAACTCACACTGTAAGTCATAAGTTTTGTGCTCAAAATGTAACTTTTTGTAGTTTATCAACCAAATATGAAAACTCACTTAAGCCGAAGGGCCATTGTTGTTCTTTACATATAATGCATGGTTCCAGAGTTGTCCACAACGATTATATACCCTATCCAATCCATAATTAAACTAAAGCATACCATTTCCTGATCGAACTGATTCATACCAACACTAACAATGGCGGTTTTTCAACTTCATCCTCTTCTATTTCGAAACACCTCAACCAATTTTACTCATATACTTGCTACCAGAGCATCACCATCACCATCATCATCATCTGTATCTTCGCATCAATCTGTTTCAACGCCCAAATCAAGCAATTTTGATCGATTAGTTTCTAAATTTAAATCCAATTCTCTGAGTTTTGCACTCTCCGGAGCCCTAGCTCTCGCGGTATCTCTTTCAGGTATGTATTCATCTTCATAACATCATTTTACCTTTTCGATTGTTGTATATATCGCATTGTAGTAATTTATAACAGCAAATGAAATCATCTTAGTAATTTGATTCGCTTCAATAGCTAGGTAGCTAGATCTTTGATTCATTTGCCTTTTGGATTGAGTAGTAGTTTAGGGTGCAATCAACGCTAACATAACTGAACAAATGTGTTCTATGTTCGTGTTAGTTCGTTTAACTAAACGTACGAACATAAACGAACTTCTCTCGGAATGGTTCACAAACTGTTTGCAGCATTAAGTGTTTTAGTAATATGAGCTTGTTAGGAGTTGTTTTTGTTTTGTGTTTCCTGAATCAGAGTGCAGAGCATAATACAAAACAAAACCTGAACTATGTAGGAGTTGGATTCGCCGAGGCAAAAGTTGGGGTTAACAAACCTGAGTTACTTCCTAAAGAATTCACCACGGTTATTGATGTTGCCGGTTTTCTCTCAGACGGTCAGGTATTGTTCTTTTGTATTTCTTCAGTTGGTACTGCATGTTCAGGAGAACGATAGATATACCACCATTTTGGTATCAATTGTGTCAAAATTTGTGAAGCTAGAAAGTTGCCATGTGACATATTTTTCCAACATTTTGAGCTTAATTAGTTGTGTAATGGTGTCACTTCTCATAATACATGCTGAGCTTATCATCCTCCAAGATCATAGTTCTGTCCATAAATGTTAGTTGATTTACTGTTTTAAAGAGTTAATAATACACCATGCCCCCTTTTTGTAGGAAAAAACAAAATTAAATAGGTATAAGTGTATGATCAGATATTGTGAAATGGCTATCTTAGGGTGAAAATATTTAGAATCAAAATCAGGGCTTCATATGAAGGAATTTGGATATGATAGCAAGGCAAATCGCCACATGCCATGTCATGCCCTTATTTATACTTTTTTTTTAGCTTTGTAACTCAAGAAGGATTAAAAGTTATGTATGTTTTAAGTTGGCTGCTTTTCAAGCTCATTTACTTATATCAATTGCTCAAACCAACTCTTAGATTAGCTATTTAGCTCTGCATTACTACCTTTGTAAGTTATGTAATTCTTATTATTCTTTCATGTGATGATAAAACTAGATTGAGGGTATTTAAGAAGTCATATATGACAACTCTAAAGATCAGACACCTTTTAAAAATATAAAGACTTATAATGTCTCTTAACATGTAACATATTCTTAGGAGAAAAGGCTAGCAAAGGAGATTGATTCTATTGAAAAAGATACAGGATTCAAGCTCAGAGTTCTAGCTCAGAACTATCCCGACACACCCGGTATGCTAATTATCCTTCAAATAAAAGACAATAAAATAGGATAGACAAACAATAAACAAATGTGTGTGTTAATCCTCGCGTCCTCCGCCTTTGTTCACAACCACGACATAGGTAGATGGTGACTGCTGGTGGTTAACATACGAGGATGATGGCAATGGTGTGCGAATTGTTCACCTAAGCCGTGGTTGTCAATGGATTTTATCATTGCCGTTGGTTAGCGATGGTGGATGGCGACGATGGTGCCTGATGTGTATTTTTTTTCTTTGATGTTATGATATGTCTGTTGGGGTGGTTGGGTTAATACCCTAAACAGTTGTTCATGACTTTATGTTTCCGATTGTTTCTTACTTCAACACTGAAGTTCATATGTTTATGAAGGGCCTTTGAATCTGAGTTGTTATGTATATTAGTCACTCTGGTTTGTTTTAGGGCCTTTTAATCTGGTTTTTTAATTTCACTTTAGTGGCTATGATGACGAGATCTGAGTCTTTTTGTGTTGTTTACGGCTATGATGATTACATTGTACTCATCTGAGCCTCTACAGAATATCCGTGGCTCTTTTGATGAAAACATCTCAATCTGAGCCAGTTTAGTTACACAGACAGAACACCATTTGGGGTAACACACTTTGGAAAAAAAGTTAAAATAGAACCAACTTTGACCCACTCATCGTGTGGGTGGGCATAGCTA
The DNA here is from genome assembly GCA_030867185.1 of Tagetes erecta. NCBI lineage: Eukaryota > Viridiplantae > Streptophyta > Magnoliopsida > Asterales > Asteraceae > Tagetes > Tagetes erecta. The sequence goes on along the minus strand of CM061488.1, from coordinate 5,205,422 downwards.
TTATCTTTGAAGTATAAGTATTTTGTTCATGGTAGCTTAATCCGGCAATTTATTTAACGTCTACAGGGTTAGCAATTAAAGATTTCTGGCAAGTAGATGATAGGACTATCGTTTTTGTTGCTGATCCTACCTTTGGTAAGCGCTACATACACCAAATCCTGCAATCATTTCTTCTTTTGGATGTATAATATATCATCTAAAAACTGAGCAGGAAATATTTTGAACTTCAACGTGGGGGAGACGGTGGATCTAGACATACCACGTAGCTTTTGGAGTCGTTTGGCAGGGAAATATGGAAATATGTTTTACTGGAAAGAAAAGGTAAAACAGTTTTATAAACTTCACCTTTGATCATTGTTGTGTTTTTGTTTAAATACAGCAAATAGTTTTTAAAAAAATGTAACAGGGTGAGGATGCATCTGTTGAAGCTGCAGTAATGGCAATATCTAACTGCTTAAGAGAACCTGTTGGAGCAAATAATTGTGCAGAGGTAAAATAATTGGTTATGGTAGTATATAGATCTATGAATGTTTTGAATACAAACACATAATATCACAAATATTTGCTTTTGTATGTTGAATTTTGACCATAAAAGTCAAAATATTGGTTTATAGCTATGTAAATTCAAATGTATAAAGGCCTCAACCTATTCTTGTGATTTTGATTTATAACTATGTAAGCATGCAACTTTCATATAATCTTAATGATCATGGTCAAACACTACATTTAATAACCAGATTGTAAATGACATAAAATGTAATGTTGGGTATAAAAACTAAAATACCCTTATTGACGAATTTCGTTATGCTGAATACCATGTAGAACTTTTATTAGCGCTAATAGTCGTTAAGACAACTAAATCATTCAAAACAATTCGCAATATGCATGTTTGAGCTTTATATGCTTCGGTCCATACATTATGATTTTAAAAACTAGGTTTATAGATAGGTTGAAACTCTAAAGTGACCAAGTGAAATAAACCTATCATGTGCCCATTATTTGTAATATGCTCTTGTTAGATGTACACATTGTTACTATTTTAAATAAGAATCTTAAACATTTTATGTAGCACTTCACAAGAATTTTTCTTAAAGTGAAAAATACTGTTTCAACATTAAAGACATAGCTAGCAAGTTAATATATATAAATTAATAAAATAAAAGACAAAATGTTTAACTTTGTCTTAATTTAAACATATTTTTAAAAATTTGATAGAATTTTAATCTTTTTTTATGTATATTTTCTCCTTAATTTTCATATGGAAAAAAATAAACTCTAAAAGATTTTTTCTAACATTAATTATGACAATTTACGCTTTCAATCGTCAATTATTAATTTAACGTCATGAATGACGTCAATCTGTTTTAGGAGAAAACCAACTAGCTCATAAAATCCTTTTTAACTTATATATCCTTGTAGAGTTTAATGATATCCCTTATAACAACTGTAAGATTTTATTACTAGTGAAATTTAAATTTAAGGACAAATGTCATTGAATCAGACGAAACGACGGGCGGATGTAAGAGCTCACAAAAATTAGAAAACGAATTCTTCTAGTTACCTCCACAAAAACCGAATCAAGTTCTCGAAGATGCATTACATCAATCATGGCCTTAAGAATTGCAGCACAAACAGTCACAACCACACTCAAATCCCTTATTCCGATCAACCACCATCACCCAATACGTAACCATCATCATCATTATCATCTGTTACCTCTCAATCTTCATCTTCCAATTCATCATCTTCACCCTCCTCGTCTCCGATCACATCCAATTACAATGTCTTCTCAACCTTCCCCTGTTCCTCCTCCCGATTCATCCACCCCCATTAAAACAGTGAGTCAAATTTCTCTCCAATTCTTTTAATTACATATCAAAATCTGATCACTACGATTACAGGTGAACGTGGTGATTAAGGGGAGAGTGCAAGGAGTGTTCTATCGCGATTGGACGGTGGAAAATGCGACGGAATTGGGTTTGAAAGGATGGGTTAGGAACCGGAGAGATGGTTCTGTTGAAGCCTTGTTTTCCGGTGAAGCTGATAAGGTTGGGGAGATGCAGGAACGGTGTCGTAGGGGGCCACCGTCTGCGATGGTCACCGGACTTAATGTGACTCCTTCCACTGATGATCCTGGGACGGGGTTTAAACGCACGCCAACTGTTTGATGAAATGCCTGAATGAGTTGAGGTAAGAAAATGTTAAGTTTTTTAAACACTTTTGTTATCATTGTTATCATGTATGATGTATCCTTTAATTGCATTGTTTTTGGATTATAGATTGTATACTTAGCTACATGTTTGTTTAAGCATTTGTCATCTATGAAGGCATTGGGTTTACGTGTGGGGTAGAGTCACGGGGTCTCTCTATGAAAGGCAGGTATGGTGTAATTTAGAAGTAAGGTAGGATATTAATGGTATCAGGCTTTAAAACGGCTAGAACGAGACTGTAATTTCAAATAAAATCGTTAATAATGGACAACTGGAGATACAAATACACCACCCGAATTGGAACCGGAGAGCAAAACCGAACCTGTGATAAGATACATACACATCACTTATCTCAAACTCGGATCCAAAGATCACCTCTCAAGATGCTAACTTTTTTTAACGGCAAATATCTTAATCGGGTCCACCTATCTGTTTTCCAGCCGGGACCGCACCCCCAACTCCCACAGAAGAAAACTCACATTTAGTGAGAAAACCTTCGAACTCATTGTAGAACCTCCAAGTTATTTGCAGGAATTAAATAACTATAGATAAGTAAAGGGCAATTTGTTTCACCTCTTATGATTCAGTTCAATGCTGAATTATTTAGCATTCAGATGATTTGTTTCATTTAAAAATAGCTTCTTAATGGTTCAGTTCAGTGTTGAATGACTAAGGACTTAAGGATAAAGAGATGCTGAATGGAATTAAATGAAGTATGTGTACTTTTATCATAACTTCTCTTTTATCGATAAAACTTTTAATGGTTCAATAGTTAATGATTCAGTTTTTGCCTAATAACCCGTAAGTAAAGAAAATAACAATGATTAAAATTACTATTAATTAAAATAGCACATGGGCTTCAATCACTTGGGCTTTGTGGGCTTGCCACTTGCTTGCCCATTTACAAGCTAATAGGGATCATAGTAAGGTCAGGGCCGGCCCAACCTTATAATATGTTAGACTTGGGTCTAAGGCCCCAAGTTTTGGAGGGCCCCAAATTTCAATGTCCACTAGCCAAGAAAAGACTAAAGCAGCCCAAATAGTAATTGGGTGAACTACAATTGAAGAGCGTTTGTCACCATGATACCCGTGCATTATTACGGCGATTGGAAAAAAAAGAAGATTTGAAGAAATCGAAGCGTCAATCATGATGGTTTATGGCGGATTTGAAGAAATCGAGAATAAAGAAGAAATATTAGAAGGAACTTAACATCAGTATTGCTTTTCTATGCTACGGTTGTGTCAAGCAAATATGAGAATCCTGATTTCCCTCGTCTGTTATTGCTTCTAAAAGTCTGAATTTTGAACGGGTATGTGGCAAATACCTAATTAGATCTTGAACTTGATAGTTTCAGTTGCTGTCAGTTGATGTTGATTTTATCACAAAGATACTACTCTCGTTGATTGTGGACTTGGGTGATGGGTTTGGGACTTTGGTTTCTGAGCTCCCTGTCTTTACTCTTTTGCTTATTAAGTTTGGATTTGGTGTCCAATTATTTATTTAGAAATTGATTGTTAATTGTTAGTGACTTATTTAGTGATTGAAAAATTGATTGTTAATTGTGTATAGTTGAATGCTTGAATCTTGATCTATTGTGTGAATATATCTAATTGGAACTTAAGAACATGAACTTAATTTTCTTGTTGGTTGAATCTCATTTTAGTTTTATTGATTTAACGCCTAGAATTAAGTAGTTGTTTGTTATTATTGAAGCATCATACAAAAGCACAAAAAAGGCTATATCATAGATCCTAATACAAATTTTGGTTAAGCAAAAAACAAACAAAAACTAAAAGTCTCGATTGATAAAGAAAATATGTTTTAATAAAAGGCCCCATAATTTCATATCGTCTAAGGCCCCTAAAATGGTTGAGCCGTACCTGAGTAAGGTTGTAAGTAAGCAACATCGAAGGTACCAATTCACCAGGGAGATTAACCTTGTAAGCATTGTAGTTGACTTTAGAGACTAAGCTTGGACTAAGCATTGTAGTTGACTGCACAAACCTAACAAGTTTTTTTATTACACAAATAATCTTATATTTCAATCACGTCTTCTATGAAAACTAAGAACAAAAACACATTTTTATGTTACGTTCCTTTGAGTCTTTAATTATCTTTCCAAGGGGAGGGCATAGTTTTAGAGATATCTATATAAAGAGATGTTAATCGCTTTGTAGAGATCTGTTTTTTTAGACGTGGAGGGTATGGGTTTTATTTTTGACATTGTGATACAGTGTAATTAGGTAGTTTGCCACTAAAAAAGACGAGGAAATGTCATAGAAACATGAATTTCTATATTGCACATCGATAAGTAAGTAATAATAATTTGATAATAAATCAAAAAATATATATTCATCTTCTATACTTTTTGAGTAAACAAAATTTTTAAATATTTCAATTTTGTAAATTGTATAGGAAATCAAAACAACAAAATTAATTATTAATGAAATTGAAAAAATTAAAATAGAAATCAAAATATGACCCATTTATTTTTCCTTCTCATAATATTTCCTCATCATGTTTCCCCCATAAAAAGACCTTGGTGCCCCCTGTAAAATCTTAATCTATTAGATAGATATCATTTGGTCCTAACCTAATCTCCAATTACTACCCAAAAAACCAATCCTGATCTCAAATCCCATCGACACCTGGTTTTTTGTCATCCTTGATTGATAGTCTATATTTATTGTATGTTTTTTATTTTGTGATTCGAGTCACGACTATCTATCTAGGTTGTTAGACAGACATGGGTTGAATAAAAAGGTATATAAATTATAAAGAGAATCTATAAATTTTGTTTAGGTTTTTTTATGTCCGATTAATACAACCAATAATCAACTCCACTATAAATGATCATGCTAGACATATATCACACATATGAAAAATGCCATTACAATCAAATGGTCATAGTCAAGCTGAGTCAAATGGTCATAGTCAAGCTGAGTCAAATGGTCATAGTCAAGCTGAGTCAGACCATTGTCCTCAATTTATTTGGTCAAGTGTCCTTTGTGATGAGGTTGAAATGGACCATCATCAAATATTTTAATAACAAAATACCAAATTTTTTTGTTCAAATACTAGTTTAATAGAACATGAAATTTATCTATATATTTAATAGAGAAACGTGCAATACAAACTATCATTTTGGTGAAAGACGAAATAATATTAACGAAAAACAATTTCATATAAAAAATTATAATTTACCATGTAAATTGATTTTCGAAAATATCCATTAAAAAAATAAAAAAATTTGTGTTTTCATTATGTAAAAAATTTATAAAAGACACAATAAAAGTAAAAAAAATACACAATAAAATGTTATTTTTTCTCATTTTTCAGTTATTTTTTTAAGGAGGACAACGGGATGAACAAGCTTTCTGAAACTTTTTTTTATAAATTAAATTAACATTTTGAGTTATATATTTTTTTAAGGGTCATCCTATTCACACACCCCATGCTTTTATTTCCCACACCCCCCAAGCGCCGCACATAGACCTCAACGCCGCGCCTGGGTCACTTCTTATCCCAGACACATCCTCGAACGTAGTCAATTACGCGTCAACACCCTTATGCGCCGCGCATGGCCCTCGGCGCGGCGCCTGGGTCATATATGCGGCCAACAACATCATCGGCACCTAGGTCATATATGCGGCGCATATGTCCAGGTTTGACCGAATTCCACCTCGTTTACGACATTCCTCGGTTGGCGTTGACAGAAAAGTGACTCAGGCGCCGCATCAAGGCCTATCCGTGACGCCTGGTTTTAAAACAGATGTGTGGATAGAATTTTAGGGTGTGTGAATAGACAAGGCCTTTTTTAATTCTTCATTATCTATTTTTACTGTTGTATCATTTTCATACAATATTTTTCTTCATTAATATAATAACTTTAACTACATAATTTTTTTTTCATAGTTTATTTTGTTTTCATTCAATCTGTTATTCATTACGTTTTTCACTTGGTTCTAAATAATATATACCTTCTAATTTCTCGTGTTATATATCGCGGTGGTTCTTTTATGTATCGTAAATCAAATCACTACATTTTTACTTATTGTTAGGCGTCTAGTCACGCCTTTGTGTATAAAGTAAAAATAACGCCTTTGTGTATTTTTTTCGAACGATAAACTTCATTAAAAGACAAAATGAGCAAGAAGCTCAAAGTGTCACGAACAACAACAAAAGATGAGGAATTACATATTCATAGAGCACCAATCCTTCCATAATAAATTTCTAATGTTTGACCTATTTCTTAACCATGTGAAACCTTGTGATTTTATTTCTTGAAAGAGTTTTGTGAGATTAACGTCCTTGTCCTCAAACACTTTGTCGTTACGAGCCTTCCAGATGCACCAACATGATGTACTAATGATTGCTTGAATGATCTTTTTGCTCTTCTCCGCAATATTAAGAAAAGTATGTAGTTCCAAAAGATCCTTGATGGAAAAGACGAAGAAGGGCTGTAACTTGCACCATGTTGCAATGTATGTCCAGACCATGTTAGCGATGGAGCAAGAGACAAAAAGGTGTTCTGCACTTTCCTCGTAGTCACCGCACAGAGGACATAGCACCGAAGGTAAATGAATACCTCTAATAATGAGATCGCATCTTGATGCAATTCTTTCTTTCTCCGCACGCCAACAAAGTATATTTGTTTTAATTGGCACCCAGTTGTTCCACTGAAAGACGAACGAAGGTGAAGAAGTCGGATGAACCAAAGCTTTTCTCATGGACGAAACAGTGAAGGTGCCCGATTGATCCAGTGACCACTTCCATTTATCAGGGACGTTTGAGATTTGAACTTGAGAGATGATATCTTCACACTCCTGAATTTGTTGTAGTTCATCTTGGGTGGATGGAACATTATGCCATCTCCATCTCCAATTGGTTTGAGTACCCTGCAAAATATAACAATCACGAACCAAAATATACTTACAGGATTCGAGAGTGAAGAGGTCAGGGAAGAGCTCCTTGAACGGTCTATCCGAAGCCCAAGCATCAATCCAAAAGCGAATGGAAGTACCCGAGCCGACAACCCCTTTAATTAAATGACCCATATTTAAGTTGGATTGTGCCAAATGATTTCCTAATTTAGCGATCGTATAAAAAATATATATTCTTTATCTTTAATGCTTCTCAGGTTCAAATCCAGATATGGGTATATTATTTTGTATCTCGTTAAACAAAATATATCTTATCAAGACGGCTTCACGTGTCCTTAGACTACCCACTGTGGTGAACTCTACAACCCAACCCAACCCAACATTAAATTAATAATTTCTCTCTCTTCAACATACACAACCCAACTTAACTCAATTTTTCACACACTATCACAACCCAATCCAACCCAACCCAATTTTTTAATAAATAAATGTGTTTCTTGATTATTTTTAGGAAAAATGGATTTAAAAAATCCCAACTTTCACATGTTGGCCGGCAGAGGTCCCAACTTCAAAAATAATTTATGGAGGTCCCAGGTTTCAATTAATTTGCTTCTGGAGGTACCCCGTTAAAAAAAAGTAACGGACGTTTATATATGCTGACGTGGCACCCGAGTGGGCCCACCACTTTTTTGCTTCGTTAATAAAACCCACATTTTTCCCTCTTTTCCTACCAAATTCATAACCGATTACTTAACCCTAATTTCTCAATTTCTTCCCCACATCAAATCGTTTGATTTCTTGTGAAATTAAACTACTAAATAAATCAAACGATTTGATGTGGGGAAGAAATTGGGAAATTAGGGTTAAGTAATCGGTTATGAATTTGGTAGGAAAAGAGGGGAAAATGTGGGTTTTATTAACGAAGCAAAAAAGTGGTGGGCCCACTCGGGTGCCACGTCAGCATATATAAACGTCCGTTACTTTTTTTTAACGGGGTACCTCCAGAAGCAAATTAATTGAAACCTGGGACCTCCATAAATTATTTTTGAAGTTGGGACCTCTGCCGGCCAACATGTGAAAGTTGAGATTTTTTAAATCCATTTTTCCTTATTTTTACATTGTTAGAAAAACATTTTTGTTAAATCAAATTAAATTATTATTTTAACATAATCATAAAATAAAAATAAAAATAAAAACGAAGTATTTTATATTCATCAAACACAGTTAATACACAACATTACAATCGTAATTAATACTTAATACATCAAAAGTACAATGTTGGATCTATCTAAAAAATCCGACGAACCAATATTATAACGACACGTACATAATAATATAAATGACTATATATATACATTAATTCAAAATAAGTTTTTTAAAAAAAACTCTGTTTTAATAAAATTTATACCGGAATGTCCGTAACGAAAAACTAAACAAGACTGTGTATTTAGATTTTTTGAAAAAGTTACGTATAAAAAGTTATTATAGAAAAACAAAACTAATGGCCCTACTAATGGTTTAAGTAATTGTTAGAAAAAGAAAAGAATAAATAAAATTACATATGGATCAATAATATTAGAACATGTGGCAACCATTTGGGTTGTGAACTTGTTTTCTATTTTAAACGGATGGTGCACAATATACCATTTTTTCTTTTTTTTTAATAAATTATAGCACCCCAACCCAACTCAAAAGTCACCATAGTGACTAGTCTTATAGTGCCAAAAATTTTTCAAGCTAAAAATATTTTTATTTTTTTTTAAATGTAGACATGCGAAAACGTCGTCACTTCATAAGTAAAGAACCACTTAGCACATAATTATATGACTTCTAATTTCAAAGGTCGGTGTAAATAGTGTTTGATTTTTTTTTCTCTATTTTGTGACTTTTTAATATTGGCAAATTTAGTCCTTTTACTTTAACTTTCAATTAAGTACAACTTAAGTTCCTTTACTTGACATATTTATAACTTTAGTCTCCATAGTTTCACTTTTTAAGTTTACAACTTTGCCACCACCTTCTCTTCCCCCCTCCTACTTTCATACTTGACACTTTTAACCCCTAAGCTCAACTTTGGCATATATACGATTTTAACCTCCAACTTTGACTTATTATTATTTTTACCCCTTGATGACCTACCCGGTTTACAACTTTTAACCTCGTACTCTACTTTCACATTTTGTAACTTTGACCCCCCGGCTTTGACTTATTTGTCATTTTTATTACTGAGTTTGGATAATTCTCCGTCTTTTAATATGTGACGCACTACGACTTTACATCGTAAAGAAACTTTTTTATCAACGCATGAGACGAAGTCACCTACGTGAGACCCGGCCGCCGCAACGCGCGGTCCGGTTCTTATACCTAGTTTATATTTATATTTATATAACTACTAATAGGGAAGGTCGGTGCTTTGCACCGGCCTCTCCCGTCCGTCACGTCGCGTTTCAACTTTTTCTTACTTTAACGTATTAGCGGTTTTAATCCCTGACTTTTAACGCATTGACGGTTTAGTCCCCGACTTTTACTAATTGTTATTTGAGCTCCTGATGAGTTTTTGACTTTGATATCTTACTCCACTTTGACACATGGTACGACTTTTACTGCTTGTCATAAAGTTTTCAACTTTGCTTTCTTACTCTACTTTGACATATAGTCTGACTTTGACACATGATACGACTTTTACTGCTTGTCAATTGAAACGTATATTTTAATTGTAAAGAATGATATTATAATTTAAGTAAGTCCAACTAGAGTGATAAAAAAAATGTTATTAACAAAAGGAATTTAGATGGAGTGATAAGATTGTTACTTGATACATCAAAGGTCTTAAATTTAACTCCAATAAGCTCTATTTTTAGCGGTACATATCAATGATCCTGGTGAAAGAAACAGGTTTTACCCACATGCGTTGGTTCGATCCTCGTTAATGATTTATACGTTGGCCTCTTGAGGGTTTTTTCTTGTGAGCATCCACCCAAGTTAGATGCATCATGCGTTCTCGATTAAAATAACGTATGTAGTTGTCTGATTTGGTTTAGGAACCACATTGTTTAAGACATTATGTACATCTTTAAGTTAGGTTGGTTTCGTCTATCGCTTTCTAAATTTGTTGATAAGTATTTGTCATTATACCATATTGGTTTAAATGGGTTCATGACCTAATATCCACTAAATTAAATAATATTAGTGGCCATGCTACAATCCAATTTATGGACTACAATAAATTGTATCTTCAAATAATATGAAAGTTTTTTTATTTGTTAGTTTTTTTTTGTGGGTCAAGGCTTGTTATATTTTCTCTACGTACCAAAAGTTAAAGATTATGCCCTTACCTAATATTTTGTTGCAAACGATGTTGGATTTATACGTAGTTGAGTGATGCATAATATATGGCTGAAATGAACGCGATTTAATGACCAATATTAGAACAAAATTTTAAATTGATGTGACGTATATTAACATATATACAATACTAGGTTTAATACCCATGTAAACACACTGGTTGAATAAAGCCAATAATCCGTTGAATGGAGAAATCATGATTGAAAAATGATATGTAACAATCTAAATTGTTTTAATAAAAAATCAAAATTGAAAACTATTGGGATTCAAAATTATTCGTCCACGTTCAATTATTCAATATTGCGTTGATTTTGTAGCAAAAATATGCTATATTTTAAAATACGAAGATATTGATTTTGCATTAATCCTAAAATTACTTTTATTTTTTAAATTCAAGAAATCCGGCTTTCCAAATTTTTTCGCTCAAAAAATATGTTTCCCCTTAATTTAGCCCAAAAACCTTGATTTGTTATATTACTAGATTATACCACGTATGTTACACGAGTTGAACAACTAAAAATATTTAATTATTATTGAGCATAATAAACAAAGAATTATATGATTAGTAAGCATTACACTATAAATCATTACTACCTAGGTACGTTCTCTAACACCAACAAAAACAAAATCCATATAAGAAAAATTAGAAGACAAATTACAGATTCACAAACATAAAAATCCACTAAAAATATTTAATTATTATTGAGCATAATAAACAAAGAATTATATGATGAGTAAGCATTACACTATAAATCATTACTATTTTGGTACGTTCTCTAACACCAACAAAAACAAAATCCATATAAGAAAAATTAGAAGACAAATTACAGATTCACAAGCATAAAAATCCGAATAAAATCGTACAAATGGATGACAACTAATTGTACTGATACAAGCCATGAGCTTTGGTATAGAGATATGATATTGATAAACTAATATAGTATACAAAAACAGTGTTTAAATAGTATTTAATACAAAAATCAATGCTTTGGAATATTATTGATATATATTTTGGTAATTGATATTTTTACTTTTGTAAGAATATGGTAATTATTTTTGTAATTGATAGAGAAATATATTACTAATATGGTAATTATTTTTTGTAACTGATAGACAAATATATTATATGATTATCGTATGTTGTGTAATAGTAGGAGGATTAAATATGTAATATATTATTGGGCGGGAAAATGATGCCAACAATGGCTACATTGCATGCTATGTGACATTAAAAACCCTCTTTCATTAGAAGGTATAAATATTCAAGTAAAATTAAAATGAAATCGAATATGAATTATCTCTGTGATTGTGGTTGAGCATGTGTACATGAAAGTTTCCATCATTGCGTATTGATCATTGCCATAAACATGGTCTTCAAATTAAGAAATGTATAATCAAGAATACTGAACACAAGAATGTTTCCAAATCAATGTTTTCAAAACAATTCTTTCTGTGTAGAACCAAATAAATGTTTATCTAATCAATATTTTCCCCTAAATCTCGCTTATAGTTATTCTTCCCCCTCATTTTTCCGGCCCAAATTTCCCCTAAAACCCTGATTTATTAGGTAAATTAATTCGCTACTGTCGGTGATCCTAAATACATCTCGTATGTTCTTAAACATGCATGCTTTTGCTCCATTTTTTAATATATGTGCTTTTAATGGTGATTATGATATTGATTTTGAATGTTTTCTCATCTCTAATATAATAAAGCAAAATTAAATTTGTTTATGTGACAACCTTAGAGAGTTTCTTGCCTATGTGACATTATTAGAGAGTTTCTCACACAATAATGATTTTTATTTAAAATATGTATATATAAAATATTATAAAAACACTAATTACATTTTGTCCAATAATATATAGGGGAATTGTGAAACGTTTAAGAGTACTTACATTTTTAACCCTCTCATACTATGGGTGTACATGAGTCGGTTTCTATTTGATATGGTATAAACTAGTTAACAATAATTCTTATTATACAGGGATAGAGTTACAACTCAATTAAACATCTAAACATGACTAGATAATGTCAAATATACTCTAAATATACCTCTCATGTCTTCTCCTAGTTTGAGAGGTAATTGGAGAACCCACAAGCTAACCGAGACTTTTGGAATAATGGTCGCGAAAGACTCTACGTGAAAATATCAGCATATTATGCTAAAGAAGGCACATGCAGAACCTGAACTTGTCCAAGTTAAACCTTTTCTCGAACAAAATGAATATCAATCTCCACATGCTTGGTACGATGATGCTCAACCGGATTATGCGATAAATAAACAGGTGAAGCATTATCATTATAGACAATAGTTGTTTCAGGTAACAAAACGTGTAACTCAAACAATAAATTTCGCAACCAAGTAGTCTCAGGGACTGCATTAGCCACACCTTTATATTTACATCAACACTAGAGCGGAAAATGGTTGCTTTCCGTTTGGAGGACCATGATATCAAATTATCTCCAAGAAAAACACAATAACCCGAGGTAGACAGCCTCGAATTCGAGCACCCTACTAGCTAGTCTTCGAAGCCGGGATTTCACCAAAGCTCTAGTTTTTTTGCTATATATAACTGTTGTTTTGAAAAATCCGAGTTCGTAAATACAAGTCTTTAGGACGAATTTGGGACCATTTTTTCACCATGCTCTTTCTTCTAATCATCATACTTGATGATAATGCAATTCTAAACTGAAATCGTTGTTATAACTGTGAAGATGCAAGGCTAAACCACTCGTGATAATCTCCGGATGAATAGTTATTGATTGGATAATCTGCAACTAGGATTTTATTACATTGGACAAGAGTTTGAATTTTTTTTGGAAGTTTAATATTATTCATGTGTTTAATGGTTCTTATTGATTAATGGTTTTGTTAGTTTTTTGAAAATCTTTTTGTCATTCACTTGTTTTGATGCACTAGTATTCAGTATTTGGTTATTTACTACATTTTCTTTAACTTGTGTTACAAACAAAATCACCATGTCAGACATTGGCATAGTCTTGGCCAATCCGTTGGTGGTTGTTGATATATCTAATTTCACTACCCGTGAATCTAGTTGTAAATTGTAATCACGCATTAATAAAAACATGTAATCTGGTCGTGTCTAAATGTAACTTTCAATGTAGTAAACCCTAGGTGTACATCTATACATTACTTGAAACCTGAGTTGATCTCCTTTTCCAATCGTTAACAACAATTTATTTGCAACAATTTTCTTATTTCTTAGTTTAATAACTCCATCAAACTGTTCAATGCTAAAAGGCAACATAATGCTTTAGTAATTTAATTAAATAATCATTAGTTTTCATAATCAAGTTAATTCGACATTATCCATTTTGACACTCTATTTACCATACACATCTAAGTTAATTAGAATACTTTTTATATGTATTCTTAATTGGCTCGTCGGCACCAATAACATGTCTCTCTAAGTGTAGAGAAAGATTGATAGAAATTAGTGTGTATAAGTGTATAACCCATCTCTTGATTAATTTGCAAATGAATATTATGTCAAATCAATACGTAAAATTTGCCTAAAAGGTTCTAAAAGTCATAAGTGCTTTTCAAAACCAATGTTCCCGAAAGCAATATTTTCTTTGGGTCTCATAATATCTTGTACTAGTCTAGAAAAATATAGCGTGACATGTTTTTTTGTGTTTATCTATATGAATTATAACCACTAATTCATTGGTCCGCTTTTTGTTCGTAACATGTTCCATTAAGTTTCAAGGTGAGTAATAATTCATAAAATTATTATTTACGACAAATATGAATTAAATAATTGTTGAAAAATATTAATAGTCCCAATTGATTATACTATGTTTTTTTTAAGTTGATCCGCTATTATTATAGTCCTAAATCTACACGTAGTTTGACATGACTTGAATTCTTACATGATCTCTACTTCTCTAAACTTCTAACACTTTTGTTCTTAAAGTCCTCTTTTAAGTAGTCTTCTTTGGCTGTTCATACAATTTATGTCGTTGTATCTTGAAAATATTCAAGTTTTCTTGCAAGTCTCGAAATTTGTTTTATGGGAATTCTGTCAATACACGAAGCATCGGCAACATGTTTTTCTTCTTCTATTGTACTAATAATTTTCTTTATTTCAGTTGTAATTCTCGTATTATAATATTCTGCTTTATTTTTAATTAATATAAATACTTTTAATTTTTTATGTGAATGGTTTATAATTTTTTTACTTATTAAAGTACTTTAGATGACTACGTATATTTGGTTACGTATATATCAAATTAAAAGGCTTGAAGTTGAAACCCTTGCTTTAGCAAGTGTTGATGTTGTTCTCTCATGCTAAATAAATAAATGGAAAATGTCATAGAAATGTAACCAAGTTTACTTACTGTTTCAATTAAACATCTTAAACTTTTTTTGTCTCTCTAAAGTCACTAAAGTTTCATAAGTGTTCCAATCCTATGTAATATTTTTACAAATGTTTGAATTTTTTTAAAATTGAGTTGGGCATATGAAACATATATGAATTATGATTATAAAAAAATGAAAGTTTTTTTCCAATCAATTTGAATCGGGGTCTAAAGTGAAGAGCAAAAATTTGCAACTTAATAACAAAGTTCTAAATTTATTGAGTTTAAGTCAAATTGAATAAAAATAATCACAAAATACTAGTATCCTAAGTTTATACATATTTCATTTGCCCAACTTAATTTTTTAAAATTCAAATAATCGTAAAATTAGTACATAGGATTGAAACACTTAACGAAACTTCAGTGACATTAGAGAAAAAAATAAAATTTCAGGTATTTAACTGAAACAGTTAGCAAACTAGGTTACATTTTTACAAAGTTACCCCTAAATAAATATAGATCATATTTAAACACAATATACTTGGTAAAGTTAATGAACTTTTAGTCCCGTGGTCTAAAGGAGAGATGAAATGTCTTTGTCCTTTTAAGTTTTAAGGTATTGATTTTTACTGATTTTAATTATATATTTTTTGGCTTTTACCAGTCTTAGTCTTAAGTATTGAATTGACTGTAAACGGTCACAACTTTTATCACTTTGGCAACCAATGGTCCGTCGTTAAATTTTTTTTAACTCTGTTAAGTTTTTTTTTAATTGAAAACCGATGTTTTAGGCCATTTGACCAAAATGATAATACGAGTCGATTGATGTAATAGTTTGCTCGAAACGGCTCTCTAAACGATAAATTTTTTACATCTGATTGAAGCACCGTTAGGTTTAAACACCCGATTGAAGCACCGTTTTGCTGCTCAGAGCGTTGTTTCGAGGTAAATTTTCCATCAATCGATTTTTATTATCCTTTCGATCAAAAGACTTAAAACATTTGTCTTGAATTTGGAAAAAGCTTAACGGCGTTAAAAAAAATTAACGACGGACCGTTGGTTGCCAAAGTGATAAAAGATAATTTAGTAAAATATAATTTCATTAAATAAACATTTTCAAATTGTTAACTTCATTTACCGTAGATTTCACTACTTTTCAAAGTTTAAATTTCATTAACCTTAAAATGTCTTTTCATATAATAACTAAAAATATATGTAATTTTTTTCTTAACTTATTATATCGCTTCTTAAATATATATGTACGAAATAACATCTGCAAACTTAATAGCTAGTGTGGAAAATTATTATATGCACACTTTCTGATATTCGATAGGGTACAAAAACCAGAAGATCACTAAAATAAAAAGGTAGTTGTCCAAAACAATATAAATTAAAATAATAAAAAGGTGAATATGCTCAATGAAAATTTATAAACGTGACCAAATGTTTTAGTGTCAAATCGCTCTCACTTAAATCTGCATAGAGATATAAAATATTATTTCAACTTATTTATAAGCGTATGAAAAATATTCATGTCTTAGTGTCAAATCGCTCAATGAAAATTTATAAACGTGTACAAATGTTTTAATGATTTAAAAATAAGTTCCTACATCTAATTTATAGCAAATCACAATTTAATGCATACATTTTTAAAATTACTAAACTAGCAAAAATGAAATTTAAGAGTGATCATAGTTGGTGTAGTGAATATAATTAAACATTTAAACTAAAACCAAAGGTTACTTACACTAATATTCTTTTTGATGCATACGTTACCACTTGAATTTTCTTTCTTATATGAAAGTCAATTACAAGAATTACCAAAATACTCATCTTTTCACTCTAATTGTATAGGGAAAGATTTGGTACTTTGTATAATAATTAAAGGTTGTTAAAGAAAGATAAAAACCCATGCATGAAATCCGTTTTTTAACTGTAATTTCAATTACTAACAGGTCACTAGACCGTCCGATCAATTTCATTCTCAATCAAACTTGAGGCCACCCTTAGGTGAGAAACTTAAGCAACTTGAATCAAATATGAATGTCAGAGTGTGTGTATATATAATCCGGTATAAACTAAGTAACAATACGATATTACTTAGGGCACCTACAACCAACTTTTGTAAGCTTGTGTGTAGGAGAAAGGGATAATATTAGAGACATGATAGTGTGTGTGAAACAAAGTTCGAGGGATGACCACCATCTGTGGGATGAGCACATAATGAAAACGCTGACTTTTTAATTTTCTTATTTTTCGTTAATTTTTTTTAAGGAGGGCGAAGTGAGTTATGAATTTTTTTAACACTCCATTATGTCATTTTTACACTTTGTAAGATAATTCCACCCTTATTCAAATTATGAACAGATTTGCTTAACAACTTGAAAATACACTTTTAAATAACTTCGGTGAGAAAAAAAACTTATTTACTACCGAATGGTATATATATTTTTAACTAGTTTAGTGTCAGTGTTACGTTTAGGAAAATAACACTCAAGTGATAATTTAAGGATATTCACGGGACACGGATGAATTCAATAACTTTGAGATAAAAACCGTTGTAATATTATTCATGGAACACAACTTATTTTAAATTTTTATTTTTTTAGTATAGCAATAGTATACTCAAATTAAAGAGAATAGAATGTTCGGTTTTATGGTATAGTTTTTCCTAAACAAAAATGTCGTATAAAAAGTTATGACTGTCTAAAAAATACAAGTATTTAACTGGAGATTATCATCAACTTTATTCCTAAGTTTAATTTTAATACCATAGCAAATATAAATTGATCATACACACCCTAGTAGGAGAGGGTTGAAAATGTGTATACTCTTAAATTTTTACTTTTTTTAAAGACTCTCACAAATATAAATATTAGGGGATTAAAATAAAATTATTGTTATTTTTCAAAAAATTTTACTTTTTTTTGAAAATTGTTGTTTTATTAGTTGGTGGTGACTGGTGAGGTGTGTTGTTTTATTGGATTGTTTTGGTGAGTCATTGTATATTATGTGTTGACATGTTATGTGTTGGCATGTTATGTGTTGTCATCTTGTCTTGAGTAAAATCCTTAACCACCTCATAGTTTGTCTTGATTAAAACCCTTTCTCTTCCTCGGCTTTTATCGTGGGTTGTTGTGGTTTTTTACAGTCTTGTCTGGATTGTTGGCGGTTTTCCGATGGAGATGGTAAATGTGAGATCTAATGACCGGATGTTATGTGGTTGCTTTTGCGGTTATGGTTTCCGATTTGTATGATGGTTGTAGTTCATCTACTTTGGATTTGAATATGTGGTTACTTTAGTTTTCATTGTTTTTTATTGCAAAAGAAAAGAATTATATAGTAACTTCTTAGAGGAATTTCGGTAACTTTCTCGTTGACAATTGTTGCTTGCATACATGGTTTTTTCATATTTGAATGTTTTTTGGGCGTGATAGTTGTAGATCAGTACAAAGTTTTTGTTACTTATCGATGACAATGCCTCTTCATTTGAGACTGTCTTGGAGAAACACGTTGTTTCCGACATGATGTAGGAACCGTTCGCACAAAAACTAAGAATACTTTTATAAATTCGATTACAGTACAAAGAAAATAAAGAAAACAAGTAAGTTACAATATGATTAAAACTAAAAATTATAAATACAAGAAATGAGTAGAAGCACAATTGTAAAATGGGATGAGGATTCGTGTTCAACACGGGTCCCTTAAAACAAATTCCGAGTCTCTCAAGAGAACTCGTTTTTTCCCAGGGTACAACAGCCGAAACAGTATGTACTGCCGGGATGAACTCAAAACCCGAAAAAGTATTTTTATAAAGAAGGGAGGATAGCAAGAATTTTAGAGAATGAGAGCTTTCAAGTATATGATTTTTGGTGTTTCAAGTGTGTGATACAGCTAAGTTTCACCTAGTATTTATAGTGAACCAAAAGTTGAAACATATTTCAAAACATTAATGGAGTATTGAATTCAAAATTGAATTCAATATTAAACTCTATTTGACTTGAATTTTGAAACAACCAATTATCACTACATTATTATTTATTTATTTTCACAAAACTAAAAAGGATTTCCAGCAATCCCCCACATGTGAAAATAAACAGAATCTCATTTTCGTCATGTGAAAACAGTTTTCACACTTCTTCCAACAATCCCCCATGAGAGATCCATACTCTATCAATATTAAAATACAATTTCAACGATTTAATATTGTCAGATAGGTAGTGGTTAACTTTGAACCTTCCGTTGTGATGTATACTTAGTCTCCTAGTGGTTTGGTAGACGTGATGTCCTTGAACCAACCACCGTTTACGTAGACGACAATACATATTACACAATACTATTCCTGGTCTGGTCAACACCTCATTGTCGTGTCCATTATGGTCGTGGATCACTAACCTGGTTCTGCAAAAGCTCTAGGATTTGCGCTCCCCACAAATCCATTCGAAGCGACCCCACTTCTCTCTCACATATATAGGTGATTATCAAAATCATTAAAAGCATTAGGTTATGATGATTTCACTATATCAATAACCATATGTTATGCTTATACTCACGTCATGTCACTGGTCATTATAGGAATGGGATATGAAGTGTTAAGGTTAACTCCCTTTATTGAGTTTGGGGAACCCCCATAGTGATCGTAGTTTATGCAGTGAGGTTGTCCTATTGAACTTAGATCTTGGGATCTCCAGTCACATAGGTTAGGTTTTCCTTCGCATTCACTTATCTCATGGGCTTTAGCCACATTCCAATTGACGACTTGAGTACTAACTCTCTGCTTAAGCCTTTTGTATGTTGGTTCACAATGTTATCTTTTGACTTCACATAGTCAATCTTGATAACCCCGTTGAGAGTAGTTGTCGTACCTTATTGTGTTTACGTAACAATTTTTTGGTCCTATTTTTTGAACCTTGGGCTCCGGTAGAAATACGTTTGCTGGACACCCCCACACTTTTAAGTTCTCTAAGTCCAACTTTGAGCGACGAACAATGACAATTTTTTTTAAAATAAGAACGGTGATTTAAAAAATTTGTTTTAAGGTTGTAGGAAACGTTCGCACAAAAAGTAATAATACTTTTATAAATTCGATTACAATACAAAGAAAATAAAGAAAACAAGTAAACTACAATATGATTACAACTAAAAATTATAAATACAAGAAATGAGTAGAAGCAGAATTGTAAAATGGGCTGAGGATTCGTGTTCAACACGGGTCCCTTATAACAAATTCTGAGTCTCCCAATAGAACTCGTTTGTTTCTCAGGGTACAATAGCCGAAACAGTATGTATTGTCGGGATGAACTCAAAACCCGAAAGAGTATTTTTATAAAGAAAGGAGGATAGCAAGAATTTTAGAGAATGAGAGTTTTTAAGTATATGATTTTTTGTGTTTCAAGTGTGTGATACAACTAAGTTTCACCTAGTATTTATAGTGAACCCAAAGTTGAAACATATTTCAAAATATTAATAGAGTATTGAATTCAATATTAAACTCTATTTGACTTGAATTTTGAAACAATCAATTATTACTACATTATTATTTATTTATTTTCACAAAATTAAAAAGGATTTCCAACACATGATTCTTGCAGTCTTGGTGTAGAGTTTCCTTATATGGGCTCCTAGGTGGCAACATTCTTTTTAATACTTGGTTTTGGTAGTTTAAGGCAGTGATGATGGGGTGTGAGTGACTCCATGACGTGTGACATTCGTTGGATACATAGTGGTCTACTTTTTTCATACCCGTGGAGTTAGATCACTATTTATTATTGTTGTTGGAATGATATTAGTTGTGTGGTGTTTTTATGTTGGTATTAATTTTCGTAGTTTGTTCAAAACAATTGATGTTTTGACAGTGTGATTCTTTGTTTGCAACGTCATATTGATTTGATTACTGTTTAGTTATTTGATTATGTGTGATGGTATAAGGTTGAAATCTTGTTTAGGTGAAATAAATTCATCCATCATGACGCAGACACAAAAACCATTGTCACAATGATTATCACTCTTACATACATGTAATACATAACCATATGATGTCTACTAACTCTCCTATGTGTCTTTAACCGGATTAAAACATTATAAGCAAATGCTAAAAACCTTTTTCTTATGTAGTAAATGTAAACCAATGCTATATAGTGTTTCAACTCTAGCTAGGGTTTGAATCATATATATGCACCAGTAACACCACACGTGAACGCATTATTTGTTAATATTAAACAAACCCATGTGGATCACAATCAATTTTTTACTTTATAAACATCACCACATGTTACAAATCATGAAAAGTAAGATTAGCTACAAAGACTAGTGTCTTTCAAGTTACAATCATAACATGATTGACGGAAGTAAGTTGAAAATTTAAAGGTCTATTAGTTTATGTGGATTAATTTTTTTTCAACAACAATTCTTAAATTTTACCGGATAAGCTCGTCATAATAACCTGTTAATTACTAATTAAATTTAAAACCCTATACTTAAGTTTCTTGATGCTTATTTTCACAACAACAACCTAATGTTTTGTTAAATTCCAAATAAGTTATTGCTGGGTTACCTTCTATTGAGAATACATTTTAATTTGAGAACAACTTAGGAATCGTTTTAACTGTTGTATTTATTATAATATAAATTGATAAAATGCTTATAATTAGTTCAACTAATTATAACTTCTATTTAAAAAAATATGATCGATTTGTGAAGTCGTTTGTTAAAATGCATATATACACCCACATTACTTGTACACAAACCCAAATTGTGGGTGCATATATGCATTTTAACAAACGACTTCACGAATCATTATTTTTTAAATAGATGTTAAAATTAGTTGAATTATAAACATTTTGGTCAATTTATATGATAAAAAGTTAGAGTTTGTCTCCCTCTAGGAATCGTTAAAGTTGTACTTTTTGTTCTCAAGAAAAAATGAGTTCTTAATTGAGTTTGCCTCAGTTGTTGCTTGTGATTATTTTTATCCATATATTTCGATGAAATTTCTAGTCAAAGTCGAGCTACAAACTAAGCGAGCACAAGCTTTTGTAACATCTCATATTGGTTGTGAGGGTGAACGAATGTTTCCTTATAAGTGACTTGATACCCTCACGACCATGAAGCATTTTAACACCGTAAGGGACAGACACCTGAGGGCATGCTGTTGTCAAAGCGAGTAATAACATAATGCGGTGTTGCTGGATGTAACACATTTATTTAATTTGTTTCTCTTGTAATTTTTAAAATATAATGCATTCTTAAATTTTCAATATGTTGTTGTCGTGTGATTATTTTCATCTACTTTTTTATTTAAATTTTATTTAAAAGTTATAACTACCAGGTTCTAATATAATATATTTTTACTCTTTTTACATTTAAACTTGCTTTCATGTTTCTTAACGTTTATTTTTACAGTGATGTATGACAAATTGGCCTTAAATAATCATTATTGTGACCAACTGATCGAAATTATTCTCAACTGCAATTTCCCTATAACAGTCCTAACTTTTAAGTATGTTTCCTACAATGTCTCTCCTTTAAAAAACACTTAATGTTGTTATGGTTTTTTAAAATTTTAAACTGATTTTTAGGGCTTTAGTGTAGGAGAAAGATACGAATTGATTAATGTTATACTTACCTCGAAACAATATTTCAGATGATAAAAAGGTACGTAAAACTTACTCCGATACGCTTTCGTCATCTGAAGCACCAGTTCGAGCTAAATTTAAACCAGTGAACTAGTATCATCGTACCAATCAAAAACCTTAAAATAAAAATTTAATAACAAGTGTTTTTAATAGGAAACCATTATAGGAAAATAATTAAAATTTAAAAAAAACTTAGATTATTTTTGACCAATAGGTCATAAGGACTATCTAAGGCCACATTGACTATTATTTTCTAAAATTCCAAGCATACCATTGCTACGGTTATCTTTATCTGCTTTTCATTCAACGTCTAAAAACAATGAGTTCTAGAAAGACCATCAATTTCTCTTTTTGTATGTTTATATTATTTTAGAAATGACACTAGCCACTTAAACAACCAAATTTTAAAGAAACATGCATACATACATTATATTATTATTTCATAAATTTGGATAGAGATTGAGTGTTGTTAATGCTTGTACAGCTAGTCCTTTTGTCATTTTGCATGGCATGATTGTTTTAATGCAACGCAAACGTATAACAATTAATTGATTAATAATATCATATCCATATATTTTTGTAATTGTGTGCATTGTTTATTTGTTTATACAATACATATATTTGTCTTTTTACAACTTATATTATATGTGTACATAAACCAGCTGCAACTCTATAAAGTATTTTGATATTGAAGAAACACTAATATATGTTATTATTACTAGAAAATAAAACGCAACATTAGTTACGGTAGATGGTTGAGTCGAAACTCACGAAATGCATTAGTTAGGCTAAGAGAACAACGACATTAAACATCTTATGATCGATAAAGTTTGTCAACGAGCGTCCTTTTATGTTATTTAACTAATGTTTTGTTACATATATATATGATATATGTACATTAACATGACAATTAAATAGTTAATTTGTTATTAAACTATATGTTTAGCCTTAACTTTGCTATCTAAACAATATAACAAACTATTTGCCACGTCACTATAATGTATGTAACATGTTTACACTTACTTATACTTAACAAGTTTAGTGATTGTTAAAATGTAATAATTTAGGTATAAATAGTCTAAAAGTCATTTCATTAATCGATTAATCGATTTGGATGAGTCATAAACGATTCATTGTCGAAGAAAGACAAATTAGTGAAATAAACTAATTAAATCAAACGTTATCCCTTTGCTATGAAGTTATTCCATTATGAATTCACACGAAGATGGATCACCATCTATATATGCGAGACTTAATTTCAATGATTATGTAATGTCATATATTTTGGATTATATGAAAGAAGATTAACTAAAAACATAAAATTATTAGGGCTCACATATCGTGTATACGGGTACCTGTAAGACACGAACATTAAACATGTGTACATGTACACGACACAATAACTTATGGTGTACCATTTCTCATAAATAAACATGTTTATAACATGTATACACAATAAGAGCTGTTTTAAAACACATATTCATGAACCTGCTTAGGATGAGCAGTGAACTGATTATACACCTGATCAATGAGCGTTGAACAAAGTTTAGTGAAGAAGGCATGAGGCAATGAGTGGCTTGTGAGGCTATGAGTGATGAACTGAGTTTAGGGTAGTTTAGGGTTTGTTTTCGGAAATTAGAATTTAGGGTTTGTTTTAGAGGAAGTGAAACAATAGCGAATCGGGGATCAAAGTATTAGCCTAATATTTTAGGGTAAGTAAACAACTATATACCTGTTTTATACAAGTAGATTCGTGTCTATCTGTTTAGTACACGATACATGTTAACATCATACATGCTGATACATGTTAAGGTCGTGTAGGTTTATGTCATGATGTATTCGTGTACAAAGATGCTAGTCATATAAATTATAAGATGTTGTATTTGAGATATCATTTATTGTATCGTATACGTACAAACATAGAGAGCTCAAAGCCACTAATTGTTAGTTGTAACTTTAATAATACGTAGCAGTTGGAAAATAGGCTTATATATGAGGTTTTCCAGTCAGGCAAGGGGATTTCTCACTTGAAGTATGTTTCATCGACCTGATATGAGAATATAGATGATTTGGTGCATTAGTTGTCCGTCTATAATCCAAATTGCCATTAAAAAATTAATGTAATTTTCTCCATTTTTTGATTTCTATTATATCAGTCTCATTTGTATTATAGTTATGTTCGACAAAATTGCAAAATTTTCTTATTAGTACGCATAGCATACGATTATTATCATACTCATTTACATTTTTTTGGCATTACATGCTTATAATCACCTAATATGATGATATACATCGTTGATCACATCAAGACTCACATGACTGAACAAGCGTTAGGGTTTTCGACACTGAATAAGTCGGTTTCTGAAGCACGAGGATCGTGTAAAGACATTGGTGATGGAGGTGGTGGTGGTCGATGCGGATACTCCATGACATACCCATGATTAACGTAACCTTCATTTCCATAACCTTGAGTTGAAACACCATAATCTTGGTTATGATAACTTTGATTATACATTGGCACTGGCATTGTGTATATATAAGGGTTATGTCTATAATACTCAAACTTATTTATCACATCCGTATTTTTGCTCGTGTCACCATCACCACCACCTACTTTTTTTACTTCATCTGGTTTTTTCTCGGTTTTGTTTTCTACAGGCTTTGCCTCGTCGATTTTTACAGGTTTTGCCTCTTCGTTTTTCTTTTTTTCGTCTCCTCCACTATTTTCTACGGCTTTTTCTGAATCATTTTTCTTTTTATCATCATTTCCGTTGTTGTCACCTTTTTCTTTTTTATCGTCTCCTCCTTCAACCTTCTTTGTAGCGATTTTCTCACCGCCCTTGTCATCTTCCTTCTTTGGAGGGACAATATCGACGTTTCTCTTCAATTTGTCTTTTAAATACGGTATAAGCTCTTTCATATTCATCGTTCCCTTCACGGTGACCAAATTCTTGTCGTCGTCTAGTTTTACCGACTCTACCCCTGTCCAAAATAAAGAACATTAAAAAATAATCACTAATATGTACAACAACAAATCTTCTACGTTTGTCCGGATAAAGATTCGAACTTTTAACCTTATAAAAGGAAGAACTTACATCATATGTACATTTTAGCAAGACAACAATATTGATATCAACAAGAGTACGTGTTGTGTGACATTTTAGCAATTTCATGTTTTTGTTTTGATCAATATAAGAAATTAAAAAAATACTACCTAATACATCATGGCAAAAACTTTTAGCAATTTAGAGTTGGTGGTTTTATTTGGTTAGAAATATTAAAATTAAATTATTAAGCTCAAATATGTGGAAAGGTTTGAGTGGTTAGTAATTTATTGGACCCATGTATACATCAAATCAAAATTTTGTATATTAGCCTTGATGATGTATATTACTTATTTTAAATATTTTAAATCTTTTAAAACTATATAAAATAATAACAACTTTAATAATTTATTTTAAATTAACTCACCATCAATCTTTAAGATGATTCTTTTAATCTTTTGTGAGCAGCCTTCACAATGTAATACAATCTTCAACACCACAGTTGTCGACTGAGGCTAAATATATATACACCATGAAAATTAAAAAAAATCATTAAAAATGTTGGAAAAATAATTAAAATACCAATGTGTCAGTTACTCATATTTTTAGTGCATAATAAAGTGCTTTTTAGCAACAAGTGAACAAACACATCCATCAAAAATCCCTTAATAGAAAAAAGTGGTAGCAATGATCTATACGTACCTCTTTTGGTTTCTGGTCGTTAGATTTTGCCTCGGGTGGCTTATCACCGTCGTCGGCTTTCTTCACGACTCCGTTGTCCTTTTTTGGTTTGGGAGATATAATTTCCACTGTTTTCTTCGTCTTGAACTCAACCCGCTCCTTAATATAAACAGGGTCCACTTTCCCAATTATCGTTAACTTGTTGCTAACAGAATCAGCTTTTACGGTTTGCACACCTACACATGATAGTTAGTTGTGGCATACGGATACAAAACCAATTTTAAGTAGAAAACTGCAAGAAGTACCGCGTAAACACTTTTACTTCTTATTTTAATTGTGTCAAACTCTATCTAGGAGTTATTGTATTATACGGTTCTTATAGTTTTCTACTTAAAAGACGACAAATGCGCAACCACTTAGTTTTAATCCATGCTTCTACCTACCTTCGATATATTGTATGGCTTTTTTGACCTTTTTGGCACATCCGGCACAATGCAAGTCAAGCTTTAGAACGAGAGTGATCGGGCCTTCGTCAACTTTTTTGGTGTTATCAGCATCACCGCCGGTCTTCTTTTCGTGGGCTTCTTTGTTTATTTCGACGGCGTCTTTCTGTAATAAATATTTGATTAAAGCAAGTAACTATATGAAAAAATAAAAACCAAAGGAATAATGAAATGAAATTGATGAAACTAACCTCACCCATATGTGTTGAGTGGTTGATAATGGATTTTATTTTTAAGGGTTGCAAAAGTTGGACCTAAAACTTTAGGAACTTGAGACAAAGGTATACATTTATAGGGGAGATGATTGTGGGTTGTGAAAATTAAGTTCTATCCTCACCCAACTTGCCACTTAGTGGAACATCTATCTAAACACCATTTAATATTTTTATTTTCATTTGTGTTTGTATATATATATATTTATATAGATGATTTACTTGGACATAAGTGTATTGATCTATATGAGACAATTGATATTAAGATTCTCTTGAAATATAATGCATGAAGCATGTCTTATGGTTTAGTTTTTTATAAGCATGTAAGAAGTGTTCTCAATATATTATTTGATTAAATTAAACAAATACTAATTATGTGGATAAAATAATAAAATATATTAATCTAGACGTCTTAATTAGTAATATATAGCTATAAGAAATACAACAAAAATAGTAGATATTTTGTGACGTGAGGGAACAAAAATGATCCATTTGCAAAAGAAGAAATATTGGTCTTATCATGTTTGAGTGTAACTGGAGTGGTGATATAAGTGTTTGGTAGCCTCTTAATGGTAATTTAGAGGCTTAATTTTTAATGGTTTAAAACCTCTGAACCATTAAGTGATAAAAAGATGTTGACTGATTAAGAGGTAACATCTGAATGGTAAAACCTCACTCAATTCATCGTATTTTTAAAACTTGGTAGACTTTTACTGGTTATTCAGAGGTTATTCAGATGCTACTAAACAGCCTCATAACTTGCTAATAATAATGTGTGAAACCAAAGGAGGTTTGAGGGTCTATTGATTCTTCCTCATTAAAATTTGTCAACTTTTTTTAAAGAAACATGATTGAGATCTTTAGATTATAGTTGGTAGATGATAATACCTTATAAAAAACCTCCAACTAAAAAGTTTTGGTTTTGTCATGGACTAGTTTGATTACATGTTGCGTTTGTAAGCGTGATAAGAAGGCGTAGTTTAGCTGATTGTTACAAATTTGTTTGTCACTATGCTTGAACTTCATATTAGATCAAAGTGCTTCACGACTTTCAGATTCTCTGATGTAACATAAAGATTAAGACTAAAGCTTAAACACGGTGATTTTTTGAATAATCGTGATGATCTAAACCCAAACCCCCATATTCACCTAAAATTTGGAAAATTCGTAAATTTTTTTTGTTGGAAAATGATCATGATAGTCACTATGTATAGGTTGGACTCACCGGCTTGTCGGTGCTACTTTTGTATGTAATTGTTTGACTTGTATTTGTATTAGTTCTAGCGAACCTACGGGCGAATCTATAGATTCGCCCGCAGGTCAGCATGTCTTTTGTATTAGGTGTCGACTGGGCGAACCTATGTGCCCAGCGAACCTGTGTTGGTTCGCTGGATAGATTCGCTAGAGCGAATCTATCAGCGAACCTAACACTACTATATATTGTAACCTTATCTTCACATTTATACAACTTTTGCACATCTTTTACTCAAGCGATTTCTTACTGATTTGTGTTGTGTAATCGTTCCATTGAGGTGCTAGGAGCATATATCTTTCATCATTGTAGCTTATATACCTCAATTGTGTGTTAGATCTTGTTATTGGGTTATTTGGACTTTCTACACTTTGTTCTTCAAGTATTGGCTATATTTGTGTTAAACAAGTCAACAAAGCACTGAAATCACGATCTTTATGGACCAACAATATGGTATCAGAGCCTTAGTGCTCTTGATTGTTTGATTCTAGTGATTTTGTGTTGATTTTTGAAGTTTTTGGGTCAAAACACTTTTGATTCTGTTTCAAGCTTGTTTCTTGTGTTTTAGAGTTGTATTTTGCTCAAAGTTTGTGGTATTTGGACATAGGAAGCTTTTGAAACAAACCTGTAAGCAAATGGTCAAGTTTTGAGGGTTTTCGAACTGTTTCCGTACTGTTTCAGGGTGGTTGAGCTACCAGCGAATCTATTTGTTCAACCAGCGAACCTATTGTTCTTCCAGCGAACCTAATTCAAATTTTGTCCTGTTTGGTTTGTGTTGTGGCCAGCGAATCTGAGATTTCATCGAACGAAAGTTCACTTGTTTGACTGACTGTGCAAGCGAAACTGCTGCCAAAATCAGGCCAGCGAATCTGTGCTTGCTCGTCAGCGAAACTGTTTGACTGTCTAGCGAATCTGCGTCCAGCGAATCTGCCAGCGAATCTGCTGTGTTCTTCTAGCGAAACTATCCAGCGAATCTGTCATTTTCAGCGAATCTATAGTCTGTTCAAAGTCATGACTTCTTCAACACTTAATATGAATGATCTAGACAGCGTTCAACCTAACAGGCCACCAAGGCTTGTTAGTGGTGAAAACTTTGAAGATTGGAAAAGATGTTTGAAAGCGTTCTTCTACTACACCGACTACAACCAATGGGAATCTATAGTGAATGGCCCGCACGTGCCAAAAACTGTTGAAGGAACCGTCACCTCAGTAAACACAGATCCAACTACTTTTACTGAAACAGATATCAAGTTACTGGATCGTGACAAGAAGGCATTGGGGGCACTGATACTTTGCTTACATCAGGACATCTTCAACCGGTTTGCAGAACACACAACTGCAAAGAGTCTGTATGATGCATTGTGTGAATTTTATGATGGCAATGAAGATCTGAAACTGGATAGAAAAGCTCAGGCTGAAAAGGAATTCAACTCTTTTGTGGGATATTCACAAGAGAACTTGACTGATATTACTAATCGATTCCTATCTGTGTCAAGTAATCTGAAGAAATATGATGAAAAGCTGGGCAATCACGAACAAGTAGCAAAATTGTTAGACTCTCTTCCTCCTCAATGGAGCCTACAAATCAAGCTGCTGAAACAAGAGAGGAACTTTCCTGATTACAAACTGATGGACGTCATCAACAAGCTTAAGTCTTTCGACCTTGATGTAAAAAGAAGAGAATATAATCAGTCAATGATGGTTCCAAACATTCCCTCTCAAAATGCTGCACTTATCTCATCCGCTGCAAACTCTTATGTTTACAGTGCAGCATCTAGAGGATCATCAGGTCATGTGTCTGCTAAACCTGCTGGTGTATCTACAAACGCTAGTTCAAGCTCAAGTGCATCTGTCACCACACAGATTCCGTCAGATACTATGGCTTTATTTGGGATGTTTGTCCACAGTTATGAAGCTCTTGTTGCAGGTGAGTTAAAAGGGAAGGGTATGACTGTAGAAGATATGTATCAGGTGGACCCTGATGATTTGGAGGAAACAGATATTCAATGGCAGATGGCTATGCTCACTCTTCGTGCCAGACGATTCATGGAAAGAACTGGCAGAAGAAACTTTGGAAATCAAGGACAGAATGCTAAGCTGGGATATGACAAGGGAAAGTTACGATGCTATAACTGCAAACAACTGGGCCACTTCAAGAGAGAATGCCCATTACCAATCGTTACTGAGCCAGTTAACTCTGCAAATCCAAGATCTGCTCCAATTCAAGAAAAAGTTGAGGAAGCAAAGTCAAAGAATGAAACTGCACTTCTCACCAACTTTGACTGGAGTGCAGAAATCGAAGAAACAAAGGAGGAGATTAACCATGCCCTTGTTGCTGAAATTGCTGAGATTGATGACAATGACATAAATCTCTTTGATCCATTCAAAGAATTTTATGTAAAAGAAATGGAGGAGTATTGATAGTCACTATGTATAGGTTGGACTCACCGGCTTGTCGGTGCTACTTTTGTATGTAATTGTTTGACTTGTATTTGTATTAGTTCTAGCGAACCTACGGGCGAATCTATAGATTCGCCCGCAGGTCAGCATGTCTTTTGTATTAGGTGTCGACTGGGCGAACCTATGTGCCCAGCGAACCTGTGTTGGTTCGCTGGATAGATTCGCTAGAGCGAATCTATCAGCGAACCTAACACTACTATATATTGTAACCTTATCTTCACATTTATACAACTTTTGCACATCTTTTACTCAAGCGATTTCTTACTGATTTGTGTTGTGTAATCGTTCCATTGAGGTGCTAGGAGCATATATCTTTCATCATTGTAGCTTATATACCTCAATTGTGTGTTAGATCTTGTTATTGGGTTATTTGGACTTTCTACACTTTGTTCTTCAAGTATTGGCTATATTTGTGTTAAACAAGTCAACAAAGCACTGAAATCACGATCTTTATGGACCAACAATATGGTATCAGAGCCTTAGTGCTCTTGATTGTTTGATTCTAGTGATTTTGTGTTGATTTTTTGAAGTTTTTGGGTCAAAACACTTTTGATTCTGTTTCAAGTTTGTTTTTAGTGTTTTGGAGTTGTATTTTGCTCAAGTTTTGTGGTATTTGGACATAGGAAGCTTTTGAAACAAACCTGTAAGCAAATGGTCAAGTTTTGAGGGTTTTCGAACTGTTTCCGTACTGTTTCAGGGTGGTTGAGCTACCAGCGAAACTATCTGTTCAACCAGCGAAACTAAGTGTTCATCCAGCGAACCTAATTCAATTTTTTTTGTCCTGATTGGTTTGTGTTGTGGCCGGCGAATTTGATATTTCTCCGAACGAAAGTTCACTTTGTTTGACTGACTGTGCAAGCGAAACTGCTGCTTGCTCGTCAGCGAAACTGTTTGACTGTCTAGCGAATCTGTTTCAGCGAATCTACCAGCGAATCTATTTTGTTCTTTGGGCGAATCTAATCCAGCGAATCTAATTTGAGCGAACTTGTATCTATTGTTTGTAAGTATGTCTACATCAACAATGAACATGCTTAAACTGGATGGAAAAGCCCAGGCTGAAAATGAATTCAACTCATTCGTTGGATTGAAGCATGAAAATTTGACGGAAATAACAAATCGATTTTTATCTGTGTCAAGCAATCTAAAGACTTATGATAAACAATTGGGAAATCATGAGCAAGTGACAAAGCTGTTGGACTCCCTTCCTTCCAGATGGAGTCCTCAGATCAAGGTGCTGAAACGAGAAAGAAACTTCCTTGACCTTAAACTAATAGAAGTGATAAACAAATTAAAGTCACTTGATCTCAATGAAAAGAGAAAAGAATACACTCAAGCCATGATGTCTGCAACCGTCTCTCCTCAGATTTCTGCACTGATTACATCCGCTGCAAACTCACCTAGTGCAGTCTCTGGAGGATTATCAAGTTATGAATCCACTAATTCCGGTGGAGGTTCCACAAGTCTTGGTGTCGACTCAAATGCATCCAACACCACCCAGATCTTATCTGATACTGCAGCCTCATCTGGGAAGTTTGTTCAAAATCACGAAGCTTTAATTGGTAAAGTTGTTGAGGAATCTGTTCTCAATGACAATTACATTAATTGTTTTGAACCTTTTAAAGAGTTTTATGTTGAAGAGGTTGAGGATCATGTTTTGATCAAAGAGGGAAAGAATCAGGAAGAAGCTGTCTGTTCCGGATCAGCGTGTGATGAAGTTACTGGAAAGAAAGAACAGGTCACTGTCAACGTTGATAATGGGGAAGAAAATGCCGGTACCGATGCTGAAAATTTCTTGAAATCAAAGCTGGACATAGAAGCAATGATTGAACAGGCAAGGCATGAAGCTGTGGATGAATACAAGAGAAACACTCCTTACTGTCAGTGTGATCGTGCTCTCGCGGTCGAAAAACTGATAGTGGGTCTTCCTTATGATGTGGTTGAGGATATGTGTTCATCCGCATGCAAAATCCGCTTGATTGGCATTTATAAGGCAAATAAACTATTAATGACAAATGAAAGCGAATTGAAAACAATTAACAAAGAGCTTAAACAGAACGAATCAAAATTTTTTGTTAAATTGAGAGAGGCTTTAAAAGAAAACGAACATTTGAAAAGATCTCTTTTAGAAAAGAACTGTGAAATTAACTACTTGACTGAGCAAGTTACACTTGCTGAATTTGAAGCAAGAAAACTTAAAAATAAACTGGAACAATGGACTATTGCCAGTATGAAAAGGGAGGAGTTATGGAAGAAACAAAAGGGGGCTAGATCTAAGACCGGGTTGGGTCATAAAAGTGATGCACAAGCATATCCTCCACCGAGTACCTACTGTTATTCCCCTATACCCATTCCTCATCCCTCAAATGAGCTGATTCAAGAGATTATAAAAAACGATACTAACAGCTCTACTGCAGGTTTAAGTGAAGTAAATCTTAAGGAGGTGAGAGAGGAATATGCTTATGGTGAAAGCAGTGGTCTTGGAAGTTCTAGTAACTCTAGCCTTGATTCAAAAAGGATTGTTGAAGACAGTGGTTTGAATGTCTTTATTTCTAGTCGAGTTTTAACTTCAGAGGACATTATGAGTGATATCACTTCCGAATGCTCAACTTCAAACTCAAGAAATTTGAATGATGATTTTATTGAAAATGTTTGTATGAACAATAAAGCAAAACTTTCAGGTCAAGTCTCTGAAAGTCAAAGCAAAACAAATTGTTTTCAAAAATTCTTGTCTCATCAAATTCCATCCTTCACACCTATAAGAATTTCAAAACCGAAAGACAAGGAATCATCTTTTTCATACATTCTTAAACCTAAATCTGCACCCTCCAATGTAAAAGTCACAACAGGTAAGTTAAAAGAGTCTTACGACTCTTGCAGTGATTGTAACTCACAAACATCTGATAGCAATGAAGAGACTGCTAAATGTTCTAAAAGAAGTTTGAAATCTCATTGCTTTCAGTGTGGAAATACTGGTCATACTGTCAAACACTGCCCTGTAATTGTTGAAAATAGTTCAAAGCACAGATCTTTTGGAAAGAAATTAAATTCTTTTGTAAATAATTTTTTCTGTAAATCATCACCCGTTCAAAGCCCTAAATACACTAAGGCTTGGGTTCCTGTTTCAAAAGTTTAATTTGTTCCTTTTTTTTTTTTTGTAAATATGTAAATAATCTGGTCTTTATCTTCTTTAAAAAATCCGTGGGTCACTCGATTCTTTGCTCCGTTACTTTATATTATTTCATCTTCTTTTATTTTTTTTAAATTCTGTATATATATATTAAGAAAATCTGAAAAACAAAAATTTCTTTTAGACGGCTATTATATAGAAATTTTGGGGGAGATTTAAAAAGATTAACTATTTATAGTTTTTCAAATTTTGCTATTTCAGGATCTCCGTTTTGATTGATGTTGAAGAGTCGTTGAAGGAGGTCAGAAGCATTGCGTTTGGGATATGTCAGATAGGCTCAGCCCGAAAACAAAGTAAACCGTGATTGTGCAGCCAAACATAACGCTCAAGATCTCGACAACAAGGACTATCTCCTTGACGTGATTGGATTGCACAAAGATAATGGTTCTGTCAAAAATGGGTTGAGAGCGTCAAATCTTTGTCTTGATTTCCCTAAAAATCCCAAATCACCCTCGCCCTATCCCCGAATCGAGTTTCTAGTATGCAAAACAAATAAAATAAAAAACTGCTAGTGATGCTCTTCGGAAAAGCCTCTGAGTGAGTTACTCGTTAACTCCTCAGAACGTCTTGAGTCAAGTGCTTAACTCCTCTGCTATACGAAAGTATTGACCTGGAGTTGGTGAATCTTCTCTGCTATACGGAAGTATTGACCTGAAGATTCACCGAGCATGCTCAAATGTTTATCTCCTCTGTTATACGTCGGTATAGACCTGGAGCTCTAGACTATTTGAGTTTCCCAAATAATAAGTCGCATTGTGTTCAAAAGAATCAATCGCTGACAAGCTCCACTCACAAAGAAAAGATGCAAAAATTGCACAAGTGTCAAAAGAAGCTAATGCATCGGTCAACATTCAAAAGTTGATCATTGAAATTCAAGCAAAGTCAATCGTATTGCTCAGATATACCCTGATGACAGAACTTGTTCTTTCTACCTAGACGTCTGTGGGGACCAAGTTGTCAGAGACTCTTCAATCAAACCGAAAACATGATAAAAGAAGCTGCTGATCTCTTGTTGAAAGGACTAAGGCATGGGTTTAAAAGGACAAACATATCTGCAATCCCGCCAATCGATGATTCTCTGGATTCCGCTCAAAACATCATGATAAATATATATCCTTTCTAGCGTTTAAAACCGTCTCCTGTTAATTCTACTTTATTTTAATTTTATTTCTTTTTACTTCATTTTTTTAATTTTAGGATTATATGTGTTTATGATTATTTTTGGAGCGTTGATGTCGTGGGACGTTTTCACGGATTTACAAAGATTTTAAAATTTTAAGAAAAACCAAAAATATTTTTTTATGTTTGTCTAGCGAATCTATGGCGAACCTACAGATTCGCTCGGTCTTTTAGGTTCGCCCGGAATCTCTTTGATTCGCTGACATGAAACATTCTTGTTTTTGTGTCAGCGAACCTGCTAGCGAACCAGTCGGAGCCTTTGTCTTTTGGTCTTCCGGCGAACCTAAGGTTCGCTGGTCTGTCTGCCAGCGAATCTATGGGTGTATATATATACAGTGACAGCGGATATTTCATATATTCGCTGTACAAACCACTGTAGCACGTTTTTCAAAATTCTAACCACCAACGTTCGATTCTCACCGTTTTACGGCTTTTTCACACATTAAACTTCATCTTATTGCTCGGTATGTGTTCGATTTCACTTTAATCAAAGTTTTAAACCCTTAATCGCACAATAAATCTGTTGAATCTGTTGATGTATGATTATATGGTGATTAAATGACTGATTGTGTGTTAGATGTTAGGGTTTTTACTTCATAATAGCCTCGTCTTGTGATTATACTGTCTGACTGTTGCCTTAAATGCCTGTTAATGATGAACTGTATGTGATTTTGGTCGTTTTTCAAAAGCTAGGGTTTCCAGCGAACCTAAGTGTTCGTCTGGCGAATCTGAACGAAAGTTCAAGACTTCGAGCGAACCTATGTCGTTATGCTGCCCGCGCAACAACATAGATTCGCCCGACTGTTTCCAGCGAACCTATACATTCGCTCGACAACAATGACTGATTTTTCATGTCAGCGAATTTATAGGTTCTTGTGCCAAAATCTCAGGTTCGCTATACCAGCGAACCTAATTTCCAGCGAATCTATTTTCTGATTTTTAAATCTTCATTTCTGATCAATCTCCGTTTATTTTTCAGGCAAAATGTCGACATTATTCTTCGAGAAAAAGCACAACATGTGTGCTTTACTTGATGAAAACTTCGAAAAGGCCAGCAGCTTTAGAGACGCTATCAAATGGCTGAAGTCATCACACATACACTATGCCATCTCTCACTCACCTACCATATATGAGACGCACGTTCGGGATTTCTGGCGAACTGCGGTCATGAACGTGTCGGTGCAGCCGTCACGTATATGTGCCAATGTCTGTGGCCACGACTTGGCGTTTACTGAAGCCGATTTGGCCAGAATTTTAAGATTAGAAGAAGATGTTGGTGAAGAGGTGAGTATGACGGCTGAAGAAGTTTACGGGGCATTCCGGACAGCGGGATATGAGGGTCCGATGCCCAGAGAAAAGAAAATGGAATTCGTGAAGTCGTACCTGATCCAGGAGTGGAGGTATATTGCACATGTGTTTATTATGTGCCTGGATCACAGGAAGGGGGGTACGGACGGGCTGAACCTGGATTGGGCTCGAGCGATGATGCTATTTTGCCGGGGGCAAAAAGCAAATCTTGCGAAGCTGATTTTCAACTACATGCTCGAGAACATCCATGCCAGCAAGGGGGCCAAATGGTTAATGTATCCCAGATTCATTCAGATGATTCTGAATGATAAACTACCAAATCTGCCGGTGGAGGGTGCAGAATTGAAAATCTGGGATATGCATTCAAGAATCTTCAAAGATTGTAAATCAGTGAGGCCGGAGTGTGTGGGCAGGACTACGTATTTGTGGGAGAATATGTATACGGCTGAGAGATGGGCATATATACAGAGGTTGATTGAGACAGAAAGGAAAAGAGGCGGAGAGAATATAGAGGTGATTGAGAAGAAGATTAGAAAAAGAAAGGCATACGCAAAGGATAAAGATTATTCATTTGAACGGGAAGTGGATGAAATTCAGGCCGAGATTGATGCTGGCAGGGAACTGAGGACAAAAAGAAAGGCTGATACACACTCTGAAGCATCAAAGAAGGCGAAGCACGATATAGGGGGTACATCTGCTGGGTCTGAAAATGAGTTAAAGGATGAGGTTGAGAAATTGAAGGCTGATCTGGCTGAGCTGAAAGGTAAACATGAAGAACTCGAAAAACAGGACGCAGAGAAATCAACGGTGATATATGAGATGGGTCGGATGATGAAAGATCAGCAATGCCTGTTGGTGAGGGTCTTCAAAGAGCTAAACGATTTGAAGGTGAATGCTGGAACTGAACCGGCTATGTCTGAAGCGGAACTGAACTCCTTAACGGATATTACAAGATATCCGTTAATGGATGTCGACTTTGGTGACAAAAGTAAGGGAAAAGCCGTGGAGGAAGAGTTCGATGAAGAAATGGGGATTGATATGAACGTATTTGAAGGAGATGAAGTTGTAGGAGGATCTGGTGCAGATTTTACTTTGATTGATGAGCCTGAGACTGATGTTGATGGAGATAGTGAAGAAGATTTGGATGAAGAGCCGGAAATGTATAAGGTGGAAGAAAAAGGGATGAGTTATCAGTTTGAGCACGCTGAGTTAGACAAATCCGAATGGTTCAGGAAGGAAGAAGAAGTGGTGCCTGAGGTTCCGATATTCCAACACTTAGATGAACCCAACACCAAACAGCAAGATAGACAGATCATAGCATGGAAGTACAACTGTTTGGTGGAGGCGTATATGATTAAAAGGAGGGGTGGTGACATTACGTATGTCAAGAACCGGAAACATTTCGCCACCTTTCCTCGTTGGGACTTGAGAAGACTGGCTGAGCTACCTCTACTCGGGAAAGAAGATAGTGGTAGGGCTTGCGCGTTCGAAGCTGCTATTCAAGAGGCTGCCAAG
Organism: Tagetes erecta; assembly: GCA_030867185.1. Classification (NCBI taxonomy): domain Eukaryota; kingdom Viridiplantae; phylum Streptophyta; class Magnoliopsida; order Asterales; family Asteraceae; genus Tagetes; species Tagetes erecta. The sequence continues at coordinate 5,167,682 of CM061488.1, read as the reverse complement.
TCCGATTTTGTTGAGTTTGGTTATCAAAAGCCGAAGAGGTTGAGGCAAAAGAAGGATAAACACTGGGTGTCGTGGAAAGGGAAAATTGTTTTGAAGATTGCTGCTCCGAAAGTAATGACAAGGGTCAGGGTCCCCGAAACTCAGCCGCCGAGACTGCAAAATTTCCTGAAATGGTTCTACGACAACAGTTCGGGGGAGGCTGTTATCAGATTACAAGGTGAAGACCGTCCGGAAATCCGTCTATTTGATCCTATGGAGGTCTTCTCCTTCTGCGATGAAGATCTGAAGGTGCTGTGCGAGAACAGAATTAAGCACGGGGCTGAAGATGACACTGCTGCTGAAGCAAACCTATTTGTAAAGGTTGCTAACAAAGCCCGGGGGATTCGTGCCGAACTTAAAGCTGTAAATGAGAGGTTGAGGAGGACGGATGACCTGAAAATGGACATGGATGATCTGACAAGACAGCTTGATCGATCTATTGAACAGAGGTTTGAGAAACCTGTAGAAGTTATTGATTTGGAGGTTGCAAGCGAGGAGCCAACTGCAGATAAACAGGCGGAATCGACAGTTCAACTTGAGCCTGATACAGAGGTTGCTGATACAGAGTTTGTGGACTCAATGCTAAATCTAAGTGAAGATGAGGCCGGAACTGAAGACTTTACAAATCCAATGGCCGGGATCAAAGAAAGGGCAGGAGCTTTTATCGAACAACTTTGAAGCCATCAAGACGGAGCTAATCAGAAGACTTCCCCAGGTGAGGTCCAACCTAGGGGGAGTATTGATAGTCACTATGTATAGGTTGGACTCACCGGCTTGTCGGTGCTACTTTTGTATGTAATTGTTTGACTTGTATTTGTATTAGTTCTAGCGAACCTACGGGCGAATCTATAGATTCGCCCGCAGGTCAGCATGTCTTTTGTATTAGGTGTCGACTGGGCGAACCTATGTGCCCAGCGAACCTGTGTTGGTTCGCTGGATAGATTCGCTAGAGCGAATCTATCAGCGAACCTAACACTACTATATATTGTAACCTTATCTTCACATTTATACAACTTTTGCACATCTTTTACTCAAGCGATTTCTTACTGATTTGTGTTGTGTAATCGTTCCATTGAGGTGCTAGGAGCATATATCTTTCATCATTGTAGCTTATATACCTCAATTGTGTGTTAGATCTTGTTATTGGGTTATTTGGACTTTCTACACTTTGTTCTTCAAGTATTGGCTATATTTGTGTTAAACAAGTCAACAAAGCACTGAAATCACGATCTTTATGGACCAACAGATCAATAATCATTTAGTTTGTAACTTTGTATTAAAGTATCTTAAATAACAAAGAAAAAACCTTAACGGGCCTAAAACAACCACAGGCCAAAACATAAGCCCAAAACAAAAGTCCAAAAAACATGACAAAAACATAAAAGTGTACATAATCCATTAAGGAGGCTTATTTAGAGAAGAATGTCAAGTAAGCAGCTTGCGGCTACTTACCACGTCGTAGCCCTCGTTTCGGTCTTCAAATTACTGGTAGTTCGTCAGAAACGGAGACCAGTAGCACAAGTTATGGTCATTTCTGTGCAGTACCCTTGAAGACACGATCGTGAGCCTCCAAAAACATAAGGGTCCACTCTTCAACACTTAGACCTGCATCATTCTTTTGACAATTGTTGATTCTTTAAAAATTCTTTAAAACCAGATTTAAGATCAGGTCGCGCGTTGCAGCGGCTGGGTCACGCAAGGGTCTACCATATGTGACTTTATCACATGCGTTGATAAAAAAGGATCATATCTCGTATGTCACTAGGCTAAAATGTCATGTGACACCACATGACTGGCCTGTGTAAAGCATTGACCTTGTTAATTAAAAAATATATAAATTTTAATTTTCAAAAAATATGTATTTGAAAATTGATGTCAAGATTGGCACTAATATGGAGTGAATTCGAAATCAAAAATTTTAAGCTTGAGAACACTAGCTCAAATGTTATTTTATTTTTCGCGTTTTCATCCAGCTTCACATTCACCTCAATTTGCATGGAGACCACTCCAATTTATTTTTTAATTTTTATATAAATTTAAAACTAAACTATTATTATTGCTATATATTAATTTATTGTTTTTGTGAAATTTGATAATTATGTTTGTTGTGGCATTTTGTTATAAATTAGAGTAAATTTCGGTTTTCGTCCCTGTGGTTTGAGCTTTGTAACGGTTTTCATCCAAATCTTAAAAAATGCTCAATATAACCATTGTGGTTTCAGATTTGTCCCAATTAGATCCAAACCTCTAACACCGTCAAGTTTAAACGTTACATAGCCCCCACTTGCCCCTCACGTGAGGGCATTTTTATCATTTAACCCCACCATTTGCATAGGTTTCTTGGTTGATATATGCAAACGATGGAGTTAAATGACAAAAATGCCCCTCACGTGAGATGCAAGTGAAGGCTGAGTAACGGTTAAACTTAACGGTGTTAGAGGTTTAGATCTAATTGGGACAAATCTGGAACCACAATGGTTAAATTGAGCATTTTTTAAGTTTTGGATGAAAACCGTTACAAAGCCTAAACCACAAGGATGAAAACCGTAATTTACTCTATAAATTATTATAATATAGTATTTGATGGTAACCTTTTGTTAATTTTGTTCATTATGAATTTTGATAATGTATATATATTATTATATTATAGTGTTTCATTGTTTTGGTGTTGTGTGCAACTGATTCATTGTGATAGTGTTTATGTATAGATGTGTTTCATTATGATGTTGTTATGTACAGTTGTTTTATTATGTTTGTTTAAAGTTGAATGACATTTGTTTTTTTTGTTGATTTTATCTCGTGTATGGTTTTAATGACTGTGATAACGAAAATATACCGGTATACAAAGGGCTTGCGCATTGCGCGAGCGCTGTATAATCATAGTTTTATTAATATAAATAAAACATTACAAATATTTTAATAAAAATATAAAATTATAAATTAAAAAATGAACAAAAATATAAACTAAATAACCAATGGTCTTCGAGATTTGGAATGTAAGTGTGCTCGATATGGTCGATGAGATCTATTTAAAGGTTTTTGTGAACACTATTGTCTCGTATCTCCATCAGCATGTTCTCATGATCTCGTAAAACTGTCGAAGGGTCTGGAATATAGTCAGGGAATAACATTAACCCTTTGTATTTTAAAATCATGTTGTGCATTATGATACACGCATACAAGACTTTTTTAATTTTATTTTCTTCCTATGCACGTGCCAATAAACAAATTATATCCCAACGACCTTTAAGGATCATGGAAGCTTATTCCACATCCTTCTTTGCTAACTCTTATGCCTTGCTGAACCATTTTCGCTTATCACATATTGCATGAGGAATAGTTTTGAGAACTACTGTCCATTTGGGATAAATTCCATCCACGAGATAATATCTATACTTGTATTCATTTTCATTTATTGTAAATGAAACGATTGGTTTTGTTCCATTACAAAGATTGTTGAATAATAGTGATTGGTTTAATACGTACGTTTAGATAGTTCTTTGAATCGGATATACCAAATTATGCATGCCAAAACCAAGTTATCTTGTGACGCTGCCACTTCAAGAATAACTGAATAAGAGTTAGACATACTAAAGTATGCATGCCAAAACCGAATATCTTGTAATCTCCCATGAGTTGTCCACATCAAGCCATTGGAAAGCTCCTCCACGCCCAATGTGTACAATCAGCACTTCCTAAACATCAAATAACAATTATATACACTATATATTTAACAAGAATTTAAAAAACTATTACTAAGAACTTTTTTAGAAATACCTAGCATGCCAAGAAAACCATGACCGATCACATGGTGATTGTATAAAACTTTTATGTTGTGCTTGGATGGTTTATGCAAATATTTTTTCCCGTACATTTTAATAACATCTTCACAAATTTCTTGAAGGCTTTTACGTGATGTTCGATCCGACATATTTAAGTATTCATCTAACAAAGCGAGAACATTTCCATAATCTAATTGACTAATTGCGGTTAAGTATTTTTGCAAAGTCGAGAAGCTTCTCTTATGTCTTACATCGAATTGGGTTCAAAAGTAATGATTTACGTTTTCCATTACCTTAACTATTTTTAATAATAGTTTCCTTCTCATCCGAAAACGCTCTCTAAATTCTAGTCTCTTAGAAAAATAATAAGCAAAAAGAGGATCATGCAAGTCAGCACGATTATCTCTTTTAATGTAAGTTCTTGATGAACATGTAGTGTTGCGAACACAAAAGACAACACAAAGTTGAAGACCGAAAGGAGAGACACAAATTTACGTTGACGTGTTTCATCCGAGTTGTTGAATAAGGTATGTCCGGTCCTCGATTATAATTAATAGTTAAATTTTACTGATCACTGACTGTAATTCATTATGAGATAACAGAATTAAAAGACGCACTTTATTATAATGATTGGTCATTATAAATAGGGTAGCTCAAACCGTTTAAAGGAGAAAGAGTGCAATATTTTGAGACAATTGTGACATTTGTTAATAGTTAATAAATGTATCAATCTCAACTCATTTTCTCCTCCCAATCAATATCCATAAAACATCGGTTTGAAATTTGAAAAAAAAATCGAAAAAAGGTAATGGCGGACCACATGAGGGCAAAAAAGCTGAATTTGGGACCACCGGAGGGAATAAACTGAGTTGGGATTATTCTCGGCCAATATGTGTTAGTTGAGATTATTTTAGACGAATTTGACTTAACTAAATAGGGTTTATCGCTTGGGGACAAAGCCAAATGTTGAAGGGTAATTTTGTAACATGTATTATTATTAATAGATTATTCACCCTAAACCTTATGAGATGGAGAAAACAAATTGAGAGAGTTTAGAGTTTGTAGAAACCCTAAACCCTACTTCCTTTTGTTGCCACCCCCTCTCCTCCGTCCTCACTGTCATCGCACCACCGGACCACCACACCACCGGCGTGCTCCGTCGCTGAGCTACTACCATTGTTGCCGCAAAATTGATTATGAGATTCAAGGGATTGGGTTTGAGGTGTTGGTTTCGAGTTCAAAGTTTGAACGTATGGTCAGGTTTAAGAGTTGGTAGTGTGATCGGGATTTCTAGCGGATTTATTTGTCGCATCAAAGTTTCGAGTTCGTTATTCGTCAAAGTCGATTTCTAAACACCATATGGTTGTCTTTTGTACATTTGTTTATATCACTTGTAACTGGATCGCTTGTGTGATATATATCTTGTTAATAACAAAGTTTTGAACTTTAACTACCGCTTTAATAATAAGGTGTTATTAGAATTCTGATATTTATATAAAAGGGTTTTTATATATTTAGTTAAAATTAAATGAGACCGTTGATTCCCAACACGAGTCATCGAAAGATGAGAAGACAAACCCGTGGTTGAACTTCAATTGGTGATGATTCAACATTTTTTTAGAGTGTGAGATTGTTTGAAAGTGATGATTTATGAAGAAAATTATGACAAAAATGATTAATCTATGTTGGTATTTGAAGCGAGATATATATATTTTTTAAACTTGGAAATACCCGTTGGAGGAAGGGACCCACCTCAATGGTTGAAAATGTTCAAAATCTAACGGGTGTAACGAAGTGAGTGAAGCCTCATTTCCACCCTAATTTTCAAGGCCTAGACTCGGTGGGATGGTGTTCCTGTCAGGGTTCAGACGGGTCGTCTGTCTCCTCTAATATAAAATGAATTTTTGTCATTTAAAGATTAGAGGTTCATGTAAATCATAGACACGCATACTTGTTCTTGAGAGTAATTATGAGTTTTGTTCGGTAGAAAATTTTTGGATTGAACGTCGTCTCCACCTTTTACCTAATACTCAAAACCAAACCCAAAACTTGAAAACAAACCCAATCGAACAAAACCACGCTTAAATTATTAATTTTATGTTGTGGTGGGGCCAACTTATACATATAGCATTTTTGTTACTGTTACTCGTATAGGCATATGTGATACGGGTGCGATTTATGATGTTACATATGTATGATATGGGAGCATACATGATGCTTATAATGTTATGTATGCATGATGATAGTTGGTGGATGAGATAGGCATGTATGAAATTTTGTTAAAGGTAATTTGAATGAGTTACATATCATTAGTAGAGGCGGATCTAGATTAATATATCATAGTAATAGTAAAAAAAATTCACTATTGGGTAGCGCTAATGACCACGGGTTACCCATAGCATACGTCTGCCCCTGGTCATTAGCCCACTTGATCGTATGTAGTTTGCCATTTTAAGTGAAAAAATCTGCGTCCTAATCTGTAAACCTTATGCTTTTTGTTCAGATGAAACTAAAATCCATCACTATTTGGTAAGTCATACATCTTTGTCACTAAACCAAACTAATGATTACTTATGGAGTGTTTAATTGAAATTTACCCACACGTTGTTTTCGTCGAGATTTAATTAATCAAGCAAAACCCAAAACAGGGTGACAAATAGTTACTCACGTATAATATTTTTTCGATTTGTTACATGACTTATACATCCATTTTGTAAAGTGCTACGCCTAGTGGACTTAAATTGGCTAGTAGCCCATTTTGAAATTTTATAAAGCCCAACGCTAGTGGCTCCAAAATCCTTCAATGGGCAACTTTTTTTTTTTTTTTCCCGATAGGTCGTTTTAATAGGGGTCTTAATCATACTAGAAGAATGAATCATTTTTCTAAAAAAATCATATGAATCATTTTATCTGTTCATATAATATTATATAGAGATTACACATATTCCCTTTTACATAATAAATTAGTCAAACCTAAAGTTTAATTATACATATCCCATTTGACATAATAAATTACTCATTTACTCATTCTTTTACACAAACTAAAAGAAAATATAAAAATATATTTATCAATATCATTAAGGGTAAAATAGTAAATTAAAATGTTATTTTAAAGAAATTGGGTAAATATCTGATATATGTTTTTAGGAAGGGGAAATATGTAATTGAATTTAAGGAGTGGGTAAATATGTAATAAATGATCTTATGAAGGGGATATATGTAAATGTCTCTATTATATATTCATGTTTATCAAGATTTTCTTCAAAAGTTGTAATATGAATACTTCTAAGTATGAGCATGAATTTAGAAATGAGTCTTTATATATAATAAAGTACCACCTAAAAATCATATTTATACTAATAGTAAGGTATTACACTGGGCTATAAATTTAGGGCCATCAAATGATAAGGGCCTGAAACATTTGCATTACTTATTAAGTCTATAAAGATAGCCCTTGTAACATGCCTTGTTTCATGGGAAATCGAGTCATCTTGTGTGGGGAGAAATGAAGAGACGAGGTATAGTGTGATGATTGGTGGTTATTCGTGGAATAAGACACAAAACCCGTACCGCTAACAGTTTGAATGAGGTAGCGTGTGATGATTGGTCCTCGTATTTTGATATCTTTTATAAGTTTAATCTCATTCTAAAAATTTGAATGAATTTAGTTTGTTTGGTATGAGGTAATATATAATGGACAAATGAATAAAATGGATCATTCTATGTTATTATTATGTTTTGTTACCTTATAGGAATGAAATAAATCAATACTTTTTGTTATTTGGTAAGCAGGAAAAAACAAACGAAATAAATAAAAATCTCTAAAAAGTATAAAAATACCTAGTCATGGTTATGGGTCGGGTCTTGGTTCAAGACATTGATTGGATCCTAGTTCGATACATGGGTCAATACATGAATCAAGTCATGGATTGAGACATGGGTTGGGGCACGGTTTGAGGAATGGGTCATGACATTGGTCGGTTCATGGTTCAGTTCATGGGTCGGGTCATGCGTCAGTTCACGGACCTGGTTAGTTTGTTCATGAATCGAGTCATGGGTTGGGTCTTTGATCGAGACATGGGTCGGGTCATGATACAAGACATGGGTCAAGTCATGAGTTGAATCATGGTCTGAGTCATGATTCAGGGAATAAATCGACATAGGTCAGGTCATGACTTGGTAGATGGCTCTGTTAGCCAGTGTTTTGAACTACTTCTGTAATAAATAAAAATCACTGAACTTGTTTCCCGAACAATCGGTTCATCGATTAGGTCATGACGAACAAATTTTCATCTGATAATCACGATTCAAAACAATCGGATACAGAAATAACACCAAGGACCAATTCCTTCAACAATCGGTAACAATATCCTTTTCTATCACCATTTATATGCTCATACATCTTACTTTCATTCACATTCCGTCTGTATCTGAAGCAATCGACTGAACATCACTCATATTCGTGTAATTGATCTTATTAAACCTTCAAAATTAGCTTGTTAAAGTATCTGCTTGTAGTGATCATGCTTTGAATTAAGTTTCTGTGTTTTTGTTATGGTTCATAATTGCAGATTTGTCATTTGAACAATCATTGTACTGTATATAACATATTGTAGTAAACTATGAAATCATAAACTTTATTCATAAACTTTATCATAAACATATTGTAGTATTTGATAACTTGCATAGATAAGAAACAACTTTATTCAGATGACATGCTTATTATATAAGTATATAACTAACTAGTTTCGCCACCATAGCTTTATTTATTTACGCGCTTCCATCTTCATGCTTCGTTCTTTAGTTGGGGGGAGATATACCTACGTATCCAACTCCGACGGTAAAGAAAGCGATTGATTGCATTAACAGATAGATATACATGTGATCATTCCCAAAGATCATGTCGTAACAAGCAACGTAAAGCAGGAACAAGCCCATCACTATCTCTGAGAAAAGAAGCCTGTTTATCATTTCAAATTGTTAGCATTATGTGAATGATATAAAGGTTAATTAATTAGCATCTGTTGAGTAAGTTACTTTTCGAAAAAGCGTGAGCGGTTTCTAGTTGGAGCTGGTGGTGGCCTGACTCTGCATTTCTGCTTTGTTGTATTTCCAAGTTTTTCTGTCACGACCCACTCGTTGACACGGTTTGCCCCTAAAAGTCCTATAATTGTTGCTTTGGATCGATGAAACGACATGACGTTTTCAAACAGGATCCAGAATACAAGAAGATGCAATGACCTGTGTGAAACAAGATGCAATTTTAAGCTGTTAGTTTCTTATATTTTTAGTTTTAATTCTCTTTATCTTGGTATCATTTTTCGTTACCTTAGGGTGCATGATGAGTTCAGAATGGTGATTGTTGCGGGGATGTATATGGCTACTGCTTTTGGAAGATGAACTTCTGGAACCATGATGCTTATCGGTATAACAATGCAGTAGAAGAAAAAGGTGACCCAGTGTGCTATTATCTTCCTTACGAAGAAGAACGCGTAGAGGACATGGAATTTCTTCCAAAAGGATACCCTCTGCATGTTAAAGTAAGATAATATCATTTGTAAATGTTATTAGTATAAACTATAAAGCAAAAGATTAAGCAAGTAGTTATACCTCACAAGAGATAATCTCTTTTGACATTTTTCTGAACAGATTAGCTGGACCGCATGACCATCGATGCTGTTGGTATCGATAAGCTTTGAAGGTACTTGGGAGTTCATTTTTGACCTATGCAATAGAATACATTAGCTGTTTATTCATGTAGTTATATCAATTGGGTTAATAAGTATTTATATATTATATGTCACTTACATCTAGATCCCCAACAAAGACAAATTTCCACCCCTTGAGGCTGGCCCGAACCGCAAGATCCATGTCCTCCACAGTGGTTCTATCCTTCCAGCCACCAGCATCTTCAATCGCTTTAATACGCCAAACACCAGCAGTCCCTTACGCCATAAAAAACAATAATTTCATTAAAATTCATGATAATTCTCTTTAAAGTTATTTGAGCGAAACAATTTTAAATTCTGGCTTACCGTTGAACCCAAAAAACTGACAAGTAGAAGAACCCACTTCTTGCTCAATAGTGAAATGATAGGCTAGTGACATCTCTTGGAGTCGAGTCATTAGGCATTCGTTAGCATTTACTACAAAGAACACTTATTAGTTATGAACTTATAATAAAATCTGAAAAGTTGTAAATTGACTATTATAGGACAGTGTAATTTTTACCAAATTTCCATCGAGCTTGTACTAATGCAAGTTCTGGATTTATAAGGAGATAAGGTACGGTTCTCCAAAGAAAATCCTTTTCTGGCTGGAAATCTGCATCAAATATGACTACAAATTCACAATCCAACACATAATCTTTAGTTAAACCTTCACGAAGAGCACCAGCTTTGTATCCATTTCTGTTGTTTCTCGTTTCATATTTGACATTCACTCCTCTCTGTATCCATTTTTTGCACTCCACTTCTACCAGTGACTGTATAAATTAAGTAATTTAATTGATAAATAGATAATCCATATTCTGGTACGTAGTTGAGATTTTAATCGTGTGTGTGTTGGGGGGGGGGTGGATTACCCTTAGGATTCCATTGGTGGAGTCGTCGAGAACCTGAACAATGAGACGGGCGGATGGCCATTTAAGAGAACAAGCAGATCCAATGGAGAGCTTGTAGACCTGAAAAGAACGTGTATTGTAAAGTTTATGCACTGAACAGACATAATACATATATTAAATCAAACATATATACCTCTTTTTCATTATACATAGGTATCTGAATCAATACCATCGGGTAACTTCTGTTCTGCTCAAGATCTTCCTTTAAGGATTGCAACTTGTACTGCCTGTACTTTTTTTGGCCTGTAAACTTCACCAGAAGGATGACAATAGTCATATAGACCCGCTCAATAAACATCATTATAGACATCACTACACATATACAAATTGCAACTGTCAATGGTGGCAGCACCACTGAAACCCTGATATCCCGCCACATATCGATGAAACTAGCTCTAAAGTCAGAGGTTGATTTCATCGCAGGCTCGCCCAGAAACAAATTTCTCATGGTGAATGAAGTTTACAGATTACAGAAATTGTTCAGAGCAGGGTGCTTAGAAAGATTGAAGCTATGCTTTATATAGGAAAGGATCGGGCCTTGGCTGAAGACGCTGACATGGCACTGACTTAGGTGGAAGATGGTGGTGCATTGAGTGAACCGCTAAAAGTGGGCCTCTGGCACCGACAGTGACGTGGGCAGTAGGCAATTCACTTATTTCTGATCAAGGTAATAAATCTGTAAATCTCTATAGATTATGGTTTCTTTGCTCATGTTAGTGATATATACATGTTAATTAGTTGAATGACGGATAAGGTGATGAATCTGAGAGCGAGATTATAAATAGAAAGTTTTACAATGAGTAGCTGGAATTTAGTCTTAATTGAGAAATTTGCTTCTGTAAATCTCTAGATTATGGTTTCTTTGTTCATGCTAGTGATATATACATGTTAATTAGTTGAATGACAGATAAGGCGATGTATTCGAGAGCGAGATTATAAATAGAAAGTTTTACAACTAGTAGCTGGAATTTAGTCATAATTGAGAAATTCCCTTCTGTAAATCTCTATAGATTATGGTTTATTTGTTCATGTTAGTGATATGTACATGTTAATTAGTTGAATGCCGGATAAGGTGATGAATCTGGGAGCGAGATTATAAATAGAAAGTTTTACAATGAGAAGCTGTAATTTTGTCGTAATTGAGAAATTCACTTCTGTAATTATTTTTAGATTATGGTTTCTTTGTGCATGTTAGTGATATATACATGTTAATTAGTTGAATGACGATAAGATGATGAATCTGAGACCGAGATTATAAATAGAAAGTTTTTACTATGAGTAGCTGGAATTTGTCGTAATTGCGAAATTCGTGGCTTTATTTCAATGCTCACGTAAGGGACGAGTAGAAAACATCTATTTTTAGTTTTAAATTTACTTGTAAAACTCATGATTAGCATGCATTTATATTCGATAACGCTATCGAAGGTCTCGGTGCTCTTATTGTTTGCCATCTGTCTCACTGACTAATCGAATCATCAACATCTTAGACACATAAGTAAGTAGGTGATAAGGATCCTGCATGTACCTTTCTCAAACCATAAGCTTATTTAATACTGTAGCTAATCTTAGGAGATTAATATGTGATTATGGGTATGCTAGATATTGGAAGTTAAGCACTTTTTAAGAATATGTGCATAAGTGAGATACTGTTCTTGATTATATAGGCTGCTACTTAGAATATTGTAAAGACACTATATTTGAATTTGGTTATTGGCATTTGAGTTTGACATGTGTTCTAAGAGATATGCAGAACAAATGATTTTTTTTATCATTCTTATAGTAAATTACAATTGTTTTTGTTTTCTTGATCCTTGTTCTTTTTTATTACTATTATCAGATTTGGTTATTTTATATTTGCTGAATCCTATGGAAATTTTAATATATGACTTAATAGTTAATACGCAGTCTAATAAGTATTTTACTGTAAGTAAACCTTTGTTGTCAAAGGCGATAAGCGCAATGGCCTCGCCTAGGGCCTCGGCGCAAAGCACAAAAAAAAACGCTCGCCTGAGACAAAAAAAAGCGCACAAAAGAAAAATAAATTATAAACATTTATGCAATATAAATTAATACCAAAAGCAATACCAAAATCAATACCAATACTAAACATTCAAAACCAACAACAAAATCAATGCGAAAATCAATACCAAAAAGTAAAAACCATACAAAAAAACAATACCAAACATTCAAAACCAATAGCACATAACTAGAAAAAGCGATAGGCGCAATGGCCTCGCTGGGCTTTTTTTCCTCGCCTAGGCGCAAAGGCGAGCGCTTTTGACAACAGAGAAGTAAACACAATAAGACCTCTCAACAGTAATTTTATTGACCAAATTGTCCCACAGGCAAGTAGGTAGCAACAGCATTAGCTTACTAAAGAAGTTTGCTACAATTTTCGTGGAATATAAGCGAGGATTAGTGTAATACAGAAACAACAAGAACAAGATTGCCATTTGTTTCTCTTGTTTGAAAAAATGTGATTACAAAATCTATATTTTTAAAATACTATTTATTTTCATCTTATGAATTATTAATGTGTTATATATTACAAAATCTATATTTTTAAAATAGTTATCTAGGTTTTCTAATAAAGCTGCTTATTCTGCTTAGCATGTTTTATGAATTATGCATTTGACTGCATTTCAGATGACATGTGACCCCTTTGACCCATTTAACCAGTGTCAGAAAGTTAAACATTTTAGCTCAATCTAATCGAGTAAAAACATCACCCCGCCCATTTGTATGGAAATGGTTCAAAATTTCAAATATTTTGGTACCTCATTTTTAGGCATAGATGGGGAGAGTGGTATTGTGACTATTGTCATTGCTGCAGTTTCTCCCCATCTTGTACTTTTGACGTCATTGTGTCTCTCTACAACTAAATTAACAATGACATAAAACTGGGATGCCAAAACATGTTTACTGCATCTTTTAGGATAAGATAATCTTTCTTTAATCGTCTTACACACCCTAAACTCTTATATGTTATGTCCTAGCCAGGATTTGCCCAACATGATATCCACTCACTGACATGAAGACACTTCTAAGTTTGCCAGATTTTTTTGGGTGCATTTTCAATCATCAGCCATTTGTTGAAATGTGCAGTTCTCTACTAAATTTATTTAAAAAGTTGGTAACTTTGAATGATTTAAAAGTTTTCTATCTGCTCAAGCTAACTGCAGTCTTGATTCTTTCTGGAGGCAATTTACAAATGCCAAACTCTGTCATGCATTCTTTTGATCATATTTTTGGTCAAATAGTTAGTGTTTGTTTCTTGAGTTTACTCTCTCTAGTTTGATGTTTGTTGGTGTCATATGGATGATGTTCCTAGAGTTTAGTATATTTCTTTTTGTAACATCTTATTCGTCGACATGTCATGAGTTTTGTGTGAGGAGGGAAAGGTAGATTTTTAAATTAAACGGCCTACGATACGATTAAGATATACTTTTTTTTCTCTCTCACATGGCTCTCAACATGGTTTGTCATGTTAGAAATTTAACACAAGTGTGTCTCGGTCCTTGTGCCAAAATAGGGCTCTTAATTGAGTTAACATGTTCGGGTTTTAGGTTAATAGGGTCAGGTTAGTGATGTGAGGCTCAATCATTTTATAATTTTATAAGGGTCCTCAAAGCCCAAGCAGATATATTGAAGGTATGATACCTTGTTTCTATCTAAGAGGATAAAGTTCAAATCTTCAAGGTGAATGGGAACCTACCGAAAACCCGAACCGCTTGAACCTTTCATACTCGAAGTGTAAATTGCGCAAGCACAGCTGGAAATCGGACCGCGGCGCAATGACTAGGACTCGTGTCAAAGGACTTTTGAGCGTGAGTTGCCATTAGCACTTATTCTCTTGCAAGCAACAAAATATAAAGGGGGGAGACATAAAAGAAAGAGCCAAAGTGGTATTTTTTAATAGGCTTTGCATTTGGAATAAGACTAATTTAGATCTAGAAGAATGGGTGAAGGCTTTCGAAAAAATGAATATGCAAAGGGTAAGGTAAAGAGGAAGTCTTTTTAACAACCAACCTGACATAAGGATTCTAGCTTGCCCATTTAGAGCAGACGGAGATTCTCGGACAAGAAAAAGCGGCACTAACATCTATTAGACAAGACCAAGAACAAAGCCATCCATGCCCTCGGGGAAACTAGTGATGATTGCTATTAATGCAGCTCTTGAGGACGTGTACATTAAGGTCTTTGCTGATTCCTATCAGCATGGTGCACCTCGGAGGGGCATGAAAAGGTTGTGGACACTTGACCAAATGAATAGGGATTTGGCTAGCCATTAGACATTGAGGAGGAGAATCCGATATGAATGTTTTTTTATCCACTATGCGCTAACTAAACGCGTACTCTCATGATTAACTTATGGACAGGGGAATTGCGTGAATGACCTGACTGACCTAACCTAAAGTGGATCCTCCTCCCTTGGTGGCGGATCTCGTTTGAACGACACTATGAACCGATTCGGAGAAAGAAGAAGCATGGCATGAGATAGGCGTCAATAATTTTCGATAGCGAATTACTTGACTCGTTGGATGGAGGTAGAGCCTTCCAACTCAAGCACAAAATCTATGTTGAGTCAACAATAATCCAAAGGGGCATCACAAAGCGTGATAGAGACCAGCCGCTTGTATATAGGGTTCCAAACATGTGCTTCTTCAAATATCGTGTCCTAATATGGGCTTCAAAGCTTGACTAAGAGAAAGTGGAAAGAAAAGGGACGTGATAGCTTCAAGCAAACTAAAGCTCTAACAAGTAGGAATGCATATAGATAGTTAGTAATAAGATACGACTTTTAGGAATTGATTATTTGATTGAATAGCAGAAGTGCTACTTAGTAGTAGAAACTCAAAGAGCACTTTTTTATTTTTTTATGCTTTATATCCCGTCTACTTTAGGTATATATTAAGAGTTGTTTTAAATTCTGTAAGGGCTTTTTGTCTAATGGCCAATGTTGTATTTTTAGTGGTAATGAGTTAATTTCTCAAACGTTCAACGTGGGACGTTTAACATATGTCGATTCGTGTATTGATGTTGTGCCAAGTTCAATAAACGTTATAATTCAACTAAATGACATCATTATTATTGGTACTTTGTGTGATTAGGCATGGCAATCAGCGACGGATCTAGACAAAAATTTCAGAGGTAACGCTAAAAAGTTTTCCACTACGGGTAACGTTATACCTAAACGTAAAAAAAATTGTATGCATTAAAATCATTTACCCTAAGAATGAAACTTGTTTTAGTCAATATATTTGTTTGTTTTGGTTAATCATTTGAAACTTATTACTAGCTTTGGGTCAAAAGTGAAAGTCCAAGACAAAAATGTAAAATAATTTTTCATAAAAAATGCAATAAATAAACCATAATGGGAATTGAACCCACAACCTTTTGATCAATGTCAAACATGCTAATGCACTATGCTATGAGATTAATTGATGTTTTAAACCCACTTTTATTATATATACACATACATACTTATATTCAAAAACCTTTGGTTAAAAATAAAAATTTCCTCGACGAGGTACAAGTTCAAGGGTAGTGGGTGCTACCCCTCCATATACTATAGGTTCGTCCTTGATGGCAATTTTCTTAGTCGTGGTGGGTTAATCTGTCAAGCTCTTAAAATGACATGTCAATTTTAAATATTACATGAGAGGATCTTATTTGTTGTATCAGTGATTGATGTAAAATTATCTCGAAACGATGTTCTGAATGAAATTTTTTTACATATGATTGAAGTAGCGTTAGGTTTACACACCATATTGAAGCGTCTTCTCGTCATTTGGGACACCGTTACGAGATAATTATTACATCGATCAACTCGTATTTTCCTTCTGATCAAAAGCCTAAATGTCGGGGGTGGAAGAAAAAAAACTTAACGCTATTAGTTTTTTTTTAATGATCCTTCGTTTGTGGTAAAAATGATCAAATGTGGGACCGTTATCATGTATTTTGTTAGTTGGGACCTCTGAAGAGGAAAACATGATAGTTGCGACCTGTTAAAAACCAATAAACCTATCTTTAATGACAAATGAGTTAATTTCTCCTAACTCACAACATGATTTACCCTGTTGAATTTTATCATGAGAGGATCGATCCTTTGTCAGTGTCGATTTCAATCAGTTTCCATGTGCATAAAACCAATAGCTACTCTTTATCTAATTAACCATGAAACCAATAGTGACTTTTAAAGTTATAATAACATGGTGGATTGTATGTTAAATTCTATGCATCTAAAAGAAGAGGTATAAATTAAAGGGATTTAAAAATCACCACCATAACATAACATACAAGAAAACAAGAAATTTATAATGGTTTTCCTTTTCTAAGGGCTAGTGGGTAGTTTTGTTAGGTCTACCTTTGATTATTTTTATTTTATTTTTTCAAAGCATTTGTTGAGTAAGAAAAGTGGGCATAATATTCTTTACTTGAATTACAAGTCCTTGATCTTTCTTTTATTTATCTTCTATTTTCAAGAAATAAACAAAACTTTAACATATAATTTTTTGATATATAAACTTAATAACATGTATGCAATTCTAATTTTAGTATCTAAGATTAGAGTAAAGGGCACCCTTCGAGTAAAGGGTTAAGGGTTTGGCATGTTTGGAGTGGAACACCATCGTCAATGCCGTTGTTAGGAATGTTGGGGGTTCAGAGGGATCATGAATTTGATGAACCTATAAATTTTTTTCTTTTTTTTATGTAGGGATTCTAAAGTCTTTTTGTGTTTTTTTGTGAGTGTGTATTAGAGAGGGTTCGTGGTGGTGTACCTCATTAATTTCGTTCAAAACGATCATTTTAGGGGTTGCAAGGTGATATCCGTTTATTAGTTGGTTGAATAAGTTTAAGGGGTTTAAATAAAATGTTCTCATCATACTAATAGTTTTATAAGAAAATAGATAATTTTTTGCCATAAAATATTTTATTTATGTAGATAAAGAGAACACACATAAAGTAAATTTGATGATAAGTAACTCAATTTGTGGTAGTTATTAGTTTACTAAAAATAAAAACAAACATCATGTTTGAGAAGCTTAAACTTCACAAAAGAAATTGGATAAGATTAGACATTTACCATACATCTACAGGACCACAAGTAGTAAGAAGTGCAAAAGTTGAAACAAAAGACCAAATTGTCCTTGATGTAAATGATTAAAATAGAAAGGAGCTAGTGGCATGTTCTAAAATAAAGAGTAAACATGCTCAAGGAGTGAATGATGATAAGTGTATAAATACTTGAATGTTGACTAGTTAGAATGATGATATTAGAATGATGATAACCTTGTAGACTTGTAGTTAATCATATACAATAAGAGAGAGAGTGAAAATTTAAAGTTAAATGATAATAGGATCAAGAAAAACAATGAGTTATACGGTTGTACAATCTTAATATCACAATTCACAAGACAAATAATAAATCAATATATTTGCACGGTTTTTAAGTATTTTTTTAACGTTAAATATAGGACTTTGTTTTAGAGGGCACGTGTTATCTTAATCGGGTTCATTTATCCGTTTTTTAGTTCAGACTGTACCCACAACCTCCACATGAGGAAACCTACCTTTTGGTGAGAAAAACCTCATGACCCAACCTAGAAACTTCATTTTTTTTCTAACTGGGGTTTTTAAGTACTTTACTTAGAAATACACAATATTTGAATGATTAAGTACTGATTAAGTATTAAATGTTTTCTAAATAAAACAAGATTTTAAGAGAGGTCATTTTTTGGTATGGAAAATCATTTGTTTCATAAAAGAGAGTTTGAGAGGTAAAAAAATAACTAGGATAGTTGATGAAGACAAAACTTTATGTTTAATGGAATTTTACAAAAATATTTATATATAAGGGTAATAAGTTTTTTTTTAAAATGTTTTTATTTAATCCTTGTGTAGCATGCGGATATTAAACATAATTAGTTACTCTCCGTCTCATATTAGCTGTCATGAGACCCAAGACACACACACTTTAAGAAAATTTTTGATTATTATAATTTTAAGCTATAAAATGACAATAATGCTCTTAACTTAAAATTAATGTCATTATTTGTGTCAAATAATTAGGGGCAAAACTGGAAATTACGATTATAATTTTGAAAATAGACATTTAAATTATGACAATAAAAAATAGAACAAAACATTTAAAATAGGATGGAGAGAGTGTTAATGGTTGAGGTGTTGGCATGTGGTACAAGTGACCTAAGCTCAAGCCTTGTCATCATCATCATTTTGTTTTGGGATATCATGCTCAGTGAAGAGGAAAACCGGTGGGGCTTAGGCTAATGGTTCGATCTTAAGGACGATCGGGTTTTACCACTTGTTAGAGGTGCCTAAAAATACTAGTTTCCAACCCGACCCGACAACCCAACTTGCACCCAAACCAGTATTCCATAAATCGGGCACGGGCTTAAAAACCCAACGATTTTTATTTTCCACCCTGAAACTGGTTTGTACCCGGTTATTTTGAACCCGGCCTAGTCTGCTGATCCAACTCGATTTATTTAACATTAGAAACTGTGATAATACAATGTTTTTGGCATTTTACTGTTTTTTTACCCAACAGGTCCCTACACTATCAAGGTTCAAATAGGTAGGGTTTATACCCCTTTGAAACCCAACCTAGTCTAAACCGGTTGGTCACAACCACGATTTGGATTTTGTTCACCAAAACTTGGTTAAAACTTTGTTGGGTTAAAACCTAAACCGAGTTGAGCTCAAAACCCGATTTGTACACCTTTACTACTAGTGGCCTTCAACCGTGTGGGTTTTCCCCAGGGGTCGGGACGTGGAGTTAAGTGGGTTAGGGCCTCTTTGTGTCTAGGTTAGGCTAGTATGTGTTTAGCATTGATCATTGGGGTGCCGCGTACGGAGTACCTGACATTGTCTTTACTGACCGTTAAAAAAATTATTAAATCAAGTTTTGGTGATTGTAATTTGCTAGTCTCCCCCTAGCTCTATTTAAATATAATATGTTCATTGTTATTAAAAAAAATATTAGATCAACTGATTCAAAAAACTAAATATCACAAATTCAAGATGCGTGTCTTAGGAAAATCAAATAATACGAAAAATAATGATTTTGTAGAGAAAATATCTACGGAAAAGTTATTTGACTTGCTTTTTGCATGGAAGTATAATAGTTTTTCAATAATTCCAACCAAAATCTAACACTTCATCCGTCAAAAAATAATATAACCATTTCATTTTATTATATATTCAATTGACAACTTTAAAATATATTTAACCATTTTGTAATGATTATTGGCAACATAATACTTGTATGTTCATGTAATCATTATATACATAGACATATTACATTAGGGGGTAAAAATGTGAATGTATTTTATATTTTGATATAGTTATTTAAAACATAAAAATCTAAGGATGTTATATAGATTTTCCAACAAAAGTTATTAACTTGTACTTAAAAAGTTCAACATGTTCTATTTAGCTACAATTGAGCATGACCATAGAAAAACATTAAGAGGTCCTCAAAAGGAATTGTTTCTTTATTTTTTCAACAGCAATTGTACTACTATGCTTAAGAATTAAGATGACATATGTTATTTTAGATTGGGTCTACTTATCTGTTTTCTAGCCGGGAACACACCACTGCTCAAGAGTTGATCTTAGTTGGGACGGGACCGGGGATAGAGGACCGCCCTTCTATTTTTTCCGTCGATAATGTTAATTTTCTGCCCGGTAGCTTGAAATTTGTTATACATATTGAGTTCGATCCTCTTAAAAAGATTGAAAACAAAATATGCATTTCTATCTAATTGTTCAAGCTCCGTCACTAACTCTCACCTCTACGAAAACCCATCTTAAAATGAACTCCATTTGACTAATTCAATAGTTAGACAAGTTATTATAAAAAGCTATCATGTAAATTTTGTTCAAATGTAAGCACTTTAATATACATAAATTATTTTAGTAATTTTTAGTGCATTTACATTGATGAATATTGTTAGATCGGATAATTTTTCTTTAAATCTTTTTAAAAGTATTATAAACAGATTGAAATTGTGTATATACTTTAGCATCTTGTTTGACAAGTATGTAACAAGGCTTCACCATTTTTCGCCAAATGAGCTACCTTTTTACCATGTGATATAAAACTCTTTATTTTATCTGCATTAATATATTACATTTGTTACAACAAGAAAAAAAGTTGTTCTCTTATTTTGATATTATAATAGGAAAAAGACGATAGTAACATCACTTTATTCTGAATATAACATATCAACTATCAATCGTATTATTTAATAATGAAAATTTAAAATGCTGATTGATAAGTACTAAATGATTAAAAATTTGAATGGTTAAAAAAAATTGTTTGGTTGAACATCCGAATGAGAATATAAAAAAAAATTCATTCACTTCGTCTCACATTAAAATGGTGACAAAAACATACTTGGCTTTATATATGCAAGTCTTTATGACATTTAATTTAGCACCCACCCGCACACAAGGGGAGTAGATTTGGTTCGAATTCCTTGAAACAATGTGTGACCAACGGACAAGAGTGCAGCTCCAAATAACCAGGTATGTGCGATGACGGTTTTTGCACTTTTATTTTTTGGTTGTTTTTGGATTTTTTTTACAGTTACCCTCTAATTCGGCCAGACCTCCATTCATTCAGACGTCTTGCCCAAACACCTTCATGTCTGACCGAGTCAGACCTTCACCTCTGAATAAGTTCATTCAGACCAAAACAAACACCCCCTAAAATATAAGAGTACATATAATGAAAAAGATCAAACGACTCGTGACAAGAACAACATCAAAGATTTAAAGGCCCGAGGCTAGTTAGAAAACTAGGCCCCAATCGAAAAAAAGTTATTATTAATGCAAAACATCTATAACAATAAACATAACATAATTATAGTTTTAGAATTACATCTATTAGGGAGTGGATCGATAGCCCAAACTCTATGCTCGGTTCGGAGAAAAAAAAAGATATCGCTACAATGATTATAATGGCGACAGTGTGGTTTATTTGGTTGGCAAGGAATGATATGTTGTTTAATACCATGCCTTTGTCGGTGGACGTCGTAGTCGAAAAGATCAAGGTGAATACTTTTCTTTGGCTTAAATATCGAGTAAATAGAGTAGATGTTATGTGGCATATATGGTGTAATAGCCCATGGATCTAGTTGTTTGTTTTATTTTGGATGTAATTATTTCGTGGTCTTAGCATCTTGCTAATGTCCTCGTTTGTTATTAATATATTGCCGTTCAAAAAAAACCAACGATTCATGCATATCTCCTATCATTTTATAGGGCCTTATTTTAGTAAAATAACAATATATACCGTTGAAAAATAACATATTCTTGATTTAAAAGATATAAAAACATTTGACCCCCTAGAGAGCGGGCCATGAGTAGTGAACCTGAGCCATGGTGAAATACAACCTTGACTCACGACATAAAAATATCGAAACATGTAGAAAACATTTTATCTTTCTAACTAGTTCACATAAGATACAAAGAAAATTGTAGATTTAGACATTTAGTTGAGTCTCACCCAAAGTAATTCATACGGGTGGCTAGTTCACGACTCCCCGACGATAATTCGTATATTCAGTCTCCCGAGTTAAAGATAACATTTCAAAACGCTACGTCTTTAATTTTAAGATACCTATCATGCCACATATTTCGCTTATAAATTCTTCGGTTTGAAATGTTACAGGACCTGGTAAGAGAACGAGGACCTGATAAGAGAACGAAAAGAAGAACACGATAAATACGATAAATGTTTTATTTTTGAGGAAAAAAAATAAAATGTATTAAAAAAAGGAATTTGTACAAACCCTCATTAGATTTCCCTCCTTCCTCAAATTGGTCTTGTTGAGCCAACGCCTCACAACACCTTCATCTCTTTTCTCTAATCAACCAACACGTTTTACAACAACACAACACACAACACACAAACTCACTTCATCATCATCATCATCATCATCATCCTCTGCATATCTTCAACCCCCAATTTCACAACCCACTACTCAAATCTTCCAATTTCCTCTTTTCATCTCCAAACCCTTAATTCCTCCTCTCAAATTCAGATCCAATTCGCTTCAATTCCATCTCGGTATCTCTCCAATTCCTCTTCCGTTCATGAATTTTCACGTTAATCATGGGATCGAATGATAATTTGGAAAATGGCGTTGGAAATACAACAAACCCGTTTCCACTTGGTTCTAGAGGACCCGGGTCGACCCGGTCATGGGGAACAACAACAGGGTCGGGTCAATCCGTTTCAACTAGCGGTAGCGCCGGGTCACCGTCGACCCGAAGTGAAGCAGCAATGGCGGCGACACCTGCGAGTGAAAACACGTTTTTGAGATTGAATCACCTTGAAATTCACGCTGATGATGCTGGATCTCAAGGAGCTGCTGGGTGAGATTTGTGTTTTTGTTGATTGTGTATTTGTGTTTATGTTATTGTTTTATGTATTGAAAGTTTAAACCTAGTTCGTTGACTTTTAGATTGACATTAATCTGTTAATTGTAGGAGATAAATTGTTATGTATCTTGATACAAGTTTGCTTATAACATAAAATCCCCAATTATGTTATGTTAAATGTGTTGTTTTTAAAGCTTAGGGCTTGATTGATGTTAATGTGTTGAATGATTTAGTGTTATTTGTGGTTTAGTTTCATAGAAAATGTGGCAGATTGAATTTTAGTTTGAGTTTATCAGTTAAAAAAAGTTTTACTTGATGACACTGATGAGTGAGCTTTAAACAGTAATAAGAAGAAAAAACGAGCTCAACGTGCAACGGGAGGAGATAAAGGTGGTAGAGGGCTTCGACAGTTTAGCATGAAAGGTTTATTCTTTGCAGTATTTTTTCTTTTTTGTCATAAAAGATTATTCTTTTATATTTCTTGAATATTGATGTGTTCACACTATACAAGGTTTCTTATGTGGGCTAAAGGTGGCACTTTCAACTCATTTATGAGCGAATGGGTTGATTTGGGTTTATATTTTTTTATCCAGCGGAAACAACGGATAGCATTTTTGAAAGTTATTATTTTTACAATGTAGTGTTTTGTAGTTTGTACACAATTGTCAATGTATAAATTTTTGCATCTGTTTTGACCTATACTAAGAAGTAAACACTCTGGACCGAATCTGTGTTGACCCGTTATCCAGTTCCCGCCCTGCTCTTTTTGTTGCCTTCATGGGCTAATGCTTTCGTTGATTTTTTTATGCCTAGTGTGTGAGAAAGTTGAAAGCAAGGGAAGAACAACTTATAATGAGGTAAGAGGATTTATTTTGATCGTTTTCTTGAGTTCTCGTCATGCTGTATTTGTCGTGTTTGTGTTCCTTTCTTCTCAGTGTTTATCGGTAGGGATGTTTGGTATGTGCCTTAGAACGTATTATCTTATTACTGTGACTTGTGGTTTCAATTGCAAGTTTGTAGTGTTTTACAAATACTCAGTAATGGATAGTTATTTTCATATCAGCTGCAAGAACTGATGTTTTTTTAAACTGAATCTCCATGCTTAAATACTTGCATTGTCTAGTATTTTTTATGCTTCTTTGATATATTTATTATATGCTTGTTTTGTAACTTTTGGCATGTAGATGTCTCTACTCTCTAATACTTATGTTTGCTTTTATTGTTGAAATTTGTTTTTGTATTTCAAACCATTTTATAAACGTGTCTTCTTTGTATTTACCCAACGGATAGTATGTGTATGGGTTTAACATTTCTGTGATGGTTATAAACTCGTTGCGCTTATGAAATTGACTCAGTATCAACAAAAGTTTATATTTGTATAATATTATTTAGCTGTTAAGATCTGATGATTGTTTATTGTTTTATTAGTTTTATAACATTACAATTTAGGGTAATGGCCAAGTAAAAAAGTGATCGTAGTTGGCAAAAACATGAATGTGCATGTGTATGCTTCACGTACTTTCTACACTTGAACCACCATATTGCATGTCTTTTGAAATAACCGGTTACACAAAATTGAAATTGAAAATTTGATTTCCAGGTTGCCGATGAACTTGTAGCTGAATTTTCAGATCCTGGTAATGGTGATCAAGCTCCAGACCAGGTGCATGCCACTTAACAACTTTATATTAAGATATGTTGCTTACGCTCTGCTTCATGAAAATTGCAAATGTCTGACCTAGTATTTAGTTTTACTTGTAGTTAAATATTTCTAACAAATAATCTATTTTTGTGAACTTGACGTGGAAATGGGCATGCTGGGTGACAGGTAGCTTACCCAGATGGGTTACAGTTGTAGCAAATCATTTTTCTTATGGGTCAAAATGGAGCCGGTCTGGTTGACCCGCAAACACTTTTTTTAATCGGTTTTATAATTGTGTTTGTAAATAAGTTACTTGCTATTAAGATTAGAAATTTGTAATATACGATGCTAATCTAACTGGGTGAATAAAACAATTTAGGAGGGTACATCAACTTGTATGTACTAAAAATAAGCAATTGGTGACTTTCAACTTGTTTGACCCGTACATCTATTAGCTCAAGTAGAACCGGTTCCATAATTAATTCATACATAAATACATGGGTCTATTTGATTACCATCTGACCTTTTTGTTAAAAGGCCATGTTGGTTTTTCTTACGTGTTATGAAATTCGCAAGATTTAACATAATTATATTATCAATTGTTGTACCTTACTAATAATGCATCTTTGTTTATATGTTTTTTTCTAACTTTTGAATATTCTTCACAGCAACAATATGATGAGAAGAATATCCGTAGACGGGTATATGATGCACTAAATGTTCTCATGGCTATGGATATTATTTCTAAAGATAAAAAGGAAATACAGTGGCGGGGTCTACCTCGAACTAGTTTGAATGATATTGAAGAACTAAAGGTCTCAATTTGCTCTTTTTTACTCGATAAATGTTGACGTGGTAAAATGATTGGGAGGGTACTTGGTCAAAGGCAAAAGTGTACCAAATTTTGTTCTATTTTATAAACAAGCAGTGTGTCAAACTGCATAATTGAAAGTTCAAGTCAAGGCATCTATGAATCTGTTGTGATTTGATAATTTACTTATTAGTTTATTTTAATGTCGCAGAGTGAGCGTCTTGCTCTCAAGAACAGAATTGAGAAGAAAACTGCTTATCTACGAGATCTGGAAGATCAAGTGAGGATCGGCTTTTATATGATTTATATTGGCAATCATGTTTTAATCAAATTTTTTTTTTGCTAAAGTGCTTGTTTTTTGTATATAAAGCATGTAGGTCTTCAAAATCTAATAAAACGGAACGAGCAGTTGTATGGCTCAGGAAATGCACCAAGTGGTGGAGTGGCTTTACCGTTTATATTGGTTCAGGTATGATTGTTCAAAAAGGTTATTATCATCATTCATGCAAATTAATGAGAATTGTATCTAACGGATTATTAATTATGATAACCATGCTTCCTGAATCTCTTTAGAATATGTTAGAAGTTTCACATTGGACGGACCAAGTCGTTTGGGTAACGGGTCAAATTCTCGTATGTCTCGTAACAAGTTGTGCTAGGTTGACCTGCTAACACCTTTTATCGCTTATTTTACAAAAGTTGATGCATCATGTATGACAGATTACAAAACAGGATTGTTACTACAATAGTCTGAATTTTCAACACCAAAACTGGACCTCAAAAGTCAAAACCTTTGACGCCAAGCTACCTTTACACCATCTGTTTCACATGTGAACAAATAGGATTAGTCCAACACTTTCAACCTACTTGACATGTTTCTGTTTCAAAGTATTTTTTTGAGTTGATCTATTTGAGATAAAACCGTAAAACATAACCCAAAGCAAACGACAGGTTAAAACTGCTACATTAAATCTATAGAAATCTGAGAAGTTTTCGTAGGGTATAGTTAATAACATTTTAACCTATTTTCCCTCTGGTAATTTTAGACTCGTCCTCACGCCACTGTTGAGGTAGAAATTTCAGAAGATATGCAGCTTGTTCATTTTGACTTCAACAGGTTAGTTCATGGCGCGTGGTTTTGATTTATTTAATTTTACAATTCGCCACAATAAATGTTAAGCTTGACTCATGATCTAATTGCAGCACACCGTTTGAGCTACATGATGACAATTATGTTCTCAAGGCCATGAAGTTAGGCGATGGATCAAACAATGTTTGTACCGAGGGAGGTGCTGGGTCCAGCATGTCCGCTATGTCTCAGCCTCGTGCGCCTTTGCCGCCACCAGGGTCCACCAGACCTCCGCCATCACCATCACCCCCACTTCCTGGTATACTAAAGGGGCGAGTTAAGTATGAGCATTAGTCAGATACAACCTCTGCGCCTATATTTGTATATTGTGTGTATGCATATTCTGCTTTGCTAGTGGCGGATCTGTGCTTCGTATATGGATCATAATATTAATATTTTTCTGTATTTGAATCTGTCGTAGTTTATTTTAAATTCTTTGTTTTTCGACTGAGTATTGGGAGAATGTCGTTTTTTGTTTAAGATTATACATTTGGCTAGATACTGATTACTGATCAATATAACCGAAACAAACCAAACCATCTCGTACGCTCATCTAGTGCTTTTTATGCATCTTTGACACTAGTTATGTTACATACGCTAAAAGGCACCTTTCGCCTGGTGCCCCGGAACCGAAAAAAACCAGGTTAAACAGGTCAAATACCCGATCATACCCGGAACCAGACCGGTTATTGACTTTGTTGACCAAAATCGAACCCGGTTCCTACCCGGAACCGGTTCTTAAAAAACCCGGTTTGTGCATGGCTAGATGTGACAATGTCACAACTAGGTAACATAAACCAAAACCGTTCAACCGACATATTCATGATCCCGTATTTGGTCTCCTTTTTTATTGTTTACTTGTCAAAGATTAGGTCTGACTTGGTTTGTGCATGGTTTTTTAAACGTGCACATACTCTACTCCCTTGGTTCTTATCAGATCGACAATCATCTAGTTTATTTCAAACGAGACATAACTGATGCATAAGAAGCAAGTCACCTAAACTATTTAAACTTAAATAAAAAACTTATAAAGATGGAAGAAACTCGTTGCTATCTCAAACTTTTTTACAACAGATAAACTAGCACGTAATCTTTAAATTACATTACGTTTCCAACCTTAAATAAAGCTAGATAAATTTCCGTTAAAAAAAATAAATAAAATAAAATAAATAAAGCCACATAGGAAAATCCACGTGGGAAAATAGTGTCAAATTGGCAATTTGAACTAAGGGGGATAAAAATAAAAATATCTATTTAGTATTGTAATAAAGTATTGAATAATTTCCGTTAAACTCTGATAATTGTAAAGGAAAGAGATAGGGAAACTGTGTCACCGGTGGTTGCGGTGGTTACGGTGGTTACGGTGGAGTATACAGCACATCACTATTGTTTCATACTTACAAAATATCATCAATTCATCACAAATCTCAATGCTCCGTTTCCACAGATGATATTGACTTCTACCATGGCGACACAGCTCACTCACTCTCACTTCCTCTTTCCTTCTTACAAACTCTTCTCCGTCGCCGCTCCACAACCTCAATTCCGTCATCTTCACCACCGCAACTTCCTCGCCGTAGCTTGTGCTTCCAGTAAAACAAGGTTTGTTCATTCGCTTTCAAATTTCAACTGCATGTGTATCTGCGTTGGTTATTGTGTTGTTTTCGTGGTGAATCGAGTTTTGATTGAGCGATTTTTTTGCTTTGTTGTGTTAGTGTTGCTACCAGGAAACCGACGAAGACCAATGCAGATCTCTGCAATGATTTGCGTGACTTTATTTCTGAGATTGGGCTTCCTGATGGACATGTTCCTTCCCTGAAGGAGCTTTCGCAGCATGGCAGGTTTGGTTTATAGCATTACATGTCTCTGGTTTTAGTTTGATTCGTTGTATAAGTCTGCAGATGTGAATGTTTCACTGAATTATAGCAGTTCTGGTATTAGAAACTGTTTGAGAACTTAGTAATAGTTAAGTCGTACGGTTGAATTATTGAACAGAAATTGAAGTTTCTGTATAATGGATATGATGAATATTTTAATGCAGGATAGGAAATTACAGTGTGTACTAGCAATTGAGGCCCTGTGTATCAGTGTATGTTTGGCTTGTATTAAACTCAAGTTTGTAGTACAACAGTAACAAGCTTATTATCATGTATTAGTTGAGGTAAAGCTAAAACTAGAAAATCATAGAAACTTATAACCGTAAGAGTAACCTAGTCAAGCCGCGAGTGAACAGAAAACATCTCCCATTTTGGAAGGCTATATCCTTTTCATACTTAAGAAGACTATATCCTTTTCATACTTAAATTGGTTAACTATTTTCAGATGCTTTCATATTGTTACCTCATATAGCTTCTATGGTATAAATCTGCTCTCTACACTGAAGCATCTGATATTCTTTCTTAGAGATGACCAAACCATCTAAAAGGGCCCTCTATGATATTGTTTTCTCTGAAGTCACCGCATCTCAAACCCTACTATTAAAATATGCAAATATAATCAATTGACCATCTATCCAAATATCCAATAAGGCTGCATAGTAGGTTCACAGGCTGCGTCTCCATCCTACCTGTTTTAGATAAGGAAAGTGGAGCACCGATGATATGATGTTTGAGCATGACTTGTTTAAATGAAGGGTTGCACAATCATCCTCACAATTCACATAATGTCCTATTTGCAAGATGACCCTATACGGTTTGGTTACTTAAAGATCAAGTTGTCTATATAGCAAGTAGAAGTGTAGAACATAGAAAGGGCAGTCTAGTCTTTTGTTGTCATATAGAAGTAGCCACATTCTGTAGGGTCATTTGCAAATATGACATATTGTGTGCCTGCTTGTGTGCTTTTTCTCCTGGAAATCATTTCCTTGGTAACCACGGAGATTCAATAAATTTTTATATAAAATGGAGGATAGATTGTTGAATTAAATCAAGTGGATAAACACCAATACACAATTGGTATGGCTAGAGTAGAAGACACACACTCACAATTATAGAGACACACTCTATTAACACACAAACTAATTGTGTAATTTGCTGGATAATTTTGGAACACTTCAAATGTAAAACTTACAATACATAAATAGAAAAGCTAAACCAACAAAATAGGAGCTAACCAACTACTCCACTACTGTAACGTTACCTAAACTTAAGGACCAAGCTTGACTTGGTAAGCTAATGTAAACATGTAGAATGAAAACAAAATAAAGCAAACATATTTATTTTCTGACTTGGCATTTAGACTGCTTCTCATGTGACCAAATTGAACATTGCAATTCAACACTCCCCCTCAATGTTCAATTTCTCACGTCCCATAAAACTCGCTATCAACTGAGGCGTACCGCCGAGATCTTTGATCCCTAATAATGCTCGTATTTCTTTAATCGTAAACCTAGGACGTGTTTTAATCAAAATGCCTCTATGTTGATCTTCCCAACTTAAATGCTTCATTGCTACTGTTGCTTTCTTGACTCCAAGATCGAATATCTTGACTTGCATTGTAATTTGTCCTTCCAATGCAATTGGGCTAGCTGTCATATGTGAGCCATCATTCATACACTTTGCAACCAAATTTAATTTACCCATAACAAATGGATGTGTAGATACCACCAACTCATAAAGCCCACTATTTTGCAACAAACAATCAAAGCTTGTTTGATTGATGACTCCTTGAAGTCTACGTGTCAACAACAGCTTCCAATCTCCATTTACGTTTGGTGTTACAGGCCTTTGAATCTCCATATCCAGACCATCACCACCAACGCCATCTTTCAACTTCACACCACCGATTTTTATCGTTGGACTACCGCTAACGACCGGCACTTCGCCTTTAGTCACGATAACATCCCTGTCAACCTCCGTATCACCGGCAGCAAACTCCACGCCACTGGTATTCGTAACTGGACTTTCGTTAATGACGAACACATCAGCTTCGACCACCGTAACCTCACTGTCAACCACCATGTCACCAGTAGCCATTTTCTCATCGTCCGCCACCTCTTCTTGTGATTCAACAATGGCTGTAAATGCTACAACATCGATGTCTTTAGCAACAAATGCTTTTACATCCCATGACTCTTCATCGTGAACTGCTGCGGAGTTTCCTTCATCTTGTGGATTCGATCGACAATCACGCGCCATGTGACCCCGTTGTCCACAATTGTAGCACTTGAAAGGAAATCTTTTTCTACATGAACTTGACTTCATTTCCTTACCTTGGTCTCGTTCATCATCTTCTTCACTTGATGATGAATTCTCCTTATCTCCTGCAGGTTTTCTTGGCTTCTCATGGGTTCGGCTTTGGCCTTGAGGTCGCTTTTTACCTCTTCTTCTTTCAACATAAAATGCCTCGTCTTCGGTCCTTGTGAAAGAGCCAATTGACATATTACCCATCTGTTTAGCAAGAGCCTCTTGGCTAGCCAACAGATTCTCGAACTCACCTAAGGATGGTTGTGTAGGCCAACCTTGCACAGCAGCTACAAAGCTCCTAAATTCAGCCTTCAAACCATGAATAATGATGCGTTTCATCCGCGCTTCACCAATCTTTGCTTGCGGATCGAGTTCTCCAATTTCTCTACACAATGACTTGACTTTGTGAAAGTATTGGGAAACTGTCATTTCTTGTTGCTTTACCGACAACAATTCATTCTCCAAAAGTTGGAGTTTGGCATCATTCTTTTTAGAAAACAGGACCGACAAACAGTCCCATGCCTCCTTCGGTGTTTCCGCATCTCTAATATGTTCCAGCACATCATCTTCAACAGTGGTCTTCATCACAAACATCGCTTTTCCAGCCTTTATTCTCCACTTTTTCCATACTCCATTTTGGTCTTCTCTTGCGGGTTGAACCGTCTCACTACCATGAACCACCTCCCACAAATCTTGACCTTGCATATACGACATTATGCAAGTTTTCCAAGTGTTGTAATTATGTGTATTGAGTTTCTTAACACCGCAACCGAATTGAAGATCCGCCATGGATAACAAGAACCGTGTAGGCTCTGATACCACTTTGATAAACACAGTGAATCAAAAGTGATGATAACAATACTCAAGAACACAAAAGCTTTGGTGGCAAGTTGCCGTTTTCTCTCTTTAATTTCTGGTAAATAAAAAAGTGCAGTACATTGGAAATAAATAGCAGCTTGACCCACTAATCCAACTTTCAACTTGAGCCTAAAGATTAGGAAATAAACAAGGAAACAACTAACCACTACTTAGACTTCTTCTACCATCACATGCTTAATTAAAATAAACAAAATAACAAACTAGAAAGTAAATACGTGGACTTTAAAGTGATGAGCTGGAAATGCTAATTTAACATAGATCGTTTGATAAAAGAAGATAGTTTTATGCTAACGGAAATGATTTCTACTTGTAACAACATTTTTTGAATTATTCCCTTTTGTTCTTACATTATTGTAACAGGCAAGACCTTGCAAACATTGTGAGACGGAGAGGATATAAACTTATTAGAGAGCTTCTTGCAGCCTCACAAGAGATTAAAGTATCTGATTCTGATGTTGAAGGGAGCTTGACCGAGGATAAAGCTAATAAAGGAGAAGAAGATGAATTGGCAGGTGGATTTTGTTGGTTTTTCATTTATTTATGTTATGGATTCTTACTGAATAATCATTTTAAAATAAGGTCCGGAGGAGAATGTAAAAGAGTTGACTGAATACATGTTATCGCCACATGAAGACATGTTAGGTGATGGTTCAACCAAAGTATCTGATTCTTATGTAGAAGGGAGCTTGACTGAGGATAAAGCTAGTAAAGAAGTAGATGAATTGACAGGTGGATTTTGCTTTTTTTTCAATTTATATATGTTATAAATATTACTGAGTAATCATTTTTAAAAAGGTCCGGATGAGAATGGAAAAGAGTTGTCTGAATACATATTATCGCCACAAGAAGACATTGTTGGTGATGGTTCAACAAAATTATCATTGCAGGAAAAAGTGGCGAAATTTATTCAGAGTGGAGAACTGGAAGAATTTGAAGGCAGGTCATGCTAACATGAAGATATAGATTTGACCTTTAGAGTCCATTTATATAGTTTTGATCGTTTCATGTGTTTCATTAAATCTTCAGATATGAATTTACCTCTTGGCGCTTCTTGGTATTCAGGAAGTGAGGAACCAAGCAGTCAAGCTCTTTATGAATCTGAATCAGTTACTTTAGATAATGGAAGTATATTGACATCCCAGCTTGTAAATTCAACATCTCAATTGAGGTTTATTCTGTTACTTCTTCTGCATCACTTACGTATCTGTATATTGTATATGATCCTGATTGTATGCTTAAGCATATGGTTCAATTATTTTACTTTCACTTGTAGTAATGTTACGCCCACCGATCAAGTTGCAAATGAAGAGGCTGCTAACACTGATAAGGACTTGGAAGTTGAGGTTGCTTCTTATCAACTGATTTATTTCATATACAAATTCCCTCTCTCTCTCAGTCACTCACACACGCACACTTACATGATTCCTTTCTGTGTAAGGCAGGTAATAAGAAAGGAGGATCAAACTGAAATCAATCGTATCAAAGTTATGCTGGTATAATATACACATCCCACATTACTCATCAGGAGCTTGTTATTGTATCTTCATATTGTAAGTAAAATTTCTAATTATTTTTTATGTGGTTAGCATAACAAGGAGTTGGAATTATCTCAGTTGAAGGAACTGATTGAGAAGAACAAGGTACTTTTTCTGGTTTCATACTGAATTGTTATGTAACATATTTGTCAAAATATAGGATAAGTTCACTACTCTTTGCATCTTTTGGAAGCAACCATTAATATTATCATTTCCAATTTATGTATGTGGTACATCCTGTTCGTGTGGTATTTTTGTTCCATTTCTTATTAAACCTTCCGTTCAACAAGACCTAAACTAGTAGTTGTTATCAATGTGCCTTGCTTCCACAGCAAGCTTTGTTTGACTTACAAGCTAAGGCTGAAATAGAGATAGGTAAAGCACAAAAACTTCTCCTAGATAAAGATGCAGAGTTACTTGCAGCTGAAGAAAGCCTTTCCGGATTAAAACAGGTAACTTCTCGTTTACCAAAAAAAATCCCAGAAATCATACATGGTACAGATGTAAAGTAGCTGTTTCACCTTCTTTTCTTTCTCTCTTCACCTTTTTATGTTACTTTACAACGATGGCACAAATTTAGAACTTTTACATTAAAGGAAGCTTCCACCTTTCTAGGTTCAAGTCGAGTACTGGGGAGAAGGTGAGACTGTACAGATGGCAGGTAGCTTTAATGGGTGGCATCATGCTGTAACATTAGATCCACAACCTTCTTCAAATGTGACAGACCCTGTTGAAATGAGGTTTCCAACTCTCTTTCAAAACGGATCAATTCAGCTTTATGTTTATCTCAAATTGGTGAAATGGTTAAGTTCAAAATATAATTAGCTCAAAAGTAAACGGGTCAAATGGGTTGAGAGCTGCCCAAAGGTTCTTTAAGCTTTTTGGAAATAGGTATATAAGTTTTAAGCTACAAATATTGGAGCTTTTGTCTCATCTAGATCCTCCATTTTTGTTTGAGGCACATAAACAAAGGATGAGGTTTCAAAGGGTACTTTAATCATACCAGTTAGACGCAAGTAAAACTGCTTGTTTACTCCAGTTAGACGCTTAAAGAAAAATTTTAACTTTATAAAACAGTATGTTGAATTTATTTCATAAATAATATGATTATACCAGAAATACGAAGCTCTGGAGGTCCATGCTGTGGCTATATCCTGGAATCTATGAGGTATGGAAACCTATGATTCAATAACAACAATTTTGTTATCTCGAATAGAGTATTATTTAAAGTTTGCAACACGTGCAGATCAAATTCATAGTTGACGGCAAATGGATGATTGATCCCATGAAAGAAGTGGTAACTAGGGGATCCATACATAATAATGTTCTTCGAGTCGATAGATAATGATGCCATATGTACATACCATTCAGGTATCATAAGTTTTTCCCTTCTCTTTTCTTCTAATGTGGATTTTTAAAATAGTTTAAGATGACTTGTTTTTTGGTTCTCAGACGTTCATGATTAGGTAGGTGACGATCGACATTAGGCTTGGGTTTACAAGTTGAATAGCAGAGATGAAGTCTTATATATGATCAAGCAGTTGTTCTTACATTCATAATGTAGATAGGATTTAGGATTTTACGTTTCTGCTTAGAGAGATTGGCATGTTACATGTTCATAATTATGGTGATCCCCGAACCGAAGTTTGTGGGACCTTATTGCTCATGGGCCGTAACCGCCGTATTAAATCAGCGAGTAAATATTCGCGAGATTTTGTTCAACCGCTTTTTGTGATGCTTGTGGACTTTCAACTCTACAACTATGAAATGGCTAAAAAATGCATATATTTTACACCTCAACTCAATCGTATGATTGTATCCAATTAATTGAATCATGACTGTGGTGTTTAACATATTCTTATTTTCATTATGTGTTACAATACATAGCTTTTATAAAATAAATATTAAATACATCAGAAAAGCCACCGGAGGTATAGCCCGGTGGCCAAATGTTGTTTTTGAGATACAAGGTTGTCAGGTTGATGACCTAGTATGGTGTAGTTTAAAAGTAGCATAAATTAACATTAACATCACAATGTGCATCTTATACCCATAACAAAGAAACGATTTTGGTATTTGTGTTAAAAGGAAAAATCAAAAGATAATATATGGTAGAAAGAACGAAGTCGTGGAGACCACGTCCCTCTAACAACTTTTTAAAAAGATATGAAAAATATCCAAAACGTGTCTCTTTCTTTACCTCTCCCCTGTTCCCTTTCATCCTTCTTCTTCTATTTCCTTCTACTTCAAACACACTCAAACACTCACTCATTTGAAAAATAAACTTAAAAATGGCAATGTTAAGCAGCACTTCATTTCACAGACTCACTTCTTCATCTCCTTCAATTCCACTTCTACCTTCCACCACTTCACACTTCTTACCCATCACAAATAATAGGCTTTGTTTCACATCCTTCGCCCTTCACAACCCAATTCAATCTCAAATCTTTCATCAACAACAACACAAACACGAACATAAAGAAGAAGAAGAAAAAGAAGATGATGATAATGAAATGACATTGGCAAATAATAGTAATGAAACTATGTTATACTCCATCTCTCCTCTCCCTCTTCTCCTACTTGCTGCCCTTCCCGGAGGTAACTAATTAATAATATTCATCAAACTGTGTTAGTTAGTTAGTTAGTTAGTTAGTTAGTTAGTTAGTTATATCGGTGTTTGAAGTTGAAATGTTGAATTGTGTAATGTTTAGCTGGGACGATTAGATCGGTGTTTGGACCTTTCGTTGAGCTGGTTAAATCATGGAGTTTACCTGACTGGCTTGTTCATTGGGGCCATCCTGGTAACATGGTATATATATATATATACTTTGTATTTCAAACTTCACTTTTCATTCATACTTGATTATTGATTTTGTTCATCTTGTAGGCGGTTGTGCTCTTCGCCATGGGTGGTTATGGAACGTACTTAGGGTTTCGGATCAAGTTTTCGGATGACGTGGTAACCAATTACAACAACATTTGCTTGCTTTTCAATTTTTTTTAGTTTGTAATTATAATACATATGCATAACTACATATGTATTATAATACACATGCATAAACCGTCAAGACTGAACAATGAACCCAACCGTTGGGATCTCAAACCAGCTTATGTGCTTTGGTTTGGCATTATGGTCGGTTTCAACGGTTTATGAACACGCTTGTTTTAAACGCACACACAAGATTTTATCTAGTAATCATGTTTAACAAGATAGCAAGGGTTACACACTTACACCATTAGACCATGCGTAGTGGAAATAGAAAATATGTTGGTTTTATACGCTATGAAGCCAAATAAAAACTCAATGAAAAAAAAAAGTGAGGGATTGATATGGAATGAATGAACACAGGAGGAAAAAGCCAAGGCTAAAGATTTGCATCCTAAGCTTTTAGCCGGAATGTTCTTCTTCTTTGCTCTTGGAGCCACTGGTGGTGTGACCTCTCTACTTACTTCCGATAGGCCCATCCTAGAAAGGTAACTGTTATAGCGCGTGCATATAATGTCGTCTGCAAGCAGTGTATGCGTCATTTGAAAACTTCCGCAGTAATTGGTTATGCATTGGTTTCTTGTAGTCCTCATGCTGTGACAGGGTTGATCGGCCTAACGCTTTTGGCCATACAAACAGCATTGCCAACACTATTCGAGGTAAACCCGACTCTCAACCATTTCACTCGTATAGCTTTCGGTTATCTTTTTACATGTTGTACAACCTAAGTTAATTTAGTTTGTTGGATTTGGTAGAAATAGTGTAAGCAACTCAACCTACATTTAATAAATTGACAAAAATATGGCATGTCACTAAAGGCGTAGCGTTAAACATGTGAGTTTTCTCTAGCAGAGGTCTTAGGTTTGAATTCGGCTTCCACTGGTTTCCCAATTCTCTTGGTTAACAAAACAAGACGACGTTTCAGATCGTGCTAACGACTTGTAGAATGCTAAAACAGCAAAGTTTTCCTTTTGCAGGGAAATCCGGGGCTAAGAAACGTTCATGGGATCTTAGGTAGCGGAATTATGACCTTGTTTCTTGTACATGCGGCCCTTGGTCTTCAACTCGGTTTGAGCTACTAAGTTAGCACGGGACTATGCGATTTTGTCAGTCCTATCATTGATGAATAATTGCATCACAGTTAGTTTTTTGGGATGTTTTACAATTATTATTCATTTTGGCAAAAAAAGTTTTTATTTAATGATTAATCTCACAGTTGAAGTTCTAAGTGTTGAATTATTGGCCTTTTTGAAGTTAGAACTAAACCAGTTTGTAACCCGGAACTGGTATTGAAATCGGTTTGACAAGAAACGGTTTGGAACCACCATAGGTTTAGTTCTGTTTGTAAACCTATAAGTTAAAAAGGGTCAAGCCTGAACCCGATAAACTAGTTTTAAATTAAACCAGTCATTTTCCTGTCCAAAAACCGACCCAAACCGGCATTTTTTTTGAGGTGTACAGATTGAGCTGAAACCGTTTTCGAAACCAATCACGTAAACTGGTTTCAACTCGTCTAGGCCTAGAACCCGATTTGTAAACCTCTAAGTTCTAACTCACAAGTCAAAGGACATGTTTTGACAGTTTTGTTACTAATGACTTATGATCGAAATATATTGCTCTAAAGTCTAAAGTCCAAAGGCAAGTGTGGCCTGTTTACCTGTTAGGCTTTGATTGTTAGAAGAAACAAATCCATTGTGGCCCAATAACATCATAAAACCATAAAGATTTGACGAGTTTTAAGTGCCTGCAAACGAGCTGAAGAAGCCCACTGCAACTGTAACCCATTTCTCAGCCCATGAACTTTTTTTTCTTTGATGACAAACAATAGTTAGTATCCATAAGAATTTTAAATCAGGACCTTTAAAAAAAACAATACAATCACTCTTAACCACTACATTAAAAAATCAGTAGTGACCCGTTAATACTTATGAAAAATAAGGGGGTAACTTTGTAAAAATGTAATTAAGTTTGTCGACTGTTCCAATTAAATACCTGAAACTTTATTTATCTCTCTAATGTCACTTAAGTTTCATTAAGTGTTCCAATCCTATTTATTAATTTTACGATTCTTTGAATTTATAAAAATTGACTTGGGCAAATGAAATAGGTATAAACTTTGGATACTATTTTTTGATTATTTTTGTTCAATTTAACTTGAACTCAATAAATTTAGAACTTTGTTATTAAGTTGCAAATTCTTAGTCTTCACTTTTAGATCCCGATTCAAATTAATTGGAAAAAAACTTTCACTTTTTTTATAATCATAATTCATGTATGTTTCATATGCCCAACTCAATTTTAAAAAATTCAAACATTTGTAAAAATATTGCATAGGAT
This sequence comes from Tagetes erecta, assembly GCA_030867185.1. Taxonomy (NCBI): domain Eukaryota; kingdom Viridiplantae; phylum Streptophyta; class Magnoliopsida; order Asterales; family Asteraceae; genus Tagetes; species Tagetes erecta. The sequence goes on along the minus strand of CM061488.1, from coordinate 5,129,322 downwards.
TGAAACACTTATGAAATTTCAATGACTTTAGAGAGACAAAAAAAGTTTGAGGTATTTAATTGGAACAGTGAGTAAATTTGGTTACATTTCTATGACATTTTCCCGAAAAATAAGTATTAACGGGTTAATCCAACTGGTGTTCTTTGTTCATTTTTTAAAGAATATATAGAGTTCAAATCCTTAAAATGAATATATAACAACGACATAATATTAATTCATACTAACTGTTTGATCAATGATATCCCATAGTTTTTTTTTGTTGCCAAGGGTAATCGTATTCTCTTATCGTCATATATTTACATATGATTTCACTTGTACGTTTATTTAAGTATTTATCTAAAAATTTAGAATACAACATCTATTGCATCTTACAACACCACATATTCAAATCATTAATGTGAGTGGAATCGAATGAAATCAAGTGTCATTATGTGAAGGTTTGGTAAAAAAAGAAGTGAAAGTCATTAGTGCAATTGATAAAACTATTAGTATGAATATTTTCGGCCACTGTGTCATAGTTTGGATTATACAAATTTAGTTTACCCAAAATATTTTAATAACGTAACTATAACATTTTTAATAACATGAAAATCTGTCAACAGAGAATATACGGGTCACTATTAACATCTTACTAATTAATAAGACCGGGTAAAATATTTTTTATGATAAACGGGTTACCTTCAAGTGAAAGTTAGTTTCGAGTATAAAATCTATCTAATAAATTAAGGTTTTAGGGGGCAATTTTTAGGAGAAAAATTATTTGTTCTATAATAGAAAGTTTAAGAGAGAAATTAAGGGAAATTTTTCACCACCGTGCATGAGTTAATGAAACTAAATCTTTAAATATTAAATATTATTAAATCATTAAACATAATGGTAAATATTTCTTTATAAATATTGTTATTTAACCCGTGTGTAACACACGGGTATTAAACCTAGTTTATTATATTATAATGAAGAGTTAGCTAATTGATTATTTGATCAATCATACAAGTGAATAAAGCAATCATATGAGTAAATGATGAGTTATAGAAGATTATCCCAAAAATTATGTAACCCATTTTGTCAAAGGAGATCGCCCATTATACAACGATGCTAAATTATAAAATCCCTTCACGTGAAAAAGAACCATATCTTCGTTTTATTGCATGTTGGTGCAATCCAACTGTCAATGTCACAAGTTTACTATCTTACCTCAAACACGAATCATGCTTAGTGTTTGATGAAATGTTTAGAAATGTAATTGGTTAGTATTAGTATGTAAAGGTGTTTTGGGTACGTGAAAGAAAGTAATTTTTTTTAGAATTTCAGACCGATGTTTTAGGGCTTTTGATCGGACGGAGGATACGAGTCGATTGATGTAAAAGTACAATGCACCGAACAACAAGCGTTTTATATCTGATTGAAGCATTGTTAAGTTTAAACACCTGATTGAAGCACCTTTTCGTCGTTCGGAGCACCGTTTCAACGTAACTTTTACATAAATCGATTAGTATTCTCCTTCCAATCAAAAGCTCTAAAACGTCGATTTGAAATTCGAAAAAAATTAATGTCGTCAAATTTTTAATGGTGGTATGTTGATTTCCAAAGTGATAAAAGTTGGGTTATTAGTTATTACCAGACAGGTTATTAGTTGAAATCGGCAAAGACCAAATAATAATGATTGGGACCGTTAAAACCAATTTACCTATTTTAGATATGACATTTCCAACAATTGTTTTTCAGCTCAAAATAAATAAGTTAAAAAGTCTCATATTTTTTTGTCACATAATGATACAAAAATGATGCATAGTTGCTCATGGGTCGAGGACTTAAAATCGAGACTGAAGATCGTGAAACATGAGGACCGAGGTCTAGACTGATTTTTTTGTGTTTTGAGTTCGCCTAGGTCCTAGCCAGTCCATTCTATCGATTTTCTCGGTTATGCATGTGAGATGCTTGCTATTAGGTTGATTGTAATTCAAGGGCAAGCCTAAACTGGCCTAAGACTGAAACTAGACAAAGTGAAAAAATGACCAAACATCGACTGGTTTTGTGTGTTTCATGTCATTCTCTGACTGGTCGGTTTATCGTTTTCTTAGGTCGACCAAGGAAATGGTCATGCTTACATGCTTGTTAATAGAGCATCTAACCTGGCATAAAAGGAAACCAACCTAGTAGTTAGAGGTGCACAAATCGGTTTTTTTTAAGAACCGGTTTCGGTTCTTGTTGGCGGTAAAAGAACCGGTTCTTACAAGAATCGGTTTTTGGTGAAAAAACTAGAACTTATGTAACCGGTTCTGGTTCTTAAAAAAACTGGTCTTTTCTATGAAATGGGCCGGAACGCTATGCTGCTGCAAATCTTCACTCTCCATTAGGCTTTCATTTAGAGTCTACGGTCATAAATTTATTATATTATTTTAAACTAAATAAGTAGTAACATTAAAAACGTCAAATATTACAAAGATATATAGCTCTTAAAACATTAAATAAGTAACAACACTAAAACATACCGGCTTTTTTCAGGAACCGGTTTTTTTAAGAACCGGTTCCGGTTATTTTGAAACCTATAATTTGAAACAAATAGTAGAAACTATTCAGAATCTATGGTTCGGTTCCGGTTCTTCTAAGAATCAGTTTTCGGTTATTAAATCGGTTCCGATTCTGGGTTTTTTTTCACCTCTACTAGTAGTTGGAAGTTGGAACGAAAGGACACCAAATGGGCCCTTAACAATGAAATATGGGCTTAGCACAAATTTGTTTAGCAAAAATGGGTAAAAAGTTGGATGAAACTTTTTGATTGGGTTAAAACTTAACGAGTGACATTTTAAATAAGCTATAACCATGTACCAAATTCATATAAAATAATTAACATGCTTGATTTGCACAATTTAAATGAATAAATGTGGGCTATACTTGCAATTGATGTTATACATGGAGACAAAACCATATAATAATGTTGATGTACATCTTGGACATGACTCCACATCTATTTGGTCCACAACCATAAACATCATTTATATCATAGACAATGGAATGAAAGAGCAACAACAAAATAATATCAATGATTAACAATGGCATCTTTAACCACTAAAATCAAATCTTCAATAATGACCATAATTTGATCTTTTGTTATTTTCTACTCAAAATATAGCACAAGTTATAACAAAGTTGAATGAATATGTTGGAAAGAAGGTATATGATGTTCGTATCAATGTTTTACACGAAAAGTTATAACATAATTACAACTAGAATTTGTTAAAAATAATACCATACCATAATAAAAAGCTAAATGTTTCAATTTTAAAAACATGATATAGCATCATAACTTGTATCATCAATGTATTGACACCTCAAGGTAGTTTTGTAGTGGATATTTGAATAGTCCTATCAAACTTTTTGGACTAATATGTCCTTATCCATATTCTTGTACCCCACATTCTCAACTTCATTACAATGGGTTGTGTTTGGTTATGTGTCTCAACTCACAACACAAGCATTTCAATCAAACTAGAAGATGTGGAAGATGTAGATGCCAAAATAAAGAAGAAAGTATATATGGAGATTTGGACTTAAGCTTCACCATATCCATTTGTTTGGAGACATTCAAATAGTTCCATTACACATCATAAAGTTCACAAACTTCCATATCAATGGCCCCATCATCATCTTGTTTCATTATTTGAGAATGGTTGTTGGTTTGCCTTTTGTTTGTTTCAAGTTTCCAAAAGCATCTCTATGTACATTCACAAGTCTTTGTATCTATTTATTTTATAGTATGGCGAACTTACGCTTTTTATATCAACTACTAAATCTATACCTGTGTATTTTTAAATATACACTATTGTATTTAAGGGTATCAGAACCCTGAAGCACTTAGCGATACTTTTAACACACACCATATGGTTGTATGTTTATACGGAATAAACGCTAAACTACAAGACCTTTTTGACAAGTCAACCGTTTTTAATTTTCTTTTAACAAAAATCTCCTTATTTATGGGCACAATTACGATAAACTTTATGAGTTTCACTAGAATTGTCGATGAACGACATTATGACTTAAAGTTGATATGTTGACTAACCAATGTGTTGATATGAATTTCGACAATGATTGTTAGGTTTTGTGCATGATGATCACCTAAAAACGTTCCAACTAATATGTTGTCACATGTTAGGATTATTTTCTTATAGCAAAATAGAAGAGGTGCATTGGAAGAGATCTTATAATGAACAAACCTATGACAATGTTTTAGAATAATTCAGTTGGCTCGTGGGTTCATGAACCAATGTTTATGACTCCTAAATAATTGTTGCATTTGTATAAAAGAAAACAAACCTAGAGACAAAGAAGTAAAGGTAGATAAATATTTTTGTATTTTTTTAATCTTATCAACATATTTACATGTTTAATAAAAAAAGCCTTTAAGTATATTATTTTAGTTAGTCGGTGTTATATGAAGAATTTAAAAATGTTTATACATAATTAAATTTATTAGTTCATTTATGAAAGTAAACATAAAAAATGGTAATTACTTAAGTTTGTGTGAAACGTACCTTTAAAAATTAGAAAAACTATAACAATACTATACTTAAACTAAGGAAGATAAAATGTTCGTTTTTATGATGTATGTGTTTTAAAGTTGTAATAACATATGAAAAAGTTATAGTTATTAAAAAATTGTGGGGAAAGTCTGTTTAAAATAAAAATCAAAAAATTTGTATTAGGGATCAAAGTGTTGTGCAAAGAGGTTTAAAATGTAAATATTGTTAAATATTAATTACAAAATTCTACCTAAATATTACAGATTATATATGTGTAAATAGTGTTATTATTATAATATATTTATAGATACACTTAGTTTAAGTTTATGAGATATTGACATCACAAATGTTTTTAAAAGATAACAAGTATAAAAAATATTTTCATATATTATAATGGAGAAGATTATATAAAACCAGTAATGCTTACTATTATTTAGCAAAGTCGGTGTTGGCGTTGGCCAACCACCACCGGCCACATGGCACAATCCTATTCGCAAAATAATTTGACTTTTTTTTCTTTTTTACGTTATCTTTCTTATGTTAAATATACTAGATTATTACATGTGTGTTACACAGGTGGATCATTAAAATATTAAATTAATAAAAAGATTGAGTTGTTAACATATAACTATAAACACATATAGTATTATCATTTAAGTTACCAGTAACAATTATTGTGAACAGAAAACAACGTAATAAATGAAGTTTGGTTTTCAAAAGTTAAAAAAAAGGACAAAGTATATTGAATAGTTTATAATAAATGCAAATTAGTAAAAACCTCTTTGTAAACGGCATTCGAGGATATGTTTATGTGTTTTCCGTATTTGTGTAATATATTTCACACAATGTGTTGTTTTCACACAAGTGTGTGAAAACATAAGTTCTCTCAAACACTTTAAAACATGTCCATATAGCATTATAACTCCAAATTATAAATCCAGCTGGTATATCATATTTTAATACTTGTATATAACCATAGAGCATAAAAAACACGATGAAACAGCAAACATATGACATATTGTAGACGCATGTATGAGATTATATATTTTTAGGGGATTCGGATGCTAATAGGCTTTTTTTCTTTTTTCTATATGTTTTTCACAAATTTATACTTTTGGTCCCCAAGCTTAATTTTAACATGTTTACTATTTTAACCCCTACTCTTTATTGACATATTTCCAACTTTAACTAAGTTTACATTTTGACATTTACGTTTTGATGCATCTTCGTTTTTTAACGTGTCACGCATTGTGACTTTGCATCAAAACATACGAGATACAAAACTATCTTTATCAACGCTTGTGACGAGGTCACAAACACAAGACTCACCCGCCGCAACGCGTAACCCCCGTAACATAACATAAATCTAGTTATCATGTAAAGTATATGCATAAAAAAATAATGGTAGAAAAAAAATTATATAATCTCTTCACATAGTTCTCATTGTCATACACTTACAAAAACTAGGGAACCAAGTGATGGTACCAACATGCATTTTCATGGATAAATACACTATTTGTGAAATCATTACAAGTTGTAGTGTAATTATTTACTAAGCATATGACTCATGCAATCATTGAATTAGCATACTGTTTTTCTACCATCCATATAACAAAAATTGTAAAAATCACTCATGCAATTATTGAATTAGGATGCTGTTTTTTTATAAAAGTAAAATAATAAAAAGATTGTAAATTGTAAAAAGTATAACATTAAGTTTTGATGATAAATCTATAAATGCTATAAATTCTTGTCCAAATTTAAAAGAGCATCACTTTCTTAAACCTTGACAAAAGCCACACACAAATACACAATAGAAACAAATCTATTTGCTCTTCTAAAGGGCTTTGGATGCTGAACCACCCTTTTTGGGCCCATCACAACTTCCCCAAAGAATAAAAAAGGTAATAAAAAAAGTGCCCTTAACTTAAAGGGTTCCCCATGTGACCTTAAATGTGTTGGGTAAATGCTCAAATAGTCAAAATAATATTTTTATTTCCAGCATTCTGGTGTCAAGGAATGGTCTCTTTTGTTGTCCCTGCAATAGTTATAAACCAAGTAGTGGCTTTGCACCCATTTCATGGCCATGTTCTGCCTCCTACTAAGGCCACCCGATCGTCCCGGAGAAGCCGTGACAGGGTGGCACCGTGGTGATGAGTAAGCAGAGCAACCCGTCGCTTTAAAATTGGTGAACCTTCCTACAAACGGTTGGTATTTGTAATCAGCTTTGTATCTACCATTTTCAGTTGCCCAAGAAGATGCATCCCATATTGAACCATATAACCACATTGGCCTTAATGGAAATGTTGCGTCACTCTTCCTCGGATACCTCCTTATGGGAATATCGTCCACAAAAAATCTAACAAAAACACACGTAGGCGGGTCATCAAAACTTTTAAAAATAATTATTTACCATACAAATACCTAAAACACTAATTTTCCTAAACAATATTCTTATTAACCAAATCAGACCAGTAGCAAGACGTTAGATCCCGAGGAACAAGATAAACCTAAAATACTAATTTAATAATTTGAAAAAAATAATATACTTACATTAATTCATGTGGGCTCCACAAGATTGCATAGTGATGAAAATTTTTGGTGGGGTCAAACCATAAGTGAAACTTCATTTCTCTCCCTATAATCTTGCCATCACCACTTCCTCTTATGTACACATTTGTTTGTAATGTGTAAGGCTTCCCAAATGTTGTTCCAAGAAATTCTATGTCAACTTCATCATGAAACCCTGGATGTGCTTCATTGTTTGAAAGCTACATTAAAAAAAATTATAAATGAACATGTGTAATTTAATTATAAGCTTGTAATAAATATATATTATTGTAAACATAGTAGTATGTAAAAATTAGCATTGCTATTAAAAAAAATTATATCATTAATTTTGAAAGGAGGGATTGCTTTTTTTCTTTTGTCTTGAGGGATGAAACAAAGTGCTAAAAGAATAATAACTTTAATTAGTTAGGCGTGACTATCATAAACCCTGAATCATAAGTGTAATTTTTTTTATTATTCATATATATTTTTGTCTTAAAAAACTGACTATGAAGTAATAAGAGTTTACTATATTAAGCTAATAGTTTTATTAATTAAAACTCAATTCAAGCTTAATGTTGACTGACTCTTGCACAGATATAGAATTTTGTAAATTATGATAGGGATTTTTTTTTGTAAATTGCTAAATAATATTTTTTAAGTAAAACTTTATTTTTATAATTTTAGAAAGTTTCATGCACGGTGTTCAAAAGGATGCCAATTAATTAATACGGAGTACATAGTTACAAACACAATTCAAGAATATGTTTTTTTACTTTATTTGACCATGCACCTCTTGTGGGATAAACACTTAAAATGGTACTGTTTGCACAAGTTACTTATGATATTAATTAATTATATTTATATATTACTATTATGGGGAGCCAGAAAAAAAAATTATATAATTAGAATGATTAAAATAAAATATATATTTTTTATTTCTAAAAAAGGGTTCTAGATTTAAAAATGTGTGAAAGCATATTTGTTTTTGGGAGAATTGATGAAAAGGAAAAAGTTAAGGATGTGACATATTGTCGGTAAGTAAGCAAATAATTGGTAGAAGTGAATTGTGTATTTTATTTTGGGAAAATGTCACACAAATATAACCAAGTTTAACAAGTGTTTCAATTAAATACCTTAAATTTTTATTGTCTCTATAAAGTAACTAAACTTTAGTTATATGTTCTAATAATGTGTAATTACCAAGTCATCAGGTAAACTTCCTTTTTGAACTTTTTAATTTTGCTTTATTTTATATCTGGATATTATTTTTACTTTATATAATCAAAAAATATTTTAACCTTAAAATTATCAACATTGATAATCAAAATGTTGTTCTTCGGGGTAATCTTATTCTTCATCATTCATGATCAATCGATGTTTCCTGATGTAATTGTTAGCATTTTTAAATGAAGAACATGTTATTGTCAAGTATCTAATGAAATAGTGTATATATTTTAGTTTCTGGAGATATATATATATATAATGCATGATCTTGCGGTTTAATGTCTATATATGTTGGTATATTAGTTATAGATTATGTGTTTATTACTGTTCGTGATTATGTGGTATGCAAACATCCATTCTCATGGCATTGAGTTTATGAGTATAAACAGGTTTTTTTAAGAAATTTATAACAAAAACTTTATTTTTAAATTAAAATGCACATTACATTATATCTATTTTCCACATCATATCAAATTTTTAAAAAAATAACAAAAAACCTAACACATTATCATGGTAACCTAATGATTACATAGTATTAGAACACCAAATCAAACTTCGGGTATTTTAGAGAGACAAAAAAAGTTTCAGGTATTTAATTGGAACATTTTACAAACTTGATTACATTTTTACAAAGTTACCCCTTTTATTTTCATGTATTGTTTGTACTAAATGCTTTAAATTTTATACTAATGTAATGATTGATAAATGCTTGCTTGATCACATACATAAAATGCTGTTATGACTCCCGCGGTATAACCCGGTTGAAGCTTGATGGATGCTCCGAAGTAACCGGATCTAAATGGTTTCACCGACTTGAACCCGCTACCTGTTGTAAAAAGACTTGTTAATACTTTGCTAACTAATAGGATCAGATAAATGTAAATGTGACCTTCATGGTAGAAAACCAGGAGAAACTGGATTCAAATAAGACTTCTGTTAGACTTTGTGTAATGGAAAACACAAAAAGCTCCAAAAAGTACTACTCTATATCAGCATGTGTCAGCAAAATATGAGATTCAACAATATATGGGCGCCTTCTACACAGCGCTAAAGGAAAAAAAATCCCACAAAAGCGCCCCTGTGTAATGGGCGCTTTCGGGTGCCTTGGGACTTTTTTGGGTGGCTAAAAACGTCCAATTAGATAAGGTTTTAGAGGTGGCTTTAACTTTTAAACGTTTACTATTGTACCACCCTTGAATGCCATTTTAAACAGTATTTATATTGATACTGATAAAATAAGAGTAAATTTTTTTGGAAATTATTTAAGGGTTAGGAGTGTGACCTGACGTACGGTCGAGCCAGATGGCAAGAGCATTGTTGTTGATGGTTTGGTGGCTAGGACCCCAAAGGTTTCTAAAGCCTTGGTTAAAGGTCATGGACCTAAACTTTGAGCTAGGGTAGAAGCCAGGTGAAGGTGGCCAGTAGCCAGCATTGGTCATTGATGGTCCTATAGTGAGAACAATGAAAATGAAAGCAAGTGAAGAAAACAAGAGAATAGACCCCATCAAACCAAGTTACAAGTTATGGAGAGGGGTAACTAGAAAGAGTGACATGAAGGTGTATAAATGGGGGAAGGTGAGGTGGGTGGGGTGGGGTGGGTGGGGTAGGGGTGCATGGGGGTAATGTGAAGGGTGGTACAATATCTGAATTTAATACTAGCTAGCTTGTTTAAGATAATCTTATGAGTTATCACATTCATTCTCACAAGAGATCTAGTTACAATCATCTTCCTAATTCCTATAAACTAGATATTAGATCGGGTCGCACGTTGCAGTAGTTAGGTCAGGTGTTTGGGTCTTGCGTATGTGACTTTATCACTGCGTTGATAAGAAAAAAAGTATCATGTCACGTATGTCACGATACATGCCGTAATATGTCATACATTAAAAGTAAAAAAAATTTAAAAATTAGAAGTCAAAACGATAACCCAGTCAAATTTAGTGTTGAAGTAGTATTATATGTCAAAGTAGAGTAAAAGAAAAAAGTCGAAAACTCATCAGGGGCTAAAATGTCAATTATTAAAAGTTAAGGACTAAAACCGTAAATAAAAAAATTAAACGACACATGGCAACACGTGATTGGACCACATGTCACCACGTAATTGTCCACCACATAACCAACCTTCCTTATTAGAAAGGTTATAAATAAAAAAATTTATAAAATGGGTGAAGCTCTAGATGAGCTACTTTATGCATACTTGTGTTTATTGTTATAAAAATATGATAAATGGAGTTGAAAGAAAGATTTATTGGTTTAGTGGGCTAAAAGAGACTGAGGTAATGAGAGACTTTACATCTCTTTAATGTCATACGGTCTAGTACAAACAATGATATTTATTTACTAACATCATGTAACTAACTTTTAACATATAAATCTATATCGGTACAAGTCTATATTGAGCCTAAGTCGGTTCATGAATGAGGCTATGAGCTTGAGCCTAAGTTTTAGTTCACATACCGAGTGTGATTAAGCTCGTGTATATACATGTTTATTATTTGTATAACCATATATAATATTTTTTATAGATAAATACAACAAAAATAATTAAATCTGTATATTCTAATAAAAGAGGGTTTTGTAAGACACGTGTCATTCATTAGAGATGGTCTTAAAGCATCTTCCCGATCAAAACCAAGAATATTCTATTTTAAGATATGTATGAAAATAAATCGATAACATTAAATCACTTGTAATTTTTTCTTCCAAATTTTCAATGTACCTTATTTACATATAAAAAATTATTGTGAAAACGGAAAACAAACAACTTAAACAAATAACCTATCGAAATTTACGACCTAGACCATGCATGTCGACCCATACGTTTGACCCGATACATATGAGTCACCGTGAGTTTTATTAAATATTTATCATCAGGATTATTTATATGTATGTTTTTCTTAATTCATGTGTTATTTTGTTGTGTTGAAGGCCGGCGAGAACAATCATGTTTAACAAATCTTTGTCGGTCAAAATTTGGCATACATGATATCAGATTTATTCAAAAGCTATTTATGTATATATTGTTTTCTAAACATCTAAAAAGACGTATTTTCTCAGAGCATACTTAACACTATTATACATTAAAAAGAGGTTTATATACAAAATTTTAAAGTACGAGAACCACATAATAGTAGAAAAAAAACAATGACACATTAAACAATTATAACTCAAAATATAAGTCGAGTTTTAAAAAAGTGATTCGGAGACCTTGTTCCCCACTCCGTCCTCCTTTAAAAAAATAAACAAAAAAAAATCAGCATTTTCATTGTCTTTCATTCGGAGACACAATGAAAACTCGAATTTTTTTTTATTTTTTTATGAAGGATGACGACATGGGAACAAGGTCTCCGAAACATTTTTTTAAAATTTGATTTAATTTGCAAGTTATGAATTTTTTAACCATCCATTGTGTCTTTATTCAACCATTGTGTCTTTCTCACACTTTATACTATTTTTACATGTTGTAGGATAACACCACCCAATACATTATGCAATAGTTTACATTCCAGGTGTTATACGGGTATAGTTTACATTGTTCTTTGAATGTGTGCTACACAGGTGAAATTATGAATAATAATTAATTTCAAAGTATCTGTAAAATTTATATTTGAAAGAAAAGTTAAATATTACATGAACTAAATGTTTGCTAAAATAGAATATGTTAACCCATTTTATTTAAGACTAGTTATTTACATCCGTCTTTGATTTTTACTCTACAAAATAGTACATATAATTCCATGCATAAACATATTCTTTCAAATACAACTCAACTCGTAAAATTATGATGGAACTTAAGTATAATTACAAGAATTAATATTAAAAAACTGATTTCAATATTAATAATGGCTAATAACATAATGCTAAAGTAGTAATATTTACAAATAAAAGAAATGAATAAAAATCTTAAAATATCTTAGTTGACACTTAGTATTTTTAATTAAAAGTTATTATTGGGACGAAAACACTGTGTAGTATGTGTATATATATGCAAGTAAATCACGAAGAGATTTGAAATACCTTTAATCAATCAATGAGAAACAGAATTTGGAATCCCCTTGTTTATTCCTTGTTTATTAAAGGGGTTATTGGATTTTAATACTCTCAACTATGTGGTATTGGTCGCTATCACTCCCAACTAAAATCATCACTCCCAACTATGGGGTATTGGCCGCTGTCACTCTCATCGTTAGAAAACACTAACTCCATCAGTGTTTGGGTCAAAAGTTTCAATTTGCAAATTTAAGGGAAAAATTTTATTTTTGTTTAATATATATATATTTCACCACTACCATCCACCACCCTCACCACCACCAACTCCGGTCACCACCACCAATTCCGGCGACTTTCCGGCGACTCCGGTCACCACCACCATCTCCGGTGAATTTTCGGCGACTACGGTCACCACCACCAACTCCGATCGGAGTCGCCGGAAATTCACCGGAGATGGTGGTGGTGACCAGAGTCACCGGAAAGTCGCCGGAGTTGGTGGTGGTGAGGGTGGTGGGTGGTAGTGGGTTTGCAAAGTGACATTTTTTATCCAAACACTAACGGAGTTAGTGTTTTTTAACGACGGGAGTGACAGTGGCCAATACCCATAGTTGGGAGTGATGATTTTAGTTAGGAGTGACAGCGGCCAATACCCCATAGTTGGGAGTATTAAAATCCAATAACTCTTTATTAAAGTGTTAGATGTGGTAAGTGTAGTAAGTGTATATGTTAGTAAATTATGATGGAAATTTAGAAATCTTTTAATCAACTAGTAAGGAAGAGAATTTGAAAATTCTTTACTTATCGGCTAATTGATCGACCACAAGAATAAAATTGAAACCATACTTGACACATCACTGAAATAGTAAATATGGACGAAGGATTTAACGTAGATGCAAATACGTGATTATATATATTTAGCAAAAATACAACATTATACATGAAGCCTATGAGATAAAAAAAAACTTATGTTTTAGAGAAAAAAGTATTTAATTTTATGAATTTAAAAGGAGATATAAGCAGTTCCTCTTATTTAAAAATATTGTCCGAAGATCAACCAGTTAGTTTATGATTTGTCGTTTTCAGCCAATACTTAGTTTAAAACTCAGTTTAGTAAGTTTGCAATTGTTCACCAAAGCATAAACTCATGCTAAAATGCATCTTTCATCTTTCTTAAAAATAAGAATTAAATTATTTCATCATACACACACGAGTTAAGTATGATCACGTCGGCTTGACCAACTCATTAACTCTTATCTTTTGCCGATACTAAAGGGGTAGGCGATGTTCGTTTCGTTAGCGCCTCTACTCCGCTTGGCCTTAGGGCATGGTGTGTTTGAAAAGAAAATTGGATATTAATGAAAGGGGTTGGGTAGATGGGATTCAATTAAATGTGTCTCCTTGACTCTCTTAATGTGGATGTGGGGACATATTTGGTGTACAATGGCACAATGTAAAGGTCCACTTCAAGGAAAGCAATATGCAATATTGACATATTGTTTTGTCTAGCCTTCAAAGCAACAAAGTTTTTGATTACACACTAGATTTTGTTTCTCATTTTACCTTTTTAGAAAGTTTCGTATATCTACATTTCAATTTGTTGAAAAAAATTCCGCCACTCTGAAAAAAAGAAAGTTGTTGAAAAAAAAGGAATCAAATGCACAATTGCTATGTTTTAAAAAGTTTTTGGATTTTAATACTCACAACTATGAAACATGTAACTCCAACTGACACCTTCATTGTCACATTTTTGTGTGTTATGTGTCATAAAGTAAAGTGACTCAACAAGTAAAATGTTAAGTTGAAAGTAGTGACAATATGATATTAATTAGGAGTCACAATAGTCAATAGCCTATAGTTAAAAGTATTAAAATTTAATAACTCTTTAACTGTAAATTAGAAATCGTTAATTGTATGTATTTGTGTAAAACTATGACACATATTAAGCAATCAAATAAAATCGTCGTTAAAAAAGTAATCAGATAAAATAAAATGTATTGTATTTTTTTGTGTCGAACTCTAAATATTTATGTCACTCACTATCAATTAGCTAGGCAGGAGGTTAAACAAGCAATTACAACATCAAGAATTGGTTTGGCAATCATGAATTAATCCATATTTAATTTTAATTTTGCTATTCCTATTTACAAATTACACATTTAATCTTGAACAAATTACATTTTTCATCCTTTAAGTTTACATCCTTTTTCATTATTTGTTCTTTTTTACTAAAATTTTCACTAAACGTCCTTTATGTTTAAAAAACATTACATTGTTAGTCCTTTACTCTAACCCCGTTAAATATTCTCGTTAAAGTGTGTCACATGCAGATCACGGGAAGACAAATTTGTCTTTTCCAAACCCACTTACAACTTATGATTTGATTAAAACCCCAACTTATATCAAATATAAATCGTAAAAGGGTTGAGAAAATACATGTTTGTCCTCACATGATCCGCAAGTGACACATTTTAACGGGATTTTTTAACAGGGGTTAGAGTAGAGGATTAACTTTGTAACATTTTATAAACATAAAGGACATTTTGTGAAAAATTTAGCAAAAAAGTATCATTGATGAAAAGGATGTAAACATAAAGGATGAAAAATGTAATTTGTTCTTTAATCTTTTTATTATTTTGTTTACCATTTTGGATTATTATATAAGTGATTGATTGAATGTTTATTGTTTTTTAACGACCATTTTATTAGAAACTAGCAAAAAGTTAGTATAACAAAAAAATTTAATAGGATAAGTCAAATTACACAAATTTTCTCAACTTGAACTCGACATTTTATCTCTCGTTTTTATCTAAAGAAACAAAAGAGATTTAATCTCTCTCGGTATATAACGACAGGAATTCGTTACATCATAAAAAATCTTCATTGCATCACCCATAGTGTTCAAAGATCTTTATGATTGGAAGTAATCTATGTTTTTTATACATTCGTCAAAAATCTTTTATGTTTCAAAGTTAAGCCACATATTTTTTTTAAGTTTAATTGATTGTCATATATATAATTCTTTCAATTTTAAGGTGCTGTTTATTTTTTCAGAAAAGGTCTGTATAGTTTCTTATGTCTGCGTCGTGTAAACCACGTGCAGACATTGTCATCTGCAGACTGTTTGTTTTTCCGAAGACGTTTCATTAAAAAACGTTTGTGCGACCTATTACTGATGCAGACTTGGACCAACCACTTCTGAGATCCACTAAGGTCTGTAGAGGAGGGTTAAACACAATCACCTAGTACCACCACCCACTGTCTACCACCACTATCACTGTCTACCACACCACCACCACCTTCACCACCACCCACCATTATCCACCACCACCACCCACCATTGTCCACCATCACCCACCGTCCCCCACCCACCACCATCCAGTACCACCACCACCGCCCCCCACCCACTACTACCACCACCATCCCCCACCCACCACCATAGGGCTGTTATCGAGCCGAGCCGAGCTAGGCTGGGCTTAAGCTCAAGCTCGATCTTAAACGAGCTAGCTCGGCTCGGCTCGTTTTTCTTATCAAGCTGAAAAGTGGAGCTCGAGCTCGGCTCGTTAAAAGCTCGAGCCAGCTCGAGCCCAATCAAGCCGGCTAGTTAACCTTTTTTTATTTTTTTTAATAAATAAAAACATAAAGAACTAACATATTTATATGTATTATTTATGTTTTTGTTTCATATTGTTATATATTTTAAATTAATTAAACTAAATATTTAACATTTTAACCATCTCCTACCTATTTTTTTAAACTTAATACATTCACTAAAACTACTATATATATAAAATTTATATTTCGAGCTGGCTCGCGAGCTCACGAGCTGAGCCAGGCCTAGCTTGAGCTCGGCTTGAATCAATTCGAGTCGAGCCGAGTCGGCTCGTTTACAACCGAGCTTTTTTCGAGCCGAGCTTTTCTCGAGTTTTTTTCAAGCGAGCTTCGAGCAAGCTTCAAGCCGCGAGCTTTTTGAACAGCCCTACACCACCATCTAGTACCCCCCACCTATCACCACTGTCCACCACCATCATTATCCCCCACCACCATTACTACCAACAGTTTATTTCAGCAGACTGGAGAAGTTAAAAACAAACAGTCTTCTTATTGCAGACTGCATATGTATACTCCACTTCTTATTTTGCAGATGTCTGCAGATGTGGTCCGCAGACTGCAGACATTTTTATGCAGAAAAAACAAACAACACCTAACTAAACTTACACTATATATTCATCAACTTTTCCCATAAGAATATGCGGGTTCACATGCATCCACTAGTATAGTAGTATCCGTCCAAAGAATTTGTTATGGACTGAAATTATTGTAAGGTATGAGACTTGTTCTACATTGGTTGTATGAGCAACTAATGTGAGATTTATAACCCAAGTTGATCTTTTTCCCATCAAATTGGTCTTTTAAGATGAGTTCTACTGGGTTGTAGCTAGGGGTGTTCATTATTCGAATACCATTCGAATTATTCGAAATTCGATTCAAATTGAATTCAATTAAGGCCATTCGAAATTGACTTTCAGTCATTCGAATTCGATTCGAATAATTTTGTCGAATGTGGATCGAATACGAATATGATTTTCTGTATTCACATTTGATGCGCCCAATTCGAAAAAGAAATTTATATATTTTTAATATATCTAATTAATTATCTATATATGAATATGATTTAATGGGATTGAAGTAAAGTTAAAAATACCCAAACCAAACCCATTACCCAATCTTAAATCTTGTTTCTGCATATGAACATGATTTGGTGCTGTGACAGCTGCTTAATTGTGTTTCTACAGGTTTTAAACTTGTTTATAGTCTTTTTTGTGTTTGATTATGTAGTTTTAGACCTTTTGTTAACATTTTTAGACTTGTTGATGTGCTAGTATTTTGCATATTGTTTGGGTGATGTTTTGCACATTGTTTGGGTGATGTTGTAGTCTTGTAGACTTATGTCATGTTGGTGCTACATTTGTATTGTTACTTAGTGTGCTTGTTTATTTATATACTTTTTAAAGCGAATACATTCGAGTCTATTCGAATTCGAATAACTTAATCGAATCGAATACATAGATTTTTATTCGAATGTGGGTACGAATACAATATTTTAAAGTCCAAATTCGACCAATTCGATTCGTCTAATTCGTCCAATTCGCATTCGATTCGAATGAACACCCATAGTTGTAGCAGAATGTCTGACATAAGAGTTATAAAGTTTATATTATTACTCTTGATACATATAACATATTCTTATCACAATGTCATCAAGAATTACAGTTTATAAAACATTGACCACATTTCTGGTCCCTATTTGCATTTTATCTTAATATCTTTCTGATCCCTATTTGCATTTTATCTTAACTAGGATTATACAGTGCTCGCTCGTTGCGCGAGCCACTTGTATAACGTTAAATTTCCATCGTCACAGGCGTTTCAACTTTCAAGTTAAAACTAAACACATGCTAAAGTCAACGAAAAAAGAAATGTCATTCAATTTCAAACAAACATAATGAAACAATTGTACACAACACCATCACAATGAAAATGTCAAATTCGATGCTAATAACGGCGGATCATAGTCCCTTTCTGTAGAATCACATAATAAAAGGACACCATCTTACACTATTCGTCAAAATCATCCATCCACCACCACCATCCATCGTCGATTAAAGAAATAAAGAAGACGACGAAGGTGACCGGAAATAACGTCGGAAGCAATAGAGAGAAACATAAAATGAACATGCTTCTTCCAAGAATCCAAAGACTATAAAGCAACCAAAAAGAATTTAACTTATTTATAAAAGAGTCATTTTACTTTCATGGTGAAAATGCAAAGCCAAAAACTATGGTGACCAAAATGCAAAACATAAAACAACATTACCTTAAACTCAACTTATTTATAAAAAAGTTATTATACTTTGGTGATCAAAATGCAAAACATACAAAACTATCATGGTCAAAATAAAAAACATAAAAGTTCATTACTCATGAAGTTTCTCTTTAAATATATAGTAATATACAATTTGGTGATTACAAAAAACACTTTTGGCTACAAAAACAATTTTGTGACCAAAATACAAAACCCAACAAAAAATGGTGACCAAAATACAAAAACATAAAAGACACTCTTCATGGTGTTTGTAAATTAATAGTATATAGATTGGTGGCCAAAATGCAAAACTAAAAAAACACTTTTGGGTATAAAAACAATTTTTTGACTAAAATACAAAACCAACAAAATAATAGTGATCAAAATAGAAAAATATAATAAAAGACATCATTCATGAAGTTTTTAAATTATTAGTATATATGATATCTTAGAAAAAAAGGCTATAGAATGTGACAAACGACGATGAAGATGTCCCTTGAAATATTATACATGCTTAATAATTTAGACTATAATCAATTCATGTATATCAAAAAGTTGATGTGAAATGTGTGATAATTATTATTATTGTTTGTCGTTTTAAAGTACTGTTGCTATAATGCTATTACAATATTAGTTTTTTAAACATATTAATTATTATTACCTTTGCGTTGCGTAAAAAATAATTAGTTATGCTGTTATGATGGTCTTGTACAATACTACAACTTATACTAACTATTGAATTTATGTAAAAAAATATTAATTTTAAGTTAGAATTTTATAAAAGTAGCTATGGACTTTATAAAGGTATTGGATATATTTAAGTTAACTTAAGGTTGGAAGTGTTAATTAGGTGAAAATTATACGTTTATTTGATTTTTAATAATATAAAATTTAGTTTATTAACTGATATTAACTTCAAATTAAGAAAATTTAATATGGCAATCCAACTTGTAAACTATTTTTCTTCATCGAACATTTTATAGCCAGTCATTGTTGTGTCTAAAAAGAACCTATCCGGTTAATTTTTGTGTCCAAAATAGAAAATGCTCGGTGAAGGAAAATAATACACAAACTAGGTATAAACTCGTGTAACACACATGTTGAATAAAACATATTAAAATAAGTATTTAGAGTACTTTTCTTAAGAAATAACTAAATCAATTTGAATTTAAATTAAACTTTAAATTTAATAGAACGTAACAAAATTAGTTTACTATTATGATGAAATTGTAGAAATTATTTGTTTTAAATTTACTATTATGATGCCGAAATTGTAGTAATTCTTCGTTAAACCTTTCAATTTCGGTTATACAAAATATAAAATCTCTTAAGGTTTGTTAAAATAGATAATAAAAGTCGTAGATGAATTTTAATTTCAAACTTTATAATATCAAAGAAAAATGAATTTTAATAAATAGGTATGTAAAATTAATTCAATCAATAGCCAAGTTTTTTAATTTATTTAGTAAAAATAATATGGGAGTGACATATAAAATAAAGTATATGACAATGATGTGTCATGTTTAAGTGAATGACATGTGATAGAAAATTAGTGTTTTATTAGTATATGGAGGTTGTTACTGTCACGTGAAATTTCTTAAGTTTGAATTGAATGTCAGTCAATACACTAAAGTTCATATTATTAATTAAATTGTAATAACCCAAAGTTATAAAATGACAATTATAATTTTTAGAAATTTCTTGAAACAAACGACCCTAATCAATAGAATTATTCTGCTTCACACGTTTAATTATATTCATCTATTAGTGAATCTTTTGAATTTTTTTTTATTTATTCTACAATTATCGAGTACTTTTTGCTTTCGACATTCATACATAACTAGTTATACGAATGACCACACACCATGATGGACGGACCTTATGTATGTGACTTCATCACACATATTAATAAAAAAAATATTCATGTCTCCCAAAATACATTATAAATTTGTGATGTGTTATATATTAAAAGATTGAGATACATACAAACTTAGGAGCCAAATAAAATTAAGACAAAGTCGGGGTAAAGTCCTAAATATATCAAAGTAGAATATGAGAGTCAAAGTTGTAGTTTGGCTAAAGTTTTAGGCTAATAAAGTAAGGTCATTAGAGGTCAAAATGATAATTAAGTCAAACTCATTGATCAAAGTCGTAAATAGGTTAAAATTAGGGGCCAAAGATGAAAAGTTTATAAAGTGATTGACTAATTTCCAAGGTCTTTACCAACGTTGCAATTTAGTATTATAGAAAATAATTAAATGTTTTGAGATATTAGTTTTTGTTTAGAGAATAACACTATGGGTCAAGTTATTCTAAATTCATGTTATTTGGTAGGTAACACCAAACTAATAAATACTCGTCAAGGTTAGAAGTAAAACTCATGACCTCTAAGAGAAGCAAAGTATCTCACATTTTTCTTGAACCATTAAATCAAAAATCATTAACCTCAATAACTTATGGATATTTATTGAAGTGTTAG
Organism: Tagetes erecta; assembly: GCA_030867185.1. Classification (NCBI taxonomy): domain Eukaryota; kingdom Viridiplantae; phylum Streptophyta; class Magnoliopsida; order Asterales; family Asteraceae; genus Tagetes; species Tagetes erecta. The sequence continues at coordinate 5,108,690 of CM061488.1, read as the reverse complement.
TTTTCTGATAGATAAATATATAAAAGAGAGTTGTTACATTATATCTTAAGATTTTTAATTGAATCTTCATGTGTTTTGATGAAATATAAAACGGTTCTAGTACATTCACAAATCATAATATTATCGAAAAAGATTAATCAAACAAATGATATTCATATAAATTATCGCTTTATAATACCATGTTGATATATATAATACCATTTTAAATTTGATATATATTACACACAAGCAAAAGACAAGACAAAAATCTTTGAATTTAATGCATGATGGTTGTTCAAAGATTCAATATATAGTGTTTTAAATTATAAGCTAATCACTTTTCTTTGTATCTACAATAATTCAAAGCATGATTATTTGAAAGTGAAGGCATTGTAACAAAACTTAGTTGCTAGGCATAATGCTTAATTATTTTTCTCTTGCTCATGTAAGTTTCAAACATAAAGTGTGTGAGTTGTGAATTATAGTAGTTCTTCGAAACTATCTTTTATTTAATAAACGCGCTTCACATATATATGATGCATATGCTATATTTTTTTCCTTATTTAATTAACAATCGTGCCATACTTTTTCTTTTAAACTATTTTAAATTAAATCTACATCATGCTCAAATTCGAACCGGTTACCTATGTTCTCAGAGACAAGAGCCTCTACGTGTTACATGCCACGTTAGCATATCCAATGCGATCATTAGTAATTATATTTGCTTGATTAAGCCAAATCATGTGTGAATTAACATAAGTAAAAGTAAATTAGTTTAGTTTTCTTGTTAGGGGTATCCAAGGTGTGTCGGCCATCGACATCAAATGACAAAACAATAAACCACAACCCATACACTTGTACCTTAATGCTATCTTGGTTGTACATTTGTCCTATAAATTCCAAAAACAAATAAATATACAAATATGTACATACATTTCTGATCTTGACTTTCAGAAAATAAAACAAGTGAGCCGATTTATAGTTTAATTTTTTTATATTTGTTAATTATTATTATAAATTTGTTTTTTTAGAGAATTTTAAAATGCACAATATTTTGTATGATCAAATTGACATATTTTTTTCCATCTCTAGTGAAGCCGATACTTCAAACATAAATACACATAATCAAAATTAAAACAAATATGCATCGCAAATGCAACAAATTAAGATGATGAAATGAATGTACAAGCTAAGAGGATGTAGTTGCTTAAAGACATGTTTTGGTGAATAATTTTTGTACAAGAGATATGTGTTACAGGCATGATCAATGATGTGTTATGATTTTTAAACCAAAGAAAGTTGTATAAATAGAAGCTTTGATGTTTGGCTATGAGTCGATGACAATTTGCAATCTATCTCCTATTTAGAGACTGTTTATTTCACCTTTTAATGATTCAGTTCAGTGTCTAATACTTCAGATTCAGCATTCAGAGCGTTTGTTTCATAAAAAAAAAGAGTCACTAAATGGTTCAGTTAAGTGTTGAATGGTTAAAAGATTGAAAGAAGCTGAATGGAACTGAATAGATCATATACCAAACTTACCATCACCTGAAGTTCTACCTCAATACCCATTCCATTGATAGAGCCTCTTAATGGTTCAGATCTTAACCATTTAATATTGGGTTATTGGATTTAAACACCCCCAACTATTGGTCATTGGCCGTTGTCACCTCCAAGTATCACTTTGGCCAATAACACTCCCAACTAAATACTTTGGTGTCCGTATCACCAAAAGTTAACCAAATCACTAACGCCGTTAAGTTTTGCTGACGTGGCACGGTGACGTGTCCTATCTCTGCTTACGTGGCACGGTGATATCGGCCAATGATCAATAGTTAAGGGTGTTTAAATCCAATAAGGCAATAACCCATTATTTATCTATATTTAACTAGGAATTGACCTGTGTCACGTGATGCGACGACCGGGTTTTAGTTGGTGCATATGTCGTGTAATATTTGTGACTTCGTTACATGCGTTATGTTATTGATTATCTCTTGCACGTTATGGTGTAATATTATGTTTTGTACCTTGCAACGTAATGCCGTCAAAGTAATTAAAAAATAACTAAAACAAAAGAATATACAAAGAAAAAAAAGTTTAAAAAGAAGAAAAAAAACAAAAATATCCAGCCCTCGTGTAGATGTTCAATGCACATCATGACCACTTGATCCAATATGACACTGTTAACTAGGATTTTTTTGTACAATATAATGGTATAAATAAATTTCCGCTTTTATGGTGTTTATGGATTAAATGTTGTCTTAATTCTGCCCAGTCATCAATTTTATTAAATAGGTCGCTTACTCGGAAGTTCACTTGAAAAGAGGATCGAGACAGGGCGACCCCTTTTCTCGCTTTTTGTTCTTGCTGGTGATGGAAGCATTTAATTACTTTGACATGTTACATTGCAAGGTACGAGGCATTATACTACACCAGAACGTGCATGAGATAATCAATAACGTAACGCATGTAACGAAGTCACAAATATGACACGACATATGCACCAACTAAAACCCGGTCGTCGCATCACGTGACACAGGTCAATTCTTAGTTAAATATAGATAAATAATGGGTTATTGCCTTATTGGATTTAAACACCCTTAACTATTGATCATTGGCCGCCATCACCGTGCCACATAAGCAGAGATAGGACACGTCACCGTGCCACGTCAGCAAAACTTAACGGCGTTAGTGATTTGGTTAACTTTTGGTGATACGGACACCAAAGTATTTAGTTGGGGGTGTTATTGGCCAAAGTGATACTTGAAGGTGACAACGGCCAATGACCAATAGTTGGGGGTGTTTAAATCCAATAACCCTTTAATATTTAATGATTCAGATTTTGCTAAAGAGCCTCTAACTGTTTTAAATTTTAGTAAAAAAACATAGTATTTGTTAATGATTAAAATATGGTAGTTGGGCTAGCCAAAGTAGTCTACTCACTCTATTGGGCTTAACCATGTGAGTTCTATTTGATTTTGGAACATACATATTTGTTTACGAGTTACTAGTTTACTACTAGAGGAGGCGCACATTTCGGTTATTTTAAAAAATCGGTTATGGTTTTATTCGTAATATAAAAAGCAGTTCTGGTAAAACCAATTCGGTTCTAAACCAGTTTTTGATGAGAAATTAGAACTAATGTAATCGGTTCTGGTTCTTACAAAACCGATTTTTTCTATGAGATGGGCTGGAACACTAAAGTGTTGCAAATCTTCAATCTCCATTAGGCTTTCATTTATAGTCTATGGTTATAATTTTTTATTTTATTTTAGACTAAATAAGTAGTAACATTAAAAACGTTAAATGTTACAAGATAGATAACTTTTAAAACATTAAATGAGTAATAACATTAGAACATACCGGTTTTTTCAGGAAGGTTTTTCTAGGAACCGGTTCTTTTGCAGGAACTGGTTCTGGTTCTTCTGGAACCGGGAATTTGGAAAAAAAATATTATAACTTATTAAAAACTTAGGGTTCGATTCTTGTATAACCGGTTATTTTAAAAATTGGTTTTTGGTTGTTGGATCGGTTTCGCTTCCCATTTTTTTGACACCTCCACAGTATACTTGTTTACGTAAAATAAACACAGAAAAAAAAAATTCTGTTTTTAAATTAATAAAGTTCGTATGTTCTAGAGTGACCTAATAAACATTTTATGCAATGTGAAAGAGTGGTTGGGAACGTGTAGTTTAACATATTTAAAATAAGAAAAATTGGATTTTATTAATCTTAACTTTCACCTATTAGTCATTATTAATTCCAATTTTACTATTGGCCATTATTAATCTCAACTTTCACTTAAGTGGCCACCATTGAGCTTTCTGTTAACTTTCACTAACTCCGTTAAAAACTGATGACGTGGAAACCATGTGTCAGATGACGTGGCAGCTGCCATTTATTTATATATGGGAAAAAAATAAAAAAAAATTACATGTCAGTTGCCACGTCATCTAACACGTGGATGCCACGTCATCAGTTTTTAACAGAGTTAGTGAAAGTTAACGGAAGGCTCAATGGTGGCCACTTAAGTGAAAGTTAGGATTAATAATGGCCAATAGTAAAATTGGTATTAATAATGGCCAATACTTAAAAGTTGGGATTAATAAAATTCAATTTCCTTTAAAATAAAATAGCATGCTCGTTAATAGTTCTATGTTCTAGATAACTCAATAAGTTATTAATCTATCTTACAACTCAATAACATATTCTATAGGGGCCTGGCTAACCAAATTAAGTTTTAAAAAATATGAAAAAATCTTATTTTATTTTGGCTTGTATCAAGTGTTTTTAACCGTTGATTACACCCATTGATTTAGCACCATGTTCCATGTTCATGCTCTAACATATATAAGTTTCTAATTTAGGGGATCTTTCGAAATCTACTACTGAACCAAACCAGAGATAAAAATATAAATGTTAAGAGTAGTTTATATCAAAATCCAAGTAGCATTTTAGTGGTTTATATCAAAGCCCACCTAAAATGTCTACTGTGAACAGAAGAGGTGGACCAAATCTTTGCAATGTGCAAGAAGAACACTGTTTTTTTAATGTCTATATACTGCTAAAATAAACTGGTGGTGGTGTATGGATGGAAGTGATGGACGGTAGTGGTGGTATACAGTGAGTTTGACGACACGGTTCTAACGCTGCAAAAAAATGAGTTTAATCGGAGTTTGTTTGACCCAGTTTTAATGTTGATAAATATCACTTCTCACACTTTTTAAACAAATTCACTTTGTAAGGGCACTGGGAGTGGCAGCCGAGGAAGGCAACGAGGAGCTTCCTCGCCACCACCTCGCCGGAGACGGAGCCCTCCTCGTCTCCACCTCGCCTCTTCGTCTCCTCTTCCCCTCACACAGCCACCTCCCCAACGAGATCCCAACCTCGCCCACAAGCTCCCTCAACCCCCTCCTCGTCTCCTCTTCTCGCCACCACTCCTCTCGCCCTAAGGAACCATCTTCCTGATTGTTATTACTACAACTTAACATTAGGACAATTTACCTACTTGGAGAATGGGAGAAGGGAGATCAAACACCGTTGCTTGCTTGATCTCAAGATCAGAGTTTGTTTGATCCGGTTCTCAACTACAAGTCTACAAGTTTACAACGAAACGCAGACTTTATTAATTTGGACATGATCCGGAATTAATTTGGACCATCTGAAACTGATGCTTTCTTGATCAATTTGGCTCTACTTGTCAATTTTATATCAAATCATGATCTTGAAGTTTACTTTGTTTTGAGCATTTAAAAATCAAAATGATTGAGTCATCCCTAAACCCCTCTTTCGCCAGAAACTTCAAAAGTTGACGGTTGACGTCCCATCTTAGGAAGGCTCAGTTGAGTATTAGGGGTAGTTCCTAACGCCATTAAAAAATAGACTTTATACCATTTCGCATAATTCACTACTATAATTATCGGCATTATATATATATATAAGAGGGTCCATTTGAGAAGAGCAAATATATATATACATAACTTAACGAAGTGTGAAGAGTAAAAACAAAATCAGAAATTTGTAACATCAAAACCTTGCAGACTTAAACAGCCATATTAAATTATATAGCAATGAAAGGTTACAATGAATATGAAAAAGAATTATGCATACCAGAATCAAACATAAAGAATATTGTAAACACAACATTAAACCAAACAAACCAAAACCTTTAATAATCATAATCCTCTAAATGACCAAAAGACTCTTCAACATCACCTAAGCTTTCGACTTCAAAATCTTCGGCGTCTCCCAGGTGAAATCCGGATCTTCCCGACCAAAATGCCCATAAGCAGCAGTTTTCTGGTACCTGTAATTCCCACCTCTTTTAAGATCAAGATTAATAGCCATCATACCCGGCCTGAAATCGAAATTCTCCTTAATCAGACCAAGGATATCGCTATCAGGAATAGTTCCTGTCTTATACGTGTCGACAAACACAGACAATGGTTCAGCCACACCAATGGCATAAGAAACCTGAACAATGCACCTGCGTGCGAGCCCAGAAGCTACAACACTCTTAGCAGCCTGCCTAACAATATAAGCACCACTTCTATCCACCTTGGTTGGGTCTTTCCCGGAGAATGCACCGCCTCCGTGAGCTCCCCAACCACCATAGGTGTCGATGATGATCTTCCTACCTGTCAGACCCGCGTCTCCATGGGGTCCACCTATCACAAACCGGCCAGATGGGTTCAAATGGAAGATGGTGTTTTCATCAAGGTATTGAGATGGGATCACGGGCTTAATCACGTGTTCCTTGAGATCAGCAGCTATTTGTTCGTTAGTCACGGTTTCATCGTGTTGGGTGGAGATGAGAACAGTGTGAACCCGTGTGGGAACCATGGCACCATTGTCGTTGTGATACTCGACGGTCACTTGGGTCTTGCCATCGGGTCTAAGCCATGGACAGGTCTTGTTTTTTCTGACTTCAGTCAGCTTAGCACCAAGTTTGGTTGCAAGAACGTGGGTTAAGGGCATAAGCTCAGGGGTTTCATCAGTTGCATAACCAAACATGTGACCTTGATCACCTGCACCGATTTCCTCGGGTTTCTTTGTCAGGTGACCGTGAACACCCTGGGCAATATCCGGACTTTGTTGCTCAATATTGACCAGGACGTTACAGGTGTCAGCATCAAGCCCAACATCAGCAGATGTGAACCCAATGTTTCTGCAAGTGTCACGGACTATTTTCTCATAATCCACCACGGCTTTGGTTGTGATCTCTCCAAAGACCATGACCATGTTGGTTTTGGTGCATGTTTCACACGCGACTTTGCTTTCAGGGTCCTGCTCTAAGCATGCATCAAGAATGGCATCAGAAACTTGGTCACAAAGTTTGTCAGGGTGTCCCTCATTGACCGATTCAGATGTGAATAGGAAGGTCTCCATTTCTCAACTAGACTGCATAAAACAGATCCAAAATAGCGTTAGCGCTTTGTAATATGAATGCCTGGAAACATAACATGATAAAAGGAATTTGATCCAATGGGGCACATTTAGGCACGTTAATACCGAACCAGTTTTAAGTATAGAAGAACAAGAAAAGCATAATTCACTTGTAGGTAAAAATGTATTACATAACCGGCTCATGTGTCACCAATAAAACGAAAGGTACAAATGAATTATGCGATACTCGCAGATCACGGCACTATGTTTAAAACTCATTTTTGTATTGACATGATATCATAGCAAACCACTTAACATTTTAAATGTTCTGTATGTTTCCTAATGGTTCGAAATCGCAACGAATTGGATGCATGCTTCATTAACTTTGTTACATCAAGGCATACTATTGACTGCAAGCAGATCACTACACCTATTAGATCAAAGATCAGGAACAGATCTAACCTAAATAAAACTAATTCAGCATCACTATACTACAAAACACGATTCAAATGATGCATCAAAGCTCAAAACAAACAAATGTAACAAACTATGCAATTGCAGCTCATTCTGATTCATGATATACTCTGAATCAAACCGCACGAGATCAAAACTACTTAAACAGTAAGATGCAGATCTAGAATATAAACAGATCACTAAACCTATTGATCCTACAACGGATCTAACCTAAATGAAACGTTTTCAGCTTTCAGCATCACGACACTTTTAAAACACAATTCAAACGATTAACGATACATCATACAACAACGAATCATCAAAACGAGCTATCTCAAAACAAACAAATGTATAGAAGTAGGTATTTGCAGATCAACAGCAAGCTGTATCAAATCGCACACAGTCAAAACAGCTTAGAGAGTAAGATTTAAACTAGCAGATGATGAGGAAACAAACAAATGTGATTGAGAATGAAGTAAATGAAACCGCGATGGATTAAAAGAGTTTAGAGCATAAGATCTAAATTGTAATTAGTGAGTAGAGTTAGACATGATATACCTTGCGATTGAATGTAGAGGCCGGAGATATGGAGAAGAAATGGTGAGTTAGGAAAAAGAAGAAAGTGGTATTTATAGGTGTCCACAGAAATTGTCCAGCCAATAACCACTTGAGTTTGACTCATTGCCAACCCACTCTCCCCCATGTCATGGGTCCCCCCACCCCATTTTCTTTTTCTACTTAAAAAAATTAAAACGGTTCGAATCTAAACTTTAAACTTGATCATTATATTTTGAGTAAATTACGGTTTTCGTCCCTGTGGTTTGGGCTTTGTAACGGTTTTCATCCAAAACTTAAAAAATGCTCAATATAACCATTGTGGTTTCATATTTGTCCCAAATAGATCCAAACCTCTAACACCGTTAAGTTTAACCGTTACTCAGCCCTCACTTGCATCTCACATGAGGGGCATTTTTGTCATTTAACTCCACCATTTGCATATATCAACAAAGAAACCTAATCAAATGGTGGGGTTAAATGACAAAAATGCCCCTCACGGGAGGGGGCAAGTGAGGGCTTAGTAACGGTTAAACTTGACGGTGTTAGAGGTTTGGATCTATTTGGGACAAATATGAAACCACAATGGTTATATTGAGCATTTTTTAAGTTTTGGATGAAAACCGTTACAAAGCCCAAACCACAAGGACGAAAACCGTAATTTACTCTTATATTTTATTTAAGTATAATGCTTGTTTCGTTGTGCCAGTAGTCATAACTCATAAGCGTAGGCCTCTATGCGTTTTTCGCTAGAAGTTCTTATTTTTACTTTGATTGCTTAAATTTTTATAGAAGTATTGGATATTAACGGACCTAAGTATTAGTTTTTTGCCGCTACCAATCCCAACTTTTAGAATATGTGTTGGCGGTCCCAACTTTTATTATTTTGACCACTAATGGAGCCGCCGTTAAAAAAGTTAACGGCGTTAACTTTTTTTTTTAATTTCGGGTCGACGTTTTATGGTTTTTTATCGGAATAAGAATACGAGTCTATTGATATAAAAAATACATCGCAACGATGATCCGAACGACGAAATTTGTACATCCAGTTAAAGAACCGTTAGGTTTAAACACCCCGATAAAGCATCGTTTTGTCATGTGGAGTACCGTTTCGATGTAAATTTTATATCAATCGACTCGTATTCTTTTTCCAATCAAAAACCATAAAACGTCGACCTGAAATTCAAAAAAAAAAAGTTAATGCCGTTAACTTTTTTAACGGCAGGTCCATTAGTGGCCAAAATGATAAAAGTTGGGACTGCTAGCACATATTTCAAAATTTGGGACCGGTAGCGGCCAAAAAACTAATAGTTAGGTTCGTTAATATCCAATACTCCAATTTTTATATATACCGATCTTGCCCTTGTAAAAAAAGTTACATGTATTATATATATTGAGCTCGCCTCCATAATTTTTCATCACATACTACAATATTTCAGGATACACCATTGTCAACCGCTCGTTAAAAAAGTTATACTCTTAACTTTTGTTTAACAGTGAGTTTCATTATAACGGAAAACAACTTTACTTGTTTGTACGTTTTAATGACATTACTTCTACTAGTAAATTTCTATTTTTGACAAATTAGGTTTTAATGATTAAAGTTTGACTCGTTAGTCGGTAATAAATACTTACCCGCACTGCTCAAGTAAGTGTGCGATTTCGTATGAGGACCTTCTTCCCTTCTGCCCACGCTAACAATTTTAACCAATAACTTTTTTCTACAAAGAGGAATCTCATTCTAAAGAATGGTTTTTCTCATAGCAATTGTACGTCATGCTTTGAAATGTAGGTTTTATCTAGGGATGAGCGTTTGGTACCTGAATACTGTACTGGTATTGGTACCTTATCCGTACCGTACCAGTAGATTTGGTATCGGTATCGGTACCTATTTTTCTATAAATTCGGTATCGGTTCGGTACCGATACCTTAAATTTACCTAAAAGTACTTGTTTCGTACCTATACCGTACCGGTACCGTACCGATAGATTCGGTAACGGTACCCACTTTTCCATGTTTTCGGTACCGGTATTTTCGGTATCGGTATCGATATCGGTTCGGTATAGGTACCGGTACAGTACCGAGCTCATCCCTAGTTTTATTGTAATTGGTTTTATATATTTGTTTTCAGCTCTAATTCCAACATGAGAAAACTCACCTTAAATGAAAAAATCTCATTACCTAACCTAGATTTTCCCTTTTGTCCTAGCTATGACTTATTGACTTGAACCCAATACATTTATATTTTTATGTGTACTAAGTAAATCACTTTAACCACTTGAGCTGAGGATCATTAATCTTCTCTTGATGTGGTTTATGACATACCTCTTAGGGGTGTCAGCGGTCTGGTTTTGCGGTTTTTTAGTAAAACGATAACCAAACCAAACCGTTACTCACGGTTTTTATCATTAAAAACCAAAACCAAAGGGTTTAAAATATAAAACCAAACATAAACCGAATCATACGACCGGTTTGGTTTCGTGGTTTGGGCTTTTTAGACCCATTTAGGCCATGTTTAAGAGTTGTCAAACGTACTTTTCTAAGAAATTAATTATGTATCTGGATACTGTAGCATGTTTAAGAGTTGTCAAAAGTTTATTTATAAGAAATTAATTATGTATCTGGATATTGTAAGACTACTTGTGTTATTACAATATAATGACAGATATTTATATATATAGTAAACTTCGCTTTGGCTCCTTGAGGTTCGTTTAAAATAACAGTTTGTATATGTATTATATATATATATATATATATATATTGCGTTTTGCCTCCCTAAACTTACCAATTTGTCACCATTTGCTACATATGAATTAATTCCGTCAAAAGCAAACGTTAGTCAGTCTCATGTGCCCCTCACGTGAGGGGCACTTTAGTCATTTTCAAGCCTTTTCTTAATCAATGGTAGAGATATGAGACCGACTAACGTTTACTTTTTACGAAATTAATTTTGATGTAGCAAACGGTGACAAATTGGTAAGTTTAGGGAGGCTAAACGCAATTTTAAAAGGCAAACCTCATGAAGACAAAACGAAGTTTACTCTTATATATATTATATATATAATTGATCTGCTAATTATGGCCTATTTAATTTACATGAATTCATATACGAGACTAATTTTTGCATCTTACAATATATATATATAATACATATACACACGTGCGTACGGTCCGGTCTGGTTTTTTATAAACTGTTTTTTATAAACGGTTTTTTGTATAAGTTGTAAACCAAACCGTTTATAATGGTCCGATCCGGTTATTAACGAACGGTTTTTGTAATAAATTGTAAACCGACAGCGAAACAAAACTGATGACTGGTTTGGACAGTTTTACGGTTTGAAACCGAACCATAAACACCCCAAGTATCTATGATATGACAATTGACAACTACCGGAATCAAATATGATTTTCCCCGCTCAACGGCTCAATCTAATTAAATTTATGCCCTTTGTTTAAAAATATAGGCTTTCTTATTTCTTTAGACATAGAATAGATGGTGAAACTAGAATCATAATATGAGATTGAGTGGCTTTATTTTCTTTAGAGAGAATGTCATTAGTTCTCAATCAAGTTGGTCACACCAAATTGATTGAACCATACTGTCGAGATACTTGGTGTCTCGTAGAAGGAAAAAACCTCCGATTTACAAAATGTAATATTGAATTACTGTATCATTGTTATTATGTGACAAACCAAACATAGTAACTCGATTCGAACCGTTAAACCGACCCAATTTTTTTATGTCTGATTTCATTAAAATTAAAATACTTAAAAATAATGAATCTACCGATAAAACTTCCTTAATTAGTAAGTGCGCGTAAAGTATATACACATTTAAACATTTTCATATACAAGGTTGTGTAAAGAATGATGGGTTGTGTTCCACGAGCATGTGTCAAGTGGGTGGGAACCATATCACATCCACATGGGTATGTATTTAGTACCCAACTTTGTTGCATGTGACCACCGATTTTATTCAACAACGCATCATAAAAAATGTCGTTCGGTGTATGTAGATTAATATATCATAAAATTTGTCATGTTCAAACTAGTTTGGGTTTGTTCAAAGTTGGTCAAAATCTGGTTTTGACTCAATTTTTTTATAAATATTTTCGCCCAATAATTTACTCCAATTTTTCCATACACATACCAGGGTCATCAACAATCGTTAACTGTTAACATAACGGCTATTATAGCATGAATAAGATTTTCTTATGAATAAAAATGGGTACAAGCTACCAAATTCTAACCTACGAAAGTCATTTAGCAAAACACACATTACATATATATGACTTCAGAAGGCCAAAATCTTTACATCATCCTCAAAGCTTTAATCACTTGAGCAAACCCACCCGAACAACCGGATTGCAAAAACAACTAACCTGAATCTGTAAACATAAACCAAATCCGCATGCATCAAGGAGAAACAGGTTGCTGATACAACCCAGCAAGAACTGTTGCTAGCCGTTGCACAGCTGCAGGGTTGCTGCAAATTTGATCAATCAATTCATCTGGCGTGGGTGGGCTCGCCTGCAAGATAAACCCATACTTTGTTTAGTGCCAATGATGTTGGATTGGCAAGTTGAATTGATGAACATGAAAACGACCCATTTAGGTCCGAGGAGGGTGAGATGAGGGCAAACCTTACCTCTACCCCATAAATTGTAACTTGACTTGATCATATATATTCTTTTAATCAAAAATTTAGACAGACAGGGCAACCCAAACACAACATATATATTAAACAGGTTCGATATAACAGTAGGAATCCAAATGGAAGATAGTTTCTAGTGTTGTGTTTCGAGTCTTGTCATGAATTGCGGTCCTAGGAATCCAATGGAGGATACATGATACCCAAATAACTAAAGTTGTGATTCGAGTAGTTTTAACTTTCTAACGGGACCAAAGTATTTGTACCTTTTGTTCAAGATAAGCACATTTAGCTTCGAGCGACCGAACTCTCTGCAAAGAAACAAAATATTTACTCTAAATCAAGAAAATGAAGATACTAAATTTTCTTTGTTTTTTTTGGGTTAATTTCAAAGAGAATTATTACCTTGTGTAACTCTTCATCAGCAACACAAAGCCGAGATGCATAAAGCACTCTAACATCCTTGAAATTGCATATCTTATTGCATTGAGGGCACTAATTCAAAGAAATGTACGATGATATAACTGATTAGAGAATTTTTTTTTCTTTTTTTTTTGTGGGAAATTTATAGCTGACTAGGCAAACCTTTCCAGAACTTCGACTTTGTTGAAGCCATTTTTTTATACATGACAACCCATAAATATGCCCACACGGAAGACAACTGCAGTCACCACACAGAAGAAAACACACGATCAATAACATGAAACAGTTCCTTGATAGAACACTTCATTTTTAAGCACTAATGCTAAGAGAAACAAAGGGTATAAAGAAGTAACCAAAAGTTGAGCTGCATATCATGCTTGTGTTTTAAAGGCATGAGGCGCTCAGATATGTTTAGGCCCCAAAACCCAAAGCGTTCAAAATTTATTATACATGACACTTTCTGATTGTTAATCATTGAACACAAAAACATACTTAAAGACAGCAACATGGTTTAAACACAACTACAGGTGCTAATAGAACATTAGGTCAGGTCAAAACTGAGATCAGAAGGATGCCAGGTTAAGTATTAGATGCTATTGTGCTACTATTAATCCAAGAGGCTATAACTCTAATCATACGGTAACTTTTTTTTATTTTGGAACAGCAGTATTGTTTCATCAATTCATCTAAACGCCTAACCTCACCACTTTTAAAGCACTCCCACTGCCGCCTCTGGCATTCGAGGCACGCTTTTATAAACCAAGATAGCACGGCATATATAGCAATTACAAAAAAACATCAAGAAAAATACATCAATGGCATGTGTTTACAGACTAAGCGAATAAAGTTGAGATGCTCAAACATGCGGAATGTTCCCTTTTATAGTTCTATACCAACGTTGTTCAAAGAAGCATTCATGATAATATGAAGAATAACTATTAAAGTTACCAATGCCTACGTTCATTTAGAGGTTTCATGACCATTTGTTCAAAGTATCTTTCACTAAATTCATAACAGCTACAATGATTCTAAGTCTATTATATCTTTGCAGATCCTAATTTCATATAATGTTAACCAAAACAATGTTTGTTAAGTTAAAACTTGGTATGAAACTATGAATTGCATATCAAACAGTCACAAAATGTATGAAGATGTTGAAAACAATATCAATATATTAGCAGCATCATACCAAATTTGATGCTCTCCACCACTGGTCCAAGCTTCAAAGCAGATAGGGCAAATTAAACCATGAATCTCACCTCCACTCTTCTCAGATGTTCCTTCACACAATTCAGAATCATGAAAAATCGTATTTGAAACCCTAGGTGACGTCATCACCGCCGGAAACAACTCCTCCAGTTCTTCATCGTCATCTTCCTCAACATAATCTTCATCTTCATCATCTTCATAATCATCGTCTTCAATTGGATCTCTATGTAACATCCTTACAACCGGAAACAATTCCTCATCCTCCTCTTCTTCTTCTTCGTAATCGTCTTCATCTTCATCTTCTTCATCATCGTCGTCAAATTCATCGTCGTCTTCTATTTCTCCGGTGTTGAAAACATCAAAATCTATCGGCAACACAATTCGTTCCGGAATTAAGTTCTCCTCACGTTCTCTAACCTCATAATCATCCTCATCCTCATCTTCATCTTCTTCTTCAATTTCTTCGTCTTCGAAATCATTTTCTTCATCTTCTTCTTCCTCGATTTCAACCAATCTGAACCTATAATCTTCCATTGTTCTGGAGATGAGTATCTCTAAAGCCGAATAGATGAAAAAGAAGAAGAGAAGAGGAACAAAATCGAGATTGATTACAGCAGTGACCATTAAAATTAGGTTTTCAACATTAGATCATCAAAAATTCATCATCATACCAATCTCGATTTATCAATTCTCACCCCGATCTACACAAATCATACTTCTAACATCATATCATATCATTATCATATACATTCCAATATCATGTCAAAAAGTTTCTTTGGTACCATTACTACTATGTTAATGTTATATTTCTACTTTTACTTTTATTTCTCGCGTTAAAATGAAACTTATATAACGTCGTCGTCACACTAGATGGTTTGGTGGTTCGAGCGATTTTTTGTGTTCATTCACTTTTGTTATATGGTCGTAAACAGTTCATAAACATGTTTATTTTTGTAATGAACGAACACGAATAAGAAATCTCGTTTGGTAAGCGTTCGTGAACAGTTCATGGACATATATGTTCCTTAACAACGAACACGGAAATGTTCGCTCGTGTTTGTTCGATTCGTTTACAGCCCTAGTTG
The DNA here is from genome assembly GCA_030867185.1 of Tagetes erecta. Classification (NCBI taxonomy): domain Eukaryota; kingdom Viridiplantae; phylum Streptophyta; class Magnoliopsida; order Asterales; family Asteraceae; genus Tagetes; species Tagetes erecta. The sequence goes on along the minus strand of CM061488.1, from coordinate 5,093,450 downwards.
GAGAGTATTGGCAAATCAAATCACCACTAAGCTTCCTTTATAGCGTCATGGGTGCAATTGGTCTCGGACGAATGCTCCCTACGTGACATACTTTTATTTATTGGTTTTCCATTTGTATTGGAATATTCTTTTGGTGGTTAATGGCTCGTTCTTTTAATAAAAATCTTCGTTGTTAAAAAATTACTATGTATGCTCGTTACATTCGTACCATCTTGATTTTAGATTATATTGGAATGTCACCCATAGGATAGGATTGTCCCATTGTTAATAAACATTAATAGTATTTATATATTGTTAGGTTTAATGTTTTTACGTATTTTATTACGTTTTAGTATGTATCTTTGTTGCATTTCATTCAATTGACCCGCTTGTATCATTTTATTTTAGAAAATGCAAGTTTTAATGGGATGATATTTACTTTGGTTATTCTAATTGCTTTGTAGGCGTGAAACGCGTATGAATATGGTTATTTTAGTTGTTTTGTAGGTGTGAAACGTGTGTTAATAGTCGAGAAGAACATAAGCTAAACAAAAAAATTTACAATCATGTGATCCATAAAATGAACTAGTGAAGCATTATCAAGAGCAGTGGAGATAGATTTGAGAGTCAAACTACGAAAACCAAATGAAAGCATTTAGCAATATGACTTTATTGTCATGTGTAAAGTTTTGGTCAATTAAGTTACGTATGTCACAATGTCACATGGCCATTCAAAATTTATTGTTGATAAACTAGTGAACCCAACTAAGGCCCATATCATGAGCCCACAAGAAGGAAAGAAATGGTTCACGGTTTCTCTTTTGAGTTATTTTGGATCTTTGGATGGTTTATTTTGAAACATAGATCATAGTGTTTTGGTTTGAAAGTTTTTATTTTGATGCTCCATTAATGGTGTCAGTGCGCAACGGTAGAAGGAGGAGACGTAGAGGTAGATTAAGGGTTTGAAAATTTTCTCGTGTTTGTGGATTGAAGGTGTTCAGAAACCGAGTAAAAAGATAGATGGGTGGATTGATTTGATGCGACTGAATGATATGTGTGTCTTTTAAGTTGTAGGCGAATGTGTTGCTGCTACATAGCATTTTGTTTATGTGGATAGTCTAAAATTATGACAAGAGACAAACTTTATCATGTTACCGGTAGAATTTATAAAAATAAGTTCTATGGTAATTTGATGTTATACATGGGGTATACTAAGTGACATATTTAGAACAAATATTTTTCTTGTAACTATCTTTATATTCATAATTTATTTTGGGCATGTATAAAAATGAGCTAATTTATTAGGTGTACATATAAAGAATTTTTAAATTTAAAGACATAATTAAGAAGAACTCGTTAGTTAAATAAATGGCAGATAATAAAATAGAAAATTTTATATTGATTATTGTAAGTTTGACATATGATTAATCCTATAAAAAAAATTAGACGAATGACATAGATAAATAACATGTCATAAAATATTTTACTATTTTATTGATATAAAGAGATTTTAGAGATACTTATTGCCTTTAGTGTATGTGGACTTATAACGTGGTCGGTGAAAATTAAAGTTTTAGTCAAAGAACTATTGGGCAATTAACACTTCCAAATTGAAACCATCAGGCATCAGCCATCAGGAGCAGGTAAGGTTTTACAACTTAATATAGTTGGCAATTTGCATTGGAAAATCTCTTTGGGCTGGGCCCACAGGTATGTGTTGGACCAGCATTAGGTGTCATTAATGACTTTGAGTTGTGTCTAGAGGCCCACGAATCCGTATTTTTAAGAACCGGTTTCGGTTTATGTATAACCGGTTCTTAAAAAACCAGTTTTTCTTTATGAGATGGGCATGAATGTTGTGTTGGTACACATCTTTATTTTTCATTGGACTTTCATTAGAGTCTATGATCATAAATTTTTTTATATTTATTTACACTATATATAAGTGGTAACATTAAAATGTTAAATATTAAAAGATAGATAGCCCGTAAAACATTAGTAATAACACTAATACATATAAGTTTTTTCAGGAACCGGAAATTTGGAAAAGTATTATAACCAATTCAGAACATACGGTTCAGTTCGTTTCCGGTTTGGTACTTGTATAACCGGTTATTTCAAGAACCGGTTTTCGGTTATTTGATAGGTTTTGGTTCCGATTTTCTAAAACAATATGATGTTTTTCTAATTTTTTTTTCATGTTTTCTACAAAGGTTGATTTATTTTAATACTTGGTATCAGTGTGTTGTAATTTAATTTATTAATAATTACAAGTATGTTTTATACAATTGTATCTTGAAATTTATACATGAGTACATACAAGGCCGACTCTTGTGGTGTAAGACGGGTGACAGTTCAGGGTCCGGTCTTTTGAGGGCTTGAAATTTTTTAAAATTATTTGTTCACAAAACATATCATATTTATTATGTATGTATAATTAACCATTTAAAAATAATGTTATGATGCAAAACAAACATATATATAAAGACCTCATTTAAACACCTTTAACACCCTAACTTAATAGTTAAAGAAAAAAAGCTTTTGTTTGTTTGTGATATACTAGAGGGTATAAATTATAAAGATTTGGTCGAAAATTTTGCTTTAAAAAACGCTAAGAGAGCAGTATGGTTCAGCTAAGTAAGTAAATTATAACATTTTGCTACGATACTTTTGTTTTATTTATTGTTATAAGAATGATCATCGTTTTATATATTTTTGCCAATTTTCATATTTTGTTACGAGTTATTAGTTTTAGACTCTAGAAGGCCCAAATTTTATTCACCCAGACCCAACGGATTATAACAATACGTAGGACCGACCCTGACTACGTAGCTATACTATTTAATACCAACAAAGTATACAATCCACTTTCGCATGAATACTTAATTAGCATGTCCAACATGCGGCCTAAGGGCCTCTTTTATATGTACTCATATAGGCTTTAGAACTTATGAAAATAGCTAGAGAGCACGATGTGCAAATAACTAAAAGATCTCACTAACACCCCGTAAATCAAATCTCTATTATAATAAAATAGTATCTTCGTTGTTGCATGACGCTTTCTCATTCACTTTCAGTATCAAATTCTCGACTAAAAGAAATTATTCATTCTCACACGTACGGATCATTAAATGAATACTCATGACCCATTTACCCTTTTAGTTTTAATTATTTTGAAGTTAAAATTATATAATTTAACTTTAAATAAAATAATAAGAACTCACATGTTTTTTTTAATTTTAAATATTTCAAGAGTTAAATTTAGATTAATATTTTTGTTATTACCTTTTCATTCGCATAAGACGCGGGTTATAGCCTAGTAAGATTATAAAACAAAAGTTTACATTTTGATTTTTAAGGGGTTAAAAATAGAAGGTTGTGGATGCTCGACTAGAAGATATGAGACCTTTATCAAATGAAATCATACGCTTATCAACACATACAACTTTAGTGATACAACTTAATTAATTCATCTTACATTATTTACCATAGAATATTTAGTTATATTTTTAATAATACAACTAAATATCACGTTTTTCTAAATTTTATTTTGCTCTCCACATATCATTCTTATCTTTATACCACTCACAAATGTTTATTTGATTTTTTTTCTTCAACACTAACAAACATTTATACAAATATTTTTAGTTATGTGAATTGTGATCTCAATATTTAAAAAAATAAATCACTATTTATAGAACTCTAAATTTTTAAGACGTAGATGAAGATTTTGATATAGATAATAAAATATAAAAAATCCCTAAATTTTAAATATGAAGTTAGAGAATGTGATCACTAAAGTGTCCGGCTATACACCAATGATCCTTAGCTCAAGTGGTTAAGGTGATGTACTCGCTCAAAACATATAAAAGTTCAGAAGTCTTGGGTTCAAGTTTCACTTAGAACAAAAAAAAATAGAGGTTTTAGGTTGAGTCATGAGGTTTTCTCATAAAAGATGAGTTTCCTTCTGTTAGGGTTGGGGTGCGGTCCTGGCTGGGAAACGGATTGATGAACCCAGTTAAGATAACATTTATCCTCCGAAACAGGTCATACATTTGCCGTTAAAAAAGTCTTCGGCTATGTAATTTATATTTATGCAATTTATTTGTTACAAATTTTCTTCAAATTTGCTATAAATCATATTTTTTATTCTGCATTTCTGCTATAGTTTACAACAAGATTCATAAACGCAAATATCCGATAGTTTTAAAATAGATTTGTGAAAGTTACATTTATTAATTTTATATTCATTCAGATTTAAAAATATAAAACCTTCATTGGACGACAATTGTAACATACAATTGTTTATCCCTAAGATGGTCCCTTTCGCAACTTTCATTTCTTTATCTTTGTTTGTTTTCATCGGTGTTAAATATTATATATATTATTTTCCTTTTTTAAAAACTATATATATTAGATACCAAGAATCTATAAAGCTCAATTGTCGTTTCATATTAACTTTATCCGTCTTAGTCTTCAAATAATAATAAAAAATACCATAATTATATTTGCTTCTTACTTATGAAAACTGGACAATAACTATTCTAACTACTATTTTTATTGTTAGTTAGAATCGTAGTGGCTGCTTGGAATATGTGTAACCGCACAAAGCACTTATTCTGAAATGACAGAAAATAAAAAAGAATTATTTTATATAATTAATTTACTTATAAAAGATTGACAATTTAAGAAGTTTAAAAATAATCTTTAGACATAACGGGTCTAAAAAACACAATGTCATAAAAAAAATTATAAATCATAATGTGAAATGGATTTTAAAAATATGTTTTGAAGACCTTCTATTGTGTCTAAAAGATTCTTTGTATCGTTTAGATTCTCGACCCAAACCTCCCCTACGACTTAAAGTAACAAAGAATCTTTTAGACATAAAGGGCTGTGAATTTAAGAAAGTTACAAAGAATCTTTTAGACACAATAAAAGTAATGAAATACACAACGAAGGGTTACAAAGATATAAAAAAATCAAAATCAAATTTCGAAAAAGTGTCACGGAGATCTTGTTACTCTCGTCATCCTCCTTAAAAAAAGAATAAACGAAAAAAAATAACGTGTCAACGTGTCTTTTTTCATTCATTGTGTATTTTATAAAACGCTGATTTAAATCGGGATCTAAAAGTGAAGATTAAGAATTTACAACTTAATTACAAAGTTCTAAATTTATTGAGTTTAAGTCAAATTGAACAAAAATAACCACAAAATAGTATCCAAAATTTAGACATATTTCATTTGCCCAACTCAATTTTTAAAAATTCAAATAATTGTAAAATTAATACATAAAATTAGAACACTTAATAAAACTTCAGTGAAATTAAAGAGACAAATAAAGTTTCAGGTATTTAATTGGAATAGTTGACAAACTTGATTACATTTTTACAAAATTACCCCATTTAATTTAAACTTTATTTTTCTAACGCCTAGTCAAGGTTCCATTTTAATCTTATTGTTTCAATGAGTTATTTGTCAGTTTTTTCTGTTATTTGAAAAAATAATTCTATACGTATTCAACTAAAAAGAGCAAAAATGTCGAGAATAAGTTGAATTATTAAATAACGAAGTTTTGAGGGAACGGATCTTACGTAAATCAATATTAGGTCTTTAACACATTTTGGCTAACAATTTTATACATTTAGGTTAAGAATAAAGCGAGTGGTCCTCTACACTTCTTATCTCTCTCAGTGAAATATTGACACTTTACATTTTATATTCTCGTCTTCTTCTTTGACCTTTTGAAAGTGGAGGGTACTCCTCCTTTGACCTCTTCATCTCATCAAACACCAAACACACCAAAAAAGAACACAAATCGACAAGCTTGTTGTCGAGGACCAAACCTCGTAATGCATCTTGGTTTCCTCCCTCGTGAGGATGGTAGTGGTGTGCTTGACACTCCTCGCGAGCTCGCCACCATTCCCTGCACCCTAACTTGAGACCATCAAAATTTATTAATTAAAAGAGTTATTATTTAATCGATAAATTAATTGTAACATCCCAGCCCGTCGCACCATGATATTGTCCGTTTTAGTAGCCGAAACGCCCTCAGGCGCCGCCCCTCACGGTTTTAAAACGCGTCATGGTAGGGGAGGTTACCACACTCTTATAAAGCAGTGCTTAGTTCTCCTCCCCACCGATGTGGGATCTTACAATCCACCCCCCTTGGAAGACCAGCGTCCTCGCTGGCACATCGGCCGACAACTGGCTCTGATACCATCTGTAACATCCCAGCCCGTCGCACCATGATATTGTCCGCTTTGGCAGCCGAAACGCCCTCAGGCGCCGCCCCTCACGGTTTTAAAACGCGTCATGGTAGGGGAGGTTACCACACTCTTATAAAGCAGTGCTTAGTTCTCCTCCCCACCGATGTGGGATCTTACATTAATAATTATTAATTTATATATTGCGAACTGCTTTCGTCATTGTAAACTTGGATCAACAGATAACATGACTTTTGAGAACTCAGATGAAGGTGGTGAAAGCACTCAAGAACTCCAGAATTTGATCAAAGAGTTAGGTTATCGCAATGCAATGAATGTCTAAGATGTTCTGACTCACCCAGAAGAAAATGTAGTTGCACAGTTGTTGACTGATAAAGAAATTGAAAGCATTATTGGATTTAATAAAGATGATATCGATGAAGAAAATGATGAAAGTTCTACAATGGAGCCCTCTTCGCGAAACGAAACTATTAAAGCGACAATCACATTGAACAATTTCTTGTTGAGCTATAAGGAAAATTAGAGACGAGATTCAAGGGGAAATTGATTTCAACAAAAAAAAACAAAAGACAGTTGAGTCATTTTTCAAAAAACCTTCATAAATCATTCATGTAATATGCTATATATAAGGAATTATTAATTTATATTTTATATGGGGTCTAAAGAAATTACCAAAATGTATTATCTTATAACTTTAGCGAATTATTAATTTAGCACCCTATTCCCGAGACGGGACCGGCAAAAATTATTATCTTATAGAGTTTATTAAATAATCGAGTATTAATTTATTGAGTTTCTATTGTATTTAGACCTTTTTTTTCGAATAGCCGGTTAACCATAATGGTATGTAACTTTTTACTCTGATTATGTTATGCTTATTGATAAAACATTGGTTTTTATTTAGAAAAAAAAATAGTCTATATAATTTAATTTGTTAGTGTCGGAGTCTTTTTCCCTGGCTCGCACAAGACAATAAAATCCTCAGGGATGATGCTGTTCATGCATTCGCATAAAGTAGTCATAAACACATAAACGGTAACCTTTCATCACTGGACTATGGCTGTGGTGGTGGCTGAAACGATGGTGTTTATACCTTTATGGCTTTATGGTTCTAGTTTATTGACGAGTTGGTTTAATATATATTCAAATAATGTTAAAGTTTCTTTTTACATGAGAAAATTTAATTAAATACATGTTAATTCTAATCTTTATTTTTTTTGTTATTTGATCAACAAATACTATTTTCATTTTTCTAAGTATAAACTTTATCCAATCTTGCGTGTAAGAATGAATCTAAGATTGTTGTCATGGGATGACATCATATGTGACAATATTAGGTTTTAGTGGAAAATTAAAATAACAAATATGCTAAGTGGGGTGGTGTGGAAGGCAATTTTGTTTCCAACAACTAGTGCACATGTCCCTTTCTAATTTTTCCACAAGTGCACTCTAATGCACCCGACCCGTTTAACCCGATCTAACAACCACCATTGTTTATATCCATCGTCATCGCTAACTCTTACTTACTAGCTAGTATCAGCAACGTGACCAAACCGGCAGAGAAGACTACACGACATGTGTGATGACAACAATACGTTTGATGTAGATGATTGTTTATTTATTTCGTTAATTATTTTTTTAAAAGCAACGTTAAAACAAATTAATTCATAATATATTGCATGAAACTAAGTTCTTGTCAATCTTGAGTCGTTAGATTATAAGTCAACACCTGTTTGTAGTATTAAATAGATCTTAGAATTAATATAAACTAATAATAAATATAAAATATTGTGTCACATTTTGAAACTTAAACATAACTCCATAGTATTTTAATCAATTGAACAGCAACTTTCAGATATTTACGCATTTATGGGTTTTATTATTGCTAATGACTATTTAAACATTATAAAATGTCATCAAGTGACACAATCCAACGGTTGGGCATATATAGTAGCCCAAAGTCCAAACCTAAATTATATTTTAATCAATAAATATAGCAATACATTGGTATTAAAATCATTAGGTTAGGGTAATGGATCGCGAAAATGAGAGTGACCTTCCAACGTATTAAACGTATGTGTCTTCAAAAGAAACAAAGAGAGAGCGCATCTGACCCTTCTCACAACCTTCTCTCACGCCCTAGCAGATGTCAGCCGGTGTTTTCACGTTGCACATCGCTACTACCTCATTTACGTATCAATTAACAACACCCTCCTCTTAGGAGGCCACTATCATTTTTCTTATGTTCAACTATTTTAATAATTTATATTTTATATATAATATTTTTTTTCTCTCATGACTGCTCAAACATGATACATGAAAAGCAGTTGGTCATGATCACACACACATATATGGGAGAGTTATCCTACAAAATGATACATGAAAAGCAGTTGGTCATGATCACACACACATATATGGGAGAGTTATCCTACAAAGGATTTTAATTTAAGAAGGCTAAGAAAGATTGATAACCTTTAAATCTCTCTTTAATGGTTGAGATCAATTTGGTGGAAGGATACATTAGTCATAGCCACTTTTGTTGATTTTCTCTCTCCATATGCAAGACACATGTCAATTCTCTCACTTTTTTTAAAATGTTCATAACTTTTGGATACGATATTATTTTTTTAAAAAAATTACACCAAAAAACAAGTGATTTGTTATCTTTAAAACGCGTATAATATTGATATATAAAAAAGAAGAAAAAATCCGGCACTTGTCAAGTCTTTGTGTAATATCATGTCATGGGTTCGGGCCGTTCGGCTAGTTGAAAATTGAAATTTAAACAAGTTGAAAAAAATGAAAAATTAAAATTAAAATTAAAATTAAAATTTTTCTTTTCGTAATATTTGGTTTTCTCAAATGAACTCTTAAAAGGTGTGTGTATATATATATTATGTATTCACTTTTATTTTCATCTAGCATCCCTTAGAAAAAGAAAAAATCTTACCTTGTGTTCCATTCTTTTTTGTCATTCGATTCGATGTGAGTATTTTTCAAATAACAGTAAATAAAATGCGTAGTAAATTTTTATTTGCATTCTTGTGTTTTGTTAATTTTAACGAATTGCTTTCATGCGTTTACAAAATCACAATTCGTGTCTCAATTTTCACTCCATTTGCATACAACACGCTAACTCCATTAAAATAATATGGAAGTCTTAGTAACGGAGAAATCTAACAGAATTATGATCCTCAGTGCAAATAAAGACAAAATTAAAATGTTAAGGGGCAAATTATGATTTTGTAAATACAAAAACACAAACAGCTAAAATTAACAAAACATAAAGATGAAAATTACAATTTACTCTAAAATTTGACTTTACTAGTTAATGAAAATTGACGGAGCTGGCCTTTTTAAATAAGATAAGCTTATATATATATTGAATACTAGTTTAGAGCCCGCGTTATGCTCGGGTTTGTTTCTTAAATACTCGGTTTTATGGTGTAGTTTTTTAAAAATAATTTCGTATTAAAAATTTATGTATGTTTAAAAAATATTAAGTTATTTAATTGTAAATTATTAACAATTTTATGTGTTTCATTATTATACTCTATCAAATATAAGATTACGTATTCACACTCCTAGTAGAAGAGGATTTAAAATGTAAATATTATTAAGTTTCTAAAGATTCTCCTAAATATTAGGGAACCAAAATGTAATTAAGATTATTATAATATATTATTATTATTATATATACACATATTTTAAATATAAAAATATTATTATGAGAAAAACACTTTTATAATGACAAGTAAGTAAATATCACATCTAATGATGCCAACTAATTAAAATCAATTTTCCTATATTATATAAGGATTGTTTATATAATTAATATCTTTATTTCCATATATTAATAAAGTACTAATTTTTTGTAACATGTCATTTTCTAAAGCATGATGGATCATTGATTATCATTTTATCGTATGTGTTACTCCCACATTAATCAACTTAATTAAATTAAAAACCTTGGTTATTGATTCAATCACTTTTGTATAATTATTTATTAAAATTCATTTTCTTTAGTTCAATTATAATTTTATTACCTATTTTAAACACCTTAATGGATTGTACTCTTTGTACAATCGAAATTGAATGATTTAACGCATAATTCTTACAATTTCGTAATCATAATAGTAAATTTAAAATGAAAAATTCCTACAATTTCATCATTATAATAATAAATTTAAACTTCGTTATGCTCTATTAAATTTAAAGTTTAATTTAAATTCGAAAGCTATACATTTTAACAACATGCTATTTCTTAAGAAAAATGCAGAATTGTCTAAATATTTTTAAGATATTTTTATTTAATTAATATGTGTGTTACAAGGATATCTAACATAGTATTATATATATTCATAATGCTCAACTCTCGTGAACTAAAATGTGAGTTTACAAGTAATGTTGTGTACATATTTCAAACTAGCATAGTGTCCGTGCTATGCTCGGGGACATATCACTCAAGTGGTATTTTAAGCATATTCAAAGAGGTACGGACGATTCCAATTAGTTTTGAGGCAAAACCATGGTAAAACCGGAACACAAGATTTATTTTAACAAAAAAATATTTTTTAGTATAGAAATATTATACTCAATATAAAGAGAGAATTATATGCTCGATTTTATGGTGTAGTTTTTTTAAAATAATTTCATATAAAAAGTTTATATAAGCTTGAATCATAATTATGTTTTTAATTGTATGTTATTATCAACTTTATCTCTAAGTTTTTTTTTTTTGAACAGCATGTTTATTAAAAACACAGACCAATAGCAAGACGCTAAGGCCCGAAAACAAATCCATAACAAAAAGGTTTACCTGCTATCTCTACAACAAAGGATTACTACACCACTTATGCCAAACTACATTTATTTTTCTCGCTCTATGTTTTAACCAAAAGAAGGTGTTCACTCTAACCTTATCCACCACCCCATCCACTGATGGCGTCGAGGAATTAAACACCAACCAAATATACCACACCGTGGCCTTCAATATAACTGCCATTGTTTCCTTTTTGGAGTTTGACCCGGTTATATCCGAGTAACTGTCCATGCACTCTCTAACACTATTAAATAAAGGCATAGACCACCCGCACCATCTTGCAATTTTATTCCAAACCATAGTCGCAAACAAGCAATGTAGCAGCAGATGTTCGGATGATTCATAGTTACCGAAACAAAACGAACACTCCTCACTACCCACCTGAACCCCACGAGAAGTTAACGCCACCTTGGTAGGAATTCTATCAAGCCTCGCCTTCCAAATAAAACCTTTAACTTTGAGAGGAACCCCGTTCGCCCATTTCATTGGATTAGGATCTGCTGGGATCCTATTTAATTCGAGGGTCTTTTTCAAACTTTTTATTGTATACGCCTCTTCGTCATCGGCTTCCCAAGTCCATTTGTCACCAGTTTCAGACACACGAAACCCTTGCAGTAATGAAAATAGTTGTTGAAACTGCCGAGTCTCCATCCCTAGCGCCGGTCTCCGAGACCAGTTCCATCTCCAATCTATCCCACTTTCGGTCCTAATCATTTTCTCCCCCACCGTACTTCGTTTATTCCTCTCGAGCATAAAAAGATCCGGAAATTTATTCATTAAAGGGGCATCTCCCACGCACCAATCAAACTAAAAAAGAGCAAGTGAATGTGTACCTGGATTAACCTTCAGTAGTTTGTTTGTGTCAATATTTTCTTTAGCCAATTCACTTTCAAGACCAACAATTTGTTTCCAAGTGTCATTATAAGCTTTATTACACGGAAATTGTTTGTGTTTTCTCACCTGCCAATGAATTACAGAGTCCACTTTCACCCATTGAGAATTATAATTAACTTTGAACAACCATTTCCATTTATTCAGCAAAGCCCAATTCAAATCTTTAATGCTGCTCACACCAAGACGAAGACATCTTTAGGTGCCATGACATGTAATTAGTATTATTATTATATATTTTATATATGTATTTTAACTACAAAATTTATTATTGTAAAAAGACTCTCAAAAGACGTCATATAAGTAACAAACTAAAAAAAATGTTAGAAAAGCAAATTTTGTTTATTTTATTATATTAAAGATGGAGGCACGAAAAGTAATTGTTATTGTTAGAAAAAAACAGGTAAAGAGACAAAGTTTCTTGGCAGTGGTGGAAGGTATCTATTTTGCATTGGACAGCAACTTAATTATAAATATTGAATATTCTAATTAAAGTTTTCTAAATTCAAATCTACTTTCAAACTTGGGAGATCTCATTGACCCATTCACGGATTTTATTCACTTTTATGCAATAGTTTTATGTCAGAAGAAACTTGTACAGATTCAGATAAATAGATAATAAAATGCTTTTAAAGTGGTTATGCACCCTTTTTTTTTTTACAAATAACATTCAACTAAAAAGATTAAATTTTTAAAAAAGTTTAAAAAAAACATTTAGACTGTTAAATCATTGTGTTATTTATTAGGTTATTATGTTATTTAATCAGATCATTGTGTTATTTATTAGGTCATTGTATTATATTATGTAACTGTGTTATATTATAACTTGTTTTCTAATACAAATTAAAATATACAAAATAAAACATTATGTCAAATTTTATAATTTGTTTATTCATTGTTGACATGACTAGATGTCATAACATAACATCTCAAATCTGTTACTTGTTTTATTTGTGTAACATCTCATATATATTATAACTTTTTTTCACATTTCAGTTCATTGTGTTATTTTGTTAGATCATTGTGTTGTTTCGTCAAATTATTATGTTATTTTGACAGATCATTGTGTTATTTTCATCATGTCATTGTATTATATTATAAATTGTTTTCGAATACGAACTAAAACATACATAATAACACAATATGTCAAATCATTAAACTTAGTTTCATTGTTGACGTAACTATATACCATAATATAACATCTCAAATCCATCAGTTCTTTTATTTGTGTAACATCTCAAATATATTATAACTTGTTTTTTACCTTTTAGCTCATTGTGTTATTTGTCAGGTTATTGTGTCATTTCGTCAGATTATTGTGTTACTAGGTTTAATTCTCGTGTGTTACACACGGGTTAAATAAAAATATTTATAAATAATTATAATCATTATGTTTAAGGATTTGTTGATATTTAATATTTAAAAATTTAGTTCCATCAACTCATGCATGCATGGTGAAAAAATTCTCTTAATTTTCCCTCTCAAACTTCTTATTATAGAACTAATAATTCCCCCCAAAAATTACCCCCCTAAAACCTTGATTTATTAGATAGATTTTACCAAGTGATTGTGTTATTACACAATTACTTGATAAAACAACACAATGACATGACGAAATGACACAGTGAGCTGAAAAACGTTTTGTTATTTTAAGTATCAATATTATACGCGTTTTAAAGATAAAAGTGCTCGTGTTTATGGAGCAATTTTTTTAAAAAAATAACTTCGTAAGTAAAAGGTGTGTAAGTTTAAGAAAATAGGGTAAACTTGAAATATAAAGACATTACCAATATTACTATTCCATCTATTTTTAGAGAAGTGACACATGTCATCATTGTATAACTTCTGAAGCCTTCTAGGAAATTTGGATGTTATAATAACTTCACTCCCGTTAGACTTGTCAAATTTTCATCTTAACTATTAACTATTGCAATACACTTATTCGTTAGTTAATTACTTAATTATTGTTTTTAATAAACTTAATTAATAATATGCACACATTAATATTATTTTGAAGGTAGAAGTCGAGCAAACGAGATTAACGAAGAGGACAGGATCAAGCCTCGACTACTAGTCTAATCCGCTTCTGGATTTATGTTGTTTTTACTTGCTTTGATCATGAATTATGAACTTGATTTTGTTATTATTTTCGTAGTTATGCTCGTTGGCTAGGCTTGTTAGAATGCCTAGGCTTATAATGAATCTATGTTGATATTTTTATTACTTGAATTGGTTTGTTTTGATTATGGATTTATGAATTAAGTAAACGTTTGATTCTATTCATTTAATGTGATATGTGTGTTGGAATTGGGTTGTTCTATTTTGTCGTTCCCCTATATTCTTGATGATTATCTGTCATAGAATAGGATTCAGTTTAATTCATTGACTTTGTGTTATGAATGTTTTATGGTTAAAATGTAGTAAAACCATATGAATGATAATGTGGGTCGGTCTAATAAAAATGTGCTAGCTTTTATAAGTAACCGTGAGGGGATTAGATCAATATGTAAATCTCGTTTGAACAAATTACTAAGTTTAGATATTCGTGAGAAGTCTAGTTAGGCATTATTTATCAAACCGGTTTATTGAATTAAATGAATGTTTTAAATTGATTTTGAATTGAAATTGTGAGGTTAGAATTCATTTAGATCACTTAAACATAACGAGTTTAAACAACTGTGAGGGTGTTTAATCAACACCACTGACGTTCGTAATAACTTTTTAGACACCCGTATGTTTCTTCTCGAAAATGGTCGAGAGTCGTAATTGAGTAATTGTGATATCTTTAAGTGAATATGTTAAGTTACAAGTTCCATGGTCAAACATGTCTTTTCAAGTAATAACTGAAACATAAGGGAGTCAGGTCTATGTGGTTTATTTTCAATTAACTGTTTTCATTCTTGATATCCATTTTTTGTCATTTACGTTTATGCTATGTAGTTTATTAATCAAAACCCCCTTTCAAATAATATTTCTTTTAAAAGTCGTGTCTAGTTAAGTCGAGTTTATTCAGTTAATTTAACGTAATATAGAGTCTGGGTTCGACAGTCGGACTTACTTTAGCTGTATTGCATACGATCGGTACAGTGCTGGTTGTTTGTTTAGGTTTAATTGAGTTTTAGTCGTATAAATTTAAAGCTTAGGTGTTTATTATTTTATATATATTAGCACACATCAATAACGCATCTTATTCATGATGTGCCATCTTCACATCTCGATTTTTATTATTCACACTTGCTTTGTTTTTTCAACAGAAAATGTTTTTTTCCTGCCTATACAATAGTAGCCAAACACTGGAAGGCCCGTAGAGACAATACGAGCCTTACCAATGGAGATGCGTCATGTCACATCACCGTTTTTCACATCTTCTTATCTCTTTTTACCCTGTCACACCCACATTGTGAGGCCCTGACAATATGAAATGTTAATTTAATATAAAATAAAAAAAGCCGTTGAACATTTATTCGCCTCCTCCTTGCCACAAGAAGTGTATGTTGTTTGGGAGCTAGCGAGCTTATCTTATGCTCGCGAGACGAGATGAGTTCGTTGCTCCTCTCCCCAGTTCACGGGGTGACCTCAATTGTTAATTGTTGTATTAACCAAACTTTGGAGATTAGGATCTTAACCGTTGAACTTGTTTGGTTTAACCAAACTTTCTTGGAGATTCCCCAATGAAAGTTAGTGGGAGCATCCAGAACTAAAAACACGTGATGGTTGGCTGTAAAGTTTGTTTCGCGATATTTTAATCATTTTCTCGTGAGATTATCAACCGGCATGTTCCTACTTCTCCGCATCCAAAAGATGAAAATATTTTATATATAACACCATGCATTTTGAAGATGTCATAATCTAGAGGAAAGATCAAATACAAAATTGATTTTGCCTAAAAAGTGTGAGAAATGACTTAAATCACATCAAAACTGGGTCAAACGAACTCCGTTTGAGCTCATTCAAGCGGCGTTGGAACCGTCTCGTCGAGCTTTATCATCTTAGCTTCTAGGGTTTAACTTTTAGGGTTTAGCTTTAAAATTTAGTTTTTATCTTAAGGTTTAGCCTTAGGGTTTAGCATTGGGATTTAGCTTTTAGGGTTT
Organism: Tagetes erecta; assembly: GCA_030867185.1. NCBI lineage: Eukaryota > Viridiplantae > Streptophyta > Magnoliopsida > Asterales > Asteraceae > Tagetes > Tagetes erecta. The sequence goes on along the minus strand of CM061488.1, from coordinate 5,077,438 downwards.
AGTTTTTAGATTTTAGGCTTTTATATGGATGGGGTGAGGGGTTTAGGTTTTTAGGGGGTGGGTGGGTGGGGTTTAGGTTTTTGGGGGGTAGGGGTGGGGGGGTTTAGGTTTTTTGGGTGGTGGGTGGGTGGTTTTTAGGTTTTTAGAAGGTGCGGGTCGGGTGATTTAGGTTTTTGAGGGGTGGGGGTGGGGGGTTTTAGGTTTTTTGGGTGGTGGGGGCGGGGGTTTGATGACACGGTTCTAACGCCGCAAGAATGAGTTCAATCGGAGTTCGTTTGACCCGGTTTTGATGTGTCTAAATATCACTTCTCACGCTTCTTAGGCAAAATCCATTTTGTACGGTAACCTTCCCCCATAATCTAACCCAATATTTTCTCTATAGTTTATTGTTTACAAACTAAACTATAGTGCATGTTAACCAATTCATTATATGTCATCTTCCTGATCTTCAATCGAGAGTCTGGTTTACTATAAATGTCTCTCTAAATTTGGTACAAATTACAGGTATAATGTACCACTTTGTATACGGGGTGAACATGAAACCGAAAAAACCAATCCGAAACCGAAAAAACCGAAAAACCAAACCCAAAAAACCGAACCCAAATAGAAACAGTGAGTTTTGGGTTTAATTTATACAAAAACCGAACTTTTGGGTTGGGTTTTGTTAAAAAACCGATCCGTAAAAACCGAACCAACCCAATAATGTTTATGTGTATGCTAAATTTCATATATGTAAGACCCATAACCTATGTTATGTAAATGCATATATTGTAATACATTATTATATGATCATATTACATTTTATCTACGATTTATTGGTGGTTTTTATCGAAGCAAGAGGACATTCAAAATTGTATTTATGGTTATTGTTTTCTGAGTAAATTTTCTTTTGAAATGTAGTTGATTTTTAATGTTTAAACTTATGGAAACATAAATTTAAACTTTTGTATTATAACATGTTTTCTTGAATCAATAAGAGTTGTGTTTATAACTTGTATTTAGTACTAAAAAACAACAAATTTAAAGCCAAGTTGAAAAAACCGAACCCAAACCCAAAACCCATGGGTTTGAAAAACACAAAAACCGAATTTTTGGGTTTGGGTTCGGATTGAGTCAAAAACCGACCCATGCACACCCCTACTTTGTATGGTTTTGTGTAGTTTTTTTTAACTTATTTTGGGTTTTAATGTTTTTATTGGTAAGTTTGTGTTGATGTATCGCCCTATCTAGTTTCATAGTATATAGTTTGTTTTTTTATAGTTTTGTTGACGTTCTTAAAAATGAGAAAATGAACACCTAAAAACACACGTCTCACTTTGTATGGAAGCAATTGCCGCAACATATAACAAGAAGTGAAAGTAAGGTTTGTAGCATAATTTTCTTCTTAGGCTATTTTGCTTAATTTTGAATATTTGATCTTTAATCTCTTATCTCTCTTGAAGTATTGATTATATGATGTTAGAGAATAGCTTAGAAATCTATTGAACATGTAATTGTTTACAACCAAAATGATTTTTTGCAACTCTTTTTGCACGTGTGGTGACACTTGATATTTATAAGCAATGACATAAAGCAACAAAAAAAGCTTTCCAATATAAAGTTAACACACAAATGCTAACATTATTGGGTTGGTGGCTTATTTAGATTTTAGAGAAAATTGTCACTATAAGCACTTTACATGAATGTTTCAAGTTCAAATCTATGTGGATATAAATGTAAGTGGTGTAGTTTAGAAGAAAAATATATTGATGTTAAAAAAACACAAGAATGCTAACGATTACTAAAATGGTGATGATGCCACCATGATATTATGAGTTTTTAAAGTTATAAAAGTGTCCCCTTAAAATTACAAAGTCATACGACTCTTCTATTTAAATTCTCATTTATGACTCAGTGGTAAGAAGATTTAGATTTTTCATGGAGATTCAAGTTCAGTTTCCACTTGTGTTACTTTTGTGGACTAGACAACGAAAGATTTGAGTTAGGCCTTGTATAAGGTTGTTAGTTCGAATTCTGAGTCCATATGGGTTTTCGTCGCACCATGTGTTACGTCAGAGAGATCTGTTTTCGTGGTGGCATAAAGACTGTCAAGTGGCATTCGACACTTGACAACATGGTTTCCCGAGGAACGCTCAAGCCAAACCCTAAAGCCATCATGTGTATAATAAAACATAGTCTGACCGGAATGTGGTAACACGACACTCCATTTGAGGAATGCAATGACCTAACATCAAAAATTCACTGTTCTAAAAAGTTATGGCTGCTCTATTTTAACTTTTTTAGACTAACCAGACAAGTTGTCAACTTACAACTTTTTTTTCACTTATATATGTTTGAATATGATGTTTTATAAAATTTTGAATCTAGTGTTGCGATATACTTATTTTTATCTACGTTTCATAGTAATTTTTATTTAAAACCAAATTGTGCATAAGAATACACATGCCATTTATTAAAAAAAATATGCAACTAGTCAAAGCTAATTAAGGGTTCCGTTCTAATTTTTTTATTTTCATCTTACGTCCTTAAAAATACGTATAAAAATTCATTTTCACTGTTATAACGTGCTTATTTATCAGATAATTTTTTTACAAAGTGAATACTCTATTTAATATATTTGAAATAGATTCAACGCCTCCGCTACATCATGCAGAGTTTGATCACTTCTTTTATATCCAAGAAGCATTTTCTTCCTCGTTATATTCTCGGTTCTAATTAATAATATATTGATATTATTGTTAGTATTTATTATTTAAATATTGAAAAACTACGCAATCCGTTAGTATCTGATTCTAGTATAGTAGAGATCCGATGTTCAAATTATGTTTACTAGTGCTTTTTATTTCGTCACTGGTAGAGTGTTGACAGGGTTGAAAGTTTGCGATCAACTGTGCTACACGTAAGAACCGGATAAACCGGAGGCAACCCAAATTAGGACAAAAAACACATCACATGACCAAACTGATTCTGTGTGTTTCCGGTCGGCTTTACTACGATCCAAGCCAATTCATCATAAATTCATAAAGGTCGGTGTCATTTTGATTCTTTTTAAGCCGACTCATCAGATTCCTAGGGTCAGGTCATGATGTAAAACCCAAACTATCAATCTTATAAAAATATATTGGTATACCTTCTAATAAAGAGGATCGGTGCCTTGGCACCTCCGTCGCACGTGACAACCAACTTTTTTCACCTTAACCCTCAAACTTGTTGTTTTACAACTTTGGTCCCAAACTCAACTCTGACATATTTATGACTTTAACCTCGACTTTGACTTATAATCGTTTTAGCCCCTAAAGACATTACCAATTTATTACTTTCACCCACACCCTACTTTAACATATTTATGACTTGAAGTTAGTTATCATTTTGTCTTTTAAATACGAATATATCTCCGTCTTTTAATATATAATTAATTACGTCTTTACAACATAACATACGTTTCATGAAACTTTTACGATCAATATCTACATACACAAAACCTAGCCGACATCATGCGTAGTGGTGTTGGAACTTTGGAACTAGTTCTATTGTTATTGTTATTTAATGATCAAGGGCTTGAAGGTAGAGGTGGTTAGGTAGATGCTTCATGGTTTGACTCAAAAGTCAACACAGTCCGACAACGAAAATTCAACAAACCCGCCCGTGAATTTCTCGCACCGATACATTGAACCCTCATTCTCGAACATCTTCTCTCTCTCACCAAATCCTTAGTTGAGTTATCACAATCATCACCATAACCATAACCATATACATATACATATATACTCACTCATATACATACACACCAACACACTCCACTTTTCATTTCAATTTCAAACACATCATCATCATCACTCTCTATATCTTCTTCAACAGACACACCAGTTTCAGAAGATATGGGGATTTTACACGAAGACGTTGTCATAATCAAGCAAACTGAGAAACAAGATGAAGCTACTGTAATCACAATCAATTGTCCGGATAAAACCGGTCTCGGTTGTGATCTCTGCCGGATCATCCTCTTCTTCGGTTTAAGCATCGTTCGTGGCGGTAAAAATTTCTTATTTTGGGCGATTTTCGTTTGATTTGAGATTTGTTGAATTAGTTAGGGCTTTTTTACCGACATTTGTTTGATTTTGTTTTTCGTTAGTCATAAACACGAATTGTTCAGTTTCTAGTGTGATTTCGTTGTCACCAGGGTGAAATTAGGGTTGGTGAATTATTTTTTTTGTCAATTATTAGTTGATTAACAGCAATTATTGTTTGTAGATCCTGTTTTTGACCTAAAATATCCATTTTTGATTCTGTTTTTGTATATATTCTGTAGCATATTCCTGTTAATCATTATTAAAATATTAATTTGTTTGATATAGATACTTTCATGCTGATGATCAATATATTACATGCTAAGATGGTTAAAAGCATTCAATCACATATAATAGTTTGGTTTACAGATGTATCAACCGATGGAAAATGGTGTTATATAGTGTTTTGGGTGGTCGGAAAACCGAGCACGCAATGGAGTTTGTTGAAGAAAAGACTATTAGAGGCTTGTCCTTCTTGTTCATCTGCAAACACACTTATATATTATCCAGCTGAGTTGCAGCCACCTAAGGCTCCAGAAGTGTTTCTTCTTAAGTTTTGTGGACATGATCGCCAAGGACTATTACATGGTATTGAATAGTTGTATGTTTATTTGATTTTGTGGTTGTTTGGACTTTGGTGATGATATGAAATTCGTGTTTGACAGATGTGACTCGCGTTCTTTGTGAGCTTGAGTTGATTATTCAAAGAGTCAAAGTGTCGACCACTCCGGATGGGATGGTAATGGACCTGTTTTTCATCACTGATGCCAGGTTCAATACCTTTTAAATTTTTCTTTCTATGATTTGACAAGTTTGATTTTTTTCCGTTTAGCTATGTGTCTTAAGTGTTACCCTTTTGACTTGTAACAGTCTTTTCGAAAGTAAACGGGTCGAAATTGCTACTTATACCGATTGGTAAAATTTGAGAATTTGTTTTAGCATCAAGCATGCTATGCTTTTTCAGGTGCTTGTTTGTGTGTCATCTTCGTGTGTATAATTTTATAAAAAAATGTTATTATCTGTATCTCACCAAAATAGTGGCCGACTGGCTGCCTTTCTTTTTTATAAAATGATAAAGAATCTGCATTTTTAATTGCATGTGTAAGAAAAAAAATATTTTTTAAAGGTTTGGGCCATGAAATAGCTTAAAGATTCGTTTTTTTTTTTTAATTTCATGTTCATATTGCTTTTGTTACAACTTAACTACCGAACATTTTCCTGCTTTTTAAAGAAAGAGGCTAACTTTGACTTTGAAGGACAAAATTCTATTTTTCAATTTCAGTTAGCAGCAAGATTTTACATGTTCTATGGGAGAAGTTTATTAACTATATCAAAGATTTATAAAAATGTCTCTTTGTCCAATGAAAATCAAAATACTTTATTTGATGTGATGTGTTTTTATTTAGTCTGTCAACCATGTGAAATGTCCTTCAGTGAATGCTAAATAAGTGGATCTTGATCCAGTTAACGTTTCTTAAAAGAAAATGTTATAATTTTCTTGAAATGAAAACGACTAAAACACCCTTGCTTGAACTTGACTAAAATACCCCTGCTAATATGACTCGTGTTAATCAGGGAACTTCTACATACGAAAACAAGGAAGGATGATACATATTATCATTTAAAAGCCATTGTTGGGGACTCTATGGTGAGTTGTGATATAGAAAATGTGTGCGCTGACATCACCGCGTGTTCTCAGGGCCCACCATTTCTTATTCCTCCTGCAATCACAGAAGATACATTCAACTTGGAGATGCTCGATCAGTGTCGAAACGGGTCAGGCCCTTCCAACCAAGTATCTGTAATGATTGATAACTCACTCAGTCCTGTTCATACACTTGTCCAAATCGTTTGTCGTGATCACAAAGGTCTATTATATGATATCATGAGAACTTTGAAAGATTACAACATTCAGGTATTAATCTGCAAGATCCTGTAGTTGTGTGATATATTTAAGGGTATTTTAGTAAATACATAAGTCTTCTTGTAACAGATTTCGTATGGGCGATTTACAACAAAAGGGAAAATGAATTGCGAAATCGACTTATTTACAGTACAAGCAGATGGTAAGAAGATAATTGACCCAAGCAAACAAAATGCATTATGTTCGAGAATTCGTATGGAATTATTTCGGCCTCTTAGAGTAGCTTTGGTGAACCGCGGTCCAGATCCCGAGCTCCTTGTTGCAAACCCTGTGGAATTATGTGGAAAGGGTCGCCCCCTTGTGTTTTACGATATTACCCTTGCTCTCAAGATGCTCAATACCGACATTTTTTCGGTATTTCCTCTTTTGCCCTCCATACCAACCCCTTTGTCCATGGGTTTTTTTACAAAATTTTGATATGTTTTTGCAGGCGGAAATTAGTAGAAATATGATCGGTGGCCGGGAATGGGAAGTTTACCGCGTGTTGCTTGATGAAGGGAACGGATCCTCTGTGCCAAGGAGCACTATTGAGGAAGCGGTTTGGAGAAATTTGATGGGTTGGGAATGATGCTGATACTGAGGGTGAGTCTTACGCGTGTATGCATTGTGAAAAGCTCGGTTTTTATGCAAGATCCTAGGTTTCTTTGTTTTAAGACTTTGCGGGTAAGTTGATGAAAAGTCGAGAGGAGGGCAAACGTGACATTTCAGCGGTCGAATGGTACATTGTAGGATGTAGTTGCAGAGGGGAGATGGGTATAAAAAGTACCTCAATGCTTGCATATTTTATATATATAGTAGGTTGTGTATATATGTACAACAAATATCATGCTAAAAAGAGAACGAAATAGGAAGCTGTGGTTCAAGTTTCTGATGGTACTGTTGCTCATGCATAAGGTACAAACACAAACATGGGTAAGTGGCTAAGTGCTGTTACTATTACTAATGCAATGTGTTCAAGCGCAAGGTGTACATGATGATGTAGAAATGAGGTTGTAGGTAACAATCTAGGGTTTATAGATATTTATATTTGGAGATGAAAGGATGCTTTTAGCTATTTTGTATATATACATATGTATTATGTATGCATATATGTATGTATGTATGTATTTGTGTTTGTATATAGCTGTGTATATTTGGAACTTAGGTGCAATGGCAAATGACTTTAGGTTCAAATGTTTTGTGTCATATTGTTAAATGTATAGTTTAGTTAATGTATTACTATTGTATGTTTTACGGTAAATACTAAATAACATAACCAAAACTAATGAAGTATGGAGGTTTATATATTTTTGGTTTATTAGATGCTATGACGTATGCTTTAGGGGTAAACTTGTGAAAACAAAACTAAATTTTGATTTTGATTTAGTTAAGTCATTCAAGTTTTGTTTGTTTAAATTAAGTTATTTATCTTTAAATTTTGTTCTAATTAAGTCATTTAAACTTGTTTTGTTTCAATTACATAACTTAAATTTAATTTAAAAATTATTTATAGAAATGAGACCTATGGTTTATCCAAAACTAGGTTTAATACCCGTGTATACACACGGAGTGATTTATACACATGTTGATTTATACACAGATTATCTAAATTACGCATCATTTAGTAAATAGCAATAATTTGATAATATATTAAAAATACATTCATCTTCTATACTTTTTTTGTAAGCCATTTTTTTTAAATATTTTAAATTTAAAACTTGAATGAGAAAAAAAATGATTATAAATGCATTATTAAAAAAATACATTCAACTTTCATATTTTTTGCTCCATCAACTAATGCATGTGAATTCCCTCCAAAACTTCCTATTATAGAACAAAAAAAATTTCCCCCCAAAAATTACCTCCCCTAAAAGTTTGATTTATTAGATAGATAACAAGTTTGGGTACCGAGGTTTTTTTGTTGTAAGTTTGGGTATTGGTTTTTTAAATTGTAACGAATTTTGGGTATTAATATCCAAATTTGTTATAAATTAAAGACCAATACTCAATCTTGTATTTCTTATTTATTGTACATGTAATGAAAAAGTATTCGCCCGTGGATTGCATGGTTAAGATGCTTTTTAATATTTTTTTAAAATAGAAATTATATATAACATCAAATAAATTACAACATAGCATAATATTAATTTAATAAAATGATTTAACTATGAAATAAATCAAATTTAATGTTACTTTTAAACAATTATCAGTACTAAATCACCACGATAGAAAACTTAAAAAACTTTCAAAAGCTTTGTATTTATAGAAAACAACCAAAATCAATATATTTTTTCTTCTGACAACTATCATATCATATTTTCATTTGACGAAGACAAACTAATACCAATCAAAAATATTAAATTAAATATGGAGTTGGTGATGCTAATGTCCAAAATGCAAAAAGTTTAGGTCTAATAATGTATTAAATACGTGTAATAAAAGTTGCTAAGTTCACTTTTAATCCGCAAAGAAACAAGAGTAACTTCAACTAATGACTACATATTACAGCTAGTGGCATCTTTGACTTGACTAGTTGAACCGAATATTTATTTTGTGCACACTTATGAATCACAAATATCTACTTTTGACACAAGTGTTTGTTGTTAGGTATAGAACTTGTAGATAGACTAGTTGTACAAGAAGAGAAGAAGTTCAAAGAAGATTGATACTCAATCGAATCAATTAAGAGCTAATTTTCATTCGTTGTGATTGTTTAGACACATCTCAGAATCAACCGATTTTTTGACTTAACCCTTCTAACGACCAATAACTACTAATAGATCCATAACTCTACCCTAACACCGTTGCAGTGTTGCACTGTAACATTCTCTATCTCTATCTCTATCTCATAGTCATTTGTAAACTGTATTTCGTATAAACTTTGGACTATGGATGTTTGATTTTTCATTGCGTGTTAGGTTTAAAAGTTTTCCATGATCAGAGTTTAAAAAACCATATCTCAAAGACTCAAACCATCCTAAAAAGCCAATCTCAATCCCATCTCAAAAACCAAATCTTAAACCCATCTCAATAGCCAGACCTCAAGTCCAACTTTCAAGGCAACAACACAAACACTTGCGACCCTCTAGAAAAACCAGTTCTAGAAAAACCGAATCATAGGTTCTGGAAAAACCGGTTCCTAAAAAAACCGGTGCCTGGAAAAACCAGTTCCTAGAAAAATCGGTTCCTGGAAAAACCAGTTCCTAGAATAACTGGTTACTGAAAAGGCCGGTATGTTTTAATGTCATTACTTATTTAATGTTTTAAAAGCAATTTATCTTGTAATATTTAACGTTTTTAATGTTACTACTTATTTAGTTTAAAATAAAATAAATAATTATGACCCTAGACTCTAAATTAAAGTCCAATAGAGATTGAAGATTTGCAACAGTTTAACGTTCCAGTCCATTCCATAGAAAAAACCAAAACCGATTCTACAAAACCCGAAATCAGTTACATAAATTTTAGTTTTTTTTACTAAAAGCCGATTTTCAAACTACAAACAAAAACCAAAACCGATTCTTCTAACCGAAATATACCCTCAATAAAATGGACCTAAAACCCACTAGCTTTTTATAATTATTAGTATGTCTTTCTGGAAAGATCCAATGTTGAGTTACATTTTCCCAAACGAGTCCACTATGCATTTATCACTTCTACCTATTCTAATAATTGAGTAACACATCCACATGTCATCATTTTAGCTACTCCACATAGGATTTTGCTTACGTGTCATGTTCTAAATTAATTTGTTGGAGAATTTTTAGACGGGTCATGGTATGCTCCATATTCGAAATAACCCGATATGTTTAAATTAAAAGTTCACAAATTATCATCAATTATTTCCTAACCCGATATGTTCAAATACAAAATTTACCAATTATCATGATCTATATCTTAACCCGATATGTACCAAGTATCATGAATTATCTCCTAACTTGATATGTTCAAATAAAAAAATTATCAATTATTATGATTTATCCTAACCTGATATGTTCAAATTAAAGTTTTATCAATTATCATTAATTATCTCATAACTCGATATGTTCAAATAAAAAAATTAACAATTATCATGAATTATCTCCTAACCCGATATGTTCCAATAAACATTTACCAACTATTATAAATCATATCCTTTATTGTAACATATGATTTTTTATATAAATATATTTGTAAATATCCAAATCGATTTAATAAGAGATGTGTTAAAAATAAATTTGATATGTAAATTGAGTTAAAACCTATAAAACTAAAATCCGTGTAGTACACGGGTACTAATCTAGTTCATTAATACTTAAACAACATGGATCATTATTCATTACCATTCACTTATAAGGAGAAAAACCTCTAATTACCCAACATCTCAACCTAAAAATCTCATTTTCCGTCTCTTAAGACTTGAGCCCTAAACCTTCACACTTTATGATATTTTAGATATCGCAATTCATCACTTGAGATGAAAATCATTGATGTTTTAAATCAACTATACTAGTAATGTTTTTAAACGATAGAAAAAAACATTAAATATCAATCTCTAGCAAAGGATCTAGAGAGTACAAGGCACCCAAAAACATAATTGCCATATAATTAATTATATCAATGCATGTGCAATCCGTGAGGAAGATGATATGTTGATTCACATGACTCCCTTCATACTCTGTAAGTTTTTTTTAAACGACAAATGTATGACCTGTTTCGGAGGATAGATGTTATCTTAATCAGGCTTATCTATCCGTTTCTCAGTTAAGACCGCATCCCTAACCCCCACAGGAAGAAACTCACCTTTGATGAGAAAACCTCCTGGCCAACCTAGAACCTCCATTTTTTTTGTTCTAAATGGAACTTGAACTCAAGACCTCCCCACTTTTAAATGTCTTAGGTACCTCACTTTAACTACTTAAGCTAAGGATCATACTCTACAAGTTAGGGAGGGTAAAGTAACACTACTCCTTTTATCTTCATTATACCATACTATTATATTAGATAACCAAATATCATTTATGATAACATTTATTTGTATAATACTAATTAGAAAAGGTGTTAAACTTTCTAATTTCACATCACACCCCTCAACTTTCAAATAATGACATTTTCTACTCTTTAACTTAACTTTAACATTTTACAACTTTAACCTTAACTTTGACTTTTGATCTCTAGATTTAGATACTTATCCGTCTTTAAACAAATTTTACTAAAGCATGTGAGGAAGGCCATAATCTCTAGTGTCAGGCGAAAACCCGCCTCCCAAAGACTCATTGCGGTAAAACTTAGTAGGTATCGGATTCGAACTTGAGACCCATGACCCTCCAACCCAAATTTTCAGTTCCCTCGAATGCCACTTCAGCTAAAGCTGGTAGGGCACCTTTGTGCACACTATGTATTTAGTTAGTGTTGGGAAATTTAATGTGATGATATCAAGTAGTAAGAAAAGTTAATATTGTCACCTGTATTTTTTTTACGGTAAATTTACGACTCTGTCTTGGATAAAATTAATTCATATTTGGTGAGAAAACCACACTCTCAAACCTCAAAGGAGGAAACCCACATTTTGTGAGAAAACTTCCTGACCCAACTTAAAACCTTCATTTGGAGACAACCATTGTTAAAAAATTAGTTGAAAATATATTACTCGTTATAAATAATTATATTTATATATATATGAGTTATGTAACTAATAGTTCATTACTTTATATGCTCTTTCGACGAGAGCTTTAATTACATCGAGCTAAGGTGTACAAAATAATCTACTAAAAACGAAATAGCAATACTTAAAAGTAATGAGATTGATCTAAAAGTTAAACGAAGAAAATAAGTAAAGCTTGCCATAAGTAAAGCAAACCCAATTTATATGTATATATATAAAATCAACCACCGACTAACAAACCGACATTCAAGACAGAAATAAGTGGGAGGGCCATGACCCTCCCTGGTCTCTATGAAGCTTCGCCAGTGCATATAATAACATAATAGCTCGAAAGACTATGTACAAATAACCCTCTTCTATGCATGAAAAAGGTTGACCATGTACTCTAAATACTTTCTTTAAAAACATGTAATAGCTCGAAATACTAAGTACAAATAGCGTACTAGCTCGAAAGGCTACTTGCAAAGAACCTTGTGATATCATATAGAGGCTAGCATGTAAAGCTAAGCTTATCAAATTAGTTTTTATTATGTATTACCTATCAATAGTTCTCATCATAAGCTTAACACAAAACCATAATTAGTGAACAAATAAGTAAGAGATGCATATCATTATAGATTAACACATAGACATAAGTATACTAAAGGCAATGCATAGAAGGTATATTTCAAAGATGAGAATATCTAAGACATACAAATGACATACCAATCAAAGACAAATATAAATCAAGGCAAACATGTATACATGTACTATATAATACAAATATAAGTGTCACAAACAATAAATGTTCTCAAAGACATGTATATAACCCCTCTTAGTAGTCTATAACCTTAATCCAATGTCTTCAAGAAACCCTATCTTCGATCTTGTCCTTAAAGAGACGCAAGTCTATCAAATCATGCCTAATCTCCTCATCCCAAGTTAGTTTTGACATACCTCTACTCCTCTTTCCCTCTACAATGTGGGTTTCCACGGTTCGAACTAGTGTCATCATCTATCTCCTTTTCACATGGCTAAACCATCTCAATCTCTACTCTCTAAACTTATTTGTGATATGATACATCTCACCCCTAATCTCTCTAGAAACACATCATTTCTTATTCGGTCCATTTTGTGTGTTCACACATCCACCTTAGCATCCACATCTTTGCTACCTTTAGTATTCGTGCTTGTGTCTTCTTGATGACCCAACAATCGGTCGTGTATATCATAGCTAGTCAAACTGCAACTTTGTAGAATTTACAATTTAATCTACCAAGAATCTCTTATCACACAAAACTCTTAGAAGCTGCTCGAGTGCTCTCCACTTGCACCGACTTGTCTGCGCACGGTGAGCTACATCGCTGTCAATGTATCCGTCTCTTTGGATGAACGACCCTAAATACTTGAACTTATTTTTCTTTGGGAATTCCTATCCTTCAATAGTAGTTAGTGTAGAACAAAAAAAACTTAGGCAAAACCTCTTTGGGACTTCCTATCCGTCGCTAATTAGTATTTTTCTTTAGAACTTCCTATCCGTCACTAATTAGTATTTTTCTTTGGGACTTTCTAGTGTTAATTTAAACTATATATTTACATTTGCTTAAGTATGAACTCAAGATCTTCTCAAATAATACTCTTATAGGCAAAACCTCTTTTACCGAACTACACCAACTTAAAGATGGTTGATCAAATTAAAAAAAAATCTCTTTTGTATAAAACAAATCTAATAAAATTTTCTTTTGTAGTTTATTCCTTACAAACTTCAAGATTAGTTTTTTAAAATATCTATACATTATTTTCATTGCATTTTCTTAACCAGCATCCATTCAGATCTCGAAAGGTCATCCAATTATAACATGGCATACTTAACTACTTAAGTTCTCCGGCATATGCAAATTAGATGCATGGTTTATTGGTTTTACAACGGTTTTCTCCTACAACGAATTGCAATATTATCCTCAAACTCCAAACTAATAATCAACGGTTAAAATGTTGGACAAAACAGACGACCTCTCTAATAACTCAAACAAACAATGACAAAAATAAGTATACAAACAAAGAAAAGATGAATACAAAGATTTATAGCGGTTCGATCAACGTATCCTACGTCCATTTTGGTGCAAATAGTTATTTGTATTATACTCGTGCTAAAGATAATACATGGATGCTACTATATATATAGATAGAGAATCTACTATTCTTCATGCTTGAGGCCCAAAGTCAAAAAAATAGAAAGATCCTAATCATTGTCAAATCATGAGCTTAGCCTATTATTTTTTTTAACGGCAAATGTAGGATCTGTTTTGGAGGATAAATGTTATTTTAATCAGGCTCATCTATCCGTTTCTCAGTCAGGACCGCACCCCCAACCCCTACAGGAGGAAACTCACATTTTGATGAGAAAACCTCCTGGCCCAACCTAGAACCTCCATTTTTTTTCTCTAAGTGGGACTTGAACCCAAGACCTCCCTACTTTAATTTACGTCTTGGGTACCTCACTTTAACCACTTGAGCTAAGGATCATTGGCTGAGCTTAGCCTATTATGACATTATACTCAACATAAGATGCATTCAGAGCGTTTGTTTCATAAAAAAGAGCTTCTGAATGGTTCCGTTAAGTGCTAGATGGTTAAGAGATTGAAACATGTTTAATGAAACTGAATGGAGCATATACCAAACTTAACATCACCTGAAGTTTTACCCCAATATCTCTTCCATTGTTAGAGCCTCTTAATGGTTCAGACCTCTTAACCATTCAGTACTTAATGATTCAGATTTTACCAAACAACACCTAAGATATAAAAAATGATAGAAGTAAACTCGAATCGCCATGTCCACTAAAGAAATAATAATAGTAATAACAAACCTCTTCAAAATTTAAGGCCAATTTTCCATATTTAGATTCTACAACATCATCCATTATCCATATCATTATCCAACACCTATTCAAACAAAATAGTCAAGGGACCATTTATGTCAATCACATAAAACTACTCACACTAAAAGTAAATCTATTTCTTTCTTTACACCTATCATCATTCGCTTTCATTTCGCCCCCTTGTTTCATTTCAAATTATCCCAATAAATTAATTAATTAATTAATTTAATTTTTATTTCTCACTTTTTTCATCATCTAAATCGATTATTGATAACATATAATCATCATCTCTGCAACTGCAAATCGATCGCCGGTCAATGGTCAACGCCACCGTCATCTCTCAACGGCGATTTCAGAAACACTGAACGGTATACAGATCGATCTCGCTTTCGATTTTTCATTTGTTGTTCATTGATTGATTGATTGTTTGTTATTCAACTGATTTAGCGAGTTAGGGTTTAAAGTTTACGATTTGTTACTGGTTTGAGAGTATTTGGTGTTGTGATCCGACAAATTAGGGTTTAGGATTTAGAGCTAGTGTTAGCGTTGATTGTATTTGATTGTGTTGTGCTGTTGTGCTGTTGTGCTGTTGTGTACTGGTATAAATACTTTGGAAGGATGTTGAATAAGTTTATGAAGCGTGGGCAACGAAAGCTGTCGAAAACTGATACGGAAGGTTCTGGATCGGTTTCTACTTCTAGTGTTGTTGTGAATCATGCCTCTCGAGGTGCGGTTGGAGCCGTTGGTTCTCAGACGGTTACTGAAGGTGGTGCTGGAGTGTCGGTTTCGGCTGCTACGGGGACTATTGAAGCGTTACCTATGTTTCGTGATGTTTCGGTTTCTGAGAGGCAGCAGTTGTTTTTTAGGAAGTGTCATGTTTGTTGTTACGTGTTTGATTTTACTGATACGTTGAAGTCGGTTAGAGAGAAGGAGATTAAGAGGTTGAATCTGGTTGAGCTTGTTGATTATGTACAGTCGGGTTCGAGCAAAATAACGGAGGCTAATCAAGAGGAGATGATTAGAATGATTTCGTTGAATATTTTTAGATGTTTACCGCCGGGGGCTCATGATATTACAGGGTCGGTTAGTATGGAGGCTGATGAAGACGAACCTTATCTTGAACCGTCATGGCCACATTTACAACTTGTTTATGAGCTGCTTTTGAGGTATATTATTTCAACAGATACTGAAACAAAAGTTGCTAAGAAGTTTATTGATCATTCGTTTGTGTTAAAGTTACTAGATATGTTTGATACGGAGGACCCTCGTGAGCGTGAATATCTGAAAACTATTTTACACAGGATTTATGGGAAATTTATGGTGCATCGCCCGTTTATTAGGAAAGCAATTAACAATATTTTTTATCAGTTTATTTATGAAACCGAAAGGAATAGTGGGATTGCTGAGTTGTTGGAAATTCTTGGAAGCATAATTAATGGATTTGCATTGCCAATGAAAGAGGAACATAAATTGTTTCTTGTTCGGGCACTTTTACCGCTTCACAAACCTAAAACGATTGCTGTGTATCATCAACAGCTTGCTTACTGTATCATTCAGTTTGTAGAAAAAGACAACAAATTGGCCGATACTGTTATTAACGGTTTGTTAAAATATTGGCCAATTACAAACTGCCAAAAAGAGGTTCTTTTTCTTGGGGAGCTTGAAGAAGTTCTAGAAGCAACACAAGCCCCTGAATTTCAACGGTGTATGGTTCCGCTTTTCAGACAGTTAGCTCGGTGTCTTAATAGCCCTCATTTTCAGGTTTGACTTTGAGATCACCTTAATCTTGTTTTTGTCTAGTATGCATACTGCATAGTTTTGTGCTCTTCTATGATTCTATCTGTTTTAGATTTATTAATCATTGCTTAGTTTTAATATCCTTGTCGTTTTTTTGATGATAATTAGATAATAACTTATAGGTTAAGCAACACAAGGATGATTTGGCAACTTTACATTTATCTTAATGATCATTAGAGTATTGAATTATGAGAATGTTGAATCTAGATTATGTTTCCACGTTTAGGTAGTTATTTAAGAACATGTATTTTGTTACTTTGGGGTCTATAACTAAAAGAATGGTGAATATCAGTATGGTGGTTAAAGGACAGCCGACAAGAGTAGTATTGTGATGAATGGTATCTTGCATTATAAGTGGTGTTTGACTTTAGAGTCTTAATTTAGTTTTTAAAAAGTTAGCTTTATAGGATAGTGGATTTCAGGATCTAAAGAGTGGAACGTGACAAAATTATGAGTACGCGAGGGTGAATATGTTGGTGAACATGGAGTAATAGGATATTATTAGAAAGTTTTAAATGCAAGAGTATGCAACTTTCTTTCATTTCATTCCTTAGTACAACAACACGCTTTTTTTTCTCTAAAACAACATGTATAGTGATGTTGATGGGAAGATTATACAACTTTAGTTAATTTTTCGGTTAGTTAGAAATGTAGGGAATGGAATGAAAGTAAGCTACCATATATTGCATTCAACCATAATAGTAAGAATTGAGAAGGTGGCTTGTGATTTGTTGAATATGAGAAGACTGGTATGATCTAGTTGTTTACGTCATCAATTGGTGGCAAATGAATTTGTTCCTATACAAACCAAGCCTAATGGGTTATAATTGTAACAAATGTAGTAAAAGTAAATAAATAAAAGCAAGTGTATATTCTTACTTGATGGGTAGTGATTAGCCTTATTTGGATGATCTAGTTAAACTTGTTAGAAGATGTTAATAGTTAGCATGGATCATTAAGCGGGATTCAATCCTGAGAATGATTTAGGTAATCTTGAACATACTTTTGTTCGGTTTATAGGTACAATGCTATATGATTTTAGATGATTACTTTAAAGTCTAAATGCAATTATAAATATTATCGATAGATTCATTTTTTATCATACTACCAATTTGGAATGTGTTGATTTTCATGTGATGGAAGGGGTAACAAAACTATGTCAAAAAACAGTAGTAGGGATTTAGTCATTTAACGTTTGCATTATGTATGTCCCAATTATATGGTATTAAAAGAAATGAAGAGATTGCGGTCTCTTTAATGTTAGAAAACATAACCATCGAATGTCAATGTTGTAAATTTTATTAAGATATGTAACTCTGCAATTTGTGTAATATATGCGGTGAACATTCTTTACAGGTAGCAGAACGAGCTCTTTTCATGTGGAACAACGAACACATTGTTGGTTTAATCGCTCAGAACCGAAGCGTGATTCTACCACTGATCTTTGAAGCCCTGGAGACCAACATTCAGGGCCACTGGAACCCAGCGGTTCACGGGCTCACAAGTAACATCAGAAAAATGTTCATGGAAATGGACGTTCAGTTGTTCGAGGAATGCCAGAGACAATATGCAGAGAAACAGGCCTATGACAAAACAGCCCAGGATCAAAGGCAACAAACATGGCAAAGATTAGAAGATAGCGCGCTTGTTCACCAAGTAAGGTGAAAAATTCACTCATGTCCTACGGTCTTGTTTTTAGTTTTTGTTTTCTGTTTTTACCCTTGCAACCGAGGTAGATTCAGGTTTAGATGTGATTTTTTGGATTCAGAAATGGTTTATGAAGTTTCTTTTGATTTTGTTGTTGCAATATGTTATGAATGGGTGAAAAAGAGAAGTGTGTAATTGTATGTGCTAAATTTCTTTTTTTAAATCTTTAATGAGTGTAAATAGTTTGATATATGATTGTTTTTAGATATGTCATGTCTTTTTTTTCGATTATTTTCTTCATAGTTACTTCTGGTTTGTAGAACGGTTTTCTAAAACCATGTGATTTATAGCGCGCCAAAAAAAGACTGTATTTGGCGTTATGTGTAACCAACATTTATATTTCCTCTGCGTTCACTATTTACTTGTGTTATGAGCATCACGTAATTGCCCTACATCACACCCATAACGCTCTGAGAACGATGTATGGGCTTTAGAGGAGCGTTATAAGCCCATATGGTGCCAACTACGCATGGTCTAAAGGCGAATAAATGCTAAATTATGGGTGCCAAGAAAGCGTTACAATCAATTGTTGCGTATATACCATGGAATTTCCTTTTTGATGTCTAAACCATCACCGAATATTGGATAATGCAAGTTTTATTGAAACTAAGTTACCAACTAATTTGTGTAATCAATTTTGACCAAATTGGTGGGAAGTATTATAACTTCACATTTCTTAGAATGTCAAGATTTTTTAGCTGTTTAAATTGGTGATAGGTATGTTACTGGTTTTAAATTGAACTATAAAATGGAGAAATTATGGTTTTGAAATTGGTTGTGATATGGAGTTTTAACGCATGATCAAGACGATCTGCTGATGTATTAAGCATGATACACCCTTCTAAAAAGGTACTAGTTTGTCTATTTACGAAGAAAAAAAGGTTGATTATTCCTAACAGCTAGTTGTTTGTAACAAAAGTGAAACTTGTGAGCGTCAAGTGTCATTGATTATGTTTTTTTTTATAAATTAGTATCTACAAATGAATCATAGTTTTAATTATTAAAATTCAATTTGTGTAACTACTTTAATTGGAAAATTCATCGTTATTTTGTTTTTTTAATAAATTTTGGAACTACCCTCAAAACTCAAATGAATCTTCTTGAGATAAATGTCAATTATCCATACTAATTTTAACACGTTAGGAAGGAAACTCACTACTGTGGGAAGACATTTGAATTAGATTTTAAACTTGAGACCTTAAAAATTTCAAACTCAAACTAAACCTAGCCAAAGTTCATTTGGTGCCTTGGTGGAATAGTTGAGATGAGACTTGGAATCCAGACCCAGGTTCAAATATCATCATTTACTCATTTGTTCAGCGGCATAACAATGAAGTTAAAGGTTCCTGTCATGCTTTTCTCATCAGAACGGTTGGTTGACGAGTCTTCAACTCCGACCAACTTAGCAGCTTTAGGGAGTCTCATTATGTCACTTATAAGTATCGGGACAGATCCGAGCTTCAAACTTGGCATTTACACTGCACTTCTTGAGTGTCAGATCTTACCGTTACGTCAACCGTCGTTCTAAAAAAGTCATTTATAACGTCTTTGGACCATTAGACTTTTTTTGCTAAAATCTTTATAAAGAAAAAGATTGATATGTTCATGGGGCGGATAAGGGGTTAGAGTATTAGACAACACACACTAACACAAAATCCTCTTTCTTTCTTTCTTGTTAAAAAATTGGATTAACAACCACCAAAAACTCAAAATCCAAAACCACCACCATCCATAAACACACAATCCATTCATTACATACATACATACCCACCCATTAATTAATAATGTCTAAAAAAGGAGGAGCTTTGTTGCAGAAAGATGCACCATGGAGAGCATCTTCTTCTTCATCATCTTCTTCTCTCAAACCCCTTCCCAAAATCCACCATTCCCCTGTTCTTACCATCCCTCTTAACCCCATCACAAATTATGCCCTTTCTCTCATCAAGGTACCATTTTTTTTACTGAAAAAGGGATAAACTTGAACCATGATTAGTTACTTGTGTTTCTTGATACTTTGGGGATTAGGGTTGTTGTGGGTTTTTTGTTTGATTGAATCTTTATTGTGTTTTGGGTGGATTTTGCAGCACCCGGATCCGATTGGATATGGGTTAGGGACAGAAGCTATAGTTGAAGCAGCAGGCCCAGAATGTGTTGTTCCTGGACAGGTTACACCAGTTAAACTTCTTGGGCTAAAGGTTTGTTTTTTTTTTACCTTTAATTAAATCATCATTAAGATTTGAGTTTTACATGAGTTAGTGTTGTTTTGGTTTTAAATTGGTTGATCCGAAAGCTTTTATATTCAAGTTTTACATCGAAATAGAAGGCAAACTGGCAAGAAGCTGCAGAGCGGTGTTAGGATAAATGGAAGCTAGATATTGATATTTAACAAGTTTTGGTGCAATTTGAGCAAGTTATATAGAGGAATAATTTCAAATGCTAATATGATCTTTAATATGTCATTAACAATCTGCATGCCAAGATTATATTGACTTTCACTTGTATAGAATCAAACCAATCAAACCAAACCATACCCGGTATATCCCGTCCATAGCAGAGTTATTAATAGGGTCTGGGGAGGGTGGATGCAAGTAAACCATGTCTCTATCTAAGGGGATAGAGAGGTTGCTCCTAGTTAGACCCTCGGCTCTAAAAAATAACCTGCAAAAAAGTTAGAAAAACGTAGAAAGAAGCGTAGAGAAATATAGCATGCCAGTGTGGTAGTGATACATTGGGCTATATATAATCATAGAAAAAATAACAATAGCATATTAGCACAAGAGTGCTTAGGGATTATATTGACTTTCACTTTGCATAATAGAATCTTTAAATGGATAAAAGATTGAACCTTTTCATAAAGATTCATGAGAAATGCCTGAAATATAATAACTTATATCATATTTGGTGTTCAAACCTTGCAAGGAAGCATGTGTTTCTTTTCTTGGATCAAATGAAGTATATATTCACTTATAACATTTGTTTCTTTCACATCTTCAAAGATTTTGTAAACTTTTCATCCTTTGTTCAATTTTGTTTTTTATTATTTAAAATTTTCATTTTTACGAGTCCTGTTTATATAAGAGGTATTGAAATAAATCAACCATTATTTGGAATCAAATTGTTGTGCATATACACTCTTTACATGATTTTTGTTCAAAGTTTCATCCTGCTTTATAAATGTTTTATATGAAGGTCTGGCCTGTTGATATCGACTTGAAGTTTTTGGAACCTGTTGGCAAAGAACTCAAGAACATCGGGAAGGTATATTGAACATTATTATTTCCAGTGTTAGTAATATTCTTGCAGTCCAATGAACATACCAACAATATTATTTCTTAACATGTTTCATGAAGAGGAAGGATCAAATAATGAAATAAGTAGCTTTTGCCTAAGAAGTGCCTTAAATCACACAAAACCGGGTCAAACGAACTCCGATTGAGCTCATTTAGGCGGGCTTGAAGCCGTCTCATCGAACTTTACCATCTTAGCTTCTAAGGTTTAGTTTTTTTTAAGAATGAGTTCAATCAGAGTTCGCTTAACCCAGTTTTGGTGTGGTTATTTGTTATCACACTTAGGCAAAATCCATTTTGTAGGGGTACCATCCTCGTTCCATGAAAACCGGACACGTTTTGTCTTTGTGAACGTCAATATAAAGTTTTTTTTGTTTTGTCATTGTGGTGCAGTTTATGGATTCAGCCGTTGAGCTCATGAACAAATCTTTTGATGACCGTTAGGATCACAAGCCGTTTATGAAGTTTATTATGCGGCATTATAATTACGAGTATGAGTTTAATCTTTAAGTCTTCAAAATTGTTTCTAGTTGCTTTGTTAATGATTTCTCATCATTTAAGCAGAACACATGTTATACAGAAGTATTTATGATATATTTGACTTTAAGGTCAAACTTTTTTCTCATCTGAAGCTTAATACTAATATGTGTTCTTTGTGTTCGGTTTTCGTCTGGACAGATGACGTGGCATGGTCCCCAATTCTGTTATGGTATTGTTACTTGTTTGTTAGTTTGTTAAAGGACTAGTTCTCACTTGGTCATTTAGCATCTTTTATGTTGTTTTCTATTCTGAAGGCGGTCTTTTCTGCTTCTATGTTACCTCTTCAAGTATACGACGTTTGTCAACCCCAAATAGTTAAGAGTTTAAATGACGATTTTAAAGATGGGTTTGTTATGCTTCACGATGTTTGGAGAGAAAAAATGATGGTTTTGAAGTAGGTTTTGGACATGATGTCGTGAAGGGGTTCATGGCCTCTATGTGGTCGTCTTAGATTTTGGGTTGTGTTGGTAGTCTATAAGTGCGAATTATAAGAGCAAATGGAGTGTAACCGGGGTGGGAGCGGATAGGTGTGGTGTCAGCGGGCACATCACCCACCTCCCTAGGGGCTGAAAAAACGTGAATAGATTTGTGGTGTCTTTAAAGAGTTCTTTCTCGCCCCATTTTCAAGATTATGACTGTTATTGGTGGTCTCACCCCTCTTCCGACGGCTACTTTTGGTTCTTGTCGGATTCTTGAAAAACCATCTTTAGGTTGGATTTTGTGTGTTGGTGACGAATGAGGATGAGGTGTAGCGGTGGACCGGTGGTGGTGGGTGTTTGGTCTGGTTGAATGAAGAAAATGTTGGTGGTGGTGCAGCGTGGTAGTGGACTGATGGGTGCTTGGATCTGAATGAAGATCGAAAGTTGTAATGGGTGTTGGATCAGGTAAATTTTAATCAAATAGTTATAAAATATTTAAAACAATGGAATACAAGACTTAGGAATGAGCAAGGAATCTTTTTAGCCCTAACGACAAATGAACATAGGTGGGGCTTAGTGTTATATTAATGGGTGATGGTTTGTTGATACAAGAAGGGAGTTTTGTAAAAGCAACAGGAAGAAATGCTCAGATACCAGTGAGTGAGAAAAATATCAATTTGTTTTAATTTAATTACCTTTGTTTCAAAATTATATTGAAAATAAAAAAAATGAATTAGGGTGGACTAGTATAGTAAATTTAAAATTAGGATGGAGTGGAATAGTAAAAAAATTAAGTGAAATAAGACATTGAGTGAACCTCTTTCACCCTAAAAAAAATTTAAAACTATTTTATTTAACTTTGATATCAATTTTAGGTCAATTTTAAGACTTTAGAATAGGATTAATGATGTTATAGAAAAAAAAAAGATACATGAAATTTGCTTATGGGCTATTTCAGGCCCATTTAACTTTAGGGCCTACATTTGTTTACTTACAAGAACTTCATATGTTAATAAATATGTTATTACTTTTGTAAAAGCATAATATTTTTATACAATCCTTCAGTTTTTTACGTAATAGTTACTTTTGTTTTATTATAGGTTGAGAATTTTTTAAAGAAAAGAAAAATAAGGAAAAAAAATTCAATAACATAGATCCTTTCACCTTTGAGTTTTTTTTCTTTCCAACCTAATACAACTTCAAATTTATTTACCTATAGGATGAACTATCAATAATATCTTTTGAGAGTTTTTTTTTCCAACCTATACAATTTTAAATAACACATTCAACTCTAAAAACAAATATCAGTGGTGGAGAAACATAAACCAATATCCCTTGTCATTCAAATCAATTTGGAGAAGTTTTTCCAAAATGTTTTGTTGTCACAATAACATACTTTGATCGTATGAAGAGCACAAAAACATGAACGATAACAACGCGATTAAAAAAGACGATATTAAAGTCATAGAATTTGGCTTAGAAGAGCCATCACTATCTTCACCATAGTCATTTTCACTATCATCTACACCTTCTTCACCATTACCATCACCATCTGTCCACTTCCCAAGCTTATTGCTCCTGTCCATCATTCAAATCCCATCTTTAGTTGTTACTTAAACATACACAATATATCATATTTTAGAAGTAAAATAATGAAGTACACATGAGGCAAGATGACATCATCAAGTTTTGTCCTCAATAGGTTTAATCACGTTTTAACAAAATAGTCCCGAGTCACAACCCCGTCCACTTTTCTGTTAAACCTTCCACATGTGCCATTATGCCCCACATGTGAGGAGCAAACAAAGATTTTTCTATTTGCAATTTACTGAAAAAAAACAAAAGGAAATGTATCTTTTGCCAACGGAAAAGATGACAAAGTTAGGGCTTGATAAGAGGGATCAAAAGTCAAAATATTGTTTAGGGTCTGTTTGTTTCAGCTTCTTAATGGTTCAGATGTCTGAATGGTTCAGCACTTAATAATTCAGACTGTTTGTTTCGCGAGCAGATGTCTGAATGGTTAAAACATTTGCGTATGAATGGTTAAGCATTATACAGAGTCTAAATGGTTAAGAGCTATTATCTGAATTGGTCAAACATTTGTCTTTAAATAGTTAAAAAATATACTAGCTCTTAATGGTTCAGACCTCTTACTGATTCAACCCTTGTTTGGCAATATCTGAATCATTAAGTGCTGAATGGTTAAGAGGTCTGAACCATTAAGAGGTTCCATCAATGAGAGAGATGTTGGGGTAGAACTTCAGATGAGTATAAAGTTAGCATATGCCTCATTCAGTTTCATTCAGCATCTCTCAGTCTCTTAACCATTCAGCACTTAACTAAACCATTCAGAGGCTCTTTTTTTTCTGAAACAAACGCTCTGAATGCTGAATGGTTAAGCACTGAACTGAACCATTAAGAGGTAAACAAACAGCCCCAATGATTTAGACCTCTTATTGATTCAGCACTTATCCATTCAGATGTTGCCAAACAACCCTTACTCTTTCTTTTAACAATAATTTTTTTTCCTTGTCACTTACTTCATCTTATGTCTCAAGTGAAATTTAAACCCAAATCTTTTGACTAAGAGTCATACATTTTTATCACGAGACTATTTGTCACTAAACTAACATAGTGACACCGGTTGTTTGATAAGGTAACATAAAAGCATGATTGGTGGGGAAGTGATGGATAAATTTTGACTTTAGGGTGAATATTCAAATTTATCATCATTAGTATACTAAAATATAACTCCTACATAAAAGAAAAGTGAGCCAAAATGAAGATAAAGCCATTGAGATGAAACAAAAAAGAAAAGAAGTCAAAAAGTATGTGCAAGAGCCATGTGTATAACATCATCTTTTTCATGATTTATCAAAAACCATAAAAAGAATTACTTTTTAGGCATACATTACAAAAATACTACTAAAATTATCTTCAATGCATGTCTACTTTATTTTTTTATTTCATAGTAAATACTAAATACATTAAAATTGTAGAAAGTTAACAACATTTTACAGTTTCTTTGTTTACAATTAATTGTAAAATATTTGTTAAAGTATTTACTTTTCATGTATACACTTTTTTGTGTAGATGCTTTATTCTCTTACGAAGATAATCACGCTTGTATTTTTTTTTGAGTAAACTACTATTTTGGTCCCTGAGGTTTGGTAAAAATCACGGTTTTAGTCCAATAGTTTGTTTTCTACTCTTTTAGTCCATTAGTTTCATACAAACTTGCTGTTTTAGTCCACACCACTAATTGTCATCCATTTTTCCAGTTAAGTTTGTATGAAAAGACATTAATACCCTTGGACCAAAATAGTAAATTTGGCCAAACCATAAGGACCAAAACAGTAAGTTACTTTATTGTTATTATTATTGCTATTATTATTTTTAATATTATTATTGTTATTGTTATTATTATTATTATTATTATTATTATTATTATTATTATTATTATTATTATTATTATTATTATTATTATTTATATACCATCTAGTTTTAAAAGTCGGTGGTCACTGTTGACCGGTCACGTGTCACCACTCGACTAACCCACCAATAATTGTTTGACTTATTATCATTTTAACCTTTAACTTAGATAAATTTATCCAACACACGTGTTGTGTGTTGCGCCGACATAGTTTTGACGTTTTCGACTTCGACATGCGTGTTGCATTACGGTGATTAACAGATGGTGGTTAAAAGTATATATATATATATATATATATATATATCAAAAGATGGGATAAAAATATGATAATGTCAAACAAGATCAACATGATATAGCATGTAAAAATTACAATTAAGTCAAAGTCAGTGGGTCAAATTCATAGGTTGGATAAATTTATCTAAGTTAGAGGTTAATATGATAATTAAGTCAAACAATTATTGGTGGGTTAGTCGAGTGGTGACATGTGACCGGTCAACAGTGACCACCGACCTTTAAAACTAGATGGTATATAAATAATAAATAATAATAATAATAACAATAATAATATTAAAAATAATAATAGCAATGATAATAATAAGAGTAACTTACTGTTTTGGTCCTTGTGGTTTGGCAAAAATTACTATTTTAGTCCAAGGGTATTAATGTCTTTTCACACAAACTTAACTGAAAAAATGGATGGCAGTTAGTGGTGTGGACTAAAACAGCAAGTTTGTATGAAACTAATGGACTAAAAGAGTTGAAAACAAACTATTGGACTAAAACCGTGATTTTTATCAAACCTCAGGGACCAAAATAGTAGTTTACTCTATTTTTTTTATGCAAACACAATGACTACAAAGGTTAACTTTTATCTCATAAACCCTAGAGAAAATTTATTAATAAAACTTTTTTTAAGTATTTCATTAAAATCAATCAAAGTTCTTTTTCATTAAATGTTTCAATTTTATGAAATTGTTTTACATTGTAAAAACGTATTGGATGTTGGTTAAAAAAATAGATTCAAGAAATTTGTTTACGAGAACGAACCTGCTACCGAGCACACCAGAGTTCATGGTGAGTTGGTCGATCAAGGCCGCCGATTTAGGCTCAACACTATACGCTTTCTCATACTTCAACTCTAAACCCTCGCCAGACGCCACGAAAAAAGCTCCGTTCACTAGAATATCTCCTTCACTCCTCCAATTCCATCCCTTCCAATGCTCCTCCGCCGTATCCACCCTCTTCGTCACCTTTTCGACGACGAAATCATCAAAATTAATCAAAAATTTTAAAATATAATAAAAATAAATTTATTCATTTTTCATTTTTGCTCCCTGAGGTTCGACAAAAGTAACCATTTTTCCCCAAACATACCTCTTTAGCATTACGATTCGCGGGAGCAGTATACCGATTCCCTTGACTATTGATCGTCGGATTCCCGCTTCCTCCAATAGCGTACATCTCCCATTTCGAATACACATTATTCACGACATGTATATACCCTCTTCGACACCTCGGCATTCGTTGCACCAAATCTTTCCCGAAATGATTAAACGCAATGGTCACTTGCATACCCGAATCCGGCAAATACTCATCACTATGTCCTAACAACATCACCTCATCATGATGCGAGAACAAGTTATTCGATATCGTAATCCCGGTCGACCCCATTACAACGTCAATCAACCCGTCTTTACAATGCGATAACGAGCAATGATCGATCCATATATCACGTGAGCCGAATACCGAAATCCCGTCACCGTCGGATTTTGTTCGGTACCCGTAATGTGTTGGAGATGATCGGATGTTCGTGTTGCCCGAAGGGTAACAATGGTGAATGTGTATGTTGTGTATGATTACATTGGTGATGTATTGGAGAGTGATGCAACCGCCCCCGGTGATGTGGACGTTGGCGCCTCGACCGTCGAGGGTTTTGAAGCTGTTGAAGATGAGTTCTTCGGTTAGTTGGATGTGCATATTGGTTGGGAATACGATCCAGAGAGGCTCGGTTTGGATGACCGCCCATCGGAGGGTTCCGGGGCGGGGGGTTACCACGTCGTTGTCAGAGGAGTCTGTTACGACGTAATAACGGCCGTTTTTGCCTCCTAATGCGTATTGGCCGAAGCCAATACCGCAATCAGCGAGGCGTTGGCGGTTTAGATGCCAGTCAGGATCGCACCGCCAACAATCGTCAATAGGGTTCCCTGTTAAACAAGAGGATGTTGAGTCCTCGGTGGTGTATGACAACAATTCTCTTCTTGTAATTGACGCATTTACCCTCCTGTTGAAAGAAATGTGCTTGGAATTAGATCAACGAAACTAAAAAAAGTCTATAATTATTTTTCATTGAAAAAGTCATAAGTTAATAAACATTTTACAACTAGTTACTATTCAAAAACAAATTAATTTCTTCTTTTTTTATAACGATAGTTGGTGTAATAACCTATGATTAAACTCAAAGGTACAAAAATCAAAATCGAAACTCTACCTCTAGCACGTATAAATGTTTTTCGTCGAGTTACCATAAATAAAATTAAAATAAAAGATATAAACAAAAAGCAAAAGTGGACGTATGTCCAAAATAATGAAATATACAGACAAGCGGACAGTTTCCATGATATCTTGAACCAATAAAAGTCAAAAGTAGTCAAATTGTTAGATTAATATTAATTCTTTATTTATACTATTTTATTTTTTAGCACTGGGCTCAAGCACATTTAAACATCCATTCATCGTCTACACAAATTAACTATTTTTATATACACGTCTGTCGATTCTTCTCATTACAATAAACACTTTTAACTAATTATATATATCTACAATTCTACATATCTATATTGTATAACTTGTATTTATTCATAGTATACTACAATGACTTGTACCCTTAAGTTTTAGAACCTTTTGTCTTCTCTTTTATTTTGTATTGGTAAAATTATTTATCTTTTGGAAAAAGAGAGAATCAAAATAGAAATAAGTAAATAAAAAATTAAGTTTATTATTTGGTGGAGCGGTTGCGACGAGACTTGATATTCTTTTGAAATAGCTTCAAATCTCACCCTCATTTGTTCCGTGTCATTGGCAATGAAGCTAATACTAGGGGTAACCATAGACTAAAAGTTCATGTTATGGTTTTTTTCCCGCAATTGTTCTTTGACTCGAGCAAGTTGGCCCAAAAAAAAGTTAAGGTGAGCATTCACTACTCGGAGAGAGTTTCTCTAAACCGCGTATAAACGACATTACGGGGTATACCAAGCTTCCAACGGTCTTACCACCGACCAACAGCAAATTACAAAAAAAAATTGTTTTTTTTTCAAATATTGTTATCTTCTAAAAACACCAATAAATTTCCAAACGCAGTAACGCACCTGTTGATGTGTGACAATTTATTTATTTTTATTTTTTGAAGTATTATTTTATTTCTCATTTACAACTCCCTTTCAAGTGGGAAAAAACATACAACGTACTTTAGTGTATAATATATTAAATAACTTCAAACACATTAGATGTGTTTTTTTATCTATATCAACTGTATGATATATTTGATAATTTATATTAAAATATAAATAAAAATAAACGCGTGATAGAATTTTATAAAAAAAGTTATTTTAAAAGTAACAAAGAAAAATTAAAACCACAACTAAATGAAAACCACATCAAATGGAGGTGTAAATAGTAGACTTTTATGTTTTACAAGTTACAACCATGTACATTTGGATTTTGTCAAAATAAGGACCTCAACTATGAACAAAGCCTTATATTCACCCATAACTTTATGCAAACAAACATTAGCCAAAAAACCAGAGTTGAGTAAGGTACATTATGCAGAAACAGTTGTACCTTTGAATGTCTTGAACAACAACGTCAGGAAAAGGGTGTTGGCCAGGTAGTGTTACATTGTTGAAAACCATTGATGCACAAGTTTCTTGAGGTATGTTCACTAGTACCAGAGTGTACAACACAACAATGCAGGTTCTTGTGTGTGCCATGAGTGTGTGTGTGTGGAGAAGAAGGGTAAAATGGGAAATAGAGAGAATGTTGTCTAGACAGTCTCCGGTGGTTGTGGTTATGGAGGGAGAATTTATAACCAAAGTAAAAGCAAATTGTGGAAAGGTTTTAGTTTTTGGTGGGGTCCAAAGTGTGACAAAGGGTAAAATGGTAAAATTTATGAGAGTGATAGAATAAGTACAATGTTACTCTTAACTTTTTTTTATACTTCAAAGATATATAACTATTTCTTTTACTTCAAAGGTAACAATTCAAAGATAACAAATAGTGTAAATTATATATCTTATAAAAAGAGCATCATATATGGTTTGTCAAATTAACATTTTTTGGTATCCTATTATCTTTTTAATGCAAATATGCCAAACATGAGAAAGCCTGTCTAGATAATCAACATGCTTTTAATGCATTAGCATTTGACATATTTGGCTTCCTAGCCACTGAAGCAGTGAACTTCTTGACTAGGGTTCAGCGGGTCATTCATAGCAATGTTTCGACACCTAAGGGCCAAGGTTACGTCTTCAGTAGGCTAGGTTTTGCTATTCAAAAGGGGGTGGCGGCACAACTTGTTGCCCGTTTACCTGTCATTTTATTGTAAATTCTTGAAAGATGTTAATGGCAATGAAAATTTAAATATTAATATGCAAAAAAGACTCAAAAGTGTGAAAAATCTATCATCTAGGTGTTTTATAACCCAAGTAATATGTAATTGTCTAATAGGTTGTCTCAAAGTTTGAGTTGTAAAGTAAATGAAATGAACTCTATCATCTTCTTCATGTTTGTCCGTTTAGCATTTATTGAAAAAATTAATCATTCACGGACGAATAACCGAATAGAAATTCATCTTTGTGTACGTTTGTTTATCGTATACTTTATAAACAAAACAAGAAAAGGCAATCAGTGGCGAAGCCAGGATTTTATTAAAAGGGTGGCCTATAGTTATGGTGCCTCTAATAAAGGGGGCCTGATTTTAAAAATGAGAGGGCCCGTACCTAATTTATATACCAAAATCAACTAAAAACCGACAAATCGCTACTACTAACCGGAAAAAATGGGAGGGCCCGGACCCTCTCGGGTCTCCACTTGGCTGCGCCAATGAAGGCAATTGAGGACAAAGGATGTAGCGGAGGCGTGGACATGGAAGTTGATATCATGGAACCGGAGCTTTGGTTTATTTTTGCACGCTTTAGTTTTTGGCAAAGTTCTCAGTAAGACATCACACTCATTAACTAGTACAAGTTTAACAATAACTACATATAATTATTTTCATGCAAAGTTGGTAAATATTCTACATTAGAGTTTCCCCACACCTCTTAGATGGTCTATTTTTCTTGAAGTGAGAAAAATATTAAACTTATTTAAAACGATAAAATAAAATGCACCTAAAACAATTCAACATTAATTGATTTTAAAAGCATCAAAACTCTAATCCACATAAGCACTTGTTCATTCCACCTTGCCGTTGCTCCTCTCACAACTAAAGCAGCTTCAAAAACGCCCTTACCTCAAAATGCACCATCTCCCTCTGGCCTCCCTCATTTCTCTATCGGTTCATAAAACATGATATCAGGTGTTTTTCGCCCAATAATGCATTGTTCTCTATCATATTCTCATCACACCCTCATTCCTCAAAAAATTACAAAAGTACATATAAAACCGACCATTGGATGCTCTAGTGTCACTTGACACACTTC
This sequence comes from Tagetes erecta, assembly GCA_030867185.1. Classification (NCBI taxonomy): domain Eukaryota; kingdom Viridiplantae; phylum Streptophyta; class Magnoliopsida; order Asterales; family Asteraceae; genus Tagetes; species Tagetes erecta. Next base: position 5,046,085 of record CM061488.1, on the reverse strand, counting down.
AAGTAGAAATGAATCTCAATACAAAAAGGAAATATAATTGATCTAAAAGTGTTGGTCCAAATGGATCATCTTTCTTTTTTGCAAGTAGTGGACCCGATATAAAGAAGGAAAAAAAAGGCATATGTGGTAATATTAAAGGAGGTACATATAACAAAATTAAGATGGCTTCTTTAGTCTTGGGGGCAGTGTTTTCACAAAACATATATTTTAGTTCAAAGGGGGTTTAAACCTGTTAGGGGGTAAAATAGAAAGTTATAGAATGATAAAGGGTGAGTTTTGTAAGTGAGTCAATGAAAGCATGTCAGAACATAATAGAGGCAGAGGCTGCCGTTGGAATAGTTGTTTTACGCTGCTGCCACAGAACTAACACATGCCCCCCCCCCCCCTTGTTTTTAATTGTTTTATATACTGAGTTTTGACTTCACCGAATCGTTAATTTCGGTTAACAACTTATTGAGAAGATCAGTTAATTTTAATAACCATTTTTTTATTAAAAAATTGATTGTCTGTTTTAGTTGATTTGGTTTATAACTGGTAATTTTTTTATTAATTAACTGTTTTTTTATATTATTTTTTTTGTTTTTTTTCTGGTTACCTATAAATTGATTACAATTCAATTAAAAAAACTGGTTATTCATAAAACATCTATAATTTCTTATTCCTCAATTGATTAATAACTGATTTTAGTTATTTAACCGGTTATTTTATGCACCTTTTATAGCAATGGATTACCTATACTCCAGTTGATATAAGACGACGCTTCAAAAGTTCATTTTTAGTTTGATGGTCACAAGAAAACCTCCTGACCATCGGATAAATGTCTAATAGACTATTGTTTTTAATTTGTTTTCCTTTAGAGTATACTTTGGAAGACATCATATGATGCTAACAACTCTTTTTGTTGTACACGAGTTTCTTTTAGAATGCAACTTCTTAGTTGATACTCGGGTATTGAAATCATAAGTTACCATTGTATAAAAAAAAATTTAGATAGAAACTATTCATATTGTCCCTTTGATTGAAGTCAAGAACGATTTCAAACGACTTTTTGAGGAGAGGAGAGGATATAGACCATGGCCGATCTAGTGTGTTGGTGGCGGGTTTACGCGAACCACCATGTTTTGGATTTTTTTAAAATTGTATATATGAAACATGAGTGAATCCATATAGATTATTAGAGCTAAAGATTAATTAAATTCAGATAAATTACTCAGTAAAACCTTGGTTTGTCATTTTATCTTCTTGTCATAACTCATAAGTTCAAGACTTCAAGTCTCTTTTATGTCGAAATTTTGATTTTTTAAATTCCAAATCATATGACATGAATAATATAGTAAACATTTAATTTAACCCTTTAATATTCGTAGAAATACCTTTAATATTTGAAATATCTAGATTCAAGGTTTATAGTCAATATTAATGTTCGTGATATATTCTAAAAGAATGTGATGATCCGGTTGAGTTGTAGGGCAAAATTCATGTTACCTTGAACTAAGTTCATGAAAATTAGAGTTTGTTTGAGTATGATCTAACCCGACCTGAAAACTCTAAAAATCAAGTTTATAGGCTTCGAACTTAGGAACTTAATGAACCCATTGCAAAACGTTTCCGGATCAGTCAAATATAGATACACGAGAGAGGATAAAGAAGAGATATGCGTTCTATAACTGATTTTAGGATTGTGAAAGAAGTACGTAAGATAGAAAATGTAGACGTAAAGATGTCATGTTGTCATTGTTTTTGGGTCTTTAATATTTGGAGATGGTCAAGATTGTCTTGTTTAAGAATGAAACATATATGCCAATATTTGTCATCAAAAGCAAGAGAAAATTGACATATAACAAAGCGGGAAACATTTTTCCAAATTTGAGGATGAAATTAAAAATATAAGTACTAGCTAGTACAATAATAATAAATAAAAATATATCTTAAAAAGATAAAGAATTACATAAAGGTTTATATCATACAATACTAATTAAGTTTCTCAAGTAATTATTTATAGTCTTTTAGATTTTTTCGTCTGCTTGACTTTTAGAGTTTAGACCGTATGTAGTTTGCCATGGGGTAACCATGACATCATAGAGCTTTATGTTAAAATGGCGTGTAACCATATAACTCACATTCAATCATTGCACAATTATAATTATTTTTTTAAAACAAATATTAAAACACTAAATACTAATTTCATTTAACTTATTAAAAAACAACAATATGAAAAAAAAAACATAGACCTGATTTAAACAATACAAAAAACAACAATATTCATTTCAATAAAAACAGAAAAGATACACTACAATTTATGGAAACACTCCAAATCGGCTTAGTTCTCTTAAACTACTGACCAATAGCTTGCAGAAAATTGGCCAAAGCATTGTTCGAGATTTCCTAACGTGTTTGATTGAATGCTCGCATGTTGCGCTAGTTTTTTTTGTTTTCGATTATTTCATTGCTATTATTACTTATCTTAATTCTACACAAAAGCTATAGTTTGGCTTCAAGCCTCTTTAACAACTACTTAAAGTAGAGCGCATTAGATATATCTTAATTCTATACAAAAGCTATAGTTTTAAGCCTCAGTTACAACTGCTAACTGCTTAGAGTAGCATGTTAGAAACTATTTGTTTTTAGTTATGTCACTTGCATCTAGTAACACAAAGGTTATAGTTTCAAGGGCGGCCAGAAGCATGTTACATCTGCTTACAGTAAAGCATCCTTTAGCTTTAACGCTTGTAGTTGTTGTACTTGTTGGATATGTTGACTTTCAATCGCAAGCCTGTTGTAACTGCGAGCTTGTTGATATCTCATCCCATAGTGTCAACTTGATATCTTTGTTGCTATTAGTTCCATGAATATATTAATGGCGTGTATGTTGTAGTAGTCCCAATGGACAAATGTCTTGAGTGAGCGATCATGTTTGAGTGCGCGTTTGCAAAACCACGTCCATAGTTTTCTATTGTATATCAACATATCATGAAGCCAAAGTCAACATTTGACTCAACATAACGTTGTACTTGTTCACCACCGGTTGTAACTACCTGTATACCACCCCCCCTGCGAGTAAGTGAGATACGCGATGTGGATTTTTAATCTAGTCTTTTACAAATAACGAAAGATTAGAGATCAAATGGTACTTATTCTATTAAATATGGTAATATGTAAAGTAGTTCCTATTAATCTACTTCATGTAAGTTAGCCTCAACCCAAATTAACCCATTAGTACATCCTAGAGATAAAATAAAACTGTTTCAAAGCAAGAAAATGAACATTTTCTTACTAAACACAAAAATAATACATTCTTCTGTCCCATATTAGTTGTTAAGGACCCATAGCATAGATTTAAGAAAACATTAGATTATTGTTTTTTTTTCAGCTATAAAATGACAACAATGTCATTAACTTAAAGTTATGTCATTAACTTATTCAACTTTTGTGTCAAATAATTAAGGATAAAACTGGAAATTACACTTATATTTTTAGAAATGAACATTTAAATTGGGAAAACAAAAAATGGAAAGATGGACACTTAATATGGAACGGTGAAAGTAATATCTTAAATTGGCAGTTACTTAACCAAAATGCATGTTTAACATTGAACCCAAGTAGACCAGTGTCAGCCAAGCTAAACCATTAGCTTACAACAACCATTATATCTTAAGGCCTACTACTAGAACAACCAAACAATAATCACTCAACAAGCCAAAAGATAGCCTTAGAAAATTGACAAACTTCAGTACAATTGCCCAAATCCACGTAATCATGGGATTTTAAACCATCATCAACAACTACACTCAGTGCTGAAGCCAGAAATTTTAGCTAAAGGGCCAAAATCACGGAACACATTACTTTTTTTTCCTAACGCTATCTACCGGGGGGCCCAAACACAATATGTAAAAAAAATCAACTGCCGACCAACAAACCATGACTTTTGACGAAAAAAAGTGAGAGGACCGTGACCCTACCCCGCCTCCACTATGCTTCGCCTCTGACTACACCATCAGTATCTAACACCCTTGACCTTACAAGTTACAACTAGTACACTAGAACATTCAAGACGCCTTTCGATCCGACGAACACAACACCGCAACCCTATATGAGGACTAATGTTGAGTATGCAGAGATACCTCAAAGCCAGCATGTGCTACCTGACTGGCATCATTAGATGAAGATGGTTCATTAGAAAAAAACTTAACGCAGTTAAAATAAAATTAACATCGATATGTTGGTTGCCAAAGTTGAGACTATTACCAGTCAATTTGATAGTTAGAACCGATAAAAACCTGAAAATGATAATTAAAACTGTTTAAAACCAATATAACTTGAAGCAGTATATACATATACATACAAATACATACCGTATCATCAAGAAGAAAAAAAACCAGTGACCGACTAATTTTACTGTTCAATTCCTGATGTTAATCAATAGAAAGATGTATTATAATCACTATAACTAATAACTACTCTTATATAGGGATTTTATGTTTAAATGCTTTAAAAGCAAAGAAAAATTGTAATCATTATATATAATTAATCACTAAACTTATCTATATATAATTAAACATTTTTTTGTGATCTAATCTTCATGACTTCATATAACACTTTTACATTCGCTATTCATAATTTCATATCACGCTCAAAAAGTCCAAGTTACGTAGAACCGAACTGATCAACATCTACTTCATATAATTATCATAACACAAAGATTCGAAGACAAACGATCATCAGTAAACGCTCTTGTAGAGGATTTGAAAAGAAAGTTATCTACTGATGGAAAGCACGACAAAAATATACTCACTCGAATGGTCCGATTAGGTTAAATTCCATGCTTAGTTTTCTATGTTGATTTGCTGTTTTTATTTTAAGAGTATTGGACCTTAACAAACTATTAGTTTTTGGCCGATACCGGTCCCAATTTCTGAAATATGTGCTGACAATCCAAACTTTTATTATTTTTGCCACCAGTGGACCTTCATCATATATTTTAGAAGTTGAGACCGGTAGCAATAAAAAACTAATAGTTAGAACTATTAAGGTTTAATACTCCTTTATTTTATTCTTTGTACTTGTAACTCAATTTTTATTAAGGTGTACGTTGATGATAATTGTTCTAGCTAGCGGTAAATATTTAAGTCAGGAGAAATAAGATTAGTCAATGGTAAAAACAAAAGGTCATACGTCAAGAAAATATTAGTCAAAAGTGAGTGTGAGGCCACATGGGTCATCCAGTAAGTATCTTTTACTGAATATATATTGTCAAACTGTCAAATAGATCCTTAAAGATTTTTGTTATCCAAAAGGACCAGAACTTAACCCACGCGCTAAAACAAACAATATAAAAAGTTACCATTATATTATTTATGGTGCCTTTTATTTTATTAGAATTATTAGAAGTTATATATAAGTCACGTTATAGTTGTCTTAATGAGGTGACGGCGCAACTTGTTGCCCGTTTATCTGTCACTTTATTGTAAATTTTTTGAAAGATGTTAATGGAGTTGTTTGACAAGTTGTCTTATGCACGAAAAAAATGGTATTAGATTTTAATACTATTAACTATGAGGTATTAGTTGTTTTTACTCCAACTAACACATTCAGTGTCACCACTTTCAACTTAACATTTCACTTTCCGTTTCACTCTGTTTTTAACCACATGGCGTTATTATCCTATATGGCATGTTTATGTAGCATAAAAGCGGAGTGCCACGACAAGATGTTAAGTTAGGGGTGGTGACAGTGAAGGTGTTTGTTGTGAGTGACAACGACATAAATTATTATTTTTTTCCAAATTCGAGCCGATGTTTTAGGGTTTTTTACCGAAGGAGTATGCGGGTCGATTGATGTAAAAGTTACCTTGTATCGACGCTCTGTACAACGAAACGGATGTAAAAATTTTGTCGTTCGAAGCGTCGTTTCGAGATAAATTTTACATCAATCGACTCGTATTCTCTTACCGATCAAAAGCCCGAAAATATCGATATTGAATTTTTAAAAAAACTTAACGACTATAAAAAAATTTAACAGTGGTTTTTTTTTCCGTAACTATACATGTATAACACATTTTCAAAAAATAAAAAGTAATATATTTATTTTTTAATATAAACGTACCATATTTTATTGCATAAAGTGTTGAAAACAACCAATTCAACCATCCATCTAACCCAACAACTAACAAGTTTGGTTCTTATGGCTTGTTAGGAATGGACTTATCTTCAACTCTATGCCTCCATCAGTGGATAGTGTTATGGACAAAATTATGGTTAACGTGTTTCTTTGCTTAAAATATAGGGCCAAACGTATAGACATTGTATGGCAAAATTGGTGCTCAAGTCCATTGAAGTAGGGGTTATGTGTACTGTTTGAGCCCTAGCATCTTGCTAGTGGCCTTTATGTTTTGTTTTCAATGAAATTTACCGTTAAAAAAAAGTAATAAGTTTGATAAATATTTTCAAAAAACAATCAAACTAAAAAATAAGACAATCTATTCATCACACACTTATATAAGTGGCTAAAAAATTGTTAATTTCCAATTAACTTCAATTATTTAAATCTGATACGACACACATGCTGACTTGGCAAACCCAAACGATAAATTAGCATATGTCCATGAGTAATGGCACTTTACACTCCCTCATGCTAACGTAGCAAACCCATAACGTACAAATACCGTCCCTTGTTATTATAAAAGGCGTTACTAGTGTCACAGTAATCAGATCTCATCGTAATCACAATCACACGTGATTAAACATGGTTTGTATATATTTTTTTTACTTTCTCACCTTGATTAAAATCACGTGTAATTAAACATCGTTTGTATTTTTATACTTTTAACCTCTACAAACCTAAACTAATAGTCACAAAATTTATTACTATCACATAGACATATACCCACCATCATATTTCACTATCGCTCACACGCCGCTTAAGTGACAAAACTTTTATTTATCACACGCTTATGGTATGTTTCGCCTATAACAACAATAGATACAATCCTCAAACATTTACATTAATGTTTTTAAAAAAAAACAAAAAAAAACAAATCTCTTTTCTAGTAAACTTTTTTATCACACTTGTCCTGTTTAATCACAACCAAAATCTCAAGCTTTGATATCCCAAATCCGAGCTAAATCACCCCATATCGGTAACTAAATCACTTGTCAGATCATCTTAACCTAATTAAACCTAATGAAATCAAGAATTTGATCATATGACAACGTTTACAACGAACAATTGTTGACGATTAAACTTCCGTACTTGATGCCCACCAGTTGTTCGACGAAATTCCCAAGTGAAAAACTAAGCATGAACATCATCAGAAATGAACTGACCACTCTGCCATGATCCTCTTGGGATCCAGTGATGATTGTTGGGTTCAAGCTCTTGATCTGTTTCCATGGAGGTAAGCTTTTTACCACCATCATTATCATCAACCATCATCATGTTTCTCTTCTTCATTGCATATCCCATATCTTGTGTTAGAAATAACACCATTAATACCAACAACATCACTATTTGCATCCTCATTAACTTGTTCATTGTCATCTAACTTGTTAAAGAAATTAGCTTTAAGTGGTTCTTATACAGGACATAGAAAGATGTAGGAAGATTAGAAAGATTTGAGCTTTTCATGGGTGGTTAATGTAGGTTGAAGTGTTTTACACAGCTTAAGTTTCTAAGATCAGATAGGTTTTGAATTGATGACTTGTACTTTGTGTATTGGGTGTTGTAAGATGATTGGGATTTTGTAAGTTAATGTCTGGTAAGAGGAGTACACGTGTACTAAATGGGTATGGTTTTTAAGATATTAATAATGGGTTTTTGAAACTTGTCAAGTTGTCATGTTGAGGATGTGCCACCTGGTGCAAAAAATCATCTCTACTTGTATCAAAAGTGATCATATTCAATCTAACATTAATCATTGTAGAAAAAAAATGTGCTAAATATTCCTACTAGACACGTGGCATTGCCGGGTGGGATTAAAAGAAGTGTCAAATGGTTAAGTGCTTTGCTAACATCTTTTTACACCGAAACAAATAAAGATCGATTATTTAAGATAATCAAATGACGAAAGGCGATCACATACGCTTTGCAAACACAGACAACAGCGTTGTGTGACCCAAGTTCACGTATTTCAAGGAAAACCCGACTTCAGTTAGGGGGAAACCTATTAGCACGTCCACCTGTAGGCACAACAATAAGCTAGCGGTAAAGCGCGTTTGGCTCAGAGATCGAACATGCGTTGCAAAAGTCTCACTTCATTGCCCACATTTGTTCCTTCCAAAGTGATGCTAATAAGAATTAAACTTGGGTCTCTTTTTTAAAATCCAAACCTCTAATCATTACAGCATATTGAAAGTTGCAACAAAACATTTAATAAGCCTTAAAAAGATCGTGAATATTTTGACGGGAGCTTCTTTAACAAACTTATGAATTGTCAGAGTTTAGTTTCCGTTGATTTTCTACTTTGAACTTCTTTAAAGGCCACATGTGTTGTCTGAATTACGTTTTAGTTAATTCTATGGGTTAGAAGTGTATTGATAAGTTTCATAAGTTTTCTCGTAATATGTTATGTGGTTAAAACTTAAAAGAAAATATTTGTTTATGTAAGTTTATTTATTAGAGTGATGGTTTTTTTTTTCTACTACGAATTAGTTTTGACAAAGTGTAACACTTTATTGGGTTTAAATACTGTTGGAAATAAGTTCACTTTTATTAAAATAATCAACTTAATATTATAACGATGCTCTCGTTATACATGGGAAATTCACTAGTACATTACCGTGTACAAAACCGAATCAGAAATACATGTAAAGAACAATTTACAAATGATACAAACCGTATCGGTTAGTAAAAACTTCAATGACATATCAACGTACATGACGTTAACGACAATGAGATTGATGATCCTGCAAAACAGATATTAGAAAGAAAAATCCGGGCTTGTGTTTGACACAATTCCCTTAAACAGATTCGTCGTCTGTTCCCAGGGTACACCAGACGAAAGCAGCGTACTGCCGAACTTGATCACTTGCCTGAAAAGAAACCGAAGAAGATGATGCAAATGAGATGATCGATATTATGTGTCTTGCTCTTGTGTTTTTGGTGTGTTATGAACTCTCCATGTTTCTTTGGTTTTTGGTGTTAATTCAAAACTCAACTGGTTGCCATGGTTTTTGTTGTTATCTTTTTAGATAAAAAGGATTGCAAGAGTCTTGCAATTCATGACAATTGAATTGTCATAAAACTTAGCAACTAATGACAAATAAATTGTCATAAAACTCATTAACTCAAAAGTTGGACATCCCAACAATCTCTTCTAGATGTCTCAAAACCGGGTCGGGTTACAGAAACGCAACCTCGAGTTTTCGGACATGCATTCGGGTTACCAACCGACACGAGAGTTGACCTCTCATTTACAAAATATTCAACAATCCCCCACATAAATAGAGGTCGATCTCAAAATACAAACATCATTCCGATTAAATTTCAGCAGTTGAATCTTGCATACGATAGGTAGGTGTTACCCTTTGAACCTTCGCTCATGAAACGCACTTAGTCTACTGGCTCTGAGTAGAACGTGATGTCTTTGAACTCGTCTGCCGTTTGTGTAGGCGACAATACGCTTCACACAAGACTCTCCCTGACAAAGTCAAGTCCTCATAGTTATGTTCGTTATGGTCATGAACATTTTCCTGGTTCTGCGAGAGCTCTAGGAATTGTGCCCTCCAATTCCATTCGAAGCGACCCCACTTCTCTCTAACATAGGTGATTCATCACATGTGACTACATTAGTCGAATCATTAAAAGCCATAGGCTTAGCCTCGTACCTGTCACCTTTAGGAATGGACTAGGAAGATTACTAAATCCTTGTAGTAGACTCCCTTTTAAAAGACGTGGACGTTTTATCAGTTAACTCTTCTTTCTTAGTTAACCCGCCACAGTGACTTTACCAGTTCATACAAGTAGGTTATCCTATTGAACTCGGATCTTGGGATCTCCAGTCAACCGAGTTAGGTTTCCTTCATATAAACTTAGCTTTTCACGGGCTTTAGTCTCATTCCACAACTCAATCTCGCATTAACCCTCGGGTTCTTGGATCCAAGCTATTTTATTTGACTTCGTCAAGTCACAATAGTTTACAATCGAGATTGGTTGACCGTCTGTGGTTTTACTCTTAAGTTAACCTTGCATATTGTCACTTTTCAAGACTATAACCTTAGGCCATTAGTTGTAGTCTTTGGTTTACAATATACAATTTAAGTGAACACCAATATGCAGTTTAAGTGAATACATCTTCACTAAACCAATATGCAATTTCAGTGACCACCAATATGCAATTTAAGTGAATAGATATTCACTATATGCATTTGGTCACTAGATCATTAACTAATACATTGGCATTCACATGTTTGCAATATTAACTTGGATTATAAAATCCATATTGCTAAACATTCCACATTCTTATATCAAATGCAAGTAACCCCCACATTTAAGTGGTATTGGATAACATCAATCAACTTTCGGATCAATTACCATTTTCACATACCCTAAAAAGGATTGTTTCTTAAATGGCTTCTCCCCCACATTTCTTGCCATTTGATCAAGTTGTGACTTTACTTATGACACCAAGTTGATGATCATGATTTGATCAAGACCCTATCTTTGTATCACGGAGTTCATGAATGCTTAATTGACAACTACAAAGCTTAGATAAGCTTTTGAGTTAACTAAGGCAAACTACAAAGCTTTAGATGAGCTTTTGAATTAACTATAGCAACACATGCCTTAGCCGTGAACTTTTTACCTGGGCCATAAGTTTTTCATTAACCTTCTGAAACTTAAATCTAAGTTTCTCATCTAGGATAAACCTAGAGGCTTGAGTTCTCCTCAAGTTATATCATTTCCTTATATTGAATGAAAGTCATCATTTGATTTGTTTCCTCAACTAATTCTTGTGATATGTATGTGAATGTTTCGTGTTAATTAGTCTCCATAGAACACCATAATTAATTAGTACTAGTCTAGCATGCTTTAGACTACAATACTCTAGCATGTGAACAGAAGATGCATCATTCTGATTGTCACAGCCCTAAGAACCAACATCACATACATTCCAACAAGAATTTCATTTCACAGTTTAGACAAATCATCATCTCAAATCTGCAGTATTTGAGAATGTCTCATATGTATGTTTCTCAAACATACAAAACTTCATCATTCATTTAGGAATATGAAATCTATGAGCTTGATATCTAGCGCTTCACCACCGATTCATAAAGATTTTAACAAAATCTTATTTAGAGTCATTTTGGAGAATAACTTATCATCGATGAATGGTTCACTGTTATGTTGAGATACAATCATACTAGACTGATAACCATAACATGAAATTCGCAAGTCTCATACGCGATGTTCATTGTTGATTTGAAAATATATATAGTTAGTATATTATCCCTCATGAAGATCACGTCTTCTATATATATATATATATATTTAAATCAACATTGAAGATGGTAGACGCATCTACATGTACTTCATTTCCCATGATAATATACATATCATGCATGAGTCCGTTTCGATTTATGACAACATATATTTCTATCATGTGTTACAATTTACACCAAGTAAATTTTCACAATAATATATGTCTTCATATTTGATGTCTCACTTATGACTACATCGTTAGTCATGATAACGACTCACAAGTTGAAGTTGTGCTTCTTGCACTATCCGGTTAAATAGACATCAATTTGTTATGCATGTCACACGTGTTTCGATTTACTTCATTGTATTAACTGCATGTGTTATCTTAAGATATTGAACACATCCTTATACAACATCGAAACTACATAATCCAAATAGGAATTTATTCATCATAATTTAATCGGATATATAAATGATTTCTAACAAATAAAATCATATTGTGTTGCAATCTTCAACACTTTCATCATCTTATATGATGATCACCTTTAGTGACATATACACCATTATAGTTAGTCAATACATCTCATCGACTATGATTCCAATAGCGCGATAGCTGTTGAAATAATAATTATCTTTGACACGCAATGATCCGTGTCGTTTAATACAATCTTGGAATAAATCCAATGGCATATTTATTTGATTTTCAAGAGGTACTCCCTCAGTAAAATCTCATGCCGTCATATCCTAGTTTCATTTTTGAAACTATACTCTTGAACAGTCACTCAACTGTCCGGATAATAATATGTTGTGTAAATCTTTACTAATCTCAAGTAACAGTATTCGGACAATACAAAATATATATAACAACAACCAAGTTGTTAAAGATTGCTTATTTCAAAACACAAATTGTGTTAAAGGTTTATGCAAAAGTATTGTAATAAAACAATCCAAAACATTTTCCTTCTAGGGTTTACAAAATATATAATTACAAAGCCTAGACAACTTTTATTTATCATTTGATTCCAAAATCAAGGTCTCAAACTCCAACCTTATATATATACATTTTTTCAACTTTCCACAAGCCAATAGTTTAACATATTTATTTGGAGTTATACGTTTACACAAAACGTACTAACAACTTGAGATTATGACATTATTTCTAACCCTCATGTTAGAAATGCAATGTTTACACAAACATCTTCCAAATATGTAATTATTTTATAAACACAATTATCTCACAATATTGAACCAAATGTTTACATAAAACATTTATAACCATATTAGTTCAATCATATCTAATTACACTCTTGTTAGATAATTAAACAAGATCTAACGAGCACGTTAGAAACTACACGTTTACATAAAACGTATGGTGAATACCAATAAATGCAATCTAACACATTTATTAAATATTATAACGATTACATAATCGTTTTATATATGTTGATCATCGCAACAAACCGTTTCTAACACACATGTTAGAAGATAAACGATTAAAACATAATTGTTGAACTTTCCGGTTTATATAATAAAACCCACCTCTCACATATCAATTGCTCAAAACATTATTTATGTCATCATAAAACCAATTATATCTAAATGGTTAGAGACATGAACCATCTCTTAGATTAAATTCTTGAAATCATTATTCATGACATTCATAACCATTAAAACTCATCATATCTAAATGGTTATAGAAACATGAACTATCTCTTCATGTTAATGACTCAAATTATTATTAATGTCATTCATAACTATTAAGAGTCATAATTTCTAAATGGTTATAGAAATACAAACCATCTCTAACATACATGCTAGATGGTAAACTTTTACACACAACATTATTTATAAAACACATATTGTTTCATATAATTAGTAATCACTAAAACGTTTGTTAGGTAAGAAAAAAAAACATTTACACAAAACGTTCTTAACCATTACCAAAATAATATCCAACATTCATGCTAGATAATCAATCGGGTTCTAATGCACACGTTAGATAATTAGACGTTTATACCAAACGTTAATGTCATGTGGTTTATACATTAAATCGATTCCAACACTATTGTTAGATAACCAAACGTCTATCGAAACGTTTTTGTCATATGGTTTCTTAACTAAACCAATTCTAACACTCTTGTTAGAACACCAAACGTTTATCGAAACGCTTTTATCGTATGGTTTATTAACCAAATCAATTCTAACACTCTTGTTAGAAAACTAAACGTTTACCGAAACGTTTTTGTCGTACGGTTTATTCACTAAACCAATTCTAACACTCTTGTTAGAAAATATACAATTAGCAACCATTTTAAACTCAAGCTAATTGAATCAAACCATTTGAATTGTACAACCAAAGTTAGGATTTTAGATTGTACTCCAATCTATATAGAATCCAAACACAAATTTGTACTAATACACATCATTTCCCAATAAAATATATTAATGGATTTTAACTAAAATCTCAAATAGTTTTATATTTTAATCTTTTGTGAACCAAATCTTTGATAAAGGTTTTAAAATTGTATCAAACAATTTCTATATACTCTGTTTAAGTTTGTTGGAAATAAGTTCACTTTTATTAAAATAATCAACTTAATATTATAACGATGCTCTCGTTATACATGGGAAATTCACTAGTACATTACCGTGTACAAAACCGAATCAGAAATACATGTAAAGAACAATTTACAAATGATACAAACCGTATCGGTTAGTAAAAACTTCAATGACATATCAACGTACATGACGTTAACGACAATGAGATTGATGATCCTGCAAAACAGATATTAGAAAGAAAAATCCGGGCTTGTGTTTGACACAATTCCCTTAAACAGATTCGTCGTCTGTTCCCAGGGTACACCAGACGAAAGCAGCGTACTGCCGAACTTGATCACTTGCCTGAAAAGAAACCGAAGAAGATGATGCAAATGAGATGATCGATATTATGTGTCTTGCTCTTGCGTTTTTGGTGTGTTATGAACTCTCCATGTTTCTTTGGTTTTTGGTGTTAATTCAAAACTCAACTAGTTGCCATGGTTTTTGTTGTTATCTTTTTAGATAAAAAGGATTGCAAGAGTCTTGCAATTCATGACAACTGAATTGTCATAAAACTTAGCAACTAATGACAAATAAATTGTCATAAAACTCATTAACTCAAAAGTTGGACATCCCAACAATCTCTTCTAGATGTCTCAAAACCGGGTCGGGTTACAGAAACGCAACCTCGAGTTTTCGGACATGCATTCGGGTTACCAACCGACACGAGAGTTGACCTCTCATTTACAAAATATTCAACAAATACAACACGCACATCTACCAACCTTAATAAAGAACCTCATAACCACAAAACATACCGTATTGTAGAAAGAACACGATTTTATGATGCCACTGAGCACAATTAGTTTTTTTTAACACCCGTTCATTAATAAGAAAGGAGCTAGTGCGACGCTATAAAATAAAATACATTCAAACAATGGAAAACCACTAAACACATAGGAGTTACACGACTAACATAATACTGTTAAAACTTGAACATGCACCGATTTTCCATTATAAGTTGGTCATTCTTGCCTTTGCTTTCACCCATAAGCATGAGAGTGACTTTACAACCCTCACCATAGCCGTGATATCTTTATAAGTGTTTTTAAAGATTCGGTCATTAAGCTCCTTCCACATACACCAAAACGTTATTAACATGATGAATGTACTACTTTTATCCTATTCGAAGAGATTTGTTCTTTTTTTGGCAACTATAGAATCTCCAACATAGAGTTGACGTGTTGCATCGGCATCTTGCACCATGAAAGAATAGCATCCCAAACCATAAAAGCCGTTTGAAGTTAACAAGCAGTGCTTCTGAGTCTCATCACAAGCGTTGCAAGTCTGAAATGCCGCTTTGTTAATAATGCCTATGTGCCGAAGAGCAGAGATTTACATTGAATCCGGTCGGTTGTCGATCTCCGTACGAACGCATTCACCATGTAACGTGAAGTGTAATGGACAATTGGACTCCCTCGTATTGGGCCTGGTCCAATGGGCTTTGGCCCAACCCAAGCATGCTCATTGCCTGATTTGCCTCATTATAAAGATACTTAAACTCCATTAAAAATGATCTTTTGGCGTATCGATTTTAGAAACTTATTTTGTTTTCATAAACATTTACTAAACTACACCAAATCTATCCAATACAACATGTTAAATTACTTGAACAATAGATGTATAAATCATGTTTTAAAATAGCAATAATAGTGTTATTATCCCTATAGGAAAACCAATAATAGTATTAGTCTACTTAGGATAACTTATATTAACGATTTGATCAAATAATAATAATAGAGAGTGAGCACTAAAAGCTCAAAACCGGCATGGTTTTTGGGTCATACTAGCACTTCCTTGACTTTGTACTAATTCAAAACGAAATCATGTATGAACTTAATGATTTGTCATTTGGGTCCTTATGTTTTTTCATTTATAATGATTTGCATCCCATTTATCAAGTGTATTTTGTCATTTTACAAAAAGTTAACAGGAACAGTTAACAAAGTTAGTGTTTTGGGTTCAAATACAGACAAAATCAAAATGTTAGGGGCAGATTACAATTTTGAAAATGCAGGAACACAAATCACTATAAATAACAAAACACGTGGATGTAAACGACACTTTACTCTAATATATATATAATTATATATGTGTATATATATATATATAAATGAGAAATTTTGAGAACACCCTCTAGTTGTGAGAACTCGTGAGAACCTTACTTCCCGAGTTTTTTTATAGTATTTTTTTGGCTCAAATGCCACGTATATTAAAAACTAAAACGTGAAAAAAAGAAAATAAAAAAAAGTTATCGTCGTTAAAAAACATATATGTAACTAGAAAATATATACAACGAAAAAGCGTAGGTATAACTTATTACACATTTGTAATATGACGTAAATATTTTGTTACTAACATATACGTTTTTTAACGAAGACAACTTTTGTTTTAATTTTCTAGTTATTAATGTACGCAACATTTGAGCCAAAAAAATACTATGAAAAAACTCAGGAAGTAAGATTCTCACGAGTTCTTATAACTAAAGGGTATTCTCAAATTACCTCTCACAACTACAGGGATGGAGTTATGAAGAGCCCAGGGGTATCCCAGGCTATCCCTCAACTTTCGTTATGAAGTACAATTTTTATCGGTATAAGTATCAGGATACAATTTTTTCTTTCAGTTTTAAGTATCGGGATACCCCTGAAAAAAACTTATGATACACTTGAGCGAAAATTTTCTCATATGATACCTCTGATATTTGAGTCTGGCTCCACCAGTATATATATATATATAGGGAAAAGTTCAATGGGGAACCCCCTTTTTACCGGGGAACTAGGGAACAATTCTGGACCCTTAGATCATCTTAAATCAATTTTGGGTGGGGAACACCTACACCCTTCAATCTAGTGCATTGCATTTAAAATTATAAAAAAAACAAAAACCTGCGCTGTACCCAGTCTCGAACCCGTGACCTGCGCGACAAGCTTTCAAACTTCAACGTAATTACCGCTGAACCAAATTGTTTTAGCTGATCAGTTTTCCTCGTTACATATAAATGACCAGACGTTTACTGCTTTTTGATTGTTATATGATTGTTATTATATATTATTATTATTACTATTATTATTTATATTATTATTTATATTATTATTATTATTACTTTATTGTTATTATTATTATTACTACTACTTTTTTATTATTATTATTACTAATTTTTTATTACTATTATTAAATATAATTTTAATATTTAAGGTCGCTGACACCGGCATATATCACCGGCCTATTTCAAAGAATTTTTTATTATAAACTTTTATATATTTACGATTTTTACCCACGATTTTGGTAGTTTACGGTTTTGACCACCGACTTTGACTTATTATCGTTTTCGCTCTTGATGACTTAGTCAATTTACAATTTTGACTCGTTACTCTAATTTGACATATTTACGACGTTTTTCCCCGACTTTAACATATAAGCTTGGATACTTATTATCTTTTGATATGTGACTTTAAATCGTAATGTATGAAACATGAAACCTTTTTTTATCAACGCATTTGAAGAAATCATAAACGAAAGACCCTGCCGCCGTATCGCACGACCTTTTCTTTAATAAAGTAGTTATTCATTTTCTTCTTCTACTTCTTCTTCTTCTTATTATTATTATATATTATTAAACTTTTTAGAAATATTTTTAAATATTTACATAAAATGTGTCAACGTCTGGACTAGAACCTAGGACCTCTAAGAAAGACAAAACCTTCCACCTTCCTCTTAACCACTACATTAAAAGATCATTAGTTATTATTATTACTATTATTATTATTGTAATTAGTAGTATTCTTACTATTATTATTATTATAATTATTTATTATTTTTTTATTATTACTATTAATAATAATAATAATAATATTTATATTATATAGTTTAGAGTTTTATTTTTTTTGGGGGGGGGGGGGGCAGTTTTTTCTTGAGGAGGGGGTTACGGTTACTCAAATGAGATGCGTATGTTCGTGAAAAAAAAGTGGAGTGATTAGAACTTGTCACATGCTAAACACATGCGATGTGCATTAACGACCGAAATACTTTTCTATTTTGCAAGTTAATTCAATCTCATTAATATATATGATACGTTTCATTTTTTTTCACAAAGCTAGAATTTATATTTATGATATATATATACTAAAACACTAAAGACACACATTGCTACTTTCAACTTTCTTTTTTTTTCTTTTAGCTTTAACATTTAGTTTTATGGTTTAGCATTACGTTTTTCCCTAACTTTTTATTTTTATTTTTTTAATTCAAGGATTTAGTTTTTGTGGTTTAGGTTTCTCGATTTTAGTTGTTTTGAAGTTTAGATTTTAATTAAGTTTTTTTGTTTATCTTATAAGGTTAGGTTTTCACAGCGAGGGTGTGGTGGTTTTGTTGGTGGAGGTAGTACGTGATCACCTCAATGCCGTTTATAATGGTGAAGATTACGTCGTCCTTACGGTTCGTCTATGATGACAATGTGTTTGGAGGGTTGCATATGATATTTTAGTTTAAACAAGTATACACATATTGGTTTTGTAGGATTATTTAATTTAAAGTGATATGTGATTACATGTGTTTGGATAGAATGACAAATAAATCACATGTGGTAAACCACAAATTACATGTGTTAAACCACAAATCACATGTGCTAAAACTAGAATCACATGTGTTAAACCTCAAATCACATGTGATTTGAAGTTTAGTACTTGTGATTCGAGTTTTAGCAAATGTGATTTTTAATTTTTAGCACATTTATTTGAAGTTAGTAAACATGTTATCTTTCTTTATTTGGAGGTTTAGCATAAATGATTTCAGGTTAGCACATGCGATTCTAGTTTTAGCACATGAGATTTAAGGTTTAGCACATGTGATTTTTAAATTTTAACAAGGTTTTGTAAACTTGTTAATTGATATGGTTGAAAGTACAACACATGTGATTTGAGATTTAACACATATGACTCTAGTTTTAGCGCATGTGATTTTTATGTTTTAGCATATTTATTTGAGGTTTTATAAACTAATTGTCTTTGATTGAAAGTTTAGCACAAGTGATTCGAGGTTTAGCACATATGATTTTAGTTTTAATACATGTGATTTGAGGTTAGCACATGTGATATAAGGTTTAGCACATGTGATATAAGGTTTAGCACATGTGATTCTAGTTTTAGCACATGTGATTTGAGGTTCGCACATGTGATTCTAGTTCTAGCACATGTGATTTAAGGTTTAGCACATGTGATTCTAGTTTTAGCACATGTGATTTTTAAATTTTAACAAGGTGATGTAAACTAATTAATTGTCGTGGTTGAAAGTTTATCAAATGTGATTTGAGGTTTAGCACATGTGATTCAAGTTTATCACATGTGATTTGAAGTGCAACACATGTGATTTAAGGTTTAGCACATGTGATTATAGTTTTAGCACATGTGATTTTTAATTTTTAGCATATTTATTTTAGGTTTTGTAAACTTTCTAATTATCTTTGGTTGGAAGTTTATCACATGTGATTTGAGGTTTAGCACATGTGATTCAAGTTTATCACATGTGATTTGAAGTGCAACACATGTGATTTGAGGTTTAGCGCATGTGATTCTAGTTTTAGCACATGTGAGTTTTAATTTTTAGCATATTTATTTTAGGTTTTGTAAACTTGCTAATTATCTTTGGTTGGAAGTTTTGCACATGTAATTTGAGGTTTAGCACATGTGATTCTAGTTTTAGCACATGTGATTTGAGGTTCGCACATGTGATTCTAGTTCTAGCACATGTGATTTCAGGTTTAGCACATATGATTTTAGTTTTAGCACATGTGTTTAAATTTTAACAAGGTGTTGTAAACTAATTAATTGTAGTGGTTGAAAGTTTATCACATGTGATTTGAGGTTTATCACATGTGATTCAAGTTTATCACATGTGATTTGAAGTGCAACACATGTGATTTGAGGTTTAGCACATGTGATTATAGTTTTAGCACATGTGATTTTTAATTTTTAGCATATTTATTTTAGGTTTTGTAAACTTGCTAATTATCTTTGGTTGGAAGTTTTGCACATGGAATTTGAGGTTTATCACACCTGATTCTAGTTTTAGCAAATGTGATTTGAGGTTCGCACATGTGATTCTAGTTCTAGCACATGTGATTCTAGTTCTAGCACATGTGATTTAAGGTTTAACACATGTGATTCTAGTTTTAGCACATATGATTTTTAAATTTTAACAAGGTGTTGTAAACTAATTAATTGTCGTGGTTGAAAGTTTATCACATGTGATTTGAGGTTTATCACATGTGATTCAAGTTTATCACATGTGATTTGAAGTGCAACACATGTGATTTGAGGTTTAGCACATGTGATTCTAGTTTTAGCACATGTGATTTTTAATTTTTAGCATATTTATTTTAGGTTTTTTAAACTTGCTAATTATCTTTGGTTGGAAGTTTATCACATGTGATTTGAAGTTTAGCACATGTGATTTGAAGTGCAACACATGTGATTTGAGGTTTAGCACATGTGATTTGAGGTTTAGCACATGTGTTTCTAGTTTAGCATAAGTGATTTGAGGTTTAGCACATGTGATTCTAGTTTTAACACATGTGATTTGAGTTTCAACACATGTGATTTGAGGTTTAGCACATGCGATTCTAGTTTTAGCACATGTGATTTTAGGTTTAGTACATGTTTTAATATTTAGCACATTAATTTGAAGTTTTGTAAACTTGTTAATCGTCTTTGCTTGGAAGTTTTGCACATGTGATTCTAGTTTTAGCACATGTGATTCTAGGTTTAGGCGTTTAGCACATGTGATTTGAGTTTTAGCACATGTGATTTGAGTTTTCGCACATGTGATTCTAGTTCTAGCATATATGATTTTAGTTTAGCACATGTGATTCTAGTTTTAGCACATGTGATTTGAGTTTTAGCACATGTGATATAAGGTTTAGCACATGTGATTCTCGTTTTAGCACATGTGACTCTCGGGCTCGATAACTTAACGAGCTTTTTTTAAGCTCAGGCTCAACCTCGAGCTCGGAAAAGCTCCGCTCGTACGAGCTTTTTATCGATCCGATCTCGAGTAGCGCTAGAGCTTTACATATCGAGCTCGATCCGGCTCGTGAGCCTTATCGAACTTTTTATTTATATGTTTTATTTATTTTTTTAAATATATATTATTCTTATTATTAGTTAAAATATATATAAAGTAATATTAAAATTATATAATATGTTTTTGTTATATATAAAATACGTATAATTAAAAGTTATGTAAAGTTAAATACAAATAATTTAAATTTGATATAAAAATAATTAAAAGTAAAATATTAAAACTAGACGAGCCTAGCCCGAGCCGAGCTCGAGCTTGAAAAGTTTGTGACGAGCTCAAGCTTTGAAATTAAAGCAGGAAACGAGTCAAGCTCGAGCTCGAGCCTAGTAAATCTGAAACGAGCCGAGCTCGAGCCTAAACGAGCTTGAGCTCGGATTGGCTCGTTTGCACCCCTACTTTTAGCACATGTGATTCCAGTTTTTAGAACATGTGATTTTAGTGTTTAGCACATGTGATTTTTTATTTTAAAATAATATAAATGAGATACATATGATTAAGGAACATGAAAGATGTGTAATAAGATAAAACAGATGGCCAAGATATGTTCATTTGTTCCCTAAAAAAAAGTTGTTCCCCATTGATTCACAACATCAACCATGACACCAATGACAATGTAAAAAACTTAACGGTAAAACCTAACCCATAAAACTTAATCGTAAAACTAAACCTAAAAACTAAACCTTAAAGTTAAACCCTAAAAGGTAAAACGTAAAACTATTTAAAAAAAAGCCAATAAAAAACAATTAATAATGATCAACGAAGCTAATAGTAATAATATTAATGAATCGAAAATAATAACAACTTAATGTTATAGCGTAGTGGTTTGAGCATTTTGTTTGTGAGTTGCGTACCTAGCGTCACGAGTTCGAATCTCACACTCAACTCGCCGCTCACCAAAGAAGCTAAATTTTGGGTTGTAAACAAGCCGAGCCCGAACTCGTTAAGGCTCGAGTTCGGCTTGTTTTAGTCTAACAGAGCTCGATCTCGGCTCGTTAGAAATTTTTCAAGATCAAGCTCGGCTCGACTCGTTTAGTAATTAAGTATTCTATATATAAATTTTATATTTAATTTATACATATTTATAATCACACATCTTATATATAACAAATACATACTCCCTCCGTCCCATTAGAATAGTCTTAGTTTGAAAAACACAAAGTTTTAGGCACAATAAATGATTGGTATTTTTGTTTGTTATTTGCCAATAATACCCTTGACAATAAATATTATTGTGGGTCCATCATATTGTTTGTTTTATGTTATTAAGGGCAAATTTGGAAGTTTATCAATAAATTTTAAAAGTGGACACTTTAAGTGGGACAACTAAAAAAGACAATATGGACACTTCTAATGGGACGGAGGGAGTATTATTTAATCTTTTTTAGCATAACTTTATAAATATTTTTTATTATATTTATGAAGATATATTTATTCTCAAAGGCGGAATCATGCAAGATCGCCAAACACGAGAAAGCATGCCTGGAGAATCAACATGTTTTTATCCCATTAGCATTCGACACATTTGGCTTCCTAGCTACTGAGGCAGCGAACTTCTTGACCAGGGTCCAGCGAGTCATTCATAGCAATGTTTCAACACCTAAGGGTCAAGGTTTTGTCTTTAGTAGGCTAGGTTTTGCCATTCAAAAGGGGGTGGCGGCACAACTTGTTGCCCGTTTACCTGCCACTTTGTTGTAAATTCTTTGATGTTTAATATATTATCTCAGCATTTAATCAAAAAAAAAAAATAATAAAAAAAAAAAAATAAAAATAAAAATATAAACAAAATGCTCATTAAGGTTCGACTTGAACGAGCTTTTACCGAGTCAATCTTGACTTGACTCATTTACACCACTAGTTAAAACCTAATCGTAAGATTTAAACCAAAAATAACACTTAAAGCTAAATAATAATAGGTAAAATAGAATTAATAAAAATAAAACAAATTTAATAAAAAAAAAAGTGATGACAAAAATGTTAAATAAAAATTAGATTAATTATCAATCTAGAAAAAGTCTAATATAAAAACTAATCTTTTTAATGTGAAAAAATAATAAACTAATAATTAAAAAAACACAAAAAAATGCGAAACTAACGTTTAAGTTTTGAAAAGTCGAACTAAGACACAAGACAGTAGCGTGGTCTAGTGGTAAAACGCGTCGAGATTACCTTCTTGGTCTCAGGTTCGAATCTACTAGGCCACGCGATTTTTTTTAATTTTTTTAAAGTGCAATGTATAGGATTATGAGGGTGTAGGTGTTCCCCACCCTTAGATGATCCAAGGGTCCAGAATTGTTCCCTAGTTCCCCGGTAAAAAAGGGTTCCCCATTGAACCCTCCATATATATATATATATATATATATAGAGGAGAGTTATCCTACATAGTGTTGGAAATCTAAGAAGGCTAAGAAGGATTTATGACCTTTAGATCTCTTTTTTAATGGTTGAGATCAATTTGTAGGAAAAGAAATTGGTGGAAGGGTACATTAGTCATAGCCACTTTTGTTGACTTTCTTTCTCCACATGCAAGGCACATGCCAATTCCCCCACTTTTTTTAAAACTTTCATAACTTTTGGATACGATATTATTTTTTTAAAAAAATTACACCAAAAAAACAAGCGTTTTGTTATCTTTAAAACGCGTATAATATTGATATATAAAAAATAAAAAAAAATTTCGGCACTTGTCTAGTCCTTGTGTAATATCATGTGATTGTGTTATATTATAACTAGTGAAATATCACTTTTATCGGTTTATTCTTAAGTCATTATATAATATCATCTTATTATAAATATTTGTTGTGTCATATTATGTGTTTAGAAATTATCACCGTGTCACAAATTGTTAATATGTGTTTGAGAAATGTTCAAAGACAACGTCATTTTTTGTTACAAAGTGTGAGAATGACACAATGGTAAACAAAGAGACAATGGTAAACAAAGACACAATGACACTTTTAAAAAAATTATAACTTACAATATAAATCAAATTTGAAAAAAGTGGTTCGGAGACCTTGTTCCCCATGTATTCCTCTTTCAGAAAATAAATAAACGAAAAATTAAAAAAAATTAAAAAAATTACCGTTTTTTTTATTTTTTAAATTAGACACAATGAAAAAAGACACAATGAGAAAATAGTAGTTTTTTTAAGTTTTGTTTATTTATTTTTTAAGGAGAATGATGTGAGAGCAAGATCTTTGAAATACTTTTTGTGTTATTGTGTAATTATTATTAGATCATTGTGTAATACTTGTCAAATAAGATTACACAATGACTCGATGAATGACACAACAACCTTACGGATGACACAATCACACAATGACCTGACAAAAGACACAATGACCTGACGGAAGACACAATGACCTAACGTTAGACACAATGAGCTGAAAAATTGTGAAAAAAAAAATTCGTTTTTTATATATCAATATTATACGCGTTTTAAAGAGAAAAAAATTCTCGTTTTTATGGTGTAATTTGTTTAAAAAAATAATGTCGTATGTAAAAGTTATAAACGTTTTAAAAAAGTGGGGGAATTGACATGTGACTTGCATGTGGAGAGAGAATATTTAAAAAAGTGGGCATGACTAAAATACCCCCTCTCCTAATTTTCCTAGATGCCACATGTCAATCTCTTATTGCTTCTTAGCCTTCTTAGATTTATAACACTATGTAGGTGAACCTCACTCTATATATATATATATATATATATATATATATATATATATATATATATATATATATATATATATATATATATATATAGGGGAGGGTTCATTTGAGAAGAGCAAATATTGCGAGAAGTGTAAGAAATAGCTAAATTCTTCATTTTTTTCAACAAAAAACGTTTTTAACATACAAAAAAATGATAGAAATGCAATATTTATTCATTAACTTTGATATTCAAAATATAAAAATGGATAAATTTCGTATATTTGTTAAACCTACACATGTGGAAGTCATGTGTAGGTCACATAACCTACACATGTGTAGGTAAATTTAAAACGCTAAAAATACATACGTAAAAAATATTCTAATGATGTTTTTTGGTTTATACATTACACATTTGTATGTAGGAAGTGAATTTATTTAAAAAACTAAACCATTGATAAGTTTTTTTAGTGATTTAAGTTTCTTCTTTTTCTTCTTGCAATATATGAGTCTTCTCAAATGAACCTCCACCTATATATATATATATATATATATATATATATATATATATATATATATATATATATATAGGGATCCATTCAAATGAGAACACTTTTAACTTGAGAACAACTTAGGAACCGCTTTAACTGTTGTATTTATTATAATATTAATTGATCAAAATGCTTATAATTAACTTAATTTTAACATCTATTTAAAAAATATATGATTTGTGAAGTCGTTTGTTAAAATGCATATATGCACCTAAATCACTTGTACACAAACACATATTGTGGGTGCATATATGCATTCTAACAAACGACATGACGAATCATATTTTTTTTAAATAGATGTTAAAATTAGTTGAATTATAAGCATTTTGGTCAATTTATATTACAAAAAATTCAACAGTTTGACTCCATATATGATTCGTTAAAGTTGTACTTTTTGTACTCAAGTTAAGAGATGTTCTCATTTGAGTGTGCCTCTATATATATATATATATATATATATATATATATATATTATATATATATATATATATATATATATATATATATATATATATATATATAAGAGGGTGAAGTGAGGTGATGTATTGTAAGTATGAGAAGGTAGCTAGTGTTGTAGGCTTGCACTCTAAACTTGGAAAAGGATCCTCCATATATTAGGTTTGGGTTTGCTTCAAAGCCAACCCGATTCCCTCATTCACTTCTTACTTGCATCCATGCACATGGAATATATACATACATACATACCTATCATCATTTTCTTATATGTATATATATACACCCACAATATATATTTTTAATTTATAGATATATTACTTCTCCACTTCTAAAGAAAACTATATCACCGGCCTTAATATTATACATTATTTTCTTTTCTTGCAAATTGTGAACCAACTTGAAAAACTCTTTATATATATATATATATATATATATATATATATATATATATATATATATATATATATATATATATATATATATATATATATATATATATATATATATATATATATATAAATGCATAGTGTTATATAATTATTAATTTCTCGCATGCAAAATAGCAAACCTCCATTTGCATGAAAAGATCGATACCATGTGTAAACTAGAGCTAGTACTTTATTATGTAATTACGTAGACATCATGGTTATCACATCTTAATTAATTTATAATCATGCATATACTTTGTAATAATTTAATAACGTAAAGTTATGTATGTAATTGCTTATCGTTATATAAATAATAACACACATATCAACGCATGTTTGCAAATCTAACAACATATACAAAAAAGTTTATTTTTAAAAAGGTCATGTTTCATATACATAGTACACAAACACACGCATATATATAAAGATAAAAAAAATTATAGTTTGTTTTAAGGTATGATCTTTTTAAATACATAGTATAAATAAACTATAAGTTACATGTTTAAAATCAAAAGTTGTATATATTTATCTTTAGTTCTAACACTAGTGATATATTTATTTTTATAAAAGTAATTTAAAAAAACACCGATTTATAGCTTATTGTACATAGGCATATATATATATATATATATATATATATATAGAGGAGAGTTATCCTACATAGTGTTGGAAATCTAAGAAGGCTAAGAAAGATTTATGACCTTTAGATCTCTTTTTTAATGGTTGAGATCAATTTGTAGGAAAAGAAATTGGTGGAAGGGTACATTAGTCATAGTCACTTTTGTTGACTTTCTCTCTCCACATGCAAGGCACATGCCAATTCCCCCACTTTTTTTAAAACTTTCATAACTTTTGGATACGATATTATTTTTTAAAAAAAATTACACCAAAAAAACAAGTGTTTTGTTATCTTTAAAACGCGTATAATATTGATATATAAAAAATAAAAAAAAATTTCGGCACTTGTCTAGTCCTTGTGTAATATCATGTAATTGTGTTTTATTATAACTAGTGAAATATCACTTTTATCGGTTCATTCTTAAGTCATTATATAATATCATCTTATTATAAATATTTGTTGTGTCATATTATGTGTTTAGAAATTATCACCGTGTCACAAATTGTTAATATGTGTTTGAGAAATGTTCAAAGACAACGTCATTTTTTGTTACAAAGTGTGAGAATGACACAATGGTAAACAAAGACACAATGACACTTTTAAAAAAATTATAACTCACAATATAAATCAAATTTGAAAAAAGTGGTTCGGAGACCTTGTTCCCCATGTATTCCTCTTTCAGAAAATAAATAAACGAAAAATTAAAAAAAATTAAAAAAATTACCGTTTTTTTTATTTTTTAAATTAGACACAATGAAAAAAGACACAATGAGAAAATAGTAATTTTTTTAAGTTTTGTTTATTTATTTTTTAAGGAGGATGATGTGAGAGCAAGATCTTTGAAATACTTTTTGTGTTATTGTGTAATTATTATTAGATCATTGTGTAATACTTGTCAAATAAGATTACACAATGACCCGATGAATGACACAACAACCTTACGGATGACACAATCACACAATGACCTGATGAAAAACACAATGACCTGACGGAAGACACAATGACCTGACATTAGACACAATGAGCTGAAAAATTGTGAAAAAAAAGTTCGTTTTTTATATATCAATATTATACGTGTTTTAAAGAGAAAAAAATTCTCGTTTTTATGGTGTAATTTGTTTAAAAAAATAATGTCGTATGTAAAAGTTATAAACGTTTTAAAAAAGTGGGGGAATTGACATGTGACTTGCATGTGGAGAGAGAATATTTAAAAAAGTGGGCATGACTAAAATACCCCCTCTCCTAATTTTCCTAGATGCCACATGTCAATCTCTTATTGCTTCTTAGCCTTCTTAGATTTATAACACTATGTAGGTGAACCTCACTCTATATATATATATATATATATATATATATATATATATATATATATATATATATATATATATATATATATGATGTGATTTATACCATGACTAATATATATCTAATTAACACGTTAATTTAGTTGTGTATAATAACTAGCTAGCTAGCTCTTCGTATATATATAAACATGTAATTGATATATTCTATGATTAAGTATTTAAATATGTACAACATGTTTAGTTGGTTTATTTTTTAATATATATAGTAACTTCCAAGGTTGGAAAGGAAAAGCTCAACCGGTGGACATACTATTTCTCACATCATTCACAAATACATATACATATACCGGCCTATATATAATCTAACATATATATGCAACTCTAACCCTTAACTCTTTCTTCAAGTTAACCCCCTTGATCCAACAATATGAAAGGTCATGATACTATGATCATGGGGGTTATGAAAACTCACATAAAGGGTAAACGCACAAAACGCCCAAGACCATCACCGACGCTTACACTAACCCTAGCCTCCACCTCCTCCTCCACCACCAGCGAAAACAGTGCTCCAGCCAATCACAACGGGTTCTTCCAAATGCCGGCCACAACTTCCATCGACTTCACCAACATTCTTCAAGATGACGTTAACACGGACCAAGATATAGCATATTGTTTGATGCTTCTGGCTCATGGCCACCATAACAAGGCACTGCCACCTCAATCACATGTTTATGAATGTAAAACATGTGATCGCGGTTTCACGTCCTTTCAGGCCCTTGGTGGCCATAGAGCTGGCCATAACAAACCACCTAAGGGTGTTCATGAACCTTGTGGCCCCAGTAATAGTATTGTTAAAGGATACAAGGTTCATGAATGTTCAATATGTGGTTCAGTGTTTACATCTGGTCAAGCACTAGGTGGTCACATGAGGCGGCACCGGTCCATGACCATGTCTACAACTGCAACAACTTGTAATACATCGAACGAGCATCGTGAGTCCAAGAAACACAAAATCATTCTACCGTTGGATCTTAATCTTCCGGCTCCTATGGAGGATGATCTTATTAAGGAAGCTGATAATTCTTTTGGACCAAACAATCAAATCATTTTGTTTTCTGCACCTGCATTGGTTGATTGTCATTTCTAATCACCCGATTAATTAGGGTATGCTAACATCATTATTCAATATTGACAATTAGATCCTTCAAATTCTTTTAATTTGTTTATATGATTCGTTATTAATGTAACAATTAGAATATTTTAACACAGAAAATTAAGTTCTAGTGATGAATGTATTTCCTTACCTTTTAGATTTCAATAAATGATGAAATTAAAATGTAAATTTTAGCATACATAATTTTGGCGGTTTTAAAATCCTTAGGATATAGTATTGATTTTTACATAAAATACAATTTCAATAATAGAAATTATGCTTATACAAGTATAGAGGAAGCTTGGGTACTATATCTTAAGCTAATCTTTAATGGAAGAGTGTGATAGAGGGTGTGTTAGAGAAGTGGTGTCACGTAAGCAACCATGTCAAAAGGGTGTGATTGGTATATAAACTTAGGCCCCGTTTGTTTTTTTTAAGAGATTTAATTCTGAATCTGAATACCACATCTGAATGTTAAGAGGTGGTTCAAATGTCTGAAATCTGAATCATTAAGAGGTGGAGGCTAGAGAAACCTCTAGTCGTCGGAGATGGAGCCTAGTCTCCGGGTTAGAAGTTAATGGAGGCCGGAGACAAACGTATGTTTTTTTTGGGTTAAGAGGTTTTCAGACCCACTAAAAGCTCTTACTGGTTCAGATGCTATTAAGACACTGAACCTCTTAATGCCAGACAAAAAACAAACAGCCCCATATCTGATTACGTCTGACCGAATCAGATGTTTTCCTCTATTCAGAGAAAAGAGGCAAAAACAAACAGGGCCTTATATTACAACCACCGATTAAGAAATTCTGTTTCGCTAAATGTACTGTAACCATTTATATATATTTTCTTCTTTTTTTAATAGCGGGTTAGTGTTTAGTAGTTACCGACATCAACTTAGTAATTATTAGTCAATGTCAATTGTTAGGGCTAAAACTCAATACTTTTAAAAAAGACAAACATTTCACCTCTTTTTTTAAACATTAGACCAAGAGATTATTGACAACTAATTACATAATTCATATGATATAAAATAGGCATGACAATCATGTATATGTGTACATGTTAAGGCACGATCACAGTAAGACGTGAACACGAAACATGCATACACAGGCACGATACAATAATTTGTCGTGTATGTTTTCCAATACACGATCATGTTAATACCCGGTAAACACGATAATACGAACGTGTTAAGACATGTTAATACCCGGATAACATAAATATGCTAAAACATATTAATATCTTCTTCCCCATTGGACAAAAGTTGTTAAAAGTTTACAAAAGTATAAAATAAAACAAAAAAAAACATGTTTAGACAAGTATTAACAAGTATTTAACAGGTAAACAAGTGTTTTACATGTTTCAACACGAAAATTAACAAGTAGATTCGTGTCTACATGTTTAGGACACGAAACTTGTTAAGGTCTTATTAAATCGTGTAGGTTCGTATTGTATATTAGTGCATTTGTCTAAAAGTATCAGCCGTAGATATAAATCTCTATTACGACCCCCAACTAATCACGTGCTTTAAACTGTATCAACAAATGAAACAATTTTTCGAAAACACGCGACGCGATTAGTCGGAGGACCTTTTAACCTTTACATAAACATAAAGGTCTCTTTAGCAATTTCCCTAAGAATATATACCTTTCTTCCATTTCATCTTTTCAAAAATACTATTCGCCGTAAACCTACTTGTTTATTTTCCGGTCAAAACATTCACCGGCGGTCAATGGCGGTTCCCGGGAGACACAACGGCATGATGGACGGTGACGATGATGAAGACGGCATCCTTTTCGTCGAAGAAGGAGCGTTTCCGGAAGCTGATTTTGAAGATACTCCTCCTCACCTTCACGACCTCGCCGCCGCCGCCGTGGACGGCGACGTTGAAGCTCTTCGTCATGCCCTAGGTTTTTTCTCATCCGATCGTTTTACGTTTAGTTTACTCTCTGATGATTTGTTCATGTTGTTGTTATCTGGTAGATATCGTTATTGATTGATTGTTTATTTTAGGGTTTGGAAAATTAAAGTTTAGAAAAAGTGAAATTAGCGTATAGGAAAAGTTGAATTGGTGTACAGATGATGATGATTTTGCTGAATATGTAGGAGTTGTTTGTTGTTTATGCTTAATTTGTCTACTTATGGAAATTGATTATCATACAATTGTTTTAGATTGAATTTAACTACTGATTAACAAAATAATGTTGGATTGTGGATGTTGATACTTGATTTTTTGTTGCTGTTAGTTAAATTTGATTTTATAACTTCTGAAAGTGTTTGCTTAAGCAAATGTGGTTGTGTGTTTCTATCATGTGATGATTGATGAATAAAGTTTGTTATGGTTTTTGACGCAAAAAGTGCATCAATGATGACTCATTTATATTTTTTTCTTCACTTTTTCAATAAAAATAGATGATTTGGATGGCAGCATTGATCAACCGGTAGAGGATGGTGATACCGCTCTTCATCTCACCTGTCTCTATGGGCATCTTGCTTGCGTCCAGGTGAGTTTAGCCTTTAGAACTTCAGGGTGAATCATATAACTTGGTCTGAAAAAGTATATAATCTTCTTGTTTTCGGCGAAGTTTTGATCCAAGGTTACCTCTTTGTCGCATAGTAGTCGTTGTAGATCCACAAGATTACTCCAATATTTAATTCTGAAGACTTGTATGCATATTATATATTTGACTAATAATCAAAACACTACTCTCTGAACAAGTGTGAGGGGAAAAGCTCGATTTTTTGACAAACTGTGACCATGATCTTGTTTTCACACAGCTATTGTTGGAAAGGGGAGCTTCAGTGGAGGCGAAGGATGAAGATGGCGCTATTCCACTGCATGATGCTTGTGCGGGAGGTTCGCTATATACTCTTGATCTTTATCCTATAAAGTTAATGCATTATTTTCTGATAATTTTTTCCACTTGTAATTGCAGGATTTTTAGAAATAGCCCAGCTGTTGATTGGTAAAGCCGATTCTCCGGAATGTGTTAAAAGAATGCTTGAATCAGTTGATGTAGAAGGCGACACTGTAAGTTACTTTTCACTTGTGGCAATAATAGGGTAACTTTTATGGATTAAGAGATAAGATTTTTTATGCTTCGCCTGGTTATTATAATTAAGGTTCACTTAGGCGTTATTCAGAGTAGTGTTTTTTATTTTGTTGGTATATCTTTTATTTATATACATATAGTCATTCATCTATTAACCTGTTTGATTCTGGGGCAGCCTCTTCACCATGCGGCGAGAGGGGAACATGAAGAGATTGTTCAACTTTTACTTTCGATTGGGGCATCAACCAGTAAAACAAATGTGTATGGAAAGGTTGGTATTTGATTTGTTTTAGGATCATGTGTTTGTTTCTATTCTGGTCTCATGCAGCTAATGTGTCGAAACTTGACAGACCCCTGGAGAGATGGCTGAACCTAATACAGAAACTTGGGCGATCTTAGAAGCTGCAGCTAGACGGAGTGCAGTGGCAGCTCAGGTTTAAGTTAACATTAATATCTTATAAGTTTTGTTTTTGCTTGTTGAGACTTGAGATAACTTATTTTCATGATCAAAAGATTGTATGATTAAATATTATTTTTGGTAGTTTATAACAGATCAAACTCAAACCACAGAGATTCACTTGTTATTAATAGGCAAATTCACAACACACACCAATGTTAGTGGCAAGTTATTTACAAATCATAACTATAGAACATCACCAAACATTGCTACTTGTTACTATTACGGGGCCAATTTCTGTTATCAGACCAGAACATGATCACAACTTTACATGAGGAATCAGGTTTTTTTCCTTTCCATCTTTTCTTCTCATCGTAGAGATGCCTCAACCACAACCCTTGATTACATGAAGACATTGTAGATTTACAAGTATTTTTTGGAATTTTTAAGAGATCACGAGACGGGTTATAGATGGGTGGAAATGTAAGTTACGTTTTGGAGCATTGTTTATGAGCAACAGCCACCACTAGGCGTTCTAGCCTGGTGCTCTGGTTTCTGCTTCATTATGCTCCTCTTCACCACTGTAGACCCTTCTTCTAGAAGACTCGGGACCTCCATTATCTGCAATACTATCATGTATTAGACCACATCAATGTGGATGGGTTATAACATGTCAAGCAAAGTGGTTGACCCACAAACACTTTATTTGTGCCAACTTTAGAACTAAGGTTGAAACTTGAAAGTGCAATAGTTCTGACTAAAACAATATCATTGTGATAAAAATCTAAGTCGAATAAAAACAACTTTACCTTTAGTGCAAGCTCTTCAAAACATTGATGTACATTTTCTTTAGTTCTAGCACTACATTCAAGAAACAAACAACCAAGCTCTTTTGCAAGAGCAGCACCTTCTTCCCTGGTTACAAACCTCTCTGAGTCCTGAAATGAAGTTTTTAAACTCAATTAACTTAAAAATTGGCGTATTAAACATTGAAATGAAATTGGAGTTTACTTTGTCGACTTTATTTCCAACAAGCATCTTCACACAGTCTTGATTGGTGGAGTAAAGTTCCACTTCTTTAGCCCATATTTCAGACAGGTTTGTGAATGTTTCCCTCCTTGTAACATCATAAACTGTAACATATACAATGTCCAATATATCACCATGTAATATTTTCTATCCATGATATATAAGCATGATACAATATTACAATATATCCCTTTAAGCTTAAAAAATATGCATTTATAGCGGTTTTTTTGTAGAAATATGTGTGCCATATTATATAGTTATGGATATAAATTGAGTGTGTACCAAGAATAATTCCTTGGGCACCTCTGTAGTAAGAGCTGGTTAATGTCCTGAATCTCTCCTGTCCAGCTGCAAAAAACAATATTAGATTACAAAGCAGGAACCATTGATGTTAAACTTTTAGATATTGCGTTAACTTTTAGGTGAAGTTCACATGTTATTTTTTTCGACTGTTCCTTGAATTTCACTTGCGTGCTTGTGAGTAGGCATGATCCGGAACAAAAATTCCAGCCTTGCGCAAGCTAGATTTTGCATTTACCCGGTTTTCTCATTTCTACTAGCAATTCATCATACCAAACAGGGGCTGATAAAATTTTACTTTACCATCAAGTTTAACTGCACTTTTAACTTTTTAAGACATTTAGTTACAAATTAAGACGTTTAAATGCAACTTTCAGGCAAGTTGGTCATCTATAGCAATGTTGGACTTGGTCCTCAGTCGATTCTCTTTTTTACATTGCTACTCTTCTGTTTTGATTTTTCTTTTCTTTTGTATCATATTTACTTCTCTTTAATCTGCATTTATGAATTTTATAACGTTGTTAACCTACAATGCAAGGCAATGGATACATACCTGTATCCCATATTGTAAGTTTTAATCTTTTCCCGCCAACTGTAAACAGCTTGATTTTGAAGTCAACTCCTACTCAACAAATAAAGAGTAAAATAAGTAGAAACAAGGAATATTCCACATAGTAAGACCCTCACTCAAAACTTTAACAATATTGAAACTATAAATGAGACTTGAGTGGTTTTTATAGTTAAAAAAAGTTTAAGTCACTCTATCAAAACAAGGGTGAAGCTTGATTGCTATTTCGTGACTTTATCCCAGCTAAAACCTTCAAACAAGACACACAAAAAAAGTCTCATTATTTCCAGGCAAAGTGAGAAGATTTGCAACTCATAAACATATTACATAGAGCAACAAGGCATAAGGCGATCATTCAAATGCCTTAGCATATGACAATGTAAACTATACATGATAACGGATACACTTAAAAACAAAACACATACAAAAGATCATGAAATGGCCATTAATCCTATAGAAACAACACAGAATTAGGTCATGATAAATGCCAAGCACTTGTACAAACACACCAGTAACATCTGAAGTTTGTCAGAAGCACCTAATACCATATACAAACCCTAACTTATAACTCTTTCACTAATCACTGCTACATTAAACCTAATAATTCTAAACTAAACAGCTAATACAACAACTTCATCCAGCAGAGAAGACAAGAAGAAATGCTTTAAACTAGATAATTAGAGTTGATTAACATTGTAATTAGTAACATTATTGCTTAATCAAAGTGTTACCTATCAAATCAGGAGCTAAACACAAATCTAAATAGTAAACATACATCCAAACTTACATCAGGAAACAATATATATAGGAAGTAAAATAATTACCGATAGTAGGAGGTAGATCATCGATGGCGTTGGAAATGAAAGTGACGAGTAAGCTACTCTTACCGACACTTGAATCACCGATCAATAAGATCTTAAACGACAGATCGTAGTGACCGGATGACGAACTCATTCCGATTAATCCAAAATTAGCTTAGCTTATTGTATCTTCTGCTTCTGATGGTGTTATGTGATGAATATGTATCTATCTATCTATCTGCATAAACAGTGATTGATTAAGAAACTGAATCAACAACAGTGATGTGTTGATGAAATTGACAGTGAAGAAGATGCGTTAAAGTAGAGAGAGAAATGAAGGTACCTGAGAGAAGGTGAGTGGTTACTTTGTCTAGAGAGTGGAAGTGAGATGCAAATCCAGTCATGAATTTGCACGTTTCACTCTCTTCCAAAAGATTTTTATTTTCGTTTCAAAAATTTTTAACTTCTTACTTGACTAAACTATGATTTCTTTCCCCATTTTTTTTTTATGTATTTTGATACTAGGTTTAACACCCGTGTGTTACACACGGGTGAAATAATAATATTTATAAAATTATAATAATTTTGTTTAAAAATTTGTAAATAGTTAATATTTAAAGATATTTTGTTTCATCAACTCATGCATGGTATTTTATATCTTCCCTCTAAAACTTTCTTTTATAAAAAATTCCTCCAAAAGTTGCCCCCCTAAAACCTTGAATTATTATATAGATTATTAGCAGTTTTAGTTTTATTTTAACAGTTTTGATTGCTGTGTTTTTATTTTTCTAACAGAAATGATCCTGAACATTAGCTTCATATAATTTTTTGTTAACTCTTTTCCTCACATGCAGTGTAAAAATGATATTTCTCTCATTCTTTTTGGCATGCGAGTGAATAAAAATGTCAACATATATGATGACTTAGATAAAAGAGGGGATAAATGACATTTTTACCCTTTACATGCGGGTCGCGTGTGAGAGACTTAACGGAAAATTGGATGAAGTTAGTGTTCGGGAACAATTATGTTAAAAAATAAAAACTCAAGGATCAAAACTGTTAAAGTAGGACTAAAACTGTTAATAACATCAAAACAGATAGATCAAAACTACAGTTTACTTTTTTTACTTTTACGTCTCATTCTTTCGAATTACGTGTGCTTTTGGTTTTTTTATAATTTAGAGAATGATAGAAAAATATTTAAGAAATATACTATTTATCTGTATATTTGGGGAGTTCATGATTCATTTTTATAGTTTTTTAATATTTTTAAAATGGACGTGAGGAAGAGAGAAAAATGTAATGATAAATATATATAAAATTATTATTTATTTAATTAAAAAGGAAAGATAAATGTAATGTTTACTTTGATAATGTTTAGGTAGGATACAAAATTAGGTAAATATGTTTTGTTTATAATTAATTGGTTGTCACGATGTTGAAAATATAAAGTAACTTATATTTTTTATTACATTTTACTTGAATTTGCATTTTAATAATCTAACTTAAACAGTTAAACTTATGATTCATTAGCAATATAATTGTATACTAATAATTAGATGAGTTATATTCCAAACTTTCATTTATGTTATTGTTATAGAGTTGTAGTAGATAGTTATATTTGATTTTTACTTAGATACGTTTTTTTTTCTTCTAAATTGCTTATAACCATCATTGTCAACGAAAACCGCATTAAATCCACGATAAGTACACCAGTGTCGTTGTCTTTGCAGCGAAAGTATAAGTTGAAGTCTTGAAGATGCTATCAGTTAAATTAGTCGTATGGGTTATTATCATAAATAGGTTAAAATGCAATTGTTAAAATCCAGTTTATATGCACCTAAGAGGCAAGGTTGGTGATGACTTTGCCCATTATTCCCCAGTTTTAGTCAATTACAAAGTTGATGCATACTTAATTTTTGACACATTTACAGTTTTAACCCACAACTTTGACTGAATTATCAATTTAACCCCTAAGTTAGATTATATATCTCAACGTTTTAATATATGACGTATTATGACTTTACATCATAATGTGCAAAACCTAAAGTTTTTTTCTATGAATGCTTGTGGAGAAGTCACACACACGAAAATTACTCGCGCAATGTACGACCCATCCATATAACTAGTTTTTATTTTATTTCACAATTGTTATAATAATTCGTTTCTTTTACCCTTGTCATTATCTGTTTTTACTTTATGTAAAGATTTTTTACTAATAAGTAATGTATGAAAACATCTAGAGGATACTACCTATGTGTGTTCATTATTTGAATATGATTCGAAGTATTCGAAATTCAATTCGAATCGAATTCGATTAAGGTCATTCGAAATCGACTTTTAATCATTCGAATTCGATTCACATTCGATTCGAATAATTTTGTCTAATGTGGATCGAATACGAATATGATTTTCAGTATTCGCATTCGATTCGTCCAATTCGAATAAGAAATATATATATATATATATATATAATATTTAATTAATTATCAATATATAAGTATAGCTTAATGGGTTGAAGTTAAAAATACATAAACCTAACCCATTACTCAATCTTAATTATTGTTTATGCATATGGACATGATTTGGAACTATGGCTGCTTAATTATTTTTTCTACATGTTTTGAACCTGTTTGTAGTTTTTTTTGCTTTATTATGCAATTTTAGACTTTTTTAACATGTTTTAGATATGCTAATATTTTTCATATTGTTAGGGTGATGTTTTAAACTTATGTTATGTTGGTGCTGCATTTGTATTGTTGTTTGATGTGCTTGTTTATTTATATTTTTTATAGCGAATACATTCGATATATTCGAATTCGATTCGAATAATTTAATCGAATCGAAAACATAAATTTTTATTTGAATGTGGATCGTATACGAAAACAGTTTATAGAAGTTCCAATTCGACCAATTCGATTCGCTCAGTTCGCCGAATTCATATTCGATTCAAATGAACACTCCTAGAGGAAGTGTACGTGTGTATAATTTGACAAATTTAGAGGTTCAAATTATCACGTCTATATGTCATATTAGCAATTCTATCATTATCGAGATAAAAATAACATAACGTCGTACTAAAGTTCTTTAAAAAAAGCCATATTTTTATGACTATTATTACAAGTAACAACAACTTTACTTCATGTGGTTAACCTTACTTTATAGTACGATTAGGTTTAATACCCGTGTGTTACACACGAGTTAAATAACAACACTTATAAAGAAATTATAATCATTATGTTTAATAATTTGTGAATATTTAGTATTTAAAGATTTAGTTTCATCAACTCATGCATGGTTGTGAAAAATTTCCCTTAATTTTTTCCTAAACTTCTTATTATAGAACAAAAAAATCCCCCCCCCCAAAAAAAATTTTTGCTCCCCTTAAAACCATGATTTTTTAAATAGATATTAACATCAGACGCGTCAATTAAAAGAAAGTTGTTATTTTTCTTTAAAAAGTAAATGAATAAATAAATATAGAGCCCCAAGATTTTTACTTGACATAGTTAAAGATTTCTGTCTGATTTTCCCTGAAATATTTAGTTCATGAGTTTCGACACTGATAAACTTGGCTTCTAATGAGGGTTGTGATAAGTCTCTGTTGCGTTCGCAGTAATGAGGGAACTCCAATGCCTACATAAACACTTGTGATGTATAGTTAGATGTAGGGTTTCAATCTCGATATTTACATCTCATAGTACATCAGCAATAGACATTCCGCCAACCATTATTTAAAAAAAAATATCAATCAAACATATTAAAAAATTAATCCAGAAGAATAGGAGCATGGCATGGGTATGATTGTAAGAATGTATGATAGAGGCAATCAAACCCCACAAGTCAGGTGGAAAGAAGAGTTATGATGTGAGTGAGTGAGTGAGTGAGTGAGTGAGTGAGTGAGTGAGTGAGTGAGTGAGTGCATTGTATTATGTATGGCATGTAATGTAGGTCTTACCAATTTAAATGTTGTTTACTAAAATGGGGCTCCATTTTTTTGGAATTTATTTCTTTGTGGGTCACATTTCGGGTTGGCTACTCTTGCTGCTTCATTTTTTTATTTAAACGATAACACAACAAAATTAAACTAAGTATCTAACATCTAATATTAATAAAAGCGTATAATTATAAACACACTGTGGTTAAATCTTAGAATTGTTTTCTACTCAAACTTTCAACCAAGGTACATTGTTTTTAATAAGGATGAAAACTTTCATTTTAAAACATTAATTTTGAAAGATAATAGAGTTACGAATAACATATCATGGTGTATACAAAGACACAATCTAATACACTTTTAATTATCTAAACTCGTGTAATACACGGGTTAATAAACTAGTTCTTATATAATATAGCAAAACAAAAAAATCTTATGTGGCATCTTTTCAAAGTTTTTAGCTTATGTGACATTATTTAAGAGTTTATCTCACAATAATGATTATTTATTTAAAATATCTATATCTATATAAAATATATTATAATAAAACTAATTACATTTTTGATCCCCTAATATTTTGAAGAATTCTGAAACATTTAAGAGTATTTATATTTTTAACCCTTTACTACAAGGGGTGTACATAAGTCGGCTTATATTTGATAGAGTTTAAAAATGAAACTTATGGATAAAATGAATAATACATATAATTAAAGACCTCGTTGTTTTATAAATATACATAACATTTTTATACGATTTTTTTAAAAAATAAACTACACCATAAAACTGAGCAATTTATTCTCTTTAATTTGAGTATAATATTGCTATACTAAAAATCTAATTTTTAAAAATATATCTCGTGTTCCGGTTTACCACGATTTTGTCTAAAAAATAAATGGAACATTTATGAACATTCTTAAAAGCATCACTTGAATGTTGTGTTCCCAAACATTGTGTAGGCACTAAACTAATATATTATATACAACTATGTATCTATTTTAATAAAACAAAACATTTTTTGTCACATTACTTATTCTTTGTCACTTCTCACATTCCTAGGTACCTTCCTTTTTTACTCATTCATTTTTTTTTACATTTGAATTTGAAGTTTTATTATCTACATAAATTGATCAAATGGTGACTTAATTATTTCTTTATTTAATTTAAATTTACATTCTTATTTGATTAATTTATGCAGTTAATTCGTTACATCCTAATTTTAAATTCAAAGTAGGTTATTTATAACATGGGTCGAAATGAATACGTCGGCAACCATTAGCAGATTTTTTTTTGCTATATGAATAAGTTAATGAGTTGCATACTATTATATAACTATATGCCATAGACCTGCTTGATATATTAATGATAAAGGTATTTAAGTGTAAATAAGAAAATTAGTAAATAACTATTTTTCGAACGGAATAAATAACCATTTAACTATCAATTCATAAGGTGGACTACTATTTTAAACAAACTAGTCAATATGCTCAAAATACAATTGTCTTATATTAACAAAAAAGTTTGAATGAATAATAGGATGTGCAGTTTGAGTGTTTTATGTTGTGTAATGATGGTATTTTAGGTATTTACCACTACATACAAGTGGTTTTTTATTCACTCGTTGTCTCTCATTTTTTTTTCGCATATCTTTGTTTCTCTCACCCAACCATTTTCCTCCCTACTTTCCGGCTAACGACCCTTGTGTTTTCTTCGAAGTTCAACTACAACCCTCGCTTAAGACCTTTGTATGCCAATGATATGTCGTGGTTGGGTGGTGGATATAAGATCTAGCGATGTTCTGTGGTTGCTTTGGTGGCCATGTCTTTCGATTGTTGTGGACGTTGTTTGTTGATCGATTGTTGTGGCGGTTGCAGATTTGTGGTGTTTTGTTTGCCAACTAATTGTAGTGGTTGTTGTAGCGACAAATTTATTTCAGCGTTAGGTAGCGACAAATTTATTTCAGCGTTCCATTTTTGGTGAAAAAGGAGTTATGATGATGATGATGTGATGATGATGATGGGGTACCAACGTTCCC
This sequence comes from Tagetes erecta, assembly GCA_030867185.1. NCBI lineage: Eukaryota > Viridiplantae > Streptophyta > Magnoliopsida > Asterales > Asteraceae > Tagetes > Tagetes erecta. Next base: position 5,004,720 of record CM061488.1, on the reverse strand, counting down.
ATGGCTTGACATTCATTGCACCCATAAGGATCTTATTGTTTGACACCCCCTAAACATGATTAGTTGTTGTGAAGTTTTGTGTATTCTACTGTTTTTGGTATTCATTTTTTATTCAAAATCATTGGCTTTGTGTAAGGCCCCTAATCCCATAAGACCTCACAGTTGATCATACACAGCATGCAAATAAGTTTAAAACATTTATCTTAAAACATTGCAGCGGAACTAGTCATAAAACATAAGTAAGTCATTACAAACAATTAAACATTCAACATTTGTCTTTTAAAATAAATAATAATAAAAAGAAAGTCTTCTTAATGATCTTCATAAACGGATGTCAGCCTTCACGCACCAAGTAGCTTGCACTCCATGCCATCCACAACTTCATACCTCACCTGTCAAACTAATATGCATACAAAAGTCAGCTTCGCTGAGTGAGTTCTAGTTTTATAATTATTACACAATCTCATAAACAAAACTACATATATATAGCAAATCTCATCATTCATTAGCTCATTAAATTAGGGTTCATCTTCGTTTTATCCGTCAATTCACAGTCTGCCAAAGGACCAGACTAATCTTTCTTCTTTTTAAATTCGCCAATGGGCCGAACTCGATCATTATCGTGGCCTTAAGCCCATATCAGGTAGATAAATTTGTGTCTAGCAAGGCCCCTGATAGTTTGACCCACTAACGCCCAATGGCCCATTAGCCGACTTTAGTATATGATCCGTCTTTTTATATGTAGCGCCACTTTTAAGATGTAGCTTACGAGAATGCAACGAATGCAATTCTCCTCATTTGCTTGCAAGGCTTTCTTTTATATGTAACTCCACTTTTGGGTCTAATTATCATTATTTAGTTTCACTGTTATCTTTAAGTTTTACATATTATATTTCACATGACCCAAGATACTAAACAAACATCGACAACTTAACATAATTATAGGAAAGTGTTTTTAAGTCCAAAGAGATACCGGGGTCCAAGGGGCGGCAGCCCCTGGCTGGGGTCGCGCTGACTAAGCAAATTACACTACACCGCCTGCATAAGGATTAGCATACAATTTGGTCATTTCTAGCTAGTTTCGCAGCCAGTTTCGCATGCACAAAAGAACAATGTCGCATGTTGTTTCGGCAACAGTTTCGCATGCAGATTCGCAAGGCACGTGCCCAACTTTCGTTGGGGATTATACTACTTTCGCAAGCACACTCACACACAAGACATAAAGATCTAGACACCAACGACACTATAATTTCGCATGGCTTGCGAAATTACAGTTTCACAAAAGGAACTATAGTTTCGCATCATGAATATGCAATTTCGCAAAACGAGGTTTCAGCTCGGTTTTTACCCTAAATCTTCATTTTTCACTTAAAATCCAACCTTTTAACGTCCAAATCTTTGGTTTATCATCCAGAACACTAAATCTGTCATTTGTATACAATTATAAACGCAAAAATGTGACCTTTTTATGATTTCTGCTCACTTTTTTAAAAACCAAAAACCCTAGAATTGATTCAGATCTAAAGAGATGCTTTAGAGATGATTTTTACCCGGATTCCTTGCTCTTTTCATTATGATTTAATCCCCAAACAACAAGATCTTGCTTCTTCAATTCCAAAATCCACAAATCTTCAAATTCTTCACTTTTTCACTCTACTTGCTCTCTCTAAGACGGAAGTGAATTAGATTGAAATGATGGAGATAATGACTGATTAGGGTTGGTTATGGGAGATTTATCGGCCCTTAAACCCATAATTTTTAGCCCATGGACTCCTTAAGTCCATAATCTCTCTTATTCTCTTAATTAAAATGCCTATTTGTAAGGCCCATTTTACTAATTACTCGGTTCGACTTTTGGGATGTTACACTTTATATATCTAAACAATGTACAATGGGTGGCTTTGTATATTTGAAAATTGTTGTTTTGTTTTGGATATGTTTTGAGTAATATGAAACATCAACGAATGACATTCTTGGTATTTACCACAATACATGAGTTAGTTATTAGTGTAAATGGAGTGGAGTCGGGATGGATGCGACGACGATCAGGGGCCGACAGGCACACCGCCCCACCCCTTTAGGGCCCTAATTTTGGGGTGGAAATTGGGGAAGTTACACCAAATCACACCCCTTTTCACTTTTTTTTTGGCTGAAAAAGAAATTAATTTTACAAGTTATTTGGGGGCTACCATTAGGGTTGGTGGTCTAGTGGGAGAGGTTTTGCCTCTAAAAGCACCATTTAAGGATGGTCTCAGATCAAATCTAAACAAGTGTAAATATTTCGAGTTTAATTTAGAATAGGAGTAAAAGATAGTTTGTCGTTCTAAATAAAAAGAAGTTATCTGGTAGCTAAATTCAAGTGTGTGTGTGACTATGATGACATCTCGAAAAAAAACTCTCCTTAGTTGTAAACAAGGATGGTATGTAGGGATTCTCCCTATTTGTAACTTATATTACAACCGTGACGACACGATTATATAGTCTGAGCCAATGTGTACGAAGAAAAAAACAGTTTAAAAGACACTAATCCGAACATAAATACCTAACAGGTGACAAAAAAACCTCGAGCGTCTGGAATAGTTACAGCTATCTTTATAATAAAACATTGTTTCTTTCGCTTTTCGACGTCCCAATTCTCACTTCCTATTCTAACTATTTTTTACCTTAACCTCAAGGTGCTCCCGATAAAATTATAAAACAATTTGTATCTTAAATCCTAAATCTTAATCCTTAAAAACAAACTTAACATTCATGGAACAATCTGTATGCTGCAATAAAAAGGTTTAATAATAGAATGTCAAACAAAAAACATGTTACAAAATTCACATTATTCACATTCTCTACCTTTGCAATGCACTTAACTCTCTTTTTACCTTAACCTCATACAATAATGGTGCAATGTGGAACAGTTTTAGCTCACTGCACCATTTTGAGGGAATACTTTCTGGATAAACTCGAGAAAGCGTTGCGAGTAAAATGTGGGGTCGACGGCTGAGATCGATAGAGAATCGAATTGGAAAGATTTATATCTATGTTCAATCTTCTTTGTTATATTGTATTCTTGTAATATGTCGATGATACCCAAGTATAATACGACATCGTATACCTCGTGGAACATTTGTTTTTCTTCTTTACCTGGAAGAAGCTCTGCTCTTGCTGGCATATTCACTCCAAGCTGTATTTGGAACCTGCCAAAAAAAAGGTTTTAAATAAACTGAACACAACCATGGAAAGATGATAATTTGACAAGTTATGTACATCATTTTGGTTTAAAGGTTGCATGATGCGGATCACGTGAGTTGGGTAACAAGTCAAAAGATACTAGACTCTGGCACGTGAACTATTTTATCCATTTCTTAAGGTTTGTTTATAAATTACTAACGTGTTAATTATTGATTATGATAATAACAAAATTGTTTTAAGTAACAGCAATTTATAAGACTGTATGCTTTAACCCATTTGACGGTTCCCTTCTTAGACAGATTTTTTAATTGAACATAACACATAATCCAAATCGGTTAACTCATAGGTAAATAGATCAATATATCCACGGGTCAGATGGGTTGGATAACGGGTCAAAACAAGTTTTGTTCATTAGTTGTCTTTTAGGAGTGTTTAGAACTGTCAAATAACACCAAACACATTTTTATGTGTTTTTATATATAATTGTAGTGCTTAATATTATTAGATAAGTGAGGGTATTACAAATAAAATAGCCAAGATTGAGGAGGTTCTATGCGTCTAATGTACCGACCCATTTGACCCGTTAGAGATATAGTCTGACTCAGATCAACTCGTGTATAGGTAGTAGACATGTTCAAATTGCCACTTCTACTAACTAATATTAATATACATGATATATACCTTGCTGTGCCGGGGAGAAGGAGATCCACTTCCGCATCACCAGTAGCTGATGATCTCAAGCGGCTTCCTCGTATATGTGGGCCCACAACTACACTACCATCTTCCGATCCACGTGGCACCAAAACAAGTCCTTGGGGTGATATCTCATCCTCCATAGTTTCTGCCATAATTAAACCAGCAAAAAATGTTACATATTGCTATTACCTGTACTCACATAACTTCTAATGTAAAAACAACAGAAATGTGAAACATCAAACTGAAAATACATCACCTTCTTCTGCAACAATTCCCAGCCCGTCTGCTGTTAAGCTTTGATTGTAAGACATCAAAGATTTCAAGTGTTGAGGGGCCCGATAATGAACACCAAGCAAAAGACTGTAATCCATTATATTCTGAGCTTCTAGAAAGTTACTATCGATTTCAATTTGACTGCATACAGAACGAAAATATGATCATGTGGCCATAAGTGGAAACAATTCACATAAACAAGAACCTAGGTGTATGTTGCATAAAATGTAGACCTCAAAGTGAAACTTAAAAGTGTTACTGGTCAAAGTGTCAATATAGATTAGGAAGTGCTTGAAGACTTGAAGTACTTATCCAATTTGCCTAAAATTTACATGAAAATGCAAATGAATAGGAAGTGATTGAGGTACTTACTTTAGAAGATCGTGACGCCAAGAAGGTTCTAGATAAAAGCAATAATTTAGATCAAGATCTTTGAGTATTGTGTTTTCATCTATTTCAACCTTGTCTGCAGAACGCCCAAGCGAAGAACCTTTTAGATCATATCTTCTATGGATTCTTAATTCTGTGCAGAACATATTTCCCATCACTACAAACCGGAACTGAAATAATTGTATACGGTATATTAGGAACATCAAGACAAATATTGTATGCAAAAAGGTTCCACGTTATTGAAATAAAAAAAACAAAATGTTACCTTTTGACCACTTGACGGTTTTATTCTGTGAAGACCAAAAAATTTAGTTATGAGTGTGTTTTCATATGTCTTCACATGTCTGTGATAGTCAGGAAGCATCCGCAGAAGGACCTGCATACTAACACAAGTCAGTCGAGCCCGAGACACAGCTGATTAAAAGGAAACAATTAGAAATGTTAAACACCCCTGAGTATTGAGACAGCTAATGGTGGAAAAAGTGGTTGGGGTGATAACGGGTCAAAACGGGTAAATTTTGTGCAGCCAAAGTGGGTCGGTTGGCTGAAACACTTTTTGTCTAATGTTTGTAAAAAGGTTATATTACCTTAATAACAATCTAATTTTTCCCGAAACGATTTTGGCATTTTTATGCATTAAGATACACTTAGGATGAATTTTAATGTTTTCATCTCACTTGACTCGTTTCTATGTTAGCTAGGCTTTTTACGTATTACCCATTTGACCCGATAAAAATCAAATGTAACCTGAACCAACACATCCATAAGTACTTGGGTACAAATTCCCACCATTAGAGACCGCTAGGCGTATAATGTGGATTACCTGTACTTCAGATTTCCTCAATGTCTTAATCATGAAACGATCATCTTGAGACAGAAAAAAGACGCTGCCACTTTTACCAGGAGACGAAAGTTCTCTAAGAGCATCATTGCCACAAATTGACATCATGTAATCAGCAGCATCAATCTTAAACAGCTCTCTCAAGTTCCTAGTGTGATAACAAAAAATCATCTCATAAGCTAAAATAATAACTTGCAGTCTTACACAACTATACATAAATTTTGAAATTGGCATATCATTTGATATGATCATAGAAATTAATAACCAACCTGAAAACCATCGGACAGTAATCCTTCCACTTAAAATCCTCCGACTGATGCGTAGGTGTCAGTTTAGACCCTTCTTTAGGAAATTGCATCCAGAAGCTAGCCCGACGCCCAAAATCTGATGCGCGTACTTCTCGCTTTTGAACTGGTGTTATTTTCCCAACAGTATACCTAATTACATTTCAAACTTTCAATACTCATCGGTTCAAAATAACATATTTAACACATACCATACCAATTCTGAGCTAATATGTACCTGATTCCAAGTTGTAAGCTGAGCATTAGATCATAACTCCTATGACCCTTAATAATGGCTTCCCCGGGCCTCTTAACTTCCTTCACAAGTTTCTTCCGTCTTCTGATTTCCTTTTTAGAACCCGCCGAAAAACGACTGTCCACCACAAGCTCACTGATCAAAATCCCTTGCATATATTCTCTTTCAAGAATTGGTGTCTTTGTATCATTCTCCCCACCAGAATCAGACACAAATGAAGCTAAGTTTTGTCCCATCACATTATCAATAGCAACCTCTAGACTCCATCTTCTTTCTAAAGAAACGTTCTTGTTACGTGATTCATCCAAATTTAAATCAGACGTGTTACGTTGAGATGATCGACTGCCTCCTATTTTAAACAGCCCCATATCAATTGAAGAAGCATGCTGAATACGAGAAACTTGCTTCACCTTTTGTATGTCCGACAACAAACCTCGTTTTCTCAAAGCTTTAAGGTATAACTCTTGTCTAGCGGGCAATCGACACCCATTCGGGTAAAAAGCCCCTTTTCCGTCTTTCAACCCAGATGTCCAAGTACCAACATAACGACCGCCATCACTCCATGTATAAGCACCAAAACCATGCATAACACCATTAGACCAACTACCTTCATAAGAATCACCATTAGTCCAAGTAAAAACACCCTTACCCGACATTTTTCCGCCTTTCATGTTACCCAAATACTCATTTCCATTAGCCCATGTATACTTCCCCGGCCCATCGGGTGAACCCTGAATCCAAGACCCTTCAAACACATCTCCATTAGGAAAAGTTTGATAACCCAACCCATGTTTCTTACTCAACCGCCAACGACCTCTATAAACTAGTTTATCAGCTCGAACATACGTCCCAGTTCCTTGCATATAACCACCTAAAAACTCCCCTTCATAATGAGCCCCCGATGACCAATGAAGTTTACCATACCCATTCCACATTCCCCGACTCCATTCTCCATCATACCAGCAACCGTTTGACCAAACATACTTTCCTGAACCCTCAGGTACATTCCCGCGCAGAGAACCACAGTAAGATTCCCCGTTTTGCAGCTTTAGTTCTCCAACTCTAAACGCGACTGTTTCTGTTGAAGAACGAGACGTTTCTCCGTTTGTTTGAGAATTGTAGTTGTCATTCTTGTGAAATGATACTGAACCAAGTGATCTTGTTCTATCTGATACAGATATGCTAAGCATATCAGATAGTGTTCGTTCGACGTTGTCCGCGATGGCCACTGGGCCAGACATGCATAATGTCTAGAGGTTTTTCAGTACCTTCATGTTAAACCAGAAGCAGCATTGTATATTGAGTGTGTATATAATAAAGTTACATAACTGTCTTGTCTTATGTACAGATAATAACATTACACCTAATAAAGTTAGGTAACGACTTTATATATAGAAATAAAATAAATAACTTACTGTCTCATTCCTGTGACTTGATACCATAAAACAAACACAAACGATCAAAACTTATCATATGTAGAATAAAAACAAACAAAATAATTTTAATAATCCAAATTACGATTCATTGACTAATAATAATTCATACTACACACTCTTAACTTTTCCGTTTATGTTATCATGAATAATTCAAGTAACATAATCATTGTAGATGGTAACATGTTAGGGACCGTTTGTTTCGGCCTATTAACGATTCAGATGTCTGAATAGTTCAGTTCTTAATGGCTTAGACATTTGCCTCTGAATAGCTATTAACATTTCATACATTTGCCTCTGAATAGCTCTTAATGGTTCGGACATCTTACTGGTTCGACACTTAATTGTTCAGACTTGCTACTAGTTCAGCACTTACACATTCATTCAGAAGTGGTCAAACAACGATATTAAACTTTAATTTGCTAAAATCGAGAAAAAGTTTGTTACAACAGAAATGAAGAAGCATTTGCAGTGTCTGTAACCGCAGAAGATTGATGAAGAAGATGAAATCTAGATAACAGAGCTATGTATCTCAATTAACCGACCATTGAAGTACAAGTTGTTAAGCATACGGAACAATTAGAACGTGAAAACGTTTTTCAAATCACTTTAAATGCACTAAGCAAATTCAAACAAATCTTCAAAAAACAAGTTTCGGTTCAAAAATTGAGCCTCGCAATAAAATATCTTACATCAAAAGTCAAATAATAACTATAAATTGTTAACCGACCACACCTCAATTCAAATAACGACGAACATTTGCTTCCACGATTGGAAGATAATATCCTCGATAAAATTAGGCATAAACAGGTAACAATCATTACATACAGAAACAACGGCATATGTATACGTATAGGTTTAGAGAGAGAAATTGTACCTGAAAAAATTGTAGAGAGAGAGAGAGATGGTTGATGGATTGTTTACTTAAGGAAGCTAGAAGTGTAATATACTTCTACAGGAGTTGACTTGTATGTATATATATAGATATGGTTTGAAATGAAGAACATTGTAAATGTTACCTTTTAAGGCTACCCTTTTCTCCGGCAATCACTCAATACTTTAATCTACGTATTAAGGAAACGTAACGTTAGGTGATTCATTTCAACTTTATTTAAGGACCAACCTATCCACACACCAGGCTCATATTTCACACACCCTCTTAACGCTGAGCTAAGGCCTTAATGCAGCATATGCCATTCCCAAAACACCATATGCTGCGCATAGGCCTTAGGGTGGTGGGAGTGGGTTAATCCTTACTCCCACTACCCTCACAACCCACCAATAATAATCCTCCAACTCACAACTACCCTCACACTACCCTCACTATTAATTTTTGGTGGGTGTCAATACCCTCATACCCTCACTTTTTTTTTAAATTTTTTATTTTAATAACTTTAAACTAACAATTAAAAATATATAATAAAAACCATTCATTAAATAAAAAAAACTAACAAATTACAATAATTTTTAAAAATTAAAAAAAAGACAAACATTTAAAGAAAAAAGACAAACACTAAAAAAAATAAACCTAAAAATTGAAACATAGAAAGATACAACTACTAATGCTCATTGTACAATTTATTCTATTTCTTCTACCTCCAAAAACCACCTGCAACTTTTTAAAACACCATCTTCATCCTCAAAGCCCATCTTCCCATTTGTTTCTTCCTTTAAAATCAACCAATTGAAACATAGAAGGGCCCCACGAAAAAATTAACGTTCAAAAAGAAGAGAAACTTGCAACGGGTTTCCATACCCGTGTCACCCTACCCGCATGCATACCCGCACTACTTGCGGCGGTGTTACCGCACGGTTTAACCCTACCCGCAGCCCTTACCCGTACCCACACCCACCACCTTTAGCGCAGCATAGGTGTGGGGATAGCACGTGGGTTATTTAAAGAAGAAAAATTATGATTGGATCATAATAATTGTGTTATTATATGTGGGCTTTTTTCCTTTAAATGTCATGTCAGTAAGAGACATTATTATAAAAATAAATGTAATGGTTAATATCTTATATAATGTTATGTTTTTATTATTTTTTCGATTAAAAGCCTAAAACATCAGTCTTCAATTTGAAAAAAACTTGATGGCGTTAAAAAAAATTAACGACGGTCCGTTGGTTGCCAAAGTGATAAAAGTTGGGACTGTTGACAACCAATTCAATAGTTGAGACCGAAATAAGCAAAAAAAATGATACTTGAGACCATTAGAAACCAATATACTTTATATAAATGGTTTTTTAAATGTTTTAAATCTTTTTTTTGTCAAACTATCTGTGTAGCTGTTGGTAGATAAATGTACATAGGATTTTGTGTGGGCAAATAAGTTATTCAGAAATTTGAAAGTTCATTTATTATTTAAATGGAACTAGGTGGAGACGATCTCTTGCGCTTTGCGCAAGAGGTGTTTGTACAAATATTTGGTTGTATATAAAAAATGAGCCGCTTGTATTAGTCATAAATAAAGAAATACGCAAAAATAAAGAATGAGAACATCTCTTAACAAAAACACATGCAACAAAAGACAAGTGTAAACTGTAAACCACTAAAACAAAAGGGAGTTCGCAAAAACGGCACTCGAACCCTAGGAACCGCAATAATAACAACACTAACCACATGAACTACAACAACAAATCATAATCATAAAACAACTCTAACATATAGAACAATTAAAAAAAATACACCAAACAACAACCATATGTAAACAAAATCAAGACTAAAAGCATGAAAAGGTAAAGTGCAAAAGAAACCTAGCACTTATGGTCAAACTTACACTTAACAAAAATTCACCAAACAACAATCATAGCTTTAGGGGTATAATGCAAAAGAAACTAATATATGTGTCTCCAAACTTATACTCTATAAAGTTATCTATTCAATACACTTTCTTTTTATATATATATAGTATAATATGCAAAAGTTATGGAACTAGGACCTTATGATGGTCATTTGTGAGAAACTTAACTCGACCATTTTCGAGAAGAACCCTATAATTTTCTAACAAATTTTTAAAGACAACAAGTTTGATAAGTTAGGCTTTATCACAGTCGCCTAACTAGTTGTGATAAAGTACCTACTTGACATCCGACTTCACAGTTTGGACATCAACAGTAGTTTAAGTAATTCAAATTTCCTATTACCTCACGGTTACTATAAAAGCTACACACTTTTATTTGTTTGGTTTAAAACATTTGTTTCTATGATCTTATTGCAAATCAATAACATAAGCCAAGCATAACAAAACATTCGACTTAACTAAACCATATTATATGAAAGACAGTCATCAAAAGTTTAATGAACCAAACCAATTCAAGCACATAAAACGCATCAATTAAAAGAACATTAAACGTTTACCATAGCATAAAACCATAACTTAAAAAATCCCAAATAATAATCAAATCAAACTAACGGTTCATCATTCACATAGGTGGTTTATAAAGCCTAGCCAAGAACCATAATCACAAAAATAAATGCAAGTTCATAGTAAGTAAATATGGTAGAAAAAAATAAAAATAAAGGAATGGAAGAACCCGTTGACGTTAACCGACGAATCTTGATCCCGTGCTTTCGTTTGATCTTCTTGGCTTCACTCTACCTCCAAAATCACCTTCATCTGCTCTTTTGCCGTCTCCCATTCGTAACTTCCCTTAGGGTAGAGAGAAGAAGTGTTTAAAGAGAAAAATAGGCCAAAAACGCTGAAACTTTCTGTCGAAACGGCCTCGTCGCGTCGCACGATGAGGCTATGCACCTTGGTCGCGTAGCATCCCGTGCACCAGCCACCTAACCAACCCAACCAGGGCGCCACGTCGCGCGGCCAGCCCCACCCCACCCCCCTTGCTGGTCGCGTGGCGTGGCTTGGTCGTTTTGTCTCGTCCCATGCTTCGGTTTCACGTTTGGTTCCATTTCGTGCATCGTTTTCGATCCATTTGACTTCGTTTCTTAATCCTTTCACCATTATTTAGCTCTAAGACCTACAAAACACCACATGTATTAAAAGTAAATAAAACTTAAATAAAACTACTAAAAACGTGTATAAACTCAACACGAGAAATCAGTAGTAGAGTTTACACTATATTAAGTTTCGATCATTCGTGGATACTTATTCATTGCTCAATAATTAGCGATAGGATTTTTTATGTACAATAACACCATCCGTGGGACTCGAAAACACAACTATGCGGTGGGGTGGGGTGGGGTGGGGTGGTGGAAGGGGGAGGGGGGGGGGGGGGAGGTTAACATATATGTCTTTAGCATGCATGAGAAAAAGAGTAATTATTACAAACGACCCTCCTCATCCAAATATTTATTTACTAAAAACGGTATCATACTATCATCTATTTGACTATCAATAGTACATTTTCAAATATGCCCAGATTAATGTTTTTCATAGTATCATAAAATATTAGTTGGCATTTATATATTAACGAATCTTTGTAGTTTGTACCTTAGCTGCTATATGAAACAAACTAAGTCTTTAAAAGATTTTAATATGTAAAGATGGTCATTATTGGTCGAGCTAGTTATAGTTAAAACTTAAAATTAAGTTAATATGGATGTTACCAAGTTGGATAGACAAAACTAATGTCCGTTTACATTTTACAAAATAAAGAAAATATTATATTATGGTTATACCACTAATGGAAGGTAACAAGAAATTTTCAATTTTGTTTTGTGTAACTTCACGTGCTTTTAGATTTTACTTCTTTTCTACATGAGAACAAGCCCAATAATAACTAGTGGTATGTAACGTCGGGTCATAAACTTTGTAGTATGGGGACTAAAAATCAAAGGACTTGAAATTTGTGTTTTATATTGGGATGAGATTAATATATATATATACATAAATTTAAGGTATCGGGGTAAAAATCAATACTTTTAGCAAAAAACGCAAGGACCGGCGCTTATCCCGACATGCGCCACTGGTTGTATGAGAAATTTGGTTGCGCTAAGTTGTTTATAACTCTATCCCATGTGTTGTGTGATGGTAAACCTCATGTGTTCACTTTGGAATTTAGTGAAAATAAGTATTTACTCTCAGCGAGTAATCGTAAATCCTTAATCGATCGAGTAGGCAGCACCTATCGACTCTTGCAACAATGATCACTATATAACTCTCGGTCTCATTAGCATCGGCTTCCCAAAAGCCATCATCTTAAGCTTATGACATATAACGGCTAGGTTAATTGGAGTTAATCACTAAAAGGATAAAAAAGTATCACTTTAACAAACACATAAAAGACTTGTACATGTTGCATAAACAATTATCCGATTGTATTATTATTAATTTCACTTCTATTTTCGATATATAGGGTAATAGTAACAATATCAATAAGAGGAATGATCAAATACAATATGGATTTTGTCTAAAAAAATGTGGGAAATGCTTTAAAACACACCAAAACCGAGTCAAAAGAATTCTGATTGAGCTCATTCAAGCGGTGTTGAAACCGTCTCATCGAACTTTACCATCTTATCTTCTAAGGTTTAGCTTTTAGGGTTTAGTTTTAAATTTTAGTTTTCGAATTATGGTTTAGTTTGAAGATTTTATTAGAGTAGGAGTGGAGGGTTTTGGTTTTTGGGGAGTAGGTGGGGTGTGTTTAGGTTTTTAGTGGGAGTGTTTTAGGTTTTTAGGGGGTGTAGGTTTTTAGAGGGAGTGGGAGTGGTTTAGGTTTTTGGGGCGGGGGTTTTAGGTTTTGGGGGGTGGGTTGGGGGTGAAAGATTTGACGACATGGTTCTAACGTCGTAATAATGGGTTCAATCGGAGTTCGTTTGACTTGTGGTCTAGCTAAATATCATTTATCATACATTTGGTCGACGCTAATTCATTTGTTATACGGTAAAGCTACATCCCTTTGGTCGACGCTAATTCATTTGCTATTTTGATAAGAAAATTATAAAAGACTAGATCTAAAACACGCTCAATCTCTATTATAATAAAGCAAAATAAATTTTAGTTATTTGGTATCGTTTGAGAATTTCACTCATAATAATAAGTTTATATTCAAATCTATTATAATAAAGCAAAATAAATTTTGCTTATGTGGCATCGTGTGAGTTTTTATCAAAATAATAATTTTTTATTTAAATCTATAATATAATAAAACAAAATCAATTTTACTTATGTGACATGATTTGAAAGCTATTTTGCTTATGTGACATGATATGATGGTTTCTCTCACAATAACTAAAATTTATGAGAATCTTTAAAAAATATGAGGTTATTGGATTTAATCACCTCCAACCTTTGGTTATTGGCCGCTGTCATCCTCAAGTATCACTTTAGCCAATATAACTCCCAACTAAACACTTTGGTGTCTGTATTACCAAAAGTTAGCCAATTCAAGTCACTTTTGGTTAACTTTCGGCTAATTTTTGGTGATACGAACATCGTATCACCAAAAATTAACCAAGTCAAGTCACTTTTGGTTAATTTTTAGTTAACTTTTGGTGATATGGACACCAAAGTGTTTAGTTGAGAGCTATATTGGCCAAAGTGATACTTGAGGGTGACAGCGGCCAATAACCAATAATTGAGGGTGATTAAATCCAATAACCCAAAAATATGTATAAATCTATAATAATACTAATAACAGTACTTTTTAGTCCCCTAATATTTAGAAGAATTTTTAAAAAAATTTAGAGTATTTACACTTCAACCCTCTCCTACTAGGGATGTGCAATTATGCATAGGTCGGTTTATATTTGATATGGTATAAAAATAGGTCGGTTTATATTTGATATGGTATAAAATAAAACTTAGAGATAAAATTGGTAATTTCTAAACATACATAATTTTTTTATACTACATTAATTAAAAAAAACTACATGATAAAACCGAGCATTTAATTTTCTTTAATTTGAGTATAATATAATATTGTTATACTAAAAAAATTTAAATAAATATTATGTTCCGATTTTACACGATTTGTCTCAAAATTAATTAAAACCTCTGTGTTCTCATAAATATTCCAAAATTACCAGTAATTTAGTGTTGTTTTCCCGAACTAACACGTGAACAAAGCTAGTATAAAGTACATAGCAACTAATTATTTTTCTTTTAGTTTGATTATTAAAATGTCATTATATATGTTATTTCTAACTATAGTTAACAAATCGAACTTTAGTTAGTGCTGTTAAAAAATTATTATTGTTATAATCATTATATCACGAGGCCGGGTTAGGCAATATTTATATGTCTTGTTTAAAACCAAATTTAACAAATATTTTGTTCGAATGTATAAGTTCAAGAGATTTAAGCCACTACTCAATGCCTTTTGTCATGCCACTTGATGACAAAGAAGACAACTTCTAGATATACACCCTTATCAATTCTCATGCCAATGTGTGCCATAGTTTATATATATTATATATTATACTATGTAAAACAAACGTATAGAATAATATTTTTAGTTGTTTATATTGTTTTATTGATTTGTGGTGAGGTGTTGTTTGGACATTATTGTTTTATTGGTTTAACTTTGATAAGTTATTGTGTATTATGTGCTGATATTTTCTATTTTTGATGAGGCATTATGTATTTTGTGTTAACATTTTAAATGAGTATTATGTGTTGTCATACCATTTTGATTAAAACCCTTATCCACTTCACCATTTGTTGTATTCTTCTCCCTTTAACACCACCACCGTCCACCACCATCACATATGTGTTTTTTCTATGGCTCATAAACACTTAACAATTCTAATTGTTATGAAGGTTGGGTATCATACGCCGATTTCGAAGGCGAATATGGCGGGGTATGAAGGGAGTATGATAGATGAAAGTGGAGCATGGAAATCTAAAGGCGGAGTATCATACGCCGATGCCAAAAAAAATCTTCGCAAATTCATAAATCTTAGCCATATTTAAAGAGAAACCTATGGTTTTCTAAAGAGGATTTGTTCTCCGACCACTAAAGTCAATCTTGGACGAATTCTTGAAAGTTCTTTGAATTTTTCACTATTCCATCTCTCTCCCACATCAAATCATCCACTACAATTCAATTCTAAACCAAGAGTGAAAATGAAATCAACGTTATTAGTGGCTAAATCACCCGTGATCATCTCCGGGAGAACAAGGTTTTATGACATAGGACATGAATTTTGAATGTATTTAGATGTTTAATTTTGTTCATGTGTTATTGGTTCTTAACTTCTTATTGATTAATGGTTTGTTACTTGTTCTGAAATCATCTTTGCATTCGCTAGTTTTGATGCACTAGTAATTAATAATTAAGTTATTGACTACATTTTCTTTAACTTGTGTTACGTTACAAACGAAATCACCTGGTCCGACATTAGTGTAGTCATGATCATCACAATTCATAGTTTCTCTTTGATCCATCTAATTTAACTACTTGTGAATCTAGTTGCACTCACGTTTCAATAAGAACGACTAATTAAGTTCGTTATGTCTATGTACCTTCCAATGTAGTAAACCTTATGTATATATCTATTCATTACTTGAAACCTGAAGTTTATCCATTTTCCATTTCATATGTTTATATCAATCTAATATTTTGAAGCGTTTATCTTTCATAATTTTCAGTTTAATTACCCAATCAATTTTCAGTTCTTCATAATTTGTTGGGAAGATAATTGCTTTAGGGTTAAGTTAGCCAAATAAGATAGCATTTTTACAAAATTGCTGATAAATATATTATGGGGAGTTTATACCTTGGGTTACATAGCTTAACATTTTAGAAAATTATTGATAAATATATTATGGGGAGTTAGATGTTAAAAAACGTTACGTTGTTACTGATTATGATTATTAGAGATGACTTTTAGGTATTGATTAACTAGGTTTAATGCCCGTGTATACACACGGGTTAAATAATAAAAATTTATAATAAATTTATAACCATTATGTTTAAGTATTTATAAAATTTTAATATTTAAGTATATGGTCCATCAACTTATGCATGGTGATTAACTCCATACAATTTCCCTCCCAAAATTCCTATTATAAATCAAATATTTTCCCCCTAAAAATTACCCCTAAAAGCTAAAACCTTAAAATATTAGATAGATGATTACGCCATTTCTTTTGATTATCTTTTGTTCTAATTTGGATGTTTGATATACCGTAATTTTATTTTAATTTTTTGCTTTTTGAAGTGTCTATGTGTAGAGATGTTTTAACATAACTCATCAATATTTTAGGGCATTATAATATTTGATCACTTATTCAACCATACTTTCTTTAATTATAATTGTTAGCATATTAAGGTTTGAAATTAATTAGATTGTCGCAATATTAGGTTGAATCAAGTACTCAATTATTCACATTTACTTTGAATGCAAATATAGAAGTTTGAAATAATTTTGAAACACATCTACTCTAAGTCGGAAAACCATCTTTGATGTATAAACGATCTGTAAAAATTTAAAATAAAACATATGCTAGACACTTTAATTAAATCTTAATTACCTCTAAACCAGATCACCTAAAACGCCCAAAACCATCCCAGGGCGTTTTGGATGTTAAATTTGTGTTTGGATATAAAACGTCCAAATTTCTTAATTGTAGTAAAAATCTGATGTGGAGAAAATATTAGATTGTTTAGGGCTCTTTTACTATACATGGTCTAAATCATTCTTATACTTTATACAAAATGATACTTTGCAGTTAAATTTTTCTCAAAATATCAAAGGAAACCAACAAGATTTGATAAGCTCAATTTTATGATCATTAAAAAGTAAATGGAAAAATCTATCTAATAAATTAGAGTTTTTAGGGGGCAAATTTTAGAGGGAAAACATAATTTATTTTATAAAAGGAAGGTTGAGAGGGAAAATTGAGTAAGAGAGTTAATAAAGATAAAATTTTGTGATTAATAATAATTTATAAAATTATTTATAAATTTTTAAATATAATAGTTATAATATTTTAAAAATATTTTTATTTAACCCGTGTGTAATACACGGGTGTTAAACCTAGTAATATAATATGAGAAAAGTAATTTACCCACACAAAATTGAGATGGTTGAATCGTGAATGGCTTCCAAATGGCTATTGCAAATAACGGCCTAACTGGCTAAGTGTCCATGTGTCATTTTCCACCACCATCAAAACAACAATATTGCTGTCACTTTGCCGGCAGCCGGCCCATACCACCACCGGCCAATTAATCATTTAAACCTTTATTTTTATGTCTTTAAATTCACAACAAGCTTAAATCAGCTTACAGTGACAGAATTAAAACTTTTTCTTTAAGCGATTATCATAATTTTTTATTTCTTTATCAATAATAATCAGAAGTTTAAAAAAAATACGTCTAAAAGTTTTGCTTGAATTTCCATGAGTAACAACTTATATTTAATTGTGTTGTATGCAAAGTACTTGTAGTCTTTTAGTGACTTTATGTGTTGTTTCTTTTTCGATATCTTTGATGTCGTTAGTGACTTTGTGAGTTAGGCCCCCACTATGTGTGGGACATTAGGCTACTAGTATGTTAAAATCTTGAGATCTTATCTAACATGTTAACTTTATACATTAACTAGTTTAATACCCGTGTGTTACACGGATAGTGATATGAAAAACAGAAAAGTTAAATCAATGTTTTCTGAATCGAACCGGACATCGAACTAGTCTCCTTACCAGTTCATCGGTCGGACCTGTTGAACCGGATGTAAGGACCTGATGATTTCAAAAATATTTTTAGTATAAATACAAAAAAATATAGGTAAAATTTTAGAATTTCCGGTCCAACCTTTTTTCTCTCCTGGTTCAACCGCACGGTTTTCCGGTTCGACCGGTTTTATCGGATCCGGCCGGCTGAGCCACACTCAAAGCGGTTCAACCCCTTAACTGGACTAATTCCCGGTCAACCAGTCCGACCGATAAGTTTGTAAAAATAAAAAAAGTGACAATTTTTTTACAAATTGCAGCAAATTAAATAAATTACAAAAAAAACTATAAAGTAATTTGTGAATTTTTTTAAAGTTTGTAAGAATATTTAGTTGATTGCAGAAAAAACACAAAACGGGTCACAAAGCATCAAAAAATCAATGTTTACCTATTATACAAGTTAATTACCTAAGAGTGGAACACCTTTTAAACTTAAGTGATCTAATTGAAATAAAACAAAGTTTAAGTGACCTAACTGGAACAAAATATAAAGTTCGATTTAAAACATTAAGAAATAATTTCATTTAATTATCTTGTTAAATTTAAATTAATTAAAAATGATTAATTATGGAATGAAAATCTCCATATAATAAAAATGTTATTAACATTTTGAGCGGGAAAACGATTCTTTAGATGCCTCCAATGTATGACAAGTGTCCTCTAAAACCCTCTTTTATTAAAAGGTATAGATAGATTGGTTTTTGTGTATTTGAAAGCAATATTGCATATTTTGAAATTTGAACGATATATCAAATTAACATTAGTGATTAAACGTCAACGTTGTCCTTGCAAAACGTTATATTTTTTACTTCCACATCTTATATAGATGATATGCTATAGTGAAATTTGTTGCCTTTTAAATAAGCGTGGCATGTTTTTCTTTTGTTTTTTTCTGCGGTAATTTTACATAAATATAATTAAGTTTCAAATAGGGTATTTAAACTTTATTTTTTTTTCAGTTAGATAACTTAACTTTAAAAGATGTTATAATCATAGGTAATTAATTTGTATATTATATATAAACATTGATTTTTAATATTTAACTTAAAGTAAAATAAAATTCATGAAAGTTTTTAAAAATTGAAAAAAAGCTAATTTTTTTAAATTTGTTAAAATCTCAAAAAAGTGGCGGACTTTTTTTAATTTGCAAAAAACGAAAAACAAGTTGTGAATTTTTTTATAAAGTTCAAAAAATATTTAGTTGATGGCAAAAAAAAACACAAAACGCCTAAGCATGTCTAAAGTTTACCTAAAACGTCAAAATGGGTCCCAGATTAACCTAAAAATACATGCCTACATAGTATCCGAGTTAATTATGTAGGATTACAACACATTTTTAAAATTATCTATTTAAATAAAACAAAATTTTAGTAGACTAATTAAAACAAAAATAAAAATTGGTTAAGCATGTTCTATGATTTTTTCGACTTTTGTATTTCAAACTTGTTGATATAAGCAGTAGTGGTCTAGTATTGAATGGTACACTACACCGATAATAGATAAAAGAAAGAGCAAATTCTTATTTGTATTTATTTGTATATGTGGTTTGTCAATTTGATCATTTACGTTTCTACGGTTTTAAAATCTCATATATACCTCTGATGTTTGCATTTTATTCCTATTTGTATCCAAGATATCAAGTTTGTTAGATTTTCCAGTTTACTTTTTCATTAATGACCAAAATACTTTCAAAGATGCAAATGGTCAAAATAAAAATTTTAGGGATAAAAATGGTAATATTACTTGAATGTTTAACATATATTTATACATCTATGTATTATTTTTATCGGTAAAAACTAATAACACTATTAGTTTTTTTATATTTTATAAAAAAACTATTTGTATCTTTAGAACTATTTTTTACTGTTTTATTTTTATTATTATGTTATTTTGTTGCTTTTAAAACATCTTTTTATCGGTGATCCATATGCCATCACTGTCAAGTGTCACCACTCCACTGTCTGAATCTATTGAAACCGGGTATAACGATCCGCCGTTTTCCTTATATACCGGTTTCCAATCAGAACAACATTAAAGTTTAGACCGATTCACTCTAAATTTAAACTTCTTTAACCCAATATAAACAAATGGGCCTAACCATGTTCCCAAATACAGTTCAAATTCAATTCGGGTTTAATCAAGCCCAATTTCATAAAGTCTAATTAGTCAAAATAAGTCAAAACTTTTTACACAATCACAAAACCTAAAACCGTTAAACCCTAGCACCCAAAAACCTCAACCGAAACAATCACACAGAGCGTTTGAAACCAACAAACGATTCGTCATGGTGAAATCATATCTCCGGTATGAACCGGCAACAGCGTTCGGCGTAATCGCATCTGTTGATTCGAACATCTGTTACGACAACTCCGGCAAGCATCTACTAGCTCCGGCGCTCGAGAAGGTCGGCGTTTGGCACGTCCGGCAAGGAGTTTGCGCCAAAACTCTTACTCCGGCAACTCAATCTCGCGGTCATTCTATTGCTGTTACTTCAATTGCAACTGTTCCTTCTTCTTCTTGTCTGGTGATTGTTCATACGCTTTGTAACTATTTTTGTTGTGTTGTTTGTTGATTGATGCGTTAAAATTTATTACCTTGTGTTTAATCATGCTATTTTGCTCACAGTTTTATGTACTTAATTGGTTCGGAAACAGAGCCTGTAGGAACGTGGTACTTATGGAGAATAGTTTGTTAATTGTGTTAAGAGTTTGAAATGTTAGGGGTAGGTGGCTGATGATTTTATTTTTGAAGTAAGTGCATCAAACTGATTTTTTAGGGAAATGAATGAGCTTAGTTTTAAATTGTGTGCATTATAATGCGTGATGCGATGATTGGAGCGCGTTGTGCGTTGCGTTTCTATGGTGCACGGTGCACACCTGACGTGCATTTGTAATTGGGTCAAAAACGCATTGGAGTGCATTGTCCAATTTTAAATCTAGCTAAGGAGAATATTTTCTTTTTGCAGTTTAACCTTCAATTTGTTAGTTCCGCTGAAGATATCAGGCTAAGTTATGTATTTTTACGACACCGTTGTAAAGAAATTAAATAGAGTTTTAAGCTTGCAAAAGATGTAATGCATAGTTAAAATCTGTGAAATCAAATTTAGTGTAAATTGATAGGAGTAGGAGGCTTAGAAAAGGTCAGATGCTTTTGGCTTGGCTTGGAAACAGATCTGTTCTTTTTACGAACAATAATTAACTGAGAGTATCTGTATCTTTTTTTTTGTGTTGTTACAGATAGCTAGTGGGCATGCTGATGGAAGTATAAGAATATGGGATTGTGAAAGAGGGACCTGTGAAACGACTTTGAATGGGCATAAAGGGGCTACAACAGTTCTTCGGTTCAATGATACAGGATCATTACTTGCATCTGGTAGCAAGGACAATGACATTGTTTTATGGGATGTTATTGGTGAAGTTGGACTTTTCCGCCTACGTGGTCACCGTGATCAGGTCTTATTTTTTTAGGGCAACTTGTTTAAAATATCAACCTACTTTTCAATTCCCATTTTAGGTAATTTACCCTTTTCCAGGAAAATAGCAACTTCCTTTCATTTCAGGCAATTTTTTTTCCTCTTTCCGCAAAGTAGACACACAATAGATATTTTTTTTGCTTAAAATGAAGACATCAGAAGTGAATTGCCAGTAAGTTGGTTTAAACGGGAGTTGAACAGAAGTAGGTTGTCAATTATGCAATTTGTCTATTTAGAGGACTTTAAATACTTTCTTTGATGATCTTTATGGCTTTATGCTATTTATGCGATATGTAATCTAGAGTGTAACACTTTTTACTTGAATTTGCTTTTGAAATATAGGTTACCGATCTTGCTTTCTTGGATGCGGGAAAAAAACTTGTTAGTTCCTCAAAAGACAAATTTTTAAGGGTTTGGGATCTTGACACACAACATTGTACACAAATAATTGGTGGCCATCACAGTGAAATTTGGTCCATAGATGTAGACTCTGAGAAGAGGTATTTGGTCACTGGATCAGCAGATCAAGAGCTTCGATTTTATACCATAAAACACGAAATTACAGATACTCAATCTGTATCAAAAACTGGTCAAAGCGTCACAGACGGTAAAGATTCCCTTGTTGAAAACAAATGGGAAAGTTTGAAACTTTTTGGTGAAATTAACCGGCAAAGTAAAGATCGAGTTGCCACTTTGAGATTTAACAAATCTGGTAACCTTTTAGCCTGTCAAGTTGCAGGGAAGACAGTGGAGATATATCGGGTATTAGATGAAACTGAATCTAAACGTAAAGCAAAACGAAGACTTAATCGAAAAAAGGAGAAGAAAAGTTCTAAAATTGTTGAGGCCACAGAAAAAGAAAGCACAGATCATGATGATGGACAACTAACCATGGTTACCGTCCCTGATGTATTCAAGCTTTTGCAAACTATAAGAGCTAGCAAGAAGATATGTTCTATCTCCTTCTCTCCAGTAACTTCCAAGAACTCATTAGCTACTTTAGCTTTATCGTTGAATAATAACTTGCTTGAAGTGTATTCAATTGATAGCAATTCAACCACAAAAACAAGTGCTATTGAGCTTCAAGGGCATCGTTCTGATGTAAGAAGTGTCACACTTAGTTCTGACAGCACACTTTTGATGTCAACAAGTCATAACTCTGTTAAGATTTGGAACCCTAGTACTGGTTCTTGCCTTAGAACCATTGATTCTGGATATGGATTGTGTAGTTTGTTTGTTCCTGGTAATAAATATGCTGTTATAGGTACAAAAAGTGGCAATCTTGAAATTATTGATGTTAGAAGTGGTATTTCTGTTGAAACTGTAAAAGCTCATACGGGTTCGGTTCAATCAATCGTTCAGACACCAGATGGTGGTGGTTTTGTCACCGGAAGTACAGATCATGATGTTAAGTTTTGGGAGTATCAAACAACAAAAGTTTCTGGTCAGGTGTGTTTGTAATTTGGAAGCACAAAATTCCAGCAGTTTTTACTTGAGAAGGACTTTGTTTGATCATTTCATCAACTCTCTCTATTTTTTTGAGTTTTCAGGATTCTATGCATTTAACAGTGTCCAATGTGAGGACTTTACCAATGAATGATGATGTTATAGTGCTGGCTGTAAGCCCTGATGGGAAGCACATTGCGGCTGCTCTATTGGATTGCACTGTGAAGGTCAGGTCTATTATTTTGATATTTGGTTATTACATGATCACTTTTAGGCTGTGGATTGTGAATTGTAATAGACATTTTTAAATCTGTGAACATTAACCTTGATACTTTTGAATACACATGTCATGTTGAAAGGGCATTCTTGGAGTGCATTGAAATTAGCTAAACTTTAACGTTGTTTTGCAATTAATATATTACATTGATTAGTGTTTTTTGTTCTTGTTTTTGTGTGGCATTTCTTCATATGATTTTTGTGTTAGTTGCTAATTATCCAAGTTAACAATTTTCAGGTCTACTACATGGACACTTTCAAATTTTTTCTTACACTGTACGGTCACAAGCTGCCAGTGTTATGTATGGATATCTCATCTGATGGGGATCTTATTGTTACTGGTTCTGCTGACAAAAACATAAAAATTTGGGGCTTGGACTTTGGTGACTGTCACAAGTCCATATTTGCTCATGCTGATAGGTATATTCTTTATTGTAAAATACTAATTAATCTAACAAATCAATTTATGGAGAAATTTTAGTAGATGGTTTTTCGATATGGCAGTGTAACAGCAGTGAAATTTGTTCGCAATACCCATTACATGTTTAGCGTTGGGAAAGACCGCCTTGTAAAATACTGGGATGCTGATAAATTTGAGTTACTGTTAACTCTAGAAGGCCATCATGCTGAAGTTTGGTGTATCTCTATCAGCCATCGTGGTGATTTCCTTGTTACAGGGTCTCATGATCGATCCATACGGCGGTGGGATCGCACCGAAGAGCCATTTTTTCTTGAGGTATTTATTCTTACAATTTAGATTCTACAATTGCCAATTTTGACCAGTTTACTTATCAATGGGTTGAATCGGGTTGTGTTTGAACTCAATTGTGCGACAATCAAAAGACTTTATCCAAAAGGCGATCAGATCAAATGGGCATTTTTAAACTGTTCTTTTAGAAGATTCTATCTAGTATCTACTCTTTCAATCATATTGTAACATATGGACGTTTCAAAAAGTTGGAGAAATTAGATTTAGGTTGACTTTATTTCAGGAAGAGAAAGAGAAACGGTTGGAAGAGAGTTTCGAGGCTGATTTAGATAACTCTTTAGAAAACAGATATTTACCTCAACAAGAGCTTCCAGAAGAGGGGGCAGTAGCAGTAGCTGGTAAAAAGACGCAGGAAACTTTAACAGCAACTGACTCCATAATTGAAGCACTAGACATTGCAGCTGAAGAATTAAAACGGAAGGCTGAACATGAGGTCTGTATACTGCTACTTATGTATCATATATATATACATACGTGTACAAAATATTATTTATAAAAACTTAAATGATTTGCTAATCTCAGGAGGAAAAGAGGAGGGGAAAGGGTGCAGAGTTTCAGCCCAATATTATCATGCTGGGACTTTCTCCATCTGATTATATCCTTCGTGCAGTCTCAAAAGTTCATACCAATGATCTGGAGCAGACATTGCTGGTAAGATTATAAAATGGCATTGTATACAATTTAATGCCATTGTATGATGTAGGGCGCCTGATACCGGCCATAGAAAGTCTGAAAAGGGATGGTTTTATGCTTGGTAATGCTTGAAACGTCCAGTTTATTTTGTTATTTTTTTGTGTACCAGTCCGGCCCAAGTTTGGTTTAGGTCTGGCATATCCTGAAGCCCAAGAAACCACAAAAAAAAAAATCAAGACCCAGCCCTAAAAAGGCTTGAAAGCCTGGTTCTTAACCTCTTAGGCCCAAATGATTACATTGGGTAATTGGCTTGGGTTGCTATGTGGCATAGCCTTAAATTGTTCTCGAGTTATTGGTAATTATTTTTTAATAACTTTAAATAAAATGTATTATTTTTTAAATTAAAGTCTGTTTATGTAAATTTTGTTTTGATTTAAAACAGATTTTATGTTTATTTCTTATAGTTGTTTATTCGTATATACATCAAACATACAAGATCTAATATTTGCAAAAACAGCAAAAGTTCCAAAAAAGGACGGAGCCCGATAGAATTTGATTAGACCCAAAACTTTTAACCAAGGACAGATTTTTTTTAGGTTTGCCCTTTTTGCTTCATTTCAGGACCTGGCTTCTAGTCCCTAGCTTTGGCCTTTTTGCACATCTAGTTGTACATATGGAAGCTTTACTTTTTTATGCCAAGAAAAAAATAATTAAGTCCCTTGAATAACGATATGTTATCTTTGCAGGCTCTACCATTTGCAGATGCTTTAAAGCTCTTATCATGTTTAAAAGATTGGTCCTCAAATCTTGATAAGGTATGACATTAACTATGTGTAGCAACGAGCTTAAGCTTTTGTTTATTTAAATAGGATTATATAGGAAAAAGGAAGAAAAGCTTTGTTTGGTGAGCATTTTTTTGGAGCCTCTAAAAGCTTTTAGAAGCTAAAAGAAAGCTAGGAAAACTAATATTAATAAAAGCTTGAACTTGCGGCTCTAGCTACTTATGCCAATCACATCTATTATTTGCTTATTATGTTATGCTTATTAATATCCCTTTGATCTTACAATTTAGTATAGCAAACACGTGACAGTTTTGTGTATGACTAGGATCTTGTATACGGTCCCAATGGCAAGTATTAATAAAGAGCAAATGGAGTAACCAACTGAGTTGCTTGTACATAAAAGTAAATTTCATGAAGTTATCAACTTCAACAGTGCATTTCTAAAAAATCTGAATCATTGATAACTTGCGTTAGCAATTTGAATCCCTACGTTTTGTATTCCACTGTTGAATGTTGATATCGTGTTTAAATTATAAACTTTTCATGAATTTGTCTTATTATTAGACATTAGTCTTTGATATGAGTTGCAATGAAAAAGACTTTTCGAGTTTGATCTTTTGAGATCTTGATTCTCTTACAATTGTGTCTTACAGAAATGAAAATTATACGTAGTAAGATACTAAGATCTCAGTCATGGCAAGCTTGGCAATTATAACTCACTTTCGAGATCTTTTTCACACTACATGATTCTGTGAGTATCCATTCTGACAGTTTTTGCAACTTCAAATCTGCTGGCAGGTTGAGTTGGTTTGTAGGATTGCCACAGTGTTATTGCAGGTGCATCATAATCAGCTAGTTGCTACGACCAGTACCAGACCTCTTTTGGCTCTTCTTAGAGACATACTTCATGCTAGAGTTAAGGTAAAGTTAACATATTTCTAAGATGAAAACACGAAAGTAGCCATTTTTATGAGCGTGTTTTACCTCTATGGTCATGTCAGAACAATTTCCTACATATACCAATGACATACGCCAGTTTATAGTGACATACTCTTTCCCACGCATCATTTTTTTAATGAACATAATAGTACTTAAAACTTTAGTTACCTGACCTGAAAAAGTAATTACCTGAGCTTCATTTGCATATCATTTAATATGGGAGACAAAAGGACATTTTTGGGAAACTTGAATCTTAAGAGCAGATGCATGGATATCATAAGTGGACGAGAAAACATTTCTTATGTATACGGGTAAAAATAGCTACACGACCAAAGGGTCCTGTATGTCATGATTGTGTGAAGTTGTTCTGACATCATAGGTATAAAACACCCACAAAAAAAATACTGTTTTCTTGATTTTCTCTAAGTTTAGATGTACATAAAACTTTTGCTGTTTTATCGCCTTTATTAAAAGCAAAAAAAATCATTTTTTTGGCTTTCACTTGAACTAATTATATTGTTAAATCTTCAAAGCATCCATACATATGATTGAATTATTTTCCAGGAATGCAAGGATACTCTTGGATTCAATCTCGCAGCGATGGATCACCTCAAGGTTTGTTTTTTCCTGAAATATGTGATCACTGGTCACTATGTTCTTGTCAAGTGATCAAATATTGATAAAACTTTTTGTAATTAACTTTTTATAGCAATTGATGGCTTCAAAATCTGATGCACCGTTCCGAGATGCAAAAACCAAATTACTCGAAATACGGTCACAACAATCGAAACGTATTGAAGCGAGAGCAGACACGAAAGGCGAAAAGAGGAAGAAGAAGAAACAAAAGAAGGATGACGGACACGTGTGGTCTTGATTTCTGGCATATAAAATGTTACACAAACGTGTAAATGTTTTATTAATTGTATTTTTGTGTTCGGTGATGCTATGTTATACATTATGTTGGTCCAAATTTTGTAGCCGGAAAAGAGGTGCTGAAATGGTGAGATTATTTTGAGGACTATTTCAAAAAATGTTCTATAAAGCAGTTTTTTATCCTATGGGTCAATTGTAAGGTTTGTTTTCATCTTATATTTAAATCTTAGTTTTAAGTGAGATTTTAGTAGGCATGTTTGTTCTTTCATCACTTTGAATGTATGGCTATTAAACCAACTGATTTGAAACCGGAACTGAACCGGCTAGAAACTACTTGAACCCGGTAGCTATAGAACCTGCTTAAAGGAATGGTTATTGCAATAAAGTAATAACATCTTTAATGTGTCACTTATTTAAATTATTTAGAGAAGGTCGCTAAAAAACTATGTCTCAACTTGTAAAAATACACAAATACACAAAAGTTACTACACTGTTTTTTAAATATCAAAATTTCAATTTATATGTGCATTTTGTTAATTACACATAACAAACCTTCTTCAACTGACCATCAGTCCATCATAAGATTTTTTACTAATTACAACTAAAAAGGTTCATGATTTTTTTCCTTGTATAAACTTTTAAAAAGTTAATTCCATTTTTTTTTTCTTGAATATCTTAGTAGTTGATTGACTACAAAATATATATATATATATATAGTAATAAAAAAAAAAAAAATTTTATAGTTTATGCTTAAATGGCAAAATGACTTCATTTAGCTATAAGAATCTCAAAGAGCCACGCTTTTCTCTCCACCTCAGCATTTAGCAGCTAAATAGGTTCGATGGACGCTTTGTGGAAGAAGCCAAGCACGCTTTCAAGATGAAAAACGCCCCAGTTAGTGGTTTTGGGGCGTTTTTTTGGGTGTTTTTAGTGGGAATAAATGTCTCACTGCACATGGTCTAACAATTAAGAAGAGTGTTTAAAAGGTAAAAGCAAAAGCAAGGGAAATGATTACCGTAACACAAATAAAAATACCATTAATAGTCTACTTATTTAATTAATTTTTTAATTAACTATAAGGTTAATACCAAATTAGCCAATATAGCTTATTATTTTCGTTTTATTAAAATCCATCTACCTAATGTTATTAATATATTAAAGTTTTAATAATTTGTAAAAATACACAAACAAAAACCATAAACAGTTTTCTTTTATATAATTATTACTCTTCAAACTTGTCTAAAATGCATGCTATTTTGATCAGTTAAAAAGTGATTATTTTATTCCAAACAACTTATTAATAGTAGCGCAACTAGTGTTATAAGCCGATTAGAAATTCCTTAGATTATTTTCTCCAACGACTACAACTAAAACGCCGTCAAGATACGTTTTAAAAAAGACTAGAAGTGATATCAGGCTCACTTTATATATTCCCTTCTTAATTGACTTAAATATCTTTTTATGAAATTTTTTTATAAATCATGAATTATTAAATTTTTCTTAATTACGATGACAATCCAGACTCAACGACATGTCTCTTTACAACCCAGATATGTCTATAAACAGAATTTCAACCGTTAATCGTTAGTTTAACGCTCAAGGATAATATCAACCCGTTATATGTCTAAAAAACTCAATAACAACCCATATTTATAACCGTAAAACTTTATCACTCGTAAGATTTAAACCCGTGACTTTGCTAAAAAAATGTATGTAGTCTTGTAACAAAATCTCTCAGGGGCTAAACTCTGAATCATTAAGTGCTGAATGGTTAAGAGGTCTGAACCATTAAGAGACTCTATCAATGAGAGGGATGTTTGGGTAAAACTTCAGATGATAGTAAGTTTGATACATGCTCCATTCAGTTTCATTCAGCATCTTTTTATCTCTTAACCATTCAGCACTTAACTGAACCATTCAGATGTTTTTTTTTATAAAACAAACGCTCTGAATGCTGAATCTGAATGATTAAGCACTAAACTGAACCATTAAAAAGTAAAACAAACATCGGTCTTTTGTTATAATCCCAATGTTCATGCAAATGCAACCCTCTACAAATTGCAACAAGCATCGTTCAGTACACTCAACTTATTCTCTTCACCACCTGCCTTAATATTCCCACGCCATTTCTCATTCACCTGCACCTGCACCTGCACCTGCACCTGCACCTGCACCTGCACCTGCACCATTTCTCACTAAAAACACACTCTTTTTTTTGTCTATAAACACAACACACACAAACTTTTTCACTTTTGGTTCCAATTCATCCCACACATGGACTCAATTGACACCTCCGGTTGCCCAATCAACCCTTTGAAGAGAAATTTTCAAACCATGATTAATCATAACACTTCCGATCATCAACAACTCACACCGTAAGTCTTCCAATTTCTTCATTACATATGCCAAAATGTAAATTATTTTCATGTTTGTGTTTGATTCCCCCAATTAGTTTGATTATTTTCATTCATATTATTGTTGTTGTTGGATTTAGGTATCAGTTGGATGTGTTTAAAGCTGCTATGCTGCGAAATACAATAGCACATTTTGACAATGGTGATGGAAAAACAGCGGTGGCGGTTATGATCATCAAAGAAGTTGTACTTTCTGTTAGAAAACAACCAGCTGAAAAGAGATTGATCATAATCTTAGCCCCGACTCGTACTCTTGTTGAGCAGGTGTACTATGATTGTTTTGTTAGTTAGTTGTTCATTAGTATTTTTAGGGAAAACTTCGCCCGATTGTAGCTAACTAAAATCGCTCGACTTACACTAGGATTGGAATATCAGGTGAAAGTTTATTGACTTTAGAGGAACAAAAAGACGTCGAATGACTTTAGTGAGACACTTGAGAAACTTGGTTACTAGTGTGTAAAGTTACTTTTTATTAGTTATTAGAGTGTGCTTGGTTCAAGATATATTACAAAAAGTCAAAAAACAACTTTAAGGTCAAGTGGTGGTTAACTTTGTTGTGAATTTGTGACTTCATAGTTAAATTTTTCGTTGCAGCATTTCAATGTTGTTAACGAAAACACAGACCTTTCGGTTGATTTCTACCATGGAGGTAAAGAGACTGATGTTGATGGGAAGAAGGTTGATGAATGGGATGGTTCCGTTTGGGAACATGAAACCAACAAAAATCAAGTGAGTTTGTTTCTAGGATTTTCGTCTCTTGAAGATGTTTATGTGGAAGATTGGAAGTTCTATAATGAGTTACTTTTGTTCTCCGTGATTTTCTTTAGGTAATGGTTATGACACCTAAAATTTTGTTGGATGCCTTGAGGAATGCGTTTATGGACTTTGAAACGATATGCTTATTGATTATTGATGAGTGTCATCAAGCAAGTGGTAATCATCCTTGTGTAAGCATAATGAAGGTAATAATTAATCATCTAGCTTTTTAACTACATGCTGGATATATGTGATTGAATGCATGTTGTTGCGGGTTTTATTTTTTTCGTGAAGGAATTCTACTTCAAATCTGATAACAAGCCAAAGGTTTTTGGCATGACTGCATCCCTGGTGACTATGAAAGGTTAGGGTTTTAGTTCTTCTTTTAAATTTCTCTGTACTAAAAAACTTTTCAATAGATTATAACAATGCCAAGTTATGATCCATGTTGGCTCAACACTTGCATCTTACTATTTGACACTCAATATAGTTGCATTACAAGGATCATATTTAGCGATGTTGTGTGATAATGTGAGTAACAAGGCACACATGGATGATAGATATTAAGAATCCTAAAAAAATTGTTCAGTTTGTTTTGTAAAGTAAACAAACTGGCCACAGTTGGAGGTTTCTCTTGTTGGGCACGAAGAGTTGAAGAAAACTGTCTAAATCCTTTTTGAGCAAATGTTGTTCTTCAGATGACCCATTACCTTTTGAGCAAATATATTTTGATCTTGATTTTTGGCGAACACTTTTTAGAAGTTTATGCTAAATAACATATGATATGCATTCTTTAATATGATTTCTGCATTAGGTGTCTCTTCTGCTGGACATTGTGAAGCACGGATAACCGCACTTGAAAGTGTCTTCGATTCTCTGGTATATGTCATTCTACAGGTTTAACCCTTCAATTCAAAGTTACTTTGGAGTACAAAATTTGATGAAAAATGATGAATATGCAGGTTTATACAGTAGAAAGCAGGATAGAGCAGGAGGTTGTCCCGCCATCTGCTTCGGAGAGCAAATCTTCTAAAAATTCCAAAGAACCACCTTCTGGTGCAGGTAGAACACACTAATATGCTTTTAGTCAATTTTTTGTGCGTTTTGATGAAATCTGGTTTATTTTTAGGAACTACAAAGAGGAAAGAATTACATGGTATAATGCCGATTCGAGCACTATCTGGAACTTGTGGCACTAAACTTGATGATAGCGTGGATTTTTATGCTTATAAAATCAGTTTCATGTGTAGCGTTGTTGATGTAAAATATTCAAGTTTTGTTCTTTTGCTTGAATCAAAGCTTGATGATGATGTGGCCAATCATGAAATGAAGTTATACCTGGTCTCAAAGTTTGTAAATTGCAAAGTCTCTTCATGTGTGAAGTTGTGTCTTGATGCAGAACAGGTTTGACCAAAACTTTGTTAATTATCTTGTGTTTTATATCGGCTTCAATATAGCAGATTACCACCTGGCCTATACAGCGTCTATGTTGGTCCACATGTTGACAAATCTTTTTTTTGTGCTACGAGTGTGATTTACTATGTACGTTTGTTTGTTTCTTCTAATGAATTATTTTTTGGTCATACCAGGTTGCAAAAGGCAAATGCTTCCAAGAGTTATTCTTCAATGGAATATTTGCCAGCTTGTATGTCGGGTCCAAACATTCAGAAGTGCGAAGAGAGTTTTTACTAGATATCTACCAAAATTTGTGGAGCTCTTCATACATGTACTTTCTTTTGCCATTGGAGTCACTAGATCCGTTAAAAATTAACTGGAAAGCGATTGATTCATGTGTATCTGCGATTGAATTCATCAAAAAATCTTCCGTCTTAGGCGCCGAAAAACAGAGTGTTGATTCAATCATGACAGATTCTGAAAGTACCAGTATGATTCATTTTGCCAACAGGTCTGTTAACAAAGACGCTGTTGCAAATGTGGTAGTTTTGGCAATTCATACTGGAAAAATATACTCTGTTCTTGAGGTTCTGCAAGATCAAACTGCTCAAAGTCCTTTTGATGGAAATACTAAAAAATTTCCATCATTCACACATTATTTTAAACAGAAATACGAAATTAATCTAGTGTACCCAGGGCAAAACATGGTGCTACTTAAGCAAAGCCATAGGGCCCATAACCTTCTTGTGGACTTTAATGGAGAAGAAGGTTTGTTGAACCTTATGCTGTTGTTTAACAATAATTTGAGTTCTCTTTATCGGTGATTTACTTCTTGTTTTTTGAAGGTATTTTACATGGAAAAAAGATAAAGGCCGAAAGTTGTAAGGTGAATCCGGACAGACAGAGATATTATGCTCGTTTACCACCTGAACTTTTGGTTGTCATAGATGCAAGGATTGATGTTATTAAATCGATCTATCTGATGCCATCATTAATGCACCGACTTGAGTCATTAATGTTGGCTAGCCAGCTTCGTGAAGAGATCACTGGCCACATGACAGACATACACGTCTCAAGCTCATTGGTTAGTGCTTTAGCATGATTATTCATGTTCTTTTGACATCAGAAATCCTGTTATTTGGGTTGGACTTCTGAGTACAACACACACGATGGAAACTGCTTGTTTTCCTTTTAATGTAGTGATATGTCGTCTCATTTAGATTTTGGAAGCGATCACAACCCTTAGATGTAACGAAAGCTTTTCAATGGAGCGACTAGAGTTGCTTGGTGATTCAGTGCTCAAGTATACAGTAAGCTGTGATCTTTATCTTCGATATCCTAAGAAACATGAAGGACAGCTCGCTTCTGGGCGATCATGGCAAGTTTCTAATTCCACTTTGTATAATTTGGGAATCGGCCATCAGCTACAGGTAATGCTACGCAGGTTTTAGTCTATACATACTTTGCTTTACATTTTATGGATAAGTGTATAATATTAGTCCTTCCCATCTAGTTGAACTACCGTGTATTCAGTAACAGCCTTTGGTTGCTTCAACACTTGAACCTAGAGCCTAGAGGTGGCAAAATGGGCGGATTAGGTAATATGTCAAAAAGGCTAGTTTTTGGTATGAATGGAAACCGGCCAGGGTTATAAAAAGAAAGAAAAAATTGATGTCTCGTATATTAATGCATTAAGCGTATAATGAGTTGATCTCTTACAATGTATATATAGACAAGAACATAGCTGCTTGGAAGCTAGTTAAATGCTAATACTTAAAATTATGCCTAGATTAAGCTATACGTTAATTTCTTTGACTAACTAATGTTTGCATTTGATTACTAAAATATTTTTATATTAGTAAATCCTATGATGCTCTGAATGATTAATTTAAGATCTATTGTGCATTAGACAAACACTCTAGGTGACTTTTTAATCACATTGCCCCATTTGATCCATTTCATTTACTTAACTATTATACCTTTCATTTACTTAACTATTATACCTGTTACGTATGATACATAATCCAAATCAACTGATTCTTAAGTAAATGGATCAAAATCGCCATTTCCTTTACTTAACTACTATACTCTTAGGCATGCACTTAATTTTGATGATATTTGATCCTTGATGAATGATTCTGTATGGAGTTTGTTTACAGGGTTACATACGAGATATTGCATTTGATCCTACTCGCTGGACTGCACCAGGTCAGCTTCCATTCCGACCTTGCCCGTGTGATCATGGTGTTGAGACCATAGAGGTGCCT
Source organism: Tagetes erecta (assembly GCA_030867185.1). Classification (NCBI taxonomy): domain Eukaryota; kingdom Viridiplantae; phylum Streptophyta; class Magnoliopsida; order Asterales; family Asteraceae; genus Tagetes; species Tagetes erecta. The sequence continues at coordinate 4,970,708 of CM061488.1, read as the reverse complement.
ATCGATGCCAAATACCATACTGATGAACCGACAATATTGACTGGGAAATGCTGTGATAGGGGCCACAGATGGTTGGGCTCAAAGACCATATCGGACTGTGTTGAGGCCCTTATTGGAGCTTACTTTGTGGATGGTGGGTTGCCTGGTGCTCTTCACTGTATGAAATGGCTCGGTATAAGTTGTGAGCTCGACCCATCACGTGTCAATGAAGCCATCAAAATTGCTTCCCTACATACCTACACCCCAAAACTTGATGTTCTTCAAAGTTTAGAGTCAAAACTCGGTTATGAATTTGTGGTCAAAGGTTTGCTATTGGAAGCCATCACACATGCATCGAGTCAAGATCAAGGAGTCGGATACTCATACGAGGTAGATAATTTTTCACTCAGATTAATTTGTCCAATGCATTTTAGATTATTAGTTATTAATTATAGAATTAGGAACTGTTATCTCAAATGCTATTTATTTATTTATTTTGTACATATTTTTCTTGCAGAGGTTAGAATTTCTTGGTGACTCTGTATTGGACTTGCTTATCACGAGGCATCTCTTCAATAAGCACAATGATATTGATCCTGGAGAACTGACCGACTTACGTTCAGCATCTGTTAACAACGAAAATTTTGCATATGCTGCAGTAAGAAGAAACCTTCATCCATACCTCCAGTATCGTTCAGGCTATCTCCAAACGCAGATTTCAGATTATGTGAAGTTTGCTGCCACCTCATCTACGGATACAAACTCACTCCAGACCAAAAAAAGCCCAAAGGCACTTGGTGATCTAGTCGAGAGCATCGCAGGGGCGATATTACTTGACACAAAACTTGATCTTGAAGAAGTTTGGAGAGTCTTTGAGCTCTTATTAACTCCAATTGTGACACCAGAAAAACTCGAGCTTCCACCTTTACGGGAATTGATAGAATTCTGTGACTCGAAGGGCTATTTCTTCAAAACCATATATAGAAGCAATGGTGATGTTGTAATAGCAGAAATAAGGTTGCAGCTTGAAGATGCTTTATTGACTGCAGAGGGTACCGGCACCACCAAAAAAATCGCAAGGGGCCAAGCCGCTCTTAAATTGTTAAGCCAACTTGAGGTCCAGGTTCTATTTATTTGTATTTCTAACCTTATTTAATCTTTCACTCATGTTTCACACAATATACTTTTTTCACCAAAATGCCATTTTTTAGTCTTTTTTAAAGTTAATGAACACTCAAACGTCTGATCAGGCGATCAGCAAACCCGAATACTATTCTCTACAGCGTGTCTTTAACATTGTCATGTTGTTTTGTTTGCAGAAACAACGTCAAGGTATTAAAGATGGGGAAATCAGTAAAAACATCAAAGAAAGCGACACAACCCGATCAAAAGTTACTCTTTTTAATCCTCAGTCAGCTGTGGATACTTCAATTGTCAAAGAATGTTCAAAGGAAGAAGAAACGAATTCTAAAGCTGAAATCCCCGGTAACCCTCATGGAAACTTGTTTATATTCAGGACAAAACTTCACAATCTTTTTAAAATTTTTATCTTCATTTCAATGACAGTTTTAAAGTCAATTAACACGAAAAAGGGAGGACCAAGATCTACACTTTATGAGCTGTGCAAAAAAATGCAATGGCCAATGCCAATCTTGACTACATCAGAGCAAAAGTCAAAGTCAGTAAACATTTGATTCAATTTAAAAAAACTTTTCTTATTGTTTTATTCGATTTATAATATGTTGAATTGAATCATGATTTTGCAGAACTCTGATTGAAATTGGTGAAGGTGTGGATAAAAGAACAGCGTTTAACAGCTTCGAGACTCATATAAGTTTGACCATTCCCAACTATGGTGTTGTTGAACTTGTGGGCGAGCCGCGAGCAGATAAGAAGAGTTCTTTCGACTCTGCTGCTCTACTCATGCTGTATGAGCTTCAAAGGCTTGGAAAGCTCAAAATCGGGTAGAACGTCAACGTATATATAAATTGGCATGTAGAAAATTACCTTGTTGATGTCAAATGATCTTTTATATTTGTCTGCAAAAAGGCCAGTTTGAGAAACAAGAGATCATAGTCAAACAATTATCTTTGTAATTCATCATTAATGACCAAGCCAACTAGTTTTTTTTTTACTTGCACACCCACTAAAGCTATATCTCAATCCATTTTACCTACAATAAGAATAAGACTTTGAACACTCACAACTTGAGACTTACATATTGCGGAAGCATTTTTTTATAGAAAAGTTGTTGTTTATTGTAGATGAAGGTAGTTTATTTAGGGAATTAAGGAAAAATTAAGTAACTTAACAAATTAAGATAGTTTATTGCATGACTATCGTTTCCTTTGAATAGACATACAAAAGTAAATGATTAAGGACAATTGTCTTCTTTTCTGTTATGTAAGTATTTATGTAGTTTAATCAATGTACACATGATTAATGTGTTGAAAATTGAACTAGGGTCTATCAAAAGGTACCAAAGTACCCTTATATAACGTGCTGAAGTTTGAACGATGGTCCATCTCTTATAAAGTGTTTCCGGAAAACTAAATCACTTTATTCACAACATGAAGAAAAAAAGTATAAAATTGAACTTGTTTAGAAGATTAGACTATAAAAGTGTTTACACTTGACGTAACTAAAAAAAATAGATACGAGTGGCATTTTACATGTGACTAGGGCAAGTGTTGGATTGCCATAAAAGAATACACTATAAAAACATAAGGTAATAAACAAAACACGAAACTAGAAAACCATTTCTATTTTTTTTAACGACAACAATGAAATATTCATTGAAAAACTAGCAAAAGGCTAGCAAAACATACAAGTGAGAAGAGAAAAAACAACAACAACAGAATCAAATAAACAAAAAAAAGACAACATGATACTAATAAAGAATAACACCTATCAAAAACAACTTATACTTTTTAACGGACCGACGAACATACATGATTATCGACATACTTAAATATATGCTAAGATGCCAACGACAGTTTAATTAATTAAAACGAAAATCAAAGTGTGATCAAAATATACATTGTTAATAACAATAAAGAAACTATATATGAACTATTTGGGGTTCATGATGAACAAATATTGGCAAATTGAAACTTGACATTTGAATTGAAACACAAACAAACTTGTGTCGAATTTTTGCAGGGAGAAATAAACGATCCAATGTGACTATCAAAATCCTCTTTTTCTTCTTCTTCTTCTTCTTCCTCAAATAATAACCATCAACATTTATTTATAGGGTTTGATTGTATTTGTCTCGTTGACACTGCAAATGGCAGTTGAGGTGAAGGTGTATTATAGAAAGAGAAAGAAGGTGAAAACTCAACAAATTGATCACATACCTAAGTGTTTTCAGCTTCCTAGAAGCGCTTCTGCTACCAAACCACGTACTCAATTTTATCTCCCAATTTGCTCCTTTAAAGGTATTGTTTAGATCCTGTTTCTTTCGTTCAATTCAAACTCATTTGTTGGAGCTTGTGATTTGTTATATGAACCATTTGTGTTGGTTTGTGTATGATTTTGGATTGATTAATGCAAAACGTTTGGGGATTTTTACATGTGTGTTTGGATTAGGGTTTTTTTTTCATTTCTGTTTTGCCTGTTTACATGATACTGAACTGGTTGATGTTTATGTTTGTTTATCAAGTGAATTGCTATTTCTTTTGTAAAATTATGTTTTTGTTACAGCAGAGTTTATGGTACCTTTGTTTATACAAAGGCTATTTTCATAGTTTTGGTGAAGAAGTAACCATACTAGTTGCTTAAATGCTCACAATTAGAGGAGAATCGATGCGTTTGTGAGTTGTGATAAACAATGTATGTTGATACATCAAACGTATGATGATTGGTTGAATTGATAATAGTTCGATGATGTATAAAGATACAAGTACAAGATATAGTCATGAAAGAAGGTGTATGATGATTGGTTGAATTGATAATAGTGTTTTGTATGCTATTTGTGTTGGTTAACCTTTTTGTAGAGAACTGGTGAATGATTGGTATCTGAAGTGTTCGTGAACTCTTATTTTTATCTTTGTTCTGATTTTTTTTTTTCCTTTTGTAACTTCTGATCTTTTATGTAGAAGAAATAGAATTGGACCCACACATCAGCAAAGAGATCAAATCAAGTGTCATTGCTGGGTGTTCAGATAGGTCAAATGACACCATTAGGGGCATTGTTGACTCGTTTTCTACCGGATCCCGTGGGTCTCAAGATAGGAAACGAAAAGTACTGACAAACGGCATACAGTTGACACTTAAAGATGCTAAACTGTTTGGGAAAAGAACACATGTCCAACCTTGCAGTAACAGGTTAAACACATACATCTTTATATCATGTTGTTATGAAGGGCCGGGCTAGATTGTTTTTTGCAACAAATAAACTTGGGTGTGGGACAACAAATTTTATCTTTTTATGAATACTTCGTGTCTACAAAGTTTATATATCTCAGTAATAGTCTTATTTTTTTTGAAATACAATGTTTTATTAGGTTTCATGCATACTTTGACAGCTTAGTTACTCTTTTATTCATAAAAGTATGAATGTTTACATGCTTTTTGGTAATCTTTTTTTATGATACCTCAAAGTTTGCCTTTTCTATGTATGGGAACAGAAATAATGAAAATAGAGATGGTGCATTGGAGCTCACTCCTAGTAGATCACAACTGACAGAAAGCATGGAAGTATGCACAACTCCTGGAAGTGTTGTCTGGGCTAAAACAGATGAGAAGTATTGGTGGCCCGCAGAAGTAAGGAATATTGACCAATTTACCTGATTATAGTGGATCATACATAGTACAAAGTATTGTTGGGCTCTATATGTGAGAAGTTGTTTCTCTATGGACATCAATATTTTAAACAAAATTTATAAATGTTAAATCCCGGCCCCATTTCTGCAGATACTAACATATAAAACACTGATATAATTATATAAACATTGCTTATGAAGCAAAGCCACATGTCATTTCAATGGACGCTACTTGATATTTTTACAGCTCTCAATAAACAACCCAACTTCCCTAGATATAGTAACACAAGATACGAACATGCATGCCCACCTTTTGTATGTGTGGAGACTAAAAAGCAACTTGTGTTTGTGTTGTTAATGGTATCCGATTTGATTCCTGTTTGCAGATTTTGGGTGGGAGATCAAATCAAGGGCAATTTGTTTTAGTGCGTCACTTTGGTAAGCAAGGCAGGTAATGAATACTTATTATTCTCTAGTTTTTTTTATATCGGATGTATAAAGATTATTTAAGATTCTATTTCTTATCTAATTATATGGACTGAATATACCTTGTCTCATTTTGCAGTGTTTGGGTTGATCCTGCTATAGACCTTTCACCATTCGAGGAAGTGAGTATAGATTACATTACATAGACACATAGTTGTGTCCTTTAACTATTTCATTATTTATTTACAAATATGTAATCTTTATAAGTTTATTTGTTGCACTTATTATACACGTTTAATACTTGTTATGAATACCCTCTTTATGCACATGTAGTGTTTTGAAGAACGGAGGTGTAATCAGGGTGAAGAGTTTCAAAATGCTTTGAAACAGGTAATAAGATCTTTTACTTTGCATTTTAGGCTGTTCTCTTTCACATTACTCTAAACTTCTTTTTAATAAAATGCTCTATTTTATTGCAATTTTTTGAAAATGCAGGCATTGCACTATAAGGAAAATCGTAGATCGTCTAAGGATTTATTTGATTCTCCCGAAGGGGCTGATGCTATAAATCACCTTGCTCAATCACATGGTATGTTCTCGTTTCTTTGTTAATTACAAAAATGGAGACATGAGGTATATCAAATTATGAAACTGAAAATGGGAGATGCATTAAAGTAAATCATGTCTCGTGCCTATGATAGAAAGGAGACAATGTGATGATGGAACATACTAGTTTTCGTTAAAAAGACATCTGTTGTATTATTTATATTTATGATATATGTTTTCCTGGTAAAAAAATACTTGTTTTTGTCTGCTATATGTTAGCTTCACCCTAAGCGGTTTTGGCTAAACCTATAAGTAACTCATCTAATTGATATATTCTTTAGTTTTATTCTTTATTTGTATATAAGTACCCCCTTCTTTCACTTGAAGCCTGTATAGTTCCATGTTCACCATGCCTCCAATTTTATGAATTTTTCCACCACCGATGATACAACAAAGAATCTTGTTCTCCAAGTCTCCAATATCAGTAACATCAATAAGTGGCTGTTGTGATAAACTGACAACAGACAAATAAGTAATGCTAACTGTTAAAGTGTTAAGTATATTATTACTTATTAATAGAGTTTGGATATGTTAGCTCACGGGCCAGTTATGTTTCTCGAAGGTTTCTAGTCTATATTCTTATATGTATTGTAATTCTCAACAGTCGGTAATATTATTAATACCACTCTCTTTTACCCTAACCTAAAAGTTTTATAAAAGAAGACAGGCTCTAATCATTATATTGTTTTCAACATCTTATACTCATTTTGTGCTCATTCAGAAAGGGACAACTCATCAAGTTCAAGTAGAGCAAGGAGCAAACGTGAAAGAAAGCCAAAAGTTCATTTCGATGTGAGTTAATGGGATGCACCGTATACATTTTTCTTCTAATTTCTCTAATATTATATATGAGGTGGCCATTTCGGCCTATTTACTTTAGTACTTATTGGGTTGACCCAGGATATATTTATATCTATACAAGATCAAACAAGTAAAGGAAACTAAATTAGTTTTATAAAAACATGTCAAATGAGTCAAAAGGATGAAAGTCACCTGGAAGTGTGTTTTAAAGGCATAAAACCTTGTAAATCATTTTCTCAACAGAGCCATATTGTTGTTGAAATAGTATAATCTTTACTAGTTATCTATGAAGTTTATTACTTTGGATAAAAAGTGTTTGGGGTCAACCATATTAAAAGTTGCCTGTTTTAATCCGAATATATTTCTACCAACTGTTATAAATCAAGACTCTTTTATATAAATATAGGAGGTAAGCTGCCAGTTGCATACATCAAGGAAAGTGCGTAGATTCAAAATAATGCGCTCTCTTGGACTTGCTGCGCCAGTGGGATCTCCTTTTAACTCCTCGTAAATGAGTCACAGGAACACGCTCCAAAGAGTTATGATCAGTACTTTTCGAAGCATTTTTTACGTACAATTCTGTTTCTTGTTGAGTTGAGAATAGGAATAAAAGCTCTTTATCTCACTTAGCATGAACAAAAGTATACAGAACATGTAGTATGTAATATGTATAGTTCTGCATATTTTACACACATTGAGCATTTAGGTCTGTATTGAATGTTCGCAAGTTGAATGCACAAGGTATGTTTGGCTGAATATGTTTATGATGTTTTTTATTCTTTTATTTTACAATAAGAACACGTCTGAAAATTCATGAGACGTATCATATTAAACAACATAATGATTGTATAGTGATTATTACTATCTTTAAAAGCCTATGTATTATATGAGTTAAAAAACTATTTTCACCCCTATGTTTTTACCCGCGTATAACTCTATGGACGTAACATATTGCTATCAAATTTAACATTTTCATCTACATTTGAACATCTAATAATTTTTTTTTAATATTTTTCATAAGCTTTGTTTTGAATGTGATTATAGAACTAAAATGAATTATTTTTATGTAAAAATTGACAGTTTTTTGAACTTTTATTTAGTTGTTTTAGGTGTGATTCTAGGGTTAAACTGGTGTAGTATTTATTGTTGTTCGGTAATCAAAATAACACGAGTTTCAAAATAAGTTCAGGCTTAATTAACTTTAAAAGTAACATACTTAAAAAAAACACCAGATAAAAAAGGACGTGTACAATTTGATTAAACAAAATAAGTTCGGGTTTAATGCTTGATTAAACAAAATAAGTTTGTGTTTCAACGTTCGATTAAACATAATAAGTTCAGGTTTCAACGTTTGGTTAAACAAAAATAAGTTTGAACTTTAAAGTTTGATTAAACATAATAAGTTCATATTTTATTATCTTGAAAAACTATAAAATAATAAAATAGAGTAGATTAAAGGACATAAATGAATTTACTTTAAAAATAATAATAATAAATAAAGAACACATTCCATTTTTTATCCTTTACGTTTATATCTTTTTTCACCAATGGTCTTTTTTTACCAAACTTTTCACCAAACATCCTCTATGTTTATAAAATGTTACAAACTTAGTTATTTACTCTAATCTCTGTTAAAAAATCCCGTTAAAATGTGTCACGTGCGGATCATGTGAGCGCAAACCTGTCTTTTTTCAACCTTTTTACAACTTGTTTTTGATATAAGTTGGGGTTTTAATCAAAACATAAGTTGTAAATGGGTTTAAAAAATACAAATTTGTTCTCACACGATTTGTATGTGAAACACTTTTAAGTAGTTAGAGTAAAAGACCAACAATGTAATGTTTTTAAACATAAAAAACATTTGGTGAAAAGTTAAGCAATGAAATGACAACTGAACAAATAATGAAAAAATGTGTAAACTTAAAGGATGAAAAATGTAATTTGTTAATAAATAAATATAAAACGATATATATAACCTCATACGCAGAGTACATCAGCCACAAGACAGACTCTAACATATTGCAACATATGTTTTTAAGATTGCAATCATACGATGCGTATAAATTTATACAACCCTTTATACGCTGTGTATAAGAGTCGCATAGCCTAATCTCAGATATAATAAAATTAATAAAAGCCGGGAATAAATAAAAACAGCATTTTTTTTTGATAGTGAAAGGAGAAAGTTAGTTTTTATTTATGATTTGTGGCACCTGTCAATTACACATCACGGCATCACACGCTGTCATTGTTATCGTGTACTTCCTCCTGCGATCTATTTTCTCCACCTTTTTTCTTCTTCGTTTTTGTTCTTAATCGAATGCACTAATGGCAGCAAGTTCTGGAAACTCAATTCCTGCTCCCGGTACTTATCCAATTCTCTCAATTTTTCTTTTCGAAATCATCTCATGTTTCTATATACGATTTGCAGAAGCGATCCAGGTTTTGGTTTCATCTCTCGCCGATGAATCGCCAATGGTTAAACACGCATCTATGGCGTCTCTTAAATCTCTCGCTCCACTGTAAGCATATGTCTATACGTATGTTCATGTTTCGTGCTTAATTGATTTCGTTTATTGAATTTTTGAAATTGTTAATGGAAATTGCATTGCAGGAATCCACTTCTAGTTCTTGACTGTTGCTTAACAGTTTCTCGTGGCGGTCGTCGGGTAGTTATAACTTATATCATCAATTCATCATGATTGTTGTAGTTTGTAGCCTCTCACTCTCCATTCACAATTTCAGTGTCTAGCTCAATAGGTTTATTTCAAAATTTTGAAACCTGATTATAAACAGTTTTGTGAAGTGGATCATAATTGTGTAATGGAGGTATATGTGTTACACATGTAATCAGAAAATAGACAGTTTGAATATATTTTTATTGTTATTGACAGAGGTTTGGGAATATTGCTGGTGTGTTTCAAGTAATGTCGATTGCAATTGGTGCGTTAGATGAAGGGGAAGTGGATACGGCTTATATGGAAAAACTTGCCAAACTTGCTACTGCTGAGATAATTTCATCAAAGGTTATTTTCGGTTGTGTCTTTCTGTTTTTGCGTCTGCTGACTGATAGTTAACAGTAACATGTTTAGTAAAACAATGCTTATAAATAGTAGGTTTAGTTTGCATGTTGTATATACTAATAGCTTTGTATTTTTGCAAAGTTTTATACTTTTATATTAACACACACAAGCACTTGGTTTTAGTGGTTTCTGTTTTGAATTAGGAAGTGGCGTCCATTAGATTGAGCCATGTTTTGAGATGTTTATCATATCTTTGGATATGCTTGTAGGAAATAAAAGCTGATTGGCAAAGAGCTGCTTCTTCTCTACTTGTTGCAATCGGTTCTCATTTACCAGACCTGGTAAGTGCTTATGCTCTTGTAGTTCACTGACAAGGTTGAAGCTTTCTAAGTGGTGGGCAGCATATTAATGTTTACTAACTACTATGGCATGCAGGGTATTTGTGTAAACACACTTTATAGGGTAGAACCGAGTAGGGAATGAATCATATTTTGTGGAACTGAATGCCTTTATAAGTTTAACTTGTGCCTTTATCTGGTTATTCCTTGAAACAAAACCATAGGGAAAACTTTGAAGACCTTTTTTATGGGGTTCAAGCAGCAAAAACAACCAGGATTTACATATGATACTATGATGACAGTTTCGCTTTAAGTTAGGGTCTACCTTTTGCAAATTTAGAAACTGGGAAAATTTGAATTTATATTATAAGTTGGGAGTCTATGTTTTGAAGTTTATAAAGCTCCTGCATTGCTGTTTCGAAATTGAATTCAAGTATTTGTTTCCTGCATCTCAATTTTAGTTTTATTATACTGTTTTGGAACTGCATATCAGAAACTGTTTTTTTTCATGATTAGTTTAGACATTTTTTAACAATTCCAAGTTCCAACAAATTACACGCCTAGTTAACTGTATTTCGTAGGTGGTTGTTATGTGCTTTTGCTCAGAATGCTTAGACAAGTGTTAATAGAATTCGACTAGGTTAGTAGTTGGCTAACAGTAGTTCAACATTAGACGGAGAGCACCCTAACTAAATCCAATGCTAGACATCGTTCCTCACAGAGTCACAGCTAATGGTAAATAAGTATTGTGAACATATTGCTGCCTTTTAAGTACCCTTATCTATATAATAACCAAATTGATGAATATGATATGGATGAAATAAACCATACAATCTTAATCAGTAGACTTCACATGTGCAAATCAAGCATACAGCTACAGATATCATTTCACTAATCAAATGATTGTAAGTGTAGATACCAATATTATCTCCAACATCATCCCCTTGTGGCAAAATGTAACACAACAAAGTTCTTGAACTTTAATCATCTTTTTCTAAACAGACTGGAAACAAACAATATGAATATTATTATTCTTTCATATCTTTCTTTGTTCCACAATGGTGGTTAATTTTTGGGCTTTTTTATTCACTTTCATTGCAGATGATGGAAGAATTATATCTTCACCTATCTGCACAGAACTCAGCTCTTCCGGCAATGGTCCAAATACTTGCGGACTTTGCTACTTCTGATGGTTAGTTCTCTGTCTCATCTACTCACATTGTAGATGATGGAATATCTTTCTATTTTGTTTTTGGGTGATAAAAAAAGTTAAGGTCTGAAACTGAAATGAACATTAATTTGAAGCTCTTCAGTTTACTCCGAGACTTAAAGGTGTGCTTTCTCGAGTTCTTCCCATTCTTGGGACTGTTAGAGATCAGCATCGACCAATTTTTGCAAATGGTATGTTGACAGAACCTCATTTTACCTCATTTTCATGTACATACACGTACTTCTAATCAATCAACGGTTTTTTTTCCCTTTTTCTTTTTCCAGCATTCAAGTGTTGGTGTCAAGCCTGTTGGCAATATGGTGTTGAGTTCCCTCTTTCATCAATTCTTGATAGTGATGTCACGTGAGTAATTATATTGCTCGTCAGCAGCTTTTGATTGTATGATATTAACACATTGTTTTCTTTCTTCCTGAAACTGACATGCTTAAGTGTAGGTCATTTCTAAACTCTGCCTTTGAACTTTTATTGCAAAATTGGGCAACTTCACGAGATCTCAAGGTTTGCAGTCATGAAACTTGAAACGGTGCTTTTATTGCAAAGTTATTGTTTGACTATGGCATGAGATATGCCATTGTGTATACAATAGAAACTGATATATAATTCAATGGTCTATAAAGTATAATCCAACATTGATGATCATGGTCTTATGATATTTTTCGGTGCTGAACTGGAATTATTTTACATGCGTGGGTATTATTTTCAAGCTAATATAACTTGTGCCTCAGGTTCGCACATCTGCTGTTGAAGCATTGGGTCAATTGGTTGGTCTTGTCACAAGAACATTGTTGAAGGCTGCTTTACCAAAATTTGTTCCAACTATATTGGAGTTGTAAGATACTACGATCATTTGTGTTGCTTTTTTTTTGTCTACTATGTAATCAAACCATTATATGTATTCGTGCTTGCTTGCACGCGGGGATATTGATGAATCCAAATTTTCTTCTATGTTCTGCAGGTATAAAAGAGACCATAATACTGCCTTTTTGGCTACATGTAGCCTTCACAATCTATTGAACGCATCCTTACTATCTGAAAAGGGTTCTCCTTTGCTTGATTTTGAGGTTTGTTATACTACTTAATTTCTAATGGTGTTTTTGTTAGGCACCAAATCTTTGTTTTTGCCTTCTGTGATTGTAGAGATATTTCTGACTGGCTAATTGTTCAACAATGATGGTTATATGCTGAATTTTCAGGATCTCACAGTTATTTTGTCGACGCTTCTTCCGGTTGTATGTAGTTATACTGACATTAAAGACTGTACATATTTCTCAGTAGGCCTCAAGGTGATTTTTTTCAAAGTTATTATACAAATTCAATATCAAATGGTTTTACACCATGATTGATTGGTGTTTGTTCCAATATTTATTTGTAACTGTCTTGATTGTCTATTGTAGACATATAATGAAGTTCAACATTGCTTTTTCACTGTTGGGTTGGTGTATCCTGAGGAATTGTTCAGTTTTCTTGTAAATGTAAGTCCTATGATTTTAGCTTGATATTATTTATTGTAATACTGATTTATGCTAAACCAACATATCTCTTCCTTAACAGAAATCCAAGTTGAAAGAAGATCAAATGACTTTTGGTGCTCTTTGTGTCATTAAGCATCTTTTGCCCAGGTATACATGCGTGTAAACTGTAAAGTACATAAACTTTCAAAAAATGCAGTACAAATACGAATTCAAAAAGTACGACGCATCATTTTTATGTTTACTTTTCGCCCCATTTAATGGATGTTTATTGCAAGGTTATCCGAACCATGGCATAATAAAAGAGCGGCACTCATAGAAGCCATTACATTATTGTTAGAGGATCTAAATTTAGGGGTTTGTAAAGCACTTGCAGAGGTATGCTTTTAATCCTTTTTAGCTGACTTATGGGGTTGTTAGTTTAGATTATGCCATATGAAATATTGGAAAATTCATGTGTTTGACCATGAGCCCTTTAACTATGAGTAACTAAGGCAGTTAACTAAACATAAACTATGGGGACTAAATCTGCTTTTAATTAATATATACATCGCTAATATTACACAATTAATATGGTCTAATAGTTTAAATATAACTTCAATTGTTTCCATTTTCAGCTAATTGTCGTTATGGCTTCCCATTGTTATTTGGTTGGTCCTTCTGGTGAGCTGTTTGTTGAATACCTTGTACGACATTGTGCCATGTCAGATCAAGAAATAAATGAGCTTGTGACCTCAAGGGACTCATTTACACCCACCAATCTTTATTATTCATTTCAACAAAAGCGAGCGGAGGTTTGTATCTTGTATATTAGACCATATATATGCTGTTGTTAACTGTGACCAAGTGTGTTCATGTGTTACATTTTTCTTGTAGGCAAAAATTGGGTCTGTTCGGCCAACAGAGTTAAGGGCAATATGTGAAAAAGGTCTCATTTTAATAACCATAACTATTCCTGAAATGGAGGTAAATAAAGTTGAATTTTGATCAAATTTTTAGTTTTTCTCACTTCATTATGATGTCTTGCAATTGTTTTCCTTAATTATGAAAATATTTTGTTGGGTTTCACATCTGTATGAATTTGCTCTTTCGTTAAAAAGAAGAGTTCTGAATCGAAAGCTGACAACAACTTATATGTAAATACTGAATATGCAGCATGTTCTTTGGCCATTCATGTTGAAGATGATCATACCTCGTTTATACACCGGTGCAGTTGCCACGGTAATGTTGATTTGATTTTTTTTATCTAACTATATGAACAAGGTCTGGGTTTATTATAAGAACTTTCTTTATTGATATTATTTACATATTACTCAGTTAGATGAATTATTTTGACATTCTGTAATAATAAAGTCATTATACAGGTTTGCAGATGTATATCAGATATGTGCAGGCATAGATCTATTCATAATGATAGGATGATTCGTGAATGTAGAACTCGTGTTGATATTCCACGTCCTGAGGTGCCTTTTGATTGTACTTATATACAGTCTTTTACGCTTTCTTCGGTGCATAGAATCAACTCATAGTGATCTATTTAAATGCACTGTAGGAGCTTTTTGCACGCTTGGTGGTGCTTCTTCACAATCCTCTTGCAAGGGAGCAATTGGCTACTCAAATTTTGACAGTAAGTCATTTATTGCCACTAATAGCTAGCCATGTCTAAATAAGCTTGACATGGGGTATGCAGCATACTGCCAAATTTGCTGTAGCTTTTGTTTGTTTGACAAAAACAGGTCTAACTCTAGCTGAGACGTTTAAAGTAACAAAAAGGATGCGCGTAAGAACCCAAATGTTCAAACAATACATTAAGGATGGAAGCATCTTTGTCTTTATTAGGAAATCTTGCTTGTTTTGGCTGTACTAAAAATAGCTTATCCTTTTTGTATATATTTTCCCAATTTCAATGCTAAAGCGTTTCATCCAAACTAGGTTTTTTTTTCTTTCAAAAATAAAAGCTAAAGCTCCTAAAATTGTGTGGCAAACGTAAGTATTACTTCAAATTTTGACAGAAGCATTAACCTTTCTTCTGCTTGGTACTTGCAGGTACTATGTTACTTGGCGTCTCTATTTCCAAAAAATATAAACTTGTTTTGGCAAGATGAGGTATTGAGGTTATGTATTCTTTTATAATCTGTTAGTGTGCTTATCATAATTTAGGGTTCCCCTCAGCTATACTGCTATGACTTTTTTTTTAACCTTAGAATTCACACCTTATTATAGTTAAAACATATGCTTCCGAAATCATTTTGTTTAACATGCTTATTATGTTTTAGATCTAGTCTAATTATTATTTGCCATATGGTTGATTATTATATGCTTTTCCTAACGCTAACCAATATATTGTTTTGGTAAGCTCTAGATTCCAAAAATGAAAGCATATATCAGCGACACAGAAGACCTTAAACAAGACCTATCTTATCAAGAGACATGGGATGATATGATAATCAATGTACATGTTATTGAATTCCCTGTTATTTCATATAAGAAGAAGCATTATTGATATCTTATAAACATGATAGTTTGGAATATCATTTCATTTGTTAAAAACGCATTATTTTCCTATTGCAGTTTCTGGCTGAAACATTGGATGTTGTTCAAGATACCGATTGGGTAATTTCTTTAGGAAATGCATTTGCAAAACAATATGAACTTTATACTTCTGATGATGAGCACTCTGCACTGCTTCACCGGTATGAACATATTTGCATATGCGTTTTTGCATTTTCTTATCTTGTTGACTTTTTCTACTTAATTATCTTCTGTTATCAATTGAAAGTCTTGAAATATATTGACATTTTTTTTACTTCTAGATGTCTTGGGATACTTCTTCAGAAAGTTGATAACAGGACTTATGTTCGTGATAAGATTGACTGGATGTACAAGCAATCAAATATTACCATTCCTGAAAATCGGCTTGGTTTGGCCAAAGCCATGGGATTGGTATGTATAGTGCATATATTCCTAGTAATAAAGTTATTTAAACACAAATATACAATTGATTACCAGTCGCTGTAAAGTTACTTTTAATGCTGTATACAAGGGGGCAACATTACTGATATCTTATACACATGATTGTATTGGAAAATCATTTCATTTGTAAGTTGCTGATAGAAATTCCTTGCAGGTTGCAGCATCACACTTGGATACTGTTTTGGATAAGCTTAAAGAGATTCTGGACAACATTGGGGAAAGTTTTTTCCAGAGGTAATATATGCTAATTAGATTATCTATCTTCAGGAGACTGAAAAGTGCTAGAATTGTTAACTATTTATTATCATTGATCTTACATTGTGAGATTGTTTGAATTGCAGATTTCTATCATTCTTCTCAGATAAAAGTAAGATAAAAGATTCTGATGATATTCATGCTGCATTGGCTCTAATGTATGGATATGCTGCAAGATATGCTCCATCAACTGTAATTGAAGCCAGAATAGATGCACTTGTTGTAAGCTTCATTATTTTTTGGTTCAGTTTTAAGTCTCCCTTGTGCAACATGCCATTGACTCGTAACCCTTTCTAATATGGAGTTTTCTGTATAATATAACATGCCGTTGACTTGTAATCGCTTTCTTCAGGGCACTAATATGCTGTCTCATCTTCTAATTGTACGCCACCCTAGTGCGAAGCAAGCTGTTATCACTGCTATTGACTTATTAGGTTGGTCAGACTGTTACAAATTTGTGATTGGGTGAAGTTTCATTAGCATATGGTGAACCGTCATTTTCATTTCTATATATGCTATGATAAGATGCTCTAATCATTATGAGTGACGCTCATATCTTGCAATGCAGATTATAAACGCAAGTCCATATTTTATACTGCTTAAGCTGTGGTTTTTAGTGCTCTATATTTTTGTTTTATCTTTTCTATGTTTTAAATATTTCAGTTAATTCTTTTAATCTACAAAATCTTGTTCTTTCCAAGCATAAAATGTTTCAAGTGGTAATTGGCTTTTATTGAAGTACAAATATTTGTTGGTGATGCAGGGCTTGCTGTCATTAATGCTGCTGAAAGTGGTATATCATTCCCATTGAAAAAAAGAGACCAATTGCTTGACTACATATTAACTCTAATGCGTCGACATGATGAAGAAGGCTTTTCTGATTTGAGTGTTGAGTTATTACGCACACAGGTTTCTAACTCCCTTCATAGATTCATTTATTTGTAACTAGTCCTTAAAGACTTGAAGACAAATTGTTACATGTTTATTTATTTTTATTTATTTTCATGTATTTTAGGCCCTTGCTTTAAGTGCTTGCACTACTTTAGTATCTGTGGATCCAAAGTTGACAAATGAAATGCGCAACATTGTCATGAAGGTGCAAGTTTTAACTGTGCTAACTGTTTACTCTATTCAGTCCTATGAATTTCTCCTTTTTTATTTTGTTAAATATGTATTTTATTTGACAGGCTACCTTAGGTTTCTTTGCTTTGCCAAATGACCCTGCTGATGCTATAGATCCTCTTATTCACAATCTTATTACTCTTTTATGTGCAATTCTTCGCACGAGGTACTCCCCTCACTGTCAACAATTCCTTATTTCTCAATGTGAAGCATATTATGAAAATTTATTTATATACCACATTTACATATATATTTGATTTATGCTGTTCAGTGGGGAGGACGGGAGAAGCCGTGCAGAGCAGCTGTTTCATATCTTGAAACTGATGGATCAATACGTTTCTTCACCTCTTGACTATCAGAGGAAAAGAGGATGTCTTGCAGTTTATGAGATGCTGCTAAAATTTCGAGCCCTTTGTGTCACTGGTTACTGCACTCTTGGCTGTCAGGGAAGTTGCCAGCACATCAAACAAGTGGATCGCACCTCACGTATTAATGTTGCAAGTTTGCCATGTGAGTTAATCTTAAGCTATCACATTGCAAGATGAACAACTCAGGCTGGTTGGGTAGCATGTCAAAATGGGGATTCTAGTTGGAACATATAACTTTCAGTATGGACTGATATCAGGTTGACCCAATAAACACGTTTTCAAATTAATTCAGTCTTAAGAAATAATTAATATGTCAAATACATATTTTTTACAAATAAAATGGGGTTTTATGCATTCAAAATATTTTTTGGGTGACATTCGACCTGTATGACCCTTTTCCTCCATTTTTTTACCCGGCATAGCCCGAATGGGGATTGTAGTTGGAACATATAACTTTCTGTAGGGACTGATACAGGCTGGATCAGGTTGACCCAATAAACATGTTTTCAAATTAATTCAGTCTTAAGAAATAATTATATGTCAAATACGTATTTTTTTGGGTGACATTCGACCTGTATGACCCTTTTCCTCCAATTTTTATTTTATTTTACCCGGCATAGCCTGAATCGACCAAGTCTTAAGTAACTGGTCTGAATTCTACCACCTTTAGTTTTTGCAATGTTTTGTAAATCATTTGTGCTTGTGCTTCTATGGCCAGCTGCATTTCTTTTGCCAAGTCGTGACGCCTTATATTTGGGTGATAGAGTCATAGCATACCTTCCACGTTGTGCAGATACAAATTCTGAAGTCAGAAAGCTTTCTGCACAGGTCACTATTTTTTTATAAAGTTTAAAGGATTAAGCTGATGAAAGTTTACGTTGCACATTTATGCATGTGAGAATAATTTTTTAGTCTGTTCTTTTACCTTTCTTTACTCCATGCAGATTTTAGACCAATTTTTTGATATATCTCTGTCTCTTCCGAAGCCTGTAGCTTCTAGTTTTAGCACACCTATTGAATCTTCCTACGCTGCTTTGTCATCTCTTGAGGATGTTATAGCCATATTAAGAAGAGTAAGCTAATATAGTTCTTAAAACTGAAAAAGGTTTCCTTTTCCTTTTTGCATAAATTTATCTTTTTTATTTGTATGCTGGCCTTCTTTTGCTGCAAACTTGAGTTGTTCAACGATGGTTTTGTGTCCCGTTTGGCTCATTTCGTAGCGTGTAAATTCTACAGTATATACAAATCTAACATTCTTATATACAAATTTAACATTTTATTTCTGTAAAAGTTAATATTTTTGAAAGCAAGGTTTAGACCTTTAAAATGACTGAATTGGGAGACAAAACATTTTTTGATGGCACAAAATGTAGAAAAAAAAAGAGAAGTACAAATACTAAAACAGGAACAATGACAAGTATGTTGGTATATTATGCAAAAAGACAGAAAAAATCTCCAGTAATCACTTCTTCTGTGTTCTGACTTACTTTGTATGATTAGGACACATCTATTGATCCTTCTGAAGTATTTAACCGGGTCATTTCATCTGTTTGTATTCTGTTGACAAAAGACGAGGTAAGACTACACACACACATCAATGTGTGTGAACTCTGGTTTTAAATATAACTATGAAAGTAACTTCTGTCACCTTGTATTTATTGTTCTTGGTAATTTAATGCAGCTGGTGGCCACACTTTGTAACTGTTCTGTAGCTATATGTGACAAGGTTAAACCGTCAGCAGAAGGTGGTATACAGGCAGTCATTGAGTTTGTTACCAAAAGGGGAAACGAGCTGAACGAGACTGATATATCAAGGTCATTAATGTCATTGTTGTGGAGCTTTTAATATGTGTTTTTATTTTTGTATGGTTATTTACATGGAAAATTTTTGTTTCTCTACAGAACGGCCCAGTCTTTGCTTTCTGCTGCAGTTCACGTGTCTGACAAGTATTTACGCCATGAAACACTTGTTGCTGTATCCTTTTTCTCATGCAACAATCGTCACTATTACAGATTTGGGACTAAGGCATTGATCTGCGTTTTGAAAGTGGTTGTGATGTTGAATAATGAAAACTAGATACATAAATTTAGTAAATTGAGCAGAGAATTAGATAATGGACTGATTATGGTTATTGAAGATATTGTTAGATAATGGACTGAAAGTGACATTTTTTCAAATATAAAGCAGAATTTGCTGGTGAATTTGTCAAAAAAGGCTCCTACCTTAGGTTAAAATAAGGGGTAAATAAGTAGTTCTGTTTTATCCTTGGATAAGGTTGTGTTACTGCTGTTACGAAACTGACTATCCTAGTATCCTCTAAATAATCAGAAGTTGAATATGCTTATTCAAACAATCAAAATTGATCATTGCAACTATAAGTCGCAATAATCATATAATCAAGTTCCAAAACGCAAGTCCAAACACTCCCTTACATATACTTTTTCTGTTGTGTTATATTCATATTATTTTCTTTGACTCTATAAAGATTTCTTCTCTAGCTGAAAGTACCACCCCCAGAGTTGTTTTCAATGAAGTATTGATGGCTGCATCAAGAGATATGGTCACTAAGGATATACTTAGAATGCCAGGTGGTTGGCCAATGCAAGATGCATTTTATGTGAGTGTCCATTGATGTTAAAACTCGAATACCTATACATTCCTTCATTTTAATAATCTTAATCATTCACCAAGGATAGAGGTTACTAGTTTTTCTCCGTTTTAGGTTTTTTCTCAGCACAACGAGCTATCATCATTGTTTCTAGAGCACTTGATATCTACTCTGAGCCACACTTCTGTACATAAAGGTGACATAGGAAAAGGAGATCTTTCAGGTGATTCTATTGTGGGCCGTGCAGAGAATGAGATGTTGCAAGCTGCTATTGTTGCTCTGACTGCATTCTTCAGGTCTTTTTTTATGCATTAACCATATTTCAATCATTTTGTGATGTGACTTTTGTTTGAAATTTGTGTTTTGCAGAGGAGGTGGGAAAACTGGGAAGAGAGCTGTCGAACAAGATTATGCATCGGTTACTGCCATACTTATTCTTCATTTAGGAAGCTGTCACTGTCAATCTATATCCGGGCAGCATGAGCAACTCCGGTAATTTTTATGTGTTGATTATTTGTTAAATTTTCAGTAAGATAGTAAACGGAGAAGTAAAATATGAACAAACGCAGTTATCTGTTCTCTTTTTGTTGACAACCATTTAATGCAACACACCTACTATTTCTTACCAAAATACGCAATTTCTAGCCATTCAATGGAACATCTGTACCAGTTTTTACAATTTAATGCAACAAATTACATGGCTTGGTAGGAATATGCTGCAGTGTTAAATGGTTGGGAAAAGCATGTTGCATATATCGATAAAAAATGCATAGTACATGGCTTGTTTCTTGCAGCTTTCCACAGATAAACATCTTTGTGATGCTGAGATTGCTTTTGAGGTTAAATTTGCTCTCTATGTACTCATCTTAGTTTTTTAAATGCAGGACGCTTCTAATAGCATTTCAGGCATTTTGTGAATGTGTTGGAGACCTTGAAATGGGGAAGGTATATACTTTTAGATAAATGTCGCCTAATTGCAATATTGATAGGTGTATCTTCCACCATCTTTTTTATTTGTTCATTTTTCTTTTCGCTGTTCAGATTTTGGCTAGAGATGGAGAACACAATGCTGATGAAAAGTGGATCAATCTTATCGGTGATTTGGCTGGTTGTATTTCTATAAAAAGACCCAAGGAGGTAAACTTATATTTTCTTCCTTTACTCCTTTACTTACAGAATATTATACGAATACTCTGCTAATGGATGTAGGGGTGTTCATTATTCGAATACCATTCGAATTATTCGAAATTCGATTCGAATCGAATTCGATTAAGGCCATTCGAAATCGACTTTCAGTCATTCGAATTCGATTCGCATTCGATTCGAATAATTTTGTCGAATGTGGATCGAATACGAATATGATTTTCTGTATTCGCATTCGATTCGCCCAATTCGAATAAGAAATTAATATATTTTTTAAAATATATTTTTAATATATCTAATTAATTATCTATATATGAATATGATTTAATGGGTTTGAAGTAAAGTTAAAAATACTCAAACTCAACCCATTACCCAATCTTAATTGTTGTTTCTGCATATGAACATGATTTGGTGCTGTGACAGCTGCTTAATTGTTGTTTCTATAGGTTTTTAACTTGTTTATAGACTTTTTTTGTGTTTGATTATGTAGTTTTAGACCTTTTGTTAACATGTTTTAGACTTGTTGATGTGCTAGTATTTTGCATATTGTTTTGGTGATGTTTTGCATATTGTTTGGGTGATGTTGTAGATTTATGTTATGTTGGTGTCACATTTGTATTGTTACTTGATGGTTTGTTTATTTATATTTTTTTAAAGCGAATACAATCGAATCTATTCGAATTCGATTCGAATTCGAATAACTTAATCGAATCGAATACATAGATTTTTATTCGAATGTGGATCGAATACGAATACAGTTTTTAAAAGTCCCAATTCGACCAATTCGATTCGCCTAATTCGCCCAATTCGCATTCGATTCGAATGAACACCCCTAAATGGATGTATTGTTTTCCATTATGCATATTAGTGTGTATGTATGTTGTTGTCTCCACATCTTTATATGGGTAGCTAATTAGCTATGCGCTTTTGGATAAGTTGAGACTCCTCAAATTTGGAAATCATCTGCTTAGTCTGCTGTTTATTACAATTTAGATTACCTGTAGGGTGATCATATCTAGTTTAAAACCAGTATTTCTTCTTTTGTGTGTGTAACCTATGTCTTGTTAATTGCTGCTTGGTTGATGAAAATTCTAGTTTGAATGATTATCTAAACTAAGAATATTGGTAACTGCTTGGGCATGCAAGTAATATATAGGAAAGTGAACTTAACAAATTGGCTTGCAGTTCTTGTTTCTTGTTCCTAATGACCCTGTTTAAAAGTTTAAACCCTGTTGTGTAAATTTCGCTTTATTTGTCTTGTGTGAGATTTTTTTCCTATTGTTCTTGTTCAGGTTTCAGCAATATCTGTTATTTTAAGTAAATACTTGAATCAACCTGTGAGATTCCAAAGAGAAGCTGCAGCAGCAGCATTGTCGGAGTTTGTACGTCACAGGTATGTCTGGATTAATTTGGCGCTAGAACATTTGGCCTACTTTAAATGATTCTCATTGCAGTGGAACAGTGTTACCTTCCACCAAATATTATATTGTTTGCGTTTCAGTCCTGTTTGACACACTCCTCTGATTTTTTCTATATAATAGCTGCATTGTCGTATTGGATCATGAATAATGGGTTCCTCTATCTATTATAATATTTCTTGATGCAGCAATGAAGGATCTGGCTCAGTATTAGAGGAAATAGTTGAAGCCTTGTGTCGACACGTGTCAGACGATTCTCCTATGGTCAGGCGTCTTTGTCTACGTGGACTTGTGCAGGTATTACAGTTTATATTTATATGATGTTTATGATTATATGCACTTTTAAACGGACCGATAATGTCGTGCTAAAATTTACTTGATCTTTATGTTCCACCCATGCCTTGGTAAATTTCTTTCTAAGGCCTTGCTTTTCAACTTGTTCTTGCAGATACCACCTATCCATATTAATACATATACAAAAGAAATTCTTGGTGTAATATTGGCCTTGCTCGATGACTCAGATGATTCAGTTCAATTGACTGCAGTGTTATGCTTGCTTTCGGTATATTAGTAGTTTTTGTTTTTCTGTATTTGGATTGAAATTTTCTTGGAGTTATAGTGATTTTATATCTCAACTGTGATAGATTCTTGAGTTAGCACCAAACGGTGTCGAGCATGTTCTACTTAATTTGGCTGTCCGGCTTCGCAATCTTCAGGTGAATTCTTAAAAAGTAACATTTTGAACATGTCAAAAGATAAAGTAATCTGGTTATGTTTGGAATATGAAATTTTAGTTTCTTGCCTCACGAACAACTTATGTGATTTGAAAGCAGCTCTCCATGGACACAAAGATGAGAGCAAATGCTTTTGCAGCATTTGGGGCATTAAGTCACTATGGTGGACCACATGACTCTTTTATTGAGCAGGTTTCTTAATTACTTTTAATAACTATGTGAAACTACTTTGCTCATAAATGTTTTTGAACTAATACTAGTCGGTTAGAAGAGGTGCGTCAAAATCTGTCCGAGGTGTACTGTTAATGTATAAAAACCCCTCAAATCATTATATAGAAAATTAGATTATTATTAAAATAACATAATTTGTGTAATCATAGTTTTGGGTCAACCTAACCTGTTTTGATCCATCCAAAAAGTTAATTGTTTTGAAGCGTAATACAACCTGCTACTCATTCAGGTGCATGCTGTTATGCCACGTTTGGTTCTTCATCTTCTTGATGATGAATATTCTGTTCGACAAGCTTGCCGAGTAAACATCCTCATGCCTCTCATTTTTTTTTAATTTTAAGCTATTTTTGCTTCTTGATAATTAATTTTTTTGTTTACCAAACAGAATACAATCAAACAGGTGGCTCCCCTTTTGGAAATTGAGGATTTGATTCCCCTCCTTAACACACATCGTTTTATATCTGATCACAGGTATATATCGGTAAAAATAGTATTAATAATAGACTTCTGGTACATTTCATGCCTTGTGACGTCAAAATTATGGTGCTTTTCCACTTTTGCTCTTTTCAGGAGTGATTATCAAGATTTTCTTAGAGATATTGCAAGGCAATTCATTCAGCATCTGGCTTCCAGGGTTGATACTTACATGGCATCAATAATACAGGTCTTAAATTGAATTAAAATGAAAAGCAATAGCATAATAAATATCGAAAATTAACATGTGTAATATATCTACCATGAATTCAACTTATTCTAATTCAATCTTCAAGAGTTTGGCGTAGTGGTAAGCACTTGAGTCCTCCCTGTAGTGTAGCAGAGGTCTTAGATTTAGATCCAGCTTTCACTCGGTTTTTTGCCTTTAAGCCCTTGAAGGCCACATGCGTTTTCCCTCATCCCATTTGTTTAGCAGCGGGGTTATGTGAGTTTTTGAGTAACATGTTCTCACTGATACGATAAAGTAATTTATTTGAATTCCATGTTGTGTAGGCTTTTGATGCTCCTTGGCCTGCCATCCAGGCGAATGCCATATATTTGTCCAGCAGCATGCTTGCTTTAACAGACGATCAGCACATTTCAGCATCTTATTACTATCAGGTGGTCTCCTCTCTCCTTATTAAAGAATAAAAAATCACCTACAATGTGTTTTATCCTTTTAGGTGTCCAGAACAGTCAAAATGTGTACTTTGTAAAAGAAAACCGACAATTTGTTAAAATCAATAGTTCAATACGGTTGAATATGCATTTCATAACTGTTTGCCTGATTATATGGAATGCTTTATGCTGAAAGATCAAACTGCATTTCTTGATCTTTCAGGTTTTCGGATTGTTAGTGAGCAAAGGAAGTCGGTCTACGGATGCAATAGTGAGAGCCACTTGCTCTTCAGCCTTAGGCATTTTATTGAAGTCCACAAATTTGGTTTCCTGGAGAGCTGATCGGCTCGATCATACAGACTCTGGCAGAAGCAGTGTTGATTCATAATCTGGTAGCATGAGGTAACATGATTTATGCAGAAGTTTATCAGTTTTGAAATGATTCATTACTCCCCTCGGTGAATCATGGAATGGCAAGATTGGTCCTTGATCTTTGTATGCATGGTTTGTTTTGGCATGTAAAGGGTACCCTTTTGAATATTGTAAAGCTTGGTTGATCTGCGCGGCATAGGTATACCTAAGAAATTAGAAAGATTGCATAGGGTTTGAAGATCCAACGTTGTATAGTTGTTTTTGAGTTTGTAAAAAGTGAAATTGCATCGCATGATCATATTTCCGCGGCATTATGAAATTTTGGTCAGAGGTGCCGAGTTGAGTTACGAGTTAAAACAAGTAGCACCTTAGCTAATTTTGAATGAATGATTATGACATAACACTACTACAAAATATGGTACATTTCTACATTATGTAGACTTGGCACAACTTTTAACACATGTCTAGAACTAGATATCAAAATATATGCATCACTTTAAACACCCCAACAAAAATGGCTGCGCTACAAACAGACTTTTGTTTTGTTTTGTTTCCTCGAATGGCTCATGGTCATCTGTTACCCATGGTTGACATGGCTCGAATCCTAGTCCAAAGTGGTGCAATGGTCACCATAATCACCACCTCTTCAAGCCAACCGGATCAGACTTCAGACCTGTCATTTCATCAGTCACCGAAGCCAAACTCAAGGTTCATTCACTCGAGCTTCAACTCTCATTAACCGAAGTTAGTTTAACTGCTCAAAGGATGTGATAGCTTTGAGAAGCTACCGTCATTTCAGTACTAGAAAAGCTTAATTGTCACCACCATCGATTTGCTAGAACAACCAGCAAAGGATTTGCTTCGGTAGCTTTCCCCATCACCAAGAAGATTGGAGTTAGGATTCATGTTGAGATTGCGGTTATGTATGGGGAGGAAGAGAACGTTGGCGTGTTGCTGAAGAAGGAGGACGTTAAGGCGGTTATAGAATGTTTGATGAAAGAAGATGAAGATGGATAATAGAGAAGAGAAAGGTTAAGTGAGCTTGTAAGAATGACAACTGTAGTGTTCCAATTAAATACCTCCTAAAACTATTTTTGTCTATGTAAAATCAGTGAAGAAGTTTAGTTAAATGTTCCGATCTATGTAATAATTTAAAAGTAATGTGAATATGTATAACCTTGAAAATTTGAAAAAATATGTTTAAAAACTAAAAGATAAGGAAAGATTTGGAGGTTGGGAAGTTACAAAATTAAAACATATATGTCATATTCAACTAATACGTAAAACAATGGTTTTGCTGGTTTTCAAATAAAACTTATTGTTTTTTTTAAACCACGTCACGTCGTCCCTTTTCATTCTTTAGCTTATTATTATTATTATTATAATTTTGGAACGGCAATTTTTCTAACATATTTAGATCAACACCCAACATAGAACCGATAACACAAACCATCAATTAATTTGAACACCTTAACAAAAAATGGCTGCATCAACTAATCTTCATTTTGTTTTGTTTCCTCTAATGGCTCAAGGTCATTTGCTACCAATGGTTGATATGGCTCGAATCCTAGCCCAACGTGGTGCCACAATCACCATAATCACCACACCCCTTGACGCTACCCGAATCCGACCGGTTATTTCCCGAGCCATCGACTCCAACCTCAAGATTCAACTACTTGACCTTCAACTCCGGTTAACTGAAGTCGGTTTGCCCGAAGGATGGGAAAGCCTCGACAAACTCCCCTCCATGGAGTACTGGAAACAACTCTCGGTCGCTATTGATTTGCTAGAACAACCCGCGGAGGATTTGCTCCGGAAGCTTATGCCGCCACCGGATTGCATCATATCCGACTTTTTGTTCCCATGGACCACGGATGTGGCTCGACGGCTTAACATCCCACGCCTCGTGTTTAATGGACCGGGGTGTTTTTTTCTCTTGTGCATGCATGTTACATTCAATTCCAAGATTTTGGGAGGGTTTAAATCGGATACGGACCCGGTTGTGCTTCCGGGGTTGCCTGACCGGGTTGAGGTTACTAAGCGCCAGATCACCGGTTTGTCAAGAACGACAAACGATGAAGGCGATATGGGTACGTGGGTCCGGGCTGCAGAAGCCGAGAAAGCGGCATATGGGCTCGTGGTTCACACTTTTGAGGAGTTGGAACCGGAGTATGTCAAGGAATACAAACTCGTGAAAAATAAAAAACTATATAGTGTGGGTCCGGTTTCGTTATGTAACACATACGGACCGGACCTAGCACAAAGAGGAAACAAGGCTGATATTGACGAACACGAATGCTTGAAATGGCTCAATGAGAGGGAACCAGGTTCTGTGTTGTACATTTGTTTAGGAAGTCTTGCACGCATTTCTACGAAACAAGCGATTGAGCTTGGGCTGGGACTCGAGTCCGTGAACCGGCCGTTCATATGGTGTGTTAGAAACAAAACCCAAGAACTTGAGAAATGGTTTTTAGAACAAGGGTTTGAGGATCGGGTGAGAGACCGAGGGTTGATTGTCCATGGTTGGGCCCCACAAGTTTTAATATTGTCACATCAAGCTATTGGAGGATTTATAAGTCATTGTGGATGGAACTCGATACTAGAATCGATCAGTGCAGGAGTTCCAATGATCACGTGGCCGTGTTTTGCGGACCAATTTCTAAATGAAGTTTTTATAGTAGAAATCTTGAAGATTGGAGTTACGATTGGTGTTGAGGTTCCGGTTATGTTTGGGGAGGAAGAGAAGGTTGGCGTGTTGGTGACGAAGGAGGACGTTAAGACGGTTATAGAACGTTTTATGGAAGAAGATGAAGACGGAAAACAAAGAAGAAAAAGGGCTAGCGAGCTCGGAGAAATGGCGATTGCGGCAATGGCAGAAGGTGGATCATCTTATGAAAATGTATCTTCCTTAATTCGAGATATCACTGAAACACTTAAAACCAACAACACAATAAACCATTGAATGTATCTTTGTTGATTCGAGATATTATTGAAATATTATAGACAACAAGAACATAAAGAATTTAAATAAATAAGAATTCAATAACTATCTTATTTTTTCATGCTCATATATATATATACTTTGATCATACATACACATGCATAGCTTTAATAAATAAACGAAATTTATTCAAATAAATTTCATGATTTATAAATAAGCATGACATTTGTTAATTTACTAATAGCTTTAATAAATAAACGAAATTTGTTCAAATAAATTTTAGAATTTATAAATAAACATGACATTTGTTAATTTCTTAATAGCACACATTAACTATTACAATATATGAAAATAAATAATGTATGACAATAAATAATGCTTATTACGTTAGCTTAAGGACGAAACATATAATTTGATATACTAATCTATATCTATACCTTCTAATAAAAGAAGGTTTTGAATGACACTTGTCACTCAATGAAGAGGGTGTTAGAGCATTTTTCCCGCCAAAACTAAAAATCTTTATTTTAAGCTATGTATGGAAGGAAATCGATAACATTAAATCACCCATAATTTTCTCTTCCAAACTTTCCATTTATCTTATTTACATCCTTGAACTTAAACAAATAATTGTATAGGAATTTATGACCTAGACCCATGCATGCCGACCCTACACTTGGCCCGGTACATATGAGTGTCATAGCGAAATTTTCCAGATATCTATCAATCGGACTATTTTTTTTAACGGCAAATGTGGGACAATGCTTCTGAAGATATATTACCTTAATCGGGACCACCTATCTATTTCCCAACCGGGACCGCACCCTAACCCCCCGAAAAGAAAACTCACATTTGGTGAGAAAACCTTCTGGCCCAACCTAGAACTTCATTTTATTTTTTTGTTGTTCTAAGTGAGACTTGAACCCAAGACCTCCTTATTTTCATAAATCTTGGGTACCTCATCTTAACCACTTGAGCTAAGGATCATTGGTAAGTGGATTATTTGTATGTCTGTTTTTTCTTTATCTTTTTTTTAATTAATCGGTAGGATTTATAAGATACCCAGTTTAAAAGCATTAATATCTAATTTGCTAATAATAGTGTATTTGTTCAAAGCTTATATTTGTTCATGTAATATGTAGTTTATTTTTCAATGTTACTTTTTTTTATAAAATTTTAGAATTGTGTTTTTATATTTATGTTATTAGCGTTCAGCCCGTGTGACACACGAGAAATAATCTAGTAAAGAATAAAAAATGCAATTCAGTGTAGTGTTGGATTGTTTTTTATGAGATCTCTTTTCGTTCTATATCGTTTTGAGTTGTTGCCTTCTTATGGATGTTTTTTCTTTGTCCTTTCGGCGGTTTTTGTGGTTGAGTGCTTGTTGTTTTCTGTTAGTACTTTACTAGCTTTTTGTTGGCTTTATAACAAAATGATTGCCGTTGAAGAAAAATAAATGCAAATAATAATTAACTATAAAAAATATAAGTCGCTATTAGTTGATGTTGTTATATGGATTTGCTTCTAGAAAAGGGGAGCACTAGATCGTCCAAATGCAAATGCAATCACAATCACATGATAGCATGGACAAATGCCCAAATATTTAATTTCTTACATAAGCTCTTACGTTATCACTAAACAAAAATTCGATTGTGATATGTAGGGATGAGCTTTTGGTACCGAGTACCGGTACCGTCCCGGTACCGTACAGACTTAGTAATATCGGTACCGGTATCGGTACCCACTTTTCCTGAAACTCGGTACCGGTACCGGTACTTTACCGGTTGGTACCACGTTGGTACCGGTTTAGTAAAAACTAGTTTTTTTTAGTATATTTTATATAATTTGTGATATTATGAATGTTATGTATTACATGCTTAATGTTATAAAGTGTTTTTTTTACAACTTTGAGTCATTTTATAATATTTTTTTAGATTATTAACTTTTAAATTTAATGAAGTTTATATGATTTTTAATTAATTTATACCATATTTCATTTCTTTTTTCTTATATTCAAGTATATTATAGTATAGTTATATTAAAAAGTATAAAATTAAACCGAAATAAGCGAATAAATTTTATTAAAAAAAGATAAAACATGAAACCGGTACCAACGTGGTACCAGTACCGAAATACCGGTACCGGTACCGTCCCGCTAAATTCGGTACTGGTACCGGTACCCACTTTTGTTAAAAATCGATACCGGTACTAAGCGGTACCGGTACCGGTACCCGTCCCAATCTCATCCCTAGTGATATGTGAAGCTTCTACTCACTTTTTGTTCGGCCATAGTTTTATTTGTTTAGTTCATGAGGGGTTTAGAGACCTAACACGAGGCTATCTAGTAGGGCTGACAAATCGTTTTATCCTGTTAAGACACTAACCTGTTAAGACACGAACACTAAACCTGTTACCCATACATGTACCTGTTTATAACATGTGTTACACGATAATACTTAAGGGAATTAGGGTTTACAAATTAAAATTTATGGAATTAGGGTAAAAATGGTAAAATAATGTTATTTTATATTATATTTTTAATTTTAAATAAATTATAACAGGTACTAACATGTACTATCAGGTACTAACAGTTATTAACAGATACTAACGATACTAACACGTACTAACACCAGGTAAAAACCTGTTTAATACACGAAAATTAACAGGTAGATTTGTGTCTACCTGCTCAGTACCTGTTACATGTTACTTGTTAAGATCGTATACGTTTGTGTTGTGTATTCATGTTCGTATACAAAATTGTCAGCCCTACTTTCTAGTAAACTTTAGATGGTATTTGACCTATATATTTTCTTAATTTATGTCATCAACAAAGTAGTTTTTGATTATTATATATTAGTGCGTGTGGTTGGTGTAGATAATATTATCTCTTAGATCGGAGGTTTTAGGTTCAAACCCAATCATAAGTATAATTTAGGAGTAGATTATTATATAGGTATATTGGTTTTCACTGGTCCCAACTATCATCTTTTGTCTTCTACCGGTCCCAACTTTTAAATTGGTTGTCAACGGTCCCAACTTTTATCACTTTGGTAACCACTGGTCCCGTCGTTAAAATTTTTTAACGCCGTTAAGTTTTTTCCAAATTCAAGACCGATGTTTTAGGTCTTTTGATCGGAAGGATAATACGTGCCGATTGATATAAAAGTTTTCTCGAAAAGGCTCTCTGAACGATAAATTTTTTACATCCGATTGAAGCACCGTTAGGTTTAAACACCCGATTGAAGCACTATTTCGTTGTTCGGAGCGCCGTTGTGAGGTAACTTTTCCATCAATCGACTTATATTATTGTTCCGATCAAAAGACTTATAACTTTGGTATTGAATTTGGAAAAAAACTTAAGGCGTTAAAAAATTTAACGACGGGACCAGTGGTTACCAAGGTGATAAAAGTTGGGACCGTTGACAGCCAATTCAATAGTTGGGACCGGTAGAAGACAACATGTGATAGTTGGGACCAATGAAAACCAATATACCTATTATATATTATAATTTTTAAATCCGCTAGCCATACACATGGGGTGGATGTATGGCACATATATAAGTCCCTAGACATGATCATGTGGTCACACATTTCGGTTGAATTTCCCTTTCATGTGGCCAACTCTTTTTCAAAAACAAAACATAATAAGGTCTTCTTTGTAACTTCTAATATAGTGTAGTGGTAAGAGGCTTGCATTCTTCAAAAAGAGACACGAGTTCAATTTCCACTAGCACCGCTTTAGAAGGGCAAATGAGGGCTATGAAGGGAGACTTGTGAAAACACAACTTTGATCTCTGAGCCAAACAGGTTTACCGCTAACTTGTTGTCATGCCCACAGGCGGGCGTGTTAGTGGGTTTCCTCCGAATTGGAGTCTTGTTTTCTCGAAATAGGTGGGATTGGGCTACTTATGGGCTGTTTGTTTCAGCCTCTTACTGGTTCATATGTCTTAATGGTTCAGCACTTAATGGTTCAACACTTAATGGTTCAGACTGTTTGTTTCGCGAGCAGATGTCTGAATGGTTAAGACATTTGCCTCTGAATGGTTAAGCTATACAGAGACTGAATGGTTAAGAGCTATTATCTGAACTGGTCAGAAATTTTCCTTTAAATAGTAAAACAATATATTAGCTCTTAATGTTCAGACCTCTTACTGATTCAGCACTTAATGGTTCAGACCTCTTATTGGTTCAGCACTTATCCATTCAGATGCTGCCAAACAACCTCTTAGTGTTGTCTGTGTTCGCAAAGCGCATGAGGTCTCCTTTCACCATTAGGTTCGGCTTTGTTCGTTTCGCCGTCTAGAAAAAATAGGCCCTTATTTGAATCTTCGAAATTTAAAAACTTGAAGCCGGAGTAGTGCAATCTCTTGACAACCGTGTTCACAAAGGATGAAATAAAGGAGACGGTTTGGGTTTGTGGTAGTGATAGATCACCGGGTCCAGACAGATTCAGTTTCAAGTTTATTAAGAAGTATTGAATATTGTTGGAACTTGATATAAAAAAAACCTTAAGGATAGTTTTGTATGATTCGGTATTATTCACAAAAAAACCTTAAGGGTAAAATTTTCATATATTGCTCTAATCCAAAAAATAACGGACCCGTAATTCATTCATGACTATAGACCAATTTGTCTAATTGGTAGCACAATCGGCTTTTGCACAAGGAAGATCGATTTTAGACGATCCTCTTATTATGAATGAAATTTTTGGATGGCTTACGATCCAAACGCGAGACTATTCTTTTCAAAGTTAATTTTGAGAAAGTTTCGATTCACGTGTGTTGGAATTTCTTGAATGATATTATGAGACAAATGGCATTTCGGATATTTTGGAGAAGATGGATCCAAAATTGTCTTTCATCTGCAAGACTTCCATCTTAATTAATGTTTGCTAGTTAGCATGAGATAGCAGAGTACCTATTCTATTATGATTAACAAGTTAGGCTAATTAATATGCAAGGTAGATAGTACCTATTCTATTCTGATTATGATAGAACATTAAGTATATGGTAAATGAGTTATAATTAGTATGTTATATATACTCATAATGTGTAATTAAAGATATATATACGAATGACTTCTTTGTAATCAGTTTTAAGATATTTTCTAATATAACACGTAAAAGTTATTCACGAGTTAATAATTTTATTCTCTATCATGTCCTGGACTTGAACGTTTAGCGCCAACAATATTAAAAACCATTGATGTTATTTTCTTCGATAGTAAGTTTTCTTCTATATGTTAGCCATTAAAATCTCAATATGCTCACTTCTAATTTTCTTTTTATTATTTTAAATTTTTATCAACCGTATGAAAGACCATACACCATAGAAGACAAACTAACCTTAGCCATATCGTTAATTTACCGGTGTCTATGTAACCACATATATATATATATATTCTTTTCTTTAAGATAACATCATCACGTCACGTCGCCCATTTCATTCTTTAACATATATATTTAGATCAACACTAGTTTACATACCATTAATTAATTTCAAAAAAATGAGCGAACAAACTAATCTTCATTTTGTTTTGTTTCCTCTAATGGCTCAAGGTCATTTACTACCCATGACTGATATAGCACGTATCCTAGCCCAACGTGGTGCCACAATCACCATAATCACCACACCCCTTGACGCCAACCGAATCCGACCCGTTATTTCCCGAGCCATCGACTCAAAACTCAAGATTCGACTACTTGAGCTTCAACTCCCCATAGCCGAAGTCGGTTTGCCCGAAGGATGTGTAAACATCGACAAATTGCCGTCCTTTGAGTATTGGAAAAAACTCTCGGTCGCTATGGATTTGTTAGAACAACCGGCGGAGGATTTGCTACGGAAGCTTATGCCGCCACCGGATTGCATCATCTCCGACTTTTTGTTCCCGTGGACCACGGATGTGGCTCGACGGTTTAACATCCCGCGGGTTGTGTTTAATGGACCCGGGTGTTTTTATCTCTTGTGCATGCATGTTGCCATAAGTTCCAAGATTTTGGGAGAGGTTGAATTGGATAAGGACCGGGTTGTGCTGCCCGGGTTGCCCGACCGGGTTGAGGTTACTAAGATTCAGATTACGGGTTCATCGAAAGGGGTTGATGAAGACGATATGGGGATATGGGTCAAGGCCGTGGAAGCCGAGAACGCGGCATATGGGCTTGTGGTTCACACTTTTGAGGAGTTGGAACCGGAGTATGTTAAGGAATACACACTCGTGAAAAATAAGAAACTATATTGTGTCGGTCCGGTTTCGCTATGTAACACAGACGGACCGGACCTAGCCGAGAGAGGAAACAAGGCTGGTATAGACGAACACGAATG
The DNA here is from genome assembly GCA_030867185.1 of Tagetes erecta. Taxonomy (NCBI): domain Eukaryota; kingdom Viridiplantae; phylum Streptophyta; class Magnoliopsida; order Asterales; family Asteraceae; genus Tagetes; species Tagetes erecta. The sequence goes on along the minus strand of CM061488.1, from coordinate 4,936,491 downwards.
CTTGAAATGGCTCAATGAGAGAGAACCAGGGTCCGTGTTGTACGTTTGTTTAGGAAGTCTTGCACGCGTTTCTACGGAACAAGCTATTGAGCTCGGGCTAGGACTTGAGTCCGTGAACAAACCATTTATATGGTGTGTCCGAAACAAAACCGAAGAACTGGAGAAATGGTTTTTAGAACAAGGGTTTGAAGATCGAGTGAGAGACCGAGGGTTGGTCGTCCACGGTTGGGCCCCACAAGTCTTGATACTATCACACCCAGCGATAGGGGGATTTATAACTCATTGTGGATGGAACTCGACGCTAGAATCGATAAGCGCAGGGGTTCCAATGATCACGTGGCCGTGTTTTGCGGACCAGTTTCTAAATGAAGTTTTTATAGTACAAATTTTAAAGATTGGAGTTAGGATTGGTGTTGAGGTTCCAGTAATGGTCGGGGAGGAAGAGAAGGTTGGCGTGTTGGTGACAAAGGAGGATGTTAAGACGGTTATAGAACGTTTTATGGAAGAAGATGAAGATGGAAAACAAAGAAGAGAAAAGGTAGAAGAGCTTGCAAAAATGGCAAATGCAGCAATGAAGGAAGGTGGATCATCGTATAAAAATGTATCTTTGTTGATTCAAGATATTACTGAAACACTTAGAACAAACAACATTATAAATCATTGAAACATATCTTCATTGATTCGAGATATTATTGTTAATAATATCATAATCAAGTCTTATTTGTAGTTATTTACAATTTTTTTACAACAACTGGGCTTCGACCTGGATCTTCTACCTCGGTTGTCTGGAGTAGAAGTACCTACTAGATTAGGCGTCCAAACTAGCTAGGTCAACCTAAGTCGAAACCCCAACCTACTCTCTTAGTAGAAAACTATTTGTCCAAAGGCACTGGTGTGTTGCGAGCGTGGATAGATAAATATATGGTCGAGGTGATTGCATACAACGTAATTTTTAAAATAGTTTTTATCCAACTATACACAAAAAAAGGCAAATGCACCTATCATGTGATAATATAATAATGATAAGAACTGGGTATCAATTCATGGACCACGCATGATCTAGTCACAATCTTAACAAATAACTTAATAACTAACTCAATTGCGGAATAAAAAGATTAAGATACTTGATTTGGCTTTTTTACTTTTTTCTAAAGCCTGACCTTGTGAAAGAGGGGTTAAGTTCCAATTTATAGTCAAGAGACCAGTAGGAAGGCATAGGAGCATGCCAAGTATAGTACATGATTCGTACCATTAGCTTTTGTTAGGACATGAGCGCGTGTTATGAAAGCACGGAGGCGTGGTCACCCTGATTAGGGGACAATACTTTTGACTCTTCTGAACTGTACTTTTGTCTCACTTGCAAAGGTAATGGCATGGCGATGTGCCAATGATCTGAGTTCTAGACTTATAATTTTGCTTGTTAGGATCCCAGGCATGTGGGCGTGCCATTAAGACACAAAGGCGTGTCTTAATTTCTTCTGGAACTTCATTTTATGTAATTTTCTTCCTTGATTTTACTCCTTCCCTCAACTTTTTACCCTGAAGGGGAAAAAATTTCACCAACGGTCTCTGAGTATAAGTATGTATATATATATGTATATATATAGGGGATGGATACAATAAAAACCCACTCTTATTGAGAAAACCTAAGAAACTCATTTCTATCCATTGATCAAAATAGATCAATGGCTCATATTAAATCTTATATTTTTATGCATTTTTTTATTCATAAAAAGTTCTAAAAGGATAGTTTAGTAAATTTACAACAAACAACTTTCTTTTCTCTCTAGTACATTCTTTCTCCTACTTTTTAATTTAATATAATTTATCTCTCCTACTTTTTTATTTAATATAATTTCTCTCACATACTTTATAATTTCTCTCTCATACTTTTTTTTTATTTCTTTGACAATATCTGGTACATTTGTTACACATTGTTACACTAGTTGATAGGTTTGTTACATCTTGTTACACATTAACAAAAACGAATGGACATGTTGTGTTTGATACATCATGTTACATATGTTACAACGTGATACACATTTTATTAAAAACTGAAAGATTACCTTTGTTACATCGTGTTACATATTATATAAAAACAAAACTCCATGGATTACGTTTGTTACATCGTGTTACATATATTTTAAAAAACAAAACTACATGGATTACGTTTGTTACATCGTGTTACATATTTTGTTAAAATTGATAAAAAATACATGTTAGTTCATACATAGTGTTACATAGTTTCAATCATGCTTCATACATTCTTCGTTTCTTGATAATCTCTTCAATTTTGATACAAAAGTTCATTTACCTACAAAAAAACAAACTAGATGGATTAAGTGCCAATCCGACAAGTTACATATGTTACATTATGTTACATATTTTATTACATCGTGTTACATATTTGGATCTATAAAAAATCAAAGTTACATATGCAACATCGTATACGTATTTGAATAAAAAATCAAAGTTAAATATTGTTACATATTTAACTTAAAGTTAAAAAAGCAATAAAGCAAAATCACATAAGTTACATACTGTTACATACTGTTACATACTGTTACATAAAAACCGTTACATATGTTACCTCGTGTTACATAAAAAATATATGCCCTTAATATATACATCATAATTTCAATTTATTACAAAGTTCTAAATATCAAAAGTAGATGGATTAAAGTGTAAGTCTAGACATGTTAAATCTTGTTACATCATTTTACATAATTTTTCAAAAAACAAAACTGAATAGATTACGTTTGTTACATCGTGTTACATATTATTTTTAAAACAAAACTGAATGAATTACGTTCACTCCAGACATGTTACATGTGTTACATCGTGTTACATATTTTATTAAAATTGATAAAAAAATACATGTGAGTTCATACATAGTGTTACATAGTTTCAATCATGCTTCATACTTGCTTCGGTTCTTGATAAAATCTGTAACACTACGTCTGAACTAACATGTAAATTTTTTCAGTTTTTAATAAAATATGCAACACAATGTAACATATATAACATTACGTTTGAATAAACGTAATTTTTTCCAGATTTAATAGAATGTGTAACATGATGTAACATGTCTGAATTGACACTTAATCCATCCAGTTTGGTTTTTAATAAAAATATGTAACACAATGTAACATAACGTCTGTACTCACATGTAATTTTTTTTCAGTTTTTAATAAAATATGTAACATAATGTAACATATATATGGTACATTGTGTTACATATTTTCTTACATCGTATTACCACTACACCACATTGGAAGTTGCTAAAGCAAAATTACATAAGTTATATATTGTTACATATATTGTTACATATTTAACTGAAATTCGAAGAATCTGTTGAAAACTAACCGGTACGTATGCCAAACACTCGAACAGTAAAGACAAAAGTAGATGGTTAAAAACACTTGAAAAAATAACTAGTACATTTGTTACATCGTGTTACATGTTATATTAAAAACAAAACTAGATGGTTAAGCGTGAGTTCGACATGTTACATATTTTATTAAAAACTGGAAAACATTACATGTCAATTCTGACATAGTATTACATATGTTACATTGTGTTACATATTTTAATTTCAAACATCAAAATCTGATTATGTTTTTAGAAACTAAATATATGAACTTTTAAAATCAATTAAGTATCCAACCAATAATAATGTATGACCAAAACTAAAATATTAATTAGTTATCCATTCCCAATGACTTTATATTCAAAATTAATTTTCCAAATCCTAAATGACTATGGTTATGAACCTCTTATTCATGTTCCTTACATTCTACGTGATGCTGATGTGGATCAAGATATGTGTCTATGAGAAGAAACAAGTGAGTTTTTAAAGGTTGCTTTGGTCACAGCTCAAAGTAAAATGCTCAAATTTGCTTATACCCATCATATTGAGTGTACTTTTAATGGTACGTGTGTTTGTATTGGATCCTTACAAAACCACTTTTATTTACAGAATTATAAAACCACTGATTTACATACATGTAAATTAAGTCTGGTGATATTAAGCTGTCTTTACATATGTGTAAATTAGACATAAGTATTTGTGTTGGGGTTATTTGAAGATGTCACTTTCCAAATATAAGCGAGTGAAGATATCGAGCATCATCACGAGCAAGCACGGGTGAAGACGTTCATTAATTGTATTTGTCTTAGAATATTTGTGTAATCGTTTCGTGCTTAAATGCGCGCTTGTGCTTAACTGCACGTGGTTAGGTTACATTGTAAGGTGAATGGTATAGACTATAAATACCATCACCTAGGTCATTTGTAAAAGGAGTTGCCTACATTTCATTCCATATCTTTTGTAACCTCTCCATTGATCTAATACAATTCACCTATTCATATTATCATAATCTTCTTCATACCTTGCATTGATCTTCATGAACATTCAAGCATCAATACGTGATCAGTGAGATTCCGCATCACTGATTGCAAACAACATCACCAAACAATCTCATATCTAGATCCAAGCTCGCTCCCTCTAGCACTATCAATTGGTATCAGAGCTGTTGGGTGATCTTTGATTGTTGTTGTTATTGATGGAATTTTAGCTACCATTAGCTTTGATTCATGTTTGTGTAAAGAACTGCAAAGTTTGAGATCAATTGGTGAAGATTTGACTGAGTTTTTGAAGAAATTGTTCATGTTCGTCATATTCACTGCTCAAATTTGAAATCTGGAATTTGTTGATGTTATTGAGAAATTGATGATTGAGATGTGTTAGAAATCACTATCCTAAGCTTCGTTCATAATCAAACATCACTGATTTGTTGATTTCGATCCATATTTTGTCAAATTGTCTCAAAACCCACTTGTTGTGTTCTTCATCAAAAATCCGGATCTGAATGAGATTTAGCTTGTTTCAAGGTGTAATACTTTGAAGAATTGATAGAAACATCATTCCTTAGCTAATACGAGTATTGAATTGAACAAAAACAACAAATATTGAAGAATTGATCTTGTGTTCATCACAATTTTGACTTTGAAAAGTCAATCTGATATGAAGATTTGAAGAATTGATTGATATTTGCCCAGAAACGTATCATAATCTGAAGAAGAATTGAAGAATTAAGTGATTGATTCAAAGAAAATTTTTCTTAAGTGTTGATAATCGTGAAGAAGTTTTCAGACGGGTGATACACTATTCAGCCGGGTGAAAAACTGTTCAGCCGGGTGAAGAAGAAAAATTCACTGTTCAGCCGGGTGAAGTAGAAGAAAAACACTGTTCAGCCGGGTGAAGCACTGTTCAGCCGGGTGAAGCACTAATCAGCAGGGTGAAGCACTGTTCAGTCGGGTGAAGCACTGTTCAGCCGGGTGAAGCACTGTTCAGCCGGGTGAAGCACTGTTCAGCCGGGTGAAGCACTGTTCAGCCGGGTGAAGCACTGTTCAGCCGTCCCAAGTTGTTGACACGACCAAACAGTGACCCGTCTCTAAAAAAAAAATTCATTTTTCCAAAATTTCATATTAGTCATTTTTAGCCACCATGACTTCCCAGAACAATTATCAAAATGACTTTGAAAATTCAAGAAAAATGTCAACGGGCATGTTTACCGTGGTCCGAGAAGAAAATAAAAGAGAAGATATCAATGAATTTATTACAGAATTCAATCACATGTTTGAAACAACTTATCTTCAAGTTGCCAAAGCTTGTGATCAAAAGAGAAGAGACTTTCATGAACACACAAAACTTGTTCTTGTGAGTCAAGCAGATTCTCATGAAAATCATGATGAAGAAGAAGAATATGATTGGAGTGAAAACAATGATGTTGTTTCCATTCAAGAGAGTGAAAAGAAAGATAAAGAAATCAGTAACTTGTCAGAAATCATTGCAAAGCAAGATGAGACAATTGCTCAATTGAAATCAGAAATGGAGAAATTGATGTCTGAAAAGGAAATCAAGAAAGATGAGAACAGTTCTTATGTTGAAATGCCAATTGAAGTCAGAGAAAAGATGTGCACCAAAGAATGTTTTCAACAAGTTGAACACTACAGAATATACTCTTTCAAGATTTGTGATAAACTCAAGAAGGAAGAGCAAATGCACAAGAATCTGAAAGAACAACACGAAATATCTGATCAAAGAATCACATCTCTCGAAGAGTCACTCAAGAAAAGTGAAAAAGAAGCAATGAATGTCAAGAATGAAGCTGCAAAATCTAATGAACACTCATCTAGTGTGATCAAAGATTTGCAAGAAGATATTACAACATTGAAGAAACTCTCTGAAATGGTTAATTCAGAAAACAGCAGTCTGAAAACCAAGCTTCAAGAAGAACAAGAGAAATTCAAAAGTCTTCAAGAAGATCACAAACTGTGTGAAGATAGACTCAAATCTCTTACACAGAATGTTGATTCAATGTTTACCGAAAAGCATAATCTGAATGTTCAGCTCATGGAGCTCACTGATAAACTCAACAGATCACAATTTGATCTTGTGTTTATCAAAGAAGAAGTCGAAAAAGGAAAGTCTGTTGAAAAGAAAGGTGAGGGATTAGTGCCAACCGAAATTGTTGGATCACTATCCTCTCAAGAAGAAGAAGAAAAGACACAAGAGTTTCAGTCAAAGAAGAAGAAGAAGAAGGTTAGAAGAAAGAAAAGCAAAGCCAAGAAGAACAAGACAAAGGCCACTTCATCTGATTCTACACCACAGACTCCTTCTACTTCAAAGTCTCAAGATTCCGAATCCCCGAGTGATTCAAACAGTGATGTCTACTGTTTAATCTGTGACTCTGAAACTCATCATATTTCAAATTGTGTCTACAGTCAAGGTGTCTTTCCTTTTGGGTCAAAAGGTGATAAGTTCAAGACTCCAGCTCTTTCAAGAAAGATTCAACAAGACTCTAATGCCAAAGCTTCTCAGAAACAACAATCTTCAACTGCAAAGACTTCTCAGAAGAAAGGAAAGAAGTCTCCCTTCAAGGCTCATCAAAAGTATTGCAAGATATGTGAGATGTACAATCACATGACATCAGAATTGTGACAACCCGCAAATTCAGGTTAACACTGTTAACTACCTGGTAACTATTCTGTTAAGTTTCACATAAGTTTAGGGTTAGTTTGGTAATTAATAAAACTAGTTTGTAAACTTTAAAGCTAAAACTTAATAGTTTCATTATGTGCAAGGACTATAAGTGTAAGATTCTAATTATTTAAACCAAACACCCGCCCCCCTGTTCTCCCTTCTCGACGGCAGCAAACTCAAAACCCTAAACTTGCCGCACGATTTCATCAAACACACACACACACATACGACCTCGCCTCGCCTCCCAACAGGGTTTCGATCCCCACCCATCCGTGTTTCCGGTCATCTTGTTTTGTTTCTCCGGTAAGACTCGCGACCCGTAATCATGTGTGCGACGTATATATATATATATATGTATACAGTAACAGTCAAACAACAGCAACCTCCGTAACTGATCTCTCTCTTGTTAACAGTCAGCAACAATCCTCGAACCCGACATCACTGCATTCTTCGGTTCCAACTCCGGTACCGATCATCTCCCTCGTCGGTTTCGGTGAGTTTCGCGACCCAAATGTGTGTATATGTGATCGATTTGCATCATGTAGGTGTGTGAATGTGTTAAACTATGTATATATGTATGCGCTGTATATGTAAATGTGTGTTGTGTTTGAACCGTGGATATGTATGTATGCGAATAAAACAAGAAGCAGCGTAGTAGTGTATGTATATATGTATGATCGGTCACTGTATGTATATGGTGCATGGGTATGTTATGTTCTACAACTATAGGTATGTATTTGCAATGGTGGGTGTAAACATGGGTGATTGATACATATATGTATGTAGATATGATTTATGTGTGTGTGATTTTATGTATAAATGTGTGTACTGCTGTTGAACTATTTGTATATATGTGTCTACATTGTGATGGTATGTATTGATCATGTATGCGTATGTGTATAAAGATTTAGACAATGGCAGCCATGGGAATGTATAGGTGTGAATGTGTATGCATGCAATGGTGTTTGTGTTAGTACTTTATATGTATGCGCAGGCTGTGTGTATGTATGCGTTTAGTCATGAAAAAAAACGATAGGAAGAAGAGATCGTTGTAAGGTAGTCGATGTCAAAAGATATGTGTTTGTGTATGTGGATGTTAATGATGTATAGGATTGTAAAAGTATTGTTGAACGTATTATATATAGGATAGAGTTTATGCATGTGAAATAAAGTCGTAGCATAACATGTGGATATGTACGGCAGGTAGGGTGTAAAATATGTATATATATATATATGAAATTGGAAACCATATGTGAGTAATTATAAGTTGTTGTGTGAAACAATATTTATGCAAGTACGGATGGGTTGTCATAAGTATCATATGTCGTGTGGAATAATTAAATTAAATGAAGGCTAATGTGTGTAAATGTGGATGGCCATGATAACTGTGTATGGGTGAATAATGCTTATGACGTTATTAGAAGATGAGCCATGACAAAGAACGTCTATTGTGATGTATGCTTATGTGGACTTATGTGAAGATACTTATTAGAAATTACATGTAGGTATATCCTAAATATGTATGTAAATACTCTATTCTTCTATAAACGCAACTTTGTGGTATTAATTAGAAATAAATTAATTAAGCAGGTCATAGGGTGAACTAGGTTCTCGTGTTGCATTTGTGCTGATTTAGTTGCTGTGCGTTGCGAAGGTGAGTCTCTTTGCCCGCTTTAAATCCTTTCGGGGAGAAAACATACAAACTCTTTTAAATGGCCTTGGGCCGCATTTGTACGCCTTCGGGCAACGGTTTTAAACAGCCTTGGGCTGAGTTTTACGCCTTCGGGCAGGGCCTTCGGGCAACGGTTTTGATGAAACAGGCTTTCTATTGTCTAACTGTTTATTTTACTGAGCATGATTCCACCATTCTAAAGTCCTTTCCTTTTTGTCGAGATTATTAATATACAGTGGGTATAACGGGGAAATTTGAGTAGTACTACGGGTTCGGCAGACCCCACCATGCTGGATTGGTTTCCAGGTGGTGCAAATGGTCCTTTGACTTTTGGTCATCCGTCGTGGTGATAACAAGGCAAATTATTATCGTATCGTTCAGTTTAATCTCGATGTGCTCATGTAGTAAACGAGGTGGTTTAGCTAACCTGCAATAGTAAAGATGTTTATCGGTTCAAATTCTTTTATTAATTAATTTTTCGGTTACTTATCTCATTGAACTCACCAACCATGTGTTGACCGTTTTCAGTATGTTTTCTCAGGTGGCTAAGAGTTTGTGCACATAGGACACAGCATGCATGGGTTTTGAACTTATTGAAGTTTTTGTTGGTTTAAATTAATTATTGGTTGTGTGCTGGACTTTAAGCACCGGTTTCATTTATTATGGTTATTTAAACGCTTCCGCTAAATTTTGAAAAAAAAAACTTACATTTTAACACTTCGGTTTTTGGATTATTCTTAAACTAAGCTTTATTTAATTCAGTTGAGTCAGTGTTACTGTAACTAATGGCTTGAGATCCTGGTATGTCACGCGCCTAACGGATACCCCGTTTGTGGAAAATTGAGGGTGTGACAAGAATGCTGCTACAACAAGTACTGCATCAACTGTCAGATGTACAACCACGACACAATGGAATGTTACTACAACAAGTACTGTTCCTTCTGTGACATGGTAAATCACAACACATCCGAGTGCTACTACAAGCCGAGAAGGTCAGTCCAAAGAAGTTCATCATGTGCATACCCTTCCAGGTATTTTTCTAACTTTAAAAGATCTAATCATAGACATTCGTTTGATGAAAATCAATATGTCAATGATTCATGGACACCAAAGTTTGTCAAAAACAAAAGGAGAAATCATGATTTAAATGATAAAATGATTCCAATAGTGAATCAATCTTTGAATAAGAAATATAGTCAACAAAACCTGTTTTTAAATGAAATTCACAGTTTGTTTGAAAATGACTATAATTACTCTTTTGACAAACAATCCATGAAAGAAGATGAATGTACAAATTACATTGTATCATCAAAACCACCACATGAAGGTACTCCTTGCACTTATGATAATATCTCATATGTTGATGAATTTGGACGACCCAAAACCGAAATGGTTTGGGTCATTACCTCTAACTGATTTGTTAGTGTGTTAGGGACAATTATGGAGGCCGGTCAAACAAAGAAAAGAAGACCGTGGCTGATCTCTTATCATGACAAGATATCGAATCTTGTTCATGATGCCTTCGATGCAACTAACACCAAATGGAGTTGGAAACAAAAAGGAATCGTTGAAGGAATTTAAAAAAAAACATTTTCAAAAATCAAACAATGATGGCAGTGCAAGAAACAACCGATGTTTCATTTCGTCTGTTTAAATTAAGTATATTGCATGCACTCTTCATACGTTGATAACATATCTGCCATTTTCTTTTCATTAAACTTTCAATTTTCGTAGAAATTTAAAAGTTTAGGGGGAGAACTCATTATTAAAAATAAAATGATAAAATCAGAAAAATCTAAAAATATGTTGAATCTACTTGCACGTACATGAGAAATGATAGATACACTAGAGTTATTCAACGCATCATTTTAAACAATAAAGACTGAAGCGTGAAAATTGATGTGCGAGACGGCTCAGACAATTATACTGAACAAGTATATTCTTTAATGATTTAACTAAATTCTAATGAGTTTTTGTGGTTGAAACGTCTTAGTGCATGTGAAACGTTTATACAAATCAAATAGATATCTCGTGAAGCATCTAAATTACATCGGGTAACGATGCAATCTATTCAGTGTGATGAACCGCATCGTGAGCTTCTTTGTTGTGGTATCCACAGACCTGAAGTCTCACATGAAGTCTCTTTTGAGCTTCAAGGTGCAGCAAAAGATTCCCAAAGTTGGAACAAAAAGAGTCCCAAATGTGGACCGTCACCAAAACAAATTCCAAAAAGGAATTCAGAAGATTCCCAAGGGGAACAATAGGAAATGAAAAATTCCAAAACGGAATTCAAAAGAAGTCCCAAAGTGGACCAAATTCAAATAGAACCCAAATTCCACACTGTTTATGATTGTAAGTGACCTGCCGTGTTGAGATGTTCTCAGGATATTTAGATGAAGTGTATAACTTTCTAATGTGCAAGGTATGGGTCACTCAAAACTTATTCCTAATCAACCTAATTGATCATCAGGAATAGAAAAAGTAAGTGTGTCACTTTGAGCTAATTGATTTGTTCAACAATTCATCACTCAATTACTTCACAATTCAAATGTCTATTCTCAAAATCTGCAAAACATGTGTTGGATAAATTGCTAGTATGATCTCATTGCAGGTTAAAGATTCAGAATGTAAAGAGAAAATTCCAAAAATATCAAAAACATTGAAAAATTCAAAAAAACACCAAAAAGATTGTCATTTTAATCTTTTTCTTTTGTGTTGGCAGTTAAACATATGTTATTGATGTAGGAGTTGTTGATCGAGCAATATCTCATCCGATTGATAACTTAATCTTTACATTGATGATAAATGCACATTATTGCCTGAGTTTTTAATGTTTTTCTTTGAGTTGCAGGAACAGTTTCCATTGCAGAACAAGCTTCCACGCGACTTGAAGATGTTCCTTTTCAAGCCTGATTCCAGTCCAAAGATCTCCAAGTCAGATTGCTGAGTGTTAAGAATCCTCCTCTTAATATCTCATACACAGATCCCGTTAACCTCTAAAGCAAAAGTTGAGGGGGAGTATTCTAAGTCAAAGAAGTCTTCACATTCTACTTCAACCGTTGAAGAAGATCTCGTTGCTGATATATAGATTCACCGGAATCTACTCTCTTCTTATTTCTTTCCATAGCCTCTGATGTTACTCAAAAGGGAGAGAAGGATGCAGATTGCTTGTTGAAAGACAGAGTTTTGGCAGCATCATCTTAGGGGGAGTACTGTTGGGTCCTCTTGAAGATAATGCATACCAAAACTTTAAGTTGCTCTCTATACTCGCCACATGAAGATTTAAGCTGATATGTCAGATTTGTAAAGTGTCATCTTAGGGGGAGTACTGTTGGGGTTATTTGAAGATGTCACTTTCCAAATATAAGCGAGTGAAGATATCGAGCATCATCACGAGCAAGCACGGGTGAAGACGTTCATTAATTGTATTTGTCTTAGAATATTTGTGTAACCGTTTCGTGCTTAAATGCGCGTTTGTGCTTAACTGCACGTGGTTAGGTTACATTGTAAGGTGAATGGTATAGACTATAAATACCATCACCTAGGTCATTTGTAAAAGGAGTTGCCTACATTTCATTCCATATCTTTTGTAACCTCTCCATTGATCTAATACAATTCACCTATTCATATTATCATAATCTTCATCATACCTTGCATTGATCTTCATGAACATTCAAGCATCAATACATGATCAGTGAGATTCCGCATCACTGATTGCAAACAACATCACCAAACAATCTCAAATCTAGATCCAAGCTCGCTCCCTCTAGCACTATCAATTTGAATATAGAAACACAACCATTTTTTATTGTGGTAAATATACACATATGTAAAACAACCTAAATATCACCAAACTTAATTTACATGTATATAAATCAGTGGTTCTGTAGTTCTGTAAATAAAAAGTGATTCTGTAATCATCCTTGTTACAGAATAAAAATGAGTTTAAATCAACAAGTTGATAGCATAGTGTAGTGGATTTTGCTCCTTTCCATCCAGGCGCGGACCTATTCATTGTAGTTTTAATAATTTATGAAACATTAGTTCATATTTTTTTTTTATCTTAACTTGTTTTAGTTTCACTTTCACTTTTAATACGTTTTAAATCTTTAATTAAAACAAACAAATATATTCACTAAAAAAGTTTTAGTCTTAAGGTAAAATAGTACAATGCATACAAATTTTTACATTTTTTTAAATAATTTTAGCTATAATGTAACCTCATAGTTAATTTTTTTTGAACGCTACTCCTAAGATTTTTTCCTAGATCTGTCACTATTTCAATCCATCTTGGTGTTTTATAAGAGTATTGGATCTTAACAGATCCAACTACAACTTTATGACCGCTACCGGTCTCAATTTCTGAAATATGTGTTGGCAGTCCTAACTTTGATCATTTTGCCACTAATGAGCCGCTGTTAAAATATTTTTAACGGCGTTAAGTTTTTTTTTAATTTTAGTTTGACGTTTTAGAGCGTTTGATCGGAAGAAGAACACGAGTCGATTGATATAAAAATTATATCAAAACAGGACTCCAAATGACGAAACGGTGCTTCAATCGGTTGTTTAAACCTAACGGTGCATTAATCGGGTGTACACATTTCGTCGTTTGGTGCACTATTTCAAGGTAATTTTTACGTCAGTGACTCGTATTCTCTTTCTGATTAAAAGTCCTAAAACGTCGGTCAGTAACTAAAAAAAACTTAACGTCGTTACCATTTTTTAACCACGGTCGATTAGTGGCACAAATGATCAAAGTTGGGTCCGTCAACACATATTTCAGAAGTTGAGACCGTTAGTTAAGACTATTAAGATCCAATACTCTTATTTTATATACTTGGAACAAAACAAAAGAAATTAAAACCCAATTCATCACTTATTAAAGGAGTTTTAGGGATAAACTATGTGTTATAAATTGTATGTTAAATATGTATAATTTAGAGCATATCAGGCTGTTGAAAAACCTCCAAGATCAAGATTTAACTCACAGTTTAAAGGAGACCGATTGACTCCATGTTTTTTTAAATGTCGTTACGACAAATGTTCAACTGCTAAGTGTTTATAAACCGGCAGAACCCTATTAAACTTACACCTAATAAAAGTGAATCTCTTCGTTAAAAAATAGATGAGTAAATATTAATATAACATGTTTTAGGGGCTGTTTGTTTCACCTCTGGTTCAGTTCAGTGTTTAATCATTCAGCATTCAGAGCGTTTGTTTCATAAAAAAAAGCATTTGAATGGTTCAGTTAAGTGCTGGATGGAACTGAATGAAGAATATATCAAACTTACCATCATCTGAAGTTCTACCCCAATATCTCTCTCACTGATAGAGCCTTTTAACTATTCAGACCTCTTAACCATTCAGCACTTAATGATTCAGATTTTGCCAAACAGTCTCTTACTGTGGTTTCAAAGATCTTGTACATGGATATAAAAATGATCACACGTAGAAAAAAGTATTAATTTTATTAATATAGTACACGTTAACGGTTTATAATTAACCATGTGTTGCGACAAGGGTTTATTGAAAAACTGTTATAACACATGAATACAAATAACTTTTTCTTTCTTGTTATTATTATTAGTTTAATGATGAAATATGTAATCTTCTCTTCTAATAAATTGCTAACACATCTCACCACACTGTGCCACATGTCACCACCACATTCATCCTCATTTTAATGGCTAAAGATTTGATATCCATCTAAAATTACTAAACAATGACAAACATTATTTTCATGCATGCAAATGGGTATTAACCAAGTATATTAATATATAATTATATATATATTTTTTACCGTTCAACCCCGTGTAAACACACGGGTGTTAACCTAGTTTGGTATATATTACTAAAGAACAAAAAATATAATAGTGTTTAGTACTCTTGGAGTCTTATACGTTGTCTTTGATTCGATCGCTTTCGTTTCATTTCGTCTTGAGTTGTTGCCTTTTTGTGGATGTTTTTTTCTCTTTCTTTTCGATGGTTTTATGCTTTGACTGCTTGTGGTTTTCTCTTGTAGCTTACTAACTTTTCGCTAGCTTTTCAATAAAATACTTGCCGTTGAAGAAAAATCAATGCAAGCAATAATTATATATAACAAAAAGTCGTTATTAGTTGATGTTGTTATATGGATTGGCTTCTAGAGAAAGTGGAACACTATATCGTTCAAATGCAAATGCAATCACGTGATAGCGTGGACAAATGGCCAACTATTTCTTACATAAGCTCTTACGTTATCACTAGACACAAACCGAAAAGACCTGCCATTAGAATGTTCGAAACATTTAATCGTACCTATTGATATCATAAAAGAAAAAAAAATTGTGGTGGGAGGTTCTGTCCAATAACAAGTGATCGATTTCGGTAGCGAAACATACCTTAAGGTAGATTGAGTTCTCGTTATGACCCGTTGGTGTAAATTAAATGTGTGCGTTGTAAAATTTAAAATATGTTAGATGAGTGTTAGCGAAACATACATGCTTGATTTGGTTAGGGATGTCGTATATGATATCTTTAAGCGAGCAAGAATCTCGGCTAGAAAGAAGGTCCCTGTGAACTTTCTGATAGATCCGCTTGAGGGGTTGTCTACTATAAGGCCGGCTGACAATCTAGTGTTTGGTAGGACATATGGGAAACATGCTTTTACATGAGTGTCACCCTTGATTGCTAAATACGAGAAAACCTGTCTGGATAATCAACATGTTTTTATTCTATTAGCCTTTGATACATTTGGCTTCCTAGCCACTAAGGCAATGAACTTCTTGACCGGGCAGGGTTCAACGGTCTTTCGTAACAATGTTTCGACCCATACAGGCCAATGTTTTGTTTTCAGTAGGCTATATTTTATTATTCAAAAGAGCTAGGTTGCGACGTAACTTGTTTCCTGTTTAGCTGTCATCTTATTATAAATTTCTTAGTTCATATGATAACTTAGATTATTTACTTAATGTAATAATGTGTTTTTAATTCCATAAAAGGGACGTTAACAAGCTTTAATATATGAAAATATCTAGCATAATTATCTATACATTCTAATAAAAGAGGGTTTTAGAGGACACGTGTCGTTCATTGAAGAGGGTATTGAAACATTTTTCCGCTCAAAACTAAGAATCTTCTATGTATGGAAAGAAATCAAATACATTAAATTACCCATAATATTCTCTTTTAAAATTTCAATTTATCTTATTTACATCTCAAAAATCAATGTGAAAACGGATAATAAACAAATTAACAAATAATGCATCGCAATTTACGACCTACACTCATGTTTGCCGACCCGTACGGCGTACGCTCAGCCCGTTACATAAGTGTCACCATGAATTTTGCCGGATATCTATCATCTAGAATATTTGTATGCCTATTTTTCTTACCATTTTTTAAATTAATTTATAGGTTTTATAAGACACCAATTTTAAAAGCTTCGATATCTAATTTTGTATTAATACCGTATTTTTAGTTTAAATCTATTTGTCCAAGGCTCAAATTAGAGTTTAAATAATTTGTGTTTCTATTTTCATATATCTTTCATGTAATGTGTAACTTATTTTTAAATGTTATTTTGTCGTAAAGTAGAATTCTGTTTTTTATATTTTCACTCGTGTAACACATGAGACTTAATCTAGTAATTATAATATAATAGGTTTACGTATAACTTCCTTAAACATGCAAGAATTAATATTATAAGTGGTATTTGATTATTATTTGGAAAAGAAAAAAAGAACAAGGTAGTGTACCACAAATTAAAGTCTATATACATCACTTTCATGAAAAACCAACTACGTTACATCCACATATGAAAAGTGGTGCTAGCTACTAGACATCATTTTTATACTTGAAATCACGAATAAATACAATTTAAATTTATTTTCATTTATAATCTCTTAAAGTTAGATTGATAGACCTTTTTACTTAAAATAAGGTATATTGGTTTTCACTGGTCCCAACTATCACATGTTGTCTTCTACCGGTCCCAACTATTGAATTGGTTGTCAACGGTCCCAACTTTTATCATTTTGGTAACCACTGGTCCCGTCGTTAAATTTTTTTAACGCCGTTAAGTTTTTTTCCAAATTCAATACCGATGTTATAAGCATTTTGATCGGAACGATAATATAAGTCGATTGATGGAAAAGTTACCTCGAAACGGCGCTCCGAACAACAAAATAGTGCTTCGATCGGGTGTTTAAACCTAACGGTGCATCAATCAAATGTAAAAATTTTATCGTTCAGAGAGCCTTTTCGAGAAAACTTTTACATCAATCGACAAGTATTATCCTTCCGATCAAAAGGTCTAAAACATCGGTCTTGAATTAGGAAAAAACTTAACGGCGTTAAAAAAATTTAACGACGGGACCAGTGTTTACCAAAGTGATAAAAGTTGGGACCGTTGACAACCAATTTAATAGTTGGGACCAGTAGAAGACAAAAGGTAATAGTTGGGACCAGTGAAAACCAATATACCTTAAAATAATACGGAGTAATAAAAAAGTATGTTAGCTTTCTAGGCCGAGTTAATTATACATTTTTTTTTCATTTTTAATAAAAGGTTTTAACCCATTTTGAGGTATTAATTAAAGTCATAAACTTGTAAGAAAATACACAAAAATAATCAAACTATTTTTTTATATACCAAACGCTAAAACACCTAAAGTTTTGAACATTTTTGAAGTAATTGCTTTTGGGCTAATTTTGTTGAAAACATAGCCAAGTTTCAATTTTATTTTAACTAGATTTATATAGTCTCTCGCGCGCGTTGCGCGAGAGTTGTTATGACGGCTTGCAACATACAAAAAATTACCATGTAGCATTACAAATGTTTCATTGCAGTAGGATACAGATTTTTCGACTTTTGGCTAATTTTTTACAATACATACAAAATATATCGGCTATGCTAGTGAATTGCCAGTTATATATTCAAAATATATTGCATTATAGTTAGAAATAGTTGATGTAGTTGGACATTGGTGACCAACTTGCAAAACCCACAAAAACCCACCTAGTAAATGAGTCAAAATGTATAAAAAAAATGCCCAACATGCAAAATTCACAAAAATAATGGTGGCCAAAATGAAAACATTATTCATGAAGTTTTGGTGGTCAAAATGCAAAACCGACAAAAACAATTTTGGTGGCTTAATGCAAAACCCAACAAAACAATGTGTTCAAAATGCAAAACTACAAAAAAAACACTTTTGATGGCTAAATGCAAAACTCACAAAACATTTAGTGACCAATATGAAATGTATGACAAAACAATTATGGTTAAAATGTAAAAACATAAAAAATCACTATTCATGAAGTTTCTAAATTATTAGTATATAATTAAGTCACTTAAGTTTAAAAATTGTTCCAATTATGTCACCCGCCTTCATATTTTATTCAAATTAGAGGTTTTAATATGTTGTTTTCGCTTGTTTTTTTTACATTTCAGTTAGGAATTATTTTTTACATTTTATGATGCTAGATACAAGTTTACAAAAAATAATTAATATATATAGTGTTACTAAAATTATTATTTTCATTTTAGTTAACCAGTGAGGTACTGTCTATGAAAAATGATGTCGTGATATTGACCGTAGTCTTTAGATCTATATTTGCCTAGCAGAAAAACTACAATTGATCTATGGTTGATTAATCGTCAATAATCGTGGAGTTTCTAACCACGCCGTCTAGTAGTAAACTATAGACGGTATTTGACTTGTATTTTTTATTTGGTTTTTTTACATATTTTCCCTTCCTAAGCCCATCAATTACATATTTATTCAAGCCTAAAGTTTAATTACATATATCCCATTTAACATAATAAATTACTCATTTACCCTTCTTTTACACAAACCATAATAAAATATAAAAATATATTTATCAAGATCATTAAGGGTAAAATAGTAAATCAAAAGGCTATTTTAAAGAAATTGGGTAAATATGTAATAGAATTAGGTTCAACTACAAAGTCTAAAATTCCTAGAAAGTCTAAGAAGGAATTTAGACCATTAGATCTAATATTAAATGAAGATCAATGGCTCATAAACACAAGGTGGCATAATGGTAATTAATTAGAACTTTAAATGGTAGGCCAAGGGTATATTAGTCTTGTCTCATTTTCAAATTTCACCCTCTTTTTTAAACATCCATAACTTTTACATACGACAATATTTTTTAATAAAAATTACACCAAAAAAACGAGCGTTTTTTTATCTTCAAAACGCATATAATATTGGTATATAAAAAAATGAATTTTTTTTGAAAGTTTCAGCTCATTGTGTTATATTTGTTAGGTCATTGTGTTATATTTTTTAGCTCATTGTGTTATATTAGTCAAGACATTGTGTTATATTTTTCAGATTGTGTTATATCCGTCAGATCATTGTGTTATATTTGTCAGGTCATTGTGTTATATTCGTCAGGTCGTTGTGTTATATTGTCATCAGGTCGTTGTGTTATATTTTCATCAGGTCGTTGTGTTATATTTTCATCAGGTCGTTGTGTTATATTTTCATCAGGTCGTTGTGTTATATTTTCATCAGGTCGTTGTGTTATATTTTCATCAGGTCGTTGTGTTATATTTTCATCAGGTCGTTGTGTTATATTTTCATCAGGTCGTTGTGTTATATTTTCATCAGGTCGTTGTGTTATACTTTTCATCAGGTCGTTGTGTTATATTGTCATCAGGTCGTTGTGTTATATTTTCATCAGGTCGTTGTGTTATATTTTCATCAGGTCGTTGTGTTATATTTTTCATCAGGTCGTTGTGTTATATTTTCATCAGGTCGTTGTGTTATATTTTCATCAGGTCGTTGTGTTATATTTTCATCAGGTCGTTGTGTTATATTTTTCATCAGGTCGTTGTGTTATATTTTCATCAGGTCGTTGTGTTATATTTTCATCAGGTCGTTGTGTTATTTCAGATCATTGTGTTATTTCATTAGGTTATTGTGTTATAACACAATGACATGAATAAATAACACAATGACTTACAAATAACACAATGAGCTTAAAAACGTGATTTTTTTTGTTTTTTTATATATGAATATTATACGCGTTTTAAAGATAAGAAAATGCTCGTTTTTATGGTGCAATTTTTTTTAAAAAATAATATCGTATGTAAAAGTTATGGACGTTTAACAAAATGGGGTGAAACTTAAAATATAGAGACATTACCATCTTTACCCTTCCTTCTAATTTTAAGGAAGTGCCACATGTCATCATCTCATGGCTTCTTAGACTTTCTAGGAAAATTAGACTTTGTAGTATAACTCCACTCATATGTAATATATGTGGTTTAGGAATGGGAAATATGTAATTGAATTTAAAGAATGAGTAAATACGTAATAAATGATCTTATGAAGGGGATATATGTAAATACTCCTTTTTATTTTAGATCGTCATCAGAGTAGATTTTAATTATCATCATTGTGTGCGGTAATATAATTTAATTTTTAAATCCAATAATAACCATAGAGAAGGCGTGAATTTATGTGATGTTGCTTATTTGTTTAGTCATCGATTGTCGACGGACTAAGAGTTTTGGCCACAATATGAAAAGGAAATTATCTAACCAAATTGCGTGGCCACATGTCTACCTTTTCTTTTGGAATTGAGGTGGTCCATCGTTAATTTAATAAATGTTTGATCTGTGACACCCCGCCCGGCGGCGGAAACACCGGGCTGTCATTGGAATTGGATATCCATAGTAAACAAAGCACATGGTATTTATTTATTAAAGTCTAATAATGATTAATACATTTGGAACATGAGTCTTAAATAGAAACGGTAAAAGTAATAAAACAGAAACAATAATTGCAATCGTCTTTATTATTTAACTAGGTCCAAGGCAATCCTATGTTTTGGCAAAAGCAGCAAAACAATATCAAAGCATCACCTGAAATACGTGAAAATAATACGGTTAGCTATAAATAGCTAGTGAGTAAAAGCACGAGTTAATAAATAGTAATATGGAAATCCGAGATCAACAATATATGTTTCGCAATTTTACATGCATAGTCATTTCGTTACATTGCCCTACCATGACCCCTTGTAAACATAGAACACAACCACAATAGAATGCACCATCAATTGTATAGCAACTTGTAATCATTTGTCATGAGGAACCAACTCATGTTGTAAATTAAAGATAACCTTTTTAGTAACCGTCACGTAACCGTCTCGATATAGGTTATCAATAATTATTTTTGCAACTTAGGGACATAGCATAGTATAGCAACACGTATAGCAACAACCGTCATAGCATAGCAAACATAGTAAACATAGAATTTGAATGGCCGATTTAAATCACCGATCGGTACTACATGCCGGTGGGTTTGTCAAACCATTAGCGCTAACATTGTTACGGTGGATTTACCAAAGCAATTAACTACTTTAAACTACCACATAAAATTGCATCAAGTAGCGAACAAGAATTAACACAATTGTATGATCTCATTTAGAAAACATAGCAAATAGAAAACAAGACGTATTTCAGCCCCAAAACGTAATTAGTAAAAAGGGGAGTGAGTTTACTCACCTTGAATTCGAATCAGAAATGATATAGAAATAAATCAACTGGAACCGAGGATTTCCCAAATATTAGTATCACCTAAATAATGAGAATCCTAACTTAGAAAAACATATAGTATAGAAACTAGAATAGAAATAATAGGAATTTACGGAGATTTGGGATTTTTGGTACGAACCGTAACCGAGCGTTTTTATACGAAACCGATTTATTAGTCTTTAAAACTTTGTATTTTACAAGAATCCATTTTAGAAAACATTAGTAATATATTGGTGTTAATACTTAGAATCTTTATTTAAACTTATACATTTTACATATTATTAACTTAATCATTTGATTAATAAAAGTTATATAATATATAAATAAATAGAAGTATAAAGATCTTAATTTAGAAATGGAACCGTGGTAACCGGAGTTAAGTCCGAAGTCAAATGTTTCGGATCAAGGTTTTTAAACGAGTTTGAACGTTCGAACGTTCCGTTTAAATATTTTATGAGAATATGTTTTTATATGAAGATTAGAAACTTAATCATTTATAAAAACATGTTTTTGTATAAAACTTACAAACTTAAATCTTTGTTACATAAAATACACTTATATATGTTTTCTTTAACCTTTAATAACTATTTTTAACAAATAATAGGTTATTAGATTAATATAGTGTATTAGTGTTGGTTTTAGTGGTTAAAAGAAGTAATTAAAAAGAATGGTGGGGAGAAGGTTCGAACCCGTGACCACTTCAACCACAGACACGCGCACTAACCACTGAACCAGGCGCGCGTTTTTGTTATTAGATGGAACGTTAATTGTTTTAACATGTTACCAGAACCATAACCCAAAACCCATATGAGCCCTAGTTTACAAATCCATCAAATTCGTTCGAATTTGATAATCCCAGACAAATTAACCATGGGGCTTTTAATCCCCATGGATTTTCGGTTCTTTTGGTATAAGAAACTTACAATTTGGTGAAGTTTTGGTATGGATTAGAGCGAAGAACAAGGTGCGGCCGTAATGTGAGATTTTCGTGAAACTGGAGTAGATAAGAGGTGAAATTGAAGTGTTAGAGAGTTGTAGAATGTTGAGAGGATTAGAATGGAACTAAAATTTACCTGAAATGGTGCCGGATTGGGTGAAATCGCAGTCGCCGGAGCAAGGGGGGTTTCGGTCGACGTTTTGGGTTACAATTGATGGGTTTTGAGTTGCGATTGAGGGTTGATGGGTTATGATTGAGGGTTATAAACGATTGATTAAGCAAACTCGGATGCGGGTATCGAGGAAGGAATGCTGGAACAGGGAACAAAGTGGTCGGAGGTCGCCGGAAACACGGTGGTCGGCTACAGTGCGACATGGGAGAGATGCGACAGGGGGGGGGGGGCTGGTTTGGGTTAAATTACACTTCTGGTCCCTGAGCTTTGTTGTTTGTTTTACTTTAATTATTAAGTTTTAACTCAAGTTTTAGAAATTACATAATTGACCCAAAATAATTATTATGGGTTTAGTCGGTTAGTTAAGTTAACCGTTTTGAGACGTAGCGTTTTTATAGGAGACGTTGTAGCATCATTAGTTCGTTGATGACGTTAGGGGGTTATTACGAGACGTTTATAGTTGTTGTTTTATATTTTTTTTTATAGTTTTCTTTTACGAAATTAATATATATATTTTTGGATTTAGATAATATAAATAGTGATTATTTAGTATATTTTAAATATTTTTAGATATAGAACGATTGATTAAATACGATGAGAATAACGTAAAGATTCGATATTATTTATTCATAATTAAGAATGACGTTTCATTTTGAGAAAATAAATACGATTACGATTAAAAGATAAACAACCTCGGGTTTGAATCGGGCATCCAGATTCGGGTTCGGGGCAGATGTCACAGTCTCCCCTCCTTATAGAAATTTCGTCCCGAAATTTGTTCAAACCGAGGTAGAAGAAGATGAAGCAAAAAGATGCGGGTACTTGGCTTTCATTTGATCTTCACGTTCCCAAGTAAATTCAGGTCCACGCTTAGATTCCCAACGAACTTTGACTATCGGTATCCGGCTTCGCTTGAGTTGTTTTACCTCACGGTCCACAGTTTCTAATGGTCGTTCAATAAGTTGTATGGATTCATTGATTTGAAATTTTGGATTTTATCGGAAGGCACAAAGAGGTTTTAATCTGATAAATATTCCTTCCAATTTGAAATATGGAAAATAGGTTATTTATTTGTTTGTTAAGTTTGAATTTATTAGTATTACTATTAAGCTTGCGATCGACGCACATTCGGAACGAGTTAACTTTCTTTGTCTTTACATTGACAAGTTCATAAGCATTAACTGACAGTGTACATGTAATAATATAGTTTATTGGTATCTTTAGAAAAATTAGTTTCATGAAAATTTGATAATATAAATAATCCAATTTATAGTTTGAATGAATATATCACTTAGTTCCAATTGGAAAATATATATATATTTATTTGGAAGAGTAAGGAAATTATTTTAATAGAATTGAATTTCGATGGTTTTACAAAGTCCGTTGATTACACATTGCGTTAGAGTAACAATTTTATAAATGAATGCATTGAGTTTGAATTAGTTTATGAAACTAGTGGCGTAAAATTTCATTAGTGGTCATATGTATAGATGAAACATTTAGTCCGATGAGTTTGAGAATAGTTGTGTAGCGAGTTCTCGTTAGGTTTTGGATGACGAATATATGGATAGCATTGCGTAGTTGATTAACGAGTACATGTTTCGATGGTTAGTTCATAATTTTGATAGTAGACTTATAGTTTTAATGATGAATTAGAAATTGGATTAGATACTTATAGTTAGATGAGTAGTTTTGAAACTATTTGAGTATAGAAGTCGAGTTGAAATATTTTGAGGGTAAACGTTCGATTCAAATACGTTAGCATATAAGAATAGCAAAATCCGATGACTTTTATTTAGATATGGAATTTAGCCTTGACTAGAATTCATAAGTCATGATAAACCTTTGATTGGAGAGTCGATAATTGATCTGGGATTAGAAGTACATGCCTTAGATTTCGTATCTGATATATGATTTGAAATTTTGGATAATTCGATTGAGGTTTAGTCGATATGTCTTAGTTTTAATTTGAAATATTCGGTTTACAACGGTGTAATTGTGTTATAAGGATAAGCTAGCGAGTATATCGCATAAGCTTAGAAACAAACAGAATGATGAAACGTAGAATAACACAGTTTTGTAGCAAAGTCTTTGACTGATAGAAACATTCAATGTAATAATAGCACCTCGTTCCATTTAGAATATCATAAAATCTTTTGAAACATACCATAGAAAATCACTTAGAAGTTTTAGAAACTTAAGAAATTTTGATTAAATGAAATAGTAGTAGTACTTATAACATCATAGAATCCTTTGAAACATAACATAGAAAATTACTCAGAAACTTTAGAAATATTAGTAAATAAACTTGGAATATTATTTGAATAACTATAGAAATTCATATAAATAATTATAAATCGTGGGAATGAAAATCATAGAATCATTAAGAAATTGAAAATTTGAAGGTTCAGGAGTGTGTCATGGTTTTGGACACTTAAGACTTATCAAGGTGTTAAGTTCGTTTTTAACGTATTCGAGAAAGCGTGCTTTAGCCTATAGGGTCACACTCATCTCGTCCATCCCCAGGTAAGCATACTGGTCTCTTTAAGAGATTTATACGAAACGCTTTGCCTTAGGCAGGATGTCCGTGATACAGGTGTTCCCCCTTCTGGATTGCACACGTTTCTCACGTTTCAAACTCACTCAAGACGATGACGAGATTCCACAAAGAGAAAGATCCTAATCACACAGACGAGTCTCTTGTAGCTCCTTCGCGAAATCGGATAAGAAATAAGATAAAGAAAAGCAAAGAAAGGTTCGTAGAAGAAAATAAAATAAGTTTAGAAGAGTTTTCTAGGCACAACTATTTGCACTAAGGACTCTTAGGTTATAGTCTAGGTCGGTGTGTTTCTAATACCCTATCCTAGTTCCCTATAACCATGGCTCTGATACCAAACTGTGACACCCCGCCCGGCGGCGGAAACACCGGGCTGTCATTGGAATTGGATATCCATAGTAAACAAAGCACATGGTATTTATTTATTAAAGTCTAATAATGATTAATACATTTGGAACATGAGTCTTAAATAGAAACGGTAAAAGTAATAAAACAGAAACAATAATTGCAATCGTCTTTATTATTTAACTAGGTCCAAGGCAATCCTATGTTTTGGCAAAAGCAGCAAAACAATATCAAAGCATCACCTGAAATACGTGAAAATAATACGGTTAGCTATAAATAGCTAGTGAGTAAAAGCACGAGTTAATAAATAGTAATATGGAAATCCGAGATCAACAATATATGTTTCGCAATTTTACATGCATAGTCATTTCGTTACATTGCCCTACCATGACCCCTTGTAAACATAGAACACAACCACAATAGAATGCACCATCAATTGTATAGCAACTTGTAATCATTTGTCATGAGGAACCAACTCATGTTGTAAATTAAAGATAACCTTTTTAGTAACCGTCACGTAACCGTCTCGATATAGGTTATCAATAATTATTTTTGCAACTTAGGGACATAGCATAGTATAGCAACACGTATAGCAACAACCGTCATAGCATAGCAAACATAGTAAACATAGAATTTGAATGGCCGATTTAAATCACCGATCGGTACTACATGCCGGTGGGTTTGTCAAACCATTAGCGCTAACATTGTTACGGTGGATTTACCAAAGCAATTAACTACTTTAAACTACCACATAAAATTGCATCAAGTAGCGAACAAGAATTAACACAATTGTATGATCTCATTTAGAAAACATAGCAAATAGAAAACAAGACGTATTTCAGCCCCAAAACGTAATTAGTAAAAAGGGGAGTGAGTTTACTCACCTTGAATTCGAATCAGAAATGATATAGAAATAAATCAACTGGAACCGAGGATTTCCCAAATATTAGTATCACCTAAATAATGAGAATCCTAACTTAGAAAAACATATAGTATAGAAACTAGAATAGAAATAATAGGAATTTACGGAGATTTGGGATTTTTGGTACGAACCGTAACCGAGCGTTTTTATACGAAACCGATTTATTAGTCTTTAAAACTTTGTATTTTACAAGAATCCATTTTAGAAAACATTAGTAATATATTGGTGTTAATACTTAGAATCTTTATTTAAACTTATACATTTTACATATTATTAACTTAATCATTTGATTAATAAAAGTTATATAATATATAAATAAATAGAAGTATAAAGATCTTAATTTAGAAATGGAACCGTGGTAACCGGAGTTAAGTCCGAAGTCAAATGTTTCGGATCAAGGTTTTTAAACGAGTTTGAACGTTCGAACGTTCCGTTTAAATATTTTATGAGAATATGTTTTTATATGAAGATTAGAAACTTAATCATTTATAAAAACATGTTTTTGTATAAAACTTACAAACTTAAATCTTTGTTACATAAAATACACTTATATATGTTTTCTTTAACCTTTAATAACTATTTTTAACAAATAATAGGTTATTAGATTAATATAGTGTATTAGTGTTGGTTTTAGTGGTTAAAAGAAGTAATTAAAAAGAATGGTGGGGAGAAGGTTCGAACCCGTGACCACTTCAACCACAGACACGCGCACTAACCACTAAACCAGGCGCGCGTTTTTGTTATTAGATGGAACGTTAATTATTTTAACATGTTACCAGAACCATAACCCAAAACCCATATGAGCCCTAGTTTACAAATCCATCAAATTCGTTCGAATTTGATAATCCCAGACAAATTAACCATGGGGCTTTTAATCCCCATGGATTTTCGGTTCTTTTGGTATAAGAAACTTACAATTTGGTGAAGTTTTGGTATGGATTAGAGCGAAGAACAAGGTGCGGCCGTAATGTGAGATTTTCGTGAAACTGGAGTAGATAAGAGGTGAAATTGAAGTGTTAGAGAGTTGTAGAATGTTGAGAGGATTAGAATGGAACTAAAATTTACCTGAAATGGTGCCGGATTGGGTGAAATCGCAGTCGCCGGAGCAAGGGGGGTTTCGGTCGACGTTTTGGGTTACAATTGATGGGTTTTGAGTTGCGATTGAGGGTTGATGGGTTATGATTGAGGGTTATAAACGATTGATTAAGCAAACTCGGATGCGGGTATCGAGGAAGGAATGCTGGAACAGGGAACAAAGTGGTCGGAGGTCGCCGGAAACACGGTGGTCGGCTACAGTGCGACATGGGAGAGATGCGACAGGGGGGGGGGGCTGGTTTGGGTTAAATTACACTTCTGGTCCCTGAGCTTTGTTGTTTGTTTTACTTTAATTATTAAGTTTTAACTCAAGTTTTAGAAATTACATAATTGACCCAAAATAATTATTATGGGTTTAGTCGGTTAGTTAAGTTAACCGTTTTGAGACGTAGCGTTTTTATAGGAGACGTTGTAGCATCATTAGTTCGTTGATGACGTTAGGGGGTTATTACGAGACGTTTATAGTTGTTGTTTTATATTTTTTTTTATAGTTTTCTTTTACGAAATTAATATATATATTTTTGGATTTAGATAATATAAATAGTGATTATTTAGTATATTTTAAATATTTTTAGATATAGAACGATTGATTAAATACGATGAGAATAACGTAAAGATTCGATATTATTTATTCATAATTAAGAATGACGTTTCATTTTGAGAAAATAAATACGATTACGATTAAAAGATAAACAACCTCGGGTTTGAATCGGGCATCCAGATTCGGGTTCGGGGCAGATGTCACAGTCTCCCCTCCTTATAGAAATTTCGTCCCGAAATTTGTTCAAACCGAGGTAGAAGAAGATGAAGCAAAAAGATGCGGGTACTTGGCTTTCATTTGATCTTCACGTTCCCAAGTAAATTCAGGTCCACGCTTAGATTCCCAACGAACTTTGACTATCGGTATCCGGCTTCGCTTGAGTTGTTTTACCTCACGGTCCACAGTTTCTAATGGTCGTTCAATAAGTTGTATGGATTCATTGATTTGAAATTTTGGATTTTATCGGAAGGCACAAAGAGGTTTTAATCTGATAAATATTCCTTCCAATTTGAAATATGGAAAATAGGTTATTTATTTGTTTGTTAAGTTTGAATTTATTAGTATTACTATTAAGCTTGCGATCGACGCACATTCGGAACGAGTTAACTTTCTTTGTCTTTACATTGACAAGTTCATAAGCATTAACTGACAGTGTACATGTAATAATATAGTTTATTGGTATCTTTAGAAAAATTAGTTTCATGAAAATTTGATAATATAAATAATCCAATTTATAGTTTGAATGAATATATCACTTAGTTCCAATTGGAAAATATATATATATTTATTTGGAAGAGTAAGGAAATTATTTTAATAGAATTGAATTTCGATGGTTTTACAAAGTCCGTTGATTACACATTGCGTTAGAGTAACAATTTTATAAATGAATGCATTGAGTTTGAATTAGTTTATGAAACTAGTGGCGTAAAATTTCATTAGTGGTCATATGTATAGATGAAACATTTAGTCCGATGAGTTTGAGAATAGTTGTGTAGCGAGTTCTCGTTAGGTTTTGGATGACGAATATATGGATAGCATTGCGTAGTTGATTAACGAGTACATGTTTCGATGGTTAGTTCATAATTTTGATAGTAGACTTATAGTTTTAATGATGAATTAGAAATTGGATTAGATACTTATAGTTAGATGAGTAGTTTTGAAACTATTTGAGTATAGAAGTCGAGTTGAAATATTTTGAGGGTAAACGTTCGATTCAAATACGTTAGCATATAAGAATAGCAAAATCCGATGACTTTTATTTAGATATGGAATTTAGCCTTGACTAGAATTCATAAGTCATGATAAACCTTTGATTGGAGAGTCGATAATTGATCTGGGATTAGAAGTACATGCCTTAGATTTCGTATCTGATATATGATTTGAAATTTTGGATAATTCGATTGAGGTTTAGTCGATATGTCTTAGTTTTAATTTGAAATATTCGGTTTACAACGGTGTAATTGTGTTATAAGGATAAGCTAGCGAGTATATCGCATAAGCTTAGAAACAAACAGAATGATGAAACGTAGAATAACACAGTTTTGTAGCAAAGTCTTTGACTGATAGAAACATTCAATGTAATAATAGCACCTCGTTCCATTTAGAATATCATAAAATCTTTTGAAACATACCATAGAAAATCACTTAGAAGTTTTAGAAACTTAAGAAATTTTGATTAAATGAAATAGTAGTAGTACTTATAACATCATAGAATCCTTTGAAACATAACATAGAAAATTACTCAGAAACTTTAGAAATATTAGTAAATAAACTTGGAATATTATTTGAATAACTATAGAAATTCATATAAATAATTATAAATCGTGGGAATGAAAATCATAGAATCATTAAGAAATTGAAAATTTGAAGGTTCAGGAGTGTGTCATGGTTTTGGACACTTAAGACTTATCAAGGTGTTAAGTTCGTTTTTAACGTATTCGAGAAAGCGTGCTTTAGCCTATAGGGTCACACTCATCTCGTCCATCCCCAGGTAAGCATACTGGTCTCTTTAAGAGATTTATACGAAACGCTTTGCCTTAGGCAGGATGTCCGTGATACAGGTGTTCCCCCTTCTGGATTGCACACGTTTCTCACGTTTCAAACTCACTCAAGACGATGACGAGATTCCACAAAGAGAAAGATCCTAATCACACAGACGAGTCTCTTGTAGCTCCTTCGCGAAATCGGATAAGAAATAAGATAAAGAAAAGCAAAGAAAGGTTCGTAGAAGAAAATAAAATAAGTTTAGAAGAGTTTTCTAGGCACAACTATTTGCACTAAGGACTCTTAGGTTATAGTCTAGGTCGGTGTGTTTCTAATACCCTATCCTAGTTCCCTATAACCATGGCTCTGATACCAAACTGTGACACCCCGCCCGGCGGCGGAAACACCGGGCTGTCATTGGAATTGGATATCCATAGTAAACAAAGCACATGGTATTTATTTATTAAAGTCTAATAATGATTAATACATTTGGAACATGAGTCTTAAATAGAAACGGTAAAAGTAATAAAACAGAAACAATAATTGCAATCGTCTTTATTATTTAACTAGGTCCAAGGCAATCCTATGTTTTGGCAAAAGCAGCAAAACAATATCAAAGCATCACCTGAAATACGTGAAAATAATACGGTTAGCTATAAATAGCTAGTGAGTAAAAGCACGAGTTAATAAATAGTAATATGGAAATCCGAGATCAACAATATATGTTTCGCAATTTTACATGCATAGTCATTTCGTTACATTGCCCTACCATGACCCCTTGTAAACATAGAACACAACCACAATAGAATGCACCATCAATTGTATAGCAACTTGTAATCATTTGTCATGAGGAACCAACTCATGTTGTAAATTAAAGATAACCTTTTTAGTAACCGTCACGTAACCGTCTCGATATAGGTTATCAATAATTATTTTTGCAACTTAGGGACATAGCATAGTATAGCAACACGTATAGCAACAACCGTCATAGCATAGCAAACATAGTAAACATAGAATTTGAATGGCCGATTTAAATCACCGATCGGTACTACATGCCGGTGGGTTTGTCAAACCATTAGCGCTAACATTGTTACGGTGGATTTACCAAAGCAATTAACTACTTTAAACTACCACATAAAATTGCATCAAGTAGCGAACAAGAATTAACACAATTGTATGATCTCATTTAGAAAACATAGCAAATAGAAAACAAGACGTATTTCAGCCCCAAAACGTAATTAGTAAAAAGGGGAGTGAGTTTACTCACCTTGAATTCGAATCAGAAATGATATAGAAATAAATCAACTGGAACCGAGGATTTCCCAAATATTAGTATCACCTAAATAATGAGAATCCTAACTTAGAAAAACATATAGTATAGAAACTAGAATAGAAATAATAGGAATTTACGGAGATTTGGGATTTTTGGTACGAACCGTAACCGAGCGTTTTTATACGAAACCGATTTATTAGTCTTTAAAACTTTGTATTTTACAAGAATCCATTTTAGAAAACATTAGTAATATATTGGTGTTAATACTTAGAATCTTTATTTAAACTTATACATTTTACATATTATTAACTTAATCATTTGATTAATAAAAGTTATATAATATATAAATAAATAGAAGTATAAAGATCTTAATTTAGAAATGGAACCGTGGTAACCGGAGTTAAGTCCGAAGTCAAATGTTTCGGATCAAGGTTTTTAAACGAGTTTGAACGTTCGAACGTTCCGTTTAAATATTTTATGAGAATATGTTTTTATATGAAGATTAGAAACTTAATCATTTATAAAAACATGTTTTTGTATAAAACTTACAAACTTAAATCTTTGTTACATAAAATACACTTATATATGTTTTCTTTAACCTTTAATAACTATTTTTAACAAATAATAGGTTATTAGATTAATATAGTGTATTAGTGTTGGTTTTAGTGGTTAAAAGAAGTAATTAAAAAGAATGGTGGGGAGAAGGTTCGAACCCGTGACCACTTCAACCACAGACACGCGCACTAACCACTGAACCAGGCGCGCGTTTTTGTTATTAGATGGAACGTTAATTATTTTAACATGTTACCAGAACCATAACCCAAAACCCATATGAGCCCTAGTTTACAAATCCATCAAATTCGTTCGAATTTGATAATCCCAGACAAATTAACCATGGGGCTTTTAATCCCCATGGATTTTCGGTTCTTTTGGTATAAGAAACTTACAATTTGGTGAAGTTTTGGTATGGATTAGAGCGAAGAACAAGGTGCGGCCGTAATGTGAGATTTTCGTGAAACTGGAGTAGATAAGAGGTGAAATTGAAGTGTTAGAGAGTTGTAGAATGTTGAGAGGATTAGAATGGAACTAAAATTTACCTGAAATGGTGCCGGATTGGGTGAAATCGCAGTCGCCGGAGCAAGGGGGGTTTCGGTCGACGTTTTGGGTTACAATTGATGGGTTTTGAGTTGCGATTGAGGGTTGATGGGTTATGATTGAGGGTTATAAACGATTGATTAAGCAAACTCGGATGCGGGTATCGAGGAAGGAATGCTGGAACAGGGAACAAAGTGGTCGGAGGTCGCCGGAAACACGGTGGTCGGCTACAGTGCGACAGGGGAGAGATGCGACAGGGGGGGGGGGCTGGTTTGGGTTAAATTACACTTCTGGTCCCTGAGCTTTGTTGTTTGTTTTACTTTAATTATTAAGTTTTAACTCAAGTTTTAGAAATTACATAATTGACCCAAAATAATTATTATGGGTTTAGTCGGTTAGTTAAGTTAACCGTTTTGAGACGTAGCGTTTTTATAGGAGACGTTGTAGCATCATTAGTTCGTTGATGACGTTAGGGGGTTATTACGAGACGTTTATAGTTGTTGTTTTATATTTTTTTTTTATAGTTTTCTTTTACGAAATTAATATATATATTTTTGGATTTAGATAATATAAATAGTGATTATTTAGTATATTTTAAATATTTTTAGATATAGAACGATTGATTAAATACGATGAGAATAACGTAAAGATTCGATATTATTTATTCATAATTAAGAATGACGTTTCATTTTGAGAAAATAAATACGATTACGATTAAAAGATAAACAACCTCGGGTTTGAATCGGGCATCCAGATTCGGGTTCGGGGCAGATGTCACATGATCAACAACAAATTTAAGTTTCTTCTTTTATAATTTGGCGAGGATCAGGCGTTTTTGATTAGGGCTGAGCATAAAATGCAAACATGAGACGTAAATAGTAATTCGAACCTCATCTCTGGTTTTAACCAACCCGTATGAGTTGAACCTATATGAATTAAACCCACATGAACTGAATCAATATGAGATGAATCAAGTACGTCTCGAAACCAAACTCAAGCATACCCGTGTCAGCGAGTCATGATTCGATCCATACGCAAATTTAACAAGACAACTAAGACCGGGTTGATTTTGTCGATCCAAATACACCTTGCAAACTAGTTACATGCTCATAAATCACAAGTTTTATGCCACAAATCTTCATAAATCACAACCAATTACTATAAACCTAACTTACAACACCCTTACTTGTGTGTGCCCTAATATCTTCAATAAACCGATCCAAATTATTATAAGATGAACCTCCTTCTTCTATAGCTTTTTCAGCCATTTGTTTCAAACATTTAGCCTTTTTTCTTCTTTCTTCACCTTCTTTACCTTCATCCATAACCACTTTCACAGCTCTACAAACGTCTTCTCGTGTAACCTGCATGGGCGCAGCTTCATCCTCCAAATGCATCACACGTGTCGCCCCAACCCCAACACCAACACCCAACACTTGCACAACCAACCTCTCATTAAAAAACTGTTCCGCAAACTGAGGCCATGTGATCATGGGGACACCAGCGCATACCCCTTCAATAGTCGAGTTCCAACCACAATGTGTCAAGAACGCACCCACAACCCGGTGCGAGAGTATCAAAACTTGTGGGGCCCACCCGCGGATCAAAACACCTCTTCCTTTTATTCTTGATTCGAACCCGTTTTCATCTAACCATTTCTCTATCTCCTCAGTTCTCATTCCACCTTTCACTACCAATACAAACGGAAACTGCGAATCTTCTAAACCTAACGCGAGTTCGATGAACTGTAGGGGTGTTAATCGTGTCAGGCTTCCTAAACAAACATAAATCACACTACAATCACGTTGCGAATCCAGCCATTTAACACATTCATCGTTTTTTATCATCGAATCTTTGCTTCCACGTTGCGCTCGATCCAAATCATTCTTATTCGAATTCGAAAACGGCCCAATACACCAAACTCTCCCCTGTTTCAACTTCTTAAATTCATCAACATATTTAGTTTCCATCTCTTCAAAACTGTTTATAACCGTCCCGTACGCTTCCAACTCCTTTGCCCTAATCCCTTCACGTACCGACTTCAATTCCTTCCCTTTCTTGCTACTTCCCGGGTTAAACAACCCGGGAAGTTGCACTTTCGTCATGTATATGTTATCAGGTAAACCCGGTAACATAAACATGTCAGAATCAGTTAACTGCTCATAATCTTTGGAAACACAAAGATTATGCGTAGCTAACTGAGTAAAACAACTCATCCCATCAAAAATAACCCATGGGATACGAAACTTTTTCGCAACATCAAACGTCCAAGGCAAATGTTTATCCGAAATGATACAACATGGAGCCGGTTTAAGCTCATTAAACATATCTTCTATCGGTTTTTGAAGCGTCGAACACGCATCAAAGAAGTTTTTCGATAAATTAAACGAGGGAAGATCGTCAACGCTTTCGCAACCGTCAGGTAACCCATACTCGGAAGCCGGAAACGGGAGATTAAGGATTTTGATAGGAAGTTCGGAGGCGATGGCGCGATGGAGGACCGCAGCGTAGCGGTCAGCATTTCGAGGCGTGATTACGATTGTGACATTAACGCAGTGTTGGGCTATGAGTTTGGCCATGTCAACCATTGGAATAAGGTGACCTGGACACATTAGTGGGATGATTAGGAAGTGAAGATTGGAGTTAGACATATCACATATGTCGTTGTGTTAATTAAGGTGAGTGTAAGTTTGGGTTTGTTATAAAGGTGTTAATAGTTAAGGTGTTGAACATATCATCCATAGTTTCACATGTGGATGATATAAATCACGTTATGACGTCGACCAATCGACAAAAGTCACGTTATTTTTTAACGTTACATCACCGTCTTTCATTTCGATACATTTTTTCAATTTATGAAACGATAATCATTAATCAATCACCTTTCGTCAATCGATCGTTCAATATTTTATGGAGTAGAAAGATAAGGTGCGACTGGCTCAAACATTTATCTTTTAATAATAAAATACATTAATTTCTAATATACCTTACATCTTATGAGGTTACAACCAGACGGTCTTGTTTCGACTGTCGGGTTGAGTTGTTTTTGCTCGGTTTTGTAGTGGTGTTACTTGCTTGATGCTTAACTTGTGTATAGATCGGATCTTGACACGCTAAGAAGTAAGACAAGTATATATATGCTTGAGTTTGTGTATAATGAGAGTTAGGCTCATCTAATATAGACTTGGTTCATCTAGGTTTAAAATTTCACTTTTATTTTTAAACTTTAAAAATAGTATGTTGGTCCAACACTCCGACTATATTAGTTGGTAATTAATGGTCCCAACTTTTATAAATTTTGCGACTAACATACCGTTAAAAAATTTAACGAGGTTAACTTTTTTCGAATTTCAGGTCGATATTTTAGGGCAGTTAATCCAAAGAAGAATACGAGTCGATTGACATAAAAAATTATCTCGAAACAATGCTCCTAACGACGAAACGGTGCTCTATTCAGGTGTTTAAACCTTACGGTGCTTCAATTGGATATAAAACATTGCCTTTCGGAGCATCGTTTCGATGTAACTTTTACATCAATCGACTCGTATTCTTCTTCTGATTAAAAAACCTAATACATCGATCTGGAATTTGAAAAAAAGATAACATCATTAAAAAACTTAACGGCTGTCTGTTGGTTAATTGTAAAAATAAAAGTTGTGACCGTTGCCAGCTATTTCATTACACTAGTTGGGACTGAAAAAAACCAAAACATGATAGTTACACAATTTAAAACAAATATACATTTAAAAAACACACTAAACATTCTTTTTTTAAAGCGGTATGTCTTTTCCACTAGCTTAATTAGTTTAGTTTTTAGGTTAAATTCATTTGTATGCCTTGCGCACATGGGTATTTTGGTCTTTTACTATCGTAAAATATTAGAAAGAGTAAACTCCCTCTCATATACTCCATTTGTTCTCGTGGCTGATGGATGCATACCAAGTCAAAATTTGTGGATTGTTACAAGAAAAATTATTCATTCCGATTGTCAAAAGTCAAAATGAGGTTGTACGTTACATACCAATTGTGCATTTGTGCAGAAAATTTTATGATCGATGCTTAACATGTGTTTTAAGCTTCAAAAGTCCCATAGTTAAACTTGTGTGTTATAAAACTTGTGATATGTGAAGAGTAAGACATCCACAAGGACAAGGTGTATTTAAACGGATCAACCCGGTCTTACTTGTCTTGATGTTGAACTCGTGTATAGATCGCATCCACAATTTGTTAGTGAAAAAAACGTCACAATCCAAAATTGTTGTTGATCATGACAATCCAAAAGATGGTGACGTACGTGGAGCAGGGCCGTCTCAAACTTTTTAGAGCCTCAATCGGACACAAAAATTGGGGCTTTTATCGTGAGTTATTTATTTTTTGCTTCGATCTTATTTTATGCATAAAAATCATTATAACCCAAAAACTAAGTCTCAAATAGTGTACCAGATGGCTGGCTATGAGAGCTTGATCTCCAAATAGAATAGCTTGATGAGTTTATTTCTTCTAAAATCGTGACCTTTCTTTGCAAACAGTGACCAACAAAATATGATTATCGGTTGAGATCTGAGACCGCTAATTGTTACAGAAGAAGACAAGCTTTAGTGTTTTGAGTTCTATCAAGTACCACCATTTTTCACATTGTTCATAAGGGACAAACCGGATCATCTAATAGGATAGTTAGTACAGTTGCTCACTAGGGCCCAAATAACATTACAGTACATGTTAAATTTAAGGGCCCTAATCAGGTGGGGGCCTAAAACCCTAACATTACTTCACGTAACTGTTGAGACGGCTCTAACGTGGAGGAGAGAGGGTATTAAATTTGAAATGGGAGAAAGACCCACTCCTCTAACCCTAGTGATGTCTTTCCTTATATCGCTTTTTTCATATTTCATTACCGAAGAATTAACGATGAGTACCATATATTAGGTACCCGAAGTTCGGTTGATAGGTTTTTTTTATAACGACAAACTATGATACCTTTACTCTAAACTAAACTCAAACTATATACACGTGTTCAAGTTTGAACCTGAGATTTTTTCAAACAATGCTTTTAAAGATAAAGTCTCTCTCATTAGACCATCAACCCGCTATATAGTTATTCGGTTGGGTGAAGGAATTTAATCTCACGTAAGGAACTTGATAATACAAAAAGGTCTAAAAAAATGTGCTCGAGCCGTGGATAAATTGTTTTGCACTTTATCCACACAGTTGGTCTATTTTGTCATATGTATAACAAAACAACAAGACACGAACAGATCACACATGGCCAATGCATCTTACCTAAGCTCTTACGTACCTCATTATAACCGGGTCATAATCGAAGTCTACGTGGCAATAGGAGAAATGGGTGTGGTGATGTCGAATACTATTCGATCAACTTATGGCCATGAATCTACACACGACGCGGTTAACTATTCGTGTCATTTTCTTCTAACACCGACACAAATTTGTTTATGAATGTTATATAACATGACAGATTAACACGATTAACATTACATGTTTAGTAACACGACACAACCGTCAACCACACCCAACACGAATTGTTTAACACGATTAACAAATATGATATAAAGATCGTCAAATATTATGATTTATGGGTGGTGTTATTTTGCAAAGTATAAAAATGATACAAAGTATGAAAATGACACAATAATACAAAAGGAGACAATGAAATGTTATAAAATTTATAACTTACAACTTAAATTAAATTTTAAAAAAGTCATTCGGAGACATTGCTCCTCACGTCATCATCCTTAAAGAAAATAAAAATAAAAATAAATAAATAAATAAATCAGCATTTTCATCGTGTAATTTTTTTACTTTCGTTGTGTCTTTTGTAAATTTGTGACACAACGAAATTTTTTGAAAAAAAAGACACAAGAAAAACTTTGATTTTTTTATTTTTCGTTTTTAGAGAGGACTACATGGGAAACAAGAACTTCAAATCATTTTTTTTAATTTGATTTATGTGGTGATTTATAATTTTTTTTAATGTGTCATCGTAACAAATACCTCTAGAAGATTTAATGCAATAAATATAAATGTATTATTATTATTATTATTATTATTATTATCTTAAATTTTTTTAAAAAAAGTACAAACATGTTAATGTAGATGTTAATCTTGATTTACTTTAATATATAGTTTTATTTAGTTGAGATTTATTAAATATTCAATTGAGTCACTATTAAACTAGATCGAAGTGAGTTTGATTATTTAATTAGGTTTATAGCTTTTACAATTGGATATGATTAAAATTTGTTTAGGATAAACCGGGGGTAAACAAGTTTTTGTAGGTGTCCCTAATACAAGATCGAGTTGAACAATTGATTCAATTTGTGTGTTTGTGTTTGTGATTTTGGCTTTGAGCCTTCAAAAGGAGTACGTCACCCGTTCTTTTTTGTTGGGATTTGCTTGAAACAAAATTGAAAGTAAAAAAGTTATTGTTTCATGTTTTGGAGTTCATGCACAAAAGGAAATAAAAGGGACGTAACTTTGAGTCCTATATTTTTGTTTGGTGCGTTTGATTAAAAAAGAAGAAAATCATATATATTTTTTTTGGAGTAAACTGCAATTTTGATCTCTGTGTTTTGATATCATTAACAGTTTTAATCTCAGTTTAACAATTTTGGTCACTGTGTTTTTATTTTCTAACATAAATGGTCCCAAACACTAATTCAATTTTTCGTTAATTCTCAAGAAGCATGAGTAACACATCCTGTATCATTCTAATTTGTAAGGTCGGTTGTAACCGACTATTCAGCCTCGAAATTACTATGTTACCCTTCTTGCATCTAATATAAATTTATATACTACTAAATGGGAAGGTCGGTGCTTTGCACCGGCCTCTCCCGTCCCGCTGCGTCGCGTTTCAACTTTTTCGTACTTTAACGTATTAAAGGTTTTAATCCCCGACTTTTAACGCATTGACGGTTTTAGTCCCCGACTTTTACTAATTGTCGTTTGTGCTCCTGATGAGTTTTTGACTTTGATCTCTTACTCCACTTTGACACATAGTACGACTTTTACTAATTGTTTTTTAGCCCCTGATAAGTTTTTGACTTTGCTCTCTTACTCTACTTTGACATATAATACGACTTTCATCATTTTTTAACATGTGACACATTATGTTTTTCGTCGTGACGTACGGGGCATGAGACTTTTTTTCAACACGTATGACGAAGTTAAATACGCAAGACCTGACTGCGTGACCCGGCCGCTGCAACGCGCGGCCTGGTGTTAAATCTAGTTATAAATATAATAAGAGTAAACTTCAGTTTTGGTCCATGTGTTTTGATACCATTAATAGTTTAAGTCTCACCTTAACGATTTTGGTCCTTGTGATTTTATTTGCTAAAACAAATGGTCTCGAACACTAACTCCATCAAATTTTCCGTTCAGTCTCCCTCACGTGCGGAGTAAAAATGTCATTTTTCACACTCTTTTTTACATGCGACTGAATAAAAATGTTAACATACATGATAACCAAGATAAAAGAGGGGGATAAATGACATTTTTACCCCTCTGAGCGGGGCGCATGCAAGAGATTTATTAGAAAGTTGGATGAAGTTAGTGTTCAAGACCAATTTTATTAGAAATAAAAATCACAAGAACTGAAACTATTAAGATGAGACTATATTTGTTAAAAGTATTTAACTACAAAGACCAAAACTACAGTTTACTCATATAATATAATTTTGGCTTTTTTTTGTATGGAAGAAAATAGTACTTGTATTATAAATGAAAATTGAGGAGAGAAAATTGAGCGTAAATTTTCTAATAAGTTGATGGAGGAAAAAAATTATGATGAATATTATATATCTAAAAATATATTTTCAAATCTTTAAATATAATGATTATAACTTTTTTTAAATTTTTTTTTATGTAACTCATGTATAACACATACTTATTAAACCAAGTTTTACTAATATAGTCTTCCTACTTTGGCAATTTTACACTTTTGACCATCTAACTTAACTTTGACATATTTACGAATTTGATCATCTGGCTTTGACTTGGTTACTATTTTGATCTCTAAGTTTGAATACATTTCCGACATTTTAATATATGACACATTACAGCTTTATACTGTAATGTGAGAGACATAAATAAATTTAACGCATGAGATAAAGTCACACACACGATGCTGTTTTATAGCTAGTTAATATTCAAAGTCAAAGAAGTAAGTCTCTTAATCCTAATTATAATAACTAGAACCCTTTAGGATCATTATACATATATATTTTTAGTCTAGAGTAACCGAACACAATAAACCTTCCCTACACTTCTCTTTTAAAAACAGACTAATGTCATTGTAACCACATACAACATAAGACAGGCCAAACCTTTAGGTTCATATCATTGTCACATAAAGTTAATAATAATGATACTGATACTATAAGTTGTATAGAGGTGAACACCCTTTTGAACATTTGTTACACAAACAATCAATTCTTGAAATCATGCCACCTTCAACTGACCTTCATTTTGTCCTGTTTCCTTTGATGGCTCAAGGTCATGCGGTACCAATGGTGGACCTCGCTCGAATACTAGCCCATCGCGGTGCAACAATAACCATAGTCACCACACCTCTTATCGCTAACCGGTTTAAAACTGTTATTTCCCGAGCCATTGCAGCCAATCTCAAGATACAGCTACTTGAACTTCAACTTCAGTTAGCCCAAGTTGGTTTGCCCGACGGGTGCGAGAGCTTTGATGCGCTAGAGTCGTCCGAATCCTCGTTTAAGCTTCTCCGAGCCATTGAGTTGTTAGAACAACCTGCGGAAGATTTGCTTCGAGAACTTTGTCCTCCGCCTGATTGCATACTTGCAGACTTCTTTTTTCCATGGGCTACTGATGTGGCTCGAAGGCTTAACATCCCACGGCTTGTGTTTCATGGACCGGGATGCTTCTGGCTCGTGTGTATGCAAGTTGTCTTCAGTTCTAACGTGTTGGAAACGGTTAAATCGGACTCAGAGACATTCGTGCTGCACGGTTTGCCTCATCGAGTTGAAGTTACTAAACTTCATGTTACCGGTTCATCTAAGGCGATCATGGAGAATCAAAAGGGGTTCTGGTCACGTGCTATCGAGGCCGAGAAAGCTGCATACGGGATTGTTGTTCATACTTTTGAAGAGTTGGAACATGAGTATTTAAAAGAGCTCAAAAGCATGACTAACAGGAAAGTATGGTGTATCGGCCCGGTAATGTTATGCAACCGAGACGGTCAGGATATCGCGGAGAGGGGAAACAAGGCTGCAATCGATGAGCGTGACTGTATGCACTGGCTCGATAAAAGGGAACCACGGTCCGTTTTATACGTTTGTTTAGGAAGCCTTGCACGTGTTTCTACACGACAAGCGATTGAGCTTGGGCTCGGGCTTGAGTCGACCAACCAACCGTTTGTATGGTGCGTAAAGAACGAAACCGAAGAGCTTGAGAACTGGTTTTCAGGGTTTGAAAAGCGTGTGAGAGGCCGCGGGCTGATCATCCGTGGTTGGGCTCCACAAGTCTTGATACTGTCACACCCAGCCATTGGGTGCTTCTT
Source organism: Tagetes erecta (assembly GCA_030867185.1). Lineage (NCBI taxonomy): Eukaryota > Viridiplantae > Streptophyta > Magnoliopsida > Asterales > Asteraceae > Tagetes > Tagetes erecta. The sequence continues at coordinate 4,894,751 of CM061488.1, read as the reverse complement.
AACTCATTGTGGATGGAACTCGACGTTAGAGTCGATATGTGCTGGAGTCCCATTGGTCACATGGCCATTTTTCGCGGATCAGTTTCTAAACGAAACCTTTATAGTAGAGATTTTGAAGATTGGAGTTCGGATCGGTGTGAAGACTCCTGTTCTTTACGGGGACGAAGATAAGATTGAACCGTTGGTGAAAAAGGATGACGTGAAGAACGCAGTTAAACGCATAATGGAAGTCAACGAAAAAGGAAAACAGAGAAGAAACAGGGCGAGCGAGCTAGCGAAAATGGCTAAGATAGCAATGGCGAAAGATGGATCGTCTTATGAAAACATATCATCATTGATTAAAGATATCACTGAAACACGACACTAAGAAATGATTCGTTGTTACGACTTACGACTAATAATATTCGATACACTTAATAATGTTACAATAGAATTGTTTATGACTGATTATTTGAAACTAGATTGAATCCTGATATCTTGGATCAGTCGAGTGATGTTGCGCTGCGAAGATCCCCCCTCTTCTAGCGCTTTATTCGCGATCTTACTGAGTTGTTTAGCGCGTTTTCTTCTTTCGTCGCCTTCTATTCCTTTTTCCATTATCATCTCTATAGCTTTTATAAACTCATCACTCTTTACTACCACTCCAGACTCAACTTCATTACCCCAAAACACAGTTTTTGTAACACCAACGCTAACTCCGGTCCTCAACACTTGTACAACTAACTTCTCATTGTAAAACTGCTCTTGAAACTGCGGCCATGTTACCAAAGGGACACCAGCGGAGATCCCTTCTAGAGTCGAGTTCCAACCACAGTGTGTCAAAAACCCTCCGATCGCAGGGTGTGACAACACCAAAAGTTGTGGAGCCCACCCGCGGATCACTAAACCTCTATCTTTGGTTCTCTCTTCAAACCCCTCTTCATCTATCCATTTTTCTATCTTCTCAGTCTTGTGACCCGCTCGAACCACCCAAATGAACGGCCTTTTCGATGCTTCAAGAGCTAACCCGAGCTCTATGAGCTGCGCAGGCTCAATCCGACTGATGCTACCTAAACACGCATAAATCACCGAACCGTTTTCTCGAGAATCGAGCCACTTAATACATTCATGTTTGTTGATTGATGACTTGTTACCTCTTTGGATATTCTCTGATTCATCCTTCTGGCATAATGACAATGGTCCAATGCAATAAACTTTATCTCTAACTTTCTGATACTCATCAACATAATCTTGTTCCAACTCCTCAAAACTGTTCACAACAACCCCGTACGCTTCGGCCTCAGACACCCGAAGCTTTTCGTTAAATTCACTCATAGTTTTATTGTTCAGAGTGAATGCAAAAGGAAGTTGAGTTCTTCTTAGTTCAATACGGTCAGGCAAACCGGGCAAAACAAACGATTCCGACTCACCCACAGTTTCATACACCTTTGATAGGTATAAAACATGGTTACACATCTGTGTAATGCAATTCATTCCATCAAACATAACTCTTGGAATCCGAAACTTTTTCGCCGTTTCACTAGGCCATAGGAGAAACGTGTCGGCTAATATACAGTCCGGCCTACGATCAAGTTTTTCAATATATTCTTCAACTTGTTTTTGCAGCGACGCGTATGCTTGCATAAGCGCACCAGCTAGTCCCATATTAGGAAGATCATCTATGCTTTCGCAGCCTTCGGGTAAACCAAACTCCTTATACGAAAATGGGAATTCAAGAAAAGAAATGGGAAGACCAGATTGGATTGGTTGATCAAGAATTGACCCGAACCTAAGAGCGTTGACCGGAGTGGTGACTATGCTGACTCTAACACCACCATGCTGTGCAAGTAACTTGGCCATGTCAATGGTTGGGATGTAGTGGCCTGGAGATCCCATCGGTACGAAAAGAAAGTGAAGCTGGTTCGGTTCTTGCGACTCGTCTAAAGCCATTGCAATGTCTGCTAGCTTACTTGCTTAGTATGATTATGAGATTGTATTTGTGAAGGATTTAGTAAACATTTTAGTTATTTATAACTCAAAATGTAAACAACACAACTGTTGACAGTATTGCATAGATCATTACAAGGATTGTACAACATATTATTGTTTTCATAGGAAGATGAAGCCGGCCAAATTTTATATATGCCAAATGGAAACATACCTAAACTAAACCTCTATCTGTTTGTCTGTATCTTTCATAGTCTAGGAATAAGCAAATCCAAACAAAACCTGTCATTTCCTATAGTTTTTAAGAATATTTCATCATATGAACTGCAAGTTAGTATCTGATTTTTGTAGGGCTGGCAATTTTATACACGGACACGAATACACGACACGAACCTACACGGTCTTAACAGGTAACAGGTAAGACCTTAACAAGTAGCATGTACTAAACAGGTAGACATGAATCTACCTGTTAATTTTCGCGTATTTAACATGTATTACCTGTTAATACCTGTTATGATTTTTTAAAAATTAAAAATATAATTTAATATAGCATATTTACCTTATTTACCCTTATACCCTAAATTTTTTGTAAACCCTAATTACATTTACGCAGTCTTATCATGAATACTTGTTTTTAAACAAGTATTATCGTGTATACCTGTTATAAGCAGGTACAGATATAGGTAATGGTAACAGGTACACGATAGCTTATCGTGTCGTATACAGGTAATAAGTTTCGTGTTTGTGTTTTAACAGGTTCGTGTCCTAACAGGTACATGTATGCATGATTTGCTAGCCCTAGAATTTTGAAAAGATGACAACAAATTAACTACAATTTCTTGAAAAGTGACTTAAAAACAATGAATAAGCACACATAGATAGGGATTGAACATTATATTCTTAGCTTTAATTATTAGTACTAGATTGATCCCGAATATCTTGGATTAATCGTGTCATATTCCGGTAGGAAGATCCTCCTTCTCCTATTGCTTCGTTTGCTATCTTACCGAGTTCTTTTGCTCTCTTTCTTCTATCTTCGCTTTCTTTTCCGTCACTCATCACCGTATCTATAGCCTTTATAAACTCCTCACTCGTTACCACTACACCCGACTTTTCTTCTTCACCCAAATGCACGACTTTTTTCGCGCCAACACTAACACCGATTTTCAAAACTTGTACAAGCAACTTCTCATTGTAGAATTGTTCTTGAAACTGAGGCCATGTTACCATGGGGACGCCCACAGATATCCCTTCTAGCGCCGAGTTCCAACCACAATGAGTCAAAAACCCTCCAACTGCAGGGTGTGACAACACTAGCAGTTGTGGAGCCCACCCGCGGATCAACAGAGCTCTATCTTTAGTTCTCTCTTTAAACCCCTCTTCATCTATCCACTTTTCTATCTTCTCAGTCTTGTGACCTGCTCGAACCACCCAAATGAACGGTCTTTTTAACGACTCTAGAGCTAAACCAAGCTCTATGAGCTGCGCAGGCTCAATTCGACTGATGCTTCCTAAACACGCATAGATCACCGAACCGTTTTCTTGAGAATCGAGCCACTTGAGACATTCATGCTTGTTAATTGATGACTTGTTACCTCTTTGGACCTTCTCTGATGCATCCTTGTGACATAGAGATAATGGCCCAATGCACCAAGCTTTATCTTTTTTAACTTCTTGATATGCATCAGCATATTCTTGTTCCAACTCCTCAAAACTGTTTATCACTACTCCGAACGCTTCAGATTCAGATATATAGAGCCGTTCGTGTAAATCCTTTGCGTCTATGGAGCCTGAATTGAACGCAAAAGATAGTTGGGATCTTGTTAGCTCAATACGATCAGGCAAACCGGGCAAAACGAACGACTCTGACTCACTAACACTTTCATAAACTTTTGAGTGGTATAAAACATGGTTACACATCTGAGTGAAGCAATTCATTCCATCAAATATAATCCTTGGTATCCGAAACTTTTTCGCTACGTCACCAGTCCAAAGGAGAAACGCGTCCGAAAGCATGCAGTTCGGCCTAGGATTAAGCTTTTCAATATATTGTTCAACTTGTTTTTGTAGTGAACCATAGGCTTGCATAAGTGGACGTACCGATCCCATATTCGGAAGATCGTCTACACTTTCACATCCTTCTGGTAAACCAAACTCCTTATACGGAAATGGGAATTCAAGAAACGATACGGGAAGTCCTGATCGGATTGCTTGATCAAGAATTGACCCGAACCTGAGGGCGTTGACCGGAGTGGTGATTATGGTGACTCTAACACCATGTTGAGCTAGTAACTTGGCTAAGTCAATTGTGGGGATATAGTGGCCTGGTGATCCCATGGGTATAACAAGAAAATGAAGCTGGTTTGGTTCATGTGAGTCATCTAAAGCCATTTTGTCTGTGTGATGATGGAAATGCATTTGCATACTATTTAAATGGTCTAATATCCTCATCACTCCACCCAACTTTGATGTTTATAATAAAGGCTGATGTGTGAGTGTTTGGATGTATGTATCAAACACTCATTTAGCCATGAAATGCATGACTAAAGACTTTTTTGCATCAATAATGACAAAATAATTTATGGAAAACTTAGTTTTGTGTATTTAATTTCAACTTGCAATATGCCAATATGGACCACACAACTTTGATAAGTAGATCAAGATTAGTGTAACTACTAGGAAAGTTTCATTGATGTACAATATTAAATTATGTTGTTTTTAAACCTTTAAAGATAGTGTGATGATAAGTATCTGATTCTCCTCTAGCAAAGGTCTCGGGTTCAAATCATGTTCCACTGCCATCAGTGGCGTACCCAAAAATGTTTTTCAAGGGGGTCGAAAATTTGTTAGGTATCGTTTGAGTATCAATATATAATATTTTTTCCAACCCGGTTCGATTCGGTACGGGTCGAATCGGGTCGGATCAATTTAAAAAAATGACAAAAAACTAGATTTCATGCATAAAATCACCAAAATATGTCAAATATCATTACAATTTACATAAAGAAACATAATGAAAAATGTAACGTTTTGTATTTTTCATATTTTCATTTCAAATTTACTCGTACTCTTTATTCATTATTTATAATGTCAAAACTTGATTATAGTGAAAATACTCTTTATATATCATTTTCGGTAATTATATGCTTGTACAACTCTTAAACAATTGTGAATATACATTTTAACGCCAAACCGAGCACTTATAACCATCCGATTCATGGTTATATATTATTATCTTCTAATCATAATTCAACCCAATTCATGGTTAAATATTATATGTCTCCTATTGGTTATGGATTGGCCATTAAACTGAGTTTTGAAGACTGGATAGGGGGTCGAGGGTTAAATTTTACGGGGATCGATCAAGAATTTAACATATAAATACTATAAAAAAAATTTCGCAGGGGAGCAGGTACACCCCCACCCTCCAAGGTGGGTACGCCCCTGACTGCCATATATAACCTCGTAAAAGACACTTTCCAATGCAAACTACGATTTAACTGATCTGTTATTAGTAGGGTATTAACAGGTCTTAACCGTTGATAGGCACGGATCAAATTTACCTGGTGGATTAAGCTAATAGATTTTAGTACTTGTTTACTCAACAATCTGATATCTATAACTACATAATTGAAACCAAACCTGTGATGTCATGCAGCATAAGTTAATGTGTACAAATTGTATTATAATTTAATTGGTTACATCATTTATATTCAAAACTTTAATTTAATACATGAGAGTGCTACTAGTTTGAAGTTAACACATTTTATATTATTTACCTAAATCCTCGGTAGGACCTTGAAATTTAGTTAGTCCCTCCTGCACTATTTTGAAATATTTACAATTTTAACACTTCGACTTTTACATAATTATCATTTTGACCTCTATGTTTGAATATATCTTTATTTTTTAATATATAACGCATTACAACTTCATAATGTAACATAAGAAACATGAAACTTTATTTATTTAACAACGCATGTTACAAAAAATACAAAATGTAAAGCTCGAGCGTCACATCATGCGATGCGAACATATATCTAGTAGTTTTGACTATTTTTAGTCCACAAAACTTTGGTCGACGGTGACAAGATGATTTGACATCTGGGAAGTGGGAAGCATGACTGTGGATCCCATACCATGCAAAAAAGTCATATTTATATTTTGACAAGAATAAAACAAATCTACTAAAATTTCTTTATAACTAGCTAGATTTACGATTCGATAAGGGTGCGTGATGTGACGATCGGGTCACTTGTTACGACGGTCACGTAAGGATTTTGATCGGTACTAGCATCGGCGTCGTCACTTTGTTACATGTGTTACTATGAACACATTATATGTCTTGAACATTGCGGTGTAGTATAGGTATCGCTTACACGTTTTACGTTAGTGACATTAATGTGTGATGCCAAGACACAATTTGTTTGTGACTTAATTACACGCGTTATTAGCTTGGTTGGTGATATTAAATGAAAAAAAATAAAGAAATAACCCAAAAGATAAAGTGCCAAAAAAAGTTAACTTTATTGTCAATGCCCGTGTGCACACACGGGTTAAATAATAATATTTATAATGAATTTATAACCATTATGTATAAGTATTTATAATTTTTAATATTTAAGTATATGGTTCCATCAACTTGTGTATGGTGATAAACTCCACACAATTTCTCTCCCAAAATTCCTATTATAGATCAAATATTTCCCCCAAAAAATTGTCCCTAAAACCTTGAAATATTATATAGATTCGAAATTAAAGATCGAACACGTAACCTACAACTTAAAATAAATAAGTCATTACTTTCCACCAAATGCACTTATTGAACAACAAATGAAACATGTAGATATATAAATAGAAGAATAAAAAACACAGAATAAAACAAAAACTTCACAACCGATGTTACATATTAGTAATTATATAAATATAAATAAATATAAATTGACTAAAAATTTAGGGAATAAGTAAACACAAAGGCAGGGTAGCAGCCTAGTGACCAAATACACATCATATATTTATTAGCGTTACTAAACATAGGGAATGAACATAATATTCTTAGCTTAAATTCTTAGTACTAGATTGATCCCTAATATCTTGTATTAATCGTGTGATATTCTGGTAGGAAGATCCCTCTTCTCCTATTGCTTCATTTGCCATCTTACCGAGTTCTTTCGCTCTCTTTCTTCTATCTTCACTTTCTTTTCCATCACTCATCACCATCTCTATAACCTTCCTGAGTTCCTCACTCTTTACCACGACTCCCGACTTCTCTTCTTCACCCCAATGCACGACTTTTTGCACGCCAACACTAACACCGATTTTCAACACTTGTACAAGTAACTTCTCATTGTAGAATTGTTCTTGAAACTGAGGCCATGTCACCATTGGGACACCCGCAGATATCCCTTCTAAGGCTGAATTCCAACCACAGTGAGTCAAAAACGCTCCAATTGCAGGGTGTGATAAGACTAATAGTTGTGGAGCCCATCCGTGGATCAATAGACCTCTATCTTTTGTTCTCTCTTCAAACCCCTCTTCATCTATCCATTTTTCTATCTTTTCGGTCTTATGACCCGCTCGAACCACCCAAATGAACGGTTTTTCGGACGATTCTAAAGCTAAACCAAGCTCAATGAGCTGTGCAGGCTCGATTCGACTGAGGCTTCCTAAACATGCATAGATAACTGACCCGCTTTCTCTAGCATCTAGCCACTTTATGCATTCGTTTTCGTTAATTGATGACTTGTTACCTCTTTGAACCTTCTCTGATGCATCCTTGTGACACAAAGATAATGGCCCTATGCACCAAGCTTTATCTTTTCTAACTTCTTGAAATGCATCAGCATATTCTTGTTCCAGCTCCTGAAAACTATTTACAACCACTCCAAACGCTTCAGATTCGGATACCCTTAACTTTTCACTAAAATCCTTTGTGTCCGTGGAGCCCGAGTTGAACAAAAAAGATAGTTGGGATCTTGTTAGTTCAATACGATCAGGCAAACCCGGCAAAACAAACGAGTCTGACTCACCCACACTTTCATATACCTTTGAGTGGTATAAAACATGGTTACACATCTGAGTAAAGCAATTCATTCCATCAAATATAATCCTTGGTATCTGAAACTTTTTCGCAGTTTCACCGACCCATAACAGGTATGTGCCTGAAAGTATGCAACTTGGTTTACTATCAAGCTTTTCGATATATTGTTCAACTTCATGTTGTAGGGAACAATGAGCATTAAAAAGATCATGCGCCAAGCCGATATTAGGAAGATCGTCCATGCATTCACACCCTTCTGGTATGCCAAACTTCATATATGGTAACTGGAGTTCAAGAAAAGTAATGGGAAGACCAGATTGGATTGGTTGATCAAGGATTGACCCGAACCGGAGGGCGTTGACTGGAGTGGTGACTATAGTGACTCTAACGCCATGTTGAGCTAGTAACTTGGCTAAGTCAATGGTGGGAATATAGTGGCCTGGTGATCCTAAGGGTATAATAACAAAGTGAAGCAGTTGGTTTGTTTCTTGTAATGCCATTTAAGAGCCTGGTTGAGAATTGAGGCTATGTGTGATAATGGAAATGTATTTGCACTATAATAAAGGGTCTGATATTAAATTTATAGCACTAAAACTTTGAAAAATAGTGGTTCATGATGTGAGTGTTTTGATAATTAAGTAATAAGTAGTGTAGACCCACTAGATCGATCAAACTTTGACTAATGTCTGAAGTTAAAATTGGTATAATGTTCACTACAGTAAAAAAAGTTAAATTTCGTATAAAATTTGAACTTTGTATAAATTGTTACACAATAGAGCATGGGTGTGTTAACTTAACCCGACCCGACCCAACCCATTCAATGGCGAAGGCATGTGAAGACCAAAGGGGGTCTAGACCCTCCCATTTTTTTCCGTCACAAACGTTAATTTTTTAGTCGGTAGTTAATTTTTGTTATATATATAAGATTTGGCCCCCCTTGAAAATATTATATATACTAAATTTGGCCCCCTTGATTGTTAAAATTTTCAACTTAAATTTAATGGGTTTTTTTTGTTTAATTATTCCATATAATAAACAACAAGACTAAACTCATAATGTAAAAGTCCACAACTTGAGTTTATTTTTCAATTTAACCGGTCAACCCACAAACCCACTCAAAAATTCAATCAGGTGTTTTACTTCTGTTCACTCTGAATTTGTTGTCTTCCATAAGACCACCGCACATTCGCTCTGTCCACCAACACCAAATTGTATCCAATCTTGCCTCGACCACCAAGTAGGTTTTTAGTTCAATTAAGGTTTTATTTCTTTCAATTATAGATATTCAGTTTTCTGATTGAGTTGTAATTCTTCTTCCAGGTACTCTGTACTTGCATTTTTTTGCATTATTATAAATATTTTAAGTTTTTTTGTTAAGCTACCTAGTTTTATTTTTGTGTAAAAAAGGTTTACTATTTGACCCGACCCGGACCGAATCGTCTACCTGAATATATAACCCGAAACATAACATTAGGAAAAAATTTTATAGATCTCGTAAGTCCGGCCCCCTTATATAGAATTGCTGGCTTCGCCACTGAACCCATTTTATTACAAGGTGACATGATAGATCAACGAACCGTTTTCTTGAGAATCGAGCGACTTGAGACATTCATGCTGTTTGTTAGTTGATTGACTTGTTACTTCTTTGGACCTAGCTTCTTTGATGCATTCTTGTGACATATATAACCGTAAAATTGACTAGTTTGGTGATTTTATCAACTGAAAATTAAACGACGTAGTTTTGAGTATTTCCATCATGCAATATGGCAATATGGACCACACCATTTTGGATAAGATGTGTGGACCAAGAGAAGATTGAGTCATTTAACTACTAGGTAAATTCCAATAGTGTACATGCAGTATTTGTCATTTTTTAAACCTTTAAAGATGGTGCAGTGATAAGTATCTGATTCTCCTCTAGCAAAGGTCGGTCTTGGGACGTTCAAATTAATCATGCTTCCACTGTATTCTGCTATAACCTCGTGAAAGCCACTTTCCAACATAAACTACGAAAGTTAGCTAGGTGCCTAGCTCTACCAAATAAAAACAAGTTTGTAACTGATGTTATATATGCTGCATGGATATGATCACGTATATATAACTAGAGGCCTACAAAATCCAAGCAACTAAAAGAATTCACCGAATCATGCATGACGGCCGATCAAGATCAGCGTACGTACGTAAAGCCGGCTTTTAGACATTTTTGAGAAACAGTTGATAGACATGGAGTTAATTTGGGTGTTGGGTTAAGCCGGCCTGTATGCATGCGCCCCAAATCAATCATATATCGCAATCATTTAGCTAACAAATTTTAATGCTTGTTCATAATTCATTGCAGGACTAAAACTTTCGAGCTCATCAACTGATCGATCAACTTACACATGGATAACGATAAGCAAAAACCTTTGTTGTCTACTTGTCTTTTATTAAGCTTGTATAAAAATGATTAGAAAAATGGTAGATATTGATTTTTGTAATCCATCTAGAAAGATTATTTAGTTTTTTTTAATTATTTAAAAACCAATTCTATTAATATTATGCTCCACTATGAATTGATTTTTACCATAAATTGATATGTAAACGGATAATAAACTGCACCGGAGATCTCTTTTAGTAGTGAAATAGAGCCTATTAAAAATAAAACTTAACATTATTTAATTAATGTTTATCATCTGCTTACATCATTTATATTCAAAACTTTAACTTAGTACATATGAGAAAGCTAGTAGTTTAAAGTTAATACATTTTGTATTACTTTGACTGAAACATAACGGTATAAAACTCAATTATAACCATTTTTAGTCCATAAATCTTTAGTGGACGGTGACAAGACGATTTGACCTAGAAAAGGAAGTCATATTTACATTTATATATATTTTATACTATACTCCTATAAGGTGTATTTTCGCTACAAACTCGTGAGATGACAATCAAACGAATTTGATTGACCTCATTTCAATAACGTTAAAGCTGATTTGTCAAACTGTTACCCCAACTGTCACACCCCGATTTCCGGGTCACGTCATGATGATTGGATTTACACAAGTACGTAGCCGTTTTAAGTATTACAGCGGAAGTCTTACGGTCCAAAATTTACATTTACATTTACACGTGTATTCTACGGCTACATACTAAATTTTGTTTATGCCAATGTAATTCCTTTGCCAAATAGCCAGCCAATGCCTTCCAACTCGCCGCACAGCTTAGTTGAGATAACTATTTTCTTACCTGAAATGCATACTAAAACAAGTCAGCTAACGCTGGTGAGTTCTAAGTTTATTTAATAAGGGCAAAACTATTTCAAGGACCTGTTATTAAGTTCATAAAAAAAATAATCAAACTTTTATGAAAAACAGTCCTTTTATAATATCATCTCCACGAGATATAAAACATTGGCTTATCAGGCACGCTTGTTCAAAAACACTTGTGCACATGAAAAATCTCTGTAAAATACACTAGCACATTCCATGCTATGTTAATAATTTAAGCCACATGTAATAAATTAGTTTTGCCATGCCATACGATATGATGTACTCGAGATAATAATATAACGATCATAGACTAGCTAGGTACTATGATAAACTTCGGTCATAAGTCCATAATCAAACCAAGAAACACGTCGTTGCCCCACAACAGTCCAAACATATAAACTCCCTCGCTAAATATCCTGACCATAGCGACTGGTCGCGAGAGCGGGCCCTTCTAACCCGATAGATCTACCAATATAGTTTGTGGCCTCCCCGAGGTTAATGATTATAGGGGGATTTAGGGGCTCAACAATATATACACATACTGCTGACCCAACTTATACCGTCATAACACTATACATGATCCCGATTATCCATCATATCACCATATCATGCTTTTCCCCCAAAACAGTTAAATAAAACATTTATTTAAAACGGGGCGAAGAGCTCACGTATGTTAAAACAGTTTAACAGTAAATCATTACAAGTATGCATTCCAGCCCAAAACGTATTAAAAACGATTTAAAGAAAGGGCATCAAAGAACTCACCTTAGCCATGCATTTAAGTATTTCCTATTGGTTTTCAGATATAATCTTGTCATAATTCCGAATCTTCGGCCTTAAGATCCTGATCTTTCGCGTCCGATTCGCGTTTACGAATCTTCTCAAAACCGACATGCAACGAGACCCGATTACATCATTGTGTTCGTTTCTCCATTACGAACGTTTCTCCGGCCTCGGATCGTCCACGCAACCTTGTTTGACCCACCATGCAACACCAACAAGTTTCCTCTGGGTAAGATATACAAAAACTGAACGGTAGATGTTAACTTCCATATGTTAGGCACAACCCGACCAAATTTTAGACGTATCCAACGGTTGGATATTCGGGAATCCGTCCTAGAAAATCACATTGCGTTCAGGACGTCGAGAAATGGTTCCGGGTCGAAAACGACATCTCCGGCCGTCGTCGGACCACCGCGGACCGCCGCCGGCCGCCACCGGACCACCACCGGAAGGTGGCCGGAATTCCAGAGCTCTCCAGCTCTCTCTCTCTCTAAAACACACTCATGTGTGTGTGTTTTTATGTGAAATGAGTTTAAAACTCATTTATATAGTGGTCAGTAATTCGCCAGTTGCTCCGTGCCAGCTCGTACCGCGTACAAATCTGATCAACATCTCGTTTTTATTTAACTTCGTTTCACAATGTTAAATATTAATAGATATAATAAATACTCTCGGGATATTTATTTTATCAAATATGACGTGTATGACGATAACGGTTAGTAACGCGTTAATATCGCGTATTTTGCACGCTTAACTGTTTTAAGCGTTTTCTCGCACCGAATGTCAATATTATATTTTCACCACTTTTATTAAATTAAAACAAGTGTATGATAATATTTTTCACGTCATTTAAGCATCCGAACCGCTTAAGCAAATAACGTAACGTACGCACGTTTGGCGCAGTTTTATCGGTTCCGCACGCGTAATTTGCATTCTGGCATCCGAATTGAGTTTCCGAATGATTATAAATGAGAACAATGATATTCATAGTGATGACACCCGACGTGTCACGTTTCTGATAGATACTGGTTATCTACCGCGTTATCCATTTATAGTATGAATATTCATTTAAGAGACTTAAAATCACTGCTACGACTTTTTACATAACTTTCGTTATTTATTGGACTAAAGATTATCGATTTGGGCTTCCGATGAGCCTAAGATCTTTAATGGGCCTTATTGGGCCTTGTGTGTCCATTTCGTTGGGCCACACTTTAAGTACCGAATTTTGGCGGGTGTCACACCAACCCTCACTCGTAAGCCTAAAACCTCCGCCCACCTAAACCCTACCACACCCCTCCCTCCAAAAAAAACCCCAAACACCCCTACTCAAAAATCTAAACCCAACAGTTAAACCATAACCCTAAAAACTAAGATCGTAAAGCTTGACGATGTGGTTCCAATGCTGCCGGAATGAGGTCAATCAGAGTTCGTTTGAACGTATCCTTACGACTTTATATCGAAATGCTGCCGGAATGATGTCAATCAGAGTTCTTTTGATCGCAAATGCTCATTTTATGGTGAAATTTAAAAAAAAATAATTACCGTCATATGTTATGGACGTTTAAAAAAAAGGTAGTAAAACTTGAAATATGAAGACATTACTAATATTGTCCTTTCTTCTAGTTAGTTTTAAGGAACCCATGTCATTATCACACGAGTGTCTTAAGAAACGGTAAATATTGCGTTACTAATCATTATTATTATATATATATATATATATATATATATATATATATATATATATATATATATATAGGGGAGGGATTTTCTACAAATGGCTAAAACTCTAAAAAGACTAAGAAGCGATCCGGGACGTTAGATTTAGGGCGTTTACGGTCAAGATTAACGCGGTGGCAATATTGTAAATATTATGATGTTTTTAATGACGCGCGATAAGGTTCCGGGGTAGATTAGTCATTGTGCGTTTTCAACATGCATATAAAAAACACCATAACTGAACATCTCAGCATCGCGCTGTGAAAAAACACCATAACTGAACATCTCAGTATCGCACTGTGAAAAAACACCATAACTGAACATCTCAGCATCGCGCTGTGAAAAAACACCATAACTGAACATCTCAGCATCGCGCTGTGAGAAAACACCATAACTGAACATCTCAGCATCGCGCTGTGAAAAAACACCATAACTGAACATCTCAGCATCGCGCTGTGAAAAAACACCATAACTGAACATCTCAGCATCGCGCTGTGAAAAACACCATAACTGAAGATCTCAGCATCGCGCGTATAAATGACGAAGCTGCCCCTCCGTGTTTTTTTTCTCTCATTGCCACGTGCTTGTTATTGATTGCTTCCTACACTTCTTAGAGTTTTGAGCCTTTTTAGAAAATCCCCAATCTATATATATATTTGCATTACTAATCATAGGGATTAAACATAATCTTCAAAGCTTAAATTCTTAGTACTAGATCGATCTCTAATATCTTGGATTAATCGTGTCATATTCCGATAGGAAGATCCCCCTTCTCCTAGTGCTTCATTTGCTCTCTTACTGAGTTCTTTCGCTCTATTTCTTCTATCTTTGCTTTCTTTTCCGTCACCCATCACCATCTCTATAGCCTTTAAAAACCCGTCACTTGTTACCATGACTCCATACTTCTCTTCTTCACCCCAATGCACGACTTTTTGCGCGCCAACACTAACACCGATTTTCAGCACTTGCACAAGTAACTTCTCATTGTAGAATTGATCTTGAAACTGAGGCCATGTCACCATTGGGACACCCGCAGTCTAGAGCTGAATTCCAACCACAATGAGTCAAAAACGCTCCAACCGCAGGGTGTGATAAGACTAGTAGTTGTGGAGCCCACCCGTGGATCAATAGACCTCTATCTTTTGTTCTCTCTTCAAACCCCTCTTCATCTATCCATTTTTCTATCTTTTCCGTTTTATGACCCGCTCGAACCACCCAAATGAACGGTTTTTCGGACGATTCTAGAGCTAAACGAAGCTCAATGAGCTGTGCAGGCTCAATTCGACTTAAGCTTCCTAAACATGCATAGATCACTTAGCCGTTTTCACGAGAATCTAGCCACTTTATGCATTCGTTTTCGTTAATTGATGACTTGTTACCTCTTTGAACCTTCACTAATGCATCCTTGTGACACAAAGATAATGGCCCTATGCACCAAGCTTTATCTTTTCTAACTTCTTGAAATGCATCAGCATATTCCTTTTCCAGCTCTTGAAAACTATTTACAACCACTCCAAACGCTTCAGATTCGGATACCCTTAGCTTTTCACTAAAATCTTTTGTGTCTGCAGGCCCGGATTAAATTTAAAAGATAGTTGGGATCTTGTTAGTTCTATACGATCAGGCAAACCAGGCAAAACGAACGACTCTGACTCACCGACACTTTCATACACCTTTGAGTGGTATAAAACATGGTTACACATTTGAGTAAAGCAATTCATTCCATCAAATATAATCCTTGGTATCTTAAACTTTTTCGCAGTTTCACCGACCCATAACAGATATGTGCCTGAAAGTATGCAACTTGGTTTACTATCAAGCTTTTCGATATATTGTTCAACTTCTTGTTGTAGTGAAGTAAGGGCAAGGAAAAAATCACGGACCATGCCGATATTAGGGAGATCATCAATGCTTTCACACCCTTCTGGTATGCCAAACTTGATATATTGTAACTGGAGTTCAAGAAAAGTAATGGGAAGACCAGATTGGATTGGTTGATCAAGGATTGACCCGAATCGGAGGGCGTTGACTGGAGTTGTGACTATAGTGACTCTAACGCCATGTTGAGCTAGTAACTTGGCTAAGTCAATGGTGGGAATATAATGGCTTGGTGATCCCATGGGTATAACAACAAAGTGAAGCTGCTCTTGTAATGCCATTTAAGAGCCTGGTTGAGATTGAGGCTATGTGTGATAATTGAAATGTGTTTGCACTCTAGCTAATAAAGGGTCTAATATTAAATGTATACCACTCAAACTTTGAAAAATAATGATTGATGATGTCAATCATTGGAGATTTGTAACTTTGTAGGATGGTCACCACTATTATAAAAAAAATCTAATACATATGTTATATAGTAACATTCAAACCATTTCAGCCAAAGATGTTCATTATTCAAATATGATTTGATTTTTTCTATTTGATTCGAATTGAATGTGATTAAGGGCATTTGAAATCGATTTTCGGTTATTCGAATTCGATTCGAATAACTTTGTCAAATGTGGATCGAATACGAATATGATTTTCAGTATTCGCATTTGATTCGCCCAATTCGAATAAGAAATATTCTTTTTTAACATATATTATTAATATATATATATATATCTAACTAAATATTTATATATGAATATGACTTAATGGACTTGAAGTAAAGTTAAAAATACTTAAACCCAACTTATTACCTAATTTTAATTGTTGTTTCTACATGGTTCGAATATGTTTAGAGTCTTTTTTATGCTTGATTATGCAGTTTTAGACCTTTTTTAACATGTTTATACTTGTTGGTGTGCTAATATTTTGCATATTGTTTGAGTGATGTTTTGCACATTCTTTTGGTGATGTTTTAGACTTATGATATGTTGATGCTACATTTGTATTGTTGTTTGATGTGCTTGTTTTATTTATATTTTTTTAAAGCGAATACATTCGAATGTATTCGAATTCGATTCGAATTCAACTAACTTAATCGAATTGAATACATAGATTTTTATTCCAATGTGGATCGAATACGAATACGATTTTTAAAAGTCCCAATTCATGTTTGATTCGAACAAACACCCCTAATTTCTGCAACGGTTTTAGTTTTTTTTTAGCTTTCGCCACTAAAGTTACAAATTTTGTATTTTAGGCCCACAAATTTCACTGCTTTGGGTTTTTTTTTCACGCTTTGACCACAAACTTTTTTTAGCGTTGTTTTTTTATAGTTTATTTTTTGTTGTGGGTAACAGTGTTATTGGCTACAGTTTCGGTACACACTTTATGTTTTTTTGTTAAAGCGAGCTGGTAGCTAATAAAAGCACGTCGCATAGCGTAAGAAAAACCGACCAAAGTCACATAACTCACATTGCATAACGCGTTCGAGTTTTCCAAGAGTTCATTTTACGATTGCATTGACACGTGATTCTTGGTGTGTATCTTTTTTTCTTTTCTTATATACATGACCGTTAGTGGCACTCAAATCACTCGTGTTGTGCGAATTTGAAATTCACCTAGCTTCTTATAAAATTTGAACTTTGTATAAGTTGTTTATTGCTACACAATAGAGCATGGGTATGTGTATGTCATTATATCTATATCTTAATAAATAATCCTTCAAACGGACCCGTAAGTCGAACCCGGCCCGTTTGTTTTAACCTCTACTATTTGAATAAGTATTTTATAACATATGTTTATCTTTTGATCAACCCTCTTAACTTGAAGCATTTGCACAATGCATTATGTCTCGAATCAACAGTGTCAAGTTCAGATACGAAGACCCTCCCTCCTTTATCGCGTTATTCGCTATAATCCCAAGCTCTTTAGCTCTCTTTCGTCTCTCGTTTCCTTCAATCCCGTCATCCATAACCTTCTCGATCGCATTCTTCACGCTCTCACTCTTAACCTTCACACCAAATCGTTCTTCTTCACCCACATGAACCACGCAATCCGCTCCGACACCCACACCGATCCTCAAAACTTGCACAACAAGTTTCTCGTTAATAAACTGCTCTGCAAACTGCGGCCATGTGATCACGGGAACACCAGCGCATACAGATTCCAGAGTCGAGTTCCAACCACAATGTGTCAAAAACCCTCCAACTGACGGGTGGGACAAGATTAACACTTGTGGGGCCCACCCTCGAATTATTAACCCTCTATCTTTAACCCGTTCCTCAAACCCACTTTCGGCTAACCACTCCTCGACCTCTTTCTCTCGATGAACGGATTTAATCACCCAAATGAACGGGCGGTTCGACGCTTCTAACCCTAACCCAAGCTCAATAAGTTGGGGCGTGTTAATCCTCACAAGGCTACCAAAACACACGTAAACCACCGAGTCGGGTTTATGAGAATCTAGCCATTTCAAGCATTGTTTCTCATCAATCGACGCTACGTTTCCTCTTTGCGACTTAACCGAATCGTCACTCTCACATAACGACAACGGCCCGATACACCAAACTTTACCTCCTCTCAATTTTTTATACTCTTTAACATATTCATGTTCAAGCTCCTCAAAACTATTGATCACGACGCCATAAGCCCGCACCTCGGCATCCCTAGCCCGTTGACGAAACGCACTAGTGTCAACCGAGCTCGGGTTAAACTCAGGCGGAAGCTGGTTCCTAGTAAACTCAATCCTACCAGGCAAACCCGGAACAACAAAAGGTTCTGAGTCAGGCAAATCGTCGAACACCTTGGATGCATACAAACAATTAACACATAACTCGTTAAAACAACTCATTCCATCGAACATAATCCTTGGAATGTTCTTCTTATCCGCAAAATTACCCGTCCACGGCATGTATTTATCAGAAATGATACAACTCGGAGCAGGGTTTAGCGTTTCGTAACGTTGTTCAAGCTTTTGTTGAAGCATATCAATGGCGGATAAGAAATTTGGAACTAAATCCAAACTAGGGATTTTATCAGTGCTTTCACATCCTTCAGGTAAACCAGCTTCTGCTGTTGGAAATGGGATTTGAAGAAATTGAATTGGGAGACCGGATTTGATTGCTCCGGCGATGGTGGCACCGTAACGAGTGGCGTTTAAGGGTGTTGTGACGATGGTGACTGTAACATTGGGTTGTTTTGCGAACAGTTTGGCCATGTCTATCATGGGGATTGTGTGGCCTGGACCAATGTGAGGGATTAAAAGGAAATGAAGCTTGTTGGTGGCCATTGTTGAGGTTTATGATGTTTATTGATGGTGGTGTGAGTTTAATTAGAGTTTGTGTATATATTTATAGAGAGAAAATGAAATGATTATATATTGTGTATATATTGAATGTTGTTTGCAAATTGACTTGAAAAGTATGAGAAGAAAATTCAAGATTGTGAAAAGATTTGCTTCCTTTGTCTTTGATGGTCAAACAAAAAGAGAAGTAAAAGGACAACACGTAACTAATATGCACGTTTTGATGTTGTGAGGCACATAATCCTGCCTTCATATGCTTTTACAAGGCGTTTACGAGTCGTATTACCATATTGGCTACACAATTATTATTATAGGCTGGCTCATAGGCGATCATGATTCAGAATCAAGCCCAGGTGGCATGTAATCTCACCCCCACAAGGTTTGCTTATCGTTGATTACGAGACATTAGTTAGCCTGGGTGTGGGGAAGATAATCCCACCTCCACTAGGCTTGCTTGTTGGTGACCATGAGACATAGTCGAGCCTAGGTGTAGGGAACATAATCACACATTTCCAGCTCATAAGGCATTGTGTGCAATAATTAAGAAAATGGATTTGTAATGGTGAGCTCCTAAAGAGTCTCATTACAACTTCACATCAGCATTGCATAATAATTAAAAAAATGGATTTGTACACAACACCTAGAAGGATTTTGCCCCTAAAAACACCAAAACATGCCCAAGGGGTGGGAATTGGGCGGTTTTGGGTTGTAATAAGACTTTTTTTGTTGATAAAAAAAAAAGCCACGAAAACACCACATTACACAAACTTTTTATAATATACATTTTTTTATTATAATGATGAACCATGTTTCTCAATTGGAATGAGTTCCCTTTGAATAAATATTCAAATTACAATAAATTCCAATGATTACATTGAAATAGAAAGCAAACATGTAACAAACTGAGACGCTAATCCTTTTTGAATAACAAAACCTAATCTTTTAAATAGTTTTATGATTTATGGAAAGGAAAAAACAAAAAATGGTTCAAACCAGTAAACTCAGGGTTAAAACACATCAAAGCTGGATATTAGTAAAACATGCAAGCCTACTCAAGCTAACCAATCGGTTTGTTCACCACAATTGTAATAACCGGTTCAGATAAGAACTTTAGTCAGAACCAATCAAACCGGACCATGAGAATTAAGAGATCACATGTCTAAATCCTGACAGAAGAAGCACAAAGTGTGTTTCTACTTTCTACCAATTCGTATGTGAACTTGTATCTAGTTATGAAATTCCTCCTAATGGCTTGCGGAAGTGCTGTTTGTTATCATAAATGCATCTGAGCAGCGGATCATGGTGTCGAGGTCAGACAAGTATGATTGACACAAAAATAAATCTTTTTAGCTGCCATATACCATGTGTCTCTACTTATTTTAGTGTTCTGTCAAAGAAAGCGGTTTGATCCAAAGACAACATGAAATCTAAGGCTTTGGGCTCTCTGTCTGAGGACGATCTTCTATTTGCTAGTCCGAATCAAGGGCTAAAATCTAAACTCATGATTTGATGAAAGTTGTACGACTGAGTAGCAGATCTCCTGACTCGACTAAAAAAGAACGGACGCACTATGCCCCCGGCAAAGGACTTTGTAGGAGGAACAAAAAACTAAACTCGATCAATGAAACGTTTTGCATGAAATTGACTTTGGTATTTGATTGTAGTAGTGTACGTGAATGAGAGAATAGATGAGGTATAAATAGGAAACTAATTTACACATTAAACCCTCTTATATAACTAATTACATAACTTGTCTAATATTCCTCCACAAGCTAAGGCTAGGAAGCGACGTGCAGCTTGGATCGTAAAAGGAGGAACACTGTGAGGGTTGAAGTTTCGTGAACACATCTGTAATTTGATCATTGGTGGAAATAAACTAAATTGATAGTTTCTTACGAACAACTTGTTCCCGTACAAAGTGAAACTCAATCTCAACATGCTTTGTACGAGCATGAAATATCGAATTTGCAGAGAGGTACGTAGCACCAGGTTATCACACCATAATGTAGGCACTAACATTAGAGGAACTTGCAGCTCGTGTAATAGTGTTCGAAGCCAGGTTAGTTCAACAACAACATCAAAAAACGCTTTGTATTCGGCCTACGTGGATGACCGAGAGACAGTTTATTACTTTTGAGCAGACCAAGAAACAAGATTCGATCCAAGATATATCGCATATCCACCAGTGGATCGACGGTCATCAGGGTCGCTAGCCCAGTCAGCCCATGGTAAAGTTGGTTGGGGCATGATCGGGGTGAGTATGAAACACTGTGGGATTGTAGCGTTGTGTTTGTTTTGGGTGTTGTCTCAGGTTTGGTGGACGAGAGCGGGGAGGATTTGGGATTAAGGCACCTGGTGTAGATTTTATAGGATTTGAAGGCTGTGTAGATTGTCGGAGGGTGTGTAGATTGCTAGTAAAGTAAGTTAGGCTTCAACATGTCAATGGCGACGTTCGACAAAGCCGTTTTGCTCACTCGTATGCGGACAAGAGAGTCTATTAATGATGCCAAGAGACAAGAAGAAGGGTGATAAGCGTCAAAACTCAAAACTCACCCCCTAGTCAGTTTGAACCGACTTTAGTTTTCTTTGAAATTGTCTTTCTGCCATTATAAAAAAATTGTTTGAAGGTATCAAAAACATTGGATTTACGTTTTAAAGGAGAAATCCATATAAGCATGAGTAATGATCAGCGTATAAAAGGAAATAATTATGGTCATCAAAAGAAGTAACAAGGGGTAGGGCAGGTCCCAAACATCACACAATACCAGGTTTAAAATATGAGAACTTTTTTAACTAGATGACAACAACTGAGGTTTAGAGGAATTTCCAACAACACATGACTCATAAAAAGAACCGTCACATTTATTTAGCAAGGGTAAATGATATTTTAAAAACATAGATTGCATAAGTTGTTGATGTGGATGCCTAAGTCGTTGATGTCATATGTTATGATAGGCTCGAATGGAGGAGAAAGCTACTTTGCGGATTGGTTGACTTTGAGGAGGGTGGATTGATGAAAGTCCATCATCACCTGGTCTCGTGAGGAGGATAGTGTGTGTAGACTCATCCTTCACACAAAAGAAATTATAGTGAAATTCAAAATAAACATTATTGTCATGGCATAATTTTTGAACACATAGAAGGTTTCGTTTGATTTCAGGTACATGTAGTATGTGATTTAGTGAGAAATATTACGTGGGGAGTGAACTTGTGAAGAGCCAATGTGAAGTATGGTCATGAAGTTTCCATTGCCAACTTGAAGGTTGTAACATCTGCCCCAAATCCAAACCCGAATGCCCGACTCAGACCCGAAGTTGTGATCTATTCAATTGTAATCGTATTTATTTTCTTCATAATGTAACGTATATTATTATAATGAAATGAACGCATCAATTCTATGTTATTCCCGTCTTAATTCAATAACCGTATTTACATCGCGAAATATTCACGCGTATCTAATAATTATCATCCATGGCAATAAAACTCAAAATATATATATAGCTCGTAAAATAAAATTATGGAAATCGTTAAGCCAAAACGTCTCCAAGTCTCGAAATGACCTCGTAAAAGGTTAAACGAGCTAAAACTATAAAAACGTCACGTATATAGTCATTACGTTTCAAGTTAGGTTTCGTTAGTTAGTTAAAATACATATATAACTAACTTTGGGCTAAAACTGCCAATTTACAAACTATTATTAAAACTATCAATAACTAAATGAACAAAATCAGAAACTACAAGGGCTGTAATTGAAAAATTGTTTAACCAACCCCCCCCCCTCGCTGATTCCCGTGTTTCCGGTAATTATACTCGCCGGCGCCGGCTGAAACTCCGGCAAGGGCCATATTTCCGTTTCAAACATGCTTAGCACAGATAAAAGTTATCAAAATGGTCGTGGTCGAGTTTCGAACCCATGGGCACTCTCAAAACAACAAATAAGCAACCGAAATAGTGATTAAAACCATTCCTTAAAACCGTTTCTTAAACTTGTTCCTCTCAATCGACCAAACACTAATTATCAGTTAATTTCTGCAATCAAAATGATCGTTTCGTCGATTAGGATCAGGCTATATCATTTAATTGTGAATTTATCAGCCCATTGATCACCAATTACTCCTAATCAACCTCTAAACTTATCGCCTGTTTCGGAAGCAATTACCACAATTCATTTCACCAGTTCACTCTCTCATACTCGCATTCTCTCTGTACGATCTCAATTTTATCAAAGCAACATCAAGAACACAAGCTTTGATCCGTGTTTACTCGTGACCTGCAACTCAGAATTTGAGCGTCAAAACACGGTTATTTGTTGCAATTACACTGGGGCTTTCATCCAACTAATCCTGAAGACTAAATCTGCGAGAGGAATCGTACTCTAGCAGCCTCTAAATACCAGTTTAAAATCGTACCCGTCGTTTTGATCATTCGGGTCATTATTCTATTTTTATTCCAAATCTTTCCAATCCAGGTATGTTTGTTTTGTCAAAATGATTGTGTGTTCATAGGGATTAAAACCCCTATCACTGATTTGGACTTGATTAACAAGATTACACGAATTGGTTGATTTTCAAAACTAGGGTTTATATGGAAATGGGTATACTTGTGTAATAAGGATTAAAACTATTTCTGTCCGTTTCAAGAAACAAAAGCGCGCCTGGTTCAGTGGTGAAGACGCTGTATTAAACGCGTAGGGTCGTGGGTTCGAGTCCCACAGTGACCGCTTTTTAATTAATTTTTATCTTTTAACCCCCCTACTTCTAAGTTATATATATCTATTTCTCAAAATTGTTTACAAGTAATATATCAATTATAAAAAAACTGGAAATTTGGTTATTATAAAAATATATATTTATACCTCGTACTTAAAACCCTAAATTGGATTTTGAAACCCTAAATCCCCAAATTGGACTTTAAAACCCTAAATTGGATTTTAAAACCCTAAATCCCCAAATTGGACTTTAAAACCCTAAATTGGATTTTGAAACCCTAAATCCCCAAATTGGACTTCAAAATCCTAAATTCCCAAATTATATTTTGAGACCCTAATTTTCAATTTATAATTTAAAACCCTAAAAACCCAAATCCAAAACCCTAGAATTTCTAAGTTCTAGATTCTAGTTACTATATTTTGTCTCGTTTCTAAATTAGGTTTTCCCGGTTAATTAGGTGGTTCTAATATCTGGGCGATCCTCGATCTTATTTAATATTTTCTTGCGTTGCTATACTATATCAGATCTGTATTTGAGGTGAGTAAAATCACTCCCCTTTTTCTATTTACTATTTTGGGGCTGAAATACGTCTTTTACTATATTGCGTTTTCTATTCGTTTTCTAAAAGAGATCATACAAATATGTTAGTTTAGTTTGGCCGCTGGATGCAATCGTATGTGTTAGTTAAAAGTAGTTTTATTGCTTTGTAATCCCACCGGTACAATGTTAGCGCTAATGGTTTGACAAACCCACCTGCTTGTACAACATCGATAGGTGATTTAAACCCGGCCTTTCTAATTCCATGTTTACTATGTCGAGATGCTATGTTGCTATACTATGTTGCTATGCTATGATGCTATACTATGCCATGTCCCTAAATTGCTAAATGATAACTTATATATCGAGACGGTAAACGACGGTTATTAAGAGTTATCATTATTTACTACATGAGTGGTTCTCATGATAAATGGCTAGACGAGATGCTATGGTTTCTATTGTGGTTGGTGTGCTATTCTATTCTAGGGGTCCTGGTCGAGTAATATTACAAAATTACTATACATATGGGATTGCGCAGCATATCTTGTTGATCTCGGATTTCAATACTATTACTATTCAATTGGGTTTTACTCACTAGCTTGTGTAGCTAACTTTATTTTCACGTATTTCAGGTGGCGCGTGATTTTGGCTTGTTTCTTTGCTATTTCAAGACATAGGGATTATGGACCTAGAATTAATACTAAACTGGACTATTTCATTTAATGCTGTTATGAATTTGTCGTTTCGCATTTAAGACTTGGGTTTTGCCAAACTTATGATAACAATTATTAGACTTTAATAAAAGTAATGCCATGTGCTTTGTTTACTACGGATATCCAATTCTATGACAGCCCGGTGTTTTCCGCCACCGGGCGGGGTGTCACAGTTGGTATCAGAGCCATGGTTATAGAGAACTAGGATAGGGTATTAGAAACACACCGACCTAGACTATAACCTAAGAGTCCTTAGTGCAAATTAATGTGCTTAGAGAACTCTTCAGAATTTATTTATTCATTTATTTATTATTTCTATGAACTATTCTATGTCTTTTCTTTATCTCAATTCTTAACCGATTTCGCGAAGGAGCTACAAGAGACTCGTCTGTAAGATTAGGATCTTTCTCTTTGTGGAATCTCGTCATCGTCTTAAGTGAGTTTGAAAACGTGGGAAACGTGTGCAATCTGGAAGGGGGAACGCCTGTATCACGGACATCCTGTCTAAGGCAAGCATTTCGTATAAATCTCTTTAAGAGACCTGTATGCTTACCTGGGGATGTTCGAGATGAGTGTGAACCTATAGGCTAAAGCACGCTTTCTCGAATACGTTGAGAACGAACTTAACACTTTGATAAGTCTTGAGTGTCCAAACCCAGACACATTCCTAAGCCTTCAAATTCCATTTAATCATTTTTCTAATACTATCATTTTTCTATAAATTCTAATTATTTCTATGAGTTCTTTGTGATTTTAAAATGTCACCCTAAACTATTTGATTGTGTTACTATGGTTTCTAAATGTTTACTATGAAGTGTTTTCTAAGGAGATTCTATGATATTTCTAAATACCATTCAAATTCCATAAGTGTTTACTATGAACCATGTTTTAAAAAGAATGTTCCATGTCTCACGAATTCTTTTTCTATCTTGTAGAATGGCGGGTAGAAATCAGCGACTTGCTAATACTATCGCAACCCAGATGGCCGGTATTTTGCCTGGGCTTGTGAACCAACTCAACGCGGCGAATCAAAATAACCAGCCCAGGTGCTCGTTAAAGTATTTTAATTCTTGTGGGCCGACCAAATTCTATGGCAATGAAGGGGCCACGGGGCTTCTTCAGTGGTTCGAGAGTATGGAAAGTACTTTCACAAATTGCGAGTGTCCCGAGAACCTCAAAGTCCGTTATGCCACCAGTGTCCTTCAGAAGGGTGCTTTGACTTGGTGGAATGACGAAAAGCGCAGGCTAGGTGAGGCTGCTGTTACTGCTCTTACTTGGGCGGCGTTCAAAACTACCATGACTAACAAGTACTGTCCTCCCAGTGAGATCCGGAAACTGGAGGGCGAGTTCTGGGCCTTGAAACAAGACAGTGGTGAGAACGTAGCCTACAATGATCGCTTCTCCCAGCTCAGCACCCTGTGTCCCAACATGGTTACCCCGGACTCCCGGGGAATTGAACAATACATCGGTGGTTTACCGATGACTATTCAGGATGCGGTTTGGGGAAGCAAGCCAGCCACGGTGGGTGAGGCCATGACCCTAGCAGGTCGTCTCACGGAAAACCACGTGCAAGCTGGTACTCTATCCAGGAAAGGGGACAAACGGCTCAAGGGTTCGTCGAGCAATGATCCTAAAGCGACCGAGGGAGGTTCTCACAAAGGGTTCAAACCCGAATCATCATCCCGTTCTAAGAAGCGCAAGAACAACGCTACTAATTATGCTGTGGTTACTCCAAACCCTCCTATGGCTCAACAGGGGGGAAATGCTAATCGTAAGCCCTATACGGGAACTCTGCCAAAGTGCAATTTCTGCCCACTTCACCATGCTCCCAACACACCATGTCATAAGTGCTCGATCTGCCAACGGTACGGCCATGTGGCTAAAGATTGTTGGAACGCCCCGAACACTGCAAACAACAATCGGGTGAACCCAGGGCGTGCCTGCTATAACTGCGGGGATCCAAACCATTTCCGCAACAACTGCCCGCAACCGATCAATGTCAACGTAAACACAAATGCTAATGCTAATCAGGCGGGTCGGGCCAGAACTTTTAATATCAATGCCAACCAGGCCCAAGCCAACAACGACGTGGTGAACGGTATGTTCCTCGTTAATGATCACTATGCTTCTATTTTATTTGACTCGGGTGCCGATAAAAGCTTTGTATCTCTAGAGTTTGCTTCATCTTTTACTGTTGGCCGTGTTAGACTTGATAAACCTTATGTGGTAGAAATAGCTAACGGGAAAAATGTTTCTATTAGTTCATCGTTTATGGGGTGTGAACTTAAACTTCAAGGTCACGTGTTTCATGTTGATCTTTTACCAATGACGCTCGGTAGCTTCGATGTTATTATCGGTATGGATTGGTTATCCGCTAACGGCGCCGAAATTTTATGTCGGGAAAAGGTAGTCCGCATTCCTCTCCCATCGGGTCAAATTCTGAATGTTTCTGGGGAGAAATCTCCTACCGGTCTGAAACTCATGTCTTGTGTTAAAGCTCAAAAGTGTTTGCGTAAGGGTTATGTAGCGTTCATGGCTCACATTGAGGTCAACAAAAAGAAAGGAAAGAAATTGGAGGACATACCGATTGTGCGAGATTTTGCCGAAGTGTTTCCCGAGGATGTAACTGGTCTACCACCTATACGACAAGTCGAATTCCGTATTGATCTTATACCGGGTGCTACTCCCGTGGCGAAAGCCCCTTATCGTCTGGCACCTTCCGAACTTCAGGAGTTAGCCAGTCAGCTTCAAGAACTATCCGATAAGGGCTTTATTCGTCCGAGTTCTTCGCCTTGGGGTGCACCAATCTTATTTGTTAAAAAGAAGGATGGCTCGTTCCGAATGTGTATCGACTATCGTGAACTCAACAAACTTACCGTTAAAAATCGATATCCTTTGCCTCGTATCGATGATCTGTTTGACCAACTCCAAGGGGCAACGTGTTTCTCAAAAATTGATCTTCGTTCGGGTTATCATCAGCTGCGTGTGCACGAAGATGACATACCCAAGACTGCGTTTCGTACGCGATACGGACACTTCGAGTTTACGGTTATGCCTTTCGGTTTGACCAACGCTCCTGCTGTTTTTATGGACTTGATGAACCGAGTGTGCCGACCGTATCTGGACCGATTTGTCATTGTGTTCATTGACGATATTCTCATCTATTCTAAATCTAAGGCCGAGCATGAACAACATCTCAGTACCATTCTCCAAATGCTAAAGCAAGAGCAGTTATATGCTAAGTTTTCTAAATGTGAATTTTGGCTCAAAGAGGTCCAATTCCTGGGTCATATTGTTAACGAAAAAGGTGTTCAAGTGGATCCGGCAAAAATCGAAACCGTTAAAAACTGGGCAGCGCCTTCAACTCCAACCGAAATCCGCTCTTTTCTCGGTCTAGCGGGTTACTACCGTCGATTCATTGCCAATTTTTCTAAGATTGCGGTCCCCCTCACAGCTTTAACTTGCAAGAATGTACCTTTCGTGTGGGGTTCCGAACAACAGAAAGCATTTGATGTCCTCAAAGACAAACTGTGTAATGCTCCGATTCTTACTCTTCTAGACGGTCATGAAGACCTTGTTGTTTATTGTGACGCATCAAAACATGGTCTCGGTTGTGTTCTAATGCAACGGGGTAAAGTAATCGCTTATGCCTCGCGACAACTCAAAATCCACGAAAAGAATTACGCTACTCACGATCTCGAATTGGGTGCTGTAGTCTTTGCTTTCAAAATATGGAGGCATTATCTGTACGGCACCAAGTGTCTTGTTTATACCGATCACAAGAGCTTGCAACATATTCTAAATCAGAAAGAACTTAACATGAGGCAGAGACGTTGGGTCGAGTTATTGAACGATTATGACTGCGAAATTCGCTATCATCCCGGCAAAGCTAACGTCGTTGCCGATGCTCTTAGCCGCAAAGAACACGTCATGCTATCTTGTGCTACCCTTCGTGTTGACCTTAAGTCCAAAATTCTTGAAGCTCAACGTATGGTTGTTTCTGAGGGTACTTTCCGAGATGAGATGAACCCTGGTGCCGATTTACAGTTAGAAACAAAAGTTGATGGTCTACTCTACTACATGAATCGTATCTGGGTGCCTACCCGTGGTGCTATCCGTGAACTTATTATGGATGAGAACCATAAAAGTCGTTATTCTATTCATCCGGGTGCAGATAAAATGTATAAAAATCTTCGTCCTCACTATTGGTGGCCGTGTATGAAGGAAGAAATCGCTCGATACGTTGCTAAGTGTTTGACTTGTGCACGGGTAAAAGCCGAGCATCAACGCCCTTCTGGTCTCCTTGTGCAACCCGAAATCCCTGTTTGGAAATGGGAAAGTATTGCCATGGATTTTGTTACTAAACTTCCTATTTCAAATGGGTATGATAGCATCTGGGTGATTGTTGATCGGTTAACGAAATCAGCTCATTTTCTGCCAATCAAAGAAACTTATTCGGCGGAAAAGCGGGCTCAGCTTTACGTGAAGGAGATTGTCTGTCGTCATGGGGTTCCGTTAGATATCATTTCTGATCGAGATGGTCGTTTTATGTCTCGTTTCTGGAAAGGTCTTCAAGAAGCTTTGGGTACTAAACTAAACCTCAGCACTGCTTATCATCCCCAAACCGATGGTCAAAGCGAGAGAACCATTCAGACTCTCGAGGATTTGCTTCGCTCTTGTGTTATCGATTTCAAAGGTAGATGGGATACTCATCTTCCGTTGATCGAATTCTCGTATAATAACAGTTACCATTCTAGCATCGATATGGCACCGTTCGAAGCTCTTTATGGTCGTAAATGTCGTTCTCCTCTATGTTGGACTGAAGTCGGTGACTCTCAGATTACTGGGCCAGAGATGGTTCAGGAGACCACCGATAAAATCCGCAAAATCCGAGAAAATCTTTTAGCAGCTCGGAATCGGCAAAAGTATTATGCTGATAAAAGGAGGAAGCCTATGGAATACGAGATCGGTGATATGGTTCTACTTAAGGTGTCTCCATGGAAGGGAGTTTTTCGTTTTGGCAAAAAGGGAAAGCTAGCTCCCCGATATGTGGGCCCGTTCAAAGTTCTTAAGAAGATCGGGAAGGTTTCTTACGAGTTGGAGCTGCCTGAGGAATTGGGTGGTGTTCATCCCGTGTTCCACGTCTCTAATCTGAAAAAGTGTTTGTCCGATGAAAATCTTATTGTGCCTCTCGACGAGATCCAAATTGATGAATCTATGCAATTTATTGAGCGACCATTAGAAATTATGGATCGAGAAGTTAAGCAACTCAAGCGGAGTCGGATACCGATCGTCAAGGTTCGTTGGGAGTCTAAGCGTGGACCCGAATTCACGTGGGAACGCGAGGACCAAATGAAGACCAAATATCCGCATCTCTTCGCTTCAACTTCAACTACTTCGGTTTGAGCAAATTTCGGGACGAAATTCCTTTAAGGAGGGGAGACTGTAACATCTGCCCCAAATCCAAACCCGAATGCCCGACTCAGACCCGAAGTTGTGATCTATTCAATTGTAATCGTATTTATTTTCTTCATAATGTAACGTATATTATTATAATGAAATGAACGCATCAATTCTATGTTATTCCCGTCTTAATTCAATAACCGTATTTACATCGCGAAATATTCACGCGTATCTAATAATTATCATCCATGGCAATAAAACTCAAAATATATATATAGCTCGTAAAATAAAATTATGGAAATCGTTAAGCCAAAACGTCTCCAAGTCTCGAAATGACCTCGTAAAAGGTTAAACGAGCTAAAACTATAAAAACGTCACGTATATAGTCATTACGTTTCAAGTTAGGTTTCGTTAGTTAGTTAAAATACATATATAACTAACTTTGGGCTAAAACTGCCAATTTACAAACTATTATTAAAACTATCAATAACTAAATGAACAAAATCAGAAACTACAAGGGCTGTAATTGAAAAATTGTTTAACCAACCCCCCCCCCTCGCTGATTCCCGTGTTTCCGGTAATTATACTCGCCGGCGCCGGCTGAAACTCCGGCAAGGGCCATATTTCCGTTTCAAACATGCTTAGCACAGATAAAAGTTATCAAAATGGTCGTGGTCGAGTTTCGAACCCATGGGCACTCTCAAAACAACAAATAAGCAACCGAAATAGTGATTAAAACCATTCCTTAAAACCGTTTCTTAAACTTGTTCCTCTCAATCGACCAAACACTAATTATCAGTTAATTTCTGCAATCAAAATGATCGTTTCGTCGATTAGGATCAGGCTATATCATTTAATTGTGAATTTATCAGCCCATTGATCACCAATTACTCCTAATCAACCTCTAAACTTATCGCCTGTTTCGGAAGCAATTACCACAATTCATTTCACCAGTTCACTCTCTCATACTCGCATTCTCTCTGTACGATCTCAATTTTATCAAAGCAACATCAAGAACACAAGCTTTGATCCGTGTTTACTCGTGACCTGCAACTCAGAATTTGAGCGTCAAAACACGGTTATTTGTTGCAATTACACTGGGGCTTTCATCCAACTAATCCTGAAGACTAAATCTGCGAGAGGAATCGTACTCTAGCAGCCTCTAAATACCAGTTTAAAATCGTACCCGTCGTTTTGATCATTCGGGTCATTATTCTATTTTTATTCCAAATCTTTCCAATCCAGGTATGTTTGTTTTGTCAAAATGATTGTGTGTTCATAGGGATTAAAACCCCTATCACTGATTTGGACTTGATTAACAAGATTACACGAATTGGTTGATTTTCAAAACTAGGGTTTATATGGAAATGGGTATACTTGTGTAATAAGGATTAAAACTATTTCTGTCCGTTTCAAGAAACAAAAGCGCGCCTGGTTCAGTGGTGAAGACGCTGTATTAAACGCGTAGGGTCGTGGGTTCGAGTCCCACAGTGACCGCTTTTTAATTAATTTTTATCTTTTAACCCCCCTACTTCTAAGTTATATATATCTATTTCTCAAAATTGTTTACAAGTAATATATCAATTATAAAAAAACTGGAAATTTGGTTATTATAAAAATATATATTTATACCTCGTACTTAAAACCCTAAATTGGATTTTGAAACCCTAAATCCCCAAATTGGACTTTAAAACCCTAAATTGGATTTTAAAACCCTAAATCCCCAAATTGGACTTTAAAACCCTAAATTGGATTTTGAAACCCTAAATCCCCAAATTGGACTTCAAAATCCTAAATTCCCAAATTATATTTTGAGACCCTAATTTTCAATTTATAATTTAAAACCCTAAAAACCCAAATCCAAAACCCTAGAATTTCTAAGTTCTAGATTCTAGTTACTATATTTTGTCTCGTTTCTAAATTAGGTTTTCCCGGTTAATTAGGTGGTTCTAATATCTGGGCGATCCTCGATCTTATTTAATATTTTCTTGCGTTGCTATACTATATCAGATCTGTATTTGAGGTGAGTAAAATCACTCCCCTTTTTCTATTTACTATTTTGGGGCTGAAATACGTCTTTTACTATATTGCGTTTTCTATTCGTTTTCTAAAAGAGATCATACAAATATGTTAGTTTAGTTTGGCCGCTGGATGCAATCGTATGTGTTAGTTAAAAGTAGTTTTATTGCTTTGTAATCCCACCGGTACAATGTTAGCGCTAATGGTTTGACAAACCCACCTGCTTGTACAACATCGATAGGTGATTTAAACCCGGCCTTTCTAATTCCATGTTTACTATGTCGAGATGCTATGTTGCTATACTATGTTGCTATGCTATGATGCTATACTATGCCATGTCCCTAAATTGCTAAATGATAACTTATATATCGAGACGGTAAACGACGGTTATTAAGAGTTATCATTATTTACTACATGAGTGGTTCTCATGATAAATGGCTAGACGAGATGCTATGGTTTCTATTGTGGTTGGTGTGCTATTCTATTCTAGGGGTCCTGGTCGAGTAATATTACAAAATTACTATACATATGGGATTGCGCAGCATATCTTGTTGATCTCGGATTTCAATACTATTACTATTCAATTGGGTTTTACTCACTAGCTTGTGTAGCTAACTTTATTTTCACGTATTTCAGGTGGCGCGTGATTTTGGCTTGTTTCTTTGCTATTTCAAGACATAGGGATTATGGACCTAGAATTAATACTAAACTGGACTATTTCATTTAATGCTGTTATGAATTTGTCGTTTCGCATTTAAGACTTGGGTTTTGCCAAACTTATGATAACAATTATTAGACTTTAATAAAAGTAATGCCATGTGCTTTGTTTACTACGGATATCCAATTCTATGACAGCCCGGTGTTTTCCGCCACCGGGCGGGGTGTCACAAAGGTTGTCGTCACCGTGATAGGCCTCAGAAGTATCAAAACTGGAAAGATTTGGTGCAACATGATGACTGGTCCCCGTGCCAAGGAGCCATGAATGGGATGTCTGAGAGCAGTAATCAGTGAAGTTGGAAGCAGGTGATTGTCTAGTCCTTATTATAGTAGAACACGATTAGGACATTGAGATGGTATATGGCCTATACCACACCTGTAAAAGGGCCAACACAGTGTTTTGATTAGATGCCTCATTAAACTGATTACGATTCTTTTCTATGGTTTCGATTGGTGTTATAGTTGCCTCGTCCACGCCTAAGGTTTTTTCCATGACCATGATTATTCCCATTGTAATTTGTAAAGAATGTTTGTGCAGGTGGTTGTGTCAAAGCCGATTGGGGTTGAATGACAAGTTGCTTTACTAAGTTGTTATAAGGCTTAGTTTGTTTCAGGTAGGAGACTGGACATAATGGGAGCCAAATCAGAGGGGCGGCTGGATGTAACAACCGTGAAGGTTTGAGTAGATGATATGTCACTTGGTTTCTTGATCATGAAGTCCTGGTCGGATAAGAGACCATGACCTTCAGTTTTCACTGGTTTGCAGATTCATGGGCAAATATGGTAGACTTTAGACCATTGTACTCTTCTCGGAGACCAGATATGACAAGCATCAAAAGGTCCTGACCAGTTCTCCAATGTTGGCGAGAACATCAAAATATTCTTGAGCCTAGTAAGGTAGTCACCGGAGGTTTCATCACCTGTCATTTGTAATTTAAAACAATTGAATCTTGAGGATGAATTCTAGAAAAGATGTATCAGGTGCATAAGCATGTTCGATGGCGAGCCATAGATCTCAAGAGGTATTTTTTCCCTGATCAAGTCCAAATGATGCTTCAAATATACTGGAAGTGATCAACATCATAACATGTGCACAGTTAGCTATCTAGATGAGTAGTTAGGGTTCAGTTGTGATGTTGGGGTGGTTGCCTTGTCTTTTTTTTGAAGATCTTGTTGTTTCAATGGTCTCTAATGGACACGGTATGGATCCATCAATATAACCAAATAGATTGTTAGATACAAGAAAGGGTTGAATCATGGTCTTCCAGTTAGAGGTGCACAAATCGGTTTTTTTGAAGAACCGGTTCCGGTTCTAGAACCGGTTCCGGTTCTTGTTGACGATAAAGGAACCGGTTCTTACAAGAACCGGTTCGGTTCTAGAACCGGTTTTTGGTGAAAAACTAGAACCTAGTGACCGGTTCCGGTTCTCAAAGAACCGGTTCCGGTTCCTAAAAAAACGGTTCGGGTTCTTAAAAAAAGCGGTTTCTTTCAATGACATGGGCCGAAACATTAGGTTGCTGCAAATATTCACTCTTCATTGGGCTTTCATTTAGAGTTTATCGTCATAAATTTGTTATATTATTTTTAACTAAATAAGTAGTAACATTAAAAACTTTAAGTATTACAAGATATATAACTTTTAAAACATTAAATAAGTAACAACACTAAAACATACCGGTTTTTTCAGGAACCGGTTCTTCCAAGAACCGGTTTTTCCAAGAACCGGTTTTTTTAGGAACCGGTTCCGGTTCTTTTGGAACCTATAATTTGTAAAAAATAGTAGAACCTATTCAGAACCTACGGTTCGGTTCCGGTTCGGTTCTACAAGAACCGGTTCTTCTAAGAACCGGTTTTCGATTATTTGATCGGTTCCGGTTCCGGTTTTTTTGTGCACCTCTACTTCCAGTAACCATGGTTTAATAGCTTTAAAAACAACCGAAACTTGTGGGAATCATGTGTAGTTTTCTCAGCTTGAGTGATGGATGCAATCAGTGTCACGATGATTGTAATCACAACTGTGATTGAGATCCGATCGGAACGGTAAGGATGAAGGGAATTTGATCGGACTATGTGAAGGTGTAAAGGCAGAGAGCCTGATCGGCTCTGATACAATTGACTTAGATAATTTGATTGTATTATTATTGTATATGTGAATGAGAGAATAGATGAGACCCTCTAATATAATTAATTACAGAAGCTGTCTAATACACAACAAAAACCTGTTACAGTGTTACCCCATACTAAGACTGAAAAAGGCATTATTTTCAAAAGTTATTCCACTTTTAGGGACATCCTTTTCCAGCAAACAGGTGTCACTAAATGCCACCATTGCCGTTTGCTTGTTCCGGTACTCAGTTCGCTGAAACAACACCAAAACCACATGAGTTATCAGTGTCGAAACTAAAATGTATACAAAAAAAATACAAACCTCTAACGGGGTAATTCTTCTGAAACCGAATTTCTTTGTCCACATGGATTTTGCTTCCTTAGCAGCCGGGACAACAAGCTTCTTGACTTTCAGAAATGATAGTAGCCTCTCAAAGCATGTAAAGAAGAGTTTAAAGTAGCCCTGAAAATGTAACCATACGACAACGTTTAGTAGGATCTTCAAAAAGAATCCATGCAAGATTCTTAAAAAAACTATACGCACCTTCCTTTTGTATTGTTGACTAGTCGCAACAATTGGAAGCTCTGCTGTTTCATGTCCAAAGACACGAAACAGTACAGCTGTAATAACCTTTGACCTGCACAATCAGCATACGAGTCATTACTAGTGTTACCAAAAAAATTGGGAAATTTATGAGGCAAAGTGGATTTACTCTGCTAATAGCATAGCACAATGCATGCCAGCAAAATCCGAGGCACCCATTTTCTGGCTGTTGGTTGGAGAGATGAGATCAAACGTTAAAGATGCTAAAAGAAATGATAAATTGAAAACGAGAGCTAGCAATTCAGTAAGTAATTTGTTATATTCTTTACCCGTATATCATTGCCTTAAGCATATCACTTCCGGTTATGACATCGGTGATCTGTTGGAAACCATCCTGTAAGCATGAAAACCACAGCATGGGCTCAAAATGCTCATTTGCAGATTGAAAGCATAAACAGAGAACTTAAAACCAAAAATATACGTAAACACACAGAATTGAAGTAACATATTTCGACTCATTTCTTATAATGAACGACACGAATATAACTGATTGCATAACTCTATATTTGTACTACACATAAACTAATCCTAACCTAACTCAAACACTGTTAAATAGTAAAATAAATAAACAAACTCAATCCTAGTCTAATACAAACTCAACAAATATCTCCTACCTTTTAACTAATAACACCAACTTTCAAATGCAAACAGTTTCAACACTCAGACAGACATACTTGTCGGCTCACCCGTACTAGCCCCTTCTATAATCAAGATTAACACTCTTTTCATATTTTATTACATCAAATATGTTGTGTCTGGATTTTTTATGTCCCCTCCCCTGTTTTAAAGGGGGAAGGTCTGCTTAAAAACCATAACATTTGTAAATCGGGTGTAAAATTTCCAGCAGCTGGTCAAGAAACAGTGAATATTAGAAACTTAGACTTTGTTCTACCTCAAGCGTCATATAAAAAAAATAATAAGGGTCAAATGGGTTGAAAGTCTGCCAAAGTCTTTTAAGTGCATAAAACCTTATAAATTCTATTTGATCAAAAGACGAGCTAAAGAAGTACAAATTCGACAGAGACCAAAATACTGATTTTGATCCGTAGAACAAAGGCAACACTCACTTGAAATACAGCAGCAGCTTCCGAAAGCAACAATTTGTCTTCTTCTGAAGCATTCTTGCCACGAACAATAATCCAGTTCAAATTAAGATTTGGCATATTGCTCACAAGAGAATCAGGGACCTTTTGTGCTCCACAAGTAACCAAAACCTCAAGGACATAATTAAGTCTCCTACATTCTTCAGAGCAAAACCAACTGCCAGGTGGCAATGCCTATCACACATATTGGATATTCATATTAGATCTCAATACAAACTCATTGTCATACAGGGAAAAGAAAAAAAATATGTGCATCTTTTATATAAAATTGGGAATTTAATGCGAAAATTGATAAAAGAAAAACAACTGAATATTGAAATAACAAGCTATTAACCCACCTTCAGATTGGCTATACAGTGTTCCCTTAAGCAGCCTATGTGAAACTCTAATTCACACTGTGAGGTATCGAAAATGACATTAGGGGATAACTCTAAAAAAACAGCATCTGAAAATTAAACTAAGGTTGTTCAGATTCACAAACCTGTTCACAAACGATGGCAGTTTTATCTGTAAAGCCATCTTCATTGAATTCGCATGATCTGTATACAAACAGGTTTAGATGATCTGGTACAGTGCAAATAACAAGGAATAACGTGAATAACAGTCTTACCTGCACAATGCACATGCAACCAACTCATGTGTCTCGAGGGAGTCGAGGTTGATTAACCTGATGCAACTCTTTATAACCTCTTCAAAAGAACTGCTTCCAGAAAGCGTTCCATCAACCACATCTTTGGGAATTCGTTTCAAACATTTCATTGAGTCTTGGCAATATTTGCAAAACCATTTCTCAAGAAGGGGCCTTGTTTTGGGCATACATTCTGTATGTCAAATAGAATGAACACCAAAATCCTTATGATACATGTTTAAACTAAAAGCGAAAGATATGATAAAATGATGATTAAAAAAGTTCAAATAATAAACAAATAGTAGAACACCCAACCAGCTGGCTGTTAAATATTAATTTAAATAATAAGATTAGAATGAAATGTGAACTTTACCTCTATGGAAGGACCTAGGACATCCTTCACAGAACAATAGGTCTCTGCCCTTTTTACAAACTCTACACATGTCATCATTCTTCTTTACCGGATGTTTACCGGTAAACTTTAGAATATATGTATATGCATGAAGAGAGATTCCTTTCTCGGTAAAAATATTCTCATATCTGACCATATTTGAATGCTCAAATTAACAAATTACCCCGATTTTAAAAGAAAACTTATGTGTGTTTTGGTGGAAGAGCTCACGGTTTTCTGCGAGTCGACCAGCCAGCATGAGCTTCGAACTGTGAGGCGCTAATCTATTTACAAATAAAAAAAAATTATTGACATGTTTCAACCTCAATGCTAAAAGCTTAGGGTTTAGAAAATTCACCACAGTACGGCAACAAAAACAGAATATTCCCTTGCCTTGCTTATAACCCTTCAGTACTTTCTGCCAAGAAGAGGATCTCAGATAGATAAAATAATGTAAGTGATCTACTATTGGCACATGTATTATTAAAAACCACTACCTTTCCTTCAGAAACATAAGCTACACGAGTTTTATCTGGTAATCCTCCTTCCGCAAATAATGAGCTATGCTTATGCTCGTCCCTTAAAGATGAAAGAAACAAAATATACCACAAACGTTATTTTCTGTTAAGGTATGATTCAAAATAATTTATTACGAATAGAGATCAACTTGGCAGTTGGCTTTGATTTTTTATTCACTTTTGAAGAGGCAAATTTCGTTGCCCTTTTGGTTGACTTTGGATTCGAATTCACTGGCCTGCAAATTCAGACCATAAAATTGTCATATAGAAAGAAAAAAGGTCTATCATTATAGAGTTTAGAATAAGATAACTCACTTTTTAACCACTTTCTGATGACTATAATCTTCATTTAAATCCATATCCATAATATCCAGGGGATGTTGGTCCTAAAGAACTGCAAGTACTAGAAGAAAATACAAAAATAAGATACGAATAGCACAGATATGACTAGTTGATGAACTACATGTCAGTTTATTACAGAAAAATCTAGCTCTAATGTTAGAAGATTACAACCTTACAACAAAATCTAGCTCCAATGTTAAAATACCACAACCTTACTTTTAGAATATAAATTAAATGTTTCAACATAACTGAAGATAAAAGCTTACTTGGAAATGAGGATGCATATGCTATTGACCCTTTCAAAAAGTATGACTAATGAATAATTGGTAAAAAAACTGACAATCAGAGAAGATCTCCAATGCACATTAACAGGTTTTCACAAAACATTTAAAGATCTGCTTGGCCAAGAATCATCAAATGAACACATAATACAATTTGTAAATTTAAAAGATGTCTAAGAAGCTCATGGTAGCCTCGACAGAAGAGAAAATAAGAGAACTGAGCTTGAGTAAATTTCAACTGGTAGACACGTGTAAGGAAATAAGATTAGGAGGAAAATTATTACCAAAGATGAGAGTTCCATACCGATATAATACATCCGTTCTAAAACAAATACATTATTTGTAAGCCTTTTAACAAGATCAATTCAAAACCAACAATCACATTAGATCTGTAGAAATTGTAGTAAATTGATCATTAAAGAATGTAGATGCTAGATTAGCAACAAAATCTATATCAATTTTCCTAAGTGCAATAAAGCACTTGTTACCGTATAAAGATTCCAACAAGAAAATAGGGATACATTGATGCATAACCCATAAGTAAACTTCCTTCTATGCATGTATAACTTCTACAACAATTTCAGTACAATCAAGTTATAAATTACTGATCTATCTAGATTCAGAAAACCCTTAGTAAAAATGATACCGATTCGCATACACACACTTGCAAAAAAGGAAAGTGCACACATATATGACTAAACATACGATAGATCGACACAACTAAGGATCGACACACCTTGGATGCAGATTAGATCGACACAACTAAGGATCGACGCACCTTGGATGCAGACGGCGGATTTACCGAAAAGAGAGATAAGCGGTGGTCTAGCGTGAGCAATGGCAAATGATGAAAGGGGTGAACTAAATACAAACCCTAAGGGGTAGAATGAAAGTTAACTTTGTGAAAATGGCTATTAATACCCACTAAAATGAATTTTTGTCATTAAAAGGAATTGAATATCCCAACAAAAAAATCACAAAATCAAAGGCATGTTTCAACCTGTAAACATGTTTATGAAAGGGCACCCTCAGTGCATGAGGCTCACGCATGCGTGGTGTCATGCCATCTTGGGCCTCATGTACACATCCTTACCCTACATTTCTGCAAGACGTTTACATGACTCAGTCTCATGACAGCACCAAGGTCCGCAAACATGTTAATGAAAGAGAACATAAATTTAAAATCACAAAACCAAGCATTTGGTTATCAATGATTTATTTTGAGCTACTTTACTTATTTCAAATCTAAAATTTTTAAAATACGTAAATGAAAGAAAAATTGTAATCTATTGCCTAAAATGTACTTTAGAAATCGACTACATGTCCACAAAACTTTAATATACTTCAGTTTTGTCATGCAAAACTTATTCATGGAACACCATTGTATGAATATGGTGGTTCCTTGATACATGAAAATGTTACTAGAACCACACCAAGTTGCTTCGTGCAGGATTGGTATGATTTACGATAATGTATTACAAGCAATGATCAATTTGATTTCTAGCTTTAGCTGCCAGCCATGTGAAACCAGTTGGGTTCTTGGTTGACATCATCCTACCTAGGAGATGTAGAGTGATTCCCAAATTCGTGTGTGGCTCTTAGTCCCTCACTAACCTAGCCTTTCCCCAATTAGTATCAGTGATTAGAAACATGCCTTTATGTTGCTTGAGAACTTCTACGAGATGCTTTGAGGTGATTTATAAAAGTGAGCCCACCACCTATTTTTACAGTTGCGAATCCATTCTAGATATTTCAGGCTAAAAATCTAGATATTTACATGGGTTTTTCTAGACTAGTCCAAGTTTGGATTTCTAGAATAATCGAAAATGATAACTTGGAGATTTTTGGTGCCCTTTTCAAGTATCATGAAATTGTCTAGAAAGTTAAGGAGAATACGAGTATTATGACATAAATCTATGTAGGTTGTGACATTCTCCCCCACCTAAGTTCGTGACATTTTCGACATGCCTTCTTCATGGTATTCCTCCATAAAGTATCTTTGGCTTCCCAACTAGCTTCACCATCCGGAAAAATTCTTCGACTTGATCTAGAGATCCTTATAACTTGTCATGCCTCGGTTGTCAAATAGTTTAATCGGATAAACTTCTGATGACCTCAAGATCGAACGATGTTACCATAGCAATTGGTGTCCATTTAGACACATCCCGTTCCGGGTCTTCATTATCTCTTTGATAAGATTTGAAAAAACTAAGATGGAAGACCAAATAAATCTTCAACTTCAACGGCAGTTTTAGTTTATAGAATATCCGCGAACTTTTGCAATTATTGGAAGTTTGAACAGTCCTTCATACCTCCTAACTAATCCTTTACTAGCTACTCTAGGTGATTTTAATTATTTCGTCAAAAAATTGACCATTACTTGCTCCCCGACTTGGAACTCTGCATACCGTCTCTCTACGTCGCCCTATTTCTTCATTTTCTTAGCTACTTTATCAAGAGAAGCATGTGCAAAGTATGATTGCTCATGCAATTCCTTTATGGCTTTATGGTTTTGTAAGCAGTTGGACTGTTACCATCAAAGAATGTGGCCAAGGAAATTAGGATGAGTAGTTATCGCCCTGCCACCAGCTCGATAGGTTTTCAGTTTTCCCATGGCCTCGCTACGTTGCATATTATAAGAGTATTATGTCACATCGAGAAGTTTGACACAATCATGTTGGTTGCAACTTATGTAGTGTCAAAGGTAGAGTTCTAGCAAACAATTGCCTGCTCAATTTTCACATCAATTTAGGGGTGGAAACATGTGGAAAAATTTAAGCTGGTTACAGTCCATAATGGTCTAGTGATTTAAATCACAAGCCTTGGTCGCTCATGATGATTCAAGGGATTCCCCAAAGGTCCACTACATACTTGAAGAATAGCTTGGTCAGCAGCTTTAACATCAGCAGGTGCCAACTTAAAGGTTCATTTCTTGGAAAACCGATCGACCTTCGGGTGTTGGCAATAGCTCCATTTGCTCGGTCTTATCTTGTTAGCACACTAGGCAAGTCTGTACATATGCCTCAACATCATCCACCATGTGTGGCAATAGAATGTTTGATTAGTGTCAATATCCGAGATGCCCAAATATTATCGTGGCATTCTTGCGTAATGTTATGCCTAAGATCACCCCACTTAAGCAATTAGATTTTTGGAAAGAGGACTTGGTTCAATCAATCGTTGATTTGTTCTTAAATATTGAATGTTGGATTAGTTATGCAGCAAATTCGGCCTTGCGACTTAAAGCATTAGTCAACAGACTTGCATTTTCAAACTTTTTTGTATCATTTAGTTTCCGAATTTCGAACGCAATCAGATGGCCTTCTTGCATGAATGCTGCACCAATCACATAGTCTAACGCATTCGTATAATCGTATGCAACTCAAATGGTTTGGTGATGTCCGATAACTTAAGCACCGGTTCCATCAAGACGTCATCTTTAACTATTGACAAACATCTTGGCAACGATCATCCCATTCCTAGAGTTTATGCCACAACAACTTAGCTGCTCCTTCTTGGGTGAAATAGCACTTTTTTAAGTAGTAATTGACAATAACATAAATGACCCATCCTTTTTCCTTTAGAACAAAACTAGTGCCTCATATAGGGCTTTTGATGGGCGAATTTGTATTGCACGCGTAATTCTTCCAACGCAAGTGGCAGCATTCAAAATGGGCCTTAGCAGAGGAATTTGAGCCTAATTACACATTTACACCTCAATCTTGTGATCTACTTCCCTCCTTTGTGGAAATTTCTTTGGCACCTCTCAGCATCATGTCTTTGAAATATTCAAGGTCTTTTCCAAAACCGTCAGTACACTTGACTTAGTTGACTCCTATCATCGTTTTCCATTCTTGTTAAGGCGAAGTAACAAAACTCCTTTTTTACTTTATCTCCTTTAAATTGCATGGATGAGAGGGTCTTTGAATCGTTCTTCAATCCAGCTATGTGTGACCATGCAAGTTTTCCCATGGAGGACGCATAAGGAATTAGAAAATGATAAATCTAGCACTCTTACCTTAATGAAGAATTCCATGCCAAGCACAACTCTAAAGTCATCTATGTCGACTAACAAGAAATTGATTAT
Organism: Tagetes erecta; assembly: GCA_030867185.1. Taxonomy (NCBI): domain Eukaryota; kingdom Viridiplantae; phylum Streptophyta; class Magnoliopsida; order Asterales; family Asteraceae; genus Tagetes; species Tagetes erecta. The sequence goes on along the minus strand of CM061488.1, from coordinate 4,851,701 downwards.
TCCAGCCCATTCTCCAAAACAAACATGGAGGTCTTTGGCCTCTCCTTATATTATTTCAGTGATAACTTCTTGACAAACAACGATTTGATTATAGTTATTGCAATACGTACAGATGTATTTTCTTGTTGACATTTAGAATAGAGGAAGATATGTTTTTCCTATACTTTGTAAATAGTTCATAAACACACATTGACCGCCTAAATATGGTTATGAGAGCAATCAAATTGTGTAGTGATATAGTAAGGTTTTGGTAATATTATTCTAGGAAATCGATGTTACAGCGTGCTTATTTTAGGCAGTAAAATTAGATTTGACATGCGGTATACATCTTAGTTTATGAAGTCTAAGCATGAATACCTAGATAGTCTGCAAGTCTAAAGATGTAAATATAAATATCAAACATATAGAAGGTATAAAAAAAGAACCTCATTGGCAATTGCAAGGCAAACAATCTTTAGATATGGCTTTCACACGTCCCACTTGCATTGTAAGGTGATCCCCTCATGCCTAACAGCTTCTACATTTATAGCCGTAATTATGTCAAGAAGACTCCATTAATAAACGTATATATAGGTTATATGTAATATGTAAAAGAGCAAACCAGTTTTAAAATGCAAACCAATATAAAGCAGTCTAGAAAAACTTGCCCCATGCTGAAACATCAATACTTTTGGCTCCGGTTATTGTTTCTAAATCCACTACATCAATAGAGTGCATTTATCACAAAAAGTTCTGTGAATTACATTAATAGAGGCACAGGTTATTGTTTTAAACCTTAGAACTGAAAAGTTCTGTGAATTACACGGACTTGTATTTATCACAAAACCTCCCTGTCAAACAGATTATGAATAGTAGAGTGCATTTACATATAAACCTTTAAGGTAAAATTGACAAAATTTAAAAGATGTATAAAACTCACAAAAATATTTTTTTTAAAATCAATTTACAAAACACAACTTTTTTGCAGTAGTTACATAAAAATAGCAAAAATAGGTAAACTAATAAGAGCAATTCATAATTAAGTATTTAAGTGTAGACAATCTACCTATTTACCAAAATAGTAGAAACATGAAACACCTCAAGTTTCTTAGCTATTTTTGTTCCAGGGTCTCCATTCTTCAAGTCGCAAAACCCCAAACCCCCACCCCACCCAATGCATTGGAACACAAATGATTCTTCTTAATTTTCGAATTCCTAGACATCTGTTAAATCATCATGAGCAATTTCAGACTCAATCCTCTAAAACATAAAAATTGAGCATCAAAAGAAGACTGAGCATTGGAAGAAGAAAGACAAGAACCTCACTACCCCAGAATTCCACAACTCGGCTTCTCACAGGCTCTCTCAACAATGATGGTCTGAAAATTTGAATTAGGACTTAGGAGGTCTGTGAAATAGCAGACAAATTTATGGTTGATACTAACGATCTAAACCCTATACACATGTCTTAACTCTTAACCATGAAATCCTTTAGGAAAAAAAAGAAAGAATACCTTCATATTGCTCGTGCAATTTTCCTTTCTTTTTCCACATTTCAACCTATAAATCATACCATTTTCATGTCTGTATTTTGTTGTGATTTCGATTTTGTTTCTTATAATTAAATGAACCATAACTAAATTGGTAAAACTTTAGCAATCATAGTTGAATGTTTGGGAAAATAACTTTTATAGTGTCATCATATACATATCAACTATGAAATATCATCTACATACACTCCCCCCCCCCCCCCTCATGATTATATGTTTACCTTTATGCTATGTTTGGTCCATGAATAGTTGTCTTCATAATTTTTCCTTGTCAGGTTTATGGCTAACCTTTCTTCATGGAATTTCTTTGTAATGGCCATTCGCTATTTAGAAAGTTAAGAGACGCGTCCTATTTGTTTTCTTTCCATAGAAGCAACCAAATCCTGCACAGTTGAACAAAAGTATCAACAACAATAAATCACGTAAGTTAACTTTTTGTATAAGCTTTGAGTCCTTTACAACCTTGATCGTGATGTGTCTGAGAACAGCTTCAAGATTTAAAAGTAAGAAGGTTTTTCAGATAGGCAGGATGCTGAGGAAAAAAAGTTAACTGCACAATACACATTGAAAAGAGTGTGTTGATAAGGATCCAATATATGTGATGGTTTTGCCGTAAGTCGGCTCATGTGACATGTCTATCTTTTATTTTACATAACGGACTTGAAGTACCTTGTATATTTTATGAAAATTAACTCTGGAAGGATCTCAACCACTTTGAATGTTTCAGCCAATTTGACCTACCCCCTTTCAGCTATTTATTATTTGACCCGTTTAAAGATGAGTAACAAATTTCACGTTAAACACCAATAGATCTGAAGATATCTTCAAGATCACAATTCACACACCTACCAAAAATCTCCACAGTTACAAGTTCCATCTTTAAAATGGTGAAAACGAATAGTATCCCTGACAGTTATTGCTCTATTTGTTATTGCACTCATATACTTCAAGGCTGTATGGCAATCAACACATACCCGTAAATTTTTTGTCACGAGTATATGCTTACCTGGGAGTAAGCTAAGATCACCCAAGGCAACAGCTAATTTCTCACTGTGATATAGAAGAATACGTTCTTTTTCCTCTTCTTCAACATCCTGAAGGACGAAACTGTGATCTCCCTCATACCCCATTTTTTTCATCGCCACTAGTAGTTCATCTAACCTTCTGTTTATCAATAACCATTGTGGATGTGACCTATCTCCACCCACAAATGCGTGCACAATGCCATTTATTTCAACCCAACTGCACCCCGGGCTTTTCTTAAACCCTTTTTCCCTTTGCAAGACTCGGGTCCGGGCTGCATCCTCCCATCTTTTTGCTGTACTATAAATATTAGATAAAAGAACAAACGTCCCAGGACTTTTGGGTCCAAGAATCTCAATATTTCTTGAAGATTCTTCTCCTAACTCAACATTTTTATGTATTCTACAACCTCCGAGCAATGCACTCCAAATACGAACATCAGGTTTAAATGGCATACTACGAATGAACGTGTACGCCTCATTTAAAAGCCCGGCCCGGCTCAAAAGATCTGTCATACAAAAATAGTGTTCTTTCCTTGGTGCTATTTGAAATTTGTCAATCATGGCAGCAAACCAATGTTTCCCTTCTGCAACAAGTCTAGAATGGCTGCAAGCAGATAACAAGCAGATAAATGTGACATCATCTGGAACAAAACCAGCTGTTAACATCTGTTCAAATAATGAAACTGCTTCCAACCCTAGTCCATGTATGCCATAACCTAAAATCATAGCATTCCATGAGATCAAATCCCTATTATGCATTTGATCAAACACCACCCTTGCCATGTCTATTTTCCCACACTTTGTATACATGTCAATAATAACATTACAAACTTTGGTAGATTCTGTAAATCCTTGAACTACAGAATAGCTATGGCCACATGTTCCATGTTGTAGAGCTGCTAAATGTGAACATGCAGGAAAGAAGCCAATCATAGTTTCTATATCAGGATTAATACCGAACAATCTCATATTGTTAAACATATTAAAAGCAACGGCTGCATCACCATTCTGCACGCAACCTGATATGATGGTGTTAAAGGATATGGTATCTTTTAATTCCATTTCATTGAAAAATTTCACTGCATCCGTAATAATCCCACACTTGGAGTAGAGTGAAAGAAGGGTGTTACTAACTATTAGATAAGAAACATGCCCTAATTTGATTGAATAACCATGTATCCATCTTCCTATGTTAATGTCTCCAAGATTAGCACAAGCACGAAGAAGGGTTACAAGCAAAATAGGAGATATGTTTGCACCATTTTTTACTACATGGTCAAATAGTTCAAGTGCCTCCATGGTTGAACCACATGCAACACATGCTGCTATCATTGCACTCCAAGTTACCTCATTTTTTACATTAATCAGATCAAAAACTCTCCTTGTGTAATTCAAGCATTCACACTTGGCATACATGTCCAATAACCCAGTTCCAACAACCACGTCCCCATCATATCTCCTCCTCAAACAAAACCCGTGCACAGCTTTTCCCAGCATCAATTCACTCGCTTCCCCAATAGCTGGAAGAATAGCCACAACAGTTGACGAATTAGGACTCAATCCCACCTCTTGCATTTCCTTAACCAATCCACACGTTTCTTTATACATCCCATGAAGAGAACTTCCTGCAATCATAGCATTCCACGCCACAACATCTCTCTTCGACATTTCATCAAACACCTGTCGTGCATCACCTAATAACCCACATTTTGCGTAAAAATCAACCAACGCAGTGCAAACATAAACATCATCATCAAGAAACTCACTTTTCACACGCTCATGAATCACTTTACCAAGTTCAACATCCCCTATACCAGAACACGCTTTCAAAGCAAACGTATAAGTATACTTATTAGCTCTAACCCCAGACTGCATCATTTCATCATACAACTCAATAGCATGATCAAAAGGTCCTTCCCAAGCATAAGCTCTAATCAACTGATTCCACAACAAAACTTTATCCTTTCTCTCTGGGTCAGGCATTTCGTCGAACACTTGGCGGGCAAGCTCAAGTTTGTGAAACGAAATGTAAACACGTGTGAGTTTGTCCAGTATAACGGAGCTGTATATGGCATTGTTCTTCAAGAAATGCTGATGAATTGTTTTCGCGTTCAACAACGACCTTGATTTTACTGATGTTTCGAAAATATGTAGGTAGAAGGATATGTTGTTTGTGAAATTTCTCCCTGTTATTGACATTGCTACAACCTGAAACTAATCTATGCACAATATAATCACCAGAAAACCTAATTTTATATCGGTGATTAAGGTAACAAATCAAACCGTTTTTTTTTTGGTTATATGTATGCTTAAATCGTTTGAATATTATGTATTTGTTAATTATGAAACTTGAATAACACGATACAAACACATATACCTGCTTTGCAAAGCCACCTACATACTAGACAACAACTTTGAACCTTGCTGTATTTTGAACCCCATTGTTGTGTGTTGTGAATAACAAAGTATAAACTAGTTATGAGATCGGACCGTGTGAAATAACTGTCGCGTCTTATTTGAAGGTTAAAAATGTCATTATGTCAAAGTGAGGGGTCACATAGAAAAAAAGATCAACTTTAGTGGCGACCTTACACTATAAGTAGACCACCACCGACTTTATCTTTTAGGAATATATACAATGCTAGATTGGGTTGTTACATTAAAACGTGATCGTAAGGAGGAGATGTCGCACGTAGGGCTAGTGATAAGGGTGAAGCCATAACAAGGTCGTTGTAATGGAAGGTACGGCTAGATCACATGTTCATTAGAAGAGCTAACGTTTGTTTGGTATTTTGGTTAATGGTGTTTCACAAAAAAAAAAATAGGAGTATGTCTGTGATAAACTTAACTAGAAAGCTCATGAGTTTATTATCTTATATCGAACCCAGTTAATAGGATCTTAGTATTTAGCCTCTTATATCGTTTTTGTTGTAACATGGGGCCAAATGAAGGAAGAGAGGAATGAGGACTCTTTGTAATGTTTTTAATCTTTAAAATATAAGTGATATATATAATGGTTATTGAATTTTAATAATATGATTTTAATGTATTAGCCGATATTAATTTTTACTTAAAAAATTCAATTAAAAAATTCAATGTGGTTATTTCATTGGTTGCTATTTTCTTCATTGGGCATTTATTGTTCATTTTCTTGTCTAACAAAACTTACCTGGTCATTTTTGTCTAAAAACCTCATCATTTTATGTCCCGTTTAGTATCGGTCAATACACTAAAGTCCAAAGGTAAACCTAGAAAATATTTAAAAATCTTGGTTGATAACAGGTTAAAATACAACAATGTGTAATACTGCAGTAGATGATAACATAATGAAATGCAATTGAAGTTTTAGTTGATTTTAAGTGGAGCGATGACGACAAGAATAGCTACACACATTTAGATGTTAAATCCTTGAAACACATATGTAACAATGATTTGGCTTTAAAGTTATCTGTACCAAAAAGCTGATTTGCTTTTGGATTTAATCTGTAACAAATACATTTGTGTAAAACTGAACAGTTACACACATTTAGATGTTAGATCCTTGAAATGCATGTGCTAGCTGGATATTGAAAGCTATACCCGTATGGCACAAAACTAACAAGCTACAACGCCTTAAAATGTTGTCGGTTTAGCAAACAATTTCAAATCAGGTTTGAACCCAATTTCCATTGGTGTAAGCCTTTAGCCCCTAAAACGCACATCTTATGGTACATTCCTTTGTAGTAAAGTTGTTCCCTTAAACGCCACCATCGATGTTTGTGTTTCCCGATAATGGGCTAGCTAAAAAAACCAACCAAACTGAATGTGAGTTATATGTGCTTTGAAAGAAGGTTTCAAGCAAAACACATAGGAGAAAAACATACCATTTTCGGGGGTACTTTCTTGAAACCAAATTTGTTTGTCCACATCGGTATAGCATCAGCAGCAGCCGGAATCACAAGGTTCTTAATTTTCAGATTTGAAAGTAAACGCTCAAAACACACTAAGAACACTTGAAAGAAGCCCTGGAAAAAGTAAATGTAATATAACATATGAGAATGTTGACTGAAAACAATCTGAACAACAATGTCTACTTGACCCAAACCCATTTTGACACGTTACCTGACCCAAACCACACTTTAAGTTTTCCACACTCTATCAAACCTCATTAACATTTAGCAAAGCCAGAAAGGTTGAGGTCAAACCTATGCAGATTTGATAGTTAATTTAACAACTATATATATTTGAAAATTTACCGCACCTTCCCTTGGTTTGATCTGCTGGTAGCAACGAAAGGAAGCTCTGCGAATTCACACCCAAACACACGAAACATGCCAGCTGAGATGACTTTAGAGCTGCAAAACCAGCAAGCAAATCATTACAAATGTCAACCTCAATTGAAGAAATTTGAAAGGAATAATGACTTTGAATCACCCAAAAAAATATAAACATAACATATTACACTTCAACAAAGCCATAAAGCACATAAAGCCTTACTCTATGGTTAACAACGCAGTATACACTCCTGAGAAGTCCAATGATCCTATTTTCTTTCTGTTAGTTGGAGAATTAAAAACAAACACAGCATGAGTTTTACACATAAAGAAGAAATTGAAATTCCACCAACTAGCAAGATAAAGAAGACATAAAAATTTCATAAACCAGCAAGTATTTTAAGTACCCGTGTGCCATTGATGAAATGAAATCCTTTTTGGTAACAGGATCAATGATTGGCCTAAAGCAATCCTGTTAGAATCAAAACAGAGAATAAATGGTTCTGATTAAGCTACAAATGCTCATTTGCATCAATGAATTTGTAACAACATTAAACGTATACAATACTCACATGAAACATATCAACGACTTGTCTAACTAATGGATGCTTCTCTTCATAAGCATCCTTGCCGTTAAAAATGATCCACTGTATATCACCATTTGTGATATTGTTGGCATCACTATCCTTAAATTTATTTTGGACAATTTGCATATAATCATGCTTAACGTTGAGCGGCGATACAGATACCAAAAGCCTAAGGGAAGAAAAAAGGTTTTTACACTCCGTAGTGCAAAACCAATTGCCAGCTGGTAGCTCCTGTATCACCAGAACATACATGTCAAATTAAATCATCTTTATTACTATATGGAAAAAAATAGTAATTTATGTATTCGACAAAAGTTAAAATCTGTTGTAAACATTGATAGAAGAAAATAAATGCATATTTACAAACCTTCAGATCAATGTGCATTTCTTTCCTTAGGCAACCAATATGGTATTCTTTTTCACACTGAGGCATAGAAAAGAAGATTTTAGGAACCAGAACAAAAATTAAAGGGGTTATTACAAAAATAAAACACTATTCTTCTTTCCTTCTTCACAAAAAAATTCGTCAACCTATGTCTACGTTGCGTTTCCGAGTTCAGTGAATTCATTAAAGGAAGGAAATAGAAGGAATCCATCCCTTTCCCTACCCTCCATATCCTTCCAAATTGAAAGGGTCAATCTAAGAAGAAAAACACCACATTTTCCCTCACTTTCTAAGTGAATCTCAATCTTAGGAACACAACATTAGTATATACCAAGTCCATCAACTTGCCAACAAATACACAAAAAGTCATTAAACTATTTTTTGTATACTAAAGTCTCTCTAAAATGCATGTACTTTGGTGCTTGTGAATTTCGTTTGTCAAAATGGCATATTAACTCTTTAATTAGTCAAAGTGTAAGGAACTGTTTAATATTTTTGAAAAAAAAAAGCATACCATTTTATTTTTAACGAACTTAAGAGTTAGCAACTAACTACTTTACAAAAAAGTTCAAAAGTGCATGCTTCTTATGTATGTTTAGGGTTTTAATACCAAAGACAAAAAATACGGACTCCTCCGTGCATTATTTACAAGTTGGGAGACTTTAATATTATAAAAATTAGGTCGGGGCATTTTCTTAGAAGCAAGAAAATACACTAGCATTTATAGTATTAACACAAAAATTAACTAATGTTGGCACGGATTCACAAACCTGGTTACATATAATAGATGTTCGATCACAAAACCCATATTCACTAAATTCAGGTGACCTATATACAACAAAGTTAATCAATTAAGATTACATTTCTTGATATAGTACAAACATCAATGTTATACCGTATACGTTGAATAAACGTGTTACCTGCATAACACACACGCGATCGGCTTACTTGAATTATCACAAACTGGCTTTAACGAAGATGCATAACGATGAAGAGACATTCCATTCTCGAGAAAAATATGTTGATATCTAGAAATGTTAAAATAGATAAGAAATCAATAAATTATAGTGGAAAACCGAAGGAAACATGACTATATGTAATTATGTTTAGAGGAGAAACTCACGGTTTTCTAGTGGAAGACCTGCCAGCATGACTTTCAAAAGTTGTGGGGCTAACCTATTGACAAATCGAAAGAAATTTATTTCATCGTATATACTATAAGTCTAAGCTTTAAAAGAAAAATACCACTTTGTTGCAGTGGGAACAAAGTATCCCGCTTCCCTCTTTTTTACCCTTTAACAAAACCTGTCAACAAAAGGATATTAGTTCACTGAAAATAATAAGGCTATTTAAGATTAGCATGTGTATTCTAAAATATCACTACCTTTCTATTAGATATATAAATAAGTTCTTCTCCATCGGGTATTTTTTCGATGAGTACTGACCGATGCATCTTTTGAAGCCTAAAAGAATAAAGACATCAGAACCACCAAATCATAAGTAGCAGGTCTAACTTGTATGTAATATTTGGATCTCTCTTTTCATTTGAGGTCTTTTTAGTTAAGGACAACTTTTGTAATCTACGTCTGGAAGTATACTCTGATGATCCGAATCACCAAAAAAAACAAAAATAGCCCGCTTTCTCGATGGGGTGATACAAATTTACAATCAATTTACAAATTTACTATTCACTACAATCATTTAGAGTTTATATTGGAGACGAGATATTAATATTGGTTTATACTACGTAGCGAGACTGCAACACTCTTTTACTTTTGATGTCTTGATAAAAATGTCACAACAGAGATGCACAACAAGAGACCTAACTTTTAAGTTTAAAACAAGAAAACTCACTTTTCCACCGCCTTCTTTTGACTCTGATCTTTAGGTAAATCCATATCCATAATGCCCAAAAGATGAAACTGCGTAAACACTAAAAGATGATAGGAAAAAAGGTATTAGAAAAGACAAACTTGATATTTTCTTCTACAAATTTAGGATAACATAGAAAGTAGTTGGGAAGCATATATATAAAAATAAATTTCATTCTCTTCTATCAACTGCTTTCAAACTGAAATTGATGGGTTAATAGCTGCAAATTATTTTAGAAACCGAAATTTTATACTGTCCTGAAATAAATCTGAAGCACATTAGCAAATTAAAAATAAATTTTGCTTACATATATTTTCATTCAAATCCAAACCATAAATGAACTACATAAGTTGATGTATTATATGCAAACTGTAGCTGCAAAGTTAATTTATATCAGTTTGATGCTTTTTAAGGATAAGCATAAAGCAACATAATTGAATACTTTAATTTGATAGAGCAAAAAAAGAAAGAACAATGAGAATGAGATATTTACCAAAGATAAAAATTTTATAAGAAATTAGAACTAATATCTAATACAAGATATGCATTTCAACCCTTAAGCAATTGACATCGACTCTAATCTGTTTTCGTTTACAACTTACAATTACACTAGATCTTACAACAGATAACACGCATCGAAGAATGTTGACACTAAAGTAGCAACAGAATCCATATCGATGTTGTTTTATAAGGTGCGATAGATCAAACAATCAGATCGATTCAAGACACAAAAGTGCACTTCGATCTGTGTCTCTAACTTCTACAATTCGATATAAACAAGAAGAAAACTACAGGTTTATAGATCCCCAAAAATGCAGTAAAAACAATATCATGCAGCATATACACACTCAATAGAAAATGAAAAGAGCACAGACGATTCACACAATGGTGGATCGGTGAACCTTGTATGCAAATGACCGAGTGGTGGAACAGAGAGGTGATTGGTGGCACAGCCTCGACTGAGAAGCGGCGAAGGATGAGAGGAGGCTGATAAAACACAAACCCTAGAGCGGCAGGATCAAAATCAGTCTTATGACAATGGCTATTTAAAGCACGCAATAAATTGAAGTTGCCTTTATAGAACTCAAAATACCAACCACAATTTTAAGCCATAAATCCAAATGTTCACATAAGACTGTAATTAAGTTTGTGCATTTTTCAAATTTGAGATCTTATTTTTTAGAATATAAAAGGATATAAATATATCTTATTTCAGATATACAACTTTGAGCAATAATATTGTTTCAAAATGAGGCAAAGCAAAATATATAATAAAAATACCAAAGCAACAGGGGAGAAAGCATACTGTACTTATGAGAGCAAATTAAAGATGGCACTGCCCCTATCTTCTCTAAAGAAAGGGCCATTACTTATGCCCATTATTCAACGAATAATCTATACTAACAAGACATTTTAGGAGTGTGATAATAATTGTCTTCTAAGGAGGTGAGCAAAATCTTTTAGTGGTTAGTAACAAAATTTTAAGAATCAATAGATGTTTAAGCTGGAGAAAAAACATCGAGCGAAAAAATATTTGCATCTAGTTAACAAATAATGATTAAATTAGTTGAATAAACATATATGCAGTATGCATTGTAATTTTAAAGTCTTTTTTAACGTGAATAGTTTTATACGATGGGCAGGTCAAGAGCTACATATACAAATATACATACATGCGTGTAGGGAGGATGGGCTTTTATTATAGGTCCTAAATTAAACCCTTTTACTTGGTGCATGGAAGATAAACATGTGTAGTGGGAAACATCAAAGGAGGCGGTTATGTATCACAATACTAGATTAGTACCCGTGTACTACACGGATTTTAGTTTTATAGGTTTTAACTCAATTTACATATCAAATTTATTTTTAACATATCTCTTATTAAATCGATTTGGATATTTACAAATATATTCATATAAAAAATCATATATTGCAATAAAGGATATGATTTATAATAGTTGGTAAATTTTTATTGGAACATATCGGGTTATGAGATAATTCATGATAATTGTTAATTTTTTTATTTGAACATATCAAGTTATGAGATAATTAATGATAATTGATAAAACTTTAATTTGAACATATCGGGTTAGGATAAATCATAATAATTGATAAGTTTTTTATTTGAACATATCAGGTTAGGAGATAATTCATGATACTTGGTACATATCGGGTTAAGATATAGATCATGATAATTGGTAAATTTTGTATTTGAACATATCGGGTTAGGAGATAATTGATGATAATTTGTGAATTTTTAATTTAAACATATCGGGTTATTTCAAATATGGAGCATACCATGACCCGTCTAAAAATTCTCTATCAAATTAATTTAGAACATGACACCTAAGCAAAATCCTATGTGGAGTAGTTAAAATGGTGACATGTGGATGTGTTACTCAATTATTAGAATAGGTAGATAAGTGTCAATATGGTTCCCGCAACACTACTTTAAATTTGTTTTCTATTGAACATTTCTCGCTCTACATAATTACATATATAAAACATATATCATATTGCTTGAATTTTAACACAACAAAAAATATGTCCAAAATATACTATGCTAAAAGGTATAAGAAACAATACCTTATAGACACAGTTGCAAGGAAGGTAATGCTCCGACATTGCATTCAAAAGGTCTAACTTGCATCAAATGATTATCCCCTCGAGCACCATAACCATTTGCTTGGAAAATTTAGAACCTTACTCAAGTCAAGAGAACAAGTAATATAATTTATTTAAAAATATAAACTAGAAGATCAAAAATAAATCTAGAAGGTTTCGTCTCCATAAATGAACAAAAGTGATACCATCATCACACCAAAATAATGAAAACCAATATCAAAATTTGATGGCATTATGGTCATAAAAACGCACGGAATGCTTATTACATTTTAAAAGTATTTAGTAAACAAAGCAAATAAACAAGCATACCTAACAAAATCTCACTCGATAGTGAGGTTTGGAGAGGATGAGATGAGGTAATACCTTACCCTTATCCCATACAATAAGAAAGTTGCTCTGGAAAAACCCCTAACTCAAGAAAACCTTTTTTGAGAATTACATATAAACATATGTGCGCAAAATAAACATACAAAATCTTAACATGGTATATGTAAAGTAAAATAAAAGAATAGATAAAAGCAAACCTAAGACTAAAACAGAGCAAAGTTATGCTGGCCTTATTTTGATAAAAAAAAATGATAAAAGGATACACTGTTCTTGCTGCAACGATTTTGTATTTCCCTTTTGAGGCTTAAACTTTTTAACATTTTCAAATATCAACATAATTTTCTCGAAATTGGTGAGTGTCTTCATAATATGCATCTTTTTTAAAGTTAAATTGTAAAAAAATTGGTAGAGAACGACAATCTTTTGTACATTGTTTGTCAAAAAAGTAGACTTATTATTTTGTGTAGAATGTCCTAGGTCTTTTCACATAGATTAAATTATATTTAGTATTAATAATGTTTTACTCATATAAAATTGTAAATTTTATAGTTTTATTATTTCAACATCATATTTTTAACTGATTTTGTGTTCTTTTAGCCATACAAAATGCGAATGATGACTCCGTAAAACATATTGCAAAACATTGCATTCAGATTGATAATCCATATGAGTTGGTTGCATGCGGGTTATGCACATAACACGTTTATTCAATGCATAACATTGTGGTTTGTACTATATCAGAAGATGTAATCATGTTTGATTAACTATGTTGAATACAAATCATCCGACTTTAATGAAAATGATTTAATGACCAAATTTTTATTTTACGTGCCAAAACTTGTGAATCCATGCCAACTTTAGTTTAATTTTGGCCTTTTGGGTTAATACCTTAAAAAACCGGTAAACTTTCTTGCATCTAAGAAAACTCCCCCCAACATAATTTTGATATATTAAAGTCTCCTAACATGTAAAAAATAGACAAAAAGTCAAAAAACATTATTTTGGATTAAAACCATCAACTTCCTTAAGAGCATGTGTTTTTGAACTTTTTTAAGGTAATGACCCATAAACTCTTAATTTGGTCAAATATAAGATGTGTAACTTTTTTTTGCAAATAAGTCATCACTTCATTACATTGAGTAATTAAAGAGTAAACAAGTCATTTTGAAAAAAGTTATTCACAAACACATGCATTTTAGACAAGTTTTGGTATTTTAGTATACAAAATTAGTTTAATGACTTTTTCGTGTATTTTTTTGCAAGTTAATGGACTTGAGTACGTATACCAGAATTAGGCTGAGGGGCTTATTTCTTGAAAAAAAGAAGGGAGTATAGTGATTTTTTTTCGTAATAACTCTTTAATTTTTGTGTCGGTTCTTAAATTTTCCTTTTCAATGCCTTAGTGTGAAAAAGAACATCATATTGGTTGCTTAAGGAATGGCATGAACATTGATTTGAAGGCTTATAAACATGCAAATTTTTTTCTTCTATTAGTGTTTACAACCAACTTTCAACTTTGTGAAAATCATAAATTACTTTCATTTTTGTATAATATTATATATGTTTTAACTTGACATGCATGTTCATGTGATACTAGATTTGTCACTTGGCAACACTATGTGGTGCAAAAACCTTTTTTCTTCCCTTAAGTAGTTGGTATCTTTAGTGTCACTGAACGTTAAGGATTATTATATGAAAATAGTCCAAAAGAATCTAAAGGACAGTGATCGGTATCATAAATCTTGATGCAAAGTGGATCGTTTTTTATGCAAGGATGCTTGTGAAAAAAAATTGGTTAAACAAGTCACTTTGTGGATTGTTCTTAATAGCAATGTTACAAAACTATTCACTTCACAAGTATCCTTGCCATTAAAAACAATCCACTTTACATCAAAATCTTGTGATACTATCAACATCATTGTCCTTTAGATTCTTTTGAACTATTTCCATATAATAATTATTAAAGTTCAGCGGCGATAAAGATATCTACTACTTAAGGAAAGAGGAAAGGTTTTTACACTCCACAATGTTGCCAGGTGTCAACTCATGTATCACTTGAACATACATGTCAGATTCAAACATCTTTATTATTATACAGGACAAAAAATAATTTATGAATTCGACAAGAGTTAAAAATCTCATGTAAACGTTGATAGAAGAAAATAATGAATATTTAGGAGCCTTAAGATCAATTATCATGTTTTCCTCAACCAACTTATATAGTATTCCTTTTCACACGAAAAAAGAAAACACAAGATTATTAAGATAACCATTACAAAAACTAAAGAGCCAATATGATAAAACAACCAATATATGCTTTAATTTAACAAAAGTTGCACACATTCAAAAACCAAGTCATGTAAAGTAAAAGTTTGATCAATAAAGTCATTTTCACTAAGGTCATACGCTACATTTACAACAAAGTTATTCATAAAAGATTCCTTCGCTTGATAAGTTGATATAGTACATATAGTAATGTTATACATTGAAAAAAAAACATTACCTTCATAAGACGCTTGCAACCAGCTCACATTGATAGACCCAACAGCGATGTTTTGGTAATGATTTTTTACTAGGAGCAATTTAGAAGCTCTTCATCTTTACTATCAATGAGGTAATAAATATTTAGCGATGTTTATAAAATCTTTTCTTTGGAATAACGACAAGTCCGATCTATACATTATCTATGGCCAAAAAACACATTCAAATTAAAATACGATAAAATATTATCAATTTTGTATGATACCAATACTATATTTAACTTAACTTATATGAAAATACCTAGGCTATCATGCATAAAACAATAAGTATCTACTTTCTAGACAGTCGATGCATATAACATCGTTGTTATCTATCATTTTTTCATAAAAATTAGCTTTAAAAAGATGATGGTGATGGAGAGGCATTCAACTTTTGAGAAAAAAATATGTTAACATTAAGACATGTTTAAATAGGATATCAAAAGCAGCAAGTACCTCAACGCCCGTCTAACACCTCGCAAATTATACAACATTGACGTATATTGTAGAAATTCATTACTTTTCCATTGAATTCCATCATATTCCCGCGTACCAAAGGATTCCTAAAGGATAAAAAACGAGGCATTAGAAAATCTAAAAACTTTATTTCATAAGTAGTCAGCCATGATAATATAATGTATAAATTTAGTTAAGTGTTAATGTTTCAAAATAAAAATGTAAGCTACACCTACACGGACACAAATAAACTTATACTTGTAACGAACAAACATGAGAAGAAATAGTGTAAGTTTAACAGTGTGTTTATTCAGTCCAACTTAAAAATGGGATTTGAACAAACAGCTCTGCTATGTTTTATCTGTCTGTTTGTTGCATCTAAAAAAGGCCTAATCCAATTTCATTTAAAATTGACAAATAATTACACTAGCTAGACCTTACAACAAGCAAATATACACATACACTGTTGGCAGCAACAAAATCCATATCAGTATTGTTTTATAGATCGATGCAAAGAGATACAAGTAACAAAGCAAACAATAGATAGGTGATTGATGCATATATTTATACCGTAATTGAAGATATATGACGGAGCCGATGAAGAGACGATTGATCCATCTGTGGTGGTGGCTGATGATGAGGATGATAAGCACAAACCCTAGGGCTATTTAAGCAACTCAGCACCCAAATATACATTGAATTCAAAAGATATCACAGATTGAAGTGTGTTAAAACATGTTTACGGAAGAAGATTTGCATTTATCAAAAATCACATTCATAATTTTTTTTTAGCATACAAAAAAGATATAATTATTTTTTATTATTTTAAAGAGAGACTCTAAGAAAGAAAGATCGGTTTTGTTTTTTGGAATACGTAAGGGTGATGGGGGTGGTAGTGGGGAAGGTGTGGTCGGGGTTCAACCATGAGCGGGCACACCGCCGCCGTTTGTGGTGGGGATGGCGGGGACGGGGATGGGGGGGATTGATCACCGCTGCGGTGATGTTGGATTGAATGTGGGGCCCGCTTGTTTTTTTGACCGTTGAAATGCAACGGTAGGGTGGGTGGGTTGGGTTGGGTTTATTTAATTAAAAAAAAAACTTTTTTTAAATTTAAATACCTATATAAACACTCATTTTCACCAAAAACACTCACATATTTATCTCATTCTCTCAACTATACAAATTTATATTTTTACATCTTCATCTCTTTTTATAAAATCCTACAATGTCTAGCTCGTCTTCGGCCTTAAATTATCTCTCGTCTTCAAGCGACGACGAGAAAGATTTTGATTTTCTTACATTGGTTGTTGCCGCTGCCAAAGAACAAGAAGAGGCGGATACGGCCACTTCAAAAAAAAAGATATGTGCCACGTGATCGGATACAAGCGCACAATCAGTTATTAGATGATTATTTCCGAGGTGGCATAGATGGGCCGAAATATAATGCGGAGACATTTAGAACAAGATTCTGCTTGCCGAAAGAATTGTTTATGAAAATCGTTGACGATATTGAAGCCCGTTTCGAATGGTTTCAAGAAGGGTACGATGCAAGAGGGAAAAGGAGTTTTGCTGCAATTCAAAAATGTACATCCGCTATTCGTCAACTCGGATATGGTAATCCACCTGACTCTTATGATGAATATCTTGCTATGTCCGCTAGAACGTCTAGAGAATGTTTAGAGTTTTTTTTTGCAATGCGGTTATTATTTTATATCAAAAAGAATTTTTGCGTCGTCCGACTAGTCATGACGTAGCACTTTTGCAAAATGCGCATGGAAGTTATCATAATTACCAGGGATGCTCGGGAGTTTAGATTGTACACATTGGGAGTGGAGAATGTGTCCAACCTCGTTGCAAGGTCAATTCCAGAGAGGCGGTCATCCACACCCGAGTATTATGCTTGAAGCAGTTGCTTCACAAGATTTATGGATATGGCATGCGTACTTTGGTGCCCCCGGTTCAAACAACGACATTAACGTTCTACACCGATCTCCATTGTTCAACGACATAACTCTTAGCACGGCACCTAATACTTCTTTCTACTTAAACGAGCGACTATACAAATATGGGTATTATCTTACCGATGGGATTTACCCAAAATGGGCGGTTTTTGTTAAAGCTTATTTGTATCCAACCGAACCGAAAGAGATAAGATTTAAAAGGGTGCAAGAAGGGGCAAGAAAAGATGTGGAACGAGCGTTCGGTGTTTTAAAAAGTAAATGGGCGATACTAAGTCGACCGTGTAGGGCGAAAAACAGAGAAAAGGCATCAAACATAGCATATGCGTGTTGCATTTTGCACAACATGCTACTAAAACACGATGGACGTGCCATATCACCCGTCTACATTCAAGATCCCCCCATCAATCCTGTTAGAGACGACAATGCCGAAGTGGAATTGACTAACGAAGATATTCATTTTAGTCTCCGGTCCGATCTAACCGAGTATCTTTACAACTTAGAAGGTTTAGAACACCTAGATGTTATCCCCAACACCTTCCCCAACGAGTAGCTTTTTTTATCGTATTTTGTTTTTAATTTCGTGTGTTTTTTTTATGTAATTTGTTTATAAATTTTTGCGTATTTATTTATTTTTCAATGAAATGTAGTTTTATATTTATTTTTAATGAAATGTGTTTTTTAATTTTTTTTAATTAAAAATTAAAATGAGTTAGGGGATGGAATGGTTGTGACGCCATCAATGGTTGGAGTTTTAGGGGATGGAATGGTTGATAAAATGATTGATAGGTGTAATGTTTTAATTGGTGGGTTGTTAGGGGATGAAGGGGATGGAATGGACCACCCCCTCACCCTAATGCGTTCGAGATATATGTTTGATGTAATTGACTATTCAATTTTTAAAAAGATAGCGTTTAGCGAACCGATGCAACACTGAAACCGAAGAAACATACGAAATAATATTGGTTTTTTCTTTAACATTGTTCAATAACTAGTTTGTTTTCCGGCGCACGTAATGCCTGTGAGATATGTTTGATGTAATCAAACGACTATCATTTTCTAAAAAGGAACGTCTAGTGAACCGGTGCAACATAGAAACAGAATAAACATACAAAATAATAATTTTTTTCAACACAGTTAGTTGGTATAATTTCAGTAACAAAAAGGAAGTTTTATTTGTTAGATTTCGATAGTAACACAATATAAGAGTACAAGCCAATACTTGTTTTTTCGATCGGTTTCCTTTTTTACCTTATGTTCTAATTTGGATATATAGCTTTCTTCACTTCACCTAACGGATATGCGGTTTGCCCTATTAGTGTTAGAATGTTGTTCATTAAGTCATTGTGGTGTGAACAACGAGGGGTTTATAGTGAAAAAGTTTCTTGATGATATTTGTCTAATTTGTGAGTTAGGGTTACAGAGGACAGGGATGTTAAAATGCCACTAGTTTTTACCTTTGTTTTTATTATGTTTTTCAAATGAATCATTAATACAAGGTATATTGGTTTTCATTTGTCCCAACTATCACATGTTGTCTTCTACCGGTCCCAACTATTGAATTGGCTGTCAACGGCCCCAACTTTTATCACCTTGGTAACCACTGGTCCCGTCGTTAAAATTTTTTAACGCCGTTAAGTTTTTTCCAAATTCAATACCGATGTGATAAGCCTTTTGATCGGAACGATAATATAAGTCGATTGATGGAAAAGTTACCTCAAAACGGCGCTTCGAACAACGAAATAGTGCTTCAATCAGCTGTTTAAACCTAACGGTGCTTCAATCGGATGTAAAAATTTTATCGTTCAGAGAGCCTTTTCGAGAAAACTTTTACATCAATCGACACGTATTATCCTTCCGATCAAAAGGTCTAAATCATCGGTCTTGAATTTGGAAAAAACTTAACGGCGTTAAAAAAAATTAACGACGGGACCAGTGGTTACCAAAGTGATAAAAGTTGGGACCGTTGACAACCAATTTAAAAGTTGGGATCAGTAGAAGACAAAATGTGATAGTTGAGACCAGTGAAAACCAATATACCTTAATACAATGTGATATTGAGAAAAAATAAGGTTTTTCTGTTAGCTTTTAATAATGACAAGAGATATGAGTAGACGTCAATACTTGTTTGTTTGGATTACTTTTTTATAGTGCTGCTAATGAGCTAATCTAGATATTTAGTTTTCTTTACCTCGCTTACTGGATTTTCTATCCATAATATGAGTCTGGTTATAATTTTATAATTATTGCTCTCGGTTTTGCAAATATTGTTGACATACCTAGGTATAGCGTGGGAGTTCGTTTTTTTTAGGGTTTGTTAATACTTTTGACATACCTAGAAATTGCCAGTTTGCCTTATTGTTGCTTTGTTTGGTGTTAGTGGTGTCATTGTGGTGTGCACTACATCAGGGGGCTTCATAGTGTAAGAGTTTCTCAACGACACATGTTTAATTTGTGGATTAGGGTTAAAGGGGAGGTTTATCTTCATCATATCACGAGTGTTTACCATCAGCTTTATTTTTTTCCCAGATAAATCAATGATACGATGTTATATTGAAGAATTCTGTAAATCCGCAGAAGTGCACACATATAGATATTAATGAATAAAAAGTTATGATAGTTATGGCTATGAAATTTGATTGTGTATAGTAACAAACGTATTTATATATTGTGTACTTACCTTTTCTTGTTTGAGATGATCGTTCATAATATTACTTCACATGGTTTCTTTGTAACCGACAAAGCTGCTAAGAAAGTAACAATACCTGATTAAGCTTGCTTTTTCCTCGTTAGAGGTGACCAAATCTAGCATATTTGAGTAAATCAGGATGATCTTTGTTAACACATTTAGGGTTTGGATTTGTCAATCCATATATAGAAGTTTGAGGGCTAACAACAGATGTCTTTTAAAAAGCCATGAATTTTTTAAGTAATTTCATGCCTATGACGCGTAGTAATATTTTATCTCTCTTATAATAAATTGCTAACCCATTCTTCCACAATAAGCCACTTGTCACCACCACATTCATTCTCAACCTTTATGCGGATCTTGGAAATTGACCCGTATTTGTAGCTGACCCGTTTTTGCTTCATATCTCGGATCCAATATATACACCCGTATAATTTTCCACGTTCATACTTTTGTTTTCACAAAAACCCTAAATCTCTAAATCTCTCTGCTATTTCATACGCCTCCGTCTTCCTCTTTGATCATTCGCCACCTCCCCCCTCAAACGATCCACCGTTATCCTGCGATTTGAATGCACCACTTCGATCATACGATTTCAATACGCCGATCATCATATTCGATTTGCTTTTAAGGTTAGTTCCCTTTCCATGTTGTTTATCTTGTCTCTGCGATTTCATCATCTGTAAAAAA
Organism: Tagetes erecta; assembly: GCA_030867185.1. Taxonomy (NCBI): domain Eukaryota; kingdom Viridiplantae; phylum Streptophyta; class Magnoliopsida; order Asterales; family Asteraceae; genus Tagetes; species Tagetes erecta. Next base: position 4,830,786 of record CM061488.1, on the reverse strand, counting down.
TAAGCGATTCACTAATAATTTTGGGTTTCGTTGTTTGACTTGATTTTAGGATCCATCTACGATTCAAAAATCAAGAATCAAGTTAATGGTAATTTGCATCTACAATTTCAATCACTTCGATCAAAATCACCATCTTCCACTGGTATGTTAATCTTCATTGTTTTCTTTTTATCAATCTGTGTTAAAGTTCTCTTTTTGGGAAACCCTTATTTTCATATGTTGTTATGATTTGAGTAAAATTGATTTACGTTGTTTTTGGATATAAGGTGTTTTGAAAAGACTGATTGGTTACGATCAATCAGATTGGTCGTATTAATACCCGTGTAAACTCTAATTCATACAAAAGATGTTTATATGGCACTTCAGTCTTTTTGATTCATCTTATCTACAAGTGTGATTTTGGTGCTCGATTGATAAGTTTAACTTTGTTTTTTATGCTTGACTCACTAATGTACATTGCTCACCAGTTGTATGCTGAAATGCTTGATTGTGATTTTATCGTATTTTTGCCAGTGAATTATGGTTTGTATCTACTACATGACATTTTGGTTCAAGATTTGAAGATTGTAAAGGGTATTTTATCACCAACATCTTACTAAATGATTGTAAACTTCTAAATTTTTTTGTCTCTGTCCATCAATCAATGGCTTTTATTTCCCTTTTAAACCCCATATAGTACTGCGACCAATAGATTTGTAGATATTAACCTTGATTGTGGTCTAACTTTGTTGCATCTTTTCTTTCTTGATAGGTGTTAAATTTCTTGATAGTGAATATATTCACTTTGTCGGAATCATCATAGTGAAAGAATGAAAATCAATTGCAAAAATCATAGTCAATGTATTCACGTTGTTTTAACTAACTTTTTGGATGACCAGTTCGGTATAAAAACACAGCCCTATTGACCCATTCATATATTGACCCATTCATATGTGAATAGTTTGCAAGCACCACCTTCTACTTTTAGTATTGTATCATCAAAATATATATGACATAGTTGTTGGTTTCAACCTATAGTTTGGTAGACATCTTCTTATGAAGACCACTATAAGCAGAGAGAACTCATGTAGGTAAGCAAGATTAAATGCCTATGTTTAGTGTCAATTGGAAGTTACATGTTTTACACAATGAATACATAGCTTCCTTAACATCTTCCTTAACATCGATTTGCCTTTTGGATCTTTCTTTTACAAAACAATCCTATAACTTTACATTTAGTTGATTATAATCATTATTATAGATGAAACATATTTGAAATTTTATCTCGAAAAGTCATAAGAACTTACACTTTATTTATTTATTTCAACTTTGTACAAATTACAATTATATTAACCTTTACGTTTTACCGTTTAATCCTTGTGACATATGTTTTATCATTTGGGAGATTTTAGTATGCTTCAAATCACATATGTATGGAATTTCTCCGATTTCGAATGTCTTTTCATCTTTTGCAGGATTTGGAAAAGCCTTTATGAACTTGGTCATTGGCTTAAATGTTTTCCGAAATTGAAGGTTCTAACTGTAAATTTCGGTATGTTTTTTTCTTTTATGAAGGTTCTAACTGAAGATATAAGCTTATAAGATTAAGATCTGGGTAAAGTGATCATATGTGTAATCTCGACTATTTGCACCTTTATGTCTTTTACTCGATAGTTATAGTCTTTTTTTCAGTTATCTTATTGTTATTATACGATTAAATCTGTGTTTTTGCTTGCAGTTGCATAGAAGGAACAACACATGCCGTTAACAACCTTAAGCATGTAGTTGTTTATGAGACCCTTCTCAATTATGGTGTAGGTATGATCATAATTGGATATGTGAAAGGATACACTTATGGTGAGCCAATGCTCTTATTCAGGACTCAAGAATGTATATAATTTGTTATGACAATAGATTATTTAAACTATGTTGTAGCATTTAAATGGATAAAAAGAAGTTGATCAAGAAGGTACCTGTTTTATATCATCATATTGTATTTTAATGTTACTATTTTCATCGTTTATGACTGTTTTCGTGTTATCATATTGTTCAACAATGTTTTCATATTTATTCTAGGTTAATTATTTTTTCAATACTATTAAAACAATATTTACATTTTATCGTTTTACTCTGTGGGTACCCACGGGTGTTAACCTAGTTTAGTAATATAGAAGCTAACAACAAAAAATACATCATATATAGTTTGTTGGATAAGGTTCCAAAGCACATCACGTGAAGTTGTTTTTTTCTAAGTCGGCTTGTGACTATTTTATGTGGTTGTACACAATATGATCATCACCCTAAGCACACTGATACAGAAGCTAGCGTTGCATCTAATGTAATATAATACTTATTTGTCCCTATTTGTGTCTATCATTTACACGGACGGGATTAAGCTAATAATATACATATTTAGATCTCTGGTAAGTTAATGCGACTAACTTAGGTGGGTTGTCAAACCTGATAGTATATCCATGATTACCTCACTTACAGAAAAAGAACTAACGCTCTAATTGTGAGGGGACTGTTGTTGGTAAACCTCTTAGGTATTATATGAAATCATAAAATTGAGGTTTGTGTCCTATAAAAAATAGTAATTATGCATGTATTCTCCCTCAAAGAAAACACAAGTAAAATGAGACTGTGAGACTCACCTAGAAAATATATATAGATGAAGGCGACATTAATGTCCGAAATGATAATAGTAACAAGCAATGTCGTACTCGAGTTCTACAATAAGAGTAAAAATAATGAGCGTTGTGAATCTATTCTAACACTAAAAAAGTAACTTGGGTTGGTGATACATTTAGTTTATCAAGTACATATATCCAAAATAGTGATAATTATTAGTTTGAATAATATATAATAAATATTATTTGCTATGTGACAACATCTTGGGTTGTTGTTCATAATTTATTTATTTATATACAACTCAAAGTATTAAAAGTTAGGGTTGGTGATGAGATTCGACCTTATCTTATGTTATAGTAGGTTTAATATCCGTGTGTTACACACGGGTTAAATAGTAATATTTATAAAGAAATTATAACCATTATATTTAACAATTTGTAAATATATAACATTTAAGGAGTTGGCTCCATCAACTTGCATGGTGAAAAATTTAGCTCAATTTTACCTCTCAAACTTTCTATTATAGAAAAAAAAATCCCTCTAAAAATTGTCCCTAAAAATTTGATTTATTAGATAGATATAAGTTTGGTTGGTTTTGTGGTTTTAGTGAAGTTTAGTGTTATCTAATCTCGCATTCTCGCGGGTTCAATTCTGGATTCCAAAAACATTTTAATACTCAAAAGCTTGAATGGGCCCAAGTGTGGCATGTCACGTAGGACGTATTTTGAAGTGAGTAAAGATTAAAGAAGGCCAAATTTGAAAGACACACTTTTTGTTGATTTATGTGAATAAACTCAAAGTATTAGAATGCTATAAACTCCATTCATTAATAAATTTTTTAACTTTTAATGTATTTTACGATTTGAATCTCTTGAATCTCAACTTTAGTTTATTGTTATTTTAACTACCGATGACTAAACATATTTATAACTTTCACCTGTTACTATACATTGACATATTTATAAATTTGATCATTCGACTTGATTGATTGTCATTTTGACATTTGGATATTTCTTCGCTTTTAATATTTTACCATTACCACTTTATACCTTAACATACGAGACATGAAACAAAAAATTTCAACGTAAATGACAAAGTTACATATGCGAGAGCCGCCAGCATGACCCGACCGCCGCATTGTGCAACCCAAACTTATATCTATACGTACTAATTTTTAAGATCGGTGTTGACCACTTGGGTTTTTTTGTCAATTTATATAATATGTTGGAATTATATAGCTTGTATTCAAATCTTTGTCAACTGTGTCATCTTAGTTTGAGTGGTTATTGTCATTGTACTTTTGCAACAGAGTGTCAACCTTTCGATTCTAGCTGCCTTCGTAAGTTTTTTTCCTTTAATTAATTTAGACTTTTTGTTTTTTACAAGTTTGATCACAACTTAACCTAGACATATTTACAACTTTTTCTCCAACTTTAACCTCCAACTTTAATATATAACCGTTTTATCTTCAAAAGACTTTGTCAATTTATAAATTTGACCTTTGACTTGAAGTTTTGATGTATCTATGTCTTTTAATATGTGACGCATTACGACTTTACATTGTAATGTGCATCACATAAAACTTTATTTATCAACGCGTGCGACGAAGTCAAATGACGAGTCCTGACCGCCGCATCGCGCGGCCCGGGTCTCAAATCTAGTTTTAGTTAAAATTTAACTCAAGGTGGTGAGAGTGGAACCCTGATACTACCTCACAACTCATCAATCAGCACACTTTACCTCACAACTACCCTCACGCTATCATCACTCTATTTTTTTAGTGGGTGTCAAGTACCCTCATAACCTTTTTTTTAATAATAACATCGGATAAATACTTATTCTAATAATAGAGTAACTCATCCACATGTCAATATTTTAACTACTTCACATAAGATTTTGCTTAGGTGTCATCCGATGGATGATTTCAAGGCGGGTCATGGTATGCTACATATTCGAAATAACTCGATATGTACAAATAAAAAATTCACAAATTATTATCAATTATCTCTTAATATGATATGTTTAAATAAAAATTTACCGATTATCATTATTTATCTCCTAACCCAATATGTTCAAGTTAAAAATTTACCAATTATCATGAGTTACTCATAACCCAATATGTTCAAATTAAAAATTTATCAGTTATCATGAATTATCTTCTAACCTGATATAGTCAAATAAAAATTTTACCAATTATTATAAATAATTTCCTTTATTTTTGCATATGATTTTTGATAGGAAAATATTTGTAAATATCCAAACCGATTTAATAGAGGATATCTATCTATCTACATATTCTAATAATTAAGTAACTCATCCACATGTCAACATTCTAAGCACTCCACATAGGATTTTGCTTAGGTGTGATCCTCTAATTCAATGTGATGGATGATTTCAATGCGGGTCATGGTATGCTCCATATTCGAAATAACCCGATATGTACAAATACAAAATTCACAAATTATCATTAATTATCATCTAATATGATATGTTCAAATAAAAATTTACCGATTATCATCATCTATCTCCTAACCCGATATGTTCAAGTTAAAACTTTACCACTTATTATGAATTATCTTCAAACCCGATATATTAAAAAAAATTTACCAATTATTATAGATACTTTTCTATATTTTAACATATAGTTTTTTATAGGAAAATATTTGTAAATATCCAAACCGATTTAATATGGATATGTTAAAATAAATTTAATACCTAAATTTAAATAAAATATATAAAACCGAAATCCCGTGTAATATACGGATAATAATCTAGTGTTAAAAATATATTTAATACCTAAATTTAAATAAAACATATAAAACCGAAATTTCCTGAAATATACACGTACTAATCTACTTAATAATAAACAAAATTAATATTTTGATAGTTTCAATAAAAAACCGAAGTTTTTAAAATAATTAATAATTGTTTGATAGGTGTCATGACTCAGGTTGTCATCCATTTACTTACTTCTGTGTAAGATTTATTAAAAAAAAATTCTTCCATCTACCCTCATACAAACAACTCCGGCGTATACCTGCAACTCCGGCCAACAACTCCAACATGAAATTCTGGCTATTTCCATCCACCCTCACACATAAAACAACCATTTGGTATTGGCCCCACAATATTATATCCGTTCAGTTTAAAAAAAAGTAAAATGTAATGCGGGTTTCCATACGGAAATTTTTTTAAACCAGTACATTTAAAAGAAAAAAAGTGGGAAAGGGTCTTGGTTTGGAGAAAAGATTGAAAAGGGTAGAACCGCATGTGATACAAGCGGGCACCTCTCACAAAGAAATGGGACACTATACATTGTCAGGGGTGACCGCTATTCACACCAGCGGTCACCTTACAAATTTTTTCAATCAATTTTAATTAAGGGGCGACCGCTATTCACACCGGCGGTCCCCTCTTTAACTCCGAAACCCACAAACCAACGTTAACTTACTTCGTCCATATCTCCTTTTAACACCAAACCGATTCATATATGTTCGTTCTTAGCATAAAGACTCAGTCGGTTCAAATCGGTCGACCGGTTGAACCGGTTGGATCAGAATTCCTCCAAACAACTTTAATATTATTCGTGGATGGTAGTTGATGGCAATGTTTTCAGGATCGGGTCGAACAGTGAATCGATCGTCTTACTGGTTCACTGTTTGGACCCGTCAGACCGGTTGAATCGGTTTCAAACAATATAAATAATAAATATATATTTTTCAAAGTATTTGATTAACCGATCCGATCCAACCGGCTGAATCCCGGTTCAACTGGTCGATCGGTTCAAATCGACTTCGAACCGACCGAGTCTTTAATTATGCTAAGAACGAATATATATGGACCAGTTCGGTGTTAAAAGGAGGTATGGACGGGGTAAGTTAACATTGGTTCGTGGGTTTCGGAGTTAAAGAGGAGACCGCCGGTATGAATAGGGGTCGCCCCGTAATTAAAATTGGTTGAAAAAATTTGTAAGGTGACCGCTGGTGTGAATAGCGGTCACCTCTGACAATGTACAGTGCCCCATTTCTTTGTGAGAGGTGCCTGCTCGTACCACATGCGGTTCTCCCGTTTTCAATCTTTTCTCCAAACCAAGACCCTTTCCCACTTTTTTTTATTTTAAATGTACTGGTTTAAAAAAAATTCGTTTCCATACCCGTTATCCTCTACCTGCAGCCAACCCGCACCACCGACGGTGGTGTTGTCATGCGGTAAACCCCTACCCGTGACCAATACCCGCATCCACACCCTCCACCCTTATAATGTGTCGGGGAGGATTAGAATTATATTTATAAGGAGTATTGGATATTAACGGACTTAGCTATTAGTTTTTAGTGGCTACCGGTCTCAACTTTTGAAATATATGCTGGCGGTCCCAACTTTTATCATTTTGGTCACTAATGGACTGCCGTTAAAAAAGTTAACGGCGATAACTTTTTATTTTAATTTCAGGTCTACGTTTTATGGTTTTTTATCGGAATATAAATACGAGTCGATTGATATAAAAACTACATCGAAACGATGATCCAAACGATAAAATTTGTATATCCGGATAAAGAACCGTTAGGTTTAAACAACCCGATGAAGCATCGTTTTGTCATTTGGAGCATCGCTTCGATGTAATTTTTATATCAATCGACTCGTATTCTTATTACGATCAAAACCATAAAACGTCAACTTGAAATTAAAAAAAAATTAACGCTGTTAAATTTTTTAACGGCGGTCCATTAGTGGCCAAAATGATAAAAGTTGGGACCGCCAGCACATATTTCAGAAGTTGAGACCGATAGTGGCTAAAAACTAATAGTTAGACCCGTTAATATCCAATACTCCTATTTGTAAAAACAAGTAAGTTCGTAACGTGGTTAGACACATGAGTTCAGTTCTTCTTTAAAAGAATGTCTAACTTTGACATAATAATATGTCGCATCTATAAATTATGAAGATTTTTTAAAATACTTTTATAGCATGTATAAACGTATCAGCCTCTGTACAAATTCGGAGTCCATTTATATATGTCCTTATCTTGATAAAATATGTTATTATAGTGAAAGTTTCATATTCTTGTTCATGTTTGTACACCTCTTGTATTAGATTTCACTCGAGGATCTTAGATCGATGTGTTAAACACTTTCATGACGATAAAATGTAGAAACCATTTGTATAAAAATTAATAATACTTTTATAAATTTGATTACAATACAAAGAAAATAAAGAAAAGAAGTAAATTACAATATGATTACAACTAAAAATTATAAATACAAGAAATGAGTAGAAGCAGAATTGTAAAATGGGCTGAGGATTCGTGTTCAACACGCGTCCCTTAAAACAAATTCTGAGTCTCCCAAGAGAACTTGTTTGTTTCCTAGGGTACAACAGCCGAAACAGTATATACTGCCGAGATGAACTCAAAACCCAAAAGAGTATTTTTATAGAGAAGGGAGGATAGCAAGAATTTTAAAGAATGAGAGCTTTCAAGTATATGATTTTTGTGTTTCAAGTTTATTTTACAACTAAGTTTCACCAAGTATTTATAGTGAATCCAAAGTTGAAACATATTTCAAAACATTAATAGAGTATTGAATTCAAAATTAAAACTTAATTCAACATTGAATTTAATATTAAACTCTATTTGACTTGAATCTTGAGACAACTAATTTTCAATACAATATAATTTATTTATTTTCACAAAACAATTAAAGGATTTTTCAACAATTCCCCACATGTGAAAATAAACAAAATCTCATTTTCGTCATGTGAAACCAATTTTCACATATCTTCCAACAATCCCCCATGAGGATGTATCTCAATCCATACTCTATCAATATCAAAATACAATTTTAACGGTTTTATATTGTCGGATAGGTAGTGGTTAACTAGCTTTGAACCTTCCGTTGTGATGTATACTTAGTCTCCTAGTGGTTCGGTAGGCGTGATATCATTGAACCAACCACCGTTTACGTAGACGACAATACACATTACACAATACTATTCCTGGTCTGGTCAACCCCTCATTGTCGTGTCCATTATGGTCGTAGATCACTAGCCTGGTACAAATCCATTCGAAGCGACCTCACTTCTCTCTCACATAGGTGATTATCAAAAATCATTAAAAGCATTTAGGTTATGATGATTTCACTAGATCAATAACCATATGTAATGCTTATCCTCACGTCATGTCACTGGTCATTATAGGAATGTGCTAGGAAATGTTAAGGTTAACTCCATTTATTGTGTTTGGGGAACCCCCACAGTGACCGTAGTTTATGCAGTTAGGTTGGCCTATTGAACAAAGATCTTGGGATCTCAAGTCACATAGGTTAGGTTTTCCTTTGCATTCACTTATCTCATGGGCTTTAGCCACATTCCAATTGACGACTTGAGTACTAACTCTCTGCTTAAGCCTTTTGTATGTTGGTTCACAATGTTATCTTTTGACTTCACATAGTCAATCTTGATAAGCCCGTTGAGAGTAGTTGTCGTACCTTATTGTGTTTACGTAACAATTTTTGGGTCCTATCTTTTGAACCTTGGGCTTCGATATAAATACATTTGCTAGACACCCCCACACTTTTAAGTATTTATATGATGGTTTTTCTTTCCATCCATATCTCATAAGGGTTTTCATCCTTTTTCTTTTGATGTATCTTATTTAAAAGATAAATGGCCGCAAGTATAACCTCCCCCCACATTTGCTAGTTATTAGATAACATCCGAATGATTTATGTAAGATAAATCGGGTCTAACGCGCTTGTTAGAAATTAAACGATTGCATAAAATCGTGTTTAGAGCTCCATATGGTTAGACAATAAATTATATCTAACATGATCGTTAGATAGAAATATTTACAAAAACCATTTTTAAGCCTTATGTGTTTATAAAATAAACACCCAAGTTAATCTCATACTTAATGAGTTTTAATTTAATTTCATACTCAATGAAATTTAGTTTGATTATAAAATAATCATTTTTCTTCCAATTTTCCAGAACACGTAAATGATTACAATATCATTTTAAAGTGTTGTTTATTTATATAAAATAAACATGTTTCTAACACATTTGTTATATATAAATAATTACAAAAATTATTATGAAGCTTTGTATGTATGTATAGTATAAGCATTTTCTAACACATTTGTTAGACATAAATGATTACAAAAATCATTTTAATGTTTTGTTTGCTTCTATAAACTAAACATTCCCTAATTGATTCTCGACATAAACGATTACGAAAACCGTTTCCTCTCTTTTTCAATGTGTGATATATATCTACAACTTAATAATAATGAATCTTATAAAGTTCATATTTCATTCACACGAAGTCTTTTTAATATGACCCAACTTTTGATTAGAACCACTTTAGTAAATTGAACAAATCAACAAGAAGTCTTTTCATGAAAATTAAAACCAAAAAATTGATATCGATACAATATATCTTGAGAACGTGATTTAGACCATTCGATAAAACCAACAAATGGTAAAGGAATGTGAATCACTTTTTTGAAAATAAAAATCGAATCAAGAAAGAAAGAAAGAAGTCACATGTAAGTTCTCTAAGTCCAACTTTGAGAGACGAACAATGACATTTAAAAAAAAATAAGAACGGTGATTTAAAAAAAAGTTTGTTTTAAGATTGTAGGAACCGTTTGCACAAAAACTAATAATACTTTTATAATTCGATTACAATACAAAGAAAATAAAGAAAAGAAGTAAATTATAATATGATTACAACTAAAAATTATAAATACAAGAAATGAGTAGGAGCAGAATTGTAAAATGGGTTGATTTTTGGTGTTTCAAGTGTATTTTAGAACTCAGTTTCACCAAGTATTTATAGTGAACCCAAAGTTGAAACATATTTCAAAAAATTAATAGAGTATTAAATTCAAAATTGAAACTTAATTTAAAATTTAATTTAATATTAAACTCTATTTGACTTGAATCTTGAGACAACTAATTTTCAATACAATATAATTTATTTATTTTCAGAAAACAATAAAAGAATTTTCCAACATAAAATACATTTGTTAACCGGTCATCGGTGAGACTTGAATAAAAATATCAAAATATTTAAGTCTTTTAAAATCTAAAGTTGTGGTTTAAGGTTTTCTAGCAGTTGTATATTTAACAAAATTTTCAAGGTTTATGTTGTTTTTATCATGGATCCTTCCCTTTTAATTCCGTGCTAAGCAGTATGCGGAAAAATATCGGTTATCGGTTGAGGACTAATATTTGAGATATTGGTTATCTCGGTGGGATATCGGTAGCTAAAATATCATGTATATATAAATTTATATTTTGATAATAAAAAATGATCTAAGTCACAATTCAAAACAAAAAAATGTTACCATTTTATACTAGAAAATAAAAACAGGATCTAATCGTAAACAACAGAGTCTTCCTCTGAGTCCACATCAACCAAACCATCTAGTTGTAGACTAGTTAGAGTTTTATAGGAATATATGTTACATAGTAGTCACATGTTGTCTTATGAGAAGAAATTAGGCCACTTAACCAACAACCTAACATTTTAAAACACAAAAAATGGTCCAAAAAGTCCAAACCGAGATCTCACCGAGATTTTGAAATCATAATATTGGCGATATATCGGTAACTTCGGCCGATATTCTCGGTACCGAGATTTTGTACCGATATTTGGCCGAGATTTTATTTGAGCACCGATTACCACCGAGATTAACTGGATAAATTCCATGACATGCTTACATGCAATTAGGCGAGGATCTATAAAACCCTTGAAAGAATATGTATAGAAAACTTTAGTTACGAAAATTTAGCGTTTTACGTACTAGATACTTGTTCTTATTTTTACATTACATGAATATGTATGACCATTGTTACTAGTATTAAACACAAAAGTGAGGGTTGAAGATATACAAATCCATGTTCACAAGGGGTATGTTTTATTTAGGTTTTAAACAATATAATGTTAACTTTATGTGAAATTTGAATATGCGCGCATAGTAACAAATCGTATTTAATGTTGCTCTTTACACTTAAGGCCACACAAATTTACAACAAAATGTATAACAAAAATTAAAAAAGCGATCTTAAAGGAGTAACTTTGAGCAGCCTTAACCTGTATGCTGAAATAATATCTCAGCTAAAATTATTTTCAGAATTAGTGGGTAAATCTTTGCAAACTGTAACTGTCAACTTTATAAGTCAGAAAATTATATCCATATATACTTCAAGCCACTATGCACCACAAAGCATATGACAAAGATATTTAAGCTAGAGAAAAACATCAAGCAAATAGATAATTACACCTAGCTAACAGATAATGAATAAATTAGTTGAATAAACATATATGTTGTCTGCATTGTAATTTTAAAGTCTACACGCGCGAACAGTTTTAAATAATGCATGGGCAAGTCAAGAGCTATAGATACATGGAAGATAATCATGTGTATTGAGAAAGATCAAAGGAGGCGCGGTTATGTATCGCATAATTACATATACAAAACATATACCATCATGTTTGAATTGTATTTCTCGCCAAGGTTAACTTATTGATGTTTCATGATTTGTATTGGAAATGAAACGAAAAAGTCATCACTTCATTACATTGAGTAATTAAAGGAGTTATCAAGTCATTTTGACAAAAGAAATTCGCAATCCAAAGAACGTGCATTTTAGACAAGTTCTGGTATTTTTAGTAGACATATATTAGTTTAATGATTTTTTCATGTATGTTTTTTTACAAGTTGATGGACTTAAATACGTATACCGGAATTAGGTTCAATGGTTATTTCATGAAAAAAAGGAAAGGAGTTTAGTGATTTTATTGTAATAACTCTTGAATTTTTGTACAGGTTCTTAAATTTTCCTTTTCAATGCCTCAGTGTGAAAAAGAATATCATATTAATTGCTTAACGAATGACATGAACATTAATCTGAAGGTTTATAAACATGCATTTTTTCTTCCTCTATTATTGTTTACAACCAACTTTTGTGAAAATCATAAATTACTTTCCGTTTTGTATAATATTATATATGTTTTTAACTTGACATGCATGTTCATGTGATACTAGATTTGTCACTTGGCAACATTGCGTAGTGTAAAAACCTTTTTTCTTCCCTTAAGTAGTTGACATCTTAACCCCGCTAAACGTTAAGGATGATTATATGAAAATAGTCCAAAAGAATCTAAAGGACAGTGACCAGTATCATAAATCTTGATGTAATATGAATCGTTTTTAATGTCAACGATACTTGTGAAAAAACAATTTGTTGGTTACACAAGTCACTTTGTGGATTGTTCTTAATAGCAATGTTACACAACTTTTCTCTTCTTAAGTATTCTTGCCATTAAAAACAATCCACTTTACATCAATATTTTGTGATACTGTCAGCATTATATTATCCTTTAGATTCTTTTGAATTATTTCCATATAATAATCTTTAACGTTCAGTGGCGGTAAAGACACCAACTACTTAAGGAAAGAAAAAAGGTTTTTACACTCCGCAATGTTGTCAGGTGTCAACTCATGTATCACTTGAACATACATGTTAAATTAAAATATTTTCATTATTATACAGGTAAAACAGTAATTTATGAATTCGACAAGAGTTGAAAATCTGTTATAAACATTGATAGATGAAAATAAATGAAAAGTTAAAACCCTTAAGTCAATTATCATGTTTTCCTCAAACAACTTATATAGTATTCCTTTTCACACTTAAAAAGGAAATAAAAGATTAATACAATAACCATTACAAAAACTAAAGGGTCAACACAATAAAAATAGCCATTATATTCTTTTACTTAACTAAAGTTGCACATATTCATAAACTAAGTCACCTATAGTAAAAGTTTGATCATTTAAAGCCATTTTCGCTAAGGTCATATGATATACTTACAACAAAGTTAATCATAAAAGATTCCTTCTTGATAAGTTGACACAGTGCATATAAATAATGTTATACATTGAATAAAAATGTTACCTTTATAACACGCATGCAGCTAGTTCACATTGATAAACCTGACAGCAATGTTTTGATAACTTTTTTTACTAGGAGCAATTTAGAAGCTCTTCCATCTTTACTATCAAAAAGTTAATAGATATTTAGCGACGATTACATTATATACAATATGTGTAGCGAAGAAACATAAATCCAAATTAAAATACGATAAAAAGGTAAAAATATCATTTTTGTATGATAACAATACTAAATTTAACTTAACTTATACGTAAGGACCTAGGACAACCCTACACATAGCAATAAGACTCTACTTTTCTAGACAACCAATGCATATAAGATCGTTTTTATCTATCATTTTTTTTCTTCATAAAGTTAGCTTTAAAAAGATGTATAGTGATAGAGAGACATTCCACTTTCGAGAAAAAAATATGTTAATACCAAGAAATGTTTAAATAAGAAATCAAACGCTACAAGGTACCTCACCGCCCGTCCAGTAGTTCGCAAATTCTACATCATCGACGTGTATTGTAAAAACTCGTTACTTTTTTGTTGAATTCCATCAGATTCCGATCCCGCGTACCAAAGGTTTCCTATAAAATGATAAAAAAAAGAGGTATTAGAAAATCTAAAAACTTTTAACTATAATTAGCAGTTGGCCATGAAAAAATGTATAAATTTATTAAGTTACCGTTTCATAATAAAAAGGTAGGCTACACATAGTTTAACAGTGTGTTTATTCAGATAAATGTATGTTTGCTGTAAGATCTAGCTAGTGTATTTATTTGTATGATATGTATAATATTTATTTGTTATCCAGATCGATGCAAAATCAAACACAGATACAAGCAATGACATTAGCTGCTGCATATATACGTATATATACATGAGAACGAAGGAAGAAATGAACACATGTACAGGTAAAAAAAACAAACAACAGATAGGTGATTTTAGGTATAATTAAGTACCTAGCTTGAAGATCGAGACGTACAATTGATCCATCGGTGGTGGTGGCTGATGATGATAAACACACAAAACGTAGGGCTATTTAAACACCTCATAACCCAATCACGCATTAATTCAAAAGATTTCGGTGTCTTAAATCTTGTCTACAAAAGATATTGCATTAAAAAAATCAGATCATGAGTTTTAGCATACAATAAATACATAATTATTTCTTATTTATTTTAGAAATGAACTTTAAGAAATAACTAGTGTGTTTTCCGGTAGACGTATTGTTGATTAGATCCGTTAGAGCATAAGGGAAAAACATGACTAAAGTAATGCGTACCTGGTAATCCGGTCATGATAGTTGGAGACTAGTTAGACGATGACATGATCGGTTCCCGTTGGGATGCTCGTTAGGATGGTGTATTCGGTGTAAGGGACAACCGAATAGATTAGGGGAGGACAGGTTGGTACGTAAGTGATGTTAGGTAATAGTGAGCCACCTGTATTAGCCTCCCTAGGTTTATATTTATAGCAAATCCCATGGGAAACCCTATTAACAATAATTACATATTACTCCCATCAAGTAATTGTATGTTAACATTTATGGATTTATTATTCTTTGATCAATTAGTTAGTTAGTTAAATGATAATGAGGGCCACATTTGTAAATTTATTCCAACATTCTCCCACTTGGCCAAGTTATCATTTAATATGAATATTAGCTTAGCCTGATCAGGGGTTAATATTCATTTTAGCCTTTAGATCAGAAAAGTAGCAGAGAAATACAGTCATTGAACCGATAGTCAAATTCAAGACCCCCATTAATCATACTACAATCCCAATTTAAGACCTAATTAAACATTAGGATCAAAGAGGCAAATTAGCCCTTGATGTCGATTTGCACAGTTATTTGTCTATACCTCCTTTAGGCATGCATGGCCGTATTTAGAGACAAGCAAATCTTAAACGAATGAGGAAAGTTAGAAATTAATAGTTAATCATTCATAGTACGATATGCGGTTGTACATGGTCATTAGTTAACCCGTCTTTATTATGGGCCCTTAGAAAAGACTTATGGGTGAGAGACCTTCAGTTATTGGATCCATAAGCATATCATGAATGTATTCGATACAAAGATTTAGTTTCCTCTACTTGTTCATCAATGAACAATAATAATTCTGTATCGAACATTGATGCAGCTCCTCTCGAACTGTTACTGATCGAGAAACAGGGTAGCTGGCTTTATCACAATAAGTCTTCAATATGATGTTCAAACGGAACTAGAATTGTGAGTCTATAAGTAAATTTTCCAACAACATTTAGTGACATTGCATTGTAGTCAGCAACATATTATGTCATTATAACTTAGGTTGTTGTTAACAATATCTTATGACTCTTCCATGATATAAATTTGTCTGCTGACATAAAGATATACCCTATAGTTGACATTTTGTTTTCTTTGAGTGCAACAAAGTTAGAATAAGATAGTCAACTACTTTTATGTTCTTTCACTTCTTCTACCGTTTAAATTATAACCTTTCAATTCTTATAGATATTGCAATAATTTCTCAGGCGCTTTATGATAATCTAGACTGGAATTCCGTTTACCAGTCTAGTTGTTTAGCATTGTAGGCAATATCTGAACGATCACAAACTTAAACGTGTATAAGGCTTCTAATTTATGAAGCATAAGGTACCAATCTTATTTAGTTAGTTTAACCTCTGTTATTAATCTCCTTTAATTACTGGAGTTATTGACTGAGAGCAATGTTGCATGTTATAACGTGTGAACACATAGTTAATGTAAGCCTTATGAAATAATTTAATGTTTCATTAGGTCAATCTTGGTGTACTTTGATGCTTATGGTGTAAGAAGCATCTCCAAGATTCTTGATGTCAAATTATGCGAGAGTAACCGCTTTGACTCATGCAACAGAAAGAAATTATTACTTGTCTAAAAGAATGTTATTTGTATAACGACAAGTATTGTATTAGTTGCTCCCACTCTTCTTGAGGTAGATTAATTAATCCACTTAATTCTTTAGTTCACTGATATGCTTGCTTGTTTTGAACCCTTTATATTGATTTGCTCATCTTATAAACTGAGTGTTCTTGTTCTTCAGGCTTAAAACCTTCAGATTGATTTATGAACATGTCTTATGTAGATTAGCATTAAGGGAAAGAGATTTTAATGTCCACAATTTGCAACTCAAAATCATAAATGAGTAGTTAGGACATAATGATCCTTTAGTGAGACAAAAAATTCTTTAGGAAAAGAATTATTGATCCTCTTATTTGATTAGTTTATAAGATTCAATCATGTTTTTGTAACGTTTAACTAGTTGTTAAGACCCATTGGATAATTCAACTAAATTACAAATATTATTCTGACTTAGGGAATTTGAGCTTAATAGCTTTATTCCATTCAAAAGATTGATCGTTGATAATGGCTTTTTCATAAGAGGTCGGATCAGTAAGCTTTCCAATACCTATATTAGCTTTATTTAGGTAGGTTGTATATGCATCAAAAAATAATAGGCAAGTTATGCCATGATGACCTACTAAGCTGGATTTTAGGGTTGGTAGATTCATTAATAATTTCATATATTTCTTCTTGTTCATTAAGTCAGGTGTATTGAGAGTTGTATATTTTCTAAATAAGGTGGAAGTGGTGTAGTGCCATTAAGTGCAGTTTGGTGTGCAAGAAGTGTAACCGGAGTTAAATACGGAGTGAAATTTAACTTGTCTCTCCCCCCGCTTCTTGTACATCATGCAAGTCATAATAAGGACTTTTACTACTCCCACTGATCTTATAATTCTCATAGAAACTTAGCATGCTTAGAGGGAAAGTTAGTAAAATCTTAGAACTTAAGATTCAGGATTTTGAGGTTCAATATTCGGCTAACAACTAAGGTTATCGTGTGATTTATACTTAGTTTCCTTCATGTCCAGATTTTCGAAATGAAATTTAGGGACTTATTTATAGGAACCTTGTTCAGTATACGAATTGTTGTCATTGTAAAGCCTTGGTCCACGGAAATAACGATAAAATTTGATGACTAACATACTTCTTATCATGTCGTTAAGGGTATTTTTATCCTCTCAACTAAATGATTATGTTGAGCGGTACCAGACATGGTTTATTGGTTAACAAACTTGTAGTCCTTATAGATTTCATGAGGTGGACTGGAGTGTTACCAATGTTTTTATGTTAATCTGAATATTTACCTAATATTGTCTCACAACTTTTAATTTATGATCGAGTTGATCTTAAAAGTTTCAGGTGATTAACAGTTTCCTTATGTTGAATGCAAGAATATATAAGGAAGATAATCGTTTATGTAAGTGATAAATTGCTTGAGTCCAAATATTCCACTTTGGGATAAGATCCACTAAAATTAGAGTGTATAAAACTTTAGAACTCTTAGTGATATCTTGTTTATTCCCTTAACACAATGTTAGATGTATCATCTAGTTTTAAGTAATTGAAGTTTCCATTACAACTAAATAGTTATAACCGACAACTTTGAGAGGTCTAAGTAAGAGTGATTATGTTATGGCGCAAGTCTCCATAACTGTAAATGTCTAACTTTAGTACTGATACTAAGTTCCGAGTGATTTTGGAACGTGCTAGGTATCATAAAGTTTTGATACAAGAACAGTCTTCATGGTGTTTACTGCCTTAAGCATGTCACTAACTCTCATTATAGTTGTAGTTTGGTTTGTTTCTAGAGGATGAATTTTAAGCAATTTTTAAAACTAAATCCAACTTGTAATGTGTTATTTGGAATACTAATGGATTCAAGTATCATTACGGATTTGTTTTTTTCTTCTTGGCCAACTGTTCCTTCGAGGACAAAGATCGAGTAGGAAACATTTTCTTGCATTTTGTTATTGGACCTTCGAACTATCCATCATGTTATATTTTCCCTTCATGTTTAT
This sequence comes from Tagetes erecta, assembly GCA_030867185.1. Taxonomy (NCBI): domain Eukaryota; kingdom Viridiplantae; phylum Streptophyta; class Magnoliopsida; order Asterales; family Asteraceae; genus Tagetes; species Tagetes erecta. The sequence continues at coordinate 4,812,345 of CM061488.1, read as the reverse complement.
TAAGGCTAGTGTATTAAGGTGGACAAATCTAGTTTTCTAGTTTTAGGCATCCTACTTCCTTTACGCACAATATTATCAGTCAACTCATTTTTCACTAGTAAATAAGAGTGTGGTGACTGGTTTTGAAGAGCATTAGATTGTGTTAATTTAGGAATTATTATGAGATGCACTAGAAGACTTTTAATGTATAACATGTTAAGCCTTGAGGACAAGGACAATGTATTTCATTGTTATGATTTGTGCACTATTATCATTATCCTTTTCTTTTACATGCATATAAGAAGTTTATTTGATTTTTATCCAACAACTCCCCGAACAACAATAATGGAGTCTTGATTATCATAAAAGACATTTTACTAAAATTCAACCACTTATAATGCTCTAGCTATACACGTATCAGGAAGAGCAGTGTAATGTCTTAAGAGATCATCAAGATTAACAAAAGGAATTTTACAGAAACATTATATGAAGAAAAATTCACAGTATTCAATGACAATAGGTTTTAATATATAGTGGATCATTTATTAAGATGAGTTCAATAGAAGAACTTAGAGTGATTTATTTTAAGGGGTAGTCAAATTAGGCAGACAATATTTTAATTGAAGATGTGATATCGTTTGTTATAACACCAAAATAACAGACTAAGTAAGTCCTACTTAAATGGCTGGTTTCGCGTTGGTTACTAACAGTCATTTAAGCATTATGGAAAATTAGTTTCTAGTATGTGATTCAAGTGTGACATCAGCGTTGGCCAGAAGTATGACACTTAAGATCACATGTTTAGTATCGCAATGGATGATCATTTCACATCAGCTTTGGCCAGAAGTGAGATGTTCATCTATTTTAGGCGGGCGTCATGTAAATGTCTTATTAACTAAGAGACATTTGTTGACAATGCTTAGTTAGACTTAAACAATTTTGACTTGAGTAACACATCAGCGTTGGCCAGAAGTGTTATTTATTGCCTTGTTTAAGTTAAGCTTAGGTTTTGAAAAAACATAACACTTGAGGTTTATCAAAACTCTTGGGTTGAAAGCACCATATTTTAAACTAGTAAGCAGATGTATTGCATTTTAGGATTACTCTTATTAAATTAAATAAGTAAATTTAAGTACCTAACATTATCTCCAAGCGTGAAAATAATAATAATATTGCAATAATATCTAGTTCGAAATTAGGGAATAGGTGGACATAATTTGATAACTAAACAAACAGAATTGAAGTTCATCCCAAAATAAGGGGATTTCAAAAAAAAACTACGAACTAAATAAAATTGAATATTTAAGAAAGGATGAATTCATGTAATCACACTGAATCAATTTATAAATTTATTAAATTAAAAACTTCAATCAAGAACACAACACAGTTCATAAAATCGAATTAAATAAATATTATATATTGTATTATCAATATAAAGTTTCGCAGATCATGCATAATATTGATATTTCGACCTTTTCAGTTGTATCAATCATCATCCTTTATCAATTTTGTCATGTAGCGTAGAGTATTAACAAACGTAATGATTTATTTGCACATGAACTATTATATTATAATAAATTTGATTGATTTCGTAAAATTGTAAAGAAGTCATTGTCGATCGTTAAAACTAAAACGATTTTTTATTCTACGAAAACAGATTCCTAATAATCAAATAATGAGGTTTTTCCAAGTTTTAGTTCCAGATCTTAGGGAAACTAATGGATCTAATTGAGCAACATCGCTCTGATACCACATGTTGATTAGATCCGTTAGAGCATAAGGGAAAAACATGACTAAAGTAATGCGTACCTGGTAATCCGGTCATGATAGTTGGAGACTAGTTAGACGATGACATGATCGGTTCCCGTTGGGATGCTCGTTAGGATGGTGTATTCGGTGTAAGGGACAACCGAATAGATTAGGGGAGGACAGGTTGGTACGTAAGTGATGTTAGGTAATAGTGAGCCACCTGTATTAGCCTCCCTAGGTTTATATTTATAGCAAATCCCATGGGAAACCCTATTAACAATAATTACATATTACTCCCATCAAGTAATTGTATGTTAACATTTATGGATTTATTATTCTTTGATCAATTAGTTAGTTAGTTAAATGATAATGAGGGCCACATTTGTAAATTTATTCCAACACGTATTGCGCGCGCACGAGATATATTTGATCTAACCTAACGGCTATTCGTTTTTTTAAAAGAGAACGTTTAGCGAATCAGGGCAACATACATAGAAACTGAAGAAACATATGAAATAGTATTGTTTTTCTTTAAAATTGTTTAATAATCAGTTTGTTTCATGATGTGCGTAAATCCTACGAGATCGATACGTTTGATGTTATCAAATTAAAAAAAAATTCTAAAAAGGAACGTCTAGTGAACAAGGCCAACATAAAAACCGAATAAAAATACAAAATAAATTTTTTTCAACAGTATTCGTTTATATATTTTCTGTAAAAGAGAAGTTTTATTTGTCGGTTTTCAACGATAACAAACAAACAATATTTGTTTGCTCAGTTTACTTTTTTTCTTTTATATATCTAATTTGGATATTTAGTTTTTTTTTTACCTCACCTACTAGATTTGTGGTTTGCCTTATTACTGTTAGTATGGTGTTAGTTGCGTCGCTGTGGTGTATACGACAACATGGGGTTTGATAGTAAAAGGGTTCCTGGACGACGATTGTCTAATTTATGGGGTAGGGTTACAAGGTAGGGTTCTTTTCATTTTTAAAATGTCACGAACGTTTACCTTTTTTTACTTTGTTTTCAAATTAATTATTGATATGATGTTACGATGTTATCTTAAAAAGTTTCTATAAATCCACGAAAATACACATGCATGCACACACACACACACATATAAGTACGTTGAATATTTTAATTTGTCTTGTGTAACTAATAAATATCAGTTACCTATCTTGGCGACAATTATGGCTATGAAATCTGATTATATATGCATAGTCAGTTAGTAACAAATCATATTTATATGTTGTCTACTTACCTTTTTTTTGTGATAAATGTTGATGATATTTCTTCACGCTCTTTCTTTGTAGCGGACATGTCTGTTTAGAAAATAGCAATGCCGGAACAGTTTTATTTATTTCCATTCTTAGAAGTAACCAATTCTTGCATTATTGAGGAGAGAAAAACGATTTTCGTCAAGACATTTGACGTCAGCTTGGTCAGTCATATATATTGAAGTTTAATTAGGGCTCGTGATTAACGTCTTTTAAGAAGTTATGAAGGTTTTCTAATTAAGCAATGCTCATGCTTATGATTCTGTTATATTTTATTTAAAAATAAAAAAAGCTTACAACGAAAAAAATAATACTTAAAGCATTAAAACATCACTTGAACAAACGATATTCATAAGGGTGTTGTTATTTGCACCTCAATCTATCCTATAAACATTTAATGTAAAGTATAATTAAACATTGATTACTTTATTAATTATCTACTTCATTATTACTAACCATTAATATTAAATGCCAACTAATAACACTATATATTATTTGATGAATGATAATATGAGAATTAAAAAAGAATAGTCCATTACTTTGATAAAAACCAAGAGAACGTGCCACTTTTTGTATCAAAGTCATAGATTTTTACGAGATCTAAACAACTAAAATTTAAAAAATAGTTTATAAAAGTAGAATAAGTTAACTAAATATTACATATATAAGAATGAAATTAAAAATAATAACTCGCTAGTGTAAAAACTTATCGTACTACGCATCTTGATGCTTGATGACCGAAACAATTATAAAAGAATATCAAACGATTTATAACTATAAAAATACAATTTTTATAACCCCCTTAACGGTATGAAAAATCTTCAATTTACCAACTTGTTAACTACAAATGCATATTTAATGATAATTTATTATCATATTTAATGTTAATTAAATGAATGATATTTATTACCATATTTAATGCTAATTCACTTTTCCTCATACTTTTGGTTATTTATAAAATTTAATTGGATTTAGCAAACATTAACATTAATAAGTGTAGTGTATTAAATATAATAGACTATGCTGCAATTGGAAAATAGATTGGGATGCATTTAGAAAAACCCTATTCATAATTGTCAGTAAGAATTAATTTTTGTGACAATCTGGTGCAAAATAAATAAATTTACTTAAGGTTGTCTGTTTAGCACCTAACTAACCCAATGACGAAAGGCAACCCCAAACGCTCTGCGAACATAGACAGCGCTAGGTAGCCGAAACTCACCTATTAACCCGACTCCAATTCGGGGGAAACCCACTAGCCCGTCCGCCCGTAGGCACGACGACAAGCTAGTGGTAAAACCCGTTTGGCTCAGAGATCGAACTTGTGTTGCCACAAGTCTCCTTTCATTGCCCCCATTTGCCCCTTCCAAAGTGGTGGTAGTAGGATTAGAACTTGGGTCTCTTTTGGAAAATCCAAATCTCTTACCACTACACCACATTGGAAGTTCCAGCTACAACCACTTAAAAGGTTGTATGTTTAAGCCTTTAGTCCCTTAAACATCAAAAGTCTAACACACGCTACATTTTTTAGTTATATGCTCTCACAACTCTCAAAAAGAAAACAAATAGGATGTAAACAAAAAATCCAAATCTCACAACATTCATGATAACAAAAATGGGCCTTGTGTGGTACATCAATTTCTAGACTGTTAACGACGTTTTTTTTTTCCTTCAAAATCTGCATAGGCGTTGTGGTACATCCTTTTGTAGTAATGTTGTTCGATCCCCTAAATGCTACCATCGATGTTTGTGTTTCCTTATATTTTGCTAGCTAAAAACCGACCAAACCAAATGTGAGTTATATATGGTTGCAATATTTGGCTAACAGAGAAAATTGATAGATATAATTTGCTGCAATATTGTATATGGTTTTTCCAAAAAGGTGACAATTTCCACGAGTAAATGAAACATATTAGACGGAACTGGAAGTGACCCAAAGTTTTATGCAAATGAAAATATAAGAGAATGTTGATTGAAAACAACGTTGTTGTGTCGCGATATGGTTACTTATAGAGACCAAACTTTTTGTTGCTATATCATTCGTCCCTAAAACCCTTTTTTCTTGTAGTTAACCTGAACGGTGTTAGAAAATGTGTGCTTTACCAAAACCCATTTTTACACGTTACGTGACGCAAACCATACTTTTAGTTTTCCACACTAAGGTCAAGCTTCATTAACATTATTTAGCAAGCCAGAAATATGTGTGTGGTTGCTCATTTCATTAGCTTCAAATTTTGATTGATTAACTTTTTTTAATTTATTTCATTTAAATTGTTTGATGCAAGTTTCATTAACTTTAACTTTTTACAATTTCACTTAATTTGTATGATAGTTAATTCTCCAACTATCGGAAGTTCTGCAAATTCACACCCAAACGCGCGAAACGCCAAATCAGCATAAGAATCATTACAAATGTCAATGGTTAAAAACAAACATAAAAAGGTTTTTACACAATCTCAAATCAGCATAAGAATCATTACAAATGTCAATGGTTAAAAACAAACATAAAAAGGTTTTTACACAATCTCAAATCAGGTTTGAACCCAATTTCCATTGGTTTAAGTCTTTAGCCCCTGATACGCACATCTTGTGGTACATCCCTTTGTAGTAATGTTGTTCCCTTAAACGCCACCATCGATGTTTGTGTTTCCCGATATTGGGCTAGCTAAAGAACCAACCAAACTGAATGTGAGTTATATGTGCTTTAAACCAAAGAAGGTTTCAAGCAAAACACATAGGAGAAAAACATACCATTTTCGGGGGTACTTTCTTGAAACCAAATTTGTTTGTCCACATTGGTATAGCATCGTCAGCAGCCGGAATCACAAGCTTCTTAATTTTTAGATTTGAAAGTAAACGCTCAAAACACACTAAGAAAACTTGAAAAAAGCCCTATAAAAAGTAAATGTAATATAAGAGAATGTTGACTAAAAACAACCTGAACAACAATGTTAGAAAATGTCTACATGACCCAAACCCATTTTAAAATGTTACCTAATTAACCCAAACCACACATTTAGTTTTCCACACTAATTAAGGTCAAACTTCATTAACATTTAGTAAAGCCAGAAAGGTTGTGTGTAGTAATTAATTGCAGATTTCATTAGCTTCAACTTTTTATTATTGGGGATATTTAACTTGAATCAATGTTAAACGTATACAATATACTCACATGAAACATATCAACGACTTGTGTAACCAACGGATTCTTCTCTTCAAAAGCATCCCTGCCGTTACACTGGACATCAACATTTGTGATACCATCGGCATCACCGTTGTTTAGATTCTTTTGGACTATTTTCATATAATCAACCTTAACGTTCAAAAGCTTAAGGGGATAAAAAAGGCTTTTACACTTTGATGTATAGAACCAATTGTCAGGTGGCATTTTCTGTATCACATCAACATATATACATGTGAAATTAGAACATAAGAAATATAAACAATAGCTGCATACACACACACATGAGAAGTGATTGATTGGTAAAATAGAGAAACCCTGGCTACGCTATTTATACAACTCAAAACGCACCACACATTTAATTCAAAAGATTTCAAGTATGTAAAAATATATTTACCAAAGATTTTGCATTTATCAAAAATTAAGGGATGCCCTATTCACACATCTAACAATCTAACCAAACACTCATTTAACGCCCGTTAAGTCTTTAACGGGCCGTTATACTACAGACGTAATTATAAAATTAAAAAAAATAATAAAAAAAAATAAAAATTTTTTTTTAAAAAAATTCTAACGGCCGTTAGATGCTTAACGGGCCGTTAAAATTATTGGTAATTTTTTTTTAATTTCAAAAATGACTATTTTGTAAAACAATTATATGTATCACTTAGATTATTTACTTGAAATATATGAGAAACTCAAATGTATCCTTATATATATGTGAGAAACGTACTTTATTATTTCTTTTTATTGAAAAGATAAAATAAATACTGCAAAATATACGACCTAAATCGTGGATATTCTCATCCAACATATCTTCTTTACCCTCTTTTTGAACAAGAGAAAAGAAAAGATAAGCATAAAGAAACCTAAACTTATATATTATCGTCATACATGTCTCATAGAGTTACTTTTAATTTATTTTTATAACCTTATAATTGCATATGGTTATCATAACCTTGTTGTTTTTAGTTTTGAAACACCAAGTAATCGTCACATAAAATTTATAATTATAGCAAATTTCACACTATAATATGTTAGGAACTTTTGAACTATTTGATATTATAATAATATGACTTAATTGTCATAATAATTATTGCAAATTTCGTTAAAGGCCTAACAAACCGTTATAGTAGAAATGCAAAAAAAAAAAAAAAAAAAATCTAACGGCCGTTAAAGGCTTAACGGGCAGTTAAATATATTTAACGGCCGTTAAGTACTTAACGGGCCGTTAAAAGGGTGGATGGATAGAAAGGTTGAGTGTGTGAATAGATAGAGCCAAAATTAAATAATTGTTTATAGCATACAAAAAGATACCAAATATTTTTTATTTTAGAGATAGATTTTAAGAAATAAGTAGTTTGTTTTCCGTCAAGCATAATGCGCGAGTTACGGTTGGTTTCCGACGCGCAAAATAGTTTAAGAAATAACGTGGTTTGTTTTTGTTGATGTAATCTAACTACTATTCATTTTTCAAAAAGATAACGTTTCATGAACCGGGTACAAAATAGTATTGTTTTTCTATAATACTGTTTACTTGCTGGTATATTTTATGTACATAAAATAAGTTTATCCTATGAGTTTTTTTATAGTGATGGAAGTTATGAATATCAATACTTGTTTGTTTGGTTTATCTTTTTAATGTGCTGCTAATCTAGATATTTAGTTTTCTTCACCTCGCACGCTTATAATGGTTTATGATGTGTGTAGTTCATTCATCATTTTAAAAGCAACTTCCAATTCATCAACGTACTGATCAGTGTACTTTATTTCTCTTTTATAACAACAAACGGATTACAAATAAAATTAAATTGATTTATTTTGGTATAGTTATTCGTTTACTCAATCAATTTTACATGGGAACTAGCAGATGTAAACTCACACGTTGCGACAGTGGATTTGATATTCAACATTATGAAAAAAATAAGTGTGACAAAAACCTACGTGTTGTGTCAAACCACGAAGGCGTTGATAATATTCATAACTTTACATAAAAAAAAAACTAAACTAAATGTTTACAACAACCTCTCATCACCTTGTTGATAAGTCTTATACAAGGTTATCAAAATTTTATTTGGACAAAAAAATATACAAATTAAAACCTTATTGATGTATTATTTTCTTTGTTAGCATTTAAATAAAATATTATTAGACATCATAAGCATGAGGACCGTTTTAATTAAAACCTTCATGAATTTTTAAAAAGACATTAATCGTTAGTACACAAACTTCCATGTATATGATTAAATCTTATCATGGTTACTTCTAAGCATGGAAAAAACAAGATTCATATTGTATTGTTGCATTCTAAGTACCTATGTAAGTTACAAAGAAAGAACGGGAAGAAATTTTTAATAACAATCATCACAAAGAAAGTACATATTTAATTTGTTACTGTGCACAGTCAAATTTTATAGTCAAATTTGGTACATATTAAAAATATACCAACTAACAGTGTTGAATAAAAACAATATTATCTTGTATGATTTTTCAGTTTCTATGTTGCCCCACTTTTCTAGATGTTCTCTTTATGAAAAACAAATAGTTGTTATATTATATCAAATGTATTTCCCGCGCATTACGCGCTAGAGCAAAAAAACCAACTATTACATAAGGTCTACATCTAAAATAAGAAATATTTATACCAACTATCAACAATGTTGAAGAAAAACAACATTATTTTGCATGCTCATTCAGTTTCTATGTTTCCCTAGTTTGCTAGATGATCTCTTTTTGAAAACTGAATAGTTGTTAGATTACATCAAATGTATTTCGCGCGAATAGTGGGCAACGGGAAACAAAGCCAATTTTTGTTTAAAATCTACCTCTAAAGTAAGAAACATTTATACCAGCTAACAGTGTTAAAGAAAAAACAAGTAAGTACAGGCCGCCTAACTCAGAACATACTATAACCAAGATAAATAGTCACATAAAGGAAACCCCTTCACGTGGTGTACGTGGAACCGTATCCAACAAAACTTTATTTGATGTATTATTTTCATTGTTAGCTTGTAAATAAAATATTATTACACACATGAGGGGCTCAAAGGGTGTGCGGCGTAGTCGATTGCACATGACACTCGGTTGACGAGAGGCACACAATTTTTTAAAATTTTTTTAATATATAAAATTTTTATATAAAACGTGAATGCAGCAGCAGTATACCAATAAATATTCGATCTTGAATTAATTGAAATGACTCATTTTTTAATGTTTATTTATCAAACGTTTGTTTTTTGGTTAAAAATTTAGTTTATATAAATTGGTGCGTTGGTGCTTCGGGTTGGGGGGAGGGGCCTTCTTTTCTCGTCTCGCACAGGACACCTAAATCCTCATGACCGACCTTGATTACACACCATAGGCATAAGGACCGCTTTAAAAACCTTCATGAATTTTTAAAAAGATATTAATGGTTATTCCACTTCCATGTATACGATTGAATCCTATCATGCTTACTTCTAAGCATGGAAAAAACAAGATTCGTATGGTATTGCTGCTCTGTGTGTCGGTTGCAAAGAGAGAATGTGATGAAAATATTGTTAACAATTAAAACAAAGAAGAAAAGGTAAGTTAGGCAACAAATAAATTAATACTATTTAATTTGTTACTATACATAGTCAAATTTGAGTCATAACTATCATGTTCCCGAGATAGACAAAACATTCAACATATTTCTTAAAGATGTTTGGTGTGTACATACATACATACATACATACATACATACATACATACATACATACATACATACATACATACATACATACATACATACATACATACATACATACATACATACATACATACATACATACATACATACATACATACATACATACATACATACATACATACATACATACATACATACATACATACATACATACATACATACATACATACATACATACATACATACATACATACATACATACATACATACATACATACATACATACATACATACATACATACATACATACATACATACATACATACATACATACATACATACATACATACATACATACATACATACATACATACATACATACATACATACATACATACATACATACATACATACATACATCCATACATACATACATACATACATACATACATACATACATACATACATACATACATACATACATACATACATACATACATACATACATACATACATACATACATACATACATACATACATACATACATACATACATACATACATACATACATACATACATACATACATACATACATACATACATACATACATACATACATACATACATACATACATACATACATACATACATACATACATACATACATACATACATACATACATACATATAAATGTGTACGATGTGCGTGTGTACTTTTGTCGATTTATGAAGTGTATCAATACACCATCGTATCAATGAATATTTGAATCAAAATAAATATCAATGTCAAACACTCGTGACATTTTAAAATCTACTTAACTCATAAATTAGACAAGCGTCAACAAGAACGCTTATCAAACACCATGTTGTACACATCGTATTGACACCACTAACATCAAACCCAACAACAGTAACACAAAGTGCAGAAGCCAACTCCAGTGCAAAATGACCATATTCATATTAGTGATAGTTGATCAGTAAGTGAGACACAAGTGAGACACATAATGCTAGAAACCAAATTAGAAACACAAGAAAAAAAATAAACCGAAAAATAAGTAGTGGCCTCTTCTCAAACATTTTGCCACTATCGACAACTGAAAGAATTGTTTTTTACTTAAAATATACCAACTAGCAGTGTTGAATAAAAACAAGATTATTTTGTATGGTTTTTCGGTTTCTATATATGTTGCCCCAGTTTGCTAGATGTTTTCATTTTGAAAAACAAATGCCATTAGGTTACATCAAACGTATTTCCCGCGCCAGGAAACAAAACCAACTATTGCATAAAGTCTACATCTAAAATAAGAAATATTTATACCAACTATCAACAATGTTAAAGAAAAACAATATTACTTTGTATGGTTCTTCGGTTTCTATGTTTCCCGATTTGCTAAATGTTGTCTTTTTGAAAAATAAATATTCGGACGTAATTAGATTACATGAAACTTATTTCGCGCGCATTGTGCTTAATTTGCGGAAAACAAAGCCGGTTATTGCTTACAGTCTACCTCTAAAATAATAAATATTTATGCATGTCAACTAACAGTGTTGAAGAAAAACGATACTAATTACATTTTACGGTTCTTCGCTTTCTGTGTTACCCCGGTTTGCTAGACGTTCCCTTTAAAAAAGCGAACACTCGTTAGATAACATCAAACATATATCGCGTGTATCACTCGCGGCAGAAAGAAATCAAGCAAGTTATTTTTTACATTTACCTCTCAAATAAGAAATATTTATATATTTTTGTATACTAATAAATTATGATCTGATTTTTTATTAATGCAATTAATGTAGTATCTTCCATAAACATGTTTTAACACACTTGAAATCTTTGAAATCTTATGAATTAAATGTATACATGGGTTTTGAGTTGTATAAATAGCCTAGCTAGGGTTTGTGTGTTTAACAATCCACCATCACTTCTCACTTGTCATCACTCTCTTTGTCGGCTGCTTTTATATATCTTCAAGTTACAAAACTACCCAACCAATCCTCGATCCATATACATGCATCTACCCCCTAAAGTTAACCAGTAAACATCTGGTTAAGTTAATTAAGAAGAATGATGACATGTTTGGAGTTTTTTGAAAGTACGGAAACTTATCGTTCTGTGCAGGATGTCCTAGGTCTTTTCATATATTGCCTACAATCGACTATGTTTCGAATGTTACACGGTTCTGCTGCATCCGGGTTAACGTTCATGATAACTCAAACAAACATGAGTTGGTTGCATGTGCCTGCTTATTCGATATGCTTTGAGAAACTACTCTCATTTCTAAAAGTTAAGAAGCTTGTTGTCCCAGCTGCTAAGGAACCAAAATCTATGTGGACAAAAAAATTCGGTTTTAGAAAAATTAGCCTGTTAGAGGTTTGTGTTTAATTTGTTTATATACATTTTAGTTTCGACACTGATCGATAACGTACTCATGTGGTTTTGGTGTTTGTTTCAGCGAAGTGAGTACCGGAATAAACATACGACAATTAATGGTGGCATTTCGACACCGTCAACTAAATTGTGTTTGCAAAACTAGATATACACAATTAGTTAGTGTTTCTTATATATGTCAGGATTTAGACATGTGATCTCTTCATATATTCTTATGATCCGGTTTTGACTAAAGTTCTTGTAACCGCTAATTACGACAATTGTGAGTACCGGAATAAACATACGGGATGGTACGTGGTGTTTAATAGCACCTGTTTGCTGGAAAAGGATGTCCTAATTAATTTTCAGTTTTGAAAATAATTATGCCCTAATTAATTTTCAGTCTTTTTAGTATGGTAACATGAAGCTAATATGCACTGTAATTGGCTCTAAATTAGCAACAAAATTCATATCAATTACATTGTTTATAAATTCACAAGTAAAAAACATGAGAATGAGAAGTGATCATGGATTCATAAACACACATTTAATTCAAAAGATTTCAAGTGTCTTAAATCATGTTTACCGAAGATTTTGCATTTATCAAAAATGATATCTTTTTAGCATTAAAAAAAGATATAAATATTTCTTTTTTAGAGTGATTTTAAGAAATACATACTCCTGTTTGTGTTCCGGCGTGCGTATATGTTTGATGTTATCTAACGACGACTAATATTTCAAAAAGAGAACGTTTAGCGAACCGGGCCGTGTAGCATAGAAACCGAGAAACCATATGAAATAATATTGTTTTTCTTCAACACTGTTACTTGGTAAATTTTCTGTAAAAGCAAACAAGTTGTATATGTCAGTTTTCAGTAGTGACAAATGATATCGATCAGTAGATATGATACTAATACTTAATTGTTCGGTTTACTTATAGATACGTAGTTTTCTTCACCTTGCTTGTTGGTTCTTTTATCCATAATATGAATCTGGTTTATAATTATTGTCCTCGACTCTGTTAACGTTATTAACATACCTGGTCTGTCATTGCTGGGGGGGGGGGGGATTGCAGTTTGTCTTATTATCGTTAGAGTTGGTGTTGGTGTTGGTGGTGTCATTATGATGTGTATAACAACAAAGGGTTTAATGGTGAAAGGGTTTGTACTCCATTTGTAATCAGTTTTAATTTCCTATGTAATGAATGTTGGAGTAAAGATACAAAAATAACGATACCAAGCCCGGGTGTGAGGCATATAATCCCACATCCGCAAAGCTTGCTTGCAGATCATGAGTTAGAACAAAGACATGGTGTGAAGCTAGCACATAATCCCATCGGCCTTTACAAGGCTGACTTTATAACCCCACCTCAACAAAGCCGGCTCATTGACAAGTTTGTGTCTAAAATGTCACCTGCAAGCTCCTTCGATTGTTGACATAAAAAATCATGGTGGTCAGCTCAACAAGGCGAATTATGTGTACGTTTAAACAAGGCTTAGGAGCGTGATTTCATCGTCAAAGTGATTTTTTTTTATTGAAACAAGGTTTTCTATATATGTAGCAAAGCAGACCCTTAGTTGTTTGTCTTCAAACATAGTCAATGTATATTGTATTAATATATGGATCAGTGTATGTCGATGGTCTTATTAATCAGGCTTCATTTGATCACTAGACTCAGAATTTGGAATCAAAGATCTTGGTAGCTAGTTTGAATTATTTTCTTGGAGATGAAGTTTCAATGATGGGCGGGTTGTTTTTGTGTCAAACAATATGCACAAGAAATTCTAGATCGAGCAAGGGTACTTGATGTAAAGCTTAATTATTTCCACCACTATACATGGATATTTAGATACTGACTGGCCAAGGTGCATTGAAACGTACTCATCGATCTACCTATAGGTATAATATATATGTTTTTCGTAGGAAATCTTGTATCATGGAGCGACAAGAAGCAACCCATCGTTGCTCATTTCAGTTGTGAGTCTGAAGACAGGGGTAGTATATATTAATTATTGATGATGATATGGAAGCTGGAGACAAACTTAAATATATATTGTTGCAAAAATTGTATATTTATTGAACGAATCGCTAGCTAGTCGTAACATACACTGATACACAATTGCAACAGACATGTCTAAATCCTGACATAAGAAACGCACACAAATTAATTGGCCGGGTAATCTAGTTTTGCAAACACCATTTAGTTAACGGTGTCGAAATGCCACCATTGCCGGATGTTTAATTATTCCGGTACTCACTTCGCTGAAACAACACCAAAACCACGTACATGAGTATGTTATCGATCAGTACGCGTAAAAACTAAAATGTATATAATAAACAAATTAAACACAAACCTCTAACAGGCTAATTTTTCTGAAACCAAATTTGTTTGTCCACATAGATTTTGCTTCCTTAGCAGCTGGGACAACATGCAACCAACTTATGTTTGTTTGAGTTATCATGAACCCGGATGCAGCAGAACCGTATAACTTCAGAAACATAGTCGCTTGTAGGCAATATATGAAAAGACCTAGGACATCCTGCACAGAACAATAAACCTTCGCTCTTTCGACAAACTCCAAACATGGCATCATTCTTCTTAAGTTAACCAGATGTTTACTGGTTAACTTTAGGGGGTAGATGCATGTATATGGACTATGAAGGATTAATTGGTTGGGTAGTTTTGTAACTTAAAGATATATAAAAGCATCCGACAAAGAGAGTGATGAGAAATGAGAAGTAATGATGGTTTGATAAATACATAAACCCTAGGGTTGGCTATTTAAACAACTCAAAACACAAGCATACATTTAATTCATAAGATTTTAAAGATTTCAAAGTGTTTTAAAATATGTTTAGGGGAAGATACTCCATTAATTGCATTAATTGCAAATCAGATCATAATTTATTAGTATACAAAAAGATATAAATATTTGTTACTTGATAGGTAAATTTAAAAAATAACTTGCTTGATTTCTTTCTGACGCGCACGATACGCGCGATATATTGCAATCTAACGAGTATTTGTTTTTTTTAAAAGGGAACATCGATCTAGCAAACCTAGGTAAGACAGAAACCGAAAAACCATAAAATGTAATATCGTTTTTCTTCAACACTGTTAGTTGACATAAATATTAATTGTTTTAGAGGTAGACTGTAAGACATAACTAGCTTTGTTTCCCGCAAAGCACAATTAATGCGCTTGAAATAAGTTTCATGTAATCTAATTACGAATATTTATTTAAAAAAAGACAACATCTAGCAAACCCGGAAACATAAAAACTGAAGAACCATACAAAGTAATATTGTTTTTCTTTAACACTGTTAGTTTGTAAGAATATTTCTTTTTTTAACGATAGACTCTATACAATAACTAGTTTTGTTTCAACGTGCAATGAGCGTGAAATACGTTTCATGTGATCTAACCACTGTTTATTATTTTTTTAAGGAAATCTAGCAAACCAGGGAAATATAGAAACCGAAGAACCATACAAAATAATATTGTTTTTCTTCAACATTGTTAGCCGGTATAAGTATTTCTTACTTTGGAGGTAGATTTTAAACAAGAATTGACTTTGTTTCCCAGTGCCTGTAATGTGCGCTAAATACGTTTAATGTAATCTAACAACTGTTCATTTTTCAAAAGAGAAGATATAGCAAACCGGGGAAACATAGAAACTGAAGAAGCATACATAATAACATAATAATACTGTTTTTCTTCAATATTGTTGATAGTTGGTATAAATATTTCTGATTTTAGATATAGACTTTATACAATTGTTGGTTTTGTTTCCTGGTCCGCATTATGAGCGCGAAATACGTTTGATGTAATATAACGACTATTTATTTTTCAAAAAGAGAACATCTAGCAAATTGGGGCAGCATTGAAACCAAAAAACCATATAAAATAATATTGTTTTTATTCAACAATGTTAGTTTGTATGTTTTTAGTAAAAAACAAACAATTCTTTCAGTGGTCGATAGTGATAAAATGTATAAGAAGCGGCTAATACTTTTTTTCTGGTATAATTATTCTTGTGTTTCTAATTTGGATTTCTAGCTTTCTTTATCACTTTTACTGTATCTTCTATCACTAATATGAATATGATTATTATTTTATGAATATAGTTCTCAGCTTTGTTAATATTGTTGACATACCTAGTCATTGAGTGAGAGATCATTTTTTTAGTGGGGTTGGTTTCTGCATTTTGCCTTGTTGTTGGGTGTGGTGTTGGTAGTGTCAATGCGATGTGTACAAAATAGTGTTTGATAAGGTTTTCTTGATGACGCTTGTCTAATTTGTGGGTTACTGCCACATAGGGTTTTTTTATTTCAGAATATCACGTATTTTGTTTCAAATGAATCATTGATACGATATTGTATTGTTTCAAGTGTGTGTGCGCGCATGTGCTTGCATGTGTTTGTGTCAAACATCTTTAAGAAATATGTTTATTTTGTCCGGTGTACCTAGTAAATATCAAATAACTATCTCATTATATGATAGTTATGACTATGAAATTTGATTGTATATAGTAACAAATAGTATTTATATGTTGCCTAACTTACTTTTTCTTCTTTGTGATGATTGTTAATAATTTCTTTGTAATGGACATAAGTACTTAGAAAGTAACGATATCAGATGAATCTTGTTTTTTCTATGCTTAGAAGTAACCATATCTTGCATAACCGAGGATAAAGACGATCTTAATGATTAAGACATTCGCCGTTAGTTTGGTCAATCATATAAATGGAATTAAGTTTGAGGGCTAATGATTAATTTCTGTTAAAAAAGTCACGAAGGTTTGTGAAGCGATCCCTATGCCTATGACGCGTGATAATATTTTATTTAGAAGCTAACAACGAAAATAATACATAAAAGAGAGTTTTGTTGGATAAGGTTCCAAACTACATCATGATAAAGTTCAATTATATACATGAATGTTTGTGGACTAATGATTAATGTCTTTTAAAAAATTCATGAAGGTTTTTAAAGGGGTCCTCATGCCTATGAATCGATCTATGATGTGTAATAGTATTTTATTTACAAGCTAACAACGAAAATAATACATTGAATAGAGTTTTGTATGATAAAGTTCCAAGTACACTGCGTAAAAGGGTTTTCTTATGTGACTATTTATATTGGTTATAGTATGGTCAAAGTTAATTAGCCCGTACTTATTTGTTTTCTAATTTGTATATTGTTTTTCAAATAACATTTTGATAACCTTGTATAAGAGTTATCAACAAGGTGATGAGAGGTTGTCCTAAACTTTTAGTTTAGTTTTTTTATGTAAGTTATGAATATTATCAATGCCCTAATGGTCTGTCACAACACGCATGTTTACGTCACACTTTTTTTTATAATGTTGAATATTATCAAAGCCACCGTCACAACATGCCCTAAGGGTTTCCAGTGTAAAATCGAATGATTAATCGAAATAACTATACCAAAATAAATCAATTTTATTTTCTTTGTAATCTGTTTGTTGCGTTTTTTTTCTTTATACCAAAATAATTAAATTAATTTAATTTCATTTGTAATCCGTTTGTTGAGAGAAATAAAGTACTTCAAATGATTGACTGAAAGTTGCTTCTTAAAATGATGAATGAACTACACACATCATAACCCATTAGTTCACAAATATCATTTCTAAAGGAAGAATTATATTTATACAATATGTTACTAAAACAAGAAGCAAACCTAAACAAAATCACATGAATAAATCTTAAAATAAGATCATCTTGTACGTTGTGTTCGAGTGGTAACATGTTCTCGCGATGTAAGGGCCATATATCGCTTGATGATTATATAGTGTTGACGTATAAGAATAAATATGAACTATTAATCTTTAAGAATCAAATGGTTTGAATCATGGGTTGTCAATGAACTAGTAACGTTTCTTGCCACTGTTGTTTGTCTCCAAATATAATTTTTTCCTTTCAAACCTTCCTTTTGTTACTACTTCTCCTTCTCTCTTCGATTTCCCATGAGTTGCTAAAAGGCTATTACGCCCCTCGCTTTACATCTTTAAAATATATGAAAAGGCTTAGGAGCGTGATTTCATCGTCAAAGTGATTTTTTTTTATTGAAACAAGGTTTTCTATATATGTAGCAAAGCAGACCCTTAGTTGTTTGTCTTCAAACATAGTCAATGTATATTGTATTAATATATGGATCAGTGTATGTCGATGGTCTTATTAATCAGGCTTCATTTGATCACTAGACTCAGAATTTGGAATCAAAGATCTTGGTAGCTAGTTTGAATTATTTTCTTGGAGATGAAGTTTCAATGATGGGCGGGTTGTTTTTGTGTCAAACAATATGCACAAGAAATTCTAGATCGAGCAAGGGTACTTGATGCAAAGCTTATTTCCACCACGTACTATACATGGATATTTAGATACTGACTGGCCAAGGTGCATTGAAACGTACTCATCGATCTACCTATAGGTATAATATATATGTTTTTCGTAGGAAATCTTGTATCATGGAGCGACAAGAAGCAACCCATCGTTGCTCATTTCAGTTGTGAGTCT
Source organism: Tagetes erecta (assembly GCA_030867185.1). Taxonomy (NCBI): domain Eukaryota; kingdom Viridiplantae; phylum Streptophyta; class Magnoliopsida; order Asterales; family Asteraceae; genus Tagetes; species Tagetes erecta. Next base: position 4,793,580 of record CM061488.1, on the reverse strand, counting down.
GAAGACAGGGGTATATATTAATTATTGATGATGATATGGAAGCTGGAGACAAACTTAAATATATATTGTTGCAAAAATTGTATATTTATTGAACCAATCGCTAGCTAGTCGTAACATACACTGATACACAATTGCAACAGATCGACATGTCTAAATCCTGACATAAGAAACGTACACAAATTAATTGGCCGGGTAATCTAGTTTTGCAAACACCATTTAGTTAACGGTGTCGAAATGCCACCATTGCCGGATGTTTAATTATTCCGGTACTCACTTCGCTGAAACAACACCAAAACCACATGAGTATGTTATCGATCAGTACGCGTAAAAACTAAAATGTATATATATAAACAAATTAAACACAAACCTCTAACAGGCTAATTTTTCTGAAACCAAATTTGTTTGTCCACATAGATTTTGCTTCCTTAGCAGCTGAGACAACATGCAACCAACTTATGTTTGTTTGAGTTATCATGAACCCGGATGCGGCAGAACCGTATAACTTCAGAAACATAGTCGCTTGCAGGCAATATATGAAAAGACCTAGGACATCCTGCACAGAACAATAAACCTTCGCTCTTTCGACAAACTCCAAACATGGCATCATTCTTCTTAAGTTAACCAGATGTTTACTGGTTAACTTTAGGGGGTAGATGCATGTATATGGACTATGAAGGATTAATTGGTTGGGTAGTTTTGTAACTTAAAGATATATAAAAGCATCCGACAAAGAGAGTGATGAGAAGTGAGAAGTAATGATGGATTGATAAATACATAAACCCTAGGTAGGCTATTTAAACAACTCAAAACACAAGCATACATTTAATTCATAAGATTTTAAAGATTTCAAAGTGTTTTAAAACATGTTTAGGGGAAGATACTGCATTAATTGCATTAATTGCAAATCAGATCATAATTTATTAGTATACAAAAAGATATAAATATTTGTTACTTGATAGGTAAATTTAAAAAATAACTTGCTTGATTTCTTTCTGGCGCGCACGATACGCGCGATATATTGCAATCTAACGAGTATTTGTTTTTTTTAAAAGGGAACATCGATCTAGCAAACCTAGGTAAGACAGAAACCGAACAACCATAAAATGTAATATCGTTTTTCTTCAACACTGTTAGTTGACATAAATATTAATTGTTTTAGAGGTAGACTGTAAGACATAACTAGCTTTGTTTCCCGCAAAGCACAATTAATGCGCGTGAAATAAGTTTCATGTAATCTAATTACGAATATTTATTTTTCAAAAGGACAGCATCTAGCAAACCCGGAAACATAAAAACTGAAGAACCATACAAAGTAATATTGTTTTTCTTTAACACTGTTAGTTGTTAGTTTGTAAAAATATTTCTTATTTTAACGATAGACTTTATGAAATAACTAGTTTTGTTTCAACGTGCAATGAGCGTGAAATACGTTTCATGTGATCTAACCACTGTTTATTATTTTTTTAAGGAAATCTAGCAAACTAGGGAAATATAGAAACCGAAGAACCATACAAAATAATATTGTTTTTCTTCAACATTGTTAGCCGGTATAAGTATTCCTTACTTTGGAGGTAGATTTTAAACAAGAATTGACTTTGTTTCCCAGTGCCTGTAATGTGTGCTAAATACGTTTAATGTAATCTAACAACTGTTCATTTTTCAAAAGAGAAGATATAGCAAACCGGGGAAACATAGAAACTGAAGAAGCATACATAATAACATAATAATACTGTTTTTCTTCAATATTGTTGATAGTTGGTATAAATATTTCTGATTTTAGATATAGACTTTATACAATTGTTGGTTTTGTTTCCTGGTCCGCATTATGAGCGGGAAATACGTTTGATGTAATATAACGACTATTTATTTTTCAAAAAGAGAACATCTAGCAAATTGGGGCAGCATTGAAACCAAAAAACCATATAAAATAATATTGTTTTTATTCAACAATGTTAGTTTGTATGTTTTTAGTAAAAAACAAACAATTCTTTCAGTGGTCGATAGTGATAAAATGTATAAGAAGCGGCTAATACTTTTTTTTTGGTATAATTTAATTTTCTTGTGTTTCTAATTTGGATTTCTAGTTTTCTTTATCACTTTTACTGTATCTTCTATCACTAATATGAATATGGTTATTATTTTATGAATATAGTTCTCAGCTTTGTTAATATTGTTGACATACCTAGTCATTGCGTGAGAGATCATTTTTTAGTGGGGTTGGTTTCTGCATTTTGCCTTGTTGTTGGGTGTGGTGTTGGTAGTGTCAATGCGATGTGTACAAAATGGTGTTTGATAAGGGTTTCTTGATGACGCTTGTCTAATTTGTGGGTTAGGGCCACATAGGGTTTTTTTATTTCAGAATATCACGTATTTTGTTTCAAATGAATCACTGATACGATATTGTATTGTTTCAAGTGTGTGTGTGCGTGTGCTTGCATGTGTGTGTCAAACATCTTTATGAAATATGTTTAATATTTTGTCCAGTGTACCTATTAAATATCAAATAACTATCTCATTATATGATAGTTATGACTATGAAATTTGATTGTGTACAGTAACAAATAGTATTTATATCACTTTTACTGTATCTTCTATCACTAATATGAATATGGTTATTATTTTATGAATATAGTTCTCAGCTTTGTTAATATTGTTGACATACCTAGTCATTGCGTGAGATATCATTTTTTAGTGGGGTTGGTTTCTGCATTTTGCCTTGTTGTTGGGTGTGGTGTTGGTAGTGTCAATGCGATGTGTACAAAATGGTGTTTGATAAGGGTTTCTTGATGACGCTTGTCTAATTTGTGGGTTAGGGCCACATAGGGTTTTTTTATTTCAGAATATCACGTATTTTGTTTCAAATGAATCACTGATACGATATTGTATTGTTTCAAGTGTGTGTGTGTGTGTGCTTGCATGTGTGTGTCAAACATCTTTATGAAATATGTTTAATATTTTGTCCAGTGTACCTATTAAATATCAAATAACTATCTCATTATATGATAGTTATGACTATGAAATTTGATTGTGTATAGTAACAAATAGTATTTATATCACTTTTACTCTATCTTCTATCACTAATATGAATATGGTTATTATTTTATGAATATAGTTCTCAGCTTTGTTAATATTGTTGACATACCTAGTCATTGCGTGAGAGATCATTTTTTAGTGGGGTTGGTTTCTGCATTTTGCCTTGTTGTTGGGTGTGGTGTTGGTAGTGTCAATGCGATGTGTACAAAATGGTGTTTGATAAGGGTTTCTTGATGACGCTTGTCTAATTTGTGGGTTAGGGCCACATAGGGTTTTTTTTTATTTCAGAATATCACGTATTTTGTTTCAAATGAATCATTGATACGATATTGTATTGTTTCAAGTGTGTGTGCGCGCATGTGCTTGCATGTGTGTGTGTCAAACATCTTTAAGAAATATGTTTATATTGTCCGGCCGGTGTACCTAGTAAATATCAAATAACTCTCTCATTATATGATAGTTATGACTATGAAATTTGATTGTATATAGTAACAAATAGTATTTATATGTTGCCTAACTTACTTTTGCTTCTTTGTGATGATTGTTAATAATTTCTTTGTAACGGACATAAGTTTTAGAAAGTAACGATATCAGATGAATCTTATTTTTTCTATGCTTAGAAGTAACCATATCTTGCATAACCGAGGATAAAGACGATCTTAATGATTAAGACATTCGCCGTTAGTTTGGTCAATCATATAAATGGAAGTTTGAGGGCTAATGATTAATTTCTGTTAAAAAAAGTCACGAAGGTTTGTGAAGCGATCCCTATGCCTATGACGCGTGATAATATTTTATTTAGAAGCTAACAACGAAAATAATACATAAAAGAGAGTTTTGTTGGATAAGGTTCCAAACTACATCATGATAAAGTTCAATTATATACATGAAAGTTTGTGGACTAATGATTAATGTCTTTTAAAAAAGTCACGAAGGTTTTTAAAGGGGTCCTCATGCCTATAAATCGATCTATGATGTGTAATAGTATTTTATTTACAAGCTAACAACGAAAATAATACATTGAATAGAGTTTTGTATGATAAGGTTCCAAGTACATTGCGTAAAAGGGTTTCCTTATGTGACTATTTATATTGGTTATAGTATGTTCTAAGTTAGCCCGTACTTATTTGTTTTCTAATTTGTATATTGTTTTCCAAATAACATTTTGATAACCTTGTATAAGAGTTATCAACAAGGTGATGAGAGGTTGTCCTAAACTTTTAGTTTAGTTTTTTTTATGTAAGTTATGAATATTATCAATGCATATATGCATGTTTACGTCACACTTTTTTTATAATGTTGAATATTATCAAAGCCACCGTCACAACATGTGAGTTTGCATCTGCTAGTTCCAGTGTAAAATCGAATGATTAATCGAAATAACTATACCAAAATAAATCAATTTTATTTTCTTTGTAATCTGTTTGTTGCGTGTTTTTTTCTTTATACCAAAATAAATTAATTTAATTTCATTTGTGTTTGTTGAGAGAAATAAAGTACTTCAAATGATTGACTGAAAGTTGCTTCTTAAAATGATGAATGAACTACACACATCATATATAACCCATTAGTTCACAAACATCATTTCTAAAGGAAGAATTATATTTATACAATAAGTTACTAAAACAAGAAGCAACATGAATAAATCTTAAAATAAGATCATCTTGTACGTTGTGTTCGAGTGATAACATGTTCTTGCGATGTAAGGGCCATTGCTTGATGATTTTATAGCGTTCACGTTTAAGAATAAATATGAACTATTTATCTTTAAGAATCAAATGGTTTGTATCTTGGGTTGTCAATGAACTAGCTAGTAACGTTTCTTGCCACTGTTGTTTGTCTCCAAATATAATTTTGTCCTTTCAAACCTTCTTTTTCTTACTACTTCACCTTCTCTCTTTAATTTCCCATGAGTTGTTAAAAGACTATTACGCTCCTCACTTTACATCTTTAAAATATATGCAAAGGTCTTTCCCTCGTACATTGGTTGTTAAAAAAGCAGAGACGTATTGTTTTGTGTATGATGTCAAAGGTCTTTTTATATAGGTTAAATTAATTTTAGTATTGATATATTAAGTTGTTTTTCATATGAACTTGTTACTTTTATTATTTCATATCTTAAATTGAAATTGTGCTCTTTAAGATTTACAAAATGTGAATCTAACACAGTCTTAGTTCTCAAAACACAGTATTATATAAGCAATTAATGCCAAATATATGTGAAGTCTATTATGATAATGACTATTAATGCTATCAGACTCAACATCATAAAACATAATGCAAAACAATGTTTGATAATTCATGTGAGATGGTTGCATGTGCATTATGCAGGTAACACGTTTATTCAAAAGATAACGTTGTTTTTTGTATCATATCAAATGATGTAATCATGTTTGATTAACTTTGTTGTATAAAATGTTACATGCTTAACACACATGCAAGCTCACATACATTATCAATCAAAATGCAAACTTTTTTTTTAATTTATTGTAAGGGATGCTCATCTTTCCCACACCTTTACCATCAAAGACGTCAAATATTTGGCATTGTATACAAATTTTTTTTAGTAATGACTCTTTTAGATATACATTATGTATGACGAAAAGAACACATATTCAAATTGAAAAATAAAATAGTAAAATTAACAATTTTATAGGCTAATTGGCTAAAAATAATCTCAACTAACATCTATTTGCCGAAAATAATCTCAACTTGCTTTATTCCATCCAGTAGTCCCAAATCCGATTTTTTTTTCCTGCAGTGGTCCGCCTATGAGGTGACCATTTACAAATCAGAAAGCCAATAAGGTTGGTGACCCAATGATAACGTATTTGTGTTTGGAGTACTAGGTCTTGCGTTCAAATCTCACAAGTGAAGTGTGGTATAATTTAGTTTATGTGTTATACACCGTTGTTAAAATAATATATGAATCCGAAAACCATGTTGTCTATAGTTAGACTATCAGACGACATCTTTTTCAAAAACTGCATACGCCTTGTGGTACATTCCTTTGTAGTAAAGTTGTTCCCTTAAACGCCACCATCGATGTTTGTGTTTCCCGATATTGGGCTACCTACAAAACCGACCAAACTGAATGTGGGTTTTATGTGCTATCAACGAAGATTTCAAGCAAAACACGTGGGAAGAAAACATACCATTTTCAGGGGTATTTTCTTGAAACCAAATTTGTTTGTCCACATCGGTATAGCATCATCAGCAGTCGGAATCACAAGCTTCTTAATTTTTAGATTTGAAAGTAAACGCTCAAAACACACTAAGAAAACTTGGAAGAAGCCCTGGAAAAAGTAAATGTAATATAACATAAGAGAATGTTGACCGAAAACAATCTGAACAACAGTGTTAGAAAATGTCCATTTGACCCAAACCCATTTTGAAATCATGTTACCTAATTAACCCAAACCTCATATTTAGTTTTCCACACTAAGGTCAAACTTCATTAGCATTTAGCAAAGCCAGAAAGGTTGTGTGCATGTTGTTGCACATTTAACTTTTCTAATTTCATTTAACTTGTATATATGATAGTTAATTTAACAACTATATTTGAAAATTTACCGCACCTTCCCTTGGTTTGATCTGCTGGTAGCAACGAAAGGAAGCTCTGCGAATTCACACCCAAACACACGAAACATGCCAGCTGAGATGACTTTAGAGCTGCAAAACCAGCAAGCAAATCATTACAAATGTCAACCTCAATTGAAGAAATTTGAAAAAAATAATGACTTCAAATCACCCAAAAAAAAATATAAACATAACACATTACACTTCAACAAAAGCCTTACTCTATGGTTAACAATGCAGCTATCGCTAACAATGCAGTATACACTTCTGAAAAGTCTGATGATCCCATTTTCTTTCTGTTAGTTGGAGAATTAAAAACAAACACAACAAGATTTTAATTTACACTTAAAAAAGAAATAGAAATTTCATCAAGTAGCAAGTATTTTTAAGTACCCGTATGCCATTGATGAAATGAAATCCGCTTTGGTATCAGGATCAATGATAGGCCTAAAGCAATCCTGTTAGAATTGAAACGGAGAATAAATGGTTCTGAGTAAGCTACAAATGCTCATTTGCATCAATGAATTTGTAACAACGTTAAACGTATACAATACTCATATGAAACATATCAACGACTTGTGTAACTAATGAATTCTTCTCTTCATAAGCATCCTTGCCGTTAAATATGAACCACAATACATCAACATTTGTGATACCGTCTATATCACTATTCTTTAGATTCTTTTGGACTATTTTCATATATTCATCCTTAACGTTCAGCGGCGGTAATGATACCAATAGCTTAAGGGAAGAAAAAAGGTTTTTACACTTTGCAGTGTTTAACCAATTGTCAGGTGGCTTTTCCTGTATCACATCAACATATACATGTCAAATTAAAACATTTTTATTGTTAATTATACGGAAAAGAAAAGTAAAAACAACAGCAACATATATATATACCTTGAAGATATATGACGGAGGCGATGAATTAAGAGACATTGAGAAGTGATGGATTAATGATAAACACACAACCCTAGCCAGGGTATTTAAACAACTCAAGACGTACCCAACCATACATTTAATTCAAAGATTTCAAGAGTATTAAAACATCTTTACAAAAGATTTTGCATTTATCAAAAATTAAATTGTGTATTAATACATCTTTAGGAAAGATTTTGCATTTATCAAAAATTAAATCACTAGTTTTTTAACATACAAAAGATACATAAATTTTTTTATTTTAGAGATACAATTTAAGAAAAAACTCGTTTGTTTTCCGGCGCGTATAAAGCGCACGAGATACGGTTGTTTTTTTCTGGCGCGCACAATACGCGCGAGATACGTTTATATAATCTAACGACTATTCATTTTTCAAAAAGAGAACGTTTAGTGAACTTAGGCAATAAAGAAACCGAAGAAACATACAAAATATATTGTTTTTTCTGCAACACAGTTTAATTGCCGGTATATTTTATGTACATAAATAATTTTATCCTGTGAGTTTTTTTATTGTGACGAAAGGTACGAATAAATGTCAATGTCAATACTCGATTGTTCGGTTTACTTTTTTTTACTATGTTGCTAATATAGATATTTAGTTTTCTTCACCTCGCTTATGTACTGCATCTTCTATCCCTAATATGAATCTGGTTATTATTTTATAACTATTGTTCTCGGCTCTTTTAATATTGATGACATACATGGCCATTAATGCGTGAGAGATCGTTTGTTGTAAGGTTGATGATTTATGTTATTGCGGTGCGTACTACAACAACATGGTTTGATAGTGAAAATGTTTTTCAATGACGCTTGTCTAATTTGTGGGTTATAAGGGTTACAGGACAGGGTTCGCTTATCTTCAAAATATCACTAAGATTCAATTGCATATTTACCCCTATAAACACTCCTAAATGCATATTTCCCCAATTAAAAAAATCAATTGCATATATACCCAATGTTAACTAAATGTCTTTATTAGAAATGGGTATATTTGCAAATTAAAGTTGTTTATAGGGGGAAATATGCAATTGATTTTTTTGGCTGGGTAAATATGCATTTAAAGTGTTTTGGAGGGGGAAATATGCATTATCACTAATGTTTACCTTTGATACACATCATCTTTTACAATTTTCTTGAATATTTTATCTTGCATAACTAGTAACAAGTCATATTTATATATTGTCTACTTACCTTTTCTTCTTTGTGATGATCGTTGATAATATTACTTCACATGCTTTCTTTGTAACCGATACCGGATCAAGCTTGCTCTTTCCTTGTTATAAGCAACCAAAAGTAGCATAATTTAGGAGAGCAAGATGATCTTCTTTAAGACACTCGGCATTAGTTTGGTCTGTTTATATACGTACAGACATTTGAGGGTTACGATTGATGTCTTTTAAAATGTCATGAAAGTTTTTTTAAAGAACTTCATGCATGCCTATGACGCGTAATAATATTTTAATTAGAATACAAAAGCTAACAACGATGAAAAAATACACCAAATAGAGTTTTGTTGGATAAGGTTTCAAAATACACCGGAGTTTCTTTTTAAGTAGGTTAGTGACTATTTAATATGGTTAAGAACACACTACTTGACAGCATTTAAAACATTTAATTAATTTCATTTAATTTCTAAGATGTTTTAATTAATTTGTTTTAATTTCTTTTCTGAGAGTAAATGATCATTAATTCATGCAGTCTTCAAGTCGTAAAGTATCAATAAGCTTTTGCAAAGTAACGATACATATCACACATGTTAATTGTTGTAATTATATTAAGCACATGATCAATCTCTTTTTAAAATATAGCTGATTATAAAACTAACAACAATATATCATATTGAAAAAACCCCTACTTGAAAAGTATATATTCATATAGAATTTACAATATAGTGATAGGTAACAGGCAACAAGCTGCGCTGTAACCCCCTTTGAATAACAAAACCTAGTCTATTAAAAACAAAGTCTTGGCCTTAAGAGTCGAAACACTGTTATATGGATGACCCACTGGACCCTGCTAAAACGTTTACCGCCTTTGTGGCTTAAAGAAAAATGAAATAAAAATATGTTTATTTTATAGAGAAACTTTCTTGTATTTAGTAACCTTGTATAAATATTGTAGCTTTGATTCAGCATGTTCTGTAATAAATCCACTGTTCCTCGTCCTAACAATATCTCCACTTGCATATGGTTTTGAGCAGTTACTAGAACAAGTTACCCCATATTAAGACTGAAAAGGGCATTATTTTAATTTTTCAGATTCACAAACCTGGTCAAACACCATTATAGTATGATCATTAAACCCATTTTCATTGAATTTATATGATTTGGATTCAAACAAGTTTAGATGATCTTGTATAGTACAGATTAAATAATAAGGTTATAATCAAGTGAATGACATCATTACCTGCATGAGGAACATGCAACTAACTCATGTTTGTTTGAGTTGTTAAAAATCCGGACGCTGCAGAACTATATAACTTCATCAAAATAACTGATTTTAGATACCATTCCACCTGCCATATCATCATTGGAAATTCTTCTCAAACACTTAATTGAGTTTTGACAATATATGAAAAGACCTACGACATCTTGCACACAACAATAAGCTTCCGCTCTTTCACTACTAAAAAATGGTTTTTCTTCAATACTGTTAGTTGGCATAAATATTTTTTATTTTAGAGGTAAACTTTATGCAATAATAACTGGTTTATTTCCCTGGCGAGCGCAATGCGCGCAAAATACGTTTCATGTAATCTAATTACGACTATTATTTTCCAAAAATACAACATCTAGCAAACCGGGGAGAATAGAAACCGCAGAACCATTCAAGGTAATATTGTTTTTCTTTAACATTGTTAGTTGGCTTAAACATTTCTTATTTTAGGGGTAGAATTTAAGCAATAAAGGGCTTTTTTCCCGGCAAGCACAATGCGCGAAATCCGTTTCATGTAATCTAATTACGACTATTTATTTTTAAAACATACAGCATCTAGCAAACTGGGGAACATAGAAACTAAAGAACCATACAAAGTATTATTGTTTTTCTTTAACACCGTTAGTTGGTAAAAATATTTCTTATTTTAAAGATAGACTTTAAACAATAACTAGTATTGTTTCAACATGCAATGAGCATGTTTGTAATCTAATGACTGTTTATTATTACTTTTAACAGAAATCTAGCAACCCAGGGAAATATAGAAACTGAAAAACCATACAAAATAATATTGTTTTTCTTCAATACTGTTAGCTGGTAAAAATATTTCATAGTTTAGAGGTACTAGTAACTTGTATAAATATTTCTTACTCTAGAAGTAGATTTTAAACAAGAAATTGCTTTGTTTCCCGGTGACCGAAACGCGCGCGAAATACGTTTGATGTAATCTAAGAACTATTCATTTTTCAAAAGAGAACATTTAACAAATCAGGGAAACATAGAAACTGAAGGAGAAAAACCAAATAATATTGTTTTTCTTTAACATTGTTGATAGTTGGTATAAATATTTCTTATTTTAGATGTAAACTTTATGCAATAGTTGTTTTTTTTCCCCGCGCGCGTAATGCGCAAGAAATATGTTTGATGTAATCTAAAGGCTATTTATTTTTCAAAAAGAGAACATCTGACAAATAGGAGCAATATAGAAACCGACAAAACATACAAAATACTATTATTTTTCTTCAACACTGTTAGTTGGTATATTTTCAGTAAAAAAACAAGTCTGTCAGATTTCGATAGTGACAAAATTTATGAGAAGAGGCCAATACTTGTTTTTTCGGTCTACTTTTTTCTTGTGTTTCTAATTTGGATTTCTAACTTTCTTTATCTCGTTTACTGGATATGGTATCACTAATATGAATATGGTTATTTTTATAATTATTGTTCTCAACTTTGTTAATATTGTTGATATACCTCATCGTTGTGTGGGAGATCATTTTGTAGTGGGGTTGGGTTCTACACTTTGCCTTACTGTTGTTGGGTTTGGTATTGGTGGTGTCGATGCTATGTATACAAAATGATATTTAATAAGGGTTTCTTCATGAAACTTGTGTAATTTGTGGCTTAAGGCCCACAAGGGAGGGTTTTTTTTATTTCAATATGTCACAACTCACAAGTATTAATACACTTCATAAATCCACAGAAGTACACAACATGTGTGCACGTGTGCGTCCGCGAACACACGCACACATATTATGTATATGTGTGTATATGTATATATATATATATTATGTATATGTGTGTATATGTATATATATATATATGCATGCATATATATATATATATATATCCGTGTGTATTAAACATTTTTTAAAAGTATGTTACAACATTTTGTCCTCTGTGACTAGTAAATATATCAAATAATAAATATCTCACCTTTTCCTCGTTGTTATGATTGTTGATAATATTTTCTTCACGTTCTTTCTTTGTAAGTACTTAGAAAGTAACTATACCAGAACAATATTGTTTTTTCCATGCTTAGAAGAAACCATATCTTGCATAACTGGGGATAAAAACGATCTTAATAATTAAGACATTCGGAGTTAGTTCGATTAATCATATATATAAAAGTTTGGGGGCTAACAATTAATTAATGTCTTTAAAAAAGTCATGAAGGTTTGTGAAGTGACCCTAATGCTTATGACGCGTGATAATATTTTATTTAGAAGCTAACAACGAAAATAATACATTAGATATAGTTTTGTTAGATAAGGTTTCAAAGTACACCATGATAAGGTTCAACCATATACATGAAAGTTTGTGGGCTAACGATTAATGTCTTTTAAAAAAAGTCATGAAGTTTTTAAAGCGGTCCTCATGCCTATGGTGCGTAATAATATTTTATTTAGAAGCTAACAACAAAAATACTACGTTGAATAGCATTTTGTTGAATAAGGTTCCAAGTCCACTATTTATCTTGGTTATATTATGTTCTGAGTTATTTAGCATGTACTTATTTGTTTTTTAAATTGTATATTGTTTTTCAGATAACATTTTGATACCATTGTATAAAAGTTATCAACAAGGTGACAAGAGGTTGTTGTAAAGTTTTAGTTTAGTTTTTTTTATGTAAAGTTATGAATACTATCGATGTCTAGGTTTACGTCATAATTTTATTTATAATGTTGAATATTATAAAAGCCGTCGTCGCAATGTGTGAGTTTGCATCTACTAGTTCCCATGTAAAATCGACGGAGTAAACGAAATAACAAAACCAAAATAAATCAAATTTTCTTTTCTTTGTAATCTGTTTATTGCGTATTTTTTTTTCTTTATACCAAAATAAATCAATTTAATTTATTTTTATCCGTTAATTTGTTGTTAAAAAAGATAAATTAATTACTTCAAAGTTCAAAAGATGAATTGGAAGCTGCTTCTTAAAATTAATGATGAATGTAATACATACATCATAAGCCTTTAATTCATAAAAGATAAATTATATTTATACAATATGTTACAAAAATAAGAAAAAATCACAGGAACAAATCTTAAAATAAGATCATCTTGTTGTGTTCAAGTAGTAACACGTTCTCGCAATGCAAGAGCCATCGCTTGATGATTATAGTGTACGTATTCATCGTTTGTATCATGAGTTGTCAATGAACTATCATGAGTTGTCAATGAACTGGTAACATTTTCTGTCATTGCTGTTTGTTTTTAACTGCATTACAAGATATTTTCTTTCGGCATTTACTTCAACTGGTTTTAGGCTCATTTCAAGGTAACGGTCACGAAGGTCTTTAGCTGGTTTGTATCATAGTTGTCAATGAACTAATATCTAGCTATCTACCTATACTAATATAAAGTTAAATATCTGTCACATCTCATTATTTCAAGTATAATACATCACTAACATATAAGATTTGTTTATGTGTCAATACCATATTCAATTTCACTAATTACACAATAATCATCTTATTTTTCTTTTTAAAATATTATTTTTTTATTACTACATAATAAAAAAAATCACATCAGGGATTGTTGTACACCAAAATTAAAATTTATTTTAAGAAAAATAAGAGCATAGAAATTTCTTAAGATTTGTCAATAGATTAGCCCTCTCACAACCTTTAAAAGTCATGATGACAAGCCCTCCAACTAGAATATCATATGGCCGGTTCTCTTCCCATAATAATTTATTGATCTTGCATTTTAACATTTCAAGGTATCAACATATTTTTCTCAAAATAGGAGAGTCTCTCCATAGTATGCATCTTCTTTAGAGTTAAATTATGAAAAAATGATAGAGAACAACGATCTTTCGTACATTGATTGTCAAAAAAGTAGAGACGTATTGTTTTATGTCGGATGTCTTAGGTCTTTTCATATAGATTAAATTAATCTTAGTATTTATTATCAAAAACAACATAATCAATACTAAATTTAATTAACCTATATGAAAAAACCTAGAACATCCGACACAAAACAATAAGTCTCTACTTCCTAGACAAACAATGCACGTAACATCGTTGTTATCTATCATTTTTTCATAATATAGCTTTAAAAAACATATATAATATGAAGAGACATTCCACTTTTGAGAAAAACATATGTTGATATCAAGAAATGTTTAAATACGAGATCAATCACTGCAAGATACCTCTAACGCCTCACGAGTTCTACAACAACGACATGTATCATAATAATTTGGTACTTTTCCATTAACTCCATCATGTTCCTGCATACCCAAATAGTTTGGCCTGTGTTTTATAACTTTATAAGTACAAAAGTTTTAGTTCGAAAACTGTTAGCCATTATCATTTTCAAACAAAGCAAGTCATAACACTTATCATGAAGAGTTAATGGATAACAATTATCATTTAATATCTCATCAAGTAAATGTTAACCATTATCATTTCATATCTCACTAAATCAAGTAAAATTAGAGGTACATGGAACATAACAAATAACAGATCTGAACTACAACAAAAATAAACAAAGGCTAAAAAACAAAGAAAAATACTTTTGAATCTTGGGTAGGTGAAAGATCTGGAAATGAAATACAAAACCATAAAAAAAACGTAGGGTTTTAACAGATCTGCAGATAACAACTAAAGATATTACTAAAAAGGCTAGAAACATACCTTGAAGGAGATGAAACGCAGCAACAATGAATGAAACACAAGAAGAAATAACAAAATTTGTCATACCGTGCTTATACATCTAAACATTTCACAAAATAAACACTTAGGGTTATGTGAAATCGACAACATAGAAGAGTTTATGCCATGGATACATAGAAGTAAACAATCAAGGAAAGATATACCTGGATCTAAGAAGATAATGATGGATTCGGAGGTTGCGGATTGAAATCGCCGATGTAGGTGAAAGAGAGAAGGGGGAAAATAGTGGTGGGATATATGTTGCAGAGGAACTTATTGAAGCGAGGTGCTATTTTGAATTTCAAACGAAACGGGTTAAGAAATGGAGCAACGGAGCAAATTAAAAACAAAAAAGCGGACCCGGTTCATTGATGACATCAGCAAGCATAGCAAATGGGAGACGTGGATAAGCTAGAAATTCAACACGTCAGCATCGTGACATCATCTCTAACTCTCCTTTAGTGGAGTATTTTATTTACAAGCTAACAACGAAAATAATACGTTGAATAGAGTTTTGTATGATAAGGTTCCAAGTACACTGCGTAAAAGGGTTTCCTTATGTGACTATTTATATTGGTTATAGTATGTTCTAAGTTAGCCCGTACTAGCTTATTTGTTTTCTAATTTGTATATTGTTTTTCAAATAAATTTTGATAACCTTGTATAAGAGTTATCAAGAAGGTGATGAGAGGTTGTCCTAAACTTTTAGTTTAATTTTTTTTATGTAAGTTATGAATATTATCAATGCATATATGCATGTTTACGTCACTTTTTTTTATAATGTTGAATATTATCAAAGCCACCGTCACAACATGTGAGTTTGCATCTGCTAGTTCCAGTGTAAAATCGAATGATTAATCGAAATAACTATACCAAAATAAATCAATTTTATTTTCTTTGTAATCTGTTTGTTGCGTGTTTTTTTCTTTATACCAAAATAAATTAATTTCATTTCATTTGTAATTAATCCGTTTGTTGAGAGAAATAAAGTACTTCAAATGATTGACTGAAAGAGTGAAAGTTGCTTCTTAAAATGATGAATGAACTTTATACACACATCATAACCCATTAATTAGTTCACAAACATCATTTCTAAAGGAAGAATTATATTTATACAATAAGTTACTAAAACAAGAAGCAACATGAATAAATCTTAAAATAAGATCATCTTGTACGTTGTGTTCGAGTGGTAACATGTTCTCGCGATGTAAGGGCCATTGCTTGATGATTTTATAGCGTTCACGTTTAAGAATAAATATGAACTATTTATCTTTAATTAAGAATCAAATGGTTTGTATCTTGGGTTGTCAATGAACTAGCTAGTAACGTTGCTTGCCACTGTTGTTTGTCTCCAAATATAATTTTGTCCTTTCAAACCTTCCTTTTGTTACTACTTCTCCTTCTCTCTTCGATTTCCCATGGGTTGCTAAAAGACTATTACGCCCCTCGCTTTACATCTTTAAAATATATGAAAAGGTCTTTCCCTCGTACATTGGTTGTCAAAAAAGTAGACATATATATTGTTTCGTGTCGGATGTCAAAGGTCTTTTTATATAGGTTAAATTAATTTTAGTATTGATATATTAAGTTGTTTTTCATATGAACTTGTTACTTTTATTATTTCATATCTTAAATTGAAATTGTGCTCTTTAAGATTTACAAAATGTGAATATAACACAGTCTTAGTTCTCAAAACACAGTTTTATAAGCAATGCCAAATATATGTGAAGTCTATTATGATAAAGACTATTAATGCTATCAAACTCAACATCATAAAACATAATGCAAAACAATGTTTGATAATTCATGTGAGATGGTTGCATTTGCATTATGCAGGTAACACGTTTATTCAAAAGATAACATTGTTGTTTGTATCATATCAAATGATGTAATCATGTTTGATTAACTTTGTTGTATAAAATGTTACATGCTTAACACACATGCAATCTCACATACATTATCAATCAAAATGCAAACTTTTTTTTTAATTTATTGTAAGGGATGCTCATCTTTCCCACACCTTTACCATCAAAGACGTCAAATATTTGGCATTGTATACAAATTTTTTTTAGTAATGACTCTTTTAGATATACATTATGTATGACGAAAAGAACACATATTCAAATTGAAAAATAAAATAGTAAAATTAACAATTTTATAGGCTAATTGGCTAAAAATAATCTCAACTAACATCTATTTGCCGAAAATAATCTCAACTTGCTTTATTCCATCCAGTAGTCCCAAATCCGATTTTTTTTTCCTGCAGTGGTCCGCCTATGAGGTGACCATTTACAAATCAGAAAGCCAATAAGGTTGGTGACCCAATGATAACGTATTTGTGTTTGGAGTACTAGGTCTTGCGTTCAAATCTCACAAGTGAAGTGTGGTATAATTTAGTTTATGTTATACACAGCTGTTAAAATAATATATGAATCCGAAAACCAAGTTGTCTATAGTTAGACTATCAGACGACATCTTTTTCAAAAACTGCATACGCCTTGTGGTACATTCCTTTGTAGTAAAGTTGTTCCCTTAAACGCCACCATCGATGTTTGTGTTTCCCGATATTGGGCTACCTACAAAACCGACCAAACTGAATGTGAGTTATATGTGCTTTGAAAGAAGGTTTCAACCAAAACACAAAGGAGAAAAACATACCATTTTCAGGGATACTTTCTTGAAACCAAATTTGTTTGTCCACATCGGTATAGCATCATCAGCAGTCGGAATCACAAGCTTCTTAATTTTTAGATTTGAAAGTAAACGCTCAAAACACACTAAGAACACTTGAAAGAAGCCCTGGAAAAAAGTAAATGTAATATAACATAAGAGAATGTTGACCGAAAACAATCTGAACAGTGTTAGAAAATGTCCATTGACCTAAACCCATTTTGAAATCATGTTACCTAATTAACCCAAACCACATATTTAGTTTTCCACACTAAGGTCAAACTTCATTAGCATTTAGCAAAGCCAGAAAGGTTGTGTGCATGTTGTTGCACATTTAACTTTTCTAATTTCATTTTG
This sequence comes from Tagetes erecta, assembly GCA_030867185.1. Classification (NCBI taxonomy): domain Eukaryota; kingdom Viridiplantae; phylum Streptophyta; class Magnoliopsida; order Asterales; family Asteraceae; genus Tagetes; species Tagetes erecta. The sequence goes on along the minus strand of CM061488.1, from coordinate 4,775,905 downwards.
AGAATGTTGACTCAAAACAATCTGAACAACAATGTCTACTTGACCCAAACCCATTTTGACACGTTACGTGACCCAAACCACACTTTAAGTTTTCCACACTCTATCAAACCTCATTAACATTTAGCAAAGCCAGAAAGGTTGGGGTCAAACCTATGCAGATTTGATAGTTAATTTAACAACTATATTTGAAAATTTACCGCACCTTCCCTTGGTTTGATCTGCTGGTAGCAACGAAAGGAAGCTCTGCGAATTCACACCCAAACACACGGAACATGCCAGCTGAGATGACTTTAGAGCTGCAAAACAAGCCAGCAAATCATTACAAATGTCAACCTCAATAGAAGAAATTTGAAAAAAATAATGACTTCAAATCACTCAAAAAAATATAAACATAACACATTACACTTCAACAAAAGCCTTACTCTATGGTTAACAATGCAGCTATCGTTAACAATGCAGTATACACTTCTGAAAAGTCTGATGATCCCATTTTCTTTCTGTTAGTTGGAGAATTAAAAACAAACACAACAAGATTTTAATTTACACTTAAAAAAGAAATAGAAATTTCATCAAGTAGCAAGTATTTTTAAGTACCCGTATGCCATTGACGGAATGAAATCCTTTTTGGTAACGGGATCAATGATAGGCCTAAAGCAATCCTGTTAGAATCAAAACGGAGAATAAATGGTTCCGATTAAGCTACAAATGCTCATTTGCATCAATGAACTTGTAACGACGTTAAACGTATACAACACTCACATGAAACATATCAACGACTTGTGTAACTAATGAATTATTCTCTTCATAAGCATCCTTGCCGTTAAATATGATCCACGGTACATCAACATTTGTGATACCGTCGGTATCACGGTTTTTTAGATTCTTTTGGACTATTTTCATATAGTCATCAGTATCGTTCAATGACGATAATGATACCAACAGTTTAAGGGAAGAAAAAAGGTTTTTACACTTCACAATGCTTAACCAATTGTCAGGTGGCATTTCCTGTATCACATCAACATACATGTCAAATTAAAATATTTTTATTGTTATGTGGAAAAAAAAAGTAAAAACAACAGCTGCATATATATATATATATATATATATATACAAAAACACAGGCTCAAATGAAGAAATGAACCGAGATAGATGCATAGATGATTGATTCATACCTTGAAGATATATGACGGAGGCGATGAAAAGAGATTGAGAAGTGATGGGTTGATAAACACAAACCCTAGTCAGGGTATTTAAACAGCTCAAGACCCAACCACACATTTAATTCAAAGATTTTAAATGTTATAAAACATCTTTATAAAAGATTTTGCATTTATCAAAAATTAAATCAATAGTTTTTTAACATACAAAAGATATATAATTTTTTTATTTTAGAGACAGAATTTAAAAAAAAACTAGTTCGTTTTCCGGGCGCGTATAAAGCGCGCGAGATACGGTTGTTTTTTGCGGGGCGCACAATACGCGCGAGATACGTTTATGTAATCTAACGACTATTTATTTTTCAAAAAGAGAACATTTAGTGAACTTGGGGCAATATAGAAACCGAAGAAACGTACACAATACATTTTTTTCTGCGACCCAGTTTAATTGCTGGTATATTTTATGTACATAAATAAGTTTATCTTGTGAGTTTTTTATTGTGACGAAGGTACGAATAAATGGCAATGTCAATACTAGATAGTTCGGTTTACTTTTTCTTACTGTTTTGCTAATATAGATATTTAGTTTTCTTCACCTCGCTTATGTAATGCATCTTCTATCCCTAATATGAATCCGGTTATAATTTTATAGCTATTGTTCTCGGCTCTTTTAATATTGTTGACATACATGGGCATTAATGCGTGAGAGATTGTTTTCTGTAGGGTTGATTTATGTTATTGCGGTGTGTACTACAACAAGAGGGTTTGATAGGGAAAATGTTTTTCAACGACGCTTGTCTAATTTGTGGGTTAGGGTTACAGGAGAGGGTTCGCTTATCTTCAAAATGTCACTAATATTTATTTACCTTCGATTTTTATTTTGTTTCCAAATGAATCATCATACATGTTATATTGAAGAATTTTATAAATCGACACACACACATCATCTTTTAAAATTACTTTTTTACACTTTGTATTACAGCATACCACACCAAATATACTGCACAACTATTATTTTATAAACATTTTATTTCCTACAAACAAACATTACCACTTTCCTTATAAAATGGATCATTTCGGTCAAGATGGTATGATACCACCCGTATCGTGATCTCGTCGAGTGGGGTTATGACGAACAATAGCTTGGTACATGGGTTCCACAAACGCAACAAATGCAACAACTGCAAACAACAAATTAAAAAAAATCACAACATGCAACCCTCGCAACAACCATCGTTTTTTAATTATGTCTTGTACTTTTTTTTAGTTGTGTATTTTCGAGTTTTTATGTTTTTTTTAGTTTTTAATAAATGGTAATTTAATTTATGTATTGCATGAATTTTTTAAAGTGTTTAATTAAATAAATTGATGATGTAAAATCGGTAAACCATTTCTATATTTGTAGTGAAGTTAAATGAGAAAACGTTAAATGAAAACCGAGTATGGTGCACATAATCCTACATCCATAAGGCTTCCTCATAGTGTATGATTTAAAACAGAAACCTGGTCTAGACCACCTAGTCCTAGATGGCTCAAGTAAATCTAAATTATTACTTTTATTTTGCTTAACTAAGTAGTTATTGACAAAATTTGCATTCGATCTAAGCTGATTTACTTTTTCATTAGATTGTTTTTGTGTTGGATTTTTTTCTGTCTCAAGGGTTTTAGCTCCTTATTAATTATTTTTAATAAAATTTCGCCGTTTAAAAAAATAGTTATTGATATCTATCTAATAAATTAAGGTTTTAGGGGTCATTTTTTGGGAGTAAATATTTGTTTTATAATAGAAAGTTTGAGAGGGAAATTCCATGCATTTAGTTGATGGAGCAAAAACTATAGAAGATGAATCTATTTTTTAATAATATGTTTATAATCATTTTTTTTGTTTCCCATTCAATTTTTAAATTTAAAATAAATTGACTTACATAAATAAAAATTATAGAAGGATGTATTTTTTAATGTATTATCAAATTATTGTCATTTACTTAATGATGCGTAATTTATAAAATTATCTATAAATACATAAAAATTATCTAATTATTAAAATGTTTATTATATTATATCATCCCGTGTGTATACACGAGTGTTAAACCTAGTTCAGAAAATATAATAGCAACGACAAGGAGAATGTCGCTAGGAATATGTGCCGCAACCTCCACGGCAAGCAAACAGCAACAATATTGGTAACCAAATGTCGTAGTTTTTGGTCAAACAATAACGTTGGACAACAACTTTTTTTAGGGAAAAAATTTTCTCTTTCCCCAATTAATACATTGTTTCTCCTATTAATACCCACTATATTCACAAATTCAATAATATCTCCACACAAAATTTACACATACAAAACCAAATCACTTTGGAAAGATAGATAGGAAAATGGGTATCAACTATCAAGGGTTAGTGTCAACTTCCAATGTGGTGTAGTGGTAAGAGGCTTGGATTCTCTAAAAGAGACCCAAGTTCTAGTCCCACTACCACCACTTTGGAAGGGGCAAATGGAGGCAATGAAGGGAGACTTGTGGCCAACACAAGTTCGATCTCTGAGCCAAACGGGTTTTACCGCTAGCTTGTTGTCGTGCCTACGGGCGGACGGACTAGTGGGTTTCCCCCGAATTGGAGTTGGTTTAATAGTGGGCTTCGGCTACCCAGCGCTGTCTGTGTTCGCAGAGCGTTTGGGGTCGCCTTTCGCCATTGGGTTACCCCGGGTAGCCGGGCTTTATTCGTTTCGCTGTCCAAAAAAAAAAAAACTATCAAGGGTTAGTTTCCATTTACACCATAGCCTTTTACATTAATGGTATTCAATAACTATGTTGTTTTCTAAGTCTAATAAAATTTTAATGTAATAAATTACTTAGAAGTTTGTACAAACTATTACATAAGGTCTACATCTAAAATAAGAAATATTTATACCAACTATCAACAATGTTGAAGAAAAACAACATTATTTTGCATGCTCATTCAGTTTCTATGTTTCCCTAGTTTGCTAGATGATCTCTTTTTGAAAACTGAATAGTTGTTAGATTACATCAAATGTATTTCGCGCGAATAGTGGGCAACGGGAAACAAAGCCAATTTTTGTTTAAAATCTACCTTCATATTAAGAAACATTTATACCAGCTAACAGTGTTGAAGAAAAAAACAAATAAGTACATGCCGCTAACTCAGAACATACTATAACCAAGATAAATAGTCACATGAAGGAAACCCCTTCACGTGGTGTACTTGGAACCGTATCCAACAAACTTTATTTGATGTATTATTTTCATTGTTAGCTTGTAAATAAAATATTATTACACAAATGGGGGCTCAAAGGGTGTGCGGCATAGTCGACCGTTCATTGCACTCGCTTGACAGAGGCAAACAAATTTTTTAAAACTTTTTTTATATATAAAACGTGAATGCAGTAGCAGTCGACCCTTAAATAAATGATCTTGAATGAATTGAAATGACTCATTTTTTATGTTTATTTATCAAACATTTGTTTTTTGATTAAAAATTTAGTTTATATAATTTGGTGCGTTGGTGCTTCGGGGTGGGGTGGGGCATTTTTTTTTCTCCTCTCACACAAGGCATCTAAATCCTCAAGATCGACCTTGATTACACACCATAGGCATGATCGAGGACCGTTTTAAAAACCTTCATGATTTTTTGAAAAGATATTAATCGTTAGTCCACATACTTCCATGTATACGATTGAATCCTATCATGGTTACTTCTAAGTATGAAAAAAAAAGATTCATATGGTATTGCTGCTTTCTAAGTACCTGTGTCGGTTACAAAGATAGATTAATGTGATGAAAATATTGTTAACAATTATAACAAAGAAAAGGTAAGTTAGGCAACAAATAAATACTATTTAATTTGTTACTATACATAGTCAAATTTCATGAGTTTTTTCCTAAAATGGTGTATCTACAAAATTTATTTACCATTAGTGTACTTTTAAAAATATTTACCAAAAAGGTGTAGTTGCAAAAAATGATATAAATGCAATTAATTTAAGTTTCTCACTCTTAATTTTATTGGATAACTATAACTCATATAATTATAAATTTAATGAAAGAGACATATATATTAATTATTTTATTTATTAACTTATATATCCCATACAACATCTAAAAGTTTTTTTCAAAAAGAACGTATATAGTAAAACATCTAAACTAAGATATTAAACTAAGGGAGACGTCACCGAATATATGTTGAGTATTTATACTATTAGTTTTAAACAAGGATTTTGACCCGTGTCGAGATCTGAAATGATAATGTTTTGTTTGTGACCCCGTTACACACGTTACGGTGATGACACTAACAAGTGTGATTATGTGTGTCGTTATATTTTTATTTTGTTACACATGCTATATATGTTGGTTTCGTTAACGTCAAAGGCATTGAGAAATGATTTTACTTTTTCTTTAAGGATTTTAAGTCTTCTTTAATAGACATTAATAGTCTACTGAATAATAATATAAAAAAAGAATTTATTTTTTAACGAAAAAAATCGATTTTAGTTTACATAAGTTAAAATCAATTACATTAACTATATTAACTATATACATACTTTAAGGATATTTAAATTATTGATTAATATATTAACTATATACATACTTTAAAAGTATTAATGATTTTTTATCATTTAAAAAGTTATATCATTTAAATTTAACCAATAAAATTAGGAGTGAGAAACTAAAACCCATTGCATTAATAACTAAAACACTAATTTGGTAAATAGTTTTTAAAACTATACCTAATTGGTAAATACTTTTCAAACTACACTTATTTGGTAAATAACTTTTGTACTACACTATTTTGGTAAAAAAACTCCAAATTTCATAGTCATAACTATCATGTTCCCGAGATAGACATAACATTCAACATATTTCTTAAAGATGTTTGGTGTGTACATACATACATATATGTATATGTGTGCGTGTGTATTTTGTGGATTTATAAAGGGGTTTTTCTAAATGCACCCCAATCTATTTTCTAATTACACCCTAGTTTATTATATTAGATACATTTATTAATGTTGATGTTTACTAAATCCAATTAAATTTTATAAATAACCAAAAGTTTGAGGAAAAATGAATGGTGTAACTAGTACACATGCAAATCAATTATTTTTTTTTATCAAAACAATAAATATCATCCATTTAATTGGCATTAAATATTGTAATAATTTATCATTAAATATGCATGATTTATTCTTTTTTTGACTCGTATAAATCTTCATTTGTAGTTAACTAATTGGTGAATTGAGGATTTTGCATACTGTTGAGGGGGTTATAAAAATTGTATTTTTATAGTTATAAATCGTTTGACTTATTCTTTTATGATTTTTCCGGTCGTCAAGCATCAAGATGAGTAGTACTACAAGTTTTTACACTAACGACGCATTGTTTTTAATTTCATTATTATATATATAATAGTTAGTTATTTTATTCTACGTACTTTTATAAACTACGGAGTAGTTTTTAAATTTTAGGTGTTTAGATCTCGTGAAAATCTAATGACTTGTGTACAAAAAATGATCGACATGTTCTCTTAGTTTTTATCAAAGTAATGGATTATTTTTTTTTAATTCTCATATTATCATTCTCATAAAATATTGTATAGTGTGTATTAGTTAGCATTTATGACTAATGTTTAGTAATATTGAACTAGATAATTAATAAAGTAATTAATAATTAATTAGACTTTATATTTAATGTTAATAGGTTAGGGTGGGGTGCAAATAGCAACACCCTTTATGAAGTGTATCAATACAACATCGTATCAATGATTATTTAAAACAAAATAAATATCAATGGCAAACACCCATGACATCTTAAAATTAACCCACAAATTAGACAAGAGTCATCAAGAACCCTTATCAAACGTCATTTTGCACACACTGCATATATTGACACCACTAACATCAAACCCAACAACAGTAAGACAAAGTGCAGAAACCAACTCCACTACAAAATGACCATATTCATATTAATGATACCTGATCCAGTAAGCGAGATACAGAAAGCTAGAAATCCAAATTAGAAACACAAGAAAAAAAGTAAACCGAAAAACAAGTAGTGGCCTCTTCTCATACATTTTGCCACTATCGACAACTGAAAGAATTGTTTTTTTACTTAAAAAATACCAACTAACAGTGTTGAATAGAAATAATATTATTATTTTGTACGGTTTTAGGTTTCTATGTTGCCCCAGTTTGCAAAATGTTCTATTTTTGAAAAACAAATAGCCATTAGATTACATCAAACGTTTTTCCCGCGCAAGGAATCAAAACCAACTATTGCATAAAGTCTACATCTAAAATAAGAAATATTTATACCAACTATCAACGATGTTGAAGAAAAAAACAATATTATTTTTCATGCTCCTTCAGTTTCTTTGTTTCCCCAGTTTGCTAGATGATCTCTTTTTCACAAATGAATAACTGTTAGATTACATCAAATTTATTTCGCGCAAATTACGGGCACTGGGAAACAAAGTCAATTCTTGTTTAAAATCTACCTCTAAAGTAAGAAATGTTTATACTAGCTAACACTATTTTTAAACTAAGAAATATTTTTATACCAGCTAATAGTGTTGAAGAAAAACAATATTATCAATTTGTATGATTCTTCGTTTTCTATATTTCCCTGGCTAGATGTTCTTTAAAAAAAAATAATAAACAGTCGTTAGATTACATTAAATGTATTTCACGCTCACACTCATTGCGCGTTGAAACAAAACTTGTTATTGCTTAAAGTGTATCGTTAAAATAAGAAATATATTTACCAACTGTCAGTGTTAAAAGAAAACAATATTACTTTGTATGGTTTAATTTCTATGTTTCCCGATTTGCTAGATGACGCTGTTTTGAAAAATAAATATTTGTAATTAGATTACATGAAACTCATTTCGCGCGCATTGTGCTTGCCGGGAAAAAAGCCAGTTATTGCTTAAATCCAACCTCTAAAATAAGAAATATTTATATCAACTGACAGTGTTGAAGAAAAACTATGTTATGGTTCTTCGGTTTCTGTGTTGCCCTAGTTTACTAGATATTTTCTTTTAATAAATATGAATACACGTTAGATTACATCAAAGATATATCGCGTCTCGTGCGAGCCAGAAAACAAACCAGTTATTTCTTAAATTTACTATTAAAATAAACTATATTTATATCTTTTTTGTATACTAAAAAATTATGGACTGATTTTTGATAAATGCAAAATCTTCCGTTAATTATCTTGTTTTAATACACTTGAAATCTTTGAAATCTTTTGAATTAAATGTGTGATAGGGTTTTAAGTTCTTTAAATAGCTTGGGGTTTTTGTGTGTTTATCATCACTTGAATCACTTCTCACTCTCTCTTCGTTGGCTCCTTTCATATATCTTCAAGTTAACCGGTAAACATCTGGTTAAGTTAAGAAGAATGATGACATGTTTGGAGTTTGTCGAAAGAACGGAAACTTATCGTTCTATGCAGGATGTCCTAGGTCTTTTCATATATTGCCTACAATCGACTATGTTTCGAATGTTACACGTTTCTGCCGCATCCGGGTTCGTGATAACTCAAACAAACATAAGTTGGTTGCATGTGCCTTATTCGATATGCTTTGAGAAACAACTCTCGTTTCTAAAAGTTAAGAAGCTCGTTGTCCCAGCTGCTAAGGAAACAAAATCTATGTGGACAAAAAAATTCGGTTTCAGAAAAATTAACCTGTTAGAGGTTTGTGTTTAATTTGTTTATATATATACATTTTAGTTTTTACGCGTACTGATCGATAACATACTCATGTGGTTTTGGTGTTTGTTTCAGCGAAGTGAGTACCGGAATAAACATACGACAATTAATGGTGGCATTTCAACACCGTTAACTAAATTGTGTTTGCAAAACTAGATATACACAATTAGTTAGTGTTTCTTATATATATATATGTCAGGATTTAGACATGTGATTATCTCTTCATATATTCTTATGATCCGGTTTTGACTAAAGTTCTTGTAACCGCTAATTACGACAATTGTGAGTACCGGAATAAACATACGGGATGGTACGTGGTGTTTAATAGCTAGCACCTGTTTGCTGGAAAAGGATGTCCTTGAAGGTCCAATTGATTAGTTTTGAAAATAATTATGCCCTAATTAATTTTCAGTCTTTTTAGTATGGTAACATGAAGCTAGCTAGTATGCACTGTAATTGGCTCTAAATTAGCAACAAAATTCATATCAATTACAATGTTTATAAATTCACAAGTAAAAAACATGAGAATGAGAAGTGATGGATTGATACACACATTTAATTCAAAAGATTTCAAGTGTCTTAAATCATGTTTACCGAAGATTTTGCATTTATCAAAAATGATATCTTTTTAGCATTAAAAAAAGATATAAATATTCTTTTTTAGAGTGATTTTAAGAAATACATACTCCTGTTTGTGTTCCGGCGTGCGTATATGTTTGATGTTATCTAACGACGACTAATATTTCAAAAAGAGAACGTTTAGCAAACCGGGCCGCGTAGCATAGGAGCCGAGAAAACATATGAAATAATATCTTTTAACGAAGATGGTAAGTAGTTATATATCAATAAGTAATTCCTTACTTCATAACACCTATGAAAACATAGAAACAATGTACTCACACATCGTGCGAAGCTAAAAAACTAGTTGTATCAATGATTCATTTAAAACAAAATAAATATCAAAGGCAAACACTCATGACATAATTTAAAATAAAAAAAACCCTCTCTTGTGGCCTAACCCACAAATTAAACAAGCGTCATCAAGAAACATTTTATCAAACACTATTTTAATTTATACACATCCATTAATTGACACCAACAACACTAAACCAACGACAGTAAGACAAAGTGCAAAAACCAAATCCACTACAAAATGACCACTTTCATATTAGTGATAGCAGATCTAGTAAGCGAGATAAAGAAAGCTAAAAATCCAAATTAGAAACACAAGAGAAAAAAGTAAACTGAAAAAACAAGTATGCATGGGACTCTTCTCATACATTTTGCCAATATCAACAACTAAAAGAATTGTTTGTTTTTTTATTGAAAGTATACCAACTAACAGTGTTGAATAAAAACATTGTTATCTTGTATGGTTTTTCAGTTTCTATGTTGCCCAATTTTTCTAGATGTTCTCTTTTTAAAAAACAAATAGTCGTTATATTATATCAAATTTATTTCCCGCGCATTACGCGCTAGAGGAAAAAAACCAACTATTGCATAAAGTCTACATCTAAAATAATTAGAAATATTCATATTAAATGTTCATTTTTTTTTCTCGTCTCACACAAGGCACCCAAATCCTCAGGATCGACCTTAATTGATTACGTACACACCATAGGCATGAGGACCGCTTTAAAAACCTTCATGATTGTTTTAAAAGATATTGATCGTTAGTCCACATACTTCCATGTATACGATTGAATCCTATCATGGTTACTTCTAAGTATGAAAAAACAAGATTCATATGGTATTGCTGCTTTCTAAGTACCTGTGTCGGTTACAAAGATAGAATGTGATGAAAATATTGTTAACAATTATAACAAAGAAAAGGTAAGTTAGGCAACAAATAAATACTATTTAATTTGTTACTATACATAGTCAAATTTCATAGTCATAACTATCATGTTCCCAGATATAGACATAACATTCAACATATTTCTTAAAGATGTTTGGTGTGTACATATATATATATATAACCCTTATATTAGGAGTTGACCCAACAAAAAATAACAGTTTAATACAAGATACTGCAATTAGAAATTTAGAACAGTTAAGTATAGCTGATATGAAATATATAAATGAATTTACATTAGATTTCACAAGATTATTATCCCAAACAGGAAAAGCTATGGATGATAATTTATGCAATAAATATTTTATAAAATTACCAGGAGATTTAGGAAAAAGTATACATGAATCATGGAGGTTAGCATTTGGAGAAAAGCGTAATCTAGGAATAGGACCTAGAATAACTTATACATTTAGTATCCTAGAAGACAAATGTAAAGAAGTAGCCTTACAGGAACAATTAAAAAGAAATGCATATGCATTTTGTAAAACAGCTATTCAGCTATTTACACACCTCAGGCGTATGGGTTTTATGATAAGAAAAAACACATAAGAAGAAGTACTACATATAATAAAAGTTAGAAAACAAATCAAAATAGAAGCAAATACGTTAAAAAGCCTCAAACACGGACATGTAGATGTTTTAGAATGGCACACTAAATCCCTCTCCGACACTCCTTAGCATAACCTTTTAATCCTTCAATTGTATCCTTTGTGCTTCATATTATATCCCCCTAAAAAAAAAAAAAAAAAAAGTCATATATATATATATATAGATTGGGGATTTTCTAAAAAGGCTTAAAACTCTAAGAAGTGTAGGAAGCATTCACAAACAAACACGTGTCCATGAGAGGGAAAAAACACGGAGGGGCGTTATCGTCATTTTACGCGTTGACGCTAAATGAGATCTGTGTCTTCTGAATCATGGTGTTTTTAACACTGCGTTATCGTCATCTTATGGTGTTTTTTTTACGTTTATTAATTTTGAATCCATAATCATTCATCTATGGCGAATACCGAAAGCGATGATGTTTTTGTTTGTTTTTGACGTTTTCGTTTACTAATTACGAACCTCCAATCAATGTTCTGTTCTTCTGAATCATTGTGTTTTTAACATTCTCAGTCATGGTGTTTTTAGTGATCAGTTCAAATGTTAAAAACGCCATGATCAGAAGACATAGATCCCATTTGATAGTGCTAAGAAACACCATGAAAAAAGTTAGAAACGCCATGAAAAGATGTGTGAAAATAAAACACCAAACATGTCAACTGTTTTTACTGTGATCAGTTCAAGCGTAAAAAACACCATGATTCAGAAGACACGGATCTAAGAAACACCATGGCCTTAGAATTGTGGTGTTAAAAACGCACAATGACAAATATACCCCCAAATCCATCTCGCGCGTAACCAAAACATCATAATATTTACAAAACTGCCACCGCGTTCATCTGGACCGTAAACACCATAATCCGACGCCCCAGATTCCTTCTTAGCCTTTTTAGAGTTTTGGCCCTTTGTAGAAAATCCCTCCCCTATATATATATATATATATATATATATATATATATATATATATATATATATATATATATATATATATATATATATATATATATATAGATTGGGGATTTTCTAAAAAGGCTCAAAACTCTAAGAAGTGTAGGAAGCAATCAACAACAAGCACGTGGCCATGAGATAAAAAAAACACGGAGGGGCATCTTCGTCATTTATACACGCGATGCTGACTTCGAAATCCTGGTATCACTCGCGATGTTCAGTTATGGTGTTTTTTTGACGTTTATTAATTACGAACATCTGTTCAGGTATGGCGTGTTTTTGACATTTTTCGTTTTAATTTTGAATCCATAATCATTCATCTATGACGAATACTGAAAGCGATGATGTTTTTTTTTGTTTTTGACGTTTTCGTTTATTAATTACGAACGTCCGATCAATGTTCAGTTCTTCTGAATCATTGTGTTTTTAACATTCTGAATCATGGTGTTTTTAGTGATCAGTTCGAATGTTAAAAACACCATGATTCAGAAGACATAGATCCATTTGATAGTGCTAAGAAACACCATGAGAAAAGTTAGAATGTGTGAGAAATAAAACACCAAAAAAGTCAATTGTTTTTACTGTGATCAGTTCAAACATAAAAAACACCATGATTCAGAAGACACAGATCTAAGAAAAACCATGAGAAAAGTTAGAATGTGTGAGAAATAAAACACCAAAAACGTCAACTATGTAAAAAACACCATGATTCAGAATACACATATCTAAGAAACACCATGGCGTTTGAATTTTGTGTTAAAAACGCTCGGATCTAAGAAACACCATGGCGTTTGAATTGTGGTGTTAAATACGCACAATGACAAATCTACCCTCAAATCCATCTCGCGCGTGACCAACACATCAAAATAATTACAAAAATGCCACCGCGTCCATCTGGGCCGTAAAACACCATAATACGACGTCTCAGATTACTTCTTAGGCTTTTTAGAGTTTTTTGCCTTTTTAGAAAATCCCTCCCCTATATATATATATACATATATATATACATATATATATATATATATATATATATATATATATATATATATATATATATATATATAGGGAGGGGGTATTTTGAGAACATGGGTTAGTTGTGAGAAACTTAAAGAGTGTTTTCAACCATTGATTTAGTATGATGTGTGCTCATCTTGTGGTTCACATTTAATAACCATATTGTTATTTAAAAAAATGTAAAGAAAAGAGGCGGACAATTGCTTTTTGCATGTAAAGGGTATGTTGGTCATTTTCTCACCCATTTTTCTGTGCATACTTTTTATATGTCACCAATCAATATCACATTACCTTTTCATATTTAAAATGTAATTTTTTCCCTTAAACACATGATGTTTATGAAAACGTTTTTTTATATTATTTTGAAATATTATTACTTTCATGTTCGTTAATCTAGAAAAATATAATTTGTATTATTTTTTATGTATTTCATCGTAAAAAGTTTACTTGTTTGATATATTATACATAGTAATAATGTAATAATCCAATTACATGTATGTAATGCCATAAAACATGTATTTTTAAATAATATTACATGCACACAGTTATAATAATGTAATTGTCCCATCACATGTATGTAATGTCATAAAACAAGTATTTTTAAATGAACACAGTTGTAATATCTTAATAAATTAACCAAAACATTTTATACAAATTTATATATTGAGACAAAAGTACAAACAATCTAAAACAACTTGTTCTTCATTTCTTGATCATCATCGTCGACAATTTTTTTACCACAGCAGAGGAAAGCGCCACATCTATAAAAGCAAAAAAAATACAAACTTTTAAAAATTTAACATCTTGTAAAGTCATATTTTTGGAATACATAATTTCCATGGAATTACATGTATGTAATTATTATTGCATATAAAAAATTTATGCAAAAGACTAAGTTTTGTGAGAAGCATTTCATTTGTAGCAATAATTTTTTTCAGATCTTGATTTTTTCAGATCTTCAAAACACAACAACTCCATATTAATTCAAACATAAGAATAAGTTTTCTATACAAACCAACCTTTCAAAATACACCAATTTGTTTGGTTGTGGATCCTGATTTGTAGCAATAATGGGGCTGACGCCGGCTTACGGTTTGTGATCGTGATGGTGGTCGGAGGTCGAAGAGCAGAGACGGGATGAGAGAATAGGTTTTGTGAGATGCATTTCATTTGTTATAAGGTTTTTTGATTTAAAGATTTTAGAAGATGAAGATGAAATCATATAAAGAAAAATTAGATGAGGGAGGGTTTATAAAGAAAAGAGAGGTGACATAAATGTGTCAGCAAAAAAAAAGGAGACTTGACATAAAGTTGTAAGAGGAAAGAGATATGTCTCTAAAAACGCAGTGTTAAGAAAAAGTAAATGTAGAGTAATTGACCATTATACCCTCCTAGCAATTTGAATAAGAGGTGATGTGGCATGTTTTGATTGGTTTACATAATTCCTAATTTCTTAAAGCTGGGATGTGTTTTCAAATTATCCCAATTCTACATATATATATATATATATATATATATATGTGTATGTGTGCGTGTGTACTTTTGTGGATTTATGAAATGTATCAATACAACATCGTACCAATGATTATTTAAAACAAAATAAATATCAATGGCAAACACTCGTGACATTTTAAAATTAACCCACAAATTAGACAACGTCATTTTGCACACATCGCATTGACACCACTAACATCAAACCCAACAACAGTAAGACAAAGTGTAAAAACCAACTCCACTACAAAATGACCATATTCATATATATTAATGATACCTGATCCAGTGAGCGAGATACAAAAAGCTAGAAATCCAAATTAGAAACACAAGAAAAAAAGTAAACCGAAAAACAAGTAGTGGCCTCTTCTCATACATTTTGCCACTATCGACAACTAAAGAATTGTTTTCTTACTTAAAATATACCAACTAACAGTGTTGAATAAAAACAATATTATTTTGTATGGTTTTTCGGTTTCTATGTTGCCCCAGTTTGCTAAATGTTCTATTTTTTAAAAACAAATAGCCATTAGATTACATCAAACGTTTTTCCCGCGCAAGGAAACAAAACCAACTATTGCATAAAGTCTACATCTAAAATAAGAAATATTTATACCAACTATCAACGATGTTGAAGAAAAAAGCAATATTATTTTGTATGCTCCTTCAGTTTCTATGTTTCCCCAGTTTGCTAGATGATCTCTTTTTCACAAATGAATAACTGTTAGATTACATCAAACGTATTTCGCGCAAATTACGGGCACTGGGAAACAAAGTCAATTCTTGTTTAAAATCTACCTCTAAAGTAAGAAATATTTATACTAGCTAACACTATTTTTAAACTAAGAAATATTTTTATACCAGCTAATAGTGTTGAAGAAAAACAATATTATCAATTTGTATGATTCTTCGTTTTCTATATTTCCCTGGCTAGATGTTCTTTAAAAAAAATAATAAACAGTTGTTAGATTACATTAAATGTATTTGACGCTCATACTCATTGCGCGTTGAAACAAAACTTGTTATTGCTTAAAGTGTACCTTTAAAATAAGAAATATATTTACCAACTGTCAGTGTTAAAGAAAACAATATTACTTTGTATGATTCAATCTCTATGTTTCCCGGTTTGCTAGATGATGCTTTTTTGAAAAATAAATATTTGTAATTAGATTACATGAAACTTATTTCACGCGCATTGTGCTTGCCGGGAAACAAATATGCTATTAGCCACACTACCTTTGATGTACTTTTATATGAGGGTAGCAGTAAAAACTTTTGAGTTTTCTATAGTGTTGATATCCTTAATATTCTCAATGTTCTCAACGTTCTCAACGTTCATGGTGTTGGAATATTTTGTAAAACACAAATAATAATTTGTGAAAAATACAAAATACTATTTTGATTGGTGTTTTAACTTTATAGTTAATGTGGATTTCAACTAATTATTTGTGTTGAATAGATGTTTCAACTAATAATTATGTTGAATATGTTTCAACTCATGTTTATGGACAACTAGGTTTAATACCCGTGTGTTACACACGGGTTAAATAGTAATATTTATAAAGAAATTATAACCATTATATTTAACAATTTATAAATATATAACATTTAAGGAGTTGGCTCCATCAACTTTCATGGTGAAAAATTTAGCTAAATTTTACCTCCAAAACTTCTTATTATAGAAAAAAAAATCACTCTAAAAATTGCCCCCTAAAAGTTTGATTTATTAGATAGATGAATGAGGAGTTTCAACTCATTCTTGTCCTATAAATACCAAGGTAAACCTTGGTTGAAAAAAAAAAATACAACACCAAAACACTCCAACTCTCTCAAATTCTCTCATTCTTTCTCTTCTAGTTTTTTTCAACATGTAGTTGATCTTCTCCATCTCTTTTCTTTTAAGTATAATTTGGGTTGTGTGTCAATCCTGGCAGTACATACTGCTTCGGCTGTTGTACCCTGGGAAACAAACGAGTTCTCTTGGGAGACTCGGAATTTGTTTTAAGGGACCCGTGTTGAACACGAATCCTCAGCCACAATTATGCTTATGTTTCTACTCTTTTCTTGTATTTATCAATTTTCAGTTGTAATCGTATTGTAAGGTACTTGTTTCCTTTATTTTCTTTGTATTGTAAATGAATTTATAGAAGAATTTTGTGTTTTTGTACGAACGGTTCCTACAATCTTAAAACAAATTTTTTTTAAATCACCGTTCGTATTTAAAAAAAAGTATATTAGTCATTGTTCGTCTCTCAAAGTTGGACTTAGAGAACTTACACTTGACTTTTATTTAGAACCGGATGTCATTTACAAAGAAAGTGGTTCATTTTTTTACCATTTGTTGGTTTTGATTTAGTGTAATTTTTGGTTATGTTTAAAAGCTTTTGTAGTTTTTCATCAAACTTGACTCTATACTTTGAGAATTTAAAACTCTTATGAGTTTCTTTAGCATTCAAAAGTGGTTTTATTTTCATTAAATATTTTGTTGAATGGTTCAAGGTGTTAAAACAAAAAGGTTGAAGATCCAATATTGTTTTAAATCAAAGGTTTCGAAACCTACGTGGTTTCAAGATTAAAACTTTGAATTAACCGTTTGTCGGTTTCAAGATTAGTTTTCATATGCGCCTTGAGAATGGTTATGCTTGCGTACACATCTTATGAAAAGCGGTATTTCTTATTTGCGAGTAAGAAATCTTTCATATGTGAAAGTGAAACTTGTGTTTTAACATGTGTGTTAAAACCTAATGATATTCTAATTAAGTACTAGAAGAGATTCTTTATAACATAATCAATTTTGTATGTATTTAGTATTAATCTTTTAAATTTAAAATCGTTTTTTTATTAGAAACAAATGATGAAATCATTATCCACTCGAAAACGTTGACAATCATTATCAATATTTATGCGTGCTTTACAAGATCATTTTATAAAACTTTTCGCTTCAAAACCTTTTGCAAACGTTTTGTTGGAACCTTTCATTACATGAAACCATATGCTTAGAACGTTTGATGTAGACTTTTTGTTGACTAATGTGCATGTTAGAACCCATTTAATTATCTAGCATGTGTGTTATATGTGACCTAAATTTTTTGGTCCAAAAGCGTCTTATGTAGGCGTTTATTCTTAACATGTGTATTAGTGATGAATTTAAAAAAGAGTGTTTTATGTAAACATCTTATCTCTAACGTGTGCGTTAGACGTTATTTATTCAATAAAACTATTTATAATTTTGGGTATTGATTTCCGTAATCAAAACATAAAATTAAAATAGTTTATTTCGAAACTGCTAACTGCATGTGTTGGCAAAACAAAATTTGGTTTAGAATTAAATAAACCAAAAGTTTCACATACAGTGTTAATATAGTTTGTTACTTTTGTGAAAAGTAACACGTCATAAAGCAATAATATATTCAAGTTAACTATTTGATTGAAAGATAAATCTTTGTTACTATGAACATTTATAATTGTTCAAATACTAATACTTGAGAACAATTTACTATATAAACAACATGATGTTTATATCAATTTTGTGATTGTTCAAAGTGGGAGTACCACTATGAGAGATCAATTTTGTGATTGTTCAAAGTCCATATGAGCCAATGATGAAGTCTTAATGAGTCGATGATGAAACCTTTTGAGAAAAAAGTATGAAAAAAAAAATTATGATCCTAGATTGAATGATCATCTATGTACGTTTATGTAACATACAAATTAGAAATTCCTAAATATTGAGATTTTGGGATGTTGAACAACTCTCATTGTTTGTTTAAACTATGAGATGAATGTTTTTAACGAATATTGGGATATTCATTAAAAGCTGTGAAGAATCAGAATGATGCATCTTCTGTTCACATGCTAGAGTATTGTAGTCTAAAGCATGCTAGACTAGTACTTGTTAATTATGGTGCTCTAAGGAGCTACTAATTAATGTGAAACATTCAACTCATATACAACTTAAAAGTAAAGTTGTGTATAAGACAATGTGAGAGACGGTTTCCAATCTAAGGAAAGTCATATAGCTTATATCAATTATCTAGATCTAATCTAGATGGTAACTTAAAAGTATTTTAAGTTTGAGATGGTTGATAACAACCTATGACAAGGCATGTGTTGCTTTAGTCGGTAAAAAAAAAGTATTAATGACATCATTGATACAAAGACGTTGATCTTGTTCAAATCATGGATGTCTAATACTATATTTAAACACTAGGTTAGAACCCGTGGGTACCCACGGGATGAAACGATAATAATAATTATTTATTCAACTATTGAAAATAGAATTAATCTAACCAATGCAACGTAAAAAAGAGACGTTCGCCACTTACAAATCAGAATTGTATACAAATATATTTGGCAAAGGTGTGAGGATCATCAATATCTTTATCGTACAAGGACAACCATACCAAGTAAGTTCTTCCCATCACATCTTATCGGTAGGCTTTGAGGATGGCGAAAGCTGAGATGTAAGCAAACCAATAACCATACCTCAATCTCAGGGAAAAAGACATCTTAGTTGCTAAAAAAATAATGAGATTACTAACTCTTTGAATATGTCAGGAAAGATGTGAGAATTAACAATATCATTAAGAAAATAAATAGTGTTAAAACACAAATATGACACCAAGATACGTAAATAAAAATATAAATGAGATTAATAACTCTTCGAATACCTTTGCAAGTGAAATAATGCATTATCAATAATTACCTATTTGGAATTTGGGTCAAGTAAATTTGGTATTTTAACACAAAAACAGAAGTATGAGTACCCTCAGTTTTGTTCATCAAGTTCATGACTGCAATACTGTAAAATAATATTCTCTAATAAATAAACCACAACACTCACAATCAAGAACTTAGAAGTAAATAGACAATAGTATACATTAAAGCCTCAACTTCAAATTGAAATAAAACATACTCATTAACCATTAATACTTTGCATTAACACTCAATGATTCATGAAAATCACACACTGTGTTAATCCAAAATGCATATGTTGAGACATGTGTTACTTGCATATCAATGAGAAGAACATCATTAAATTATCGAAACCCGATTTTACCACAATGGCCCAAATCTAATTAAAGGATTATCACTTGGTAAGCTTGTATGACGAACAAAGTTCCAGCAGCAACCAAGATAAATAAATCAATAAAAACGAAGACCGAAGAACCAGGATGTTGAAAAAACACATGATGATTCCAAGACTCTTCACTCTGCAATGCTGGAAGTGAAGTCCATATTCCTGTCATTTAAGGTGTAATTTTGAATAACTTTTTTTAAGGAAGACAACACAAATGCAATAAAGATCAGTGTGCAGACAAATACAATGCACAACAGAATAGGGTCGTGACCTGTATTCCTAATTTTGTTGATCCGACCATTGTCTTACCACCAACTGTTGTGTCCACAGAGAGCATTAGACAGCAATAAATGAGATTTATAAAGTTATCAAGAGTGCCTGAAAAACTATATACTTAGAAAAATAAAAAAAGAAACAAAAAAATTAGTAGTTTGCATTATTGCCACTACTTGCGGAAACAATATTTATTTTTAATATGTTCTCCAAATAAAAAATAAATCATTTTAATGAGTGACAACCAAGATGCATATCAAGGATCGAAATTTTAAATATATAAAAATGTCATTTCCATAATAACATACAATAATAAAAGTCACTTCTAAATTTGATGTTGGTTACTTGAAAAAAAGTCACAATCTCTACAGTGCCCATTGTTATACAACTCAATCTTGAACTAACCCACACTTACTTAACACAATGACACAGCTAATATATACATAGTTTGAAGAACAATGACAATGTATGTTCTTGACAATGACAAAGTCTAAGCTATTGAGTAGGTTGAAATAAGAAACAAATCAAAAGTTGATTTGAAACCAATGGTACTTTCAACTCCAAAACTAATTTGAAAACTAAACTTCTATTTATATGGTTAAGTACTAAAAAGTGGCAAATTTGGCAATTTCCCAATTGTTTGAACTTAATACACTTGTTGAAGATATAATAACCATACACTGATGTGAAGTTTTAATACCTTATGGAGTGGAAATCTTGGGCTCTTCATGTTGTTGAAACCATGTATTATACTTTTTATGCTATCTCCATGATTGTTTCTTTAGTTCTTTTACATAGCCACGATTTTCATAAGGGGTTATAAAATACAAAAACAATATACTTGCAATGAGAAACAATTGTACATACTAATGTTCAAACAATATAGTTGCATGTATTAAACTTTTTATGGTATCTCCATGATTGTTTCTTTAGTTCTTTTACATAGCCACGATTCAAGGGGTTATAAAATACAAAAACAATATACTTGCGATGAGAAACAATTGTACATACTAATGTTCAAAAACACTTAAACCTATACATACCTGTATGATTTGGGAATTTTAAATCTGACTTTATTTCTTGATGACGATATAAATAATTTTCTTTCTATATTCATGCAATCAGTCTTCCATAACTTCGCCTCTCATACCATCAAGATGAAGGTTGCGAGGAATGGCTGCCGATTGGGAAGAGCTGGTGGGATTTGGGGATTTAGGGTTTAAACAGAACTACACATAACTGAATTACGATTTGTACAAACTAAACAACAACAACAAAAACATAAAAATCGAAAAGAACTGTTTAAACATTGAACTTAGTAATTTAGATGTGTCAAACCATTCAAATCGTTTCAAACACAGTAATCAAACACATAGAACTGTTTAAACATTGAACTTTTTAAACTAAACGATTAAAGAACTGCTTAAACATTGAAATCGTTTCAAACACAGTAATTTCAATCAAATGAACTGTTTAAGGTAATTAAACACACTTTCAATTTAAGGTAATTGAACTTAGTTCCCGTGGGTACCCACGGCGGACCACTAAAAAAATCGTTATATACTTTAATCTTCAATGCGTAAGAAAAAAAACAATTAAATACACATAATATTAAGTATGATACATATAAAAGGTCAAAATTTTAGATACTCACCACTCGGGTAGAGTCAGATTTCACTTTAAAGGTAGTCATGATAAAAAGTACAACTATATTCAATTTAGAAAAAAAGAAGCGTAATTTACAAACACTCAACTGTTCCATTCCTCATGAGCTCTAGGGTAATCAGAAAGTGATTCTTCATCCTCAACCTTTCATTTCCACAGTTCAAGATGTAACCTAATATTGTTTAGAAAACATAAAACATAGAAACATAATTTTTAAATGGAGTTAATGATGGTTTAAGACTATTAGTTAAAACATAGAAACAGATTGATCATGATTTGAACAGTAAAGAAAATTATTAGAAGGTATGTGATTTTTAATTGTTTTTGTCTAATTTAAAAATGTTAAATTACATACTAAACAGTAGTAAAGTAGGGATGTATAGCATGAAAATTTACCATAGGAACGTACAGGTGTATGGCATGATTATCCTTACATGTCATTTAGTTTTGAGACATCGTTTAGTAACTTTAAGGCTACCAGTTCTTGAACAATTCATTTGTGTTTGATCATAAAAGTAGGTTTACCAACCTCCTTCTAAGGCATGTTGCAGTTTGCCCAAACAGAATCACAACTAAACAAAACAACAGCTACTTGCTGGAGTTAATATTCCAAAAAGGTCATTTTTACCTCTTTTAACTCACTAATCATAAAGATACATTTCCACTTGAATCCTAATAATTACCTTGTTACCAGGTCACAAAAACTTGGTTGTTTGTTGAACATCTTTAGTTTGCTGCAAAGATTGCAAAACAACCTTAAAATCATTATAAATCTATGAAATACTTAAGCATGTTGAATTTAAAAGTGAATCTAAAAAAAGTAGCTTACATTTGAATTAAGACCACTTTAATGAGACATTTCTTTTAGCTTCAACTACTACAATCGAGATTTGTACATGAAGAGGATGAATGAAGAAAAGCGGAGAAATCAGAGAGAAATAAAAAACGAATCACGATTAGTAAATCACGAAACCAGTAATCGAGTTGAACTAAAATTAAAACATGAACATACCTGAGTAAAGATGAATCTCAAAACAAATCTTCTACCGTGGGAGGAAAACGACCATGGTGCAGAAGATGAGGAAATATAAGATTCAATTAAGCCCTAAAGCCCATTTGAATTTTAAAAAAAAACTTGTACCGGAAACTTATTAAATCGTGTTAGTGAATCAAGAGTTAGGATATCAGTTCAATTTTAGTACCAGTTTAGAAAAAGAAACACGGTTTACCATCTTAATATGAACATATTCAATTTTTAAATTACTATATGAAAGATAACCAAATTGAACACTTTGATGCATAAACAAAAGATACATGCTTTAAAAAATTTCAAGCATTCGACAGCAAAATAACACATTATGTAGATTGTTGCAACATTTTAAGTTTACGCAAGTTAACATAATCCACATGTTATTGCCCAGGCTGATATAACAGGAAGAAAACACAAAACTAAAATTCTCATATCCATAAATTCCCCCCACCAAATTCAAACACATGGTTCATTATGGTAAAAAACAACTTTACCAATATTACAATAGCAGAAAAATTTGCATAGATCAAACCATAGTATCATAAAAAAAAACCCAGCAATCAAAAGAACTGTTTAAACATTGAACTTAGTAATTTAGATGTGTCAAACCATTCAAATCGTTTCAAACACAGTAATCAAACACATAGAACTGTTTAAACATTGAACTTTTTAAACAAAACGATTAAAGAACTGCTTAAACATTGAAATCGTTTCAAACACAGTAATTTCAATCAAATGAACTGTTTAAGGTAATTAAACACACTTTCAATTTAACTAATAAACTTAGTATTTTAGACGAGTGAAACCATTCAAATTGTTTCAGACACAGTAAAAACAACGATTGAACTGTTTAAACAAAAGGATTAAAGATTGAAACAGATTGACTGGTGTGAATCGATTGAAACAGAATCAAAACGATTTGTGAATGGTTTGAATTGATTGAATCGTTTGACTGGTGTGAATCGATTGAAACATAATCAACATCAACTGAATCGTTTGAAACATAATAACTTGTTTGAATCGTTGTTTGAAACTGTTTTAATTAATATGATGAAAGTAGAAGACAAACATACCTTGAATCGGCAGTAGAAGAAGATGAAGATGCAAGATGAAATCGGTTTTGAATCGCCTACAAAGTTTCAAGCGTACATGAATTTCAGTTCCGAAACAAAAACTAATCGACTGAAATAATAAAAAAGGAATAAATTATACCGATTGAGGATAGAAGAATCTGTGTGAAAGAGAGACGCCGGAGATGGATCTACGATGATGAAACGAACGGAAATCATACCTTGAAAGAGAAGATGGTGAAGGAGGCGGCATTAGGGTTTGTGAAAGGAAAAATGAAGAGAAAAATAGTGGGGAAAAGGTTATAAAGGATCCGAAAAAAAATGGGTAAACCGGGTTGGATCCGCGAATTTTTAAAGAATGGCTGTGGTGGCGACATGTGGCGCAATGTGGGAGAATGGGTTAGTGATTTATTAGAAGAGGAGATATTCTATCTAAGTGCAAGAAATGTGGGGGGAAGCCATTTGAGAAATGGTATTTTAGAAATTTTCTCAAACCCGTATCAAAAGAGAATCTTTTATTGAGCCAAATATAATGCAAACATGTGACCGAATCTACTAGTTAGACTCGAAGGTCAATTAGTTATATTTGACATCCAATTACTAATGCCATGGATATATTAGCCTTGAAATGTATTTTAAGACTAAAATGTACCTCAATTCGGGTTGATACATGGGGTTATAGTCTTAAAAATATAAAAAGACAAGATTAACTTATGAGTTAATAACACATCATAACAACTCATCTGATCAACTGCAATTATCTGTATTGACTTGACGAAGTCATAGATAATGGTTTTGGATCCAGCAACTGTCGGTTGATGAGAGACGAAGTTGTGGAATGAGACTAAAGCCCATGAAAAATGGTATATGAAGGAAAACCTAACTTAGTTGACTGGAGATCCCAAGATCTAAGTTCAATAGGACAACCTACTCATATATCTAAGGGTGGTCACTGTGGGGACATAGCTAATATACAAGTCGATATATAAGCTAATATGTATATATAAATGCTTATACATGTCCTCCTAAATTATAAAGGGAGCTTAAATACTTCCTAGTCCATTCCTATAACAACAGTGACACGTTGTGAGGCTAAGCATACCATATGGTTAATGATTTGCGTAATAATAGTAACCTTAATGCTTTTAATGATTTTTTAGATAAATCACCTATGTGAAAGAGAAGTGGGGTCGCTTCGAATGAAATTGTGGGGTGCGCAATTCCTAGAGATTTCGCAGAACCAGGCTAGTGTTCCATGACCATAACGGACACGACAATGAGGGTTTGACCGAATCAGGGAGAGTGTTGTGTGAAGTGTATTGTCGTCTCCATAAATGGTGGTTGGTTCAAGGAAATCACGTCTACCGAACCACTAGAAAACTAAGTATGCATCACAACGGAAGGTCCAAAGGTAACACCTACCTATCCGGCAATACTCAACCGCTGAATTATATCTAAGAAACTTGTATGTAACGATCAATCTGTATTTTTGGAATAATATGTGAAAATAAGTTTTTCACGTGAGAAAATGGGTTTTTCATTTGAGAAAATGAGATTTTTGTCTTTTCCCATGTGAGGGATTGTTGGAATATTTTGTAAAACACAAATAATAATTTGTGAAAAATACAAAATAATATTTTGATTGGTGTTTTAACTTTATTGTGACACCCGACATTTTAGGTTAACACCGTTCATTTAGCTCTCGTAAATTCTATTAACTCCTCTAGTAAACAATACTTTTTCGCGTGTTACACTTAATTAAAAACTATAAATGATGCATTAATAAATATATTATGATAATACAGAGAATTATTATTTGGATCACAACGAGTCCTAACTTCCAATTAGTAATTCGAAGATTTATAGGATAAAATGACTTGCAAAAGTCAACGGGATCATTTCATAAATTGGACGTGTCGTATTAATATGTGGTTCGATTGTTAAGTTATTGAAGAATAAATGATATGAGTTTGAGTCCAAAACTAAATAAAAACAAAATAAACTTTAGGGGCTAGTTTGCAATATACCAATACTTAGTTCATATTAAAACCAACCCATCTCTTCCCTTCTTCCCATATTCACGTAAATAAAAATATACATATATATATATACAAACCCTATTCTTCTAAAAGAATACGCAGCCGCCGTTTACCATCTCCGACACTTGCAACCACCATTTCCATCACTAACACAACCTTCGGCAACCACCGCAAGCATCATAACACACCACTGCATCCTTATTTTCCGTCACCATTAATCGTTAGAAACCATCACCATTGTTTTCAAGCAACAGCAGCCGCTACAAACCCCAAAGAGACACCGACGAGGACCGTAACACTCCTACGAATCCTATTTTTCCTCTTGAACCGCTCTGGTAAGCTTTACTCCATTTCGTTACTAATTTCTAGTTACGGCTTCGGTTTTTCGCGGGTGTGGGTTGATGTGGATCGGTTACTATATGTATATACGTGCGTGTTTTGAGTTAATGGATACAATGAATGTAAATTATATTGTGTAACATATATATTGTAAGAGTGTAGTATGCAGAGTATGTATTGTATGCATTATGTGTTGGTGTGTAGTCAAATATATATATATATATATGCTCTTTAGTGAACTTGTGTTTGGATATATTGTTTAAGTTTTCTTGATATCGTGTACATATCGGATTATGTTTTAGTAACCATATATAATGAATTGGAAACATATGGGTTATTACAAGAATATAACGACATATATATAACCAATATACTTGCATCAAGTGAAGGGGTATATACATGGTTTTTTTGTGATGTGGTCTTGTATTAATGAGGTGGATCATTTTAGTTGTTATCATATATATACGTTCTTTTTTTTTTAGTTTTGTTATTTGCTAATACTTTAGATTTGGTTTATGTAGATAAAGGTTAATTAGGCTGGAGAATATGTGAATAGATGAATGAAGAGTAACTCGCACATGAATTATAATTTGGATAAGCATACTGATAGTAAGGGATAGTAATATAAGTAAATAATTGATGTATATTTGGCATTGGTATGTATAACATGTAAACCTGGTAATTATGTTTTGTGTGGTATTGGCTTGAATGAGATGTTAAGTTAATAGCCTAATGTCTAATTATAATATGTGTCACTTGTAAAAAAGAAGTAATGTTTTGGATGATCAAATTATTAAGCTAAGTGTATAAAATCATGAAGTAAATAATATAATTGTATTTGGTATTTATACGAAACCAAACGGGGAATGCGAAACCGAACGTAACTCTGTTAGAGTAAATTTGTAGCTCACTAGTCGAATTTAAACAGGTCATTGGTGGACCTTGGAAGTTCTATATATATATTTTTTTGTGCTAAGTATTTGTAGCTGCGCAACCTAAGGTGAGTTTCACTGCCCCTTTTACTCTTACTTACTCTTTTTGGGGAGATGCAAGTTGTACATATTCTTTTCTTTTCATGGATTAGTAAGATAGTATGATCACATGGGTACCTAGTGTCAGTACTTTTGCCTTACGTTTGGACTGTTAATTATATTGCAAAGCGAGGAAATTTTGAGTAGTACTACTGGGTCTGACAAACCCCATCCGGGCTGGTCGCGCCAGCATGACTGGAGGTCAAACGGGTGTTCAATTGTCCTATCATTTACCGTGCCTGGGAGGCATTGGCTTGAGGCATTCATTTCTTTACATTACTGTCAGCTTCGGTCGTAAACACTTTCGTACACTAGTGTAACATGCATAGTAGTCTAGCTAACTACTTGATATACTATTAGATTACTGAATCTGCTTTTAAAATTTACTTTCTAGTTTTATAAACCTGTGAACTCACCAACTTTATGTTGATACACTTTAGCTTGCATTCTCAGGTCGTTGAAGGTTTGAGCATCTGGTAGGGCATGGCATGCATTACTGCACTTACATATTTTGAACTTATGTTTTGAAGTTTTCTCACTTGCATTGGTTTGGGCGCGTGTTTTGCGCATTTACTTTCTTTAAACCTTGGTTGGTTTGGATTTACATTACTTTATGCTTCCGCAGTTTACATTTACTCTGAGACGGTTTTCTCATTTATGAGACACGTATGGTTTTCAAAATTCATATAGAGTCGTTTGTGTAACTAATGACTGAGATCCTGGTTTGTCACACGCCTAACGGTAAAACTCCGTTAGTGGAATTTGGGGGTGTGACAGATTGGTATCAGAGCCCATTGGTTATAGCGAACTAGGTTTGCATTGCATTCTAGACTATAACTGTACACTGCATTAGTTACACTTGAGTAAACATTTCTTAACCCATTACTTGATTCGCATTAAGCGTGGACTTGCTAGTGTTACAACCTTATTGTCTCGTCATGTCGTTTAAGACAAATTCTTTTGGGATTACATGAGAAACATTTTCTTTGCACCTTGACTTGAGACTTACATCGTTATGGCAACCAACCGGTGGGACCGGCGCCTAATGAATAGGAGTACAAGAACAATGGAACTAGATTTTTCTTTCTTTCTAGAAACTCATTCATAGTGAGGTTTTGACTTGATAGTTATGTGACCTACTATGTGTTACTATACGTCACTTGTTATGTGATACATTCATTTGCTGTAACATATTAGTTTTAGGACACATTTATATGTTGTAACATGTTGCTTATTGTGTAGACCACTAAGTGTTGAAACATGCTACCTACTTTTTTTTTGATGTTTTCATTTCTTATGATTATTGTATGTTCATTACATGTCCCTAGCAGACTTACCTGGATAATATGATGAAAACATAGGATAATTGACGTATGATTCCCCATAGATACATCACACTGATCATAAAAACTTGTAGCGGATTTTACTTATGCTAGTTGCAAGCATACCATACTTCTTTTAGACACCCTATATTCGAAATAAGATAAAATATTTCATAAGATGTGAAGAAAACAATACGTATGATTAAAGCCCTTGATGGGAGACAAACTAGGTCAATTGTGTAAGGTAAATTGACGATTGCGGGTGCGCAACGTAATGGTGAATTTACAGGTACACAATGATCCTGGCAAAACCTTTCGTGTGGACATACCCAAAACACAACAATGCATAACCAATTTTTATGGATTTATCTGAATACAAGTCTATTCCATATAACCAGTGATAAAATTCCATCCTTGGATGACATACAACTTATCATATACACCTAAATAAGATATATACGAAGCCCATCTTGTGATGACATTGTCTTAAAGGTTCATCCTTGGATGATGGACACTTACAATATAACCATGGAAAAAAAAAAAATAAAATAAAATAAAATAAAAACGAAGATACGTACGATATACCTTACATCAAATGTATCATACATATATAATAATAAATAAATAAAGACAAGCTTAATAAGCTTCCACTACTATATCTAGATCCTAATGATAACGATTCATTTCCCCTATATCAATTTAAATCCGCCAGCTAAAACTTTTACCTTACCAAAATTTACAAACCTACTATACGTGGTCGGGTACTTCAGGTTTTGGTTAGTGTGTTATAACCTTTTGCCAAAAACCGGTAACATGTTAACATCATGGTTTCTTCAAGCGAACGTTAAACAAACCTATGTATGTAAGGATTCCTTGGAGGAATACATAAAGATAACAACTTATTTGAAAAATCTCTTTCTATTTAACATTTAGGATCACTTTTTATAAAGTGAATCCACGTCATTTAAATATTCATCATAATACCTTGCAATATATCAGGCTCGTACCTCATCCATAATATTTCAAGATAAACAAAACTCTAAGTTATTTCTGACGTATATAAGTTCGGATATTGAATACATTTCATGACTCTAAGGATTCGCGTGATGAATGCTACCATAAACAATAAATTGTTAATACCAATTAATGCTTTAGAGTGAGTTTTATCCATTACGGTCCAGCATAACCTCTTATTTCGTCTCATCCCGATAAATCTTAGTAGTTGCTAAGAAATACAATGATAAACTCTCTTATTGTCATTTGACACTCTAAACGAGTAAAATCATTTCTTACAAGGCCAGTTAATTCAAGAAATCCCATTTTGTATGTAACAAGCTCCCCTGGTCAAAATCTATTAAGTTACAATGTAATCAACTATTACCTAGTCCTCCTAAACTGTGAAATCCGAGAATAAGAAACTACGTACTTGATCATCAGTTGAAATCATGGACAAAGGATCTAAAACACTGAAACACGGTAAGATCCTTATAATCGAAGTTGATATAATTTAAAGCGTGCACTAGAGTTTATATAGGAGCGTGAAAATCTAATACCTTAACTATACCAAATTTTAACTTTTTATATTAATAATATTGGTCAAAATTTCGGGACGAAATTTCATTAAGCAAGGAGAGGATGTGGCAACTCGATTTTTTTTCCTTTAATCCCAGATCTTTTTACCGAATGTATTTAATTTTCGGGACGAAAATTCTTTCAACAAGGGCATGATGTGAGAACCCAAATTTTATTTTTTATTTTTGTCATTGCAGCCCCAAACCCTTACTGACCTTACTTAATTTTCGGGACGAAAATTCTTTCAACAAGGGGATGATGTGACACCCGACATTTTAGGTTAACACCGTTCATTTAGCTCTCGTAAATTCTATTAACTCCTCTAGTAAACAATACTTTTTCGCGTGTTACACTTAATTAAAAACTATAAATGATGCATTAATAAATATATTATGATAATACAGAGAATTATTATTTGGATCACAACGAGTCCTAACTTCCAATTAGTAATTCGAAGATTTATAGGATAAAATGACTTGCAAAAGTCAACGGGATCATTTCATAAATTGGACGTGTCGTATTAATATGTGGTTCGATTGTTAAGTTATTGAAGAATAAATGATATGAGTTTGAGTCCAAAACTAAATAAAAACAAAATAAACTTTAGGGGCTAGTTTGCAATATACCAATACTTAGTTCATATTAAAACCAACCCATCTCTTCCCTTCTTCCCATATTCACGTAAATAAAAATATACATATATATATATACAAACCCTATTCTTCTAAAAGAATACGCAGCCGCCGTTTACCATCTCCGACACTTGCAACCACCATTTCCATCACTAACACAACCTTCGGCAACCACCGCAAGCATCATAACACACCACTGCATCCTTATTTTCCGTCACCATTAATCGTTAGAAACCATCACCATTGTTTTCAAGCAACAGCAGCCGCTACAAACCCCAAAGAGACACCGACGAGGACCGTAACACTCCTACGAATCCTATTTTTCCTCTTGAACCGCTCTGGTAAGCTTTACTCCATTTCGTTACTAATTTCTAGTTACGGCTTCGGTTTTTCGCGGGTGTGGGTTGATGTGGATCGGTTACTATATGTATATACGTGCGTGTTTTGAGTTAATGGATACAATGAATGTAAATTATATTGTGTAACATATATATTGTAAGAGTGTAGTATGCAGAGTATGTATTGTATGCATTATGTGTTGGTGTGTAGTCAAATATATATATATATATATGCTCTTTAGTGAACTTGTGTTTGGATATATTGTTTAAGTTTTCTTGATATCGTGTACATATCGGATTATGTTTTAGTAACCATATATAATGAATTGGAAACATATGGGTTATTACAAGAATATAACGACATATATATAACCAATATACTTGCATCAAGTGAAGGGGTATATACATGGTTTTTTTGTGATGTGGTCTTGTATTAATGAGGTGGATCATTTTAGTTGTTATCATATATATACGTTCTTTTTTTTTTAGTTTTGTTATTTGCTAATACTTTAGATTTGGTTTATGTAGATAAAGGTTAATTAGGCTGGAGAATATGTGAATAGATGAATGAAGAGTAACTCGCACATGAATTATAATTTGGATAAGCATACTGATAGTAAGGGATAGTAATATAAGTAAATAATTGATGTATATTTGGCATTGGTATGTATAACATGTAAACCTGGTAATTATGTTTTGTGTGGTATTGGCTTGAATGAGATGTTAAGTTAATAGCCTAATGTCTAATTATAATATGTGTCACTTGTAAAAAAGAAGTAATGTTTTGGATGATCAAATTATTAAGCTAAGTGTATAAAATCATGAAGTAAATAATATAATTGTATTTGGTATTTATACGAAACCAAACGGGGAATGCGAAACCGAACGTAACTCTGTTAGAGTAAATTTGTAGCTCACTAGTCGAATTTAAACAGGTCATTGGTGGACCTTGGAAGTTCTATATATATATTTTTTTGTGCTAAGTATTTGTAGCTGCGCAACCTAAGGTGAGTTTCACTGCCCCTTTTACTCTTACTTACTCTTTTTGGGGAGATGCAAGTTGTACATATTCTTTTCTTTTCATGGATTAGTAAGATAGTATGATCACATGGGTACCTAGTGTCAGTACTTTTGCCTTACGTTTGGACTGTTAATTATATTGCAAAGCGAGGAAATTTTGAGTAGTACTACTGGGTCTGACAAACCCCATCCGGGCTGGTCGCGCCAGCATGACTGGAGGTCAAACGGGTGTTCAATTGTCCTATCATTTACCGTGCCTGGGAGGCATTGGCTTGAGGCATTCATTTCTTTACATTACTGTCAGCTTCGGTCGTAAACACTTTCGTACACTAGTGTAACATGCATAGTAGTCTAGCTAACTACTTGATATACTATTAGATTACTGAATCTGCTTTTAAAATTTACTTTCTAGTTTTATAAACCTGTGAACTCACCAACTTTATGTTGATACACTTTAGCTTGCATTCTCAGGTCGTTGAAGGTTTGAGCATCTGGTAGGGCATGGCATGCATTACTGCACTTACATATTTTGAACTTATGTTTTGAAGTTTTCTCACTTGCATTGGTTTGGGCGCGTGTTTTGCGCATTTACTTTCTTTAAACCTTGGTTGGTTTGGATTTACATTACTTTATGCTTCCGCAGTTTACATTTACTCTGAGACGGTTTTCTCATTTATGAGACACGTATGGTTTTCAAAATTCATATAGAGTCGTTTGTGTAACTAATGACTGAGATCCTGGTTTGTCACACGCCTAACGGTAAAACTCCGTTAGTGGAATTTGGGGGTGTGACATTTATAGTTAATGTGGATTTCAACTAATTATTTGTGTTGAATAGATGTTTCAACTAATAATTATGTTGAATATGTTTCAACTCATGTTTATGGACAATGAATGAGGAGTTTCAACTTATTCTTGTCCTATAAATACCAAGGTAAACCTTGGTTGAAAAAAAAATACAACACCAAAGCACTTCAACTCTCTCAAATTCTCTCATTCTTTCTCTTCTAGTTTTTTCCAACATGTAGTTGATCTTCTCCATCTATTTTCTTTTAAGTATAATTTGGGTTGTGTGTCAATCCCGGCAGTACATACTGCTTCGGCTGTTGTACCCTGGGAAACAAACGAGTTCTCTTGGGAGACTCGGAATTTGTTTTAAGGGACCCGTGTTGAACACGAATCCTCAGCCACAATTATGCTTATGTTTCTACTCTTTTCTTGTATTTATCAATTTTCAGTTGTAATCGTATTTTAAGGTACTTGTTTCCTTTATTTTCTCTGTATTGTAAATGAATTTATAGAAGAATTTTGTGTTTTTGTAGAACGGTTCCTACACATGGTCTGTGATAAAGCTAGCTCGTTTTCTTATAACTGGTGATCCAACCATGCCATTATCTATATCATGAATATGGTCGTATCATCTACCAACCATTTCAAAATCTCAGTATAGGGAAAGATTTTATATGATAGGTCATTTTCCTAAATTTGGGGGCCAAGTGTGGTTAGCCATTTACCACTTTGCATGTTCAAGACATTCTTAATAAGTTTCTTTCAGAAGTTATCATCTTCCCTTTATATAAATATATACTCATTTTGTCAAAAGTGCCACTCACAATGGCATACACTTTTAGTTTGTTTATTATGGTTACGAGCACTTCACATATCGTAGCATGTGCTTTTAGTTTAGTCACCATAGTTCAAATACTTGCTTTCTATATAACATAGTGGTCACTGTGGTATTTGATATTATTGCTATGAGCATTGGACCGAAATATTGAAAATGTTATGCGTGCAATAGGTCTTTTTAACTCATTGTCGCACGTTCTTATAGTGTCTAATATTGTTAAACACTTAATGTGATTTAGCCTTCTCAAGTTAAGTGATTATTATTGACTATACTGTACTGTTGCATTGGACCTCAATACCCGAGCATATCCACCTATGGGACATAGGGCGTCATTGTTGGCACTGATGGCGTGCACCATCTGTGGCGGTGCGATTAGCCACAACGTCTCCTTTGTTGTGATTGGTTATTGGTGGTAAGAGGCGTATGGATCGATCCTAGGATAATTACTGTTACTGGTGGGGTGGATATAGGTGTGTGTGCCCACACCGCCATCTCACATTACTGTACATTAGGGCTGCAGCCAATGTACTTACTGATCACTATTTACTATTTACTGTTACTGTTTACTGATACTGGCTCGATGGGTATTTCCTTATTATATGATTCGTTTGTTTCTTTATAAGTCACTTTCTATATCATCCTTGTAATATTAGACTATAATATTTGCGTCACTATTACCCTTTCACTGTTATTGCTGTTGTATTCTCCGTTACTGAGCAATTTTAGCTCAGTCGTGTTCTTTGTTGTTTTCTTTGTTACACGGCAGGTACCCAGGGGGCTTAGGGGAAACGTGTGATGAGAGTTAACTCAAGAAATCAAGACGTGATATCTAAATAAAATAAATGAGACTGCATCGTATCTTATTTTAAGACTTTATTTTTAAGACTTTACTTTACTCGGACTTATGTAAGGATGTGAGCGTTTTGGTTAAGTATGTTATTAAGTAATTAAAAGTATCTCTGATTACTGTATCGCGTGACACGTCAGCCCTACAAGGTTGGGGTGTTACACAATCAGTTCTTGCTTAACTAAGGAGAAAAGACGATCGACATTTGGAGTTAGTTTGGTAATACGTAAAGTTATGAATATTATCAATGCCTTTGTGGTTTGTTACTACGCATGGGTTTACTTCATGATTTTGTTTTCTAAAAAATGTTTAATATTATCAACAACTCTGTTGCAATGCGTGAGTTTGGATCTACTGGTTCCCATGTAAAAAGTATACTTTTCTAATGTCAAATGAAATGATATATATGTGGTACATATTTACTTTTTCAGCACCATAGTAAAAAAATCAATGCCAGAGTAAAGAAAATAACTATACCAAGTTAAATAATTTTTTAATTCATTTGTAATCAGTTTTAATTTCCTATATTGTAATGAATGTTGGAGTAAAGAAAATAACTACACACAAATAACGATACCAAGCCCGGGTGTGGGGCATATAATCCACATCAAAGCTTGCTTGCAGATCATGAGTTAGATCAACAAAGACCTGATGGGTTGTTTTTGTGTCAAACAATATGCACAAGAAATTCTAGATCAAGCAAGGTTACTTGATGCAAATCCGCTTCACACACCTCTGCCAGCAAATGAATCCTTTCACTCTTCAGGAGATCCATATCCCGATGTCATGCATTATTGCCTGTTAATTGGGGCATTATAGTATTTAACGATCACTCGTCCAAACATCGCTTCAGTGTGAACCAGGTCAGGGTTTCTACAACAAATAACAGTTTATCACTTTCAAAGTGTGAAACGTATTCTCAGGTATGTTAGGGCACAATTACGAATGGTCTCAATACACAAAGCTTATTGCCACCACTATACTTGGATATTCAGATGCTGACTGGGCAAGGTGCATTGAAACTCATCCATCTACCTATCATTATTCTATATTTTTCGTAGGAAATCTTGTGTCACGGAGCGACAAGAAGCAACCCATCGTTGCTCATTCTAGTTGTGAGTTTGAATACAGAACCATGGCAAACACTGCTGCTCAGATTGTGTGGATCACTCTTCTACTTCAGGAATTACATGCCTTACCGACCAACCTTATTGTGTGATCGATAATCGGAGTGGTTTCTTTTTCACTCAAAATCCAGTCTCACACAAAAGGGCCAAACACATTGACTTTGACTATAACTTCATTTGAGAACCGGTGTCGTT
The DNA here is from genome assembly GCA_030867185.1 of Tagetes erecta. NCBI lineage: Eukaryota > Viridiplantae > Streptophyta > Magnoliopsida > Asterales > Asteraceae > Tagetes > Tagetes erecta. The sequence goes on along the minus strand of CM061488.1, from coordinate 4,739,897 downwards.
GGGCAAACTGTACGCCAAATTGTTCCTACCACGCTCCAGGTGGAAGATATCTTTACTAAAAGTCTTCCGAGACTTCAATTCGAATTCTTAATTAGATCGTCTCTAGGCAAATCACTAAAGTTATATGTTAGTTTATTTAGTAATTTGACTGTCTCGGCCTTGCTTTGGGGTGTTAAAACAATCATGTGCTACTCTTTATAGTTAAGATTACGTACATCAAAGACGTACGTACGTACTGGCACCCCATTTCTGTGAGACACGATCATGGACCTCTAGAAATATAAGGGTCTGCTCCTCCACACTTGGGCCCACATCAGAATGTTGATTGAAAACAACCTGAACGGTGTTAGAAAATGTGTGCTTTATCAAATTAAAACCCATTAAATTAATTGTCTGATGCAAGTTTCATTAGCTTCAACTTTTTACAATTTCACTTAATTTTTATGATACTTAATTCTCCAACGATTAGAAGTTCTGTAAATTCACACCCAAACGCACGAAACGCCAAATCAGCATAAGAATCATTACAAATGCCAATGGTTAAACAACAAACATAAAAAGATTGTTACACAATCTCAAATCAGGTTTGAACCCAATTTCTATTTGTTTAAGCCTTTAGCCCCTGAAACGCACATCTTGTGGTACATCCCTTTGTAGTAATGTTGTTCGGTTGTTCCCTTAAACGCCACCATCGATGTTTGTGTTTCCCGATATTGGGCTAGCTAAAAAACCAACCAAACTAAATGTGAGTTATATGTGCTTTGATCGAAAGAAGGTTTCAAGCAAAACACGTAGGAGAAAAACATACCATTTTCGGGGGTAGTTTCTTGAAACCAAATTTGTTTGTCCACATAGGTATAGCATCGCCAGCAGCCGGAATCACAAGCTTCTTAATTTTTAAATTTGAAAGTAAACGCTCAAAACACAGTAAGAAAACTTGGAAGAAGCCCTAGAAAAAATAAATGTTATAATATAAGAAAATGTTGACTAAAAACAACCTGAACAACAATGTTAGAAAATGTCTACATGACCCAAACCCATTTTGAAATGTTACCTAATTAACCCAAACCACACATTTAGTTTTCCACACTAATTAAGGTCAAACTTCATTAACATTTAGTAAAGCCAGAAAGGTTGTGTGTAGTAATTAATTGCAGATTTCATTAGCTTCAACTTTTTATTATTGGGGATATTTAACTTGAATCATGAATGTTAAACGTATACAATATACTCACATGAAACATATCAACGACTTGTGTAACCAACGGATTCTTCTCTTCAAAAGCATCCCTGCCGTTACACTGGACATCAACATTTGTGAATTGTGATACCATCGGCATCACCGTTGTTTAGATTCTTTTGGACTATTTTCATATAATCAACCTTAACGTTCAAAAGCTTAAGGGGATAAAAAAGGCTGCTTTTACACTTTGATGTATAGAACCAATTGTCAGGTGGCATTTTCTGTATCACATCAACATACATGTGAAATTAGAACATAAGAAATATAAACAATAGCTGCGCGCATACACACACACATGAGAAGTGATTGATTGGTAAAATAGAGAAACCCTGGCTACGCTATTTATACAACTCAAAACGCACCACACATTTAATTCAAAAGATTTCAAGTATGTAAAAATATATTTACCAAAGATTTTGCATTTATCAAAAATTAAATAATTGTTTATAGCATACAAAAAGATACCAAATATTTTTTATTTTAGAGATAGATTTTAAGAAATAAGTAGTTTGTTTTCCGTCAAGCATAATGCGCGAGTTACGGTTGGTTTCCGACGCGTAAAATAGTTTAAGAAATAACATGGTTTGTTTTTGTTGATGTAATCTAACTACTATTCATTTTTCAAAAAGATAACGTTTCATGAACTGGGTACAAAATAGTATTGTTTTTTTACAACACTGTTTACTTGCTGGTATATTTTATGTACATAAAATAAGTTTATCCTATGAGTTTTTTATAGTGATGGAAGTTATGAATATCAAGGGGATGGCTAGAATGGAAACCCAAGTATATCAAGAAAACTCTAGAAACCTTACCATAGCCATTGATCTTATTAGATCAATGGCTCTCATTAAATCTGACTTTTTATATAGTTTTTTAATATTAAAAAGTACCATATGGGCATTATAGTCATTTGACTTCATGCCAAAAGTACACACTCTCTCCTACTTTTTAATTTTATATAATTTCTTTCTCCTACTTTTTTTATTTAATATAATTTCTCTCTCCTACTTTTCTATTTAATATAATTTCTCTCACATACTTTATAATTTCTCTCTCATACTTTTTTAATTTCATTGACACTATCTGATACGTGTGTTACACGTTGTTACACTGGCTGATAGGTTTGTTACATCTTGTTACATATTAACAAAAATGAATGGACTACGTGTCACTCAAGACATGTTACGTTTGTTACATCATGTTACACATGTTACAACGTGATACATATTATATAAAAACAAAACTACATGGATTACGTTTGTTACATCTTGTTACATATGTTACAACGTGATACATATTTTATTAAAAACTGAAGGATTACGTTTGTTACATCGTGTTACATATATTTTAAAAAACAAAACTGTGTGGATTACGTTTGTTACATAGTGTTACATAGTTTCAATCATGCTTCGTTTCTTGATAATCTCTTCATCTTTGATACAAAAGTTCATTTACCTACAAAAAAGAACTAGATGGATATATTAAGTGCCAATCCGACAAGTTTCATATGTTACATCGTGTTACATATTTTATTACATCGTGTTACATATTTGGATCTTTAAAAAAATCAATGTTACATATGTTACATCGTATACATATTTGAATAAAAAAACAAAGTTACATATTGTTACATGTTTAACTTAAATTTAAAAAAGCAATAAAGCAAAATCACATAAGTTACATATTGTTACACATTTAACTGAAATTTGAACAACCTGTTGAAAACTAACCAGCATGTATGTCAAGCACTCGAACAACAAAGTCAAAACTAGATGGTTAAAAACACTTGAAAAAATAACTAGTACGTGTGTTACATCGTGTTACATATTTTATTAAAAACAAAACTAGGCGGTTAAGCTTCCGTCAGGCATGTTACATCGTGTTACATATTTTATTAAAAACTGAAAAACATTACTTGTCAATTTTGACATAGTATTGCATATGTTACATTGTGTTACATATTTTAGTTGGAACTATTTACTTATAAAAAGTTGTTATAAAATCCTATACATTAATAAAAAATCAAAGTTACATATTGTTACATATTTAACTGAAATTTAAACAACTTGTTTAAAACTAACCGGTACGTATGTCAAGCACTCGAACCGCAAAGACAAACTAGATGGTTAAAAATCACATAAGTTACATATTGTTACATATTTAAGTTCTGTTTTAAAAAAAATGTAACACGATATTCAAACCAATGCATGTTTGTTTAAAAAAAACCAAACATCAAAATCTGAACATTAAACCTAATTAATTTAGCACTTCTAACACTTATGATTAGTGAATATTTGTTTGCAAAAGCACCCACTTCTACGCTTATGTTACATATTTTATTGCACCGTGTTACATATTTGGATCAAAGAAAAAATCAAGTTACATATTATTACATATTTAACTGAAATTTTAAAAACCAATAAAGCAAAGTTACATTATGTTACATACTAGAATCTAAAAAATCAATATCTATAAAAAAAATGTTACATATGTTACATATTTGGATCTAAATGGTACGTATGTTATATCGTGTTACAAATGTTACTTCGTGTTACATGTCAGTTTAGATGTGGTGTTACATGTTACAACGTGTTACCATTTCAAAACTACAACAGTTAAAAAAATCCAAAATCTACAAAAATAAAATCGAAGCAAAATAATTCATGAACAAGACATATAAATAAAAAAGAAGATGTCGATCAAGATCTTAAAAAAATAACAAGATTTATGTTTATAAGTTAGCAACCCCATGAATTCAAAATATCTAGTAATAATTAACTTTGAGGTAAAACCTCCAACATACCAAACGCATAAAAGTGTAAAAAGGAAAAAAAATTAATTTAAGTTTTATAAAGTAATGAATCAACAACCAAACATATAAAAAAGAGAATAAACTCAAACAGGAGGAATATGGACGGACAGAAGGTGGAAAGAGGCGAACATGGCTTCGTTGAAACAAAAATGAAGCTCTGCATCTGAAATCGGAAACGACAACCAGAAATAAAACGAACCTGAAATTTAGCTACACCGATAAAGTTGCAGCGGCGACATAGATGACAGAGATTGTCACACCCCGATTTCCGGGTCACGTCATGATGATTGGATTTACACAAGTACGTAGCCGTTTTAAGTATTACAGCGGAAGTCTTAAGGTCCAATTTTTACATTTACATTTACACGTGTATTCTACGGCTACATACTAAATTTTATTTATGCCAATGTAATTCCTTTGCCAAATAGCCAGCCAATGCCTTCCAACTCGCCGCACAGCTTACTTGAGATAACTATTTTCTTACCTGAAATGCATACTAAAACAAGTCAGCTAACGCTGGTGAGTTCTAAGTTTATTTAATAAGGGCAAAACTATTTTAAGGACCTGTTATTAAGTTCATAAAAAAAAATAATCAAGCTTTTATGAAAAACAGTCCTTTTATAATATCATCTCCACGAGATATAAAACATTGGCTTATCAGGCACGCTTGTTCAAAAACACTTGTGCACATGAAAAATCCCTGTAAAACACACTAGCACATCCCATGCTATGTTAATACTTTAAGCCACATGTAATAAATTAGTTTTGCCATGCCATACGATATGATGTACTCGAGATAATGATATAACGATCATAGACTAGCTAGGTACTATGATAAACTTCGGTCATAAGTCCATAATCAAACCAAGAAACACGTCGTTGCCCCACAACAGTCCAAACATATAAACTCCCTCGCTAAATATCCTGACCATAGCGACTGGTCGCGAGAGCGGGCCCTTCTAACCCGATAGATCTACCAATATAGTCTGTGGCCTCCCCGAGGTTAATGATTATGGGGGGATTTAGGGGCTCAACAATATACCAATATACTGCTGACCCAACTTATACCGTCATAACAATATACATGATCCCGATTACCCATCATATCACCATATCATGCTCTTCCCCCAAAAACAGTTAAATAAAACATTTATTTAAAACGGGGCGAAGAGTTCACATATGTTAAAACAATTTAACACATAAAACCATTATGAGCATGCATCTCAGCCCAAGGCATATTTGAAACAATTTAAAGAGATGCCTCATAGAACTCACATAAAGTAAAACAGTTTAACATATAAAGCAGTACAAGTATGCATTCCAGCCCAAAACGTATTTAAAACAGTTTAAAGAGGGCTTCAAAGAACTCACATAAGTTAAAACAATTTAACACAAAATTATTACGAGTATGCATTCCAGCCCAAAACATTATTCAAAACGATTAAAAGAGAGGGCGTCATAGAACTCACCTTAGCCATGCACTTAAGTACTTCCTATTGGTTTTCAGATATAATATTGTCATAATTCCGAATCTTCGGCCTTAAGATCCTGATCTATAATCATATATATGTCTGAATTAGGATATGGAAGTAGACTATATCCTATTTGGCTTAACCGGCCATCTAACGTGTCGTCTCATACGTTACGAATTTATTGGATTCATAGTTTTATTATCCGTATACTACGTTTTTGGATTATTGTCAAACATTACACTTACAAAGTTTGTTTCGATTTTAACTTAGGTAATATATAATTATCAAAGTTTGATAATTAATATTATATATTTGTGTAATATTTTATTATACAATAACTAATTATATCCATAATGTTTCTAGTACAATTCACCTTTTTGTATTTATTTCAATTGCCTTGTATCGTATAATTATACTTTTAAGACATATATAATAAAATACATATTTTAGTTATGTATTTTCCTATACATATATGTAGTCCATGACTTTTCAAAACATGAAGTTTTCGGATTTTATATATTTATAAATCACCCCAAGTTATACACAATTTACACAAGTTTATTTATTTCAAGAGTCCGTCATATATACATATGAAAATATTTTCTTTCGTCACTTCATATTTTTATTAAAGTCCAAAAGTTGTATTATGTGTTATAAAAATGAATATCTAAATATTCAATATATATAACCATATGAGTTTATTTAAAAATCCGTTTTTATCAATTTGATTGTTTTATGTAATAACATTCTTATTCAATAATCTTAATGGTACAAAAATCCAAGTATTAATTCTATTTTATACAAATCAATTTCTAACATCTCGTTTTCATATAACATAAGTTATATTATCAATTTGTCCAACTTTGTTAAATATAACTAGTTATTTATATTTATACATCGTCCCATTTGGTTTATATCTTATAGGTACCATATTGATAGTAATCATAAACTTTTACTTATATAATTCGCACTCGTCCCACTCGTTTAGCACAATATAAAACGATAGCAAAAACGTCCGGTTTATACCTTTCGCGTTCGATTCGCGCTTACGAATCTTTTGGAAACCGACATGCAACGAGACCCGATTACATCATTGTGTTCGTTTTTCCATTACGAACGTTTCTCCGGCCTCAGATCGTCCTCGCAACCTTGTTTGAGCCACCATGCAATACCAACAAGTTTCCTGATTTCATTCAAGAAATATTTACAAACTGATCAGTATAGAAACCGTACTTCCGATCTTCTGATCGTAATTTCCTTCGGAGGATATGTTCACATACATACAAGGAACATACAGTCCAAATTTCGTCAGTAACCAACGGTCGGATCTCCGGGAAACTGACGATCTTTGAGACTGGGTTTTCAGTGACGGAAATTTCCGAACTGTTCCGTTTTTGGACACAAAAACCGTACCTCTGGGTAAGATATGCAAAAACTGAACGGTAGATGATAACTTCTATGTGTTGCGCACAACCCGTACAAATTTCAGACGTATCCAACGGCTAGATCGTCCGGAATTCGTCCTAGAAGACAGCTGCGTTTTTGGAAACACAACATGCAACCATTGTTAAAATGTTTCTCACGAGTTTTGACGGTTTTAAAGAAAGATTCAGGCTAAAAGAAGCTTACCATTGCGTTCGGGACGTCGAGAAATGGTTCCGGGACGAAAATGGCATCTCCGGCCGTCGCCGGACCACCGCGGACCGCCGCCGGCCGCCGGCGGACCGCCACCGGACCACCACCGGAAGGTGGCCGGAATTCCAGAGCTCTCCAGCTCTCTCTCTCTCTAAAACACACTCATGTGTGTGTATTTTGTGAGAAAATGGAAAGAAAATCCGTTATATACTGCTTCAGTAATTTGCCTGTTGCTCCGTGCCAGCTCGTACCGCGTACAAATCTGACCGACGTCTCATTTTTATTTAGTTTCGTTTCGCAATGTCAAATAAAATTAGATATAATAAATACTCTCGGGATATTTATTTCATCAAATATGACGTGTATGACGATAACGGCTCGTAACGCGTTAATATCGCCTATTTTGCACGCTTAACTGTTTTAAGCGTTTTCTCGCACCGAATGTCAATATTATATTTTCACCATTTATATTGAATCAAAACAAGTGTTTGATAACATTTTTCACGTCATTTTAGGCATGGAGACTGCTTCAGCAAATAACGTAAACGTACGCACGTTTAGCGCAGTTTTATCGGTTCCGCACGCGCAATTTGCATTTTGACATCCGAATTGAATTTCCGAATGATTAAAAATGAGAATAATGATATTCATAGTCATGACACCTGACGTGTCACGTTTCCGACAGATACCGGCTATTTACCGCGTTATCAATTTATGGTATGAATTATCATTTGAGAGACTTAAAAATCATTGTTACGACCTTGTTACATGATTTTAATTATTTATTAGACTTGAGATTATCGATTGTGGCTTCAGATGAACCTAGAATCTTTAATGGGTCTTGTTGGGCCTTGTGTGTCCATTTCGTTGGCCCACACTTTAAGTACCGAATTTTGACGGGTGTCACATTCTCCCCACCTTTTAGAAATTTCGTCCTCGAAATTAACTAAGTGCCACAATCATTTGTATGATATATTCTAAGATTTCGTGTAAACCACGAGGTTTAAACCATTGGTAAGTTAGGTTATGAGTTTCAACACTTTAGATTACATGTTTTACTTCAATAGAATTTAAGGATTTAAAAATTACATCTCCTTTATTATCGTGAGATTTTCAAATCAATATAGAGATTTGTTTGTTAGACCAACGAATAGGCCACGTAAGGAGTTTGAGCCAATCGGAATTTGTTAATATCATTGATGAGTTCAACTCATTCGAGGGTGTTAGAGAGTTTCCTAGTTGTAAAACACAACTACAACTCAATCTAATACTTATGTTTATCGACCAGGATTTATCTAGTCCAACTTTAATCGAGTTTTTTTTTTTTTTTTTTTTTTTTTTTTTTTTTTTTGTTAGACTAAACAGTTGTGCATGATTATCAATGTAGTAATCTTAAACTACCAACAGATTATGGTTTAATCTTTGCCATACTAGTAGCATTCACCTTAGTCTTTTGCCGGTTGTTTCTTTATTTGGTTTTAATACGAATTCCTTCATCTGAACCATGAGTTTTTCATGTCAACCTCGTGTTGGTTAAAGTTTATAGTCGAGTTATTCCGACATGTTGCGTTTCTAGATGGTATGACATTTCATGATATATATATACTTTTTTTTTTTTGGTTCAAATCTTTAATACGGAGGATATGAATATAATTCCATTTATCGAGTGATTATTTTAGGATAGACAATCAACTTCTGAGATGACAAGTCATGTTTCATTCAGGAGTCATTCGTGGATAATTATCATTATTCTTCCACACTTATGAAAATCTAGTCGTCAAAGACAACTTTAACTTAGTTAATGAGGATGGAATACAAGTGTAATATTAACGAGAACATGTTTATTCAGGACAATCATTAAACTTGAAACGCCAACCTCAAGCACGTTTGAGAATGATAGTCGATTCATGTCCTGATCTGAGATGGATATTTTATTCAAAGATCTAAGGTCTACTAAGATTTGAGACACTCATCTGTCTTGAGTTAAGTTTTCTATTATAATAATCACCACGCGATTTGAGAACCCAAATTTCAAGGTTTCACTTAAGAAGTCGCAACCTTCGAAATTCGGAAAAATTCAATTTGAAGTGAATAACAAGTCACAAGACTACAATCTTCTTATTGGGAGTAGTTAGGAACTGAAGGATAAACAATGTATTTTACAAGAACCATTAATAAGGTTTGCATACGTATGCATCACCTTAAAATCTTACGGCTTTACTTACAGATAGTCATAATTAGTCTTTCGAGAATGGTATTGATCATTAAACTCTACCAAATTGTAGAATTATAGACGGATCATTCGTGTAGAAAGAAATAAGGTTTACGTTTGGTTCTCAATCAAAGATTATCACTTCTTGATCAAACGAGCTAAATAGACGTAAGTGTTTGAACACTTGGCTGAAGGAAAGCAGTAATGACTACATTACCGAGGATAGTCACAAAGAGACTAGAATTTACGGAAAAGTCATTCGCGTTAAATGACAAAAGAGGTCAAATTCGAATATTAGAACGTGCGATGAAAGCACTATTGAATAATTACGAGTTATTAAGGATAATCACAAGATGTCTGGAGTTTAAGGAGTCAGTTGAATTTGGGAGATACTTTATTATTGTTTTACGTTAATTCATAGTATTCATTCGGATTATCGAGTCATTCCCCTAATAGGTAAAAGCGAATCATATTTCTCCGCTCTTCTCGGCCGTATGTTCTTTCAAGAGGCGTTTAGTTCAAGTATCTGACGACCATCGAGTCTCATATACATAAGTAATATATAAGTTATTCAAACTTATTTATTGAATCATATTTGTTCGTTTAAGCATTAATCAAAACAACAGAATTTCCTAGAGTTCACAAGTATAATAATTCACAGTTACGTAGGCCAAAATGTAACTGTCAATTACTTTACTGGATCATTCTAGTATTCTCCCATCACAAATCATAATGCCAAATTTTATTTTGGGATTTTGTTGTTCTTGTCTGATTGTTCATTTCGTTCTGGCACTTCGTAACTATCAAACTTTCCAACTTTTCCAATCATTAATAGTTTGTTGTTAACAACAACTAGTTGTTAATGGTTTAACTATTCTTTTCGTCCAGACGGGACGCGTAAGGGAAGATTCAAGCTTCGTTCATTTGTAAGTTCGACTCAGCAATTATCCTAACGGTAATGCTTCTAAACTGTTGAGCAGGTTTAAATACCTCTACTAGTTGTTGAGTAGGCTATCAAACCTCTACCGCCTGTTGAGCAGGTTATCAAAACCTCTACCAGTCGTTGAGAAAGTTTTCAAAACCTCTGCCAACCATTGAGCAGGTTATCATAACCTCTACCAGTTATTAAGCATCTTATCTAATCCTCTACCAATTGTTGACCTAGTTATATTCCAACCATTCTATTGTCTCAGCTAAGAGGTAAAAGTGAACTAATTGTTCATGAGAATTCTACTTAGTCCAATGATGATATTGTTCAAACTAGATTTCCTAGTTAAGAAACCAAACCTAGTTACTTTAGCTCATCATGTAATATGCATGATATATATACACACAATTACGCACACAAATTGCCTTTACAAGTGACAAGTTGTTTATTTAGACTCATTCAAACTTATGAATGATATCCATATATTTCATGAATTTAATAAAAATGTCAATGTTGTATAAAAATATACATTTCAACCAATAACCCATAAAGTTGACATTTATAGCTACTCGTATTTCCAAACGAGTAAAGATGTATCATTTATCGAAAACGACTAATGTTAGTGAAATTCTTTTTTTTTTGTCGTATTAGTCTTTTCTTTTACCAACACTTAGCACATATGTTTACATCATCATGTAATCTCATATTATAACTAATACTTCAAAAAAATCATTTTATTACATAGTTCTAACTAGTCATACAAAATCTTTTATTTCAACCAAAACCGTAACATTTTCACAACTAATTGTTCACATATGATAGGTTTTTAACCAAGAATTTTCTTATATACTTAAGTATGGTTTCAAGCGCTGAAAATTATATAGATTTTTATGCTAAAAATTATTTCATATATTCGATCGCTTTTTGTTGAAATAGTAGTTTTTTTTTATTAATTTTGTATATATAGTTAACTACTAATTCAACACTTAATCCATATTTTTTTTATCATAAAAAAAAATACGTAACTTTTCGCATAAATACATATACCAAAGCTTGTCAAAACGTTATTTTTCATAAAAATATTATAAGTCAAAAGTACACATATTTAACTAGTTTTTATGACTAGTTCACTATGTAATATTCTTATAACTTAATTTATATTAACACATAGCTAAATATTCATTTTCCACGTCTAGTATATCTTTATAAAATACTTAATTTCTAGATTTTGTATACCAACAAGAAATTTTCACGTAATGTTACTTTCACCTGTAATTTTATACATACATACCATATGTATACATATGACCATTAAAATCTTTTTTTAAATACTTTGTTAATGATCAAGTATACGAATCATATAATTTAAATACTTTATTAAAAACTTGTGTTTCCCTTCAAAATATATGTTTTTGAATGTGCCCTAATAAAATCATGCCAAAACATTTTTTTAATGCATTTTAAGATTCTTTTTGTACATAGAATCAACAAGTAATCATCATCATGTGATCCGTTTTAATCATAAAAATACTTATTTTGTATGCAATAAAGCACTTCTAAAAATATATATTTCTAGATACTCCAATGTTAATGACAAACACATATCAATTTTCTCAAAATTTTAACCTTTTTGAATGTGGTTAACAAATAGACGATCCTTCGTCTTCACATAATCATATATACATCTAATGATAAAAGTTTATGTATAATAGTGATTTTTTTTTTATAAAATTCCAATTATCATTTAATGTAATCATAAAATACATTGACCATAAAATATATGCAAACATCAAGTGACATATATAACACATACCTAGAACATATTTTCATGATAAAGATGTAGTTTTAATGTTCTTGAAATCTTTTATAAATGATAATCAATAACTCATATATGTACGGTTACATATATACATACATATTCATCATTTTTTTTTTATAAAATGATACTATGTTCCGTTGATCGTTTTGTAAGTATAATTAAAACAATATTTTTTTTTTAAATTTTGTAACTTTTGACACCAATATAATTGTTCTTTGTACACATTCACGTATACACCCATTTACAGGCAACTCACACACACACATATATATTCCTATACATTCAAGATACTTTCACTTATTTATTGGGCAAGTCATCTAACTAATCACAACTGTTGGCATCTGGCTATTCGGCTTCATTGGCTTTCCGCATTATTTTCAAGTCTCAGTTTAAGACTAGACACTACTCGCTAGCGTCTAATTCACTTAAACTACGGCTCTGATACCAATCTGTCACACCCCGATTTCCGGGTCAAGTCATGATGATTGGATTTACACAAGTACGTAGCCGTTTTAAGTATTACAGCGGAAGTCTTAAGGTCCAATTTTTACATTTACATTTACACGTGTATTCTACGGCTACATACTAAATTTTATTTATGCCAATGTAATTCCTTTGCCAAATAGCCAGCCAATGCCTTCCAACTCGCCGCACAACTTACTTGAGATAACTATTTTCTTACCTGAAATGCATACTAAAACAAGTCAGCTAACGCTGGTGAGTTCTAAGTTTATTTAATAAGGGCAAAACTATTTTAAGGACCTGTTATTAAGTTCATAAAAAAAAATAATCAAGCTTTTATGAAAAACAGTCCTTTTATAATATCATCTCCACGAGATATAAAACATTGGCTTATCAGGCACGCTTGTTCAAAAACACTTGTGCACATGAAAAATCCCTGTAAAACACACTAGCACATCCCATGCTATGTTAATACTTTAAGCCACATGTAATAAATTAGTTTTGCCATGCCATACGATATGATGTACTCGAGATAATGATATAACGATCATAGACTAGCTAGGTACTATGATAAACTTCGGTCATAAGTCCATAATCAAACCAAGAAACACGTCGTTGCCCCACAACAGTCCAAACATATAAACTCCCTCGCTAAATATCCTGACCATAGCGACTGGTCGCGAGAGCGGGCCCTTCTAACCCGATAGATCTACCAATATAGTCTGTGGCCTCCCCGAGGTTAATGATTATGGGGGGATTTAGGGGCTCAACAATATACCAATATACTGCTGACCCAACTTATACCGTCATAACAATATACATGATCCCGATTACCCATCATATCACCATATCATGCTCTTCCCCCAAAAACAGTTAAATAAAACATTTATTTAAAACGGGGCGAAGAGTTCACATATGTTAAAACAATTTAACACATAAAACCATTATGAGCATGCATCTCAGCCCAAGGCATATTTGAAACAATTTAAAGAGATGCCTCATAGAACTCACATAAAGTAAAACAGTTTAACATATAAAGCAGTACAAGTATGCATTCCAGCCCAAAACATTATTCAAAACGATTAAAAGAGAGGGCGTCATAGAACTCACCTTAGCCATGCACTTAAGTACTTCCTATTGGTTTTCAGATATAATATTGTCATAATTCCGAATCTTCGGCCTTAAGATCCTGATCTATAATCATATATATGTCTGAATTAGGATATGGAAGTAGACTATATCCTATTTGGCTTAACCGGCCATCTAACGTGTCGTCTCATACGTTACGAATTTATTGGATTCATAGTTTTATTATCCGTATACTACGTTTTTGGATTATTGTCAAACATTACACTTACAAAGTTTGTTTCGATTTTAACTTAGGTAATATATAATTATCAAAGTTTGATAATTAATATTATATATTTGTGTAATATTTTATTATACAATAACTAATTATATCCATAATGTTTCTAGTACAATTCACCTTTTTGTATTTATTTCAATTGCCTTGTATCGTATAATTATACTTTTAAGACATATATAATAAAATACATATTTTAGTTATGTATTTTCCTATACATATATGTAGTCCATGACTTTTCAAAACATGAAGTTTTCGGATTTTATATATTTATAAATCACCCCAAGTTATACACAATTTACACAAGTTTATTTATTTCAAGAGTCCGTCATATATACATATGAAAATATTTTCTTTCGTCACTTCATATTTTTATTAAAGTCCAAAAGTTGTATTATGTGTTATAAAAATGAATATCTAAATATTCAATATATATAACCATATGAGTTTATTTAAAAATCCGTTTTTATCAATTTGATTGTTTTATGTAATAACATTCTTATTCAATAATCTTAATGGTACAAAAATCCAAGTATTAATTCTATTTTATACAAATCAATTTCTAACATCTCGTTTTCATATAACATAAGTTATATTATCAATTTGTCCAACTTTGTTAAATATAACTAGTTATTTATATTTATACATCGTCCCATTTGGTTTATATCTTATAGGTACCATATTGATAGTAATCATAAACTTTTACTTATATAATTCGCACTCGTCCCACTCGTTTAGCACAATATAAAACGATAGCAAAAACGTCCGGTTTATACCTTTCGCGTTCGATTCGCGCTTACGAATCTTTTGGAAACCGACATGCAACGAGACCCGATTACATCATTGTGTTCGTTTTTCCATTACGAACGTTTCTCCGGCCTCAGATCGTCCTCGCAACCTTGTTTGAGCCACCATGCAATACCAACAAGTTTCCTGATTTCATTCAAGAAATATTTACAAACTGATCAGTATAGAAACCGTACTTCCGATCTTCTGATCGTAATTTCCTTCGGAGGATATGTTCACATACATACAAGGAACATACAGTCCAAATTTCGTCAGTAACCAACGGTCGGATCTCCGGGAAACTGACGATCTTTGAGACTGGGTTTTCAGTGACGGAAATTTCCGAACTGTTCCGTTTTTGGACACAAAAACCGTACCTCTGGGTAAGATATGCAAAAACTGAACGGTAGATGATAACTTCTATGTGTTGCGCACAACCCGTACAAATTTTAGACGTATCCAACGGCTAGATCGTCCGGAATTCGTCCTAGAAGACAGCTGCGTTTTTGGAAACACAACATGCAACCATTGTTAAAATGTTTCTCACGAGTTTTGACGGTTTTAAAGAAAGATTCAGGCTAAAAGAAGCTTACCATTGCGTTCGGGACGTCGAGAAATGGTTCCGGGACGAAAATGGCATCTCCGGCCGTCGCCGGACCACCGCGGACCGCCGGCCGCCGGCGGACCGCCGCCGGCCGCCGGCGGACCGCCACCGGACCACCACCGGAAGGTGGCCGGAATTCCAGAGCTCTCCAGCTCTCTCTCTCTCTAAAACACACTCATGTGTGTGTATTTTGTGAGAAAATGGAAAGAAAATCCATTATATACTGCTTCAGTAATTTGCCTGTTGCTCCGTGCCAGCTCGTACCGCGTACAAATCTGACCGACGTCTCATTTTTATTTAGTTTCGTTTCGCAATGTCAAATAAAATTAGATATAATAAATACTCTCGGGATATTTATTTCATCAAATATGACGTGTATGACGATAACGGCTCGTAACGCGTTAATATCGCCTATTTTGCACGCTTAACTGTTTTAAGCGTTTTCTCGCACCGAATGTCAATATTATATTTTCACCATTTATATTGAATCAAAACAAGTGTTTGATAACATTTTTCACGTCATTTTAGGCATGGAGACTGCTTCAGCAAATAACGTAAACGTACGCACGTTTAGCGCAGTTTTATCGGTTCCGCACGCGCAATTTGCATTTTGACATCCGAATTGAATTTCCGAATGATTAAAAATGAGAATAATGATATTCATAGTCATGACACCTGACGTGTCACGTTTCCGACAGATACCGGCTATTTACCGCGTTATCAATTTATGGTATGAATTATCATTTGAGAGACTTAAAAATCATTGTTACGACCTTGTTACATGATTTTAATTATTTATTAGACTTGAGATTATCGATTGTGGCTTCAGATGAACCTAGAATCTTTAATGGGTCTTGTTGGGCCTTGTGTGTCCATTTCGTTGGCCCACACTTTAAGTACCGAATTTTGACGGGTGTCACAGAGATGACCGCCACACCGACACCAGATCTGACGATGAACACGATTCCGAAACAGCTGGTGACATAGATGGGTTTGATGACGTGCTAACGGTGACGTTGAACAACGATTCTGCATTAGTTGTTGACATCAGTCTTAAGATCTTGTGGTTGTTGATCGTCGCATTAGTTGGTGACACCGGATCTCATATCTGAACAGCAACAACGACGACCATGATCTCAGAGAGTGACACCGACGACGACGGTGGTTCAAACGTGGTGGCAACGACATTATCTTCGATTATCTTGATCTTGGCTTCATCATTACGAGTTTGTCCCTGATACGTGAGTTTTGGCCTTTTGGGTGAGGTGAAGATAATTTTAGAGAGAGACAGAAGTGTATTTTAAAAATTTTGAATGCTTTGATTTAAGAAATGGATGTGAATGTGTTTATGTCAGCTTTGGGAAGAAAATATATGGACAAAATGTCGAATATACCCTCAAGGGGTAAAAGACAAATTAGAGAGAAGGTGTGATGTGGCATAATGTAAGCCACATATAAGGTTTTCTGGGTTTTTCTAATAAAACCAAGTTTCTATTATATACATCTCCTGAATATCAATACTTGTTTGCTTGGTTTATCTTTTTAATGTGCTGCTAATCTAGATATTTAGTTTTCTTCACCTCGCGCGCTTATTTCATCTACTATCCATATTAAGAATCTGGTTATTATTTTTTAATTATTGTTCTCGGCTCTGTTAATACTGTTAACATACCTTATTGAACGGGAAATCGTTTTGTTGTAGGGTTGATTTATGAAATTTGCCTTATTGTTGTTCAGTTTGATGTTGGTGATGTCATTGCGGTATGTACAAAAACAAGGGGGGTTTGATAGTTCATATTTATACTTAATTATACGTGAACACTATATAATCATCAAGTAATGGCCCTTATACATCGCGAGAACATATTACCACTTGAACACAACAAGATGATCTAATTTTAAGATTTGCTCATGTGATTTTTTTTTTCCTTTTAGTAACATATTGTATAAATATAATTCATCCTTTAGAAATGATGTTTGTGAACTAATGGTTTGTGATGTGTGTAGTTCATTCATCATTTTAAAAGCAACTTCCAATTCATCAAGGTACTGATCGATCAGTGTACTTTATTTCTCTTTTATAACAACAAACGGATTACAAATAAAATTAAATTGATTTATTTTGGTATAGTTATTCGTTTACTCAATCGATTTTACATGGGAACTAGCAGATGCAAACTCACACGTTGCGACAGTGGATTTGATATTCAACATTATGAAAAAAATTAAAGTGTGACAAAAACCTACGTGTTGTGTCAAACCACGAAGGCGTTGATAATATTCATAACTTTACATAAAAAAAAACTAAACTAAATGTTTACAACAACCTCTCGATGTATTATACAAATTAAAATCTTATTGATGTATTATTTTCTTTGTTAGCTTTTAAATAAAATATTATTAGACATCATAAGCATGAGGACCGTTTTAATTAAAACCTTCATGAATTTTTAAAAAGACATTAATCGTTAGTACACAAACTTCCATGTATATGATTAAATCTTATCATGGTTACTTCTAAGCATGGAAAAAACAAGATTCATATTGTATTGTTGCATTCTAAGTACCTATGTAAGTTACAAAGAAAGAACGGTAAGAAAATTTTAATAACAATCATCACAAAGAAAGTACATATTTAATTTGTTACTGTGCACAGTCAAATTTTATAGTCAAATTTGGTACATATTGAAAATATATATACCAACTAACAATGTTGAATAAAAACAATATTATCTTGTATGGTTTTTCGGTTTCTATGTTGCCCCACTTTTCTAGATGTTCTCTTTTTGAAAAACAAATAAAGAAAAAAACAAATAAGTACAGGCCGCCTAACTCAGAACATACTATAACCAAGATAAATAGTCACATAAAGGAAACCCCTTCACGTGGTGTACGTGGAACCGTATCCAACAAAACTTTATTTGATGTATTATTTTCATTGTTAGCTTGTAAATAAAATATTATTACACACATGAGGGGCTCAAAGGGTGTGCGGCGTAATCGATTGCACATGACACTCGGTTGACGAGAGGCACACAATTTTTTTAAATTTTTTTAATATATAAAATTTTTATATAAAATTAACGTGAATGCAGCAGCAGTATACAATAAATATTCGATCTTGAATTAATTGAAATGACTCATTTTTTAATGTTTATTTATCAAACGTTTGTATTTTGGTTAAAAATTTAGTTTATATAAATTGGTGCGTTGGTGCTTCGGGTTGGGGGGAGGGGCCTTCTTTTCTCGTCTCGCATAGGACACCTAAATCCTCATGACCGACCTTGATTACACACCATAGACATGAAGATCACTTTAAAAACCTTCATGAATTTTTAAAAAGATATTAATCGTTATTCCACTTCCATGTATACGATTGAATCCTATCATGGTTACTTCTAAGCATGGAAAAAACAAGATTCGTATGGTATTGTTGCTCTGTGTGTCGGTTGCAAAGAGAGAATGTGTTGAAAATATTGTTAACAATTAAAACAAAGAATGAAAAGGTAAGTTAGGCTACAAATAAATTAATACAATTTAATTTGTTGCTATACATAGTCAAATTTGAGTCATGACTATCATGTTCCCGAGATAGACAAAACATTCAACATATTTTTTAAAGATGTTTGGTGTGTACATACATACATATAAATGTGTACGATGTGCGTGTGTACTTTTATCGATTTATAAAGTGTATCAATACACCATCGTATGAATGAATATTTAAAACAAAATAAATATCAATGTCAAACACTCGTGACATTTTAAAATCTAACTCATAAATTAGACAAGCGTCATCACGAACGCTTATCAAACACCATTTTGTACACAACGCATTGACACCACTAACATCAAACTAGGGGTGTTCATCGGGTTATTTATTCGGGTTTCGGGTTGTTCGGGTCGGGTTATTCGGTTTTTTGTTGCTATAAAGTCTACCCGATATCCAATCCGTATAACATTCGGGTTAGTTGGATTCGGGTTGTTCGGGCGTCAGGTTAATCGACTCAGGTTATTCGGGTTTTGGGATTTTATGATGCGAATATTTTTATTATTTTTATAAAAATAAAAATGCTAAACACATAATGTAAAGAAGTATATACTTCATATATATTGTATATATAACACTTTACAAGTAATGGAGTAAATATGACATAAAAAATATATTTTGTAAAATTATGATATGAATTATGTTTCATTATATTTAGAAAAAAATAGCTAAACATTCGGGTTGTTTGGGTATCGGGTTAATTGGGTCGGGTTATTCGGGTTTTTGTTTCTATAAATTGTATCCAATACCCGACCCGTATAACATTCGGGTAATTTGGGTTTCGGGTTACTCGGGTTCGGGTGAAATCGGGTTTGGGTTGTTTGGATTCGGGTGAGTTTAATCGGTTCGGGTAATTCGGGTTTGAATAAATTGAACACCCCTACATCAAACCCAACAACAGTAACACAAAGTGCAGAAGCCAACTCCAGTGCAAAATGACCATATTCATATTAGTGATAGTTGATTAGTAAGTGAGACACAAGTGAGACACATAATGCTAGAAACCAAATTAGAAACACAAGAAAAAAAGTAAACCGAAAAATAAGTAGTGGCCTCTTCTCAAACATTTTGCCACTATCGACAACTGAAAGAATTGTTTTTTACTTCAAATATACCAACTAGCAGTGTTGAATAAAAACAAGATTATTTTTTTATGGTTTTTCGGTTTTTATGTTGCCCCAGTTTGCTAAATGTTTTCTTTTTGAAAAACAAATGCCATTAGGTTACATCGAACGTATTTCCCGCGCCAGGAAACAAAACCAACTATTGCATAAAGTCTACATCTAAAATAAGAAATATTTATACCAACTATCAACAATGTTAAAGAAAAACAATATTACTTTGTATGGTTCTTCGGTTTTTGTGTTTCCCGGTTTGCTAAATGCTGTCTTTTTGAAAAATAAATATTTGTACGTAATTAGATTACATGAAACTTATTTCGCGCGTATTGTGCTTTGCGGGAAACAAAGCCGGTTATTGCTTACAGTCTACCTCTAAAATAATAAATATTTATGCATGTCAACTAACAATGTTGAAGAAAAACGATATTAATTACATTTTACGGTTCTTCGCTTTCTGTGTTACCCCGGTTTGCTAGACGTTCCTTTTAAAAAAGCGAACACTCGTTAGATAACATCAAACATATATCGCGTGTATCACTCGCGGCAGAAAGAAATCAAGCAAGTTATTTTTTACATTTACCTCTCAAATAAGAAATATTTATATATTTTTGTATACTAATAAATTATTATCTGACTTTTTATTAATGCAATTAATGTAGTATCTTCCATAAACATATTTTAACACCCTTGAAATCTTTGAAATCTTATGAATTAAATGTATACATGGGTTTTGAGTTGTATAAATAGCCTAGCTAGGGTTTGTGTGTTTATCAATCCACCATCACTTCTCACTTCTCATCACTCTCTTTGTCGGCTGCTTTTATATATCTTCAAGTTACAAAACTACCCAACCAATCCTCGATCCATATATATACATGCATCTACCCCCTAAAGTTAACCAGTAAACATCTGGTTAAGTTAAGAAGAATGATGACATGTTTGGAGTTTTTTGAAAGTACGGAAACTTATCGTTCTGTGCAGGATGTCCTAGGTCTTTTCATATATTGCCTACAATCGACTATGTTTCGAATGTTACACGGTTCTGCCGCATCCGGGTTAACGTTCATGATAACTCAAACAAACATGAGTTGGTTGCATGTGCCTTATTCGATATGCTTTGAGAAACAACTCTCGTTTCTAAAAGTTAAGAAGCTTGTTGTCCCAGCTGCTAAGGAAACAAAATCTATGTGGACAAAAAAATTCGGTTTCAGAAAAATTAGCCTGTTAGAGGTTTGTGTTTAATTTGTTAATTTATATACATTTTAGTTTCGACACTGATTGATAACGTACTCATGTGGTTTTGGTGTTTGTTTCAGCGAAGTGAGTACCGGAATAAACATACGACAATTAATGGTGGCATTTCGACACCGTTAACTAAATTGTGTTTGCAAAACTAGATATACACAATTAGTTAGTGTTTCTTATATATATATGTCAGGATTTAGACATGTGATTATCTCTTCATATATTCTCATGATCCGTTTTTGACTAAAGTTCTTGTAACCGCTAATTACGACAATTGTGTGTACCGGAACGGGATGGTACGTGGTGTTTAATTAATAGCACCTGTTTGCTGGAAAAGGATGTACGTCCCTGAAGGTTCAATCGATCAGTTTTGAAAATAATTATGCCTTAATTAATTTTCAGTCTTTTTAGCTAGTATGAATATGTACTTTTTAGTATGGTAACATGAAGCTAGTATGCACTGTAATTGGCTCTAAATTAGCAACAAAATTCATATCAATTACATTAATTGTTTTATTATAATTAAGGTGCAACCTAACAGATAGCTAGATGCAAATTAATCCATAATTAAGTAGAAAACGTACTGCTGGTTTATAAATTCAGAAGTAAAAAACATAAAGCTGCAGATATATATATATATACATACATGTGATCGATCAAATTAATGAAGAAATTAAGAGATACAGATACACCTTGAAGATTTCACACATTTAATTCAAAAGATTTCAAAGTGTCTTAAATCATGTTTACAGAAGATTTTGCATTTATTAAAAATGAGATCATGATTTTTAGCATAACAAAAAAGATATAAATATTTCTTTTTTTAAAGAGAGATTTTAAGCAATACGGAGTAACTTGTTTGTTTTCTAGCGTGTGTATATGTTTGATGTTATCTAACGACGATTAATATTTCAAAAAGAGAACGTTTACTGAACCGGGCCGCGTATAGCATAGAAACCGAGAAACATATAAAATAATATTGTTTTTCTAAAACATTATTAGTTGGTAAATTTTCTATAAAAATAGAAGTTCTATATGTCGGTTTTCAATAGTGACAAATGATATCAGTAAATACAAATACTTAATTGTTCGGTATACTTATAGATATAATTTAGTTTTCTTCACCTTGCTAGCTTGTTGGTTCTTTTATCCATAATATGAATCTCGTTTATAATTATTCTCCTCGACTCTGTTAATGTTATTAACATACCTGGTCAACGGAGATAGTTTTGTTATTTTTTCTTTTGGGGCGAGGGGGGGGGTCTGCACTTTGTCTTATTAATTATTGTTTGGTTTGGTGTTGGTGGTGTCCTTATAATGTGTATAACAACAAAGGGTTTGATAGTGAAAGGGTTTTTATGACGCTTGTGACTTGTCTAATTTGTGGGTTAGGGTTACAAGGTAGTATTGTTTTAATTCTTAATATATTATTGGTGTTTGCCTTTGATTTTTGCTTTGTTTTCAAACGCTATTACTTGATGTTATCTTGAAACACCTCTAGATATCCTCAAAAGTACACATGCACACGCGTGCATGCACACACACACACGTATATATACATCAAAGTATCAAACATCTTTAAAAAATTAGGTTACATATTTTGTCCAGGTAACTGGTAAACATTAAATACTCATTCCGATGAATGGATGATAATGATGCCTTTGAAATATGATTATATATGTATATTAAGAAATCGTATTTATATGTTTCCTACTTACCTTTGATTTTTTGTGATGATTGTTGATAATATTGCTTCACGTTATTTCTTTGTTACCGACATAGTTTGCCTAAAGTAACAATACCGGAACAATCGTGTTTTTTTTCTAGGACTAGAAACAACTCTGTTGCAACGCGTGAGTTTGGTTCCCATGTAAGGGTACTTGATCGAAATTCTAGATCGAAATTCTAGATCGAGCAAGGGTACTTGATGCAAAGCTTATTTCCACCACGTACTATACATGGATATTTAGATACTGACTGGCCAAGGTGCATTGAAACGTACTCATCGATCTACCTATAGGTATAATATATATGTTTTTCGTAGGAAATCTTGTATCATGGAGCGACAAGAAGCAACCCATCGTTGCTCATTTCAGTTGTGAGTCTGAAGACAGGGGTATATATTAATTATTGATGATGATATGGAAGCTGGAGACAAACTTAAATATATATTGTTGCAAAAATTGTATATTTATTGAACCAATCGCTAGCTAGTCGTAACATACACTGATACACAATTGCAACAGATCGACATGTCTAAATCCTGACATAAGAAACGTACACAAATTAATTGGCCGGGTAATCTAGTTTTGCAAACACCATTTAGTTAACGGTGTCGAAATGCCACCATTGCCGGATGTTTAATTATTCCGGTACTCACTTCGCTGAAACAACACCAAAACCACATGAGTATGTTATCGATCAGTACGCGTAGAAACTAAAATGTATATAAACAAACCTCTAACAGGCTAATTTTTCTGAAACCAAATTTGTTTGTCCACATAGATTTTGCTTCCTTAGCAGCTGGGACAACATGCAACCAACTTATGTTTGTTTGAGTTATCATGAACCCGGATGCAGCAGAACCGTATAACTTCAGAAACATAGTCGTTTGTAGGCAATATAAAATGTAATATCGTTTTTCTTCAACATTGTTAGTTGACATAAATATTAATTGTTTTAGAGGTAGACTGTAAGACATAACTGGCTTTGTTTCCCGCAAAGCACAATTAATGCTCGTGGAACAAGTTTCATGTAATCTAATTACGAATATTTATTTTTCAAAAAGACAGCATCTAGCAAACCCGGAAACATAAAAACTGAAGAACCATACAAAGTAATATTGTTTTTCTTTAACACTGCTAGTTTGTAAAAATATTTCTTTTTTTAACGATAGACTTTATACAATCACTAGTTTTGTTTCAACGTGCAATGAGCGTGAAATACGTTTCATGTGATCTAACCACTGTTTATTACTTTTTTAAGGAAATCTAGCAAACTAGGGAAATATAGAAACCGAAGAACCATACAAAATAATATTGTTTTTCTTCAACATTGTTAGCCGGTATAAGTATTTCTTACTTTGGAGGTAAATTTTAAACAAGAATTGACTTTCTTTCCCAGTGCCTGTAATGTGCGCTAAATACGTTTAATGTAATCTAACAACTGTTCATTTTTCAAAAGAGAAGATATAGCAAACCGGGGAAACATAGAAACTGAAGAAGCATACATAATAACATAATAATACTGTTTTTCTTCAATATTGTTGATAGTTGGTATAAATATTTCTGATTTTAGATATAGACTTTATACAATTGTTGGTTTTGTTTCCTGGTCCGCATTATGAGCGGGAAATACGTTTGATGTAATATAACGACTATTTATTTTTCAAAAAGAGAACATCTAGCAAATTGGGGCAGCATTGAAACCAAAAAACCATATAAAATAATATTGTTTTTATTCAACAATGTTAGTTTGTATGTTTTTAGTAAAAAACAAACAATTCTTTCAGTGGTCGATAGTGATAAAATGTATAAGAAGCGGCTAATACTTTTTTGGTATAATTTTTCTTGTGTTTCTAATTTGGATTTCTAGCTTTCTTTATCACTTTTACTGTATCTTCTATCACTAATATGAATATGGTTATTATTTTATGAATATAGTTCTCAGCTTTGTTAATATTGTTGACATACCTAGTCATTGCGTGAGAGATCATTTTTTAGTGGGGTTGGTTTCTGCATTTTGCCTTGTTGTTGGGTGTGGTGTTGGTAGTGTCAATGCGATGTGTACAAAATAGTGTTTGATAAGGGTTTCTTGATGACGCTTGTCTAATTTGTGGGTTACGGCCACATAGGGTTTTTTTTATTTCAGAATATCACGTATTTTGTTTCAAATGAATCATTGATACGATATTGTATTGTTTCAAGTGTGTGTGCGCGCACGTGCTTGCATGTGTGTGTGTCAAACATCTTTAAGAAATATGTTTATATTGTCCGGCCGGTGTTAAGGGGTGGACTTACGTATACACTATGGGGAGCGGCCGCCCCCCTTACAAAAAATATTTTCAGTGTTATATGTATATGTGTATATTAAGTGACCCCCGTAATATTTTACTAAAGCCCCCCTTAAACATCAGTCCAAACAGAGGAGTAAAGCTACAACCTGGAAATTTTCCGACAGCTGGTTTTCTCGTTGAGGAAGAAAGAAGATGAAGTCTAGGTATAGCCATATAGGCTAAATTATTACTTGTAGCTAATATTTTATATATTTTCTTTTGTACAATTTAAGATATACTAGTATACTCATGTCACTAAAGTACAAATGAGCTTTTCAGAAAGTTTATGAAGTGATAAGTAAATTTATCAAATATATAAGTTTAAAAATAAGTTATAAGAGTGTATATTTACAAAATGTCTTGATTTATTAAAAGAATGTATTTAGTTTTCGTGTGTTATACGTAGGTTAAATGTTCATTTTAAATGTTTATCTTTATTTTTTTGATTGTCCCAATTTAAATGTCCATTACAAAAATAAAAATATAATTTTTAATTTTACCCATAATTATTTAAAATAAAAGTTACTTTATGACTAAAAGAAAAAAATATTTTAATGACATTATTGTCATTTTATAAGTTTAAAATATATAATAATCTACTTTTTTCTTAAACTTTGTGTTATAGGTCCATGACACTTAAATTATGATGGATGAAGTATTATATTTAAGGATTTGAAAATATTTTTATAGAAATACTATTAATCATAAAGTTTTGACTCATTCATATCATCTCACTCAATTTTTCTTTCCAAACTTTCTTTTATTTGTTCTCCTAATTTCCGCATCATTCCCCCTAAAAAAGACATTGTTCCCCCCTAAAACTCTGTTTTATTAGATACTAGGTTTAATACCCGTGTGTTACACACGGGTTAAATAGTAATATTTATAAAGAAATTATAACCATTATATTTAATAATTTGTAAATATATAACATTTAAGGAGTTGGCTCCATCAACTTGCATGGTGAAAAATTTAGCTAAATTTTACCCCCAAACTTCCTATTATAGAAAAAAAAATCCCTCCAAAAATTGCCCCCTAAAAGTTTGATTTATTAGATAGACTAGGTTTAATCCTCGTGTGATACACACGGATTAAATAAAAATATATAAAACAATATAATTATTATTTTTAAAAATTTGTAAATATTTAATATTTAAAGATTTGTAAATAATTTATACAAATATCATTATTCACAAAAATTTTATTTCATCAACTCTCTCACTCAATTTTCCCTTTTCAAACTTCATTTTATTTCTTCTCCCTAACTTTCCCCTCATTTTTCCCCCTAAAAAATGTTTTGATGACCCCTTAAAACCTTGATTTAATAGGTAGATTAGTTTTCGTTTACATTAAATCTCACTTACATTATTTAATAATTATTCAATTAAGTTAGGAAACCATGTTAATGATATTTTTCAACATTGAACCGGACCCAAACCGAACCGAATCTAACTAAATGGGACCAAAACAAGTTAATATAGCAATAGCAAAACAATAATTAAAAAATTTCCGTCCCCCATAGAAAAATTTTCTGGGTTCGCCACTAAAAAATTTCCGTCCCCCATAGAAAAATTTTCTGGGTTTGCCACTGCCGGTGTACCTAGTAAATATCAAATAACTATCTCATTATATGATAGTTATGACTATGAAATTTGATTGTATATAGTAACAAATAGTATTTATATGTTGCCTAACTTACTTTTTCTTCTTTGTGATGATTGTTAATAATTTCTTTGTAACGGACATAAGTACTTAGAAAGTAACGATATCAGATTACTCTTGTTTTTTCTATGCTTAGAAGTAACCATATAACCGAGGATAAAGACGATCTTAATGATTAGACATTCGCCGTTCAATGGCGCAGCTTAGTGAAGTCCGGGGGAGGCCCCGGCCCCTGCTGTTTTTTTCGCGAGAAGTACCGGTTATTTGATTTCGTATTTAAAATTTTAAGATATATTGAATTGGGGCCCTCTAAAAAAATTACGAAGACTACATATATGCAGACGTTTGGAACTGCATTCGTGTCCGCAGGTCGCGCGGGCGTCGCATAGTTTCCAACATCCAACCCATTTTTTTGCACCCCCCCTGCGCGCGGGTACGTGTCAAAGTAAAACACATCACATGTAGTTAATATGGCTTGGAGGATTAAACATATAAGCTAGAGTAAATTTTGTTTCCACACCTATGTGGGACAAGATTCAATTTCATCCTTACCAACCAACTATTTTGAGAGTTGTCCTCTAATTGACACACATTGTCTAATATATTTTATACATGTGTTTGTTAAATTATTGTTCATTTTTAATGTACAAGAAAACTTTATTTGGATGAATGAATAAAAGCTAGATATTAGAGTTTTTATTGTTTGACCCGACCCGTACGTATAACCCGAAACATAACGATAGGAAAAAATTTTCGAACTTCGTGACTTTCGGACCCCCCTACGTAAACATTCAAGCTTCGCCATTGTCGCCGTTAGTTTGGTCAATCATATAAATGGAAGTTTGAGGGCTAATTAATTAATGATTAATTTCTGTTAAAAAAGTCACGAAGGTTTGTGAAGCGATCCCTATGCCTATGACGCGTGATAATATTTTATTTAGAAGCTAACAACGAAAATAATACATAAGAGAGTTTTGTTGGATAAGGTTCCAAACTACATCATGATAAAGTTCAATTATATACATGAAAGTTTGTGGACTAATGATTAATGTCTTTTAAAAAATTCATGAAGGTTTTTAAAGGGGTCTTCATGCCTATGAATCTATGATGTGTAATAGTATTTTATTTACAAGTAACAACGAAAATAATACATTGAATAGAGTTTTGTATGATTAATCGAAATAACTATACCAAAATAAATCAATTTTATTTTCTTTGTAATCTGTTTGTTGCGTGTTTTTTTTCTTTATACCAAAATAAATTAATTAATTTAATTTCATTTGTAATTAATCCGTTTGTTGAGAGAAATAAAGTACTTCAAATGATTGACTGAAAGTTGCTTCTTAAAATGATGAATGAACTTTATACACACATCATAACCCATTAATTAGTTCACAAACATCATTTCTAAAGGAAGAATTATATTTATACAATAAGTTACTAAAACAAGAAGCAACATGAATAAATCTTAAAATAAGATCATCTTGTACGTTGTGTTCGAGTGGTAACATGTTCTTGCGATGTAAGGGCCATTGCTTGATGATTTTATAGCGTTCACGTTTAAGAATAAATATGAACTATTTATCTTTAAGAATCAAATGGTTTGTATCTTGGGTTGTCAATGAACTAGCTAGTAACGTTTCTTGCCACTGTTTGTCTCCAAATATAATTTTGTCCTTTCAAACCTTTCTTTTGTTACTACTTCTCCTTCTCTCTTCGATTTCCCATGAGTTGTTAAAAGACTATTACGCCCCTCGTTTTACATTTTTAAAATATATGAAAAGGTCTTTCCCTCGTACATTGGTTGTCAAAAAAATAGACATATTGTTTCGTGTCAGTTGTCAATTAAGGTCTTTTTATAGTTGTCAATTAAGGTCTTTTTATATAGGTTAAATTAATTTTAGTATTGATATATTAAGTTGTTTTTCATATGAACTTGTTACTTTTATTATTTCATATCTTAAATTGAAATTGTGCTCTTTAAGATTTACAAAATGTGAATATAACACAGTCTTAGTTCTCAAAACACAGTTTTATAAGCAATGCCAAATATATGTGAAGTCTATAATTATGATAAAGACTATTAATGCTATCAAACTCAACATCATAAAACATAATGCAAAACAATGTTTGATAATTTATGTGAGATGGTTGCATTTGCATTATGCAGGTAACACGTTTATTCAAAAGATAACATTGTTGTTTGTATCATATCAAATGATGTAATCATGTTTGATTAACTTTGTTGTATAAAATTTTACATGCTTAACACACATGCAAGCTCACATACATTATCAATCAAAATACAAACTTTTTTTTTAATTTATTGTAAGGGATGCTCATCTTTCCCACACCTTTACCATCAAAGACGTCAAATATTTGGTATTGTATACAAATTTTTTTTAGTAATGACTCTTTTAGATATACATTATGTATGACGAAAAGAACACATATTCAAGTTGAAAAATAAAATAGTAAAATTAACAATTTTATAGGCAAATTGGACAAAAATAATCCCAACTAACACCTACTGGCCGAAAATAATCTCAACTTGCGTTATTCCATCCAGTAGTCTCAAATCCAACTTTTTTGCTTGCAGTGGTTCGCCAATGAGGTGACCATTTACAAATCAGAAAGCCAATAAGGTTGGTGACCCAATGATAACGTATTTGTGTTTAGAGTACTAGGTCTTGCGTTCAAATCTCACAAGTGAAGTGTGGTATAATTTAGTTTATGTTATACACCGTTGTTAAAATAATATATGAATCCGAAAACCAAGTTGTCTATAGTTAGACTATCAGACGACATCTTTTTCAAAAACTGCATACGCCTTGTGGTACATTCCTTTGTAGTAAAGTTGTTCCCTTAAACGCCACCATCGATGTTTGTGTTTCCCGATATTGGGCTACCTACAAAACCGACCAAACTGAATGTGGGTTTTATGTGCTATCAATGAAGATTTCAAGCAAAACACGTGGGAAGAAAACATACCATTTTCAGGGGTATTTTCTTGAAACCAAATTTGTTTGTCCACATCGGTATCACATCATCAGCAGCCGGAATTACAAGCTTCTTAATTTTTAGATTTGAAAGTAAACGCTCAAAACACACTAAGAACACTTGGAAGAAGCCCTGGAAAAAGTAAATGTAATATAACATAAGAGAATGTTGACTGAAAACAATCTGAACAGTGTTAGAAAATGTCTACTTGACCCAAACCCATTTTGACATGTTACCTCATTAACATTTAGCAAAGCCAGAAAGGTTGGGGTCAAACCTATGCAGATTTGATAGTTCATTTAACAACTATATTTGAAAATTTACCGCACCTTCCCTTGGTTTGATCTGCTGGTAGCAACGAAAGGAAGCTCTGCGAATTCACACCCAAACACACGGAACATGCCAGCTGAAATGACTTTTGAGCTGCCAAACCAGCATGCAAATCATTCAAATATCAACCTCAATTGAAGAAATTTGAAAAAATAATGACTTCAAATCACCAAAAAAATATAAACATAACACATTACACTTCAACAAAAGCCTTACTCTATGGTTAACAATGCAGCTATCGCTAACAATGCAGTATACACTTTTGAAAAGTCTGATGATCCCATTTTCTTTCTGTTAGTTGGAGAATTAAAAACAAACATAAAAAGATTTTAATTTACACTTAAAAAAGAAATAGAAATTTCATCAAGTAGCAAGTATTTTTAAGTACCCGTATGCCATTGACGGAATGAAATCCTTTTTGGTAACGGGATCAATGATAGGCCTAAAGCAATCCTGTTAGAATCAAAACGGAGATTAAATGGTTCTGATTAAGCTACAAATGCTCATTTGCATCAATGAATTTGTAACGACGTTAAAACGTATACAACACTCACATGAAACATATCAACGACTTGTCTAACTAATGAATTCTTCTCTTCATAAGCATCCTTGCCGTTAAATATGATCCACTTTACATCAACATTTGTGATACCGTCTGTATCACGGTTTTTTAGATTCTTTTGAACTATTTTCATATAGTCATCAGTATCGTTCAATGACGATAAAGATACCAACAGTTTAAGGGAAGAAAAAAGGTTTTTACGCTTCGCAGTGCTTAACCAACTGTCAGGTGGCATTTCCTGTATCACATCAACATACATGTCAATTTAAAACATTTTTATTGTTATACTGAAAAGAAAAGTAAAAAACAACAGCTGCATATATAGGCTCAAATGAAGAAATGAACCGATATAGATACATAGGTGATTGATTCATACCTTGAAGATATATGACGGAGGCGATGAAGAGATATTGAGAAGTGATGGGTTGATAAACACAGACCCTAGTCAGGGTATTTAAACAGCTGAAGACCCAACCACACATTTAATTTAAAGATTTCAAATGTTATAAAACATCTTTACAAAAGATTTTGCATTTATCAAAAATTAAATTAATAGTTTTTAACATACAAAAGATACATAATTTTTTTTATTTTAGAGATAGAATTTAAGAAAAAACTAGTTCGTTTTCCGGCGCGTATAAACCGCGCGAGATACGGTTGTTTTTTGCGGGGTGCACAATACGCGCGAGATACGTTTATGTAATCTAACGACTATTTATTTTTCAAAAAGAGAACATTTAGTGAACTTGAGACAATATAGAAACCGAAGAAACGAGCGTATAAAATACATTTTTTTTCTGCGACACAGTTTAATTGCTGGTATATTTTATGTACATAAATAAGTTTATCTTGTGAGTTTTTTATTGTGACGAAGGTACGAATAAATGGCAATGTCAATACTAGATAGTTCGGTTTACTTTTTCTTACTGTTTTGCTAATATAGATATTTAGTTTTCTTCACCTCGCTTATGTAATGCATCTTCTATCCCTAATATGAATCCGGTTATTATTTTATAACTATTGTTCTCGGCTCGATCTTTTAATATTGTTGACATACATGGGCATTAATGCGTGAGAGATCGTTTGTTGTAGGGTTGATTTATGTTATTGTAGTGTGTACTACAACAAGAGGGTTTGATAGGGAAAATGTTTTTCAATGACGCTTATCTAATTTGTGGGTTAGGGTTACAGGAGAGGGTTCGCTTATCTTCAAAATGTCACTAATATTTATTTACTTTCGATTTTTATTTTGTTTTCAAATGAATCATCATACATGTTATATTGCCTACTTATCTTTTCTTCTTTGTGATGATCGTAGATAATATTACTTCACATGCTTTCTTTGTAACCGATATAGCTGCTACGAGAGTAACAATACCAGATCAAGCTTGCTATTTCCTTGTTATAAGCAACCAAAACTAGCATAACTTACGAGAGCAAGATGATCTTCATTAAGACACTCGGCATTAGTTTCGTTCGTCCGTCCATATACAGACATTTGAGGGTTACCAATTGATGTATTTTTAAAAGTCATGAAAGTTATTTTAAAGAACTTCATGCCTATGACGCGTAATAATACTTTAATTAGAATACAAAAGCTAACAACGGTGAAAAAAATACACCAAATAGAATTTTGTTGGATAAGGTTCCAAAATACACCATATGAAGGAGTTTCTTTTTAAGTATGTTCGTGACTATTTAATATGGTTATAGTATGTTTAAAGTTAGATTAACGTACTTATATTTCGATAGGGTTGGTGACTCATTGGCCCTATTGAAAATATACTTGTGTTTGAAAGAGTCGATATTATGTTCAAAACTCACAAGTGAGATGTGGTGTATACAAAACTTTACCTTAGTCTTTGCTACTAAACTATAAAGAGCTAGACATACGTACAGTTGGGCACCCATTGCTTTACATATTAACCAACAACCTCACAAAGTTTTTGGGGGCGTTTTCTATGTTGCTTTAACACCAGCATGCATGAGCAAGACTTCGAAATTTAAAAAATTACCAGTAAAAAAAGACAGCCTAAACATTAATAACATCACTGATCAAGGAATTGTAAAAAATTAAGTCGGTAAGTATTGAGAGCCTTAGATGAGAGTCTCAATTGACAATGAATAGAGCTTGTTCTAGCTAAAATATTCGATGTTACAGTATACATACATACATATATACAAATGAACCCTCTCCTACATACATCTATACTATTAATAAAGTAAATTGGAGGGGCAATTTAAGATACCCAATTTGTTGACCACATACAAGTTTTTAAAGCACCATGTACAATCAATTTAAAGGGTATTATAGTCTTTTTAACACTCAAATTTAAAATCCCCTTCCGTCGCCAATTCTCTTCCTTTGAAACAATCAAACCCTAATATCCCTCAACAAATTACGCAGGTGTTTGAGTCCTCAACGCCCACGAACGATTTTGTTCTTTATCATTATCTGAAATTAGTGCATCCGCATTATCTGAAATCTATCAATCACTTCGAAAACTTGGTCCAGTTACGCATTGATGTTGAGTCCTCAATGACCACGGGCAATTTTGTGTTCTTAATATCGTTTTCTAAGATGGAGAGTTGCTATAGCTTAAACTGTAAGTGATTTGTTCTCAATTGGTAGAATCCGGTCAATGATTGTTTTTTACCTGCAACACTTGTTACAATATGATAAATTGTCTCTCGAGAAAATATTAATAGTTGAGTTTGTTTTGAAATTTGTGTGGCAGATATGAAGGATATGAAGTTGCAATTGCAGGTTTTTTTTCAATAGAACACCGTTTTCTTAGATTTCTTTAATATGATTACATAAATTTGGTTGCTTTTGTTGCTTTATCTATTCTTTTTTATTGATCATATATCCATGCTAGATTTTAGAGTATTTTGATGGTTTAGTGTATATTACTCTAATATGTTTTGGGTGATTAAATCAACTACTTACATATTATTGTTCTTTCTTAGAGTTAGTTTGCGATCAAACTACTTATTTGATTGATATTTATGTCAGTTTATTATGCGATTTATGGATTTGCAATTTCAATTGCCACATATACTAAAAAGTGTTGATTGAAGAAACATTTGCAATGCTGATAAGTTTTGATGATATAATGTTTTCAAGTTTGTTTTCTTGATTATGATGTTCTTGATATAAAAATGGCTAAAGGCCTCTTCAAGCAAGAACATGAATTTGTAAGTTCTTTACAGACTAGATGCTTAGCAATTTTGATCATATAAAAAAGTATTGGATAAGATAATGGTAAATTTATATTATTCAGTTTACTTTCTCTTTGATACAATATTGCAGCTCGTATGAGATGTGATTATTTGACGCTTATATAATGAAATAATCCTAAATCAGTACTGATTACTCTTAACATGTGGAAATGATCATTTCGACTTAAGATAATTATTGTCTCGTGTAATAAGAGTACCTTTTTTTCATTTACAGGCCATAAAAGTGGTGAGGATGCAAGATCGTTACTTTAGTATGGTTGTTAGGATACAAGTTGCTACTTAGATCTGTGATATTTATTATGATACTAACAATAAAAAAGTAATGTGACTTGTTATTAAATTCTCTGACAATGTTAGCATATAAGAAATACTCAAGACATGTAAAAAAATGACCCACATTTATGATGATATTTGCAGGGTCTTATTATACACATTACTTTGGAAGATTATTTCTAGCGTATACTTGAGACAATAAAGCAATTTGGTCTGCAATGGACAATGAAAGCTAGAAAGGTTTTTTTTAATCTTTTTCTTAATCTCTGTTAACAAACATCTTTTGTAGGCCGAGTCAGCTAATGCCTTTATATATGACTAAACATGTTTTAATAGATTCTGCCATTAATTGGATTGAATACCCTCATGCACCTTGATTAGGAACATAAGGTAAAAAACTGAAATCAACATTTGTAGCTTCAAGTTTGCTTTTGTTGGGTTAATCGTATTGTTCACGGGTCACAGGTTGTAGGTAAAGAGCTGGATTTAGGTCAGCTGGAAACTTATATTTAGTCACATGTTATTTTGGGTTTGACCAAGTTTATGGAAGACTAAATTAGTGTGTGTGTGCTTCAATTCTGTGTGTGGGATTGTTTTAAAGTCATTCTTATTTTCATGGGATCTTTATGCTTAAAGGAAGGATATAGTTAGGCGTGCATCACAGTTGGATGTTGTGGTTAGTTCCATTACATGTTTTTTTTCTTTTAGTGTCTTGATATCTGTTGGTAATAGCGGGCATGTTTATGATATTTTAAGCCAATTGTTTAAGGAAAATCGGCCCAGTTGACACAAATCCAATACTTTTTGGTGATCTTAAATTGTTTCATTATGCACCCACGTTTCTTTTTTGAGTTTTGCTGAAAGTAGAACATTTAAGAGAATGATTTCTAATGATATATATAGGTGCTTTCTACTTAGTGTAAAGAACTTTGAATAGTTTGAATGTTAAAGTTGAATCCATCTCAATTAGAATTTTGAAAATATTGTCAAAATTCTGCATATTTTTTGTGGGTGTGTCAAAGTTGTTGCATTGGTTTTGTGCAAGAATTTTGAAGGTGTTGTGGGTATGTGTCAATTGGTAGACTTTGAAGTTTTATGTTTTTATATTATGTGTATAAGTTTGTATTAGTGAGTGTTGTATTTTTTCATATCGATCATGTGTTCTTTTGGCCATCATTCGGATAGCTTTATTAGTTGAAAGAACCCTTTAAAGAGTAAAAACACAAAGCATGAGAGTTGTTAACATTGGTGTTAATATTTCTATATTTGCGATATTGGTTTTTATATATGTTATGTTTTTACAAGTTTAGGTAATCATTTACAATGAACAAATGGTTAGTTTTAGCAATTATACTTTCCTACTCACAGTCCATTACAAATGTCCTTTTAGGCCATTACTAATTAGGTTTCTTGTTTCTTTAGGTTCTAATTTACTTACTATTTGTTGTGTTATGTGATTATCTATTTAAAACTTCAATGACAGCATTCATCCACAACCTACCTTTGGGTCATCTCCTAATCTTTAAGCCCTTGCTCTTGAAGCAAAAGAGTCTTAAGTTTGAAATGGGGATAGCGCTTTAAAATTAAGGAATGATGAAGGTTATTTACAATTAAATTCAAGTATATTTGAACTGTTGATGCTACCATGTTTTCTATTCATTGTTTACTAATTCTGATGCAGTTAAAGAATGGTATGTGCATGCAATCATAGATTTTGAAATCCTCTATAATTTTTGAAATTTGCCTCTTGCGGGGTTTATTTTATCCTTAATGTTGATTTAGTTTGATTACGAACTCTATAAAACTCGTAAGTTATTATTGATTATTACTTTTGATGTTGTTAAGAGTTTCCTTAGATGTTTATAGACCTCCTACTCATACTTGGAATGTTGGAGGTGAACGTCAACTGAGGACCTGCAATGGGTTAAATGTATGTCATTGAGTAATTTAGCAGCATGTTGTTTTCTTTATTTATGGTTCTTACATGTTTAAGGTTGTTGTTTGCAGGCTCTTTTCATTTCTATTTGGATTATTACAAGCTTTAACCGCTTTGCTAATGGTAAGTTATTTCGACTCAAGTTCTTTATGTTTGTGAGGCTAAGTAATGAGATTGGTTTGTAGTTATCGAAAGGCAATTTAGGGCAACTGTTGAGCCAAACATACAACATGTAATTGAGTTGTGTGTCATGGTGCTCTTTACACTAAATTTAGAAAAAATGTTCTTTGATACTACTTTCCCACTAAATTGTCACCGAATAGAGGCAGTTTTGTAGAATGTTTTGGTATAAATTTGATGCTATTTTGCTAGAATAAATATTGCTGTTTTGCATCAAGTTTTTCGCAGTTTTGCTGCACTTTTTTCTGTTGTAATATGTTGTTAACTTTAGATTGTTTTACTATTGTTTTGCAGCGGATTTTAATTTGCAACATATTTTTTTGAACAAAAATCAGTTGTTTTGCTAATTTGCTGTTGTATGGCCCTCCGTTTCGACTCAAAGAGGCATTGCAACCCATATACATGTGTGTGTGCGCGTATGATAAACTAGAGCAAGGAATTGACAGTCGATTTAGATATGGACTAGCTAGAGCACATGCTTGATCATATCGCATGACTTGTTCAATAGGTAGGTGATTTTATTTTATTTAGGGTTTGGATGGGGGCAACCGATTATGATATGTGGGGGTGAAATAATCAGTTTCAAAGTTGCTTATTCATAATCAGTCTGCATTTGTTGTAAAAGTCTTGTAAAAACATAAAAGTGACTTATAATCATCTAAAGTTTTAGCCTTTTTTCAATGGCAACTTTGAGCATGGATCCGGTTCATGAATGGATTCTAAAAGAAGGAAAAGAAACTCAAATAATAGGATTTAGTCCCGTTGGAGGTGGTTGTATAAATCTTGCAAGCCGATATAATACTGATGTTGGTTCTTTCTTTGTTAACATCAACAAGTTCTTTTTAACAACTGATGTTGGTATTTCTTTGGTTCTTTCTTTGTTAACATCAACAAGTTCTTTTTAACTACCCCACACTTTTTACTCCACCCCACGTTTACCCCACATTCACTCCAAATTACCTGGTATCCACCCCACACCACCCCACATCATTTTCTAATTTTTTATTTCTAAAATAATAGCCTAAAAAGTAACAATTGGAGGATGGGCCCACCTCAGATGGTCAATTGGATTCGGGGAGGGACTCGGGAAAAACACCCCAAAAGGGACACTGATTTTCGGAGTCGAAAGGGGGTGGGACGGTGTGCCCGTGCGAGACAGATTCGAGGCCGCGTCCACCCTACACCCACTCCGGTTGCACTTAAAAAAGTAACTTACGTTGGTGATGCATTTAGTTTATCAAGTACATATATCAAAATAGTGATAATTATATTAGTTTGAATAATAATAAATATTATTTGCTATGTGCCAATATCTTGGCTTGTAAATACTTAAATAATTGTTGTTCCAACTTAAAGTGGTGGGAGTGGAACCTTCATACTCTCACATTATCCTCACAACTCATCAATTAACACATTTAACCTCACAACTAAGCTTACATTATCCTCATTTTATTTTATTTTTATGGATGTCAAGTATCCTCATACCCTTATTTTTCTAAAATTAACATTGAATATTAATAATAAACAAAATTAATATTTTAATAGTTTTAATAAAATAATGGAAGTTTTTAAAATAAATCATATTTTAATAGTTTGATAGGTGTCATGTTGTCATCCATTTACTCTATGTAAGATTTATTAAAAAATGAGTAAATTATCATTTTAGTCCCTAGGTTTGTACCGATTCGATCACTTTGGTCATTATTTTTTTTCTAGCTATTTTAGTGTTTAGTTTTATAAAAAATTGATATTTTGGTCCTTCCTTCAACGTCGTCTGTTAGATTTATGTTAAATGACGAAAATATCCTTATTTATTAAATTGTCATTTTGGTCCTTTTCCAAACTTCTTTTTGCCATTTTAGTCATTTTCCCAACTTCTGTCATTTTGGTCATTTTCCTAACTTATGTCAATTCGATCATTTTTCTCAACTTCTGCCACAACAACCACCCCACCATGACTCTCTTTCACTGTAAAACATTATATAAAACACAAACAAAATGCTAAAAACAAAATGAAATTAATTATTAATGCTTATCAGTTTAATAATTTTATTGCATGTTAAACTCAAAACGTGAATCCGGTTATGCAAAATGCCTAAGAAAAAAACAAATCGATGACTCAGTTAAAAAAAAACGGTTGATTTTTAATATATGTAATAATTACAAAAGATATTTACAACTCCAACTCTAAACATTTTTGTTTATTAGCATCGGTCTCAAACTCAGACATAGGAGAAATTTCTTTTTATAATAATGACATTTGATAAAGCTAAAAAAAGCCTTAAAATTTTACCTTTTTTAAGACCTCCAAAACGATTCAGCCGTCACTGATCCCCCAAAGAGAGGAAGAAAATATGGTTGCTTGGTGGTACTGGTCAGTTGGGAGGTGGACGAATGAAAGAGATATTCGATAATATTTTATTTGGATGAGGCGTGTAGCGACGGCGAAGACGAATGGAAGAGTCAACAGAGGTAGCATCGGTGGTGTTATGGAAAAGGGTTGTTCAATGATTGTGTGTTCTATAATACTAACTAGGTTTAATTCTTGTGTGTTACACACATGTTAAATAAAAATATTTAAAAATTATATATAACAATTATGTTTAAAATTTGTAATATTTTAAAATTCATAAATATTTATATATATATATATATATACATCATTAATCATAATATTTTGGCTTCATCAACTCTTACCCTGCTACTTAATTTTTCACCCAAAATTCCTTTTATACATTAATCTAAATTTCCCCTTAAAAAAAACTTTGACGCCCCCCTAAAACCTTGATTTATTAGGTAGATAATAATGTTAATAGTAATAATAGTAACAATAATCAAATTGTAATTTTGTTCCTTGAAGTATAAAATAATTGTCATTTTAGAGTTTGGTTTTGTAAAAAATTATTATTTTGGTCCCTGAAATATTAATTAACTATATTACCTTTGGATTTAACGGTTAAATCTAACAGACGTTGACAAAAGGACCAAAATTACATTTTTTTACAAAACCAAACACCAAAATGACAAGAAAAAAACATAAGAATCAAAATGATCAAATTGATACAAACATAAGGACTAAAATGACAATTTACTAAAAAACAACTCCGGCAAGCAACTCCAGCATAAAATTCTGGCTATTTCCATCCACCCTCACACGTAAAAACAACCATTTGGTAGTGGCCCCACAATATTATATCCATTCAGTTTAAAAAAAAAGTAAAGTATGATGAGGGTTTCCATACCCGTTCTTCTCTACCCACAACCTTACCCGCACCACCGGGTTTCCCTAACTAACCGGCCACATTCACACCCTCCACCCTTATAATGTATTAGGGAGGATGAGAATTATATTTGTAAAAACAAATAAGTTCATAATGCCGTTAGATACATTAGTTCCGTTCTTTAAAAGAATGCCAACTTTGACATAATAATATGTGGCATCTAGAAATTATGAAGATTGGTTTAAAAGACTTTTATAGCATGTATAAGCCTTAGTACAAATTTGGAGTCAATTTATGTCCTCTTGATGATTGTTGATACTATTTCTTCACGCTCTTTCTTTGCAAACTGTAACTGCAAACTGTAACTGTCAACTTTATAAGTCAAAAAATTATATCCATATATATACTTCAAGCCACTATATATGCACCACAAAGCATATGACATTGCCCCTATCTTCTCTAAATAAAGGGCCATTACTTATGCCCAATTATTCAACGGATAATTTGTACCAATAAAACATTTGAGGAGTGATAATAATTGTCTTCTAAATTTAGAGAGAGATAAAAGGCAAAAGCATAAATCTTTAAGAAGTTGAGCAAAACCTTTTTTTAACATAATTTTCTCAAAATCGGTGAGTGTCTCCATAATATGCATCTTTTTGTAAGTTAAATTGTGAAAAAAATGATAGAGAACAACTTTTGTACATTGTTTGTCAAAAAGTATCACTTATTGTTTTGTGTAGGATATCCTAGGTTGCATGTGTTATGCACGTAACATGTTTATTCAATGCATAACATTGTTGTTTGTAACAGATCATCCGACATTAGTGAAAATGACTTTAATAACCAAATGTTTTACTGTATATTTCCAATTAAATTTGTGAATCCGTAAAAACTCTAGTTAAATTTTGGGTTAATATCATAAAAACCGGTATACTTTCTTTCACCTATGAAAATTCCCCCAACCTAATTTTGATATATTAAAGTCTCATAACTTGTAAAAATACACGAAGAAGTAATTAAACTTTATTTTGGATTAAAGCCATAAACTTGCCTAAGAGCATGTTCTTTTGTGGTAATGTAATGATGTAAACTCTTAATTTGGTCAAAATAAGATTTTTTTTAGAATGGCGGTTGGTGCAACGGTCTATGACCGAAGCACTCAGAGGTGCAAGGACCGAGATCGAAACCCCGCCTCTAACACCAACATGTGTTTTTCGTCGGCATTGGGGCTCCCCCATTACTGCAAACACAGCGGAGGCTCACCACTAAGCCACAAGTGAGGGATGGTCAAAATAAGATGGTACAACTTTGTTTGCAGAAAAAAGTCGTCACTTCATTACATTGAGTAATTAAAAGAGTTATCAAGTCATTTTGACAAAAGAAATTCACAATCCGAAGGATGTGCATTTTAGACAAGTTCGGGTATTTTTAGTATACATATATTAGTTTAATGACTTTTTCATGTATGTTTTTTTACAAGTAATTGATGGACTTAAGTACGTATACCGGAATTAGGTTCAATTGTTATTTCGTGAAAAAAAAGGAAAAGAGTATAGTGATTTTATTGTAATAACCCTTGAATTTTTGTACAGGTTCTTAAATTTTCCTTACCAATGCCACAGTGTGAAAAGAAATATCATATTAATTGCTTAAGAAATGACATGAACATTGATCAAAAGGTTTATAAACATGCATATTTTTTTCTTCTATTATTGTTTACAACCAACTTTTGTGGAAATCAGAAATTACTTTCCTTTTTGTATAATGTTATATATGTTTTAACTTGACGTGCATGTTCATGTGATACTAGATTTGTCACTTGCCAACATTACGTAGTGTAAAAACCTTTTTTCTTCCCTTAAGTAGTTGGCATCTTTACCCCGCTAAACGTTAAGGATGATTATATGAAAATAGTCCAAAAGAATCTAAAGGACAGCGAAAGTATCACAAATCTTGATGTAATATGAAATCGTTTTTATTGTTAAGGATGCTTGTGAAAAAACAATTTGTTGGTTACACAAGTCACTTTGTGGATTGTTCTTAATAGCAATGTTACACAACTTTTCTCTTCTTAAGTATTCTTGCCATTAAAAACAATCCGCTTTACATCAATATTTTGTGATACTGTCAGCATTATTAACCTTTAGATTATTTTGAACTATTTCCATATAATAATCTTTAGCGTTCAGCGACGATAAAGATACCAACTACTTAAGGAAAGAAGAAAGGTTTTTACACTCCGCAATGTTGCCAAGTGTCAACTCATGTATCACTTGAACATACATGTTAAACTAAAACATCTTCATTATTATACGGGTAAAACAGTAATTTATGAATTCGACAAGAGTTGAAAATCTGTTATAAACATTGATAGACGAAAATAAATGAAAAGTTAAAACCCTTTAGTCAATTATCATGTTTTCCTCAAACAACTTATATAGTATTCCTTTTCACACTTAAAAAGGAAATAAAAGATTAATACAATAACCGTTACAAAAACTAAAGGGTCAACACAATAAAAATAGCCATTATATTCTTTTACTTAACTAAAGTTGCACATATTCATAAACTAAGTCACCTATAGTAAAAGTTTGATCATTTAAAGTCATTTTCACTAAGGTCATATGATATATTTACCTCAAAGTTAATCATAAAAGACTCCTTCTTGATAAGTTGACATAGTGCATATAATAATGTTATACATTGAATAAAAATGTTACCTTCGTAACACGAATGCAGCTAGCTTATATTGATAAACCTGACAACAATGTTTTGGTAATTTTTTTACTAGAAG
Source organism: Tagetes erecta (assembly GCA_030867185.1). Lineage (NCBI taxonomy): Eukaryota > Viridiplantae > Streptophyta > Magnoliopsida > Asterales > Asteraceae > Tagetes > Tagetes erecta. Next base: position 4,697,384 of record CM061488.1, on the reverse strand, counting down.
CAATTTAGAAGCTCTTCCATCTTTACTATAAAAAAGTTAATAGATATTTAGCGACGATTACATTATATACATTATGTGTAGCGAAGAAACATAAATATAAATTAAAATATGATAAAAAGGTAAAATTAAAATATCATTTTTGTATGATAACAATACTTAATTTAACTCAACTTATGTGTAAGGAGCTAGGACATCCCTACACATAGCAATAAGACTCTACTTTTTTAGACAACCGATGCATATAAGATCGTTTTTATCTATCATTTTGGGTTATTGGATTTAATCACCTCTAACTATTGGTTATTGGCCGTTGTCACCCTCAAGTATCACTTTGGCCAATATAACTCCCAACTAAACACTTTGGTGTCCGTATCACCAAAAGTCAACCAATTCAAGTCACTTTTGGTTAACTTTTGATTATTTTTTGGTTAGTTTTTGGTGTTACGGACACCGTATCACCAAAAGTTAACCAATTCAAGTCACTTTTGGTTAATTTTTGGTTAATTTTTGTTAAATTTTGGTGATACAGACACCAAAGTGTTTAGTTGGGAGTTATATTGGCCAAAGTGATACTTGAGGGTGACAGCGGCCAATAACCAATAGTTGAAGGTGATTAAATCCAATAACCTTTTTTTTTCTTCATAAAGTTAGCTTTTAAAAGATGTATAGTGATAGAGAGACATTCCACTTTCAAGAAAAAAATATGTTAATACCAAGAAACGTTTAAATAACAAATCAAACGCTGCAAGGTACCTCACTGCCCGTCTAGTGCTTCGCAAATTCTACATCATTGACGTGTATTGTAAAAATCCGTTAGTTTTTCGTTGAATTCCATCAGATTCCCGCGTACCAAAGGATTCATAAAGGATAAAAAAAAGAGGTATTAGAAAATCTAAAAACTTTTAACTATAAGCAGTTGGCCATGATAAAAATGTATAAATTTATTAAGTTACCGTTTCATAATAAAAAGGTAGGCTACACATAGTTTAACAGTGTGTTTATTCAGATAAATGTATGTTTGTATCCATCTGCTTTTTTGCATCTAAAAAGCCTAATCCAATTTCATTTAAAACTGACATATAACCAGGGGCGGAGGTATAGAGGAGCCAGGGGTAGCCCGGGCTACGGCTGAAATTTCGTTGCGTAGTGTAAAAGATATATGTATTTTTCGGTTTTATGTATAAGGATACCCCTAAACAATAAAAAGGATACCCCTGAATCCTTAATTTTAAGCTATTAAAGAACATAGAGGACAAATCTATTAGGTATTTTTTTTATTGTATGAACGTCCGTGGAAATTTTTTTTGAAAGCTACCCCTGATTTTTTCGTCTGGCTCCGCCACTGCATATAACTACACTAGCAAACAAATATACATCATACAACACTGTTGGCTCTAAGTAGGAACAAAAACCATAACAGCATTAATTGTTTTATAAGGTGCAATTGTTATCCAGATCGATGCAAAATCAAACACAGATATAAGCAATGACATTAGCTGCTGCATATATATGTATATGTACATGAGATCGAAGGAAGCAATGAACACAGATACAAGTAAAAAAACAAACAACAGATAGGTGATTTTAGGTATAAGTACCTAGCTTGAAGATATTTGATGGAGCCGATGAAGATATATGGTGGCTGATGATGATAAACACACAAACCCTAGGGCTATTTAAACACCTCATAACCCAATCACACATTAATTCAAAAGATTTCGGTGTCTTAAATCTTGACTACAAAAGATATTGCATTAAAAAAATCAGATCATGAGTTTTAGCATACAATAAATACATAATTATTTCTTATTTATTTTAGAAATGAACTTTAAGAAATAACTAGTGTGTTTTCCGGTAGACGTATTGCGCGCGCACGAGATATATTTGATCTAACCTAACGGCTATTCGTTTTTTTAAAAGAGAACGTTTAGCGAATCAGGGCAACATACATAGAAACTGAAGAAACATATGAAATAGTATTGTTTTTCTTTAAAATATATTGTTCAATAATCAGTTTGTTTCATGATGTGCGTAAATCCTACGAGATCGATACGTTTGATGTTATCAAATTAAAAAAAAATTCTAAAAAGGAACGTCTAGTGAACAAGGCCAACATAAAAACCGAATAAAAATACAAAATAAATTTTTTTCAACAGTATTAGTTTATATATTTTCTGTAAAAGAGAAGTTTTATTTGTCGGTTTTCAACGATAACAAACAAACAATATTTGTTTGCTCAGTTTACTTTTTTCTTTTATATCTAATTTGGATATTTAGCTTTTTTTTTACCTCACCTACTAGATTTGTGGTTTGCCTGCCTTATTACTGTTAGTATGGCGTTAGTTGCGTCGTTGTGGTGTATACGACAACATGAGGTTTGATAGTAAAAGGGTTCCTGGACGACGTTTGTCTAATTTATGGGGTAGGGTTACAAGGTAGGGTTCTTTTCATTTTTAAAATGTCACGATCGTTTACCTTTTTTATTTTGTTTTCAAATTAATTATTGATATGATGTTATGATGTTATCTTAAAAAGTTTCTATAAATCCACGAAAATACACACGCATGCACACACACACATATAAGTACGTTGAATATTTTAATTTGTCTTGTGTAACTAATAAATATCAGTTACCTATCTTGGCGACAATTATGGCTATGAAATCTGATTATATATGCGTAGTCAGTTAGTAACAAATCATATTTATATGTTGTCTACTTACCTTTTTTTGTGATAAATGTTGATGATATTTCTTCACGCTCTTTCTTTGTAGCGGACATGTCTGTTTAGAAAATAGCAATGCCGGAACAGTTTTATTTATTTCCATTCTTAGAAGTAAGTAACCAATTCTTGCATTATTGAGGAGAGAAAAACGATTTTCGTCAAGACATTCGACGTCAGCTTGGTCAGTCATATATATTGAAGTTTAATTAGGGCTCGTGATTAACGTCTTTTAAGAAGTTATGAAGGTTTTCTAAGCAATGCTCATGCCTATGATTCAGTTATATTTTATTTAAAAATAAAAAAAGCTAACAACGAAAAAATACACAAAATAGAGTTTTGTTGGATAAGATTCCAAACTACAAATATGAAGGGTTTCGTTTAAGTTGGTGTGTGATGTCTATTAATCACAGTTATAGTACTCTTAAAGTTAGCCATTATATTTTTTTTAGTTTTTATATCATTTTCCAAATAACATTTTGATACCTTGATACCCTTAGATAAGAGTTATCAATAAGGTGAAGGTGACGTTGTTATCAGCCTCACCTTCCCAACGTGTGAGTTTGTATCTGCTAGTCATCGAAGTACACTTTCATAATGACATACGAGACGATCTATCTAGTATTATGAACATATTTATCTTTCATGCTTCCTGCTACTAAATAATAAAATTTATGTAATCTAACGACTATCCATTTCTAAAAAGAGAAGGTTTAGTGAACCGACAATATATAAAAGGGTCATCCTATTCACACACCCCATATCCTATTCACACACCACATGTTTTTATTTCCCACACCCTCAGGCGCCGCACATAAACCTCGGCGTCGCGCCTGGGTTACTTCTTATCCCAGACACATCCTCGAACGTAGTCAAGCACGCTTCAACACCCTTATGCGCCGCGCATGGCCCTCGGCGTGGCGCCTGGGTCATATATGCGGCCAACAACATCATTGGCGCCTAGGTCATATATGCGGTGCATATGTCCAGGTTTGACCGAATTCCACCTCGTTTACGACATTCCTCGGTTGACGTTGACAGAAAAGTGACTCAGGCGCCGCATCAAGGCCTATCCGTGACGCCTGGTTTTAAAACAGGTGTGTGGATAGAATTTTAGGGTGTGTGAATAGACAAGGCCATATAAAATTATAAATCACTTGAACAAAACTAGAAGGGAGTGAATAGTTTTTATTTAAAAGGTAAATAATACTTGAAGCATTAAAACATCACTTGAACAAACGATATTCATAAGGATGTTGCTATTTGCACCTCAATCTATCCTATAAACATTTAATGTAAAGTATAATTAAGCATTGATTACTTTATTAATTATCTACTTCATTATTACTAACATTAATATTAAATGCCAACTAATAACACTATATATTATTTGATGAATGATAATATGAGAATTAAAAAAGAATAGTCCATTACTTTGATAAAAACCAAGAGAACGTGCCACTTTTTGTATCCAAGTCATTAGATTTTTACGAGATCTAAACAACTAAAATTTAAAAAATAGTTTATAAAAGTAGAATAAGTTAACTAAATATTACATATATAAGAATGAAATTGAAAATAATAACTCGCTAGTGTAAAAACTTATCGTACTACGCATCTTGATGCTTGATGACCGAAACAATTATAAAAGAATATCAAACGATTTATAACTATAAAAATACAATTTTTATAACCCCCTTAACGGTATGAAAAATCTTCAATTTACCAACTTGTTAACTACAAATGCATATTTAATGATAATTTATTATCATATTTAATGTTAATTAAATGAATGATATTTATTATCATATTTAATGCTAATTCACTCTTCCTCATACTTTTGGTTATTTATAAAATTTAATTGGATTTAGCAAACATTAACATTAATAAGTGTATTAAATACAATAGACTAGGGTGCAATTGGAAAATAGATTGGGATGCATTTAGAAAAACCCTATTCATAATTGTCAGTAAAAATTAATTTTTGTGACAATCTGGTGCAAAATAAATAAATTTACTTAAGGTTGTCTGTTTAGCACCTAACTAACAAGCTACAACCACTTTTTTTTTGGACAGCGAAACGAATAAAGCCCGGCTACCCGGGGTAACCCAATGGCGAAAGGCAACCCCAAACGCTCTGCGAACATAGACAGCGCTAGGTAGCCGAAACTCACCTATTAACCCAACTCCAATTCGGGGGAAACCCACTAGCCCGTCCGCCCGTAGGCACGACGACAAGCTAGTGGTAAAACCCGTTTGGCTCAGAGATCGAACTTGTGTTGCCACAAGTCTCCTTTCATTGCCCCCATTTGCCCCTTCCAAAGTGGTGGTAGTAGGATTAGAACTTGGGTCTCTTTTGGAAAATCCAAATCTCTTACCACTACACCACATTGGAAGTTCCAGCTACAACCACTTAAAAGGTTGTATGTTTAAGCCTTTAGTCCCTTAAACATCAAAAGTCTAACACACGCTACATTTTTTAGTTATATGCTCTCACAACTCTCAAAAAGAAAACAAATAGGATGTAAACAAAAAATCCAAATCTCACAACATTCATGATAACAAAAATGGGCCTTGTGTGGTACATCAATTTCTAGACTGTTAACGACGTTTTTTTTTTCCTTCAAAATCTGCATAGGCGTTGTGGTACATGCTTTTGTAGTAATGTTGTTCGATCCCCTAAATGCTACCATCGATGTTTGTGTTTCCTTATATTTTGCTAGCTAAAAACCGACCAAACCAAATGTGAGTTATATATGGTTGCAATATTTGGCTAACAGAGAAAATTGATAGATATAATTTGCTGCAATATATGGTTTTTCCAAAAAGGTGACAATTTCCACGAGTAAATGAAACATATTAGACGGAACTGGAAGTGACCCAAAGTTTTATGCAAATGAAAATATAAGAGAATGTTGATTGAAAACAACGTTGTTGTGTCGCAATATGGTTACTTATAGAGACCAAACTTTTTGTTGCTATATCATTCGTCCCTAAAACCCTTTTTTCTTGTAGTTAACCTGAACGGTGTTAGAAAATGTGTGCTTTACCAAAACCCATTTTTACACGTTACGTGACGCAAACCATACTTTTAGTTTTCCACACTAAGGTCAAGCTTCATTAACATTATTTAGCAAGCCAGAAATATGTGTGTGGTTGCTCATTTCATTAGCTTCAAATTTTGATTGATTAACTTTTTTTAATTTATTTCATTTAAATTGTTTGATGCAAGTTTCATTAACTTTAACTTTTTACAATTTCACTTAATTTGTATGATAGTTAATTCTCCAACTATCGGAAGTTCTGCAAATTCACACCCAAACGCGCGAAACGCCAAATCAGCATAAGAATCATTACAAATGTCAATGGTTAAAAACAAACATAAAAAGGTTTTTACACAATCTCAAATCAGGTTTGAACCCAATTTCCATTGGTTTAAGTCTTTAGCCCCTGATACGCACATCTTGTGGTACATCCCTTTGTAGTAATGTTGTTCCCTTAAACGCCACCATTGATGTTTGTGTTTCCTGATATTTGACTAGCTAAAAAACCAACCAAACTGAATGTGAGTTATATGTTCTTTAAAAGAAGATTTCAAGCAAAATACATAGGAAAAAAAACATACCATATTTCGAGGGTACTTTCTTGAAACCAAATTTGTTCGTCCACATTGGTATATCACAAGCTTCTTAATTTTTAAATTTGAAAGTAGACGTTCAAAACACACTAAGAAAACTTGGAAGAAGCCCTAGAAAAAGTAAATGTAATATAAGAGAATGTTGACTAAAAACAACCTGAACAAGAATGTTAGAAAATGTCTACATGACCCAAACCCATTTTGAAATGTTACCTAATTAACCCAAACCACACATTTAGTTTTCCACACTAATTAAGGTCAAACTTCATTAACATTTAGTAAAGCCAGAAAGGTTGTGTGTAGTAATTAATTGCAGATTTCATTAGCTTCAACTTTTTATTATTGAGAATATTTAACTTGCATCAATGTTAAACGCGTGTATACAATATACTCACATGAAACATATCAACGACTTGTGTAACCAACGGATTCTTCTCTTCAAAAGCATCCTTGCCGTTAAATACGGTCCAATGGACAACAACAGTTGTGCTGTTCTTTAGATTCTTTTGGACTATTTTTATATAATCACTCTTAACGTTCAAAAGCTTAAGGGAATAAAAAAGGCTTTTACACTTCAATGTATAAAACCAATTGTCGGGTGGCATTTTCTGTATCACATCAACATATATACATGTGAAATTAAAACATAAGAAAAGTATAAACCATAGCTGCATATATATATATACACACACATGACATGAGATCGAATGAAGAAATGAACAGATACATAGGTGATTGACTCATACCTTGAAGATGGAGAGAGTGAGATCGAAGTGTTTGATTGATAAATAGAGAAACCCTGGCTACGCTATTTATAGAACTCAAAACCCAACTACACATTTAATTTAAAAGATTTCAGGCATGTAAAAATATATTCACAAAAGATTTTGCATTTATCAAAAATTAAATAATTGTTTATAGCGCGCATACAAAAAGATACAAATATATATTTTTTTATTTTAGAGATAGATTTTAAGAAATAAGTTGTTTGTTTTCCGTCAAGCATAATGCGTGAGTTACGGTTGGTTTCCGACGCACAAAATAGTTTAAGAAATAACTGGGATGTAATCTAACTACTATTCGTTCTTCAAAAAGATAACGTTTAATGAACCGGGGCAATATAGAAACCAAAGAAACATATAAAATAATATTGTTTTTTTGCAACATTGTGTAATTAATGCTGATATATTTTATGTAAATAAAATAAGTTTATGCTGGGAGTTTTTTTATATATAGTGATGGAACGTAGGAATAGATATCAATACTTAATGTGCTGCTAATCTAGATATTTAGTTTTCTTCACCTCGCGTGCTTATTTCATCTACTATCCATATTAAGAATCTGGTTATTATTTTTTTATTATTGTTCTTGACTCTGTTAATATATATTGTTGACATACCTCATTGAACGGGAAATCGTTTTGTTGTAAGGTTGATTTATGAAATTTGCCTTATTGTTGTTCCGTTTGGTGTTGGTGTTGTTCCGTTTGGTGTTGGTGTTGTTAAATATTGGTATAGTTATTCACTTATTCGTTTACTCAATCGATTTTACATGGGAACTAGCAGATGCAAACTCACACATTGTGACAATGGCTTTGATATTCAACATTGTGAAAAAAACATGTGACGTAAACCCACGTGTTGTGGCAAACCACTGGGGCATTAATAATATTCATAACTTTACATAAAAAAAAACTAAACTAAATGTTTACAACAACCTCTCGTCACCTTGTTGATAAGTCTTATACAAGGTTATCAAAATTTTATTTTGAAAAAAAATATACAAATTAGAAAACACATAAGTAACGGCTAACTCAGAACATACTATAAGCAAAATAGATAGTCACACAAAGGAAACCCCTTCACACGGTGTACTTAAACCTTATCCAACAAAATTCTATTTGATGTATTATTTTCGTAGTTAGCTTTTAAATAAAATATTATTACACATCATATATAGGCATGCGGACCGCTTTAAAAACCATCATGAATTTTTGAAAAGACATTAATCGTTGGTCCACAAACTTACATGTATATGTTTGATCGAATCTTATCATGGTTACTTCTAAGCATGGAAAAAACGAGATTCATATTGTATTGTTGCAAATAAAGAACGGGAAGAAAATTTTAATAACAATCATCACAAAGAAAATACATATTTAATTTGTTACCATGCACATTCAAATTTTATAGTCATAATTATAAAAAATATTACTGAGATAGTAATTTAATATTTACTAGTTACATAAGACAAAATATTCAACATTGTATCAATGATTCAGTTACAAAAAATATTACTGGTGTGCATATACCTACATATATATGCGCGTGTGTACTTTTGTGAATTTATGAAGTTTATCAATACAACATTGTATCAATGATTTATTTAAAACAAAATAAATATCAAAGGCAAACTCATGGCATAATTTAAAATAAAAAAACCCTCCCTTAGTGGCCTAACCCACAAATTAAACAAGCGTCATCAAGAAACATTTTTTATACCAAATAGTCGTTACGTTATATCAAATGTATTTCCCGCGCATTACGCGCTAGAGGAAAAAAACCAACTACTGCATAAGGTGTACATCTAAAATAAGAAATTTTTATACCAACTATCAACAATGTTGAAGAAACACAACATTATTTTGCATGCTCATTCGGTTTCTATGTTTCCCTAGTTTGCTAGATGATTTCTTTTTGAAAACTGAATATTTGTTAGATTACATCAAATGTATTTCGCGCGTATAGTGGGCACCGGGAAACAAAGCCAATTTTTGTTTAAAATCTACCTCTAAAGTAAGAAACATTTATACCAGCTAACAGTGTTAAAGAAAAAACAAGTAAGTACATGCCGCCTAACTCAGAACATACTATAACACCAAGATAAATAGTCACATAAAGGAAACCCCTTTACGTGGTGTACGTGGAACCGTATCCAACAAAACTTTATTTGAAGTATTATTTTCATTGTTAGTTTGTAAATAAAATATTATTACACACATGAGGGGCTCAAAGGGTGTGCGGCGTAGTCGATCGCACATGATACTCGCTTGACGGGAGGCACACAATTATTTTAAATTTTTTTAATATATAAAATTTTTATATAAAACGTGAATGCAGCAGCAGTAGACCCATAAATATTCGATCTTGAATTAATTGAAATGACTCATTTTTTTAATGTTTATTTATCAAACATTTGTTTTTTGGTTAAAAATTTAGTTTATATAAATTGGTGCGTTAGTGCTTCGGGTTGGGGAGAGGGGTCTTCTTTTCTCGTCTCGTATAGGACACCTAAATCCTCATGACCGACCTTGATTACACACCATAGACATGAAGATCACTTTAAAGACCTTCATGAATTTTTAAAAAGATATTAATCGTTATTCCACTTCCATGTATACGATTGAATCCTATCATGGTTACTTCTAAGCATGGAAAAAACAAGATTCGTATGGTATTGCTGCTCTGTGTGTCGGTTGCAAAGATAGAATGTGATGAAAATATTGTTAACAATTAAAACAAAGAAGAAAAGGTAAGTTAGGCAACAAATAAATTAATATTATTTAATTTGTTACTATACATAGTCAAATTTGAGTCATAACTATCATGTTCCCGAGATAGACAAAACATTCAACATATTTCTTAAAGATGTTTCGTGTGTACATATAAATGTGTACGATGTGCGTGTGTACTTTCGTCGATTTATGAAGTGTATCAATACATCATCGTATCAATGAATATTTGAAACAAAATAAATATCAATGTCAAACACTCGTGACACTTTAAAATCTAACTCATAAATTAGACAAGCGTCATCAAGAACGCTTATCAAACACCATTTTGTACACATCGCATTGACACCACTAACATCAAACCCAACAACAGTAACACAAAGTGCAGAAGCCAACTCCAGTGCAAAATGACCATGATAGTTGATCAGTAGGTGAGACACATAATGCTAGAAACCAAATTAGAAACACAAGAAAAAAAGTAAACCGAAAAACAAGTAGTGGCCTCTTCTCAAACATTTTGTCACTATCGACAACTGAAAGAATTGTTTTTTTACTTAAAATATACCAACTAGCAGTGTTGAATAAAAACAAGATTATTTTTTATGGTTTTTCGGTTTCTATTTTGCCCAGTTTGCTAGATGTTTTCTTTTTGAAAAACAAATGCCATTAGGTTACATCGAACGTATTTCCCGCGTCAGGAAACAAAACCAACTATTGCATAAAGTCTACATCTAAAATAAGAAATATTTATACCAACTATCAACAGTGTTAAAGAAAAACAATATTACTTTGTATGGTTCTTCGGTTTCTATGTTTCCCGGTTTGCTAAATGCTGTCTTTTTGAAAAATAAATATTCGTACGTAATTAGATTACATGAAACTTATTTCGCGCGTATTGTGCTTTGCGGGAAACAAAGCCGGTTATTGCTTACAGTCTACCTCTAAAATAATAAATATTTATGCATGTCAACTAACAGTGTTGAAGAAAAACGATATTAATTACATTTTCCGGTTCTTCGCTTTCTGTGTTACCACGGTTTGCTAGACGTTCCCTTTAAAAAAGCGAACACTCGTTAGATAACATCAAACATATATCGCGTGTATCGCTCGCGGCAGAAAAATTAAGCAAGTTATTTTTTAAATTTACCTCTCAAATAAGAAATATTTATATATTTTTGTATACTAATAAATTATGATCTGATTTTTTATTAATGCAATTAATGTAGTATCTTCTTTAAACATGTTTTAACACACTTGAAATCTTTAAAATCTTATGAATTAAATGTATGCTTGGGTTTTAAGTTGTATAAATAGCCTACCTAGAGTTTGTGTGTTTATCAATCCATAGTCACTTCTCATCACTCTCTTTGTCGGATGCTTTTCTATATCTTCAAGTTATAAAACTACCCAACCAATCCTCTATATGCATCTACCCTCTAAAGCTAACTAGTAAACATCTGGTTAAGAAGAATGATGACATGTTTGGAGTTTGTCGAAAGAACGGAAACTTATCGTTCTGTGCATGATGTCCTAGGTCTTTTCATATATTGCCTACAATCGACTATGTTTCTAACGTTAGCCTGTTAGAGGTTTGCGTTTAATTTGTTTATATATATACATTTTAGTTTTGGCACTGATCGATAACGTACTCATGTGGTTTTGGTGTTTGTTTCAGCGAAGTAAGTACCGGAATAAACATACGGCAATGGTGTGGTTTTGCTAAAATAGATACACACTTAATTTGTGTATGTTTCTTATGTCAGGATTTAGACATGTGATCTCTTGATCATATATTCTCATGATCCGGTTTGACTGGTTTTGACCAACATTCTTGTCTGATCAACCGCTAATTACGATTGTGTATACATTTAATAGCAGCTGTTTGCTGGAAAAGGATGTCCCTGAAGGTCCAATTGATCAGTTTTGAAAATAATTATATATATATGCCCTTAAGTCTTTTTAGTATGAATATATATATATGTACTTTTTAGTATGGTAACAAGCTAGCTAGTATATATGCACTGTAATTGGCTCTAATAAATTAGCAACAAAATTCATATCAATTATATTGTTTTATAAATTATAAGGTGCAACAAACAGATAGATGCAAAATCCTTAAGTACAAAATTGCTGGTTTAATTATAAATTCAGAAGTAAAATACATGAAGCTGCATATGTATATATACATACATGAGATCGATCAAATGAAGAAATTAAGAGATACAGATACACACCTTGAAGATATATATATATATATATATATATAATCCCACATGCATCCGCAAAGCTTGCTCGCAGATCAAGAGTTAGAACAAAGACATGGTGTGAAGCACATAATCCCACCTTTACAAGGCTGACTTTATAACCCCGGCCACATCAACAAAGCCGGCTCATTGACATAAAAGAAACCCCTTCACGTGGTGTATTTGGAACCGTATCCAACAAAACTTTATTTGATGTATTATTTTCATTGTTAGCTTGTAAATAAAATATTATTACACACATGAGGGCTCAAAGGTGTGAGACGTAGTCGACCGCACATGGCACTCGTTTGATGGGAGGCATAGAATTTTTTTAAATTTTTTTTATATATAATTTTTTTTATATAAAACGTGAATGCAGTAGACCCATAAATATTCGATCTTTATTAATTGAAATGACTCATTTTCTTATGTTTATTTATCAAACGTTTGTTTTTTGTATTAAATGCCACCTACAAGCCGGCTCATTGACAAGATTGTGTCTAAATTAAATGCCACCTACAAGCTAGCTCCCTCGATTGTAGACATCAGAAATCATGGTGGTCGGCTCATTGCTCAACAAACTAGGCGAATTATGTGTGTGTACGTTTAAACAAGGCTTAAGAGCGTGATTTCATCGTCAAAGTGATTTTTTTTTATTGAAACAAGCTAGGTTTTCTATGTAGCAAAGCAGACCCTTAGTTGTTTGTCTTCAAACATAGTCAATGTATATTGTATTAAAAAAAATCAATATAATTATTTCTTATTAGTTTAGAAATGGACTTTAAGAAATATGTGTTTGTTTCCGATAGACGTATTTTACGCAAGATATGTTTGATGTAATCTAACGACTATTTAAATTTTAAAAAGAGAACGTTTAGCGAACAAGGGCAGCGTACATAGAAGCTGAATAAACATATGAAACAATATTGTTTTTCTTTAAAATTGTTCAATAATCGGTTTGTTTCTTGATGTGCGTAAATCCTACGAGATACGTTTGATGTAATCAAATTAATAAAATTTTTTTTCTAAAAATGAACGTCTAGTGAACAGGAGCAACATAAAAACTAAATAAAAATATCAAATAATATTTTTTTCAACAGTGTTAGTTGGAATATTTTCTGTAAAACAAAGAAGTTTTATTTGTCATTTTTCAATAGTAGCAAAAGATATGAGTACAAGTCAATATTTGTTTGCTGAGTTTACTTTTTTCTTTTTTATCTAATTTGGATATTTAGCTTAATTTCTTTACCTCACCTACTAGATTTGCACTATTATTGTTAGTATGGTGTTGGTTGCGTCGCTGTGGTGTATACAACAACATGGGGTTTGATAGTATAAGGGTTTTTGGATGACGTTTGTCTAATTTAAGGGTTAGGGTTACAAGGTAGGGTTCTTTTCATATTTAAAATGTCACGATCGTTTACCTTTGGTTTTTATTTTGTTTTCAAATTAATTATTGATATGATGTTATCTTAAAAAGTTTCTATAAATCCACAAAAGTACACACGCATGCACACACACACATATAAGTACATTAAATATTTTAATTTGTCTTGTGTAACTAGTAAATATCAGTTACCTATCTTGACGACAATTATGGCTATGAAATCTGATTATGCATAGTCAGTTAGTAACAAGTCATATTTATATGTTGTCTACTTACCTTTTCTTTTTGTGATAAATGTTGATAATATTTCTTCACGCTCTTTCTTTGTAAATTGTAACCGACAAGTCTGCTTAGAAAATAGCAATGCCGGAACAGTCTTATTTATTTCATTCTTAGAAGTAACCAGTTCTTGCATGATTGAGGAGGGAAAAACAATTTTCGTCAAGACATTCGACGTTAGTTTGGTCAGTCATATATATAAAGTTTAATTAGGGGCTCATGATTAAAATCTTTTAAGAAGTTATGAAGGTTTTCTAAGCAATGCTCATGCCTATGATTTAGTTATATTTTATATAAAATAAAAAAAGCTAACAACGAAAAAATACACAATTAAAATAGAGTTTTGTTGGATAAGATTTCAAACCACACCATATGAAGGGTTTCGTTTAAGTTGGTGTGTGATTATTAATCACAGTTATAGTATACTCAAAGTTAGCCATTATATTTTTTTAGTTTTTATATCGTTTTCCAAATAATATTTTGATACCCTAGCTTATATAAGAGTTATCAATAAAGTGACGTCGTTATCAACCTCACCTTCCCAATTAACGTGTGAGTTTGTATCTGCTAGTCATCGAAGTAGACTTTCATAATGACATACGAAACGACCTGTCTAGTATGATGAACATATTTATCTTTCATTCGTCCTGCTACTAAATGATAAAATGTATGTAATCTAACGACGTACTATCCATTAGTGAACTGACAATATATAAAATTATAAATCATATATAGAAACATACAAAATAATTTTGTATTTCTTCAACACTGTTAGTTGATAAATCTTTTGAAAAAAAAACATTAGAACTGACAATATATAAAATTATAAATCATAGAAGCATTATAACATCACTTGAACAAACGATATTCATAACTGTCAGTAAAAATTAATTTTTGTGACAATCTCGTCCAAACTAAATAAATAAATTAATTTAGTTAAGGTTGTCTGTTTAGCACTTAACTAACAAGCTACAACCACTTAAAAGGTGTTTATGTTTGAATTCAATTTCCATTGCTTTAAGCCTTTAGCCCCTTAAACATCAAAAGTCTAACACACGCTACATTTTTTAAAGGTGTTCTTTAAAGGAAGATTCCAAGAAAAAGGTGTTCTTTAAAGGAAGATTCCAAGAAAAACACGTACGTAGGAAAAAAACATACCGGCCATATTTCGGGTATAGCATCATTAGCAGCCGGAATCACAAGCTTCTTAATTTTTAAATTTGAAAGTAGACGCTCAAAACACACTAAGAAAACTCGGAAGAAGCCCTAAAAAAAGTAAATGTGATATAAGAGAATGTTGACTAAAAACAACCTGAACAACAATGTTAGAAAATGTCTATGTCATTAACCCAAACCACACATTTAGTTTTCCACACTAATTAAGGTCAAACTTCATTAACATTTAGCAAAGCCAGAAATTAAGGTTGTGTGTAGTATTTAATTGCAGATTTCATTAGCTTCAACTTTTTATTATTGGGGATATTTAACTTGAATCATGAATGTTAAACGTATACAATATACTCACATGAAACATATCAACGACTTGTGTAACCAACTGATTCTTCTCTTCAAAAGCATCCTTGCCGTTAAATACGATCCAATGGACAACAACAGTTGTGCTGTTCTTTAGATTCTTTTGGACTATTTCCATATAATCACCCTTAACGTTTAATGATGGTAAAGTTACCAACAGCTTAAGGGAACAAAAAAGGCTTTTACACTTCGATGTATAAAACCAATTGTCTGGTGGCATTTTCTGTATCACATCAACATAAATGTGAAATTAAAATATAATAAAAGTATAAACCATAGCTGCATATATATATATATATATATATACACACACATGACATGAGATCGAATGAAGAAATGAACAGATACATAGGTGATTGATTCATACCTTGAAGATGGAGAGAGTGAGAAGTGATTGATTGATAAATAAAGAAACCATGGCTACGCTATTTATAGAATACAAAACGCACTACACATTTAATTCAAAAGATTTCGATGTATGTAAAAATATATGTACCAAAGATTTTGCATTTATCAAAAATTAAATCATAGTTTTTTGCATAAAAAAGATACCAATATTTTTTATTTTAGAGATAGATTTTAAAAAATAACTGGTTTGTTTTCCGGCAGGCATAATGCGCGAGTTACGGTTTTGGTTTCCGACACGCAAAATAATTTAAGAAATAATGTGGTTTTTTTTATTGATGTAATCTAACTACTATTCGTTTTTTCAAAAAGATAACGTTTGATGAACTGGGGCAATTAATATAGAAACCAAAGAAACATACAAAATAGTATTGTTTTTCTACAACACTGTTTACTTGCTGGTATATTTTATATACATAAAATAAGTTATCCTATGAGTTTTTTAGTGATGGAAGTTATGAATATCAATACTTGTTTGTTTGGTTTACCTTTTTAATGTACTCCTAAGCTAGATATTTAGTTTTCTTCACCTCGCTTATTTAATCTACTATCCATATTAAAAATCTGGTTATTATTTTTAAATTATTATTGTTCTCGACTCTGTTAATACTGTTGACATACCTCATTGAACGGGAAATCGTTTTGTTGTAGGGTTGATTTATAAAATTTGCATTATTGTTGTTCATGAGTTTGATGTTCGTGGTGTCATTGTGTGTACTAAAACAAGGGGGGTTTGATAGTTCATATTTATATATACTTATACACGTGAACACTATATAACCATCAAGTAATGGCCCTTACATCATGAGAACATATTACCACTTGAACGCAACAAGATGATCTAATTTTAAGATTTGTTCATGTGATTTTTTTTCCTTTTAGTAACATATTGTATAAATATAATTCATCCTTTATATAGTTCATTCATCATTTTAAAAGCAACTTTCAATATTCATAATCGAATTACTTTATTTTCCTTTTTTAACAACAAACGGATTACAAATAAAACTAAATTGATTTATTTTGGTATGAAGAAAAAAACACGCAACAAACGGATTACAAAGAAAATAAAAATTGATTTATTTTGGTATAGTTATTCGTTTACTCAATCGATTTTAATTACATGAGAACCACCAGATGCAAACTCACATGTTGCGACAATGTCTTTAGTATTCAACATTATGAAAAAAAAGTGTGACGTAAACCCGTGTGTTGTGGCAAACCACGGGGGCGGGGGCATTGATAATATTCATAACTTTACATAAAAAAAACTAAACTAAATGTTTACGACAACCTATCGTCACCTTATTGATAAGTCTTATACAAGGTTATCAAAATTTTATTTGGAAAAAAATATACAAATTAGAAAACAAATAAGTAACGGCTAACTCAGAACATACTATAAGCAAAATAGATAGTCGCATAAAGGAAACCCCTTCACACGGTGTACTTAAACCTTATCCAACAAAATTCTATTTGATGTATTATTTTCGTTGTTAGCTTTTAAATAAAATATTATTACACATCATAACCCCACCGTTTTAAAAACCTTCATGAATTTTTGAAAAGACATTAATAGTTAGTCCACAAACTTCAATGTATATGCTTAAATCTTATCATGATTACTTCTAAGCATGTAAAAAACAAGATTCATATTGTATTGTTGCATTACAAACAAAGAACGGGAAGAAAATTTTAATAACAATCATCACAAAGAAAATACATATTTAATTTGTTACTATGCACATTAAAATTTTATAGTCATAATTATCATGTCACTGAGATAGTTATTTAATATGTACGGGTGTTGCTATTTGCACCCCAACCTATTCTATAAGCATTTAATGTAAAGTCTAATTAGTCATTAGTTAATCTATCTAATAAATCAAACTTTTATGGGGCAATTTTTGGAGAGATTTTTTTTTTCTATAATAGGAAGTTTGGGAGGTAAAATTTAGCTAAATTTTTCACCATGCAAGTTGATGGAGCCAACTCCTTAAATGTTATATATTTACAAATTGTAATATTACTATTTAACCCGTGTGTAACACACGGGTATTAAACCTAGTTACTTCATTAATTATCTACTTCATTATTACTAATCATCTATCTAATAAATTAGAGTTTTTAGGAGGCAAATTTTTGAGGGGAAAACATAATTTATTTTATAAAAGGAAAGTTGAGAGGGAAAATTGAGTATCAGAGTTAATAAAGACAAAATTTTGTGATTAATAATAATTTATAAAATTATTCATAAATTTTTAAATCTAATAATTATAATTTTTTAAAAATATTTTTATTCAACCCGTGTGTAATACACGGGTGTTAAATCTAGTTAATCATAAATGTTAACTAATACTACTATATATTATTTTATAAGAATGATAATATGAGAATTAAAAAATAATAGTCCATTACTTTGATAAAAATCAAGAGAACATGTCACTTTTTGTAATCAAGTCATTAGATTTTCACGGGATTTAAACACCTAAATTAAAAAAATATTTTATAAAAATATAATAAAATAACTAACTATTACATATATAAGAATGAAATTAAAAATAATAACTCGCTAACTTATCGTACTACTCATCTTGATGTTTGATGGCCGAAACAATTATCTATATAATATTTCAAGAGTTTTTAGGGGGTAAATTTGAGAGGGAAAATTTTTTGACCGGTCAAATTGGCTCCAAAACTTCATAGCAACTCTCACTCAATGATTTCCAATCATTGTTGTTCTATATTTTTGGTAATAAGTTTGTGGTTTCAATCAATCAATTTATTGAAGCTTTATTTATTGTTTCGTTTATTATCTAATTTTAAATTCAATATGGTGTATAACCAGTATTCGATTTTGATAATATGTTCAATCAATCCGGTTGTTGAAGCTTTATTTATTGTGTTTTATATTTTCAATTTTTATCTTTTTTATTTATATATTTTAGGTGTATTCCGTGTGTATACACGGGTTTTTAACCTAGTAAAAGAATATGTCAAACGATTTATAACTATAAAATACTATTTTTTTTAAACTTTTTCAACAATATGCAAAATCCTCAATTCACCAATTTGTTAACTACAAATGAAGATTTATAATACATAGAAAAATAAATAAATCATGCATATTTAATGATAATTTATTACCATATTTAATACTAGTTAAATGAATGATATTTTTTTCATATTTAATGCAAATAGACTTTTCCTCACACTTTTGGTTATTCATAAAATTTAATTGGATTTTGCAAAAATCAACATTAATAAGTGTATTAAATAAAACAGAGTAGGGTGTAATTGAAAAATAGATTGTGCGCATTTAGAAAAACCCAATATGTACTAGTTACATAAGACAAAATATTCAACACATGTTTGGTGTGCATATACCTACATATAGGGGTGTAAACTCGACTCGTTTAAGTTTAACCAGGCTCGAGGTTGAGCTCGGCTCGATTCAAGTTTTAATTTCAAAGCTCGAGCTCGAGCTCGTCACAAACTTCTCAAGCTCGAGCTCGGCTCGGGATCGGCTCGTTTGATGATTTATTATTTTAATTTTAATTATTTGTATTTAATTTTATATATTTTATATATTTTTTTATTTTATATAAACTTTTAATTATATGTATTTTATGCATAACAAAATACATATTATATATTTTTAATCATAATTTATATATATTTTAACTAATAATAATAATATATATTTATAAAATAAATAAAAAAAACATATAAATGAAAAGCTCGATAAGGCTCGCGAGCCGGCTCGAGCTCGATGTGTAAAGCTCGAGCTCGGGCTCGATAGCTTAATGAGCTTTTTTCTTAGGCTCGGGCTCGAGCTCGAGATCGAAAAAGCTCGGCTCGTTCGAGCTTTTTATCGATCCGATCTCGAGTAGATCACGAGTAGCTCGGCTCGTTAATTTACACCCCTACCTACATATATATGCGCGTGTGTACTTTTGTGAATTTATGAAGTTTATCAATCCAACATTGTATCAATGATTCATTTAAAACAAAATAAATATCAAAAGGCAAACACTCATGGCATAATTTAAAAAAAAAACCCTCCCTTGTGGCCTAACCCACAAATTAAACAAGCGTCATCAAGAAACATTTTATCAAACACTATTTTGTACATATCCCATTGACTCAACAACACTAAACCAACAACAGTAAGACAAAGTGCAAAAACCAAATCCACTACAAAGTGACCATTTTCATATTAGTAATAGTACATCCACTAAGCGAGATAAAGAAAGCTAAAATCCAAATTTGAAACACAAGAGGAAAAAGTAAACTGAAAAAACAAGTACTGGCCTCTTCTCATACATTTTGCCGATATCAACAACTAAAAGAATTTTTTGTTTTTTATTAAAAATATACCAACTAACAGTGTTGAATAAAAACAATATTATCATGTATGGTTCTTTAATTTCTATGTTGCCCCACTTTTCTAGATGTTCTCTTTTCGAAAAACAAATAGTCGTTATGTTATATCAAATGTATTTCCCACGCATTACGCGCTAGAGGAAAAAAACCAACTATAGGTGTACATCTAAAATAAGAAATTTTTATACCAACTATCAACAATGTTGAAGAAACACAACATTATTTTGCATGCTCATTCGGTTTCTATGTTTCCCTAGTTTGCTAGATGATCTCTTTTTGAAAACTGAATAGTTGTTAGATTACATCAAATGTATTTCGCGCATAGTGGGCACCGGGAAACAAAGCCAATTTTTGTTTAAAATCTACCTCTAAAGTAAGAAACATTTATACCAGCTAACAGCTAGTGTTAAAGAAAAAACAAATAAGTATAGGCCGCCTAACTCAGAACATACTATAACCAAGATAAATAGTCACATAAAAGAAACCCCTTCACGTGGTATACTTAATTGGAACCGTATCCAACAAAACTTTATTTGATGTATTATTTTCATTGTTAGCTTGTAAATAAAATATTATATTATTACACACATGAGGGCTCAAAGGTGTGAGGCGTAGTCGACCGCACATGGCACTTGTTTGATGGGAGGCATACAATTTTTTTAAAATTTTTTTTATATATAATTTTTTTTATATAAAACGTGAATGCAACAGCAGTAGACCCATAAATATTCAATCTTTATTAATTGAAATGACTCTTTTTCTTATGTTTATTTATCAAACATTTGTTTTTTGGTTAAAAATTTAGTTTATATAAATTGGTGCGTTGATGCTTCGGGTTGGGGGGGAGGGGCGCCTTCTTTTCTCGTCTCGCACAATTAAGACACCTAAATCCTCAGGACTGACCTTGATTACACACCATAGACATAAGGACCGCTTTAAAAACCTTCATGAATTTTTAAAAGGATATTAATCATTAGTCCACAAACTTTCATGTATACGATTGAATCCTATCATGGTTACT
This sequence comes from Tagetes erecta, assembly GCA_030867185.1. Lineage (NCBI taxonomy): Eukaryota > Viridiplantae > Streptophyta > Magnoliopsida > Asterales > Asteraceae > Tagetes > Tagetes erecta. Next base: position 4,676,261 of record CM061488.1, on the reverse strand, counting down.
TCTAAGCATGGAAAAAACAAGGTTCGTATGGTATTGCTGCTCCGTGTGTCGGTTGCAAAGATAGAATGTGATGAAAATATTGTTAACAATTAAAACAAAGAAGAAAAGGTAAGTTAGGCAACAAATAAATTAATACTATTTAATCTGTTACTATACATAGTCAAATTTGAGTCATAACTATCATGTTCCCGAGATAGACAAAACATTCAACATATTTCTTAAAGATGTTTGGTGTGTACATACATACATACATATAAATGTGTACGATGTGCGTGTGTACTTTTGTCGATTTATGAAGTGTATCAATACACCATCGTATCAATGAATATTTGAATCAAAATAAATATCAATGTCAAACACTCGTGACATTTTAAAATCTACTTAACTCATAAATTAGACAAGCGTCAACAAGAACGCTTATCAAACACCATGTTGTACACATCGTATTGACACCACTAACATCAAACCCAACAACAGTAACACAAAGTGCAGAAGCCAACTCCGGCCAGTGCAAAATGACCATATTCATATTAGTGATAGTTGATCAGTAAGTGAGACACATAATGCTAGAAACCAAATTAGAAACACAAGAAAAAAAGTAAACCGAAAAATAAGTAGTGGCCTCTTCTCAAACATTTTGCCACTATCGACAACTGAAAGAATTGTTTTTACTTAAAATATACCAACTAGCAGTGTTGAATAAAAACAAGATTATTTTGTATGGTTTTTCGGTTTCTATATATGTTGCCCCAATTTGCTAGATGTTTTCATTTTGAAAAACAAATGCCATTAGGTTACATCAAACGTATTTCCCGCGCCAGAAAACAAAACCAACTATTGCATAAAGTCTACATCTAAAATAAGAAATATTTATACCAACTATCAACAGTGTACGTTAAAGAAAAACAATATTACTTTGTATGGTTCTTCGGTTTCTGTGTTTCCCGGTTTGCTAAATGCTATCTTTTTGAAAAATAAATATTCGTACGTAATTAGATTACATGAAACTTATTTTGCGCACATTGTGCTTTGCAGGAAACAAAGCCAGTTATTGCTTACAGTCTACCTCTAAAATAATAAATATTTATGTCAACTAACAGTGTTGAAGAAAAACGATATTACATTAATTTTACGGTTCTTCGGTTTCTGTGTTACCCCGGTTTGCTAGACATTCCTTTTAAATAAGCGAACACTCGTTAGATAACATCAAACATATATCGCGTGTATCGCTCGCGGCAGAAAGAAATCAAGCAAGTTATTTTTTACATTTACCTCTCAAATAAGAAATATTTATATATTTTTGTATACTAATAAATTATTATCTGATTTTTTATTAATGCAATTAATGTAGTATCTTCCATAAACATGTTTTAACACACTTGAAATCTTTGAAATCTTATGAATTAAATGTATACATGGGTTTTGAGTTGTATAAATAGCCTAGCTAGGGTTTGTGTGTTTATCAATCCACCATCACTTCTCACTTCTCATCACTCTCTTTGTCGGCTGCTTTTATATATCTTCAAGTTACAAAACTACCCAACCAATCCTCGATCCATATATATACGTACATGCATCTACCCCCTAAAGTTAACCAGTAAACATCTGGTTAAGTTAAGAAGAATGATGACATGTTTGGAGTTTTTTGAAAGTACGGAAACTTATCGTTCTGTACAGGATGTCCTAGGTCTTTTCATATATTGCCTACAATCGACTATGTTTCGAATGTTACACGGTTCTGCCGCATCCGGGTTAACGTTCATGATAACTCAAACAAACATGAGTTGGTTGCATGTGCCTGCTTATTCGATATGCTTTGAGAAACAACTCTCGTTTCTAAAAGTTAAGAAGCTCGTTGTCCCAGCTGCTAAGGAAACAAAATCTACGTGGACAAAAAAATTCGGTTTCAGAAAAATTAACCTGTTAGAGGTTTGTGTTTAATTTGTTTATATACATTTTAGTTTTTACGCGTACTGATCGATAACATACTCATGTGGTTTTGGTGTTTGTTTCAGCGAAGTGAGTACCGGAATAAACATACGACAATTAATGGTGGCATTTCAACACCGTTAACTAAATTGTGTTTGCAAAACTAGATATACACAATTAATTTGTGTTTCTTATATATATATGTCAGGATTTAGACATGTGATCTCTTCATATATTCTTATGATCCGGTTTTGACTAAAGTTCTTGTAACCGCTAATTACGACAATTGTGAGTACCGGCATGGCCGGCCCTAGGGGTGTGCGGGGTAGTCGACCGCACAGGACACTCGCGTGACGGGGGCACCAAATTTAAAAAAAAAATTATATATAATTTTGATTTTCACTAATTCAAATACTTTGATTTTCTTATGTTTAATTATCAAACGTTTGTTTATTGGTTAAAAATTTAGTTTATATAATTTAATGCGTTGATGCTTCGGGTTAAGGGGCCTTTTTTTCTTGTCTCGCACAGGGCACCCGATTCCTCGGGACCGGCCCTGAGTACCGGAATAAACATACGGGATGGTACGTGGTGTTTAATAGCATCTGTTTGCTGGAAAAGGATGTCCCTGAAGGTCCAATCGATCAGTTTTGAAAATAATTATGCCTTAATTAATTTTCAGTCTTTTTAGCTAGTATGAATATGTACTTTTTAGTATGGTAACATGAAGCTAGTATGCACTGTAATTGGCTCTAAATTAGCAACAAAATTCATATCAATTACATTTATTGTTTTATTATAAGGTGCAACAAAACAGATAGCTAGATGCAAATTAATCCATAATTAAGTAGAAAACGTACTGCTGGTTTATAAATTCAGAAGTAAAAAACATAAAGCTAGCTGCAGATATATATATATATACATACATGTGATCGATCAAATTAATGAAGAAATTAAGAGATACAGATACACCTTGAAGATTTCGCACATTTAATTCAAAAGATTTCAAAGTGTCTTAAATCATGTTTACAGAAGATTTTGCATTTATTAAAAATGAGATCATGATTTTTAACGGGATGCCCTATTCACACACCTAGCAATCTAACCAAACACTCAATTAACGCCCGTTAAGTCTTTAACGGGCCGTTATACTACAAACGTGATTATAAAATAAAAAAAATTAAAAAAATTAAAAAAAATTTTTAAAAAAATTCTAACGGCCGTTAGATGCTTAACGGGCAGTTAAAATTATAGGTAATTTTTTTTATTTTAAAAATGACTATTTTGTAAAACAATTATATGTATCATTTAGATTATTCACTTGAAACATATGAGAAACTCAAATGCATTCTTATATATATATGAGAAACATACTTTATTATTTTTTTTTATTAAAAAGATAAAATAAATACTGCAAAATATATGACCTAAACCGTGGATATTCTCATCTAATATATCTTTACCCTCTTTTTGAACAAAAGAAAAGAAAAGACAAACACAAAGAAACTCAAACTTATATATTATCGTCATACATGTCTCATAAAACTACTTTTAATTTATTTTTATAACTTTATAATTGCATATGGTTATCATAACATTGTTCTTTTTAGTTTTGAAACACCAAGTAATCGGCACATAAAATTTATAATTATTGTAAATTTCACACTATAACATGTTATGAACTTTTGAACTATTTGATATTATAATAATATGATTTAATTGGCATAATAATTATTGCAAATTTCGTTAAAGACCTAACAAACCGTTATACTACAAATGCAAAAAAAAAAAAAAAAAAAAAATCTAACGGCCGTTAAAGGCTTAACGGGCAGTTAAATAGATTTAACGGCCGTTAAGTACTTAACGGGCCGTTAAAAGGGTGGATGAATAGAAAGGTTGAGTGTGTGAATAGATAGAGCCTTTTTAACATAACAAAAAAGATATAAATATTTCTTTTTTTAAAGAGAGATTTTAAGCAATACGGAGTAACTTGTTTGTTTTCTAGCGTGTGTATATGTTTGATGTTATCTATCGACGATTAATATTTCAAAAAGAGAACGTTTAGCGAACCAGGCCGCGTAGCATAGAAACCGGGAAAACATATAAAATAATATTGTTTTTCTAAAACATTATTAGTTGGTAAATTTTCTATAAAAATAGAAGTTCTATATGTCGGTTTTCAATAGTGACAAATGATATCAGTAAATACAAATACTTAATTGTTCGGTATACTTATAGATATAATTTAGTTTTCTTCAACTTGCTAGCTTGTTGGTTCTTGTATCCATAATATGAATCTCGTTTATAATTATTCTCCTCGACTCTGTTAATGTTATTATCATACCTGGTCAATGCGAGATAGTTTTGTTATTTTTTCTTTTGGGGCGAGGGGGGGAGGGGGGGGTCTGCACTTTGTCTTATTATTGTTTGGTTTGGTGTTGGTGGTGGACTGATGTCGTTATAATGTGTATAACAACAAAGGGTTTGATAGTGAAAGGGTTTTTATGACGCTTTTGACTTGTCTAATTTGTGGGTTAGGGTTACAAGGTAGTATTGTTTTAATTCTTAAAATATTATTGGTGTTTGCCTTTGATTTTTGCTTTGTTTTCAAACGCTATTACTTGATGTTATCTTGAAACACCTCTAGATATCCTCAAAAGTACACATGCACACGCGTGCACGCACACACACGCACATATATATACATCAAAGTATCAAACATCTTTAAAAAATTAGGTTACATATTTTGTCCAGGTAACTGGTAAACATTAAATACTCATTCCGATGAATGGATGATAATGATGCCTTTGAAATATGATTATATATGTATATTAAGAAATCGTATTTATATGTTTCCTACTTACCTTTTATTTTTTGTGATGATTGTTGATAATATTGCTTCACGTTATTTCCTTGTTACCGACATAGTTGCCTAAAGTAACAATACCGGAACAATCGTGTTTTTTTCTAGGACTAGAAACAACTCTGTTGCAACGCGTGAGTTTGGTTCCCATGTAAAAAGTATACTTTTCATTTGCAATTAGTTTTAATTTCCTATGTAATGAATGTTGAAGTAAAGAAAATAACTATACAAAAATAACTATACAAAAATAACGATACCAAGCCCGAGTGTACTGTGGGGCATATATATAATCCCACATGCATCCGCAAAGCTTGCTCGCAGATCATGAGTTAGAACAAATTAGACATGGTGTGAAGCACATAATCCCACCTTTACAAGGCTGACTTTATAACCCCGGCCACATCAACAAAGCCGGCTCATTGACATAAAAGAAACCCCTTCACGTGGTGTATTTGGAACCGTATCCAACAAAACTTTATTTGATGTATTATTTTCATTGTTAGCTTGTAAATAAAATATTATTACACACATGAGGGCTCAAAGGTGTGAGACGTAGTCGACCGCACATGGCACTCGTTTGATGGGAGGCATAGAATTTTTTTAAATTTTTTTTATATATAATTTTTTTTATATAAAACGTGAATGCAGTAGACCCATAAATATTCGATCTTTATTAATTGAAATGACTCATTTTCTTATGTTTATTTATCAAACGTTTGTTTTTTGGTTAAAAATTTAGTTTATATAAATTGGTGCGTTGGTGCTTCGAGTTGGGAGGAATGGGCCTTCTTTTCTCGTCTCACACAAGACACCTAAATTCTCAGGACCGACCTTGATTACACACCATAGACATGAGGACCGCTTTAAAAACCTTCATGAATTTTTCAAAATATATTAATCGTTATTCCACTTCCATGTATACGATTGAATCCTATCATGGTTACTTCTAAGCATGGAAAAAACAAGATTCGTATGGTATTGCTGCTCTGTGTGTCGGTTGCAAAGATAGAATAATGTGATGAAAATATTTAAATATATACATTTAAAACATGCGTGAACAGTGATTTACAATTTATCTTGCATTATGTACTAACTGTTTTGCATTAACCCTCAAATAACTATCCAACCGTACCAAAACCATATATATCAAACAAAACCCTATTTCATAAACAACAACAGCGAACACGGATCAACATCACCAACAAAAACGAAACTGTCAACAATCATTCACTTCTTCACAGTTCCTTCGCTCTATCCGGCGTAAGTTTCTTCCCTTTCTTCCATCTTCTTTTCTTACCGATTTATCGTGGTTTGGGTTTCGCAATATAGTTCCGACTCTGGGGAAGCCGAATAATTAATTCAAACTAATTATAAACAGAACAATTAATTATGATCAATTTGTAACTAGTTTTATACCCGTCCAGAGGCCGGGTTCCAATATGATCAACGATCGAAAATGGGTCTTATATACGACATTTTTCTTTTCTAATTATCCGTACACATTACTACAAACAAACAAACTTAAGCATACAACCACAAATACAAAAAAATATCTTGTGTGGGTTTTATTAATATAACATTAATGAATTGCACTAAAGTACATGCATACAATTCCGTTTTGGCAAGTTTCACACTTTAAGGTTAGATTTCTAGTCTCTATATGGTATGGTGCCAACTTTAATCTCCCCCAGTAAAAAAACTCTCGTCCTTTGTTTAAAACTCCAATTAAACAAAGTAACCATCATCAAATAATACACTTTGATTTGATGTACGTTATTTATTTCAAATGCTTAATTAATCATCAATACCTTAACTTCCTAATTATTCAAAGTAACCATGCTTCTATTTATGCGGCTTCCTTGTTAATTTCAACATAGCACCGTTCGTAGTTCAATGCCAGCAAGATCCACAAGACTCTACAAATATTTAACACAAAGAACAGTTAAAACAACATATCAAGAATAGAACAATTAGTCACAATGATTATTAATATAAATTAGACCATACTTTTTAAGAGAGATCTTGACCAAAGAACATGTTGCATATTTAGTACTCACATATAAGTTGTCAACTTTGATTCAGGATATATTTATTTAACAAAAATGTGTAATGGCATCCTTTACAAAAGCTTGAAGAGTTTCAACTCCATCAAACACTCTTGCTCCTTTTGCTTCTACAATGACGGTGTTTGCCCCTTCCACTACCTAACAACAACTACAGCTAGCCTCCCGTGGAATTATACTCATATTTTCATGAGACTAAATTCTTCCAAAACTACACCTTCATTGATGTATGCTCAGAGCACTCAAATTGTTCATTTTCTAAACAATCGTCCCACACTCTACATCCTTCAATAACAGCAATATGAAGCAAAAATTTTGAAATCATAAAAATATAAAGCCAATGCACCAAAGGAATAGAATACAATTTGTAATCTAAGTTACCTTTCATTCCAAGTGACGTATCAAATATGTGTGAAAAGCACATGAAAGCATCCTGAAGTTAGGCAACACATAACATGCTATCATCCCTTCTATATCTTACACTTACCTACTCACAAATGATACCATTACAAATGCATATAGCAACTCATTAGTTCAGATAGCATTAGAAATTCAGGAACTATAGAGAACACACATTATGCTTATGTTGTTATGTTGGTCCTTGTATACAAATAAGAAAGTTGGATAAAGTAATGCAACTATTTAAGGGTCAAACAATCACTTTTGTACATTAATTCAAATAAGTGGCTTACTTGAACTTTTTTTAGAACAACAATAACATATTAAGTCCAACTTTGACCAAAGACACAAATGCATCAAAACTGGAAAGCCAAACCATATTAAGTAATTAAGGTAATAGACATGAAACAAACTCCTTTAAAAGTGAAATTAAAGATCATGTCTGATACACATACTATTTTAATATGTGACCCAATTGCAGTGTGAATATCATAATGTAAGTTGTCTTTGTGTTATCATAATGTCATCTGCTTTGTGATATGGTATTCCTTGCATCATTAATTACACGATGATTATGAATGCATTTCATCCGACTAAAAAAGCCTCCAAATTAGCAGTAGCCACTACATTGGTTTTTAGCCAAGATCAAGATTTAGTGTCTCACATAAATATTGGCAATTTGAGAAATGCTTGAAAAAAACATCAAGTGCTTAATGTGCACACTATATAATAAATGTATAATTCCCAAATAAAATACACCAAACCTTTGGTGTCACTATTTTTAAATATTTTATAAATACAATGTAACAACAATACATAAATGAATGTGAATTTGTAGTAGCGGTAGGAGAATGTAATTGGGAGGATGGTGTTAATTAGAGGATTAAAAATTTCAACATTTTGAATAAATGCTTCTGCTGATCATTCACCTAAATGGCATTTGCTTATTTGGGGTTTTTCTTACTTGGGTTCGAGTGCATACCCTACACTATGTTAACTACAGTAAACTTAGTAGGCACCTATTTTTTTTGTTTCACAATCCTTAAATTGTCATGAAGCTTGAGCCATATTATCATAATACATAGAGTTATAATTCATTATTCACAATGAATTTGTCTTTAAACTAAAAAGTATATACACATTTTTAATAACAACGGAAAATATCGACTGACAAGAACAGAACATAAAGGAATGCAACGATGATAATACCTTAATTTGCATTAACACAACCCAACAGTCAGTGAATTGATTTCCTGAGTGCCTTTACTCTGCAAACCAAAACACAACAAAACATCAACAAAATGTCTTGTTGAATCAAATAAAGTGGAAGTAAAAAAAGCTAAGAAAGAACATAATAATTACATAAGCATAAAAGGAGGCAAAGAAAACCAACCATAAATCAAATAAACTTAATGGAAGTAAAAACAGCTAACACCGAAAAATATAGCAGCAATAAGCATTGAGAAAACTACAAACAAACGGTTGAAGTTGGTATCTTGTTTACCACTTGAGCAGTAGAAGTTGTTATGACAGAAGGCATGTTTGTATATCCAATCCTTGAGCTTTAAATACTACTCATTTGTTCAATCACCTGAAATCCTGAATGAAACAAAATTTTAAAGAAGCCTTGATGGGACTATAAGAGACCAAATGAAGCATCCTACCTTTCGTAATGATGCCTCGTTCCAAAGCATTATCTTTTTTGTTGTGGTTAAAAAAATCAAACGAACTGTTGTTATTCATTTAAGAAAAACCCAAAATTTATATGAAGTTTGTAGTTAAAATCTTTGCCCAACCTGGTCATCATAGCTAGAGAGGATGACAGAGAATGAAACAACATTGGTTTCTAAAATCTAAAACATCGTAACATGGAATCATTGAAGTTTTAACACGGCACAAATCATAACTTTTAAAACTGTCATATCCTAAAACAAAAAAAGTTTAGCAAACGTGCAGTCCAGACTAAGAAAAAATGAAGTCATTTTTTACTTTTAAAGTAAAACTATGACTTTTCAAGTTCTAAACTATTCCAAAGTAGACGTACTCACATAGGACATATATATTGACACCGTAAAAATAGACAAAAGCTTTTGTCAGTATCAACACAAATCTAAAAGGAGGACGAGTTATAACCCATCTACACCTTTTTCCTATTTCTTCCAAGACATCTGAAATCTTGGTGCTTAAACCTTGTTCCTCAATCCCAACCACTACATGTCATAGCCATCTTCAAAATCTGAAAAAGAAACAAACAAATAAAGGCTATATAAAAACATAATTGGGGGAGAATTATCAAAGGATCCGTTAGGTCGGGATAGTTACCGTGGATCTGTGTCAAAGTGGTGTTATTCAAATTGATGTCGTTCAACTGTTGGTGTATTGTTCTTCCTCGCAATAACTTCGATGTTCAATCAATGCTTCAAATCGTTGTTGCTGTCATTCAATTGAAGGTGTTGCACATCTTTGTTTTTCCACTGTATCAAATTCAATCCACTTGGTGAGGTTTACAAAATAGCAAATCCATTTTACAGGGATAAATACAAAGAGAGTAAAAGAAGGAAGTCAGAAATGGTAGGAAACTTACGGATTTACAGGGACGTGGGGAGGGAGGGATAACCGTCAAAAAACCGTCTTAAAAAAACTCAACCGCAAGGTTTGTAGGGTCAGGATCTTGTTTCAGCCTTAATGAATGGTCGAGATCAAATCTCCCGGGTGGTTACACTCACCGGGAGCAATATAATATATAATATTGGTTTTCTTTTGATTGCCGTTTTCCATTTTTATACCAGATTAGTCTATTGTAAGTTGAATTTTATAATTTGATTTGAGAAATTGATATCAACATAAGCCGAGATTTTTGTGGTTGTAGTTTTTTAGTAGTAATAATTTAAGTTTCGCAATTCATATATTTTTAAAGTGATATCACTGATCCTGTTTTAAGAAAGGCAACCGGTATTGGTAATTGAATAGTTGTAGATGATTGTCTAATATCTCTAATTGGCGTTTGTATTGATATTATGATGTTAAGAATTATTTCTTTATGATGTTAGTTTGCTAGAAATTGTTTGTTAATGTTGTTGGGTTATGAATTAATATGATATAATAGTTTATTATTTGACTTTAAAATTTTAATGCATTCATTTGCTATTAGTATGTCATCACATTGGTTTGACAACGGACTATGTGGGTTCTATGTTAGATGCTACATGTTTTCAATTTTTTTTTTGTTTTAAAACTCTTTTTAGGTGTATTTAATTTTGAGGTGATAAAGTTGAATATTTAGTAAATGAAAATTTTTTGAGGCTCTTGTATAAGTGTATTTAAGTTTAATTGTCATAATGTTGAATAAGTTTGATTGTGCTTTAATTGTGAAATTTTTTTTTGGCTCTTGTATAGGTGTATGACTTTCCCCTTCACAACATGTGCTTGTACGCTCAAACAAACGAATGATGCAATCAACTTGGCTACAATCTTTTTGGATCCAAAACCAATGACAATCAACACAATTAAAGCTTCGAACTACTTTTCTTTATGTACATAGTATTTACGTTATCACTTATTTAGCACTAATCAGTATCTAATGATTGCTTAACTCTAATCATGATATCAAATTATTAAAAAAATATACCCGTAATTTCGCAGCGAAGCGCGGGGACCATCACTAGTTGTTAACAATTAAAACAAAGAAGAAAAGGTAAGTTAGGCAACAAATAAATTAATATTATTTAATTTGTTACTATACATAGTCAAATTTGAGTCATAACTATCATGTTCCCGAGATAGACAAAACATTCAACATATTTCTTAAAGATGTTTGGTGTGTACATACATACATATAAATGTGTACGATGTGCGTGTGTACTTTTGTTGATTTATGAAGTGTATCAATACACCATCGTATCAATGAATATTTGAAACAAAATAAATATCAATGTCAAACACTCGTGACATTTTAAAATCTAACTCATAAATTAGACAAGTGTCATCAAGAACGCTTATCAAACACTATTTTATACACATCGCATTGACACCACTAACATCAAACCCAACAACAGTAACACAAAGTGCAGAAGCCAACTCCAATGCAAAATGACCATATTCATATTAGTGATAGTTGATCAGTAAGTGAGACACAAGTGAGACACATAATGCTAGAAACCAAATTAGAAACACAAGAAAAAAAGTAAACCGAAAAACAAGTAGTGGCCTCTTCTCAAACATTTTGCCACTATCGACAACTGAAAGAATTGTTTTTTTACTTAAAATATGCCAACTAGTAGTGTTGAATAAAAACAAGATTATTTTTTATGGTTTTTCGGTTTCTATGTTGCCCCAGTTTGCTAGATGTTTTCTTTTTGAAAAACAAATGCCATCAGGTTACATCGAACGTATTTCCCGCGTCAGGAAACAAAACCAACTATTGCATAAAGTCTACATCTAAAATAAGAAATATTTATACCAACTATCAACAGTGTTAAAGAAAAACAATATTACTTTGTATGGTTCTTCGGTTTCTATGTTTCCCGGTTTGCTAAATGCTGTCTTTTTGAAAAATAAATATTCGTACGTAATTAGATTACATGAAACTTATTTCGCGCGTTTTGTGCTTTGCGGGAAACAAAGCCGGTTATTGCTTACAGTCTACCTCTAAAATAATAAATATTTATGCATGTCAACTAACAGTGTTGAAGAAAAACGATATTTAAATATATACATTTAAAACATGCGTGAACAGTGATTTACAATTTATCTTGCATTATGTACTAACTGTTTTGCATTAACCCTCAAATAACTATCCAACCGTACCAAAACCATATATATCAAACAAAACCCTATTTCATAAACAACAACAGCGAACACGGATCAACATCACCAACAAAAACGAAACTGTCAACAATCATTCACTTCTTCACAGTTCCTTCGCTCTATCCGGCGTAAGTTTCTTCCCTTTCTTCCATCTTCTTTTCTTACCGATTTATCGTGGTTTGGGTTTCGCAATATAGTTCCGACTCTGGGGAAGCCGAATAATTAATTCAAACTAATTATAAACAGAACAATTAATTATGATCAATTTGTAATATTGGTTTTCTTTTGATTGCCGTTTTCCATTTTTATACCAGATTAGTCTATTGTAAGTTGAATTTTATAATTTGATTTGAGAAATTGATATCAACATAAGCCGAGATTTTTGTGGTTGTAGTTTTTTAGTAGTAATAATTTAAGTTTCGCAATTCATATATTTTTAAAGTGATATCACTGATCCTGTTTTAAGGAAGGCAACCGGTATTGGTAATTGAATAGTTGTAGATGATTGTCTAATATCTCTAATTGGCGTTTGTATTGATATTATGATGTTAAGAATTATTTCTTTATGATGTTAGTTTGCTAGAAATTGTTTGTTAATGTTGTTGGGTTATGAATTAATATGATATAATAGTTTATTATTTGACTTTAAAATTTTAATGCATTCATTTGCTATTAGTATGTCATCACATTGGTTTGACAACGGACTATGTGGGTTCTATGTTAGATGCTACATGTTTTCAATTTTTTTTTTTGTTTTAAAACTCTTTTTAGGTGTATTTAATTTTGAGGTGATAAAGTTGAATATTTAGTAAATGAAAATTTTTTGAGGCTCTTGTATAAGTGTATTTAAGTTTAATTGTCATAATGTTGAATAAGTTTGATTGTGCTTTAATTGTGAAATTTTTTTTTGGCTCTTGTATAGGTGTATGACTTTCCCCTTCACAACATGTGCTTGTACGCTCAAACAAACGAATGATGCAATCAACTTGGCTACAATCTTTTTGGATCCAAAACCAATGACAATCAACACAATTAAAGCTTCGAACTACTTTTCTTTATGTACATAGTATTTACGTTATCACTTATTTAGCACTAATCAGTATCTAATGATTGCTTAACTCTAATCATGATATCAAATTATTAAAAAAATATACCCGTAATTTCGCAGCGAAGCGCGGGGACCATCACTAGTTGTTAACAATTAAAACAAAGAAGAAAAGGTAAGTTAGGCAACAAATAAATTAATATTATTTAATTTGTTACTATACATAGTCAAATTTGAGTCATAACTATCATGTTCCCGAGATAGACAAAACATTCAACATATTTCTTAAAGATGTTTGGTGTGTACATACATACATATAAATGTGTACGATGTGCGTGTGTACTTTCGTCGATTTATGAAGTGTATCAATACATCATCGTATCAATGAATATTTGAAACAAAATAAATATCAATGTCAAACACTCGTGACACTTTAAAATCTAATTCATAAATTAGACAAGCGTCATCAAGAACGCTTATCAAACACCATTTTGTACACATCGCATTGACACCACTAACATCAAACCCAACAACAGTAACACAAAGTGCAGAAGCCAACTCCAGTGCAAAATGACCATATTCATATTAGTGATAGTTGATCAGTAGGTGAGACACATAATGTTAGAAACCAAATTAGAAACACAAGAAAAAAAGTAAACCGAAAAACAAGTAGTGGCCTCTTCTCAAACATTTTGTCACTATCGACAACTGAAAGAATTGTTTTTTTACTTAAAATATACCAACTAGCAGTGTTGAATAAAAACAAGATTATTTTTTATGGTTTTTCGGTTTCTATTTTGCCCCAGTTTGCTAGATGTTTTCTTTTTGAAAAACAAATGCCATTAGGTTACATCGAACGTATTTCCCGCGCCAGGAAACAAAACCAACTATTGCATAAAGTCTACCTCTAAAATAAGAAATATTTATACCAACTATCAACAGTGTTAAAGAAAAACAATATTACTTTGTATGGTTCTTCGGTTTCTATGTTTCCCGGTTTGCTAAATGCTGTCTTTTTGAAAAATAAATATTCGTACGTAATTAGATTACATGAAACTTATTTCTCGCGCATTGTGCTTTGCGGGAAACAAGCCAGTTATTGCTTACAGTCTACCTCTAAAATAATAAATATTTATGTCAACTAACAGTGTTGAAGAAAAACGATATTACATTAATTTTACGGTTCTTCGGTTTCTGTGTTACCCCGGTTTGCTAGACGTTCCCTTTAAAAAGGCGAACACTCGTTAGATAACATCAAACATATATCGCGTGTATCACTCGCGGCAGAAAGAAATCAAGCAAGTTATTTTTTACATTTACCTCTCAAATAAGAAATATTTATATATTTTTGTATACTAATAAATTATGATCTGATTTTTTATTAATGCAATTAATGTAGTATCTTCCTTAAACATGTTTTAACACACTTGAAATCTTTAAAATCTTATGAATTAAATGTATGCTTGGGTTTTGAGTTGTATATATAGCCTAGCTAGAGTTTATGTGTTTATCAATCCATACTCACTTCTCATCACTCTCTTTGTCGGATGCTTTTATATATCTTCAAGTTACAAAACTACCCAACCAATCCTCCATATACATGCATCTACCCTCTAAAGCTAACCAGTAACATCTGGTTAAGAAGAATGATGACATGTTTGGAGTTTGTCGAAAGAACGGAAACTTATCGTTCTGTGCAGGATGTCCTAGGTCTTTTCATATATTGCCTACAATCGACTATGTTTCTAACGTTAGCCTGTTAGAGGTTTGCGTTTAATTTGTTTATATATATACATTTTAGTTTTGGCACTGATCGATAACGTACTCATGTGGTTTTGGTGTTTGTTTCAGCGAAGTAAGTACCGGAATAAACATACGGCAATGGTGTGGTTTTGCTAAAATAGATACACACTTAATTTGTGTATGTTTCTTATGTCAGGATTTAGACATGTGATCTCTTGATCATATATTCTCATGATCCGGTTTGACTGGTTTTGACCAACATTCTTGTCTGATCAACCGCTAATTACGATTGTGTATACATTTAATAGCAGCTGTTTGCTGGAAAAGGATGTCCCTGAAGGTCCAATTGATCAGTTTTGAAAATAATTATATATATATGCCCTTAAGTCTTTTTAGTATGAATATATATATATGTACTTTTTAGTATGGTAACAAGCTAGCTAGTATATATGCACTGTAATTGGCTCTAATAAATTAGCAACAAAATTCATATCAATTATATTGTTTTATAAATTATAAGGTGCAACAAACAGATAGATGCAAAATCCTTAAGTACAAAATTGCTGGTTTAATTATAAATTCAGAAGTAAAATACATGAAGCTGCATATGTATATATACATACATGAGATCGATCAAATGAAGAAATTAAGAGATACAGATACACACCTTGAAGATATAGATATATATATATATATGACCACGGAGCCGATGAAGATTGATCGAGAATGAGAAGTGATGGATTGATAAACACACAAACCCTAAAAACCCAATCACACATTTAATTCAAAAGATTTTAAGTGTCTTAAATCATGTTTACAGAAGATTTTGCATTTATTAAAAATGAGATCATGATTTTTAGCATAACAAAAAAGATATAAATATTTCTTTTTTTAAAGAGAGATTTTAAGCAATACAGAGTAACTTGTTTGTTTTCTAGCGTGTGTATATGTTTGATGTTATCTAACGACGATTAATATTTCAAAAAGAGAACATTTAGCGAAACGGGTCGCGTAGCATAGAAACCGAGAAAACATATAAAATAATATTGTTTTTCTAAAACATTATTAGTTGGTAAATTTTCTATAAAAATAGAAGTTCTACATGTCGGTTTTCAATAGTGATAAATGATATCAGTATACAAATACTTAATTGTTCGGTATACTTATAGATATAATTTAGTTTTCTTCAACTTGCTAGCTTGTTGGTTCTTTTATCCATAATATGAATCTCGTTTATAATTATTCTCCTCGACTTTGTTAATGTTATTAACATACCTGGTCAATGGAGATAGTTTTGTTATTTTTTCTTTTAGGGCGGGGGGGGGGGGGTGTCTGCACTTTGTCTTATTATTGTTTGGTTTGGTGTTGGTGGTGTCCTTATAATGTGTATAACAACAAAGGGTTTGATAGTGAAAGGGTTTTTATGACGCTTGTGACTTGTCTAATTTGTGGGTTAGGGTTACAAGGTAGTATTGTTTTAATTCTTAAAATATTATTGGTGTTGAATTGCCTTTGATTTTTGCTTTGTTTTCAAACGCTATTACTTGATGTTATCTTGAAACACCTCTAGATATCCTCAAAAGTACACATGCACACGCGTGCACGCACACACACGCACGTATATATACTCAAAGTATCAAACATCTTTAAAAAATTAGGTTACATATTTTGTCCAGGCAACTGGTTGTTATGTGCCTACACACACGTAATTGAAGTTTAGTTGGTTAATTTGTTTTACTTATTATTAGGTTAGTGGGGTTAGTGGGTTTAGTGTTTTTTAATGCTTGTTTTTCTTTTTGCAAGGCTATATAATAGGCATCATGGAACTTGATTTATTATGAATGAAAAATATGAAAAATTGATTCTAGTTTCTCTCTATAATTCCTCTAGTCATCTTAAATCTCTCTTCTAATTAAGTTATCTAAATCCTGGTAAACATTAAATACTCATTCCGATGAATGGATGATAATGATCGATGCCTTTGAAATATGATTATATATGTATATTAAGAAATCGTATTTATATGTTTCCTACTTACCTTTGATTTTTTGTGATGATTGTTGATAATATTGCTTAACTAAATTTATTTCTTTGTTACCGACATAGTTGCCTAAAGTAACAATACCGGAACAATCGTGTTTTTTTCTAGGACTAGAAACAACTCTGTTGCTTAACTAAATTTATTTCCACCACTATACATGGATATTTAGATACTGACTGGCCAAGGTGCATTGAAACTCATCGATCACTGATCTATCAACCTTATTGTGTGATAATCGGAGTGGTTTCTTTTTTCACTCAAAATCCAGTCTCACACAAAAGGGCCAAACACATTGACTTTGACTATAACTTCATTTGAGAACCGGTGTCGTTGGGCAAACTGTACACCAAATTGTTCCTACCAAGCTCCAGGTGGAAGCAGATATCTTTACTAAAAGTCTTCCGAGTCGAATTCTTAATTAGATCGTCTCTAGGCAAATCACTACTAAAGTTATATGTTAGCTTATTTAGTAATTTGACTGTCTCGGCCTTGCTTTGGGGTGTTAAAACAATCATGTGCTACTCTTTATGCTTTCATGTTTAACTATATATATATTTATTGAACGAATCGCAAGTCGTAACATTATACACTGATACACAATTGCAACAGATTAAGTGTTTACAACAACTTTAGTCAAACCGGATCGTGATGAGAATGAAGAGATCACATGTCTAAATCCTGACATAAGAAACGTACACAAATTAATTGGCCGGGTAATCTAGTTTTGCAAACACCATTTAGTTAACGGTGTCGAAATGCCACCATTGCCGGATGTTTAATTATTCCGGTACTCACTTCGCTGAAACAACACCAAAACCACGTACATGAGTATGTTATCGATCAGTACGCGTAGAAACTAAAATGTATATAAACAAACCTCTAACAGGCTAATTTTTCTGAAACCAAATTTGTTTGTCCACATAGATTTTGCTTCCTTAGCAGCTGGGACAACATGCAACCAACTTATGTTTGTTTGAGTTATCATGAACCCGGATGCGGCAGAACCGTATAACGTTAGAAACATAGTCAATTGTAGGCAATATATGAAAAGACCTAGGACATCCTGCACAGAACGATAAGTTTCTGTTCTTTCGACAAACTCCACACATGTCATCATTCTTCTTAACCAGATGTTACTGGTTAGCTTTAGGGGGTAGATGCATGTGTATATGGAGGATTGGTTGGGTAGTTTTGTAACTTGAAGATATATAAAAGCATGCAGCCGACAAAGAGAGTGATGACAAGTGAGTATGGATTGATAAACACACACACTCTAGCTAGGCTATTTATACAACTCAAAACCCATGCATACATTTAATTCATAAGATTTCAAAGATTTCAAGTGTGTTAAAACATGTTTATGGAAGATACTACATTAATTGCATTAATAAAAAATCAGATAATAATTTATTAGTATACAAAAATATATAAATATTTCTTATTTGAGAGGTAAATGTAAAAAATAACTTGCTTGATTTCTTTCTGGCGCGAACGATACACGCGATATATTGTAATCTAACGAGTATTCGTTTTTTTAAAAGGGAACATCGATCTAGCAAACCTAGGTAAGACAGAAACCGAACAACCATAAAATGTAATATCGTTTTTCTTCAACATTGTTAGTTGACATAAATATTAATTGTTTTAGAGGTAGACTGTAAGACATAACTGGCTTTGTTTTCCGCAAAGCACAATTAATGCTCGTGGAATAAGTTTCATGTAATCTAATTACGAATATTTATTTTTCAAAAAGACAGCATCTAGCAAACCCAGAAACATAAAAACTGAAGAACCATATATACAAAGTAATATTGTTTTTCTTTAACACTGCTAGTTTGTAAAAATATTTCTTTTTTTAACGATAGACTTTATACAATAACTAGTTTTGTTTCAACGTGCAATGAGCGTGAAATACGTTTCATGTGATCTAACCACTGTTTATTATTTTTTTTAAGGAAATCTAGCAAACTAGGGAAATATAGAAACCGAAGAACCATACAAAATATATTGTTTTTCTTCAACATTGTTAGCCGGTATAAGTATTTCTTACTTTGGAGGTAGATTTTAAACAAGAATTGACTTTGTTTCCCAGTGCCTGTAATGTGCGCTAAATACGTTTAATGTAATCTAACAACTGTTCATTTTTCAAAAGAGAAGATATAGCAAACCGGGGAAACATAGAAACTGAAGAAGCATACATAATAACATAATAATACTATTTTTCTTCAATATTGTTGATAGTTGGTATAAATATTTCTGATTTTAGATATAGACTTTATACAATTGTTTTGTTTCCTGGTCCGCATTATGAGCGGGAAAAACGTTTGATGTAATACAACGACTATTTATTTTTCAAAAAGAGAACATCTAGCAAATTAGGGCAGCATTGAAACCAAAAAACCATATAAAATAATATTGTTTTTATTCAACAATGTTAGTTTGTATGTTTTTAGTAAAAAACAAACAATTCTTTTAGTGGTCGATAGTGATAAAATGTATAAGAAGCGGCTAATACTTTTTTTTTGGTATAATTTTTCTTGTGTTTCTAATTTGGATTTCTAGCTTTCTTTATCACTTTTACTGTATCTTCTATCACTAATATGAATATGGTTATTATTTTATGAATATAGTTGTCAGCTTTGTTAATATTGTTGACATACCTAGTCATTCCGTGAGAGATCATTTTTTAGTGGGGTTGGTTTCTGCATTTTGCCTTGTTGTTGGGTGTGGTGTTGGTAGTGTCAATGCGATGTGTACAAAATAGTGTTTGATAAGGGTTTCTTGATGACGCTTGTCTAATTTGTGGGTTACGGCCACATAGGGTTTTTTTATTTCAGAATATCACGTATTTTGTTTCAAATGAATCATTGATACGATATTGTATTGTTTCAAGTGTGTGTGCGCGCATGTGCTTGCATGTGTGTGTGTCAAACATCTTTAAGAAATATGTTTATATTGTCCGGCCGGTGTTAAGGGGCGGACTTACGTATACACTATGGGGAGCGGCCGCCCCCCTTACAAAAAATATTTTCAGTGTTATATGTATATGTGTATATTAAGTGACCCCCGTAATATTTTACTAAAGCCCCCCTTAAACATCAGTCCAAACAGAGGAGTAAAACTACAACCTGGAAATTTTCCGACAGCTGGTTTTCTCGTTGAGGAAGAAAGAAGATGAAGTCTAGGTATAGCCATATAGGCTAAATTATTACTTGTAGCTAATATTTTATATATTTTCTTTTGTACAATTTAAGATATACTAGTATACTCATGTCAGTAAAGTACAAATGAGCTTTTCAGAAAGTTTATGAAGTGATAAGTAAATTTATCAAATATATAAGTTTATAAATAAGTTATAAGAGTGTATATTTACAAAATGTCTTGATTTATTAAAAGAATGTATTTAGTTTTCGTGTGTTATACGTAGGTTAAATGTTCATTTTAAATGTTTATCTTTATTTTTTTGATTGTCCCAATTTAAATGTCCATTACAAAAATAAAAATATAATTTTTAATTTTACCCATAATTATTTAAAATAAAAGTTACTTTATGACTAAAAGAAAAAAATATTTTAATGACATTATTGTCATTTTATAAGTTTAAAATATATAATAATCTACTTTTTTCTTAAACTTTGTGTTATAGGTCCATGACACTTAAATTATGATGGATGAAGTATTATATTTAAGGATTTGAAAATATTTTTATAGAAATACTATTAATCATAAAGTTTTGACTCATTCATATCATCTCACTCAATTTTTCTTTCCAAACTTTCTTTTATTTGTTCTCCTAATTTCCGCATCATTCCCCCTAAAAAAGACATTGTTTCCCCCTAAAACTCTGTTTTATTAGATACTAGGTTTAATACCCGTGTGTTACACACGGGTTAAATAGTAATATTTATAAAGAAATTATAACCATTATATTTAATAATTTGTAAATATATAACATTTAAGGAGTTGGCTCCATCAACTTGCATGGTGAAAAATTTAGCTAAATTTTACCCCAAACTTCCTATTATAGAAAAAAAATCCCTCCAAAAATTGTCCCCTAAAAGTTTGATTTATTAGATAGACTAGGTTTAATTCTCGTGTGATACACACGGATTAAATAAAAATATATAAAACAATATAATTATTATTTTTAAAAATTTGTAAATATTTAATATTTAAAGATTTGTAAATAATTTATACAAATATCATTATTCACAAAAATTTTATTTCATCAACTCTCTCACTCAATTTTCCCTTTTCAAACTTCATTTTATTTCTTCTCCCTAACTTTCCCCTCATTTTTCCCCCTAAAAAATGTTTTGATGACCCCTTAAAACCTTGATTTAATAGGTAGATTAGTTTTCGTTTACATTAAATCTCACTTACATTATTTAATAATTATTCAATTAAGTTAGGAAACCATGTTAATGATATTTTTCAACATTGAACCGGACCCAAACCGAACCGAATCTAACTAAATGGGACCAAAACAAGTTAATATAGCAATAGCAAAACAATAATTAAAAAATTTCCGTCCCCCATAAAAAAATTTTCTGGATTTGCCACTGCCGGTGTACCTAGTAAATATCAAATAACTATCTCATTATATGATAGTTATGACTATGAAATTTGATTGTATATAGTAACAAATAGTATTTATATGTTGCCTAACTTACTTTTTCTTCTTTGTGATGATTGTTAATAATTTCTTTGTAACGGACATAAGTACTTAGAAAGTAACGATATCAGATTACTCTTGTTTTTTCTATGCTTAGAAGTAACCATATAACCGAGGATAAAGACGATTTTAATGATTAAGACATTCGCCGTTAGTTTGGTCAATCATATAAATGGAAGTTTGAGGGCTAATTAATTAATGATTAATTTCTGTTAAAAAAGTCACGAAGGTTTGTGAAGCGATCCCTATGCCTATGACGCGTGATAATATTTTATTTAGAAGCTAACAACGAAAATAATACATAAGAGAGTTTTGTTGGATAAGGTTCCAAACTACATCATGATAAAGTTCAATTATATACATGAAAGTTTGTGGACTAATGATTAATGTCTTTTAAAAAATTCATGAAGGTTTTTAAAGGGGTCTTCATGCCTATGAATCTATGATGTGTAATAGTATTTTATTTACAAGTAACAACGAAAATAATACATTGAATAGAGTTTTGTATGATTAATCGAAATAACTATACCAAAATAAATCAATTTTATTTTCTTTGTAATCTGTTTGTTGCGTGTTTTTTTTCTTTATACCAAAATAAATTAATTAATTTAATTTCATTTGTAATTAATCCGTTTGTTGAGAGAAATAAAGTACTTCAAATGATTGACTGAAAGTTGCTTCTTAAAATGATGAATGAACTTTATACACACATCATAACCCATTAATTAGTTCACAAACATCATTTCTAAAGGAAGAATTATATTTATACAATAAGTTACTAAAACAAGAAGCAACATGAATAAATCTTAAAATAAGATCATCTTGTACGTTGTGTTCGAGTGGTAACATGTTCTTGCGATGTAAGGGCCATTGCTTGATGATTTTATAGCGTTCACGTTTAAGAATAAATATGAACTATTTATCTTTAAGAATCAAATGGTTTGTATCTTGGGTTGTCAATGAACTAGCTAGTAACGTTTCTTGCCACTGTACGTTGTTTGTCTCCAAATATAATTTTGTCCTTTCAAACCTTCTTTTTCTTACTACTTCACCTTCTCTCTTTAATTTCCCATGAGTTGCTAAAAGACTATTACGCCCCTCTCTTTACATCTTTAAAATATATGAAAAGGTCTTTCCCTCGTACATTGGTTGTTAAAAAAGTAGACATATTGTTTCGTGTCGGATGTCAAAGGTCTTTTTATATAGGTTAAATTAATTTTAGTATTGATATATTAAGTTGTTTTTCATATGAAATTGTTACTTTTATTATTTCATATCTTAAATTGAAATTGTGCTCTTTAAGATTTACAAAATGTGAATCTAACACAGTCTTAGTTCTCAAAACACAGTATTATAATATAAGCAATTAATGCCAAATATATGTGAAGTCTATTATGATAAAGACTATTAATGCTATCAGACTCAACAACATAAAACATAATGCAAAACAATGTTTGATAATTCATGTGAGATGGTTGCATGTGCATTATGCAGGTAACACGTTTATTCAATATATATAACATTGTTGTTTGTATCATATCAAATGATGTAATCATGTTTGATTAACTTTGTTGTATAAAATGTTACATGCTTAACACACATGCAATCTCACATACATTATCAATCAAAATGCAAACTTTTTTTTTAATTTATTGTAAGGGATGCTCATCTTTCCCACACCTTTACCATCAAAGACGTCAAATATTTGGCATTGTATACAAATTTTTTTTAGCAATGACTCTTTTAGATATACATTATGTATGACGAAAAGAACACATATTCAAATTGAAAAATAAAATAGTAAAATTAACAATTTTACAGGCTAATTGGCTAAAAATAATCTTAACTAACACCTATTGGCCGAAAATAATCTCAACTTGCTTTATTCCATCCAGTAGTCCCAAATCCGATTTTTTTTCCTGCAGTGGTCCGCCTATGAGGTGACCATTTACAAATCAGAAAGCCAATAAGGTTGGTGACCCAATGATAACGTATTTGTGTTTGGAGTACTAGGTCTTGCGTTCAAATCTCACAAGTGAAGTGTGGTATAATTTAGTTTATGTGTTATACACCGTTGTTAAAATAATATATGAATCCGAAAACCATGTTGTCTATAGTTAGACTATCAGACGACATCTTTTTCAAAAACTGCATACGCCTTGTGGTACATTCCTTTGTAGTAAAGTTGTTCCCTTAAACGCCACCATCGATGTTTGTGTTTCCCGATATTGGGCTACCTACAAAACCGACCAAACTGAATGTGGGTTTTATGTGCTATCAATGAAGATTTCAAGCAAAACACGTGGGAAGAAAACATACCATTTTCAGGGGTATTTTCTTGAAACCAAATTTGTTTGTCCACATCGGTATAGCATCATCAGCAGTCGGAATCACAAGCTTCTTAATTTTTAGATTTGAAAGTAAACGCTCAAAACACACTAAGAAAACTTGGAAGAAGCCCTGGAAAAAGTAAATGTAATATAACATAAGAGAATGTTGACCGAAAACAATCTGAGCAACAGTGTTAGAAAATGTCCATTTGACCCAAACCCATTTTGAAATCATGTTACCTAATTAACCCAAACCTCATATTTAGTTTTCCACACTAAGGTCAAACTTCATTAGCATTTAGCAAAGCCAGAAAGGTTGTGTGCATGTTGTTGCACATTTAACTTTTCTAATTTCATTTAACTTGTATATATGATAGTTAATTTAACAACTATATTTGAAAATTTACCGCACCTTCCCTTGGTTTGATCTGCTGGTAGCAACGAAAGGAAGCTCTGCGAATTCACACCCAAACACACGGAACATGCCAGCTGAAATGACTTTTGAGCTGCCAAACCAGCATGCAAATCATTCAAATATCAACCTCAATTGAAGAAATTTGAAAAAATAATGACTTCAAATCACTCAAAAAAATATAAACATAACACATTACACTTAAAACAAAAGCCTTACTCTATGGTTAACAATGCAGCTATCGCTAACAATGCAATATACACTTCTGAAAAGTCTGATGATCCCATTTTCTTTCTGTTAGTTGGAGAATTAAAAACAAACACAACAAGATTTTAATTTACACTTAAAAAAGAAATAGAAATTTCATCAAGTAGCAAGTATTTTTAAGTACCCGTATGCCATTGATGAAATGAAATCCTTTTTGGTAACGGGATCAATGATAGGCCTAAAGCAATCCTGTTAGAATCAAAACGGAGAATAAATGGTTCCGATTAAGCTACAAATGCTCATTTGCATCAATGAACTTGTAACGACGTTAAACGTATACAATACTCACATGAAACATATCAATGACTTGTGTAGCTAATGAATTCTTCTCTTCATAAGCATCCTTGCCGTTAAATATGATCCACGGTACATCAACATTTGTGATACCGTCGGTATAACGGTTCTTTAGATTCTTTTGGACTATTTTCTTATAGTTATCCTTATCGTTCAACGGCGGTAATGATACCAACAATTTAAGGGAAGAAAAAAGGTTTTTACGCTTCGCAATGCTTAACCAACTGTCAGGTGGCATTTCCTGTATCACATCAACATACATGTCAAATTAAAATATTTTTATTGTTATACGGAAAAGAAAAGTAAAAACAACAGCTGCATATATATATATATACACAAAAAAACATAGGCTCAAATGAAAGAAATGAACCGATATAGATACATAGGTGATTGATTCATACCTTGAAGATATATGACGGAGGCGATGAAAAGAGATTGAGAAGTGATGGGTTGATAAACACAAACCCTAGCCAGGGTATTTATACAACTCAAAACTTAACCACACATTTAATTCAAAGATTTCAAATGTTTTAAAACATCTTTACAAAAGATTTTGCATTTATCAAAAATTAATTAATCAATAGTTTTTAACATACAAAAGATATATAATTTTTTTATTTTTGAGACAGAATTTAAGAAAAAACTAGTTCGTTTTCCGGTGCGTATAAAGCGCGCGAGATACGGTTGTTTTTTGTGGGGCGCACAATACGCGCGAGATACGTATGTTTATGTAATCTAACAACTATTTATTTTTCAAAAAGATAACGTTTAGTGAACTTGGGAAATATAAAAACTGAAGAAACATAAAAAATATATTATTTTTCTACAACAAACTTTAATTGCTGGTATATTTTATGTACATAAATAAGTTTATCCTGTGAGTTTTTTATTGTGACGAAAGGTACGAATAAATGTCAATGTCAATACTAGATTGTTCGTTTTACTTTTTTTACGGTGTTGCTAATATAGATATTTAGTTTTCTTCACCTCGCTTATGTACTACATCTTCTATACCTAATATGAATCCAGTTATTATTTTTTAACTATTGTTCTCGGCTCTTTTAATATTGTTGACATACATGGCCGGGCATTAATGCGTGAGAGATCGTTTGTTGTAGGGTTGATTTATGTTATTGCGGTGTGTACTACAACAAGAGGCCAGGTTTGATAGGGAAAATGTTTTTCAATGACGCTTGTCTAATTTGTGTGTTAGGGTTACAGGGGAGGGTTCGCTGGGAGGGTTCGCTTATCTTCAAAATGTCACTAGTGTTTACCTTTGATTTTTTTTTGTTTCCAAATGAATTATGATACATGTACGTTATATTGAAAAATTTTATAAATCAACACACACACATACATATCATCTTTAAAAATTTTCTGAATATTTTATCTAGCGTAACTAGTAATCACTAATACATATATCTCGGGTGAGGGTTTTGGCTATGAAATTTGATTGTGTATAGTAACAAGTCATATTTATATATTGCCTACTTACCTTTTCTTCTTTGTGATGATCGTTGATAATATTACTTCATGGGCTTTCTTTGTAACCGATATATATATAGCTGCTACGAGAGTAACAATACCGGATCAAGCTTGCTCTTTCCTTGTTATAAGCAACCAAAACTAGCATAACTTACGAGAGCAAGATGATCTTCATTAAGACACTCGGCATTAGTTTGACAATGAGTATTGAGAGCCTTAGATGAGAGTCTAAATTGACAATGAATAGAGCTTGCTCTAGCTAAAATATTCTAAGTTAAAGTATATCACATATGTACACATATATATATATATATATATATATATATATATATATATATATATATATATATACCAACACTTACATCTATAGAAAGAGTGTTTTGTTGTTGCATAACAAACTGTAGCATATGTTTCATAACCATAAAGCCCCATTCCCACGAATCCGGTTGTTGTTTACACTACATCAAATTAACAAAAAATTAAGTTAACTAACACAATAATAACTTATTGTAGCAAAATCAATCAATAAACAAAAAAGAGTAAAAAACCATACATCAACCATCTTCCATATAAAGTTACCTCCAAATGTATCTTCTATTACTTTAAAATAAATTATATTTTGGTCGTAAAGTCAACGCAATTTTAAATAATTAAACGTGGACGAGTGAATTTGAATCCCTAACAGTTTCAATATTGATTTTTTATAATAATTTATATTATTACATCTCATTTTCAATCGTGATTTCTGCATTTAATGAATAATTTGCTTTATTCAACCCGTTTGTCTACGAGGTATTAAACCAAGTATTTAATATTTAACGATTTGTAATATTTTTATAGAAATACATTAACAAAAGAGTTTTGGATCTATTAACTCTCCCAATCCCTCGAAACTTCTTTTATATACAAATGATTGCCTGGTAGATAATTCGTTTAGATAGATAACTCGTTTTGCCCTTGAACACAAATCCACAAAGTTTTTAAATTTGAAATTTAGACTGCCTGATATACTCCCACGCCCCTCACCCCCCCCCTTGCCACATTATCTTTCTCGTCCCGTCACATCACGTCGGGGGAAGGTGAAAGGGGGTTAAAAGAAAAAGGGAAATGGGCAAAATTACTTTTTTACACTTTGTATTATATATACACAGCATACCACACCAAATATACCACACAACTATTATTTTATGAACATTTTATTTCCTACAAACAAATATTATCACTGTCCTTATAAAATGGATCATTTCGGTCAAGATGGTATGATACCACCCATATCGTGATCTCGTCGAGTGGGGTTATGACGAACAATAGCTTGGTACATGGGTTCCACAAACCCAACAAATGCAGCAACTGCAAACAACAAATTAAAAAAATTACAGCAACCCTCGCAACAACCATCGTTTTTTAATTAATATGTCTTGTATTTTTTTTAGTTATGTATTTTCGAGTTTTTATGTATTTTTTAGTTTTTAATAAATGGTAATTTAATTTATGTATTGAACTTATTAAAGTGTTTAATTAAATAAATTGATGATGTGGTGAAATCGGTAAACCATTTCTACATTTGTAGTGAAGTTAAATGAGAAAACGTTAAATGAAAACCAAGTATGGTGCTCATAATCCTACATCCATAAGGCTTCCTCATAGTGTATGATGTAAATCAGAGACCTGGTCTAGAGCACCTAGTCATAGATGGCTCAAGTAAATCTACATTATTACTTTTATTTTGTTTAACTAAGTAGTTATTGACAAAATTTGCATTCGTTCTAGACTGATTTACTTTTTCATTATATTGTTTTTGTGTTGGCTTTTTTCCTGTCTCAAGGGTTTTAGCTCTTTATTGATTATTTTTAATAAAATTTCGTCATTAAAAAAAATAGTTATTGATATTCAGAAAATATAATAGCAACGACAAGGAGAATGTCGCTAGGAATATGTGCCGCAACCTCCTCGGCAAGCAAACAGCAACAATATTGGTAACCAAATGTCGTGGTTTTTGGTCAAATAATAACGTTGGACAACAACTATTTTTAGGGAAAAAATTTTCTCTTTCCCCAGTTAATACATTGCTTCTCCTATTAATACCCATTACTATATTCACAAATTCAATAATATCTCCACACAAAATTTACACATACAAAACCAAATCACTTTGGAAAGATAGATAGGAAAATGGGTATCAAGGGTTAGTTTCTATTTACATCATAGTCTGTTACATTAATGATATTAAATAACTATGTTATTTTCTAAGTGTAATAAAATTGTAATGTAATAAATTACTTAGAAGTTAATTTGTACAAACTTAATAAGTTCAACAACCAAAACTTTTTATTTTTTTTAACAAAGGTCAACAACTAAACCTTACTTTAGACATACATTAATACATAGTATATAAAATAACCAATTTAAGAAGGTAAGAGAAAAAAATTATTGTAAACCATTTTTATGATTTTACGTATTTTGATTTAAAAAAATCACTTCCAAATGCCTTGTATTATTTATTAATACGGGTCTATTTTTAACTATTCACCAATATTCTAAAAATTATATTAAAAATCAAACGTTTTGGTTTATTCAAATTTTGGCATTATATTATTTATTGATATTTTGTAAAACTCGTTTTTTTGGTTTATGTCATATTGGTAATTAAAACTATATGTTTATGTGATTTAAAAAAACAAACTTAATTAAAACTTTTTAATATAATTTTAAAAGCGTAACAATTTAAATACAAGTGTTATATAACTTAAAAGAGTTTTGGTATAAAGTTATAAGTTTATTTTATTATTAAAAAAGAATATGAAATTATTTAATTATAGTAATAATGTAGTTATTGCATTTATTACATATATATTACAATTATTAATAATATTTTATTAAAATTTAAACAACTCAAGACCCAACCACACATTTAATTCAAAAAATATGAATTGTGTTAAAACATCTTTATGAAAGATTTTGCATTTATCAAAAATGAAATCATAGCTTTTTAACATTCAAAAAGATACTTTCATTTTTTTTTATTTTAGAGATATATTTTAGGAAATAACCAGTTTGTTTTCCGGCGATCATAATGCATGCGAGATATGTTTGTTTTCTGGCGTGCATAATACGCGCGAGATACGTTTGATGTAATCTAACGACTATTCATTTATATAAAAGAGAACATTTAATGAACTTGCGCAATATAGAAACCGAAGAAACATACAAAATAATCTGGTTTACATTTTTGTACTGTGTTGCTAATCAACAACCTGCTACGTACACTTTTGCCAACCTATATGGACGATCTTTATCAACGTGTAATTAGTCAGTTGCGATTTGGTCGGGACACCCTATCCAGAACGTACGCCTCACAACATTTGTTCATCTTTCTCTTGCACCTTGTTAATTTCTTTGGTCGATGATGAGGGTAGAGTGAAGATACTTGTATGTGGAGTTTTTACCCATAATAGTGTACTTACAAAATTTATTTACCAATTTGGTGTACTTTCTAAATTATTTACCAAAATGGGGTTTTTATCATGCATTGATTGTTTTGTTTCTCACCCTTAATTTTATTGGACAACTTTAACTCATTTAATTTAAATGTTAAGACTTAAGTATTTTTAAATTATATATGTTTGTTATTTTATTTATTAATTGACATATCGTCAGTAACATGTACGGAGTAAATCGTTTCTTGCTGTTGGTTAATAAAAAGACAAATTGTTTTAGTATTTATATTCAATATTATGAAAGTAATATTATAAGTAGTAATTGTTATTTATATATTTAGCATTTCAATATTGACAATCCAAATAAATAAATTTACAAATATTGAATAATAATACTACTAATAAAAAACTACATTAGTTAACGTCTGTTAACTAAATAAAACAATTAGATGCCTACATTAAAATATTAATGGAGTTTGTGTTCGTAAATCATCAATATTGATCGTCTTCGTTTTTGTCTGTTCATTTTTTTCGTTTATGTATGTTAAGCGTTCGTTTGTTCATACGCGTTCGTTCATGTACGTAGATACTCGGTAACGTGTTCGTTTACATCCGTTCATTTACATTCGTTCACGTATGTTCGTTTTATTGTAAACATGATAATATTTAAAAAAAGTAATGATAGATATACTAAATAACGTTTCCTACAAAAATTAATATTAAAAAACTTATAAGTGTTGCTTTAAGAAAAAATATTATCATGAAGGTTTGTGAAGTGACCCTCGTGCCTATGACGCTTGATAATATTTTATTTAGAAGCCAACAACAAATATAATAAGTATGTTAGATAGAGTTTTGTTGGATAAGGTACATTTCAAAGTACACCATGATAAGATTCAACCATATACCTGGAAGTTTGTGGACTAACGATTAATGTCTTTTAAAAAAGTCATGAAGTTTTTAAAATGGTCCTCATGCCTATGATGCGTAATAATATTTTATTTAGAAGCAAACAACAAAAATACTACGTTAAATAGAGGTTTTTTTAATAATTAAGGTTCCAAGTACACTACTTATTCTTATTTCTTTTCTAATTTGTATATTGTTTTCCGAATAACATTTTGATACCTTTGTATAAGAGTTATCAACAAGGTAACGAGAGGTTGCTGTAAACTTTTAGTTTACTTTTTCTGAGTTTTTTTTATCAAAATGGTGTTGGTAGAAAAATTATTTACTAAACTGGTGTTGATTAAAAATATTTACAAAAATAGTGTTTTGTAAAATTTTTTTCCACCACTTCTAATTTCATAAAAGTTACGTATATTAAATGCTCTTAAAAAGCAGTTAAGGAAAAAGTATAAAAGAATTAAAATGTATTGTGCTTAACGTGTTATATAATTTCTTTAACATTGCAATTGTTTAGTTTAATTTCATGAAATAAATGTTTTTTACAAAATGTTGTGTTAATTTTTTGAAGTCATTAATAATTGTTTGTGTCAATTTTTTTAACTCTTTTACGAGCTGTTTGCGTTTAATTTTTCCTAAATATTTCGTTAACAATTACCTACATATTGAGTTCATGTTCATGTTAATTTGCGTTTAAATCTTCTTTTTTTTAAAAATTTTTAAAGTTTCTCTTTAATGTAAGTATAAAGTGTGAGAAGATAATAATACACAACAGAGGGTTCGCACGTTTTTAAATTATTGTGGTTAGATATAGATAGGAAAAAGTATTGGCTCGCACGTTTTGGTGTAACATGAACGTAACACTAAAGAGAAACTTTAAAAAAAGTAAAAAAAAAAGATTTAAACGCAAATTAACATAAACATGAACTCAACTAGTAAGTAATTGTTAACGAAATGTTTAAAAGAAATTAAACGCAAACAGCTCTTAAAAGAGTTTAAAAAAATTGACGCAAACATGAAACAGTTATTAAAGGTTTAAGAAAATTAACACAACATTTCGTAAAAAACATTTATTATATGAAATTAAACTAAACAATTGCAATGTTTAAAGAAATTATATACTCCGTCGTTAAACACAATACATTTTAATTCTTTTATAAATTTGTCCTTAATTGCTTTTAAGAGCATTTAATATATGTAACTTTTATGAAGTTAGAAGTGGTTGACAAAAAATTTCACAAAACACTATTTTAGTAAATATTTTTCAATCAACATCAATTTAGTAAATAATTTTTTCACCAACACCATTTTGGTAAAAAACTCACTTTTTCTTATGTAAAGTTATGAATATTATTATTGCCCATGTGCGTGGCCTGTCACCAGGGTCGGCTTAAGGTTTTTTGAGGCTTAAAGCGAAAAAACATTTGAATACCTATCATTAAAAACCATTTTTTTTATCCATGATTGAAACCGACACTAATAAACTAACAATGACCCTTTTTATAATTAAACTAAGCTAATTGAACAGTTCTTTTCTCCTCAGTCCAACCCTAATCTTACTTTCCGATTGGTTTGACATGTAAAAAATAACAAATCAATGTACACAACCTAACAAATACTAATAATTGAATACTAAATTAGTATATGTTGGGCTTGCAAACAAATACATTCTAATTTATATTGTAATCGTCGCTTTGAATTCGCAACAGAATATAAAAGTTTTGAAAATTTGGGGCCTATGAAGAAGTGGGGCCTAAAGTAAGAGCTTATTTTTTTTACTATAACAGGCCGGCCCTGCCTGTCACAATAAACATGTTTACGTCACACTTTTTTTATAATGTTAAATATTATCAAAGCCGTCGTCGTAATGTGTGAGTTTGCATCTACCAGTTCCCATGTAAAATCGATGGAGTAAACGAAATAAGTAAACCACAAAATAAATCATTTTTTGTTTTCTTTGTAATCCGTATTTTTTTTCTTTATATCAAATAAAGCAATTTAATTTTTTTGTATCCGTTTGTTGTTAAAAAAGAGAAATAAAATACTTCAAAGTTCAAATGATGAATTGGAAGTTCCTTCTTAAAATGATGAATGTACTACACGCATCATAAGCCTTTACTTCACAAACATAATTTCTAAAAGATAAAATATATATTTATATTTATACAATGTTACAAAAATAAGAAGCAAACCGAAACAAAAACAGTACAGGAACAAATCTTAAAATAAAATCATCTTGTTGTGTTCAAGTAGTAACACGATCTCGCAATGCAAGAGCCATCGCTTGATTGATGATTATAGGGTATCATCGTTTGTATCATGAGTTATCAATGAACTGGCCAATGTTTTCTGTCATTGCAGGTTTTTTTTCTGACTTTAAGCTAATTTTAGGCTCATCTCAAGGTAACGGTCACAAAGGTCTTTTAGCTCTGTCTCCAAATATAATTTTGTCCTTTCAAACCTTCCTTTAGTTACTACTTCACCTTCTCTCTTTAATTTCCCATGAGTTGTTAAAAGACCATTCTGCCCCTCGCTATTCGTCTTCAAAATATATGTAAAGCCTTAACCTATGTCAGGAGCATATTAACTAATATCTAGCTATCTACCTATACTAATATAAAGTTAAATATCGATCACATCTCATTATTTCAAGCGTAACATATCACTGACATATAAGATTTGTATATTTTTCAATACCATATTCAATTTCACTAATTACACAATAATCATCTCAATTATCTTATTTTTCTTTTTAAAATATTAACTTTTTATTACTAAATAATAAAAAAATCACACCAATTAAGAGTGACAGTCAAACTCATGTCCATCATGTTATTAGATCACATGTTTTAACAAGTTGAGGGATTGCTGTATAGCAATGTTAAATTTTATTTTAAGAAAAATAAGAGCATAGAAATTTCTTAAGATTTGTCAATAGTTTAGCCTCTCACAACCTTTAAAACTCATGATGGCATACTAGAATATCATATGGCCGGTTCTCTTCCAAGCATATAGAAATATGTCTTTCATCTTTCCATAATAATTTTTTGATCTTGCATTTTAACATTTCAAGATATCAACATATTTTTCTCCAAATTGGTTAGTCTCTCCATAGTATGCATCTTCTTTAAAATTAAATTGTGAAAAAATGGTAGAGAACAACGATCTTTCGTACATTGGTTGTCAAAAAAGCAGACACATACTGTTTTATGTCGGATGTCGTAGGTCTTTTCATATAGATTAAATTAATTTTAATATTTATTATGAAAAACAACAAAATCAATACTAAATTAATTAACCTATATGAAAAAACCTAAAACATCCGACACAAAGCAATAAGTCTCTACTTCCAAGACAAACAATGCACGTAACATCGTTGTTATCTATCATTTTTTCATAATATAACTTTAAAAAGCATATATAATATGGAGAGACATTCCACTTTTGAGAAAAACATATGTTGATATCAAGAAATGTTTAAATACGATATCAATCACTGCAGGATACCTCACCGTCAATCTAACGCCTCACGAGTTCTACAACAACGATATCGTAGTAATTTGGTACTTTTCCATTAATTCCATCATGTTCCTGCTAAGGATAAAAAAAGGAGGTATTAGAAAAACTATAAACTTTATATAAATTATTTATATATATTTAATAATTAGCAACAAAACCCATGTCAATATTAATTGTTTTATAAGTTGCAACAAATCAGATCGATGAAAAATCCATAAGTAAAAAATTAACTGTTGGTTTATAGATCAATTCAGAAGTAAAACAATAGCTGCAAATATATATATACCTTGAAGATATATGACGAATTAAGGCGATGAGAAGAGAGTGATAATTAAGTGATGGATTGATAAAAGACACAAACCCTAAGGCTATTTAAACAACTCAAAACCCAACTAGACATTTAATTCATAAGATATTAAAGATTTTAAATGTATTAAAATATGTGAATAGAAGATTTTGCATTGATAAAAAGTGAGATCATAATTTGTTTGCATTAAAAAAATTAAATATCTCTTGTTTTAAACATAGACTTTAAGGAATAACTGGCTGGTTTGCTTTCTGGCTCGTAATACGTGAGATATGTTTGATGCACTCTAAGGATTATTTAATTTTTAAAAAGAGAACGCTTAATGTGCGCGCGTAATGTTTGATGTAATCTAACGACTATTTAATTTTCAAAAAGAGATGTGTAATGCGCGCGAGATATGTTTAATGTAATCTAACGACTATTAAGTTTCAAAAAGAGACGTGTGAAGCGCGCGAGATATGTTTGATGTAATCTAACGAATATTTAAGTTTCAAAAAGAGACGTGTAAAGCGCGCGAGATATGTTTGATGTAATCTAACGACTATTTAAGTTTCAAAAAGAGACGTGTAAAGCGCGCGATATATGTTTGATGTAATCTAACGACTATTTAAGTTTCAAAAAGAGACGTGTAATGCGCGCGAGATATGTTTGATGTCATCTAACGACTATTCAACTTTTTAAAAAGAGACGTGTAATGCGCGAGATATGTTTGTGGGTTAGGGTTGCTAGGGACGGTTTTTCATCTTCAAAATGTCCCGTGTGTTAACCATTGGTTTATGTTTTGTTTTTAAATAAATCATTGATACGATGTTACTTGATGCTATCTTGAAACACCTTCATAAATCCACTAAGTACACATGCACACACAAACACATATATCTATATATCAAAGTATCAAACATCTTTAAAAAGTAGGTTGCATATTTTGTCCGTATAACTAGTAAACATCAAATATCCATCTTTGATAGCTATCAAAGTTTGTTATGTATAGTATCAAATCGTATTTATATGCTGCCTACTTACCTTTTCTTCTTTGTGATAATTCTTGGTAGTATTTCTCTATGTTCTTTCTTTGTTACTGACATAGTTGCTTAAAAAGTAACAATACCTAACAATCTTTTTTTTCTATGCTTAGAAGAAAGCAATTCTTGAATAACATTTATTGTTGTAATGTTAAAATGTATCTCGTAACCAAATACCATGTTCAAGAAAGTTTCAAACTTGTCGAGTTAGTAAGCCGTTAATGTCATGTGGCATTCTTAAAGTTTCAAAGAAAATTTTAAGCACTCATTCCTCCTAAAGCTAACAACGAAAGAAATTTTAATAGAGTTTTGTTGGATAAAGTTCCAAGGTACATTATATTATATGAAGGGCTCACTTTCAATTCGGCTTATGAGTTATGACTATTCGTTATGATTATACTATGTTCAAAGGTTACATTGTACTTATTTGTTTTTAATTTTTATTTGTTTTTCAAGTAACATTTTGAAACCATTGGATGAGAGTTATCAACAAGCTGGCGACGTGGTTGTTCTGAATTTATATTTTTGTTTTTTTTAATATATAAACTTACTAGATTAATACCCGTGTATTATACGAGATTTTGGTTTTATAAGTTTTATTAAAAATTATGTATCAAGTTTAATTTTTAACATATCCCTTATTAAATCAATTTGGATAAAACCATATATAAGCATATCTGGTTAGAAGATTATCTATAATAATTGGTAAGTTTTGTATTTAAGCATATCTGGTTAGAAGATAATTAATGATAATTGGTAAAAAATTTATTCGAACATGTCGGGTTAGGAGATAATTCATGATAAATGGTAAATTTTTTATTTGAAAATATCGGGTTAAGAAATAATTCATGATAGTTGGTAAATTTTTATTTAAACATATCAAGTTTTTTCAAATATGAAGCATACAATGACCCGCCTTGAACATACCAGACATGAAACTCATTAGTCTCCAAGTGAACAACTCATAGCTAGAGGAGTTCGTATCTAAATTATAAAGGATTATTGAATTTTAAAAATTTGAACTTTCATCTGTTGGCCAGAAAAAATTCCAACTAAGAAAATTATTTCTAGAGATCTCAACTTTCAAACATATTTTTTAAAGAGCCACAGTTAAAAAATACTTAACGCTGTTAAGTTTTTTTTGAAATTTAAACTAACGTTTTAAGGTTTTTGATCGGGAGAAGGATACGAATAAATTGATGTAAAAGCTACCTCGAATTGATGCTCCAAATGATGAAACGACGCTTCAATTTATGTAAAATTAAACGTATCGTCAAACCGTTTAATCATTTGGAGCATCGGTTCGGGATAAATTTTACATTAATCCATTCGTATCCTACTTTCAATCAGAAGCCCTAAAAAATTAGTTTAAAATTCGAAAAAAACTTAACGGCGTTATTTAACTTGGGCTCTTTTAAAAAAATATGTTTGAAAGTTGAGATCTCTAGAAATAATTTTCTCAGTTGGGATTTTTTCCAACCAACAGATAAAAATTGAGATTTTTAAAATTCAATTTTCCAGTTATAGATCCAGGATCGAACCAAGGTGAGGGAGGGGCACGAAATTTGACTTCCACATGGCTCAAGTTAAATCCACATTATTACTTTTCATTTTAGTTAACTAAAGTAGTCATTGATATTCACAAATTATATATGCATCTACCTTCACTTACTATTTAATTTCTAATGATTCCAGCCTAGCTGGTTGAAGATATTTTTTTACAGTGGTGATTCAGGGTTCTAATCTTGTTTGTGAGATTTTTTAGGAAAAACTCCATTTGTTTTCCCGGTTGAACGCCTAGCCAAACTCCAATGTCAAATGGGCCCGGTTAAGACAACATATTGACCGGAGTGAGGTGGTAGGTTCCCTATTACGGGAGATGCGACCGGCTAGTTATATAAATTAAAAGTCACCGTTCAAAAAAAATTAACTTCTTCTGACATGTTGTGGTTGGAATTTTTTTCTTCTTGGAGAGTATATATGACCATTAATTAACATTTAATGCATTTCTTCAAGTCGTAAAGTATCAATCCACAATACAAACATGAAATTAACAATCTAAACTTTGTATATTCATATATATATATATATATACTAGGTTTAACACCCGTGTATTACACACGGGTTGAATAAAAATATTTTTAAAACATTATAACTATTATATTTAAAAAATTTTAAATACTTTTATAAATTATTATTAATCACAAAAATTTGTCTTTATTAACTCTCTTACTAAATTTTCCCTCTCAACCTTCAAAAACACACTAGTACGTCCTAAAATAAATTATGTTTTCCCCCTAAAATTTACCCCCTAAAAACTCTAATTTATTAGATAGATAGGGGGAGGTTTTTTTAAAAAGACCAAATATTGCAAAAAGAAAAAGAAATAATCTTGACCACTCATTTTTTATTCAATCTTTAAATGTATTAATTAAATGAAAAGAGTATAATTATAAAGATGACTTTATCTTTCTAATTAATTAGTGTTTACTTCATTTAATTCTTATCGATTCAAATAAATATTTCTCTTTCCTAATTATTTAATTAAAACAATCAAGTATTATACTTAACATTAAAAATTATATATTGATTATTTATAGATTAATTACTTAAAACCAGTCCTACATATAATTAAACATATGCTACACAAAACGAAATATATCCTGCACATATCAAAAACACACTAGTACGTCCAAATTCATGAATAATTAAGAACCTACATATAAGTGTGTACTGTATGTAGGTACTTACACAATGCACACATAATTACATTAAACCTAAACATATGTTCCGTTCTAAAAAAATAAAAACATATGTATGTATTGTATACTAGGTTAGACCCTGTGGGTACCCACAGGGATTGATCGGTAAAAAGTATTTATATTGTTTTATAATGAAAAAATTATTAATAGTAAAATATCAAATAAAGTATGCTAAATATGAAAAAAAGTGAGGATGAATATGGTGGTGACAAGTGGCATTGTGTGGAGGCAAGACTTAGCAAATTATTAGAAGAGGAGATGTACGTAGTGGTGCTCAAGAATTCATGTACTTCAACACAAACCCTACACATAACAAAATATATCATAAACATATATAAAACATGTTCCCTACACATAATAAAATATATCATACACATATATAAAACACGTTCACTACACATATAAAAACATATTAACACATAACCTACACATATATACTTGAAAAACATATTGTCTTGCACATATCAATATGGTCCATGTTAAAATTAAATAAAGACCCAAAAAATTAATTGTTGTATTAATAGATATTAATGTATGAGAGAGAAATAGTTAATGTATAAGAGAGAAATAGTTAATGTAAATGTCTTTAATACCTTTTTTCCCTAATTAATTCTTCTTTCTTTACTATTTATTTATCAAAATGCCATCAAATCATTTAAACCATTGATAAGATGATCTACTGGTTGAATTTTATTCTTTTTCTTCTTGCAATATTTATATCTTGTCAAATGAACCTAAACCTATATATATATATATATATATATATATATATATATATATATATATATATATATATATATATATATATATATATATATATATATATATATATATATATATATATATATATATAGAGGAGAGTTATCCTACATAGTGTTGAAAATCTAAGAAGGCTAAGAATGATTTATGACCTTTAGATCTCTCTTTCAATGGTTGAGATCAATTTGTAGGAAAAGAATTTGGTGGAAGGGTACATTAGTCATAGCCACTTTTGTTGACTTTCTCTCTCCACATGCAAGTCACATGTCAATTCCCCCACTTTTTTTAAAACGTTCATAACTTTTGGATACGATATTATTTTTTTTAAAAAATTACACCAAAAAAACAAACGTTTTGTTATCTTTAAAACGCGTATAATATTGATATATAAAAAATAAAAAAAAATTCGGCACTTGTCTAGTCCTTGTGTAATATCATGTGATTGTGTTATATTATAACTAGTGAAATATCACTTTTATCGGTTCATTCTTAAGTCATTATATAATATTATCTTATTTTAAATATTTGTTGTTTCATATTATGTGTTTAGAAATTATCACCGTGTCACAAATTGTTAATATGTGTTTGAGAAATGTTCAAAGACAACGTCATTTTTTGTTACAAAGTGTGATAATGACACAATGGTAAACAAAGACACAATGACACTTTTAAAAAAATTATAACTCACAATATAAATCAAATTTGAAAAAAGTGGTTCGGAGAGCTTGTTCCCCATGTATTTCTCTTTCAGAAAATAAATAAACGAAAAATTTAAAAAAATTAAAAAAATTACCGTTTTTTTTATTTTTTAAATTAGACACAATGAAAAAAGACACAATGAGAAAATAGTAGTTTTTTAAGTTTTGTTTATTTATTTTTAAGGAGGATGATGTGAGAGCAAGATCTTTGAAATACTTTTTGTGTTATTGTGTAATTATTATTAGATCATTGTGTAATACTTGTCAAATAAGATTACACAATGACCCGATGAATGACCCAACAACCTTACGGATGACACAATCACACAATGACCTGACGAAAGACACAATGACCTGACGGAAGACACAATGACCTGACGTTAGACACAATGAGCTGAAAAAATGTGAAAAAAAAGTTCGTTTTCTATATATCAATATTATACGCGTTTTAAAGAGAAAAAAATGCTCGTTTTTATGGTATAATTTGTTTAAAAAAATAATGTCGTATGTAAAAGTTATAAATGTTCTAAAAAAGTGGGGGAATTGACATGTGACTTGCATGTGGAGAGAGAAATATTTAAAAAAGTGGGCATGACTAAAATACCCTCTCTCCTAATTTTCCTAGATGCCACATGTCAATCTCTTATTGCTTCTTAGCCTTCTTAGATTTATAATATTATGTAGGTGAACCTCACTCTATATATATATATATATATATATATATATATATATATATAACGTCATAATCAATTTGGTTTACATACATTTCCTTATATAGCCATTGCTATAAACGGTTGACAATGATTCTAAGCGTTATGTCAGTTCCTAAGTAACGACCAAATCAGTTTCAACTTATTAGGACGGGTTAACACATGTAACCCTTTAACTTTACATATATACATACTAAACAAAAACTTATTTTTTTAATTAACACATGTAACATATTCTTCTAACTTGACACTTTCGACGGTGGACTTTAAGCAGTAGCTAGTTTTGTTTCCCGGCACACGTAATGCGCATGAAATATATTTAATGTAATCTAACGACTCTTTATTTTTCAAAAAGAGAACATTTAGCAAATCAGGGAAACATAGAAACCGAAAAACCATGTAAAATAATTGTTTTTCTTCAAGGCTATTAGTTGGTATAAATATTATTTCTTACTTTAGAGGTAGACTTTAAGCAAGAACTAGTGTGTATTCTTCTTAAGCATGCTTGCCATGAACATTAATCCGAATCGATCACATCATGATTTGGTATATTGCCCAGAAGAGATTCACAAACCCGGTCACACACGATTACAGTTTGGGCACAATATATGAAAAGACCTAGGACATCTTGCATAAAACGATAGGTTTTCGCTATTTCGACTAACTCCACACATGTAATCATTATTCTCTCTTCATGCATATGCCAGAAGAGAGATCCCTTTCGCTATAGATAGCTGATTGATTAACGAAGAATGATGGAATAGACGAAGAGAGTGAGTAGTGATGATAATCACACAAACCCTATGGCTATTTAAACAACTCATTACCCAATCACACATTTAATTCATAAGATTTCAAAGATTTAGGTTAATTTATGGAAGATATTGCATTTATAAAAAATGAGATCATATGTATTTTAGCTTACAAAAGGATACAAATATATTTCTTATTTTAGAGGTAAAATTAAGAAAAATATGGTTTGTTTTCTGGCGAGCACAATACGCGCGAGATATGTTTGATGTAATCTAACAACTATTCATTTTTCAAAAAGAGAACATCAAGAAAAACGGGTCAAGATTGAAACCGAAGAAACATAAAAAATAGTAATGTTTTTCGTCAACACCGTTAGTTGTTATAAATATTAATTTTATTTTAGAGGTAGACTTTAAGCAATAATAACTAATTTAATTTGTTTCCTGGCAAGCGCAATGCGGGCGAAAAACATTTCATGTGATCTAACTATGACTATTTATTTTTTAAAAAGACAACGTACATCTAGCAAACTGGGGAACCATAGAAACCAAAAAATCATACATAATAATATTTTTTTTCAAGCTAGTTATTGGTTAAAATATTTTTTATTTTAGAGGTAGACTTTAAGCAGTAGCTAGAATTGTTTCCGGCACACACAATGCACATGAAATATATTTAATGTAATCTAACGACTGCTTATTTTTCAAAAAGAGAACATTTAGCAAACAGGGAAACATAGAAACCTAAAAACCATACAAAATAATTGTTTTTCTTCAAGACTATTAGTTGGTATAAATATTTCTTATTTTAGAGGTAGACTTTATGCAATAAATGGTTTTGTTTCCTTTCGTGCGTAATGCACGTGAAATTCGTTTAATGTAATCTAGCAACAATTTATTTTTCAAAATAAGAACATCTAGCAAATCGGAGAAACATAGAAACCGAAAAACCATACGATATAATTTTTTTTTCAACACTGTTAGTTGGTATAAATCTTTCTTATTTTAGAGGGAGATTTTAAGCATTAGCTGGTTTTATTTCCCGGCAAGCACAATGTGCGTGAAAAACGAGTGATGTAATCTAACAATAATCATTAAAAATCAAATGTTTTGGTTTATTCAATTTTTGGCATTATATTATTTATTGATATTTTGTAAAACTCGTTTTTTTGGTTTGTGTCATATTGGTAACTAAAAATATATGTTTATGTGATTTAAAAAATACAAACTTGATTAAAATTTGTTAATATAATTTTAAAAGCGTAACAATTTAAATACAAGTGTTATATAACTTAAAAGAGTTTTGGTATAAAGTTATAAGTTTATTTTATCATAAAAAGAATATGAAATTATTTAATTATAGTAATAATGTAGTTATTGCATTTATTACATATATATTACAATTATTAATAATATTTTATTAAAATTTATAGGGTAAAGTGTTATAGACTAGGGTGCAAATAGCAATACCCTAGGAAAATATATCTTCCACCCAACGTAAAACAAAAGAATGACGCCACGTGATCCTGAGGCGGAGCACCAAACACTAATAGATGATTATT
Source organism: Tagetes erecta (assembly GCA_030867185.1). Taxonomy (NCBI): domain Eukaryota; kingdom Viridiplantae; phylum Streptophyta; class Magnoliopsida; order Asterales; family Asteraceae; genus Tagetes; species Tagetes erecta. The sequence goes on along the minus strand of CM061488.1, from coordinate 4,633,475 downwards.
TCACTGATGATCCAAAAGGTACCTTTAAGAGTTGGTATCATATATCAAATAGATTGCTTTTACAGATTCTTGACGGCATTGAAAAGGTCGACAAATATTTCATGAGCGCTATGACAGAAAGTTTAGAAATAGTTTCACACCGTTCCAAAGTTTTTACGTCTAGCTACAAGCCACAACACCACACATTTATATCAAACACATTAAGTACTAAACATCACATTCCGGGAATGCTTGGTAGCATTGACTGTATACATTTAGTTTCGCGAATGTCCAACTAAAAATAGAGAGGTCAATATATGATGTGTGATCATCAATACCCGTTGATCATATATAAGCGGTTGCTTCACAAGATACGTGGTTTTGGCATACGTATTACGATACCCCAAGGTCAAACGTTGACATCAATGTATTTCAACAATCTGCCATGTATCAAGTGAATAACAACATTACCTACATAAGGCGCATGCAACTAAATCATGTTTGTTTGAGTTATAAAAAACCCGGATGCAGCAGAACTGCATAACTTCATTAAAATAACTGATTTTAAAAGCATTTCACTGGTCATATCATCATTGGAAAATTCTTCCCAAACACTTCAATGAGTCTTGGCAATATATGAAAAGACCTAGGACATCCTGCGCAGAGCAATAGGTTTTCGCTCTTTCGACACTCCACACATGTCATCATTCTTCTTAACCAGATGTTTATCGATTAGCTTTAGGGTAGATGCATATGGAGGATTGGTTGGTTACGTAGTTATACCTTAAAGATATATGAAAGGAGCTGACGAATAGAGTGAAAACTGAGAAGTGATGATGGATTGAAAAACACACAATCCCTAGGTAGGTTATATAAACAACTCAGAACCCAACCAAACATTAATTAATAAGATACCAAAGATTTCAAGTGTGTTAAAACATGATAACGGAAGATTTTGCATTGATAAAAAATGAGATTATAACTTTTAGCATACAAAAAGATACGACTTTCTTATTTTAGAGGTAAATTTAAGAAATAACTTGTTTTTTTGGCACGCATGATTTGCGGGATTTATGTTTGTTGTAATCTAATGAGTAATCGCTTTTTAAAGAGATATTCTAGTAAACTAGGGCAACATAGAAATCGAAGAACCATAAAATATAATATTGTTTTTCTTCAACACTGTTAGCTAGATTATATATTTCTTTTTTCAATGGTAGACTTTAAGCAATAACTGAATTTTTTTGCTGGCAAGCAAAATGCGCGTGAAATACGTTTCCTGTAATCTAATTATGACTATTTAGTTTTCAAAAAGACAACATCTAGCAAACTAGGGAAACAAAGTAACTAAAGAATCATACAAAATAATATTGCTTTTTTCTTTAACACTGTTAGTTGGTAAAAGTATCTCTTATTTAAGAGGTAGACTTTAAGAAATAACTATTTTGTTTCCCGGCGTGTGCAATGTGCATGTAGTATGTTTAATGTAATCAAACGACTATTTATTTTTCAAAAAGAGAACATCTAGCAAATCATGGAAACATAAAACCAAATAACTATACAAAATAATAGGGTTTTCTAATGACATATGAATCAACGTATCTGGTCCAATATAATGAAAACATTTACTTTTCTAGCACCCTATATTAAATAATAAAATTGGTGTAATCTAACGACTATTCGTTTTTCAAAAAGATACCATTTACTGAAACAGGGCAATATGGAAAACCGTAGAAACATACAAATTAATATTGTTTTCTTCAACAATGTTAGTTGGTAAATCTTTTGTAAAAAAATAAGTTTGGCCTATAAGTTTATAATAGTGACAAGAGTTATGAGTTAATGCCCATACTTGTTTGTTCGGATTACTTCTTTTTTTACTGTGCTGCTAATCTAGATATTTGGTTTTTTATGTACCTCGCTTACTGGATCTGCTATTCATAATATGAAAAATTTTATTATTTTATAATATTATTGTTCTCGGCTTTGTTAATATTATTGACATATGTTGCCATTGTGTGGGAGACTGTCTTGTTGTAGGGTTGATTTATGCGGTTAGCTTTATTGGTGTTAGATTTGGTGTTGGTGGTGTCATTGCGGTGTGTACTAGTTTTTAGGAAATAACTAGTTTGTTTACCGGCATGCATAATGCGCGCGAGATACGGTTGTTTTCCGGCATGCATAATACGCGCGGGATACGTTTGACACAATTTTTGTACGGTTGTTTTCCGAAGAAACATACAAAATAATTTGGTTTGCATTTTTGTACTATGTTGCTAATCTAGATATTTAGTTTTCTTCACCTCGCTTACTACATCTTCAATCCATAATATGAATCTGGTTATTATTTTATAACTATTGTTCTCAGCTCTGTCAATATTGTTGATATACATGGCCATTGCGTGGGAGTTCGTTGTGTTGTAGGGTTGATTTATGCCATTGCGGTGTGTACTACAACAAGGGTTTTTGATAGTTAAAAGGTTTTTCAATGACGCTTGTCTAATTTGTGGGTTAGAGTTACAGGGGAGGGTTTCCTTATCTTTAAAATGTCACGAGTGTTTATTTTTTTATTTTGTTTCCAAATGAATCATGATACGATGTTATATTGAAGAATTTTATAAATCCACGTGCACACATATCATTTTTGAAAAATTTATTGAATATTTTGTCTTGCGTAACTAGTAATCACTATTATCTCGAGTGATAGTTTTGGCTATGAATTTTGATTGTGCAGAGTAACAAATCATATTTATATAATCAGTTAATTTCTTTGGTAGATGATGAGGGTAAAGTGAATTAAGGTACATGTACGTGTTGACTTGTTTTGATTAGTTAAATGAATTTGTATGTTGCGGAGGAGAAAGATGAGTGAAATTTGAAGGAATTTGCAACTTGGAGGTTGTTAAAAAGGTTGTTAAAGGAGAAAGATGACCACACTACCTGACAGCATTAATTAAAGCATTTAAAACATTTAATTTCATTTAATTTCTAAAATGTTGTGGTTGGAATTGGTTTTCTTTTCTGAGAGTATATGATCATTAATTATATTAAACACATGATCAATCTCTTTTTAAAATAAGATAAATTGAAATTTTGAAATAGAATATTATGTGTGATTTAATGTTTTTGATTTCTTTCCATACATAGTTAAGAATAGAAGATTCTTAATTTTGAGCGGGAAAATGATTCAACACCCTCTCCAATGAATGACACGTGTCCCCCAAAACCCTCTTTTATTAGAAGGTATAGATTGTTAAATATAAGGATTATAATTTCTTTATAAATATTACTATTTAACCCGTGTGTAACACACGAGTATTAAACCTAGTTAATTATATTAAACACATGATCAATCTCTTTTTAAAATATAGCTGATTATAAAACTAACAAGAATATATTCATATTGAAAAAACCCCGGCCTTAAAATGTACATATTCATACACAAAATATATGGCAATAAAATAAATTATATATTTTTGACAGAATTTACAATAGAGTGACATAGGTAAACAGACAACAAGCTGCGTCATAACCCCTTTTGAATAACAAAACATAGCCTATTAAAAACAAAGCCTTAGCCCTTAGAGGTCGATTCATTGCTATATGAATGACCCGCTGGACCCTGTTAAAAACATTTACCGCCTCTATGGCTAGCTTGAAAAGCAAAAGTATCAAAGAAAAAATGAAATAAAACATGTTGATTCTCTAGACAAACTTTCTTGTGTGTAGCAACCATGTATAATTCTGGCTTTCATTCATCATATTCCGCAATAAATCCACTGTACGTCCCTCGTCCCAACCAAGGGGATACGCCCGTAAAACTTAATCTCATATCTAAATCTTGATTCTTGACATAAAAACACAGAGCTTGTTTCTCCCAGTTAACATCTCCACTTGCATTTGGTTTTTAGCAGTTACTAGAAAAAATTACCCCATACTAAGACTGAAAAGGGCATTATTTTAGTTGTTTAGATTCACAAACCTGATCAAACACCATTACAATATGATCATTAAACCCATTTTCACTTAATTTTTAATTATGATCAATATACAATAAAAGTATTCAAACAAGTTTAGATGATCTTGTATACTACAAATTAAATAATAAGGTTATGATGAAGTGAATAACAGCATTACATGCATGAGGAACATGCAACTAACTCATGTTTGTTTGAGTTATTAAAAACCCGGATGCGGCGGAACTGTGTAACTTCGTCAAAATAACTGATTTTAAAAGCATTTCACAGGCATATCATCATTGGAAATTCTTCTCAAACACTTCATTGAGTTTTGGCAATATATGAAAAGACCTAGGACATCCTGCACAGAACAATAAGTTTCCGCTCTTTTAACAAACTCAACACATGTCATCATTCTTCTTAACCAGATGTTTACTGGTTAGCTTTAGGGGGTAGATGCATGTATATGGAGGATTGGTTGGGTAGTTTTGTAACTTGAAGATATATAAAATTAAGCAGCCGGGGAATTTAAAGAACTGTGAAGTGAAGGATATATTGATAATCACACAAATCCTAGGCAGGCTTTTTAAAGAACTCAAAACCCAACCATGCATTTAATTCATAAGATTGCAAAGATTTCAAAAGTGTTAAAATATGATAACAGAAGATTTTGCATTTATGAAAAGAGATCATAGCTTTTAGCATACAAAAAAGATGTAAATATCTCTTATTTTAGAGATATATTTTAAGAAATAACTAGTTTGTATTCCGAGTTTCCGACGCGTAATGCGCGAGATCGATATGTTTGATGTATTCTAACGAGTATTAATTTTTTTTAAAAAGAGAAAATCTAGCAAACCAGGGCAATATAGAAATCAAAGAACCATAGAACATAATATTGTTTTTCCAACACTATTAGTTGGCATGAATATTTCTTATTTTAGAGGTAAAATTTAAGCAATAATTAATAACTGGTTTTGTTTCCCCGGCAAGCGCAATGCGCGCGAAAAACGTTTCATGTCATCTAGTTACGACTATTATTTTCCAAATATACAACATCTAGCACACTGGGGAGCAAAGAAACCATAGAACCATACAAGGTAATATTTTTTTCTTTAACATTGTTAGTTGGCATAAACATTTCTTATTTTGGGGGTAGAATTTAAGCAATAAAGGGTTTTGTTTCCCGGCAAGCACAATGTGCGCGAAATTTATTTCATTTGATCTAATTATGACTATTTATTTTTCAAAAATACAATATCTAGCAAACAAGGGAACTTAAAAACAGAAGAACCATAAAGCATTATTGTTTTCGTTTAACACTCCTAGTTGGTAAAAATATTTCTTATTTTAAAGATAGACCTTAAGCAATAATTAGTTTTGTTTCAACATGCAATGAGCATGAATGTAATCTAACGACTGTTTATTATTTTTTTTAAAGGAGATCTAGCAACCTAGGGAAATAGAGAAACTAAAGAACCATACAAAATAATATTGTTTTTCTTCAACACTATTAGCTAGTATAAATATTTTATAGTTTAAAGCAACTGTTAACTGGTATAAATATTTCTTACTTTAGAAATAGATTTTAAACAAAAAATGGATTTGTTTCCCGGTGCCCGCAACGCGCGCGAATTACGTTTGATGTAATCTAACAACTATTCATTTTTCAAAAAGAGAATATTTAGCAAATCGGGGAAACATAGAAACCGAAGGAGCAAACCTAATAATATTGTTTTTCTTCATCATTGTTGATAGTTAGTATAAATATTTCTTACTTTAGATGTAGACTTTATGCAATAGTTGTTTTTGTTTCCCGGCGCGCGTAATGAGCAAGAAATATGTTTGATGTAATCTAACGGCTATTTATTTTTCAAAAAGAGAACATCTAGCAAACATGGGCAACATAGAAACCGAAGAACCATACAAAATACTATTATTTTTCTTCAACACCGTTAGTTGGTATATTTTCAGGAAAAAAAACAATTCTATCGGTTGTCGATAGTGACGAAATGTATGAGAAGAGGCCAATACTTGTTTTTTCGGTTTACTTTTTTCTTGTGTTTCTAATTTGGATTTCTAGCTTTCTTTATCTCGCTTACTGGATATGGTATCACTAATATGAATATGATTATTCTTATAATTATTGATGTTCTCGACTTTGTTAATATTATTGACTTACCTCGTCATTGTGTGGGAGATCATTTTATAGTGGGGTTGAGTTCTACACTTTGTCTTATTGTTGTTGGGTTTGGTGTTGGTGATGTCAATACTATGTATACAAAATGGTGTTTGATAAGAGTTTCTTGATGAAGTTGGTGTAATTTGTTGGTTAGGGCCCACAAGGGAGGGTTTTTTTTATTTTAATACTAGGTTTAATGCTCGTGTATTACATACGGGTTAAATAATAATATTTATAAAGAATTGATAACCATTATGTTTAAGTATTTATACATTCTTAATATTTAAGTATTTGGTTCCATCAACTTATGCATAGTGAGAAAGTTTCCCTCCCAATATTCCTATTATAGATAAAATATTTCCTCCTAAAACCTTGAATTATTATATAAATGTCACGAGTATTAAAACACTTCATAAATCTGCAGAAGTAAACAACATGTGTGCGCGCGAACAAACACATATATATGTTAACGATTAATATCTTTTAAAAAAGTCATGAAGGTTTGTGAAGTGACCCTCATGTCTATGACGTGTGATAATATTTTATTTAGAAGCCAACAACAAATATAATACGTATGTTACATAGAGTTTTGTTGGATAAGGTACGTTCTAAAGTACACCATGATAAGATTCAACCATATACATGGAAGTTTGTGGTCTAATGATTAATGTCTTTTTAAAAAGTCACGAAGTTTTTAAAACGGTCCTCATGTCTATGATGCGTAATAGTATTTTATTTAGAAGCTAACAACGAAAATACTACATTGAATAGAGTTTTTTTTAATAATTAAGGTTCCAAATACACTACTTATTCTTATTTATTTTCTAATTTGTATATTGTTTTTCGAATAACATTTTGATACCCTTGTATAAGAGTTATCAACAAGGTAACGAGAGGTTGTTTGTAAACTTTTAGTTTGCTTTTTCTTATGTAAAGTTATGAATATTATCATTGCTCATGTGGCCTGTCACAACAACCATGTTTACGTCACACTTTTTTTTTATAATGTTGAATATTATCAAAGCCGTCGTCGCAACGTGTGAGTTTGCATCTACTAGTTCACATGTAAAATCGATGCAGTAAAGGAAATAACTAAACCAAAATAAATTAATTTTTATTTTCTCTGTAATCTGTTTATTGCATAATTTTTTCTTTATACCAAAATAAATCAATTTAATTTTTTTTGTATCCGTTTGTTGTTAAAAAGAGAAATAAAGTACGTCAAATTTCAAATGATGAATTGGAAGTTGCATCTTAAAATGATGAATGTACTACACACATCATAAGCCTTTAGTACTCAAACATAATTTCTAAAAGAAATTATATTTATACAATATGTTACAAAAATAAGAAGCAAACCAAAACAAAAACAGTACAGGAACAAATCTTAAAGTAAGAACATCTTGTTGTGTTCAAGTAGTAACACGTTCTCGCAATGCAAGAGCCAGGGCCGGCCCATAGGGTGTGCGGGATAGGCGACCGCACAGGGCACTCGGTTGAACGGGGGCACCAAAAAAAAAAAAATTTATATATAATTTAATTTTGATGGCCGAACATGAACGAGCTGAAAGACCAAAAAAACGAGTCTAAAAACCCCCTCACACGGACCCGGGTTTTTGGAGTTGCATTCGTGTCCGCAGGTCGCGCGGGCGTCGCATTTTGTGAAGGAATTCGAACCAGATTGCACCCCCCCTGCGCGCGGGTAGGTGCTAGAGTAAAACATGACAAAGGAACTTAACATGCCATGAATGCTTGAATATATAAACTAAGAATTTTTGTTTCTCCACTCCAATGTGGGACAAAGTGAATAACACAAAACTTTTAGAAATCTCATTCAGCACTTAACCATTCAGACATCTTAACCATTCAGCACTTAATCATTCAGCATTGCCAAACAGCCCCTTTGATTTTCTTATGTTTAATTATCAAACGTTTGTTTTTTGGTTAAAAATTTAGTTTATATAATTTAGTGCGTTGATGTTTCGGGTTAGGGGGCCTTTTTTTCTTGTCTCGCACAGGGCACTCGATTCCTCGGGACCGGCCCTGGCAAGAGCCATCGCTTGATCGATGATTATAGTGTATTCATCGTTTGTATCATGAGTTGTCAATGAACTGGCCAATGTTTTCTGTCATTGCAGGTTTTTTTTTCTGTCTTTAAGCTGGTTTTAGGCTCATCTCAAGGTAACGGTCACAAAGGTCTTTTAGCTCTGTCTCCAAATATGACTTCGTCGTTTCAAACCTTTCTTTTGTTACTACTTCACCTTCTCTCTTTGATTTCCCATGACTTGTTAAAAGACGATTGTGCCCCTCACTTTCATCTTCAAAATATATGTAAAGCCTTAACCTATGCTAGGAGCATATTAACTAATATCTAGCTATCTACCTATATTAATATAAAGTTAAATATCGGTCACATCTCATTATTTCAAGCGTAACATATCACTGACATATAAGATTTGTATATTTTTCAATACCATATTCAATTTCACTAATTACACAATAATCATCTCAATTATCCTAATTTTCTTTTTAAAATATTACTCCCTCCGTCCCATTAAAATAGTCTTAGTTTGAAAAACACAAAGTTTTAGGCACAATAAATGATTGGTATTTTTGTTTGTTATTTGACAATAATACCCTTGACAATAAATATTATTGTTAGTCCATCCTATTGTTTGTTTTATGTTATTAAGGGCAAATTTGGAAGTTTACCAATAAATTTTAAAAGTGGACACTTAAAGTGAGACAACTAAAAAAGGCAATATGGACACTTCTAATGAGACGGAGGGAGTAACTTTTTAGTACTAAATAATAAAAAAATCACACCAATTAAGAATGAGAGTCAAACTCATGTCCATCATGTTATTAGATCACATGTTTTAACAAGTTGAGGGATTGCTGTACACCAATGTTAAATTTATTTTAAGAAAAATAAGAGCATAGAAATTTCTTGATTTGTCAATAGATTAGCCTCTCACAACCTTTAAAAGTCATGATGACATACTAGAATATCATATGGCCGGTTCTCTTCCAAGCATATAGAAATATGTCTTTCACCTTTCCATAATAATTTTTTGATCTTGCATTTTAACATTTCAAGATATCAACATATTTTTCTCCAAATTGGTTAGTCTCTCCATAGTATGCATCTTCTTTAAAGTTAAATTGTGAAAAAATGGTAGAGAACAACGATCTTTCGTACATTGGTTGTCAAAAAAGCAGACACATACTGTTTTATGTCGGATGTCATAGGTCTTTTCATATAAATTAAATTAATTTTAATATTTATTATGAAAAACAACATAATCAATACTAAATTTAATTAACCTATATGAAAAAACCTAAAACATCCGACACAAAGCAATAAGTCTCTACTTCCAAGACAAACAATGCACGTAACATCGTTGTTATCTATCATTTTTTCATAATATAACTTTAAAAAGCATATATAATATGGAGAGACATTCCACTTTTGAGAAAAACATATGTTGATATCAAGAAATGTTTAAATACGAGATCAATCACTGCAGGATACCTCATCGTCAAACTAACGCCTCATGTTCTTGCAAAGGATAAAAAAGGAGGTATTAGAAAAACTATAAACTTTATATATATATTATTTATATATATTTAATAATTAGCAGGCTACACATAGAAGGACAAATATAAACTTATACTTTTGACGAACAAACATGAAAAAATATTTGTTAGCAACAAAACCCATGTCAATATTGTTTTATAAGTTGCAACAAATTAACCAGATCGATGAAAAATCCATAAGTAAAAAATTAACTTTTGGTTTATAGATTAATTCAGAAGTAAAAAAAAAAGCTGCAAATATATATACCTTGAAGATATATGAAGGAGGCGATGATAAGAGAGTGATAATTAAGTGATGGATTGATAAAGACACAAACCCTACGGCTATTTAAACAACTCAAAACCTAACTAGACATTTAATTCAAAAGATATTAAAGATTTTAAATGTATTAAAATATGTGAATAGAAGATTTTGCATTTATAAAAAGAGATCATAATTTTTTGCATTAAAAAAAACTGTAAATATCTCTTATTTTAAAGATGGACTTTAATGAATAACTGGCTGGTTTGTTTTCTTACTCGTAATACGTGAGATATGTTTGATGTAATCTAAGGATTATTTAGTTTTCAAAAAAAGAACGTGTAATGCGCGCGAGTAATGTTTGATGTAATCTAACGACTATTTAATTTTCAAAAAGAGACGTGTAATGCGCGCGAGATATGTTTGATGTAATCTAACAACTATTTAAGTTTCAAAAGGAGACGTGTAAAGCGCGCGAGATATGTTTGATGTAATCTAACGACTATTTAAGTTTCAAAAAGAGACGTGTAAAGCGCGCGAGATATGTTTGATGTAATCTAACGACTATTTAAGTTTCAAAAAGAGACGTGTAAAGCGCGCGAGATATGTTTGATGTCATCTAACGACTATTTAAGTTCAAAAAGAGACGTGTAATGCGCGCGAGATATGTTTGATGTCATCTAACGACTATTCAATTTTTAAAAACAGACGTGTAATGCGCGCGAGATATGTTTGTGGATTAGGGTTGCTAGGGACGGTTTTCATCTTCAAAATGTCACGGGTGTTAACCTTTGGTTTATGTTTTGTTTTTAAATAAATCATTGATACGATGTTACTTGATGCTATCTTGAAACACATCCATAAATCCACTAAAGTACACATGTACACACATACACATATATCTATATATCAAAGTATTAAACATCTTTAAAAAGTAGGTTGCATATTTTGTCCGTATAACTAGTAAACATCAAATATCCATCTCGGTGAGTCATAGCTATCAAAGTTTGTTATGTATAGTATCAAATCGTATTTATATGTTGCCTACTTACCTTTTCTTCTTTGTGATGATTGTTGGTAATATTTCTCTACGTTCTTTCTTTGTTACTGACATAGTTGCTTAAAAAGTAACAATATCGGAACAATTTTTTTTTCTATGCTTAGAAGAAATCAATTTTTGAACACCTAAGGAGAGAAAGACAATCTCTTCATGACATCCGGTGTTAGTTTGGTCAGTTAGGTTTTTTCGAATATGGAAAATTTTATATTTCAATATATTAGGTTTTTCGGAATATGGAGCATACAATGGCCCGCTTTGAAATCCTCCATCAAATTAAATTAGAGGGTGACACCTAAGTAAAATCTTATGTGAAGTGGTTTAAATGCTGACATGTGAACGAGTTACTCAATTATTAAAATAAAAAGATGAATATTAATAATGCTTTTGTGGTTTGCCTCAACGCACTGGTTTATCATGTCGCGGTTTTCTTTTTTTATAGTATTGAATATTACCAACATTTTCGTCGTCACTTGTGAGTTTGCATCACCGGTTTCCATGTAAAATAGTAGAATTTTCTATTGACAACTGAAATGATATATCTGGTATGACGAACATCATAGTAGAAAATCAATGTTGGAGTAAAGAAAATAACTATTCCAAAATAAATATTTTTAAGATGTTGTGGTTGGAATTTTTTTACACATAGCTCAAGCTAAATCCACATTATTACTTTTTTTATTTTAATTAACTAAAGTAGTCATTGATATAATGATATTCACAAATTATATATGCATCTACCTTCACTTACTAATTAATTAATTTTTTTTCTAAGATGTGGTTGGAATTTTTTTCTTCTTGGAGAGTATATATGACCATTAATTAACATTTAATGCATTTCTTCAAGTCGTAAAGTATCAATCCACAATACAAACATGAAATTAACAATCTAAACTTTGTATATATTCATATATAATTAACGTCATGATCAATTTGGTTTACATACACTTCCTTATATGGTCATTGCTATGAACTATTGACAATGATTCTAAGCGTTGTGTGAGTTCCTAAGTAACGATCAAATCAATTTCAACTTATTAGGACTGGTTAACACATATAACCCTTTAACTTTACGTATATACATACTAATCAAAAACATATTTTTCTAAAATGACCGAAAATGGCATTATTTTCAAAAGTGATTGGACCTTCAGGGACATCCTTTTCCAGCAAACAGGTGCCACTAAATGCCACCATTGTCTTGTGTTTTTGCCACATGAGTTCCGCTTCCTCGTCAGCTGGAACCACGAGCTTCTTATTCGTAAAGTAGCCCTGAAAATGTAGCCATACGACAAGCCAAGGAAGTACAGATTCGTCACAAAACAAAAACGTACACCAATGTGATCGGTAGAAGAAAAACAACACTCACACGAAATACGTCAGAAGCTTCATCAAGCAACAGTTTGTTTTCTTCTGAAGCCCGCTTGCCATGCGTGATCACGTCATGATTTGGTATATTGCCCAGACGAGATTCACAAACCTGGTCACACACGATTACAGTTTGAGCACAATATATGAAAAGACCTAGGACATCTTGCATAAAACGATAGGTACGGTTTTCACTCTTTCGACAAACTCGACACATGTCATCATTCTTCAATCTCTCTTCATGCATATGCAAGAACAAAGATCCCTTTAGCTGATTGATTAATGGAGAATGATGGAATAGACGAAGAGAGTGAGTAGTGATGATGATAAACACACAAACCCTTGGCTATTTAAACAACTCATAACCCAATCACACATTAAATTCATAAGATTTCAAAGATTTAAGTTAATTTAATTACGGAAATATTGCATTTATAAAAAATGAGATAAAATTTTTATTAGCTTACAAAAGGATACAAATATATTTCTTATTTTAGAGGTAAATTTAAGAAACATCTTATATGTTTTCCGGCGCGTGACGCGCAAGATATATTTGATGTAATCTAACAACTATTCATTTTTTAAAAGAGAACCATCTAACAAAACTTGTCAAGATTAAAACCGAAGAAGCATAAAAAATAGTATTGTTTTTCCGTCAACATTGTTAGTTGTTATAAATATGTTTTTTTTATTTTACAAAGACTTTAAGCAATAATAACTGATTTAAATTGTTTCCCGGCAAGCGCAATGCGCGCGAAAAACGTTTCATGTGATCTAACTACAACTATTTATTTTTCAAAAAGACAACGTCCCATCTAGCAAACCGGGGAACCATAGAAACCAAAGAATCATACAAAATAATATTTTTTTACAAGCTAGTTGGTTAAAATATTTCTTATTTTAGAGGTAGACTTTAAGTAGTAGCTAGTTTTGTTTCCGAGCACACGCAATGCGAGCGAAATACGCTTAATGTAATCTAACAACTATTTATTTTTCAAAAAGAGAACATCTAGCTAGCTAGCACACCGGAGAAATGTAGAAACCTAAGAACCTTACAAAATAATATATTTTTTATTCAACACTATTAGTTGGTATAAATATTTCTTATTTTAGAGGTAGACTTTAAGCAATAAATGGTTTTGTTTCCTTTCATGCACAATGCGCGTGAAACATGTTTAATGTAATCTAGCGACAATCTATTTTTCAAAATAAGAACATCTAGCAAATCGAGGAAACATAGAAACCGAAAAACCATAGCAAGTAAATTTTTTTTCAACACTGTTAGTTGGTATAAATGTTTCTAATTATAGAGGTAGACTTTAAGCAAAAGCTGGTTTATTTCCCAGCAAGGATACAAATATATTTCTTATTTTGGAGTTAAATTTAAGAAACATCTTCTATGTTTTCCGGCGCACAACGCGTAAGATATGTTTGATGTAATCTAATAACTATTTTTTTTAAAAGAGAACCATCTAACAAAACGTGTCAAGATTAAAACCGAAGAAACATAAAAAATATAGTATTGTTTTTCGTCAACATTGTTAGTTGTTATAAATATTTATTTTATTTTCCAGAGACTTTAAGCAATAATAACTGATTTAATTTGTTTCCCGGCAAGCGCAATGCGCGCGAAAAACGTTTCATGTGATCTAACTACGACTATTTATTTTTAAAAAAGATAACGTACATCTAGCAAACCGGGGAACCATAGAACCCAAAGAATCATACAAAATAATATTTTTTACAAGCTAGTTGGTTAAAATATTTCTTATTTTAAAGGTAGACTTTAAGTAGTAGCTAGTTTTGTTTCCCAGCACACGCAATGTCCACGAAATACGCTTAATGTAATCTAACGACTAATTATTTTTTTTTCAAAAAGAGAAAATCTAGCACACCGGAGAAACATAGAAACCTAAGAACCTTACAAATAATATATTTTTTCTTCAACACTATTAGTTGGTATAAATATTTCTTATTTTAGAGGTAGACTTTTAGCAATAAATGATTTTGTTTCCTTTCGTGCGCAATGCGTGTGAAACATGTTGTGACACCAGGTTATTTCGGGTTAACGCCGTTAACCCAACTTTTGAGAATTCCATTAGTCTCTTGCAACTAGAAATTCTATATAGTACATTCACATTAATTAAAAGTGTTACTTTAGCTAAAAAAAAAAACTAAATAAATATTTATTACAAAAATAGTGATTCTATCAATTTTCAGATCACAACGAGTGACGTTTAAACATTAGTAAATTGGGAACAACTAACACGCATGTCACGAATACGTACCAAAGAATAAACGAGATAACTTCATACAAAATTTACTTCGTAAAAGGTACAGGGTTCATTCATTTAGTATTTTATTAAAGTTAATTTATTAAACTTTCGGAACAAGTTTTATGCTTCTTAATCTTGAGGGTCGACCTAAAAGCAACATTTGAAAATATATATATGTTCACCCAACCCAACCCGTCTCCCTCATGCGTAACCCTAAACACCACGCCGTTCGCAGCTTCCGTAAACACCGGTCCATCTCCGACCACCTCTTCCGCCATCCTAACAAGTTTCGCCAACCTCCACAACAACCGTAGAACACCTACGCAGCCTTCGGTTCAGTCGTTGTTTACCGCCAGCATTGTAGCCAATGTTCCCGTCGCTGTTGATTGCCAACTGCCGCGCACGCCACTGAAATCACGTCCGCCACTGAAATCACGTCCGCCACTACCGTTGCTCACCACCACAACCGCTAGGTCCGTCGCCGCTGCTGCTCAACATCACGAACAACCACCCGCACCACCACCGCAGCCATTACTCGGACACCGACGACTATCAGTGACCTTCACGAACTTCGTCTAAACACCACATAAGCTTTCCGGTAAGTTTCATGAACTTGTTTTATAGTTTCGGTTCGTTTCGGTTTCGTTACGGGTTACGGTTTTGGGTTACAGACTGATGTTAGTATGCGCGTATGAAACTGGTCTGCGTATATATGAACAAAGGACTTATGTAGCTAATATATATTGTATGATGATCGAGTATATATATGTGTTAGTATGTGATGTTGGAGATGATATTGTATGATGATCGAGTATATATATGAGTACATGAATGTTGGTGTTGGTTTACTAGAAGCAAGTTTATAAGAAACATAAGCAAGTGATGTTACCTATATATGTATAGATGTAGTATATATATATATTGAAGTGTGTGTGCATAAATAATGTTATATGAAATAGTGGGATTATATACAGATGATGAATATGTGTGTGGATTTGATGAAGATGATAAACCTAAATACATGTGATGTTATATATGTAGGCAAAAACTATCAACCGGTTATAAATATATATATACACACACACATTGGATATTATGTGTAATGAGTATATGGTGGTTAGTATATGATGGATATGTATGCGTTTCGAATGTGTATGCAAGTCATGGTTAGGAATCGAGTTATGTTAACGTGTGAATCTATGGTGAGACTGTGTGATATATGAGTACATATATGTAAGATAGTTATGATTGTAGCATGAATATTAGTATATGCATGAAAATAGGTCGATTATATAATAGTGTTTATGTGTATAAATTTGGAATGGGTAATGGATATTGCAGTTTATTATAATATATCAATGCATGCAACAAACTATTTTGTACATGTTTTCTTTTATTCTAAACTGTTATGTTTTAAGTATAGCAAGAATATAATTGAAATAATACGTTATTAAATCCCCATATTAATTTGGAACCTATTTTAATATAGTTGCTATAAGTCTTAATTTTAAATTTAACTACACCATTTTTGTAGAATTATACAATCACAAATACATATGTGTTTGCGTGGCACGTTGTGTGAAAGTGTGGTGGTTGACCGACTGGTTCATCATGCTAATAGTTCAAACTTTTTAGTCGGGGTCACAAGTCAAAATTTGATTTATTACGTGAAACTTCATAATTGGATTTTGGGTACGAAACCGAAAAACCAGGAACACGAAACCGAACGTGAACTCTATTAGAGTAATTTGTATCTAATTAATAGAACTCAAACAGGTCGTTGGTTGGGTTTGGAAATTATAATTTTTGCTATTTCTTGTGGCCGCACAATCTAAGGTGAGTTTCACGGCCCCTTTTTACTATTTTCCTGTTGGGGGAGAAAGCATGCAAAAACTAAATTTGATAATGGTATTTACTTTATATCTCTTGATTATTAAGCGTAAACGTAACAAGTTGTCAAGTCCTCACTAAATCTTCGAGCCGTTAATATACGAGGTATAGCGAGGAAGTTCGGGTAGTACTACTGGGTTTGACAAACCCCACCCTCGGCTGGGAGCCGGGTAGGTGTGAATTGTCCTATGTTGTTGGTCCATTGTTGTAGCAATGGTGTCGAGGCGCATATAAATCTCAGTCAGCTCGGTATCGAAACGCTTAAATAATAAGAAACTGGGTTAGCTACCCAACGATATAATTGTATTTTACATTATCGGCTGTTGTTGTATTTTTTATGATTATCTAAACCTGTGAACTCACCAACCTAGTGTTGACACGATTTAGCATGTCTTTCTCAGGTACTGTGCACGGATTAGGAGCATGTTTGGTTGAGTCTTAGCTGCATTCAAAACTTCTCTTGTTAATTTTATTTTTATTAAACTTAATGTTCGGACGCGTGGTTTACGCATTGAATTGTAGGAATTTTTATTTATGCTTCCGCACTGAAACATATTTTAAACATGGTTTTTGTTAATGTTGGTTTTTAAATTCATATAGAGGTCGTTCAATGTAACTAATGGCAATGAGATCCTGGCATGTCACGCCCTAAACGATAGAACTCCGTTAGTGGAAATTGAGGGTGTGACACATGTTTAATGTAATCTAGCGACAATTTATTTTTCAAAATAAGAAAATCTAGAAAATCGGGGAAACATAGAAACCAAAGAACCATAGCAAATAATTTTTTTTTTCTTCAACCCTACTGTTAGTTGGTATTCTTATTTTAGAAGTAGACTTTTTTGTGTCAATCGTCGATACCGACAAAAGGTATGAGTAGAGGCCAATACTTGTTTGTTCGATTTACTTCTTTCTTGTGTTTATAATTTGGATATTTAGCTTTCTTTACCTAGCTTATTAGATCTGTCATCCTTAATATAAACCTGGTTATTATTTTATAATTATTATTCTGGACTTTGTTAATGTTGTTGACATGCCTCGCTATTTGTGGGATCATTTTGTTGTGGGGTTGGTTTCTGCCCTTCGCCTTATTGTTTTTGGGTTTGGTTTTGGTGGTGTTTATGCGATATGTACAAAATGGTGTTTGACAAGGGTTGCTCGATGATGCTTGTCTAATTTGAGGGTTAGAGCCACAAGGAGGGTTTTTTTATGTCAAAATGTCATGAGTATTTGCCTTTGATTTTTATTTTCTTTATAAAAAATTATTGATACGGTGTTTCTGTAAATCCACAAAAATATATGAGCACGCACACATATATATATACATGTATGTGTGTGTGTGTCACATATATGCGTATCACATATCTTTAAAAGATATGTTAAACATATTGTCATGTGTAACTAGCAGATATCACATATATGCGTATCGCATATCTTTTAGCTTGTATTGTTTCATTTTGTTGTTTTTAAGGTTTTAGCTACTTGTTAGCCCCCTCTCAGTTTTATATAGTTTATTTTCCGTTCAAAAAAAAAACTAGTAAATACCAAATGACTATATGAGTTATGACTATGAAATTTGACTATTTGTAGTAACAATTTTTCTTTGTGCATGTTCTTTCTTTGTAACTGACATAGTAACTGACATAGCTACTTAGAAAGTAAAAAGGACCAAAACAATCGTTTTTTCCATGCGTAGAAGCAACCAAATCTTGCATTACTAGGAAGTGAAATATGATCTTCATTAACGGCAGAATTATATTAAAAAGAGAAAGCTAGCAAGAAGCCAGAGTACAAATAATATTGTTTTTTATTTAATACTGTTAGCTGGTATAAATATTTCATAGTTTAAAGGTATAGTTAACTAGTATAAATATTTCTTACTCTAGAAGTAGTTTTAAACAAGAAATGGCTTTGTTTCCCGGTGCCCGCAACGCGTGCGAAATACGTTTGATGTAATCTAAGAACTATTCATTTTTCAAAAAGAGAACATTTAGCAAATCGGGGAAACATAGAAACTGAAGGAGCAAACCAAATAATATTGTTTTGCTTGAACATTGTTGATAGTTGGTATAATATTTCTTATTTTAGATGTAGACTTTATGCGATAGTTTTTTTTGTTTCCCAACGCGCGTAGTGCGCAAGAAATATGTTTGATGTAATCTAACAACTATTTATATTTTAAAAAGAGAACATCTAGCAAATCGGAGCAACATAGAAACCGAAAAACCATACAAAATACTATTATTTTTTTTCAACACTGTTAGTTGATATATTTTCATTAAAAAACAATTCTATCAGTTGTCGATAGTGACAAAATTTATGAGAAGAGGCCAATACTTGTCTTTCGGTTTACTTTTTCCTTGTGTTTCTAATTTGGATTTCTAGCTTTCTTTATCTCGCTTACTGTATATGGTATCACTAATATGAATATGGTTATTTTTATAATTATTGTTCTCGACTTTGTTAATAATATTATTGACATACCTCGTCATTGCATGGGAGATCATTTTGTAATGAGGTTGGGTTCTACACTTTGCCTTACTATTGTTGGGTTTGGTGTTGGTGGTGTCAATGCGATGTATATAAAATGGTATTTGATAAAGGTTTCTTGATGAAGCTTGTGTAATTTGTGGGTTAGGGACACAAGAGAGGGTTTTTTATTTTAATATGTCACAAAGTATTAATACACTTCATAAATCCATAGAAGTGCACAACATGTGTGCCCGGGTGCGTGCGAACACGCACACATATATGTATATGTGTGTGTATATATATATATGCGTGTGTATCAAACATTTTTAAAAAATATGTTGAACATTTTGTTCTGTATAACTAGTAAATATCAAATAATAAATATCTCAGTACGTGATAGTTATGACTATGAAATTTGACTGTGTATGGTAACAAATATTATTTATATGTTGCATACTTAGAGACTGTTTGTTTCAGCTTTTTAATGGTTTAGATGTCTTAATGGTTCAGCATTTAATGATTCAGACTGTTTGTTTCGCGAGCAGATGTATGATAGGTTAAGACTTTTGTCTCTGAATGGTTAAGCATTATACAAAGTCTGAATAGTTAAGAGTTATTACCAGAATTGGACAGACATTTTCTTTTCAATAGTTAAGCAATATACTATCTTTTAACGGTTCAGACCTCTTTTTAATTTAGCGCTTAATGATTCAGACTTCTTATTGGTTCAACACTTATCCATTCAGATGCTACCAAACAACCACTTTACCTTTTCTTTGTAAAGTTATGAACATTATCACTGCCCCTGTGGCCTGCCACAACAAACAGGTTTACGACACACATGTTTTTTATGTTGAATATTATCAAAACCGTCGTCGCAACGTGTGAGTTTGCATCTACTAGTTCCCATATAAAATTGATGGAGTAAACGAAATAACTAAACCAAAATAAATCAAATTTTATTTTCTTTGTAATTTTTTCTTTATACCAACATAAATCAATTTAATTTTTTTTGTATCCGTTTGATGTTAAAAAAGAGAAATAAAATACTTCAAATTTCAAATGATGAATTGGAAGTTGCATCTTAAAATGATGAATGTACGTACTACACACATCATAAGCCTTTAGTTTACAAACATATCTATTTTCTAAAAGAAATTATATTTATACAATATGTTACAAAAATAGGAAGCA
The DNA here is from genome assembly GCA_030867185.1 of Tagetes erecta. Classification (NCBI taxonomy): domain Eukaryota; kingdom Viridiplantae; phylum Streptophyta; class Magnoliopsida; order Asterales; family Asteraceae; genus Tagetes; species Tagetes erecta. The sequence goes on along the minus strand of CM061488.1, from coordinate 4,613,257 downwards.
AACCGAAACAAAAACAGTACAGGAACAAATCTTAAAATAAGATCATCTTGTTGTGTTAACACGTTCTCGCAATGCAAGAGCCATCGCTTGATTGATGATTATAGGGTCTTCATCGTTTGTATCATGAGTTGTCAATGAGCTGGCCAAAGTTTTCTGTCATTGCTGGTTTTTTTTCTGTCTCTCAGCTGGTTTTAGGCTCATCTCAAGGTACGGTCACAAAGGTCTTTTAGCTCTGTCTCCAAATATGACTTTGTCATTTCAAACATTTCTTTTGTTACTACTTCACTTTCTGTCTTTGATTTCCCATTAGTTGTTAAAAGACTACTGTGCCCCTCGCTTTTCATCTTTAAAATATATGTAAAGCCTTAACCTATGCCAGGAGCATATATTAACTAATATCTAGTTATCTACCTACACTAATATAAATTTAAATATCTATCACATCTTATTATTTCAAGTATAACACATCACTAACATATACGATTTATTTATGTGTCATAACCATATTTAATTTCACTAATTACACAATAATCATCTCAATCATCTTAATTTTCTTATTAAAATATTAACTTTATATTACTAAATAATAAAAAACACACCAATTAAGAGTCAAACTCATGACGTTCATGTTATTAGATCACATGTTTTAACAAGTTGAGGAATTGTCGTACATTAAAGTTAAATTTTACTTGAAGGAAAATAAGTGCATAGAAATTTCTTATGATTTGTCAATAGATTAGGCTCTCACAACCTTTAAAAGTCATGATGACAAACCCTCCAACTAGAATATCATATGGCCGGTTCTCTTCCAAGCATAAAGAAATATGTTTTTCACCTTTCCATAATAATTTTTTGATCTTGCATTTTAACATTTCAAGATATCAACATATTTTTCTCCAAATTGGTTAGTCTCTCCATAGTATGCATCTTTTTTAAAGTTAAATTGTGAAAAAATGGTAGAGAACAACGATCTTTCGTACATTAGTTGTCAAAAAAGCAGACACATACTGTTTTATGTCGGATGTCATAGGTCTTTTCATATAGATTAAATTAATTTTAGCATTTATTATGAAAAACAACATAATCAATACTAAATTTAATTAACCTATATGAAAAAACCTAAAACATTCGACACAAAGCAATAAGTCTCTACTTCCAAGTCAAACAATGCACGTAACATCGTTGTTATCTATCATTTTTTCATAATATAACTTTAAAAAGCATATATAATATGGAGAGACATTCCACTTTTGAGAAAAACATATGTTGATATCAAGAAATGTTTAAATACGAGATCAATCACTGTAGGATACCTCACCGTCAATCTAACGCCTCATGTTCCTGCAAAGGATAAAAAAGGAGGTATTAGAAAAACTATAAACTTTATATAAATTATTTATATATATTTAATAATTAGCAGACTACTCATAGAAGGAGACATATAAACTTATACTTTTGACGAACAAACATGAAAAAATATTTGTTAGCAACAAAACCCATGTCAATATTAATTGTTTTATAAGTTGCAACAAACCAGATCGATGAAAAATCCATAAGTAAAAAATTAACTGTTGGCTTAAAGATCAATTCACAAGTAAAAACAATAGCTGCAAATATATATATACCATGAAGATATATACGAAGGAGATGAAGAGAGAGTGATAATTAAGTGATGGATTGATAAAGACACAAAAACAGGGCTATTTAAACAACTCAAAACCTAACTAGACATTTAATTCAAAAGATATTAAAGATTTTAAATGTATTAAAATATGTGAATAGAAGATTTTGCATTAATAAAAAGTGAGATCATAATTTGTTTGCATTAAAAAAATTAAATATCTCTTGTTTTAAACATAGACTTTAAGGAATAACTGGCTGGTTTGTTTTTTGACTCGTAATACGTGAGATATGTTTGATGTACTCTAAGGATTATTCAGTTTTTAAAAAGAGAATGCTTAATGTGCGCGCGTAATGTTTGATGTAATCTAACGACTATTTAATTTTCAAAAAGAGACGTGTAATGCGCGCGAGATATGTTTGATGTAATCTAACAACTATTTAAGTTTCAAAAGGAGACGTGTAAAGCGCGTGAGATATGTTTGATGTAATCTAACGACTATTTAAGTTTCAAAAAGAGACGTGTAAAGCGCGCGAGATGTGTTTGATGTAATCTAATAATGACTATTTAAGTTTCAAAAAGAGACGTGTAATGCGCGCGAGATATGTTTGATGTAATGTAACGACTATTTAAGTTTCAAAAAGAGACGTGTAAAGCGCGCGAGATGTGTTTGATGTAATCTAACGACTATTTAAGTTTCAAAAAAAGACGTGTAAAGCGCGCGAGATATGTTTGATGTAATCTAACGACTATTCAATTTTTAAAAAGAGATATGTAATGCGCGCGAGATGTGTTTGCGGGTTAGGGTTGCTAGGGACGGTTTTTCATCTTCAAAATGTCACGGGTGTTAACCTTTGGTTTATGTTTTGTTTTTAAATAAATCATTGATCATACGATGTTACTTGATGTTATCTTTAAACACTTCGATAAATCCACTAAAGTACACATGCACACACAAACACATATGTCTATATATCAAAGTATCAAACATCTTTAAAAAGTAGGTTGTATATTTTATCAGTATAACTATAGTAAACTTCAAATATCCATCTCGGTGAGTTATAGCTATCAAAGTTTGTTATGTATAGTATCAAATCGTATTTATATGTTGCCTACTTACCTTTTCTTCTTTGTGATGATTGTTGGTGATATTTCTCTACGTTCTTTCTTTGTTACTGACATAGTTGCTTAAAAAGTAACAATATCGGAACAATTTTTTTTCTATGCTTAGAAGAAATCAATTTTTGAATAACTAATTAGGAGAGAAATACAATCTCTTTCATGACATCCGGTGTTAGTTTGGTTAGTTAGGTTTTTTCGAATATGGAAAATTTTATATTTGAACATATTAGGTTATTTTTTTGAATATGGAGCATATAATGGTCCGCTTGAAATCTTTCATCAAATTAAATTAGATGGTGATACTTAAGCAAAATCTTATGTGGAGTAGTTTAAATGCTGACATGTGAACGAGTTACTCAATATATTATTAAAATAAATAAAAATGAATATTAATAATGCTTTTGTGGTTTGCCTCAACGCACGGGTTTATCATGTCGCGGTTTTGTTTTTTTTATAGTATTGAATATTACCAACATCTTCGTCGTCACTTGTGAGTTTGCATAACTAATAAATTTATATAACTACTCTTTTAAGTTATATAACATCTTTATTTAACCTTATGATTTTAAAATTATAGTAAAAAGTTTTTTAATATAATGCCAAAAATTGAATAAACCAAAACGTTTGATTTTTAATATAATTTTTAGAATAGTCGGTGAATAGTTAAAAATATGGTTTAAAATAAAGACGAGAAAGGCATTTGAAACTGAATTTCTAGAAAAACAGATGGTGTTAAACAAATTAACGTTTTCATATATCTTTTATCAAAACAAACCATTTCATATAGAAAATTTAACATAAAGAGGTAAAAAATAGACTAGTTAAAAATAAGATAATAAGAAAAATACCCATTTTAATAAATAAGTTTTCAACTACACCAAATTGGACATTGTAAATAATTTTTCAATTACACCTTATTAGGAAAAAAGTCATAAAAAGTTTTAGTTTTTTACCTTATTAAATTTTTACAAACTTTAAAGTAATTTATTACATTGCAAATTAATTGGACTTAAAAAACAATATAGTTATTTAATATCATTAATTTCATAGGTTAGGATGTAAATAGAAATTAGACTATGGTGCATTTAGAAAAACTCTAGTAGAAAATTAATGTTGGAGTACAGAAAATAACTATTCTAAAATAAATATTTTTACGATCTTGTGGTTGGAATTTTTTTACACATGGCTCAAGCTAAATCCACATTATTACTTTTCATTTTAGTTAACTAAAGTAGTCATTGGTCATTGATATTCACAAATTATATATGCATCTACCTTCACTTACTAATTAATTAATTTTTTCTAAGATGTTGTGGTTCGAATTTTTTTCTTCTTGGAGAGTATTTATGACCATTAATTAACATTTAATGCATTTCTTCAAGTCGTAAATTACCAATCCACAATACAAACATGAGATTAACAAGTGCTTATGGAAAGCTCGCAACGACTTAATCTTCAACGATCAAGCGCTCAGTGTATAACGTCTTTTCCAAGAGATTAGATCATTCTCCTATCTTTGGATAAAACATAGATCTACATTTAGTATAATAACATGGCGTGATTGGTGTAGTTTTTCTTTTTAATTCTTTTATTCTTTGTATCTCTTTGCTAGCTTGGCTAGCTGTTCAATGAAAGTCGCAGTTCAAAAAAAAAAAACTTTGTATATATTCATATATAATTAACGTCATAATCAATGACGTTTACATACACTTCCTTGTATGGTCATTGCTATGAACCGTGACAATGATTCTAAACGTTTTGTCAGTTCCTAAGTAACGACCAAATCAATTTCAACTTATTAGGACGGGTTAACACATGTAACCCTTTAACTTTACGTATATACATACTAAACAAAAACATATTTTTCTAACACATGTAACATATTTTTCTAAATTGACCGAAAATGGTATTATTTTCAAAAGTGATTGGACCTTCAGGGACATCCTTTTCCAGCAAACAGGTGCCACTAAATGCCACCATTGTCTTGTGTTTTTGCCACATGAGTTTCGCTTCCTCGTTAGCTGGAACCACGAGCTTCTTATTCGCAAAGTAGCCATGAAAATGTAGCCATACGACGAGCCAAGTAAGTACAGATTCGTCAGTAAACAAAGACGTACACCAATGTGATCGGTAGAAGAAAAACAAAACTCACATGAAATACATCAGAAGCTTCATCAAGCAACAGTTTGTTTTCTTCTGAAGCATGTTTGCCATGCATGAACATTAATCCGGATCACGTCATGATTTGGTATATTGCCCAGAAGAGATTCACAAACCTGGTCACACACGACTACAATTTGGGAACAATATATGAAAAGACCTAGGACATCCTGCATAAAACGATAGGTTTTCGCTCTTTCGACATACTCGACACATGTCATCATTCTTCGATCTCTCTTCTTGCATATGCAAGAAGAGAGATTCCTTTAGCTGATTGATTAATGGAGAATGATGGAATAGACGAAGAGAGTGAGTAGTGATGATGATAAACACACAAACCCTTGGCTATTTAAATAACTCATAACCCAATCACACATTTAATTCATAAGATTTCAAAGATTTAAGTTAATTTAATTACGGAAGATATTGCATTATAAAATGAGATCATATTTTTATTAGCTTACAAATGGATATAAATATATGTCTTATTTTAGAGGTAAATTTAAGAAACTTCTTCTATGTTTTTCGGCGCGCGATGCGTAAGATATGTTTGATGTAATCTAATAACTATTTTTTTAATAAGAGCACCATCTAACAAAACGTGTCAAGATTAAAACCGAAGAAACATAAAAAATAGTATTTTCTTTCGTCAACATTGTTAGTTGTTATAAATATTTATTTTATTTTACAGAGACTTTAAGCAATAATAACTGATTTAATTTGTTTCCCGGCAAGGGGCAATGCGCGCGAAAAATGTTTCATGTGATCTAACTACGACTATTTATTTTTAAAAAAGACAATGTACATCTAGCAAACCGGGGAAACATACAAATAATATTTTTTTAAAAGCTAGTTGGTTAAAATATTTCTTATTTTAGAGGTAGACTTTAAGTAGTAGCTAGTTTTGTTTCCCAGCACACGCAATGTGCACGGAATACGTTTAATGTAATCTAACGACTATTTTTTTTTTCAAAAAGAGAACATCTAGCACACCGGAGAAACATAGAAACCTAAGAACCTTACAAAATAATATACTTTTTCTTCAACACGATTAGTTGGTATAAATATTTCTTATTTTAGAGGTAGACTTTAAGCAATAAATGGTTTTGTTTCCATTCGTGCGCAATGCGCGTGAAACATGTTTAATGTAATCTAGCGACAATTTATTTTTCAAAATAAGAACATCTAGAAAATCGGGGAAACACAGAAACCAAAGAACCATAGCAAATAATTTTTTTTCAACACTATTAGTTTGTATAAATCTTTCTTATTTTAGAGGTAGACTTTAAGCAAAAGCTGGTTTTTTCCCAGCAAGCGCAATGCGTGATAAAAAGTTTGATGTAATCTACCAACAAATCATTGTTCAAAAAGAGATCATCTAGCAACCCGGGGAAATACAAAAATCAAAGGAGCATAAAAACAATATTGTTTGTCTTCAACCCTACTCTTAGTTGGTATAAATATTTCTTATTTTAGAAGTAGACTTTTTTGTGTCAGTCGTCGATACCGACAAAAGGTATGAGTAGAGGCCAATACTTGTTTGTTCGATTTACTTCTTTCTTGTGTTTATAATTTGGATATTTAGCTTTCTTTACTTAGCTTATTAGATCTGTCATCCTTAATATAAACCTGGTTATTATTTTATAATTATTTTTTTGGACTTTGTTAATGTTGTTGACATGCCTCGCTATTTATGGGATCATTTTGTTGTGTTCTGCCCTTCACCTTATTGTTTTTAGGTTTGGCTTTGGTGGTGTTTATGTGATATGTACAGAATGGTGTTTGACAAGGGTTGCTCGATGATGCTTGTCTAATTTGTGGGTTAGAGCCATAAGGAGGGTTTTTTTATGTCAAAATGTCACGAGTTTTTGCCTTTGATTTTTGTTTTCTTTAAATAAATTATTAATACGGTGTTTCTGTAAATCCACAAAAATATATGCGCACGCACACATATATATATACATGTATATGTGTGTGTGTGTCATGTATATGTGTGTGTGTCACATATATGCGTATCACATATCTTTAAAAGATATGTTAAACATATTGTCATGTGTAACTAGCAGATATCACATATATGCGTATCACATATCTTTTAGCTTGGATTGTCTGTTTTTGTTGTTTTTTTAAGGTTTTAGCTACTTGTTAGCCCCATCTTTATTTTATATAGTTTATTTGCCGTTCAAAAAAAAAAAACTAGTAAATATCAAATGACTATATGAGTTATGACTATGAAATTTGACTATTTGTAGTAACAATTTTTCTTTGTGCATGTTCTTTCTTTGTAACTGACATAGTAACTGACATAGCTACTTAGAAAGTAAAAAAGACCAAAACAATCTTGTTTTTTCCATGCGTAGAAGCAACCAAATCTTGCATTACTAGGAAGTGAAATATGATCTTCATTAACGGCAGAATTATATTAAAAAGAGAAAGCTAGCAAGAAGCCAGAGTACAAATAATATTGTTTTTTTATTTAATACTGTTAGCTCGTATAAATATTTCATAGTTTAAAGGTATAGTTAACTAGTATAAATATTTCTTACTCTAGAAGTAGTTTTAAACAAGAAATGTCTTTGTTTCCCGGTGCCCGCAACGCGTGCGAACTACGTTTGATGTAATCTAACAACTATTCATTTTTCAAAAAGAGAACATTTAGCAAATCGGGGAAACATAGAAACTGAAGGAGCAAACCAAATAATATTGTTTTGCTTCAACATTGTTGATAGTTGGTATAATATTTCTTATTTTAGATGTAGACTTTATGCAATAGTTGTTTTTGGCATAATGCGCAAGAAATATGTTTGATGTAATCTAACAACTATTTATATTTTAAAAAGAGAACATCTAGCAAATCAGAGCAACATAGAAACCGAAAAACCATACAAAATACTATTATTTTTCTTCAACACTGTTAGTTGGTATATTTTCATTAAAAAACAATTCTATCAGTTGTCGATAGTGACAAAATTTATGAGAAGAGGCCAATACTTGTCTTTCGGTTTACTTTTTCCTTGTGTTTCTAATTTGGATTTCTAGCTTTCTTTATCTCGCTTACTGTATATGGTATCACTAATATGAATATGGTTATTTTTATAATTATTGTTCTCGACTTTGTTAATAATATTATTGACATACCTCGTCATTGCATGGGAGATCATTTTGTAATGAGGTTGGGTTCTACACTTTGCCTTACTGTTGTTGGGTTTGGTGTTGGTGGTGTCAATGCGATGTATATAAAATGGTATTTGATAAAGGTTTCTTGATGAAGCTTGTGTAATTTGTGGGTTAGGGACACAAGAGAGGGTTTTTTATTTTAATATGTCAGAAGTATAAATACACTTCATAAATCCACAGAAGTGCACAACATGTGTGCCCGCGTGCGTGCGAACTGTGACACCCCGTCCGGCGGCGGAAAACACCGGGCGCGTCAAGTGGATTGGATATCAATAGTACAAAGCACATGGCACACTATAAGCATATTTTAATATTTAATTAAGCATTACTGTCATGACAAGGAAAAAGTAAATAGTCTTAAATACGAAAGCAAAAACCAATAATTAAAGCTATCTAAGTAACTTTTAATCTAGGTCCAAAAGCAATCCTACGTGTCTTGTAAAGCATAAACGAATCAAACGCCACCTGAAACATGTGTAAAATAAGTTAGCTAAAGAATTAGCTAGTGAGTAAAAACACAATTGATAATATGTGATAGGAAATCCGAGATCAATATGAGTATGTCACGCAAGTTTATGTGCATAGCAATATCATTATATCATTCAACCATGACCATAGAATCAACATAGAATCAACCGTGTTACATTTATTGATAACATTTATTGAACCGACAAGTATCCGTCATTGAACCATCTCGTTGTATAAGTTATCAATAAATATTTTTAGCATCTCAAGGGACATAGCAACTCAGTAACAAGCATCTCGTTTAGCAACTAGAATCTAACCTATAGAATCAACAAAAGAATCGCCGGGTCTAATCACCTATCAGGCCATTAGTGTAGGTGGGCTTGTCATGCCATTAGCGCTAATATCGTACCGGTGGAAATTACAAATAATACAATTTCTATTCCTAACCAGTGTTGTAAAAATCGGTCTAGGCGGTCGATTAATCGGTGATTAATCGGTAATCGGTGAATTACCTTGTCGATTTCCTAAAATCGGTCAATTAATCGGTAGGCGGTCCTAGGCGGTGCTAGGCGGTCCTAATCGTAGTAATCGGTCAACTAAAGTCAAAGCTTTTTAATGGGTTTTAAACCTTCAGTTTATTGACCCGATCCATAACCCATGGGTTATAGTCCTTAAATACATAACCTTAGGTGTTAATTTCACTTTTCACGATCAAAACTTAGAATTTTGATGTATTTTAAAGTATTACATTCGCAATAGTGTGTGTTTGTGTGTGTATAAAACTGAAATTTACATATAAAAATTCAAAATCCATGAATGTGGAAGTATTATATTCATATCAGTGTGTGTATATATGTATAAAAATGAAATTTACATATAAAAACACTAAACCGATTAATTACGATTAATCCCGATTAATCCCGATTCCTAGCTCTAAGGTACCTCACCGCCCGACTACCGCCTAGCGAGTTCTACAACACTGTTCCTAACACATAAAGTTGCATCGAGCGGCCAAACTAGATTAACATATTAAATGATCTCATTTTGAAAAAGAATCAAGAAACAAAAAGAAACCATAGCATCGTAATAAGCACATGTTTCAGCCCCAAAAAGTAAAACAGAAAAAGGGGAAGTGAGTTTACTCACCTTAATAAGCAAAAACAAACGAAAAGAAAACGCAGCTATCACGAACCGAGAGTCTCCCAAATATTAGTACCACCTAATTAGTTAAGGAAACCCGAACTTAGAAACGAACCAATAGAAATAAAATCACTAATCCGAGATCTATGGTTTCGGATTTGGGATTTTAGGTTTTTAGATTAAAATTGGGAATTAGGGTTTAAATTATAATTTAGGAAATTAGGGTTTTGAATTACGTATTGTGATTTCGGGTACGAAACGTAAATATATTTTTCGTATTTGAATATATTCATATTTCATAAGTATCTTTGTATTTGAATAAGTATTTTTGTATGTTAATAAGAATTCTTGTATTTTACTTAAAACTTTGTACAAACTAAATACTTATAAAAATATATGGTTATTTGAATATAGAATTCATAATTTTTATAAACATTAAAATATATTTAATATAATTAATAGTATTTATTTGTTTATTATAATTAAAATCTAATGTTAAGTAATATGCAAACCCACTTAAAAATAAAAATTAAACAAATTGGTAGGAAGGAGACTCGAACCAGCGAACTTCCACACACAAACAGACGGGCTTTACCGCTAGACCAGATGCACTTTTGTTGAAATAATCCGTCCAATTCGTCTGAATCAACTGCTACAATCCCAATCCAATATAGGGCTTTTAATCCTCACTACAACACGAGTATTTTGATATATAGAACATACCTTCTAGTGATCGTTTGATATGGATTCGGCTAGGAACGAATGTCGACGGTTTTGGGATTAAATCCAAGAATCTGAGATGAAACGAGATGAAATTGAGGGTACAGATAGATGTAGGTGATCGAGAGGATTAAAACCAATATAAAATTTACCTGTTTTGATGACCGGAATGTTGAAATCGACCGAAGCCGCCGGAGATAAAATTTTTGGGGTTTTTGGTCGATCGTTTATGGCAAAAACAGAGGATTTGAAGTGTTTTGGTGTTTGGTATATGCTAGTCGACTGTTTTGGAATGTAAAGAAAGGGTTAATCTCGTTGATTACGGACCTAATTTAGGTAATGAGATTTTTGGATTTGAAATCACCAAATCAAAACGGATCATTTGGTTGTAATACGCGTTTTTGTTAATTAAGGAATGTTCGAAACTTGCTAAGGAAGGATTCGGAACGATTTTGGTTGCTTAAAATTGAACAAAACGCGTGAAAATGGTCTCGCCGGAAAACGCAGCTTAGCCGGAAACAGGTCGCCGGAGACCTGCCGGATTTACGGGGTATTGGCGAGGGGCTGGGCTGGGTTAACAAATTTTACAATAACAGTCCTTGAAGTTTAAGTTTGTTTTCTCTTAAGTTAATTACTTTAATTCAAGTTTTAAAACTTACAAATTCGACCCAAAGTTAGTTCATATACCATATTAACTGACTAACTTAACTACGTTGAGACGTAATGTCTATAGAATTGACGTTTTTATATTTTTAGCTCGTTTAAGACGTTAAGAGACTATTTCGAGACTTATAACCATTTTCTTTTTGAAAAATTTCATAAGATTACTCTTTATGCACTATATATATATATATATATATATATATATATATATATAATTTTTAGATTTACATAACATCAAGGGTGATTATTTACTGTGCTTGAGATATTTTGATATATAAAATGGTTGATTAAAATGAGACGGGAAAAACGAAGGATCCAATGAATTTATTAACATTAATAACAAACGTTTCATCTTTGCGAAATTAAATACGAAATTAAAAGATAGGTAGATTCGGGTTCGAGTCGGACATTCGGGATCCGGTTTTGGGGCAGATGTCACAGTGAACACGCACACATATATGTATATATGTATATATATGTATATATGTATATATATAGAAGAGTTATCCTACATAGTGTTGGAAATCTAAGAAGGCTAAGAAGGATTTATGACCTTTAGATCTCTCTTTTAATGGTTGAGATCAATTTGTAGGAAAAGAAATTGGTGGAAGGGTACATTAGTCATAGCCACTTTTGTTGACTTTCTCTATCCACATGCAAGGCATATGTTAATACCCCCACTTTTTTTAAAACGTTCATAACTTTTGGATACGATATTATTTTTTTAAAAAAATTACACCAAAAAACAAGCGTTTTGTTATCTTTAAAACGCGTATAATATTAATATATAAAAAATAAAATTTCTTTTCGGCACTTGTCTAGTCCTTGTATAATATCATGTGATTGTGTTATATTATAACTAGTGAAATATCACTTTTATCGGTTCATTCTTAAGTCATTATATAATATCATCTTATTTTAAGTATTTGTTGTGTCATATTATGTGTTTAAAAATTATCACCGTGTCACAAATTGTTAATATGTGTTTGAGAAATGTTCAAAGACAACGTCATTTTTTGTTACAAAGTGTGAGAATGACACAATGATAAACAAAGACACAATGACACTTTTAAAAAAATTATAACTCACAATATAAATCAAATTTGAAAAAAATGGTTCGGAGACCTTGTTCCCCATGTTTTCCTCTTTCAGAAAATAAATAAACGAAAAATTAAAAAAAATTAAAAAAATTACCGTTTTTTTTATTTTTTAAATTAGACACAATTAAAAAAGACACAATGAGAAAATAGTAGTTTTTTTAAGTTTTGTTTATTTATTTTTTAAGGAGGATGATATGAGAGCAAGATCTTTGAAATACTTTTTATGTTATTGTATAATTATTATTAGATCATTGTGTAATACTTGTCAAATAAGATTACAAAATGACCCGATGAATGACACAACAACCTTACGGATGACACAATCACACAATGACCTGACGAAAGACACAATGACCTGACGTTAGACACAATGGGCTGAAAAAATGTAAAAAAAAGTTTGTTTTCTATATATCAATATTGTACGCGTTTTAAAGAGAAAAAAAATTCTCGTTTTTATGGTGTAATTTGTTTAAAAAAATAATGTCGTATGTAAAAGTTATAAACGTTTTAAAAAAGTGAGGGAATTGACATGTGACTTGCATGTGGAGAGAGAATATTTAAAAAAGTTAGCATGACTAAAATACCCCCTCTCTTAATTTTCCTAGATGTCACATGTCAAACTCTTATTGCTTCTTAGTCTTCTTAGATTTATAATACTATGTAGATGAACCTCACTATATATATATATATATATATATATATATAGAGGAGAGTTATCCTACATAGTGTTGGAAATCTAAGAAGGCTAAGAAGGATTTATGACCTTTAGATCTCTTTTTTAATGGTTGAGATCAATTTGTAGGAAAAGAAATTGGTGGAAGGGTACATTAGTCATAGCCACTTTTGTTGACTTTCTCTCTCCACATGCAAGGCACATGCCAATTCCCCCACTTTTTTTAAAACTTTCATAACTTTTGGATACGATATTATTTTTTAAAAAAAATTACACCAAAAATACAAGCGTTTTGTTATCTTTAAAACGCGTATAATATTGATATATAAAAAATAAAAAAAAAATTTCGGCACTTGTCTAGTCCTTGTGTAATATCTTGTGATTGTGTTTTATTATAACTAGTGAAATATCACTTTTATCGGTTCATTCTTAAGTCATTATATAATATCATCTTATTATAAATATTTGTTGTGTCATATTATGTGTTTAGAAATTATCACCGTGTCACAAATTGTTAATTTGTGTTTGAGAAATGTTCAAAGACAACGTCATTTTTTGTTACAAAGTGTGAGAATGACACAATGGTAAACAAAGACACAATGACACTTTTAAAAAAATTATAACTCACAATATAAATCAAATTTGAAAAAAGTGGTTCGGAGACCTTATTTCCCATGTATTCCTCTTTCAGAAAATAAATAAACGAAAAATTAAAAAAAATTAAAAAAATTACCGTTTTTTTATTTTTTAAATTAGACACAATGAAAAAAGACACAATGAGAAAATAGTAGTTTTTTTAAGTTTTGTTTATTTATTTTTTAAGGAGGATGATGTGAGAGCAAGATCTTTGAAATACTTTTTGTGTTATTGTGTAATTATTATTAGATCATTGTGTAATACTTGTCAAATAAGATTACACAATGACCCGATGAATGACACAACAACCTTACGGATGACACAATCACACAATGACCTGATGAAAGACACAATGACCTGACGGAAGACACAATGACCTGACGTTAGACACAATGAGCTGAAAAATTGTGAAAAAAAAGTTCGTTTTTTATATATCAATATTATACGCGTTTTAAAGAAAAAAAATTCTCGTTTTTATGGTGTAATTTGTTTAAAAAAATAATGTCGTATGTAAAAGTTATAAATGTTTTAAAAAAGTGGGGGAATTGACATGTGACTTGCATGTGGAGAGAGAATATTTAAAAAAGTGGGCATGACTAAAATACCCCCTCTCCTAATTTTCCTAGATGCCACATGTCAATCTCTTATTGCTTCTTAGCCTTCTTAGATTTATAACACTATGTAGGTGAACCTCTATATATATATATATATATATATATATATATATATGCGTGTGTATCAAACATTTTAAAAAAATATGTTGAACATTTTGTTCTGTGTAACTAGTAAATTTCAAATAATAAATATCTCAGTACGTGATAGTTATGACTATGAAATTTGACTGTGTATGGTAACAAATATTATTTATATGTTGCATACTTAGAGACTGTTTGTTTCAGCTTTTAATGGTTTAGATGTCTGAATGGTTCAGCATTTAATGGTTCAGACTGTTTGTTTCGCGAGCAGATGTATGAATGGTTAAGACTTTTGCTTCTGAATGGTTAAGCATTATACATAGTCTGAATAGTTAAGAGTTATTACCAGAATTGGACAGACATTTTCCTTTTAATAGTTAAGCAATATACTATCTTTTAACGCTTCAGACCTCTTTTTAATTTAGCACTTAATGATTCAGACCTCTTATTGGTTCATCACTTATCCATTCAGATGCTGCCAAACAGCCGCTTTACCTTTACTTTGTAAAGTTATGAACATTATCACTACCCCTGTGGCCTGCCACAACAAACAGGTTTACGTCACACATGTTTTTTATGTTGAATATTATCAAAGCCATCGTCGCAACGTGTGAGTTTGCATCTACTAGTTCACATGTAAAAATGATGGAGTAAACGAAATAACTAAACCAAAATAAATCAAATTTTATTTTCTTTGTAATTTGTTTATTGCGTAATTTTTTCTTTATACCAAAATAAATCAATTTAATTCTTTTTGTATCCGTTTGTTGTTAAAAAAGAGAAATAAAATACTTCAAATTTCAAATGATGAATTGGAAGTTGCATCTTAAAATGATGAATGCACGTACTACACACATCATAAGCCTTTAGTTTACAAACATATATATTTTCTAAAAGAAATTATATTTATACAATATGTTACAAAAATAAGAAGCAAACCGAAACAAAAACAGTACAGGAACAAATCTTAAAATAAGATCATCTTGTCGTGTTAACACATTCTCGCAATGCAAGAGCCATCGCTTGATTGATGATTATAGGGTCTTCATCGTTTGTATCATGAGTTGTCAATGAACTGGCCAACGTTTTCTGTCATTGCTGTGTTTTTTTTCTGTCTCTCAGCTTGTTTTAGGGTCATCTCAAGGTAACGGTCACAAAGGTCTTTTAGCTCTGTCTCTAAATATGACTTTGTCATTTCAAACCTTTCTTTTGTTACTACTTCACTTTGTGTCTTTGATTTCACATTAGTTATTAAAAGACTACTGTGCCCCTTGCTTTTCATATTCAAAATATATGTAAAGCCTTAATCTATGCCAGGAGCATATATTAACTAATATATATCTAGCTATCTACCTACACTAATATAAATTTAAATATCTATCACATCTCATTATTTCAAGTATAACACATCACTAACATATACGATTTATTTATGTGTCATAACCATATTCAATTTCACTAATTACACAATAATCATCTCAATCATCTTAATTTTCTTATTAAAATATTAACTTTATATTACTAAATAATAAAAAACTCACACCAAGTAAGAGTCAAACTCATAATCGTCATGTTATTAGATCACATGTTTTAGCAAGTTGAGGAATTGTTGTACATTAAAGTTAAATTTTACTTGAAGGAAAATAAGTGCATAGAAATTTCTTATGATTTGTCAATAGATTAGCCTTTCAAAACTTTTAAAAGTCATTATGACAAGCCCTCCACTAGAATATCATATGGCCAGTTCTCTTCCAAGCACATAGAAATGTGTCTTTCACCTTACCATAATAATTTTTTGATCTTGCATTTTAACATTTCAAGATATCAACATATTTTTCTCCAAATTGGGGAGTCTCTCCATAGTATGCATCTTCTTTAAAGATAAATTGTGAAAAAATAATAGAGAACAACGATCTTTCGTACATTGATTGTCAAAAAAGTAGAGACATATTGTTTTATGTCGGATGTCATAGGTCTTTTCATATAGATTAAATTAATTTTAGTATTTATTATGAAAAACAACATAATCAATACTAAATTTAATTAACCTATATGAAAAAACCTAAAACATCCGACACAAAGCAATAAGTCTCTACTTCCTAGACAAACAATGCACGTAACATCGTTGTTATCTATCATTTTTTCATAATATAGCTTTAAAAAACATATATGATATGGAGAGACATTCCAGTTTTGAGAAAAACATATGTTGATATCAAGAAATGTTTAAATACGAGATCAATCACTGCGAGATACCTCTAACGTCTCACGAGTTCTACAACAACGACATGTATCATAGTAATTTGGTACTTTTCCATTAATTCCATCATGTTCCTGCGTACCCAACGTTCCTAAAGGATAAAAAAAAGTGTTAGAAAAACTATAAACTTTATATATATTATTTAGTTGGCCATGATAAGTATAAATTTAATAATTTAGTAGCAGGCTACACATAGAAGGACAAATATAAACTTATACTTTTGAAGAACAAACATGAAAAAAATATTCAATGAAAAATCCATAAGTAAAAAACTGTTGGTTTATAGATTAATTCAGAAGTAAAAACAATAGCTGCAAATATACATATATACCTTGAAGATATATGACAGAGGCAATGAAGAGAGATTGATAATTAAGTGATGGATATATTGTTAAACACACAAACCTAACTAGGCTATTTATACAACTCAAAACCCAACCACATATTTAATTCATAAGATATCAAAGATTTTAAATGTGTTAAATTATGTGAATGGAAGATTTTGCATTGATAAAAAGTGAGATCATAATTTTTAGCATTCAAAAAAGTGTAAATATCTCTTATTTTAAAGATGGAATTTAATGAATAACTAGCTGGATTATTTTCTGGCACGTAATACATGAGATATGTTTGATGTAATCTAAGGATTATTCAGTTTTTAAAAAGAGAACGCGTAGTGCGCGCGTGTAATGTTTGATGTAATCTAACGACTATTTAAGTTTCAAAAAGAGACGCGTAAAGCGCGTGAGATATGTTTGATGTAATCTAATGACTATTTAAGTTTCAAAAAGAGACGTGTAAAGCGCGCGAGATATGTAAGATGTAATCTAACGACTATTTAAGTTTCAAAAAGAGGCGTGTAAAGCGCGCGAGATATGTTTGATGTAATCTAACGACTATTTAGGTTTCAAAAAGAGACGTGTAAAGCGCGCGAGATATGCTTGATGTAATCTAACGACTATTTAAGTTTCAAAAAGAGACGTGTAAAGCGCGCGAGATATGTTTGATGTAGTCTAACGACTATTCAATTTTTAAAAAGAGATGTGTAATGCGCGCGAGATGTGTTTGCGGGTTAGGGTTGCTAGGGACGGTTTTTCATCTTCAAAATGTCACGGGTGTTAACCTTTGGCTTATGTTTTGTTTTTAAATAAATCATTGATACGATGTTACTTGGTGCTATCTTGAAACACTTTCATAAATCCACTAAAGTACACATGCACACACAAACATGTATACATATATATCAAAGTATCAAACATCTTTAAAAATTAGGTTGCATATCTTGTCCGTATAAACTAGTAAACATCAAATATCCATATCGGTGAGTCATAACAAGTTTGTTATGTATAGTATCAAATCGTATTTATATGTTGCCTACTTACCTTTTCTTCTTTGTGATAATTGTTGGTAATATTTCTCTACCTTCTTTCTTTGTTACTGACATAGTTGCTTAAAAAGTAACAATACCGAACAATCTTTTTTTCTATGCTTAGAAGAAATCAATTCTTGAATAACTAAGGAGAGAAAGACAATCTCTTCATGACATTCGGTGTTAGTTTGGTCAGTCTTTGAAAATATTGGGTTAAGAAATAATTCATAATTAATAGTTGGTAATTTTTTTATTTGAACATATCAAGTTTTTTTAAATATGAAACATACAATGACCCGCCTTGAACATACTAGGCATTAAACCCCACACATTGTCATCAAGTGTTAGATTGGTCCAGGATCGAACCAAGGTGAGGGAGGGGCACGAAATTTCACTTCCACATGGCTCAAGTTAAATCCACATTATTACTTTTCATTTTAGTTAACTAAAGTAGTCATTAATATTCATAAATTATATATGCATCTACCTTCACTTACTATTTAATTTCTTCTAAGATGTTGTTTTTTTTTTTTTTTTCTTCTAAGATGTTGTGGTTGGAATTTTTTTCTTCTTGGAGAGTATTTATGACCATTAATTAACATTTAATGCATTTCTTCAAGTCGTAAAGTATCAATCCACAATACAAACATGAAATTAACAATCTAAACTTTGTACTGTATATATTCATATATAACGTCATAATCAATTTGGTTTACATACGCTTCCTTATATAGCCATTGCTATAAACTGTTTGACAATGATTCTAAGCGTTGTGTCAGTCCTAAGTAATGACCAAATCAGTTTCAACTTATTAGGACGGGTTAACACATGTAACCCTTTAACTTTACATATATACATACTAAACAAAAAACTTATTTTTCTAACACATGTAACATATTCTTCTAACTTGACACTTTCGACGGTAGACTTTAAGCAGTAACTAGTTTTGTTTCCCGGCACACGTAATGCACATGAAATATATTTAATGTAATCTAACGACTCTTTATTTTTCAAAAAGAGAACATTTAGCAAATCAGGGAAACATAGAAACCGAAAAACCATGTAAAATAATTGTTTTTCTTCAAGGTTGTTAGTTGGTATAAATATTATTTCTTACTTTAGAGGTAGACATTAAGCAAGAACTAGTGTGTATTCTTCTTAAGCATGCTTGCCATGAACATTAATCCAAATCGATCACATCATGATTTGGTATATTGCCCAGAAGAGATTCACAAACCTGGTCACACACGATTATAGTTTGGGCACAATATATGAAAAGACCTACGACATCTTGCACAAAACAATAGGTTTTCGCTCTTTCGACAAACTCCACACATGTCATCATTATTCTCTCTTCATGCGTATGCCAGAAAAGAGATCCCTTTCGCTATAGATAGTTGATTGATTAACGGAGAATGATGGAATAGACAAAGAGAGTGAGTAGTGATGATAAACACACAAACCCTATGGCTATTTAAACAACTCATTACCTAATCACACATTTAATTCATAAGATTTCAAAGATTTAGGTTAATTTATGGAAGATATTGCATTTATAAAAAATGAGATCATATTTTTTTAGCTTACAAAAGGATACAAATATATTTCTTATTTTATTTTAGAGGTAAAATTAAGAAATATCTGGTTTGTTTCTAGCGCGCACAATACGCGCGAAATATGTTTTATGTAATCTAACAACTATTCATTTTTCAAAAAGAGAACATCTAGCAAAACGGGTCAAGATTGAAACCGAAGAAACATAAAAAATAGTATTTTTTTCGTCAACACCGTTAGCTGTTATAAATATTAATTTTATTTTAGAGGTAGACTTTAAGCAATAATAACTAATTTAATTTATTTCCTGGCAAGCGCAATGTTGGCGAAAAACATTTCATGTGATCTAACTACGACTATTTATTTTTCAAAAAGACAACGTACATCTAGCAAACCGGGGAACCATAGAAACCAAAAAATCATACATAATAATATTTTTTTACAAGCTAGTTGGTTAAAATATTTTTTATTTTAGAGGTAGACTTTAAGCAGTAGCTAGTATTGTTTCCGGCACACACAAAATGCACATGCATAAAATATATTTAATGTAATCTAAAGAGAACATTTAGCAAATCACTAAACAAAGAAACCTAAAAACCATACAACATAATTGTTTTTCTGAAACCTAAAAACCATACAACATAATTGTTTTTCTTCAAGACTATTAGTTGGTATAAATATTTTTTATTTTAGAGGTAGACTTTATTCAATAAATGGTTTTGTTTCCTTTCGTGAGTAATGCACGTGATATATGTTTAATGTAATCTAGCAACAGTTAATTTTTCAAAATAAGAACATCTAGCAAATCGAAGAAAAATAGAAACCGAAAATCCATACCAAATAATTTTTTTTCAACACTGTTAGTTGGTATAAATATTTCTTATTTTAGAGGGAGATTTTAAGCAATAGCTGGTTTTATTTCCCGGCAAGTGCAATGTGCGCGAAAAACGTGTTATGTAATCTAACAACTAATCATTGTTCAAAAGGAGATCATCTAGCAAACCGGGGAAATATAGAAATCAAAAGAGCATGCAAAACAATATTGTTTTTCTTCAACCCTATTGTTAGTTGGTATAAATATTTATTATTTTAGAGGAAGACTTTAAGCAATAAATGGTTTTGTTTCCGGACGCGCGTAATGCATGGGGAATACGTTTAATGTAATCTAACATCTATTCAATTTTCAAAAAGAGAACTTCTAGCAAACTAGAGCAACATCGAAACCAAAGTACCATACAAAATAATATTGTTTTTCTTTAACACTGTTAGTTGATAAAATTATTTCTTATTTTAGAGGTAGACTTTGAGCAATAACTAGTTTTGTTTCCCGACGCACATAATGCGCGTGAAATACGTTTAATGTAATCTAGCAAGTCTTATTTTTTAAATAGAGAACATCTAGCAAACCGGGGTAACATAGAAATCAAAGAACCGTACAAATTAATATCTTTTTTCTTCAACGCTTCTTGTTGATATAAATATTTCTTACTATAAAAGTAGACTTTAAGTAAGAACTTCTTTTGTTTCCCGGCGCGCGTTATGCGTGTGAAATATGTTTAATGTAATCTAATGACTATTCTTATTTTAAAAAAGAGAAGTAGACAACATCTAGCATACAGCGGAAACATAGAAACTAGAAACTAAAGAACCACACAAAATAATATTGTTTTTCTTCAACACTTATAGTTGGTGTAAATATTTCTTGTTTTAGAGAAACTTTAATCAAAAGCTGGTTTTGTTTCCTGGCGTGCACAGTGGCGTACCCAGGAATTTTTTTCCATGGGGGTCGGAAATTTGGTATTAATCGTTTAAGTATCGATATATAATATTTTTCTAATCCGGTTCGATTCGGTTCGGGTCGGGTCAAATTAAAAAATGACAACAACTAAATTTGAAGGGTTAAAATTAAAAAATTTTCATTTTCCCTCTACTTATATTAAAAAGTAAAAATTTTATTTCCCTCCACTCAACTAACTTCTTTAATGTCTAGCCCTAATTTTTATATATAAATACCAAATCAAATCTCTCTAATCACTTTCATCATCTAAACTCTCTCTCAAACTCTATCAATCTATTTAAAAATTTCATCTTTTTTCAACAAATTTTCTACAACTTGTGAGTTTTTTATTCTTTCTTTCATTTTTTTCTTTCATTTTTTTACTTTATTTATTCCTAAATACTTGAAACATCTTCTATGAATTTTACCATATATTTACCAAGGTAAATAAAGTTTGGTAAATAACTCTTTTTGAGGTTCGAGTTATGATTGTTTTTCTCAAACAATATAAAATAAATCTTTTATTTTGTTTCTTAAACTTCATCGGCCTCCATTATACATCTTTCTTAAGTCACTAATCTACAAATAAGAAGTTAATGAAACCAAACCATGTTTCCAAACAAGATTATGTTGGAAAACTTGTGTTATTGTATAAAAATGGTGGTGTTGTAAACCTTGGCTTACAACTAATTTTTTCCACCATTCATCACTTCTCACTTGATTACTTAGCAAAAGTAGTTAATTAGTTTGTTTATGTATTTTCTTTTTGTGCTCATGACCATCCAAATCATCAACTATGTTGATGGTTTTGTGCAATGGTGAAACACTTGAGGTTATAATACCATAATGCTTATTGACTATATATGACAATATAAATGAATATATATTACTATCTTCTAACCATAATATAACCCAATCCATTGTTAAATATTATGTGTCTCATATAGGCTGCTAACTGGGTAGTAAACTGAGTTTTCAAGACTGGATGGAGGTCGAGGGTTAAATTTTACGGGGGTCGATCGAAAATTTAACATATAAAAATAAAACAAAAAATCACAGGGGAGCGGACGCCCCCCACCCCACCTTGTTGGGTCCGCCCCTAGGCGCGTAATCACTCGAAATAAGCTTAATGTAATCTCATGACTGTTTATTTTTTTCAAAAAAAAAACATCTAGCAAACCAGAGAAACATAGAAACCAAATAAATACAAAATAATATTATATGTCTTCAACACTTTTACTTGGTTTAAAATATTTATTATATATTTTAGAAGTAGACTTTCAGCAATAACTATCTCAATGATAGTTATGGCTATGAAATTTGACCGTGTAGTAACAAAGTATTTATATATTGCCTAGTTACATTTTCTTCTTTGTGACATGAGATTGTTGATAATCTTTTTTCACGTTCTTTCATTCTACCCAACATAGCTGCTTAGATAGTAACAATACCAAAACAATCTTGTTTTTCTCCATGCTTAGAACCAATGTTTTCAGGATCGGATCGGACAGTGAATCGGTCGTCTTACTGGTTCACTGGTTGGACCGGTTGGATCGGTTTTTAAACAATATAAATAATAAATATATATATTTCCAAGTATTATAATTTCAAATATACGTTAAACTTTCAAATACAAGTATTTTAAGTTCTAAAACCATAAAACAAACACATTAATCATGTTAAACAGCACATTTAAATTTAATACTATGAGTTTAAACAAAGATAATCTAATTTTAAAGACACAACCAGTGGCGTACCCAGGAATTTTTTTCATGGGGGTCGGAATTTTTTAGGCGACATTTAAATATCGTTATATAATTTTTTTTCTCTAATTCATTTCGGGTCGGGTCATATTGGTTCATGCTAAAAAAGATAATCAAACTGAACGTATAATCAAACGATAATACATCAGTTAACTTATTACAAAAGCACAAGGAAAATACATTATATCTAAAATTTTAGTGTATATGCTTTTAGTTTATGAAATCTACTTATAATAAGTCTATTGAGAATTCAATGTTAATATTAATGTAATACAAAAACTGAAAATGTTAGATGTTTAAGTTTTTAATGTTAAACAACCCGGGCATAAAATCCTACTTATCCATAATAGAAGGTGCCTAAGTGACATCATCTTTTCCGATGTGGCATCCTCACAATCAATCCGGTCCCACAAGATGATGCAATAAATCATAAAATGTAGTGTGTTGGTGTATTTATTTGGTATATGGACGGTATATGTATCTGTATTCGTACAGTTTGACAAAATGTTGAATGGAAGCTTTTATGGTCCCACAAGTTTTTGGGCGGGATGTTTTTGAGCGGCATGTTCAAAAACTGCTTTGGAGTTTGTTCCTGGTTTTTGTAGGATAAGTTTCAAAAACCCTCAAAAGTTGTAGTACCTACTTCAAAAACAGGAAAGAAAAAATGGCGGAGAGTTCATCAAAGGCTCCACCTACTTCAAAAACAACTTCTTCCGCTGCTGCTTCCAAGTTGGTGTTTATACCTGATCTAAATTCTGAGCAAGATCTTTGGAATATGAAGGTCCGTATCATACGAATTTGGCGTCGGAAGTACCAGATGGACTTGATTATCATCGACGAGAAGGTAAAAGAGTACTTTGAAGTAGATTCGGATAATTTTGAGGTTGCAGGTGTTTTTTTTTCTTTTGTCTGCAGATGTTTTTATATTTTATGGTTTGTTGAAATTAGGTTACGAATTTCTTATTATATTGTACCAGTGCGACAAATACACATGCTTTTGAGTGTAACATAAACGAATATTAGGGTTTTGTAAGTGAAAATTCTTCTTCTGAGAAGTTCATGTGGTTTGTCTGTAGTTTTAGAAAAGTGAACCGACAAAAAAAAATCCGGTAACCAGTAAAAAAGGAATATCAGGTTCTAATGTAGTACATGTTTCACATGTTGTTGGTGTTTAGTGTTTGCAAGACCAAACCCTCAAAACCACGTGTCAGTGTAAAGCGGTTTTAGGGTTTTTTGGAATGTGATGTAGTGGTCCCTGATTTGGTTTTAGGGTTTTTTTCATACTTTCTTCAAAATTTTTCTGAATAGCTTTTATTTGATGTGTAATTCTCAGGGAAACAAAATTCAAGTTGTTGTGAGGACTCATCTGCTTCCAAAGTTTGAAGAACATCTGCAAGAAGATAACGTGGTCAAGTTGTCAAAGTTTGGTGTAGGTACTAACACTGATCCATACAAAGTTGTTGATCAACAATATAAAGTCAACTTTTATGGTTGTACAACTGTTGAAAGAGTTCATGGTTGGGAAGGTGTGGAATACAGTTTCAACTTTATTCCTTTCCCTCAGATAAGGAGTGGAGATGCAAGTCATCTGCTGTCTGTTGGTATACTTTTTTAAGTTCCTGTTTTGAATAGCAGTTCTTGGTTTTACTACAACCATAAAGTTGATGTAGAATATGTGTTTAAATACATACACTTATGATCTTTGCAGATGTTTGTGGAATTGTGGTAGATTGTAAAAATCTGGATGTATATGGAACAGCTCCGCAGCAAACAAAGAAGCTGGTTATTCAGTTGGGTGATATGGAGTAAGTAATCAATCATTTACATTAAATGTTCTCTTATGGACATATCATTTATTAGGTAGTGAATGTAAATATGACATGTTGAAAATGATAAAATCCTCAAATGATTGATTATATTTAATGTATAAATTAGAAAACATATACATATTTTATTAGAAACAGTTATCAATGAGGATGTTTTATTTTTTGTTTTTGCATTAAATTAAATGATTGACAAGTTGTATTTTTTGTAGTGGTAACATACAAACGTGTACGTTGTGCAATGATTATGCACAGGAATTTAATACCTATGTTGCAGCCTATAAGTCATCAACAGAGCGTGTATTTGCTATTATACAACATGGCCAAATAAAATTGTGGCAAGGTATTGTCCTACTCATCAAACTATGGGTGTTTTATCATCAAAGATTATTTATCATCACATGTACTTTTTGTAGGTGAATTACAAGTCCAAACTGATAGATATGCTACAAGGGTGTTCAAGAATGAAGAAATTAATGAAACAGATGAACTTAGGCGAAGGTACATTCAATCTTTATAAAACGAGGTTTAGTGCTGTTGTAATATCTGAGACTTATAGGTGTTTATGATTATATGCAGATTATTAGTCAAGTATGCACAATCTGGAGCATCAAGTTCTCAGATAGTTTTGACGTCTGAAACTGTTTATCCACTTCGTCAAGAGTTTGTTGTTGATAATCAAATCAAACATGTTGATGAGATTAGTGAATCAAAGGAGGTATAACATGTGTATAAGATGTTTACTTAATTAATTCATCGCTTTACCGATTTGAAATGGATATACTTATTAAATACAAGTTGCATTATCTATATACAGGTATCTTCTTGTGTTGTTGTTGCTACCATTAAAATGGTTCAGGAAAAGTATGGTTGGTTCTATGCTGGATGTCGAAAGTGTGCTAAGAAGGTGTTAACAAAAAAGGAATTTTTGGAAAAATTCGATGATATCAGTGACGACATTTTGAATCTGACTTCAACGGCTTTGATTTGTCCCAAGTGCAAGTGTGAATGTGAATCTATCACCCCAAAGTATGTTTTCATGCACTCATTCATGAATAATTTTTAAAGAAAATGATGTATCTTGGTGACATCATTTGGATAAATTACATACCCAAAGGTGTAAAGGTGTGATAATATTTATAGTTAAATGTGAAGTCCACAATGTCAAGAATATACTTAATTTACACATGTTTAAATAGTTAAGTTATTATTTGACTTTATATTGTTGATAGTAATAATTACCACATATTTAATACCAATTAGGGTACAAGATGATACAGGCAGATGTTGTGACTTTATAATTCAGAAGTGTTTAGTGCTGTTTATAATTCAGCAATATGTTGACATTGTGAGGTATTTGAACATCTTATATTCTTTGAGTCTTAGATTCAAGGTTCAAGTGAGGGTACAAGATGATACAGGCAGTGTGTCATTTGTTTTGTTTGATGCTCAAGTTGCTAAGCTCATTGGAGTTCCTGCTGTTGACATACGAGAAAGGCAAGTCAATGAGAAGAATACTGAAACATTCCCACATGAGATCTCACGATTGCTTGAAAGAAAGCTTGCTTTTAAGATTGAAGTTAGTGATTACAATCTTAAAAACCCAGAATGGATGGTGTACACTGTCTTGAAAGTGTGTGATGATCCAGAAGTGATTTCTGAGTTGCTTGGTGATGGTGATCATGCTGATGAGGTATTTGAACATGTTATAATTCTTTATCAACATTTAATATGACTGTCCAATGGAAATGATGTTTACATTTGTATAACGTGTACTACATGAATTTTGAACTGAGAATCTGTTCAACATAATGCGCAGGTTAGTCAAGAATATTTGCAGATGAATCCTGTAAATCTTGGTGAAAGTTCTCAGGGTCCACAAGATTCTATTTCAAAGGTATCTGTCAATACATTGTACAAAATTTCGTGTATTGAGTCCAAAAAGTACATTCTAATAGAGTTATAGTTTATTTCCTATTTGTTTCAAGGATGTGGTCTCTGTTATGGCCGACTCTTCCATGATGACGAGTGAAAACGATTCTGCGACAAGTCCAAATGGGAAGCGATCTGTTGAGAAAGATGATGACAATTTAAATGTTGGTGAACTGTCCACTAATGCCAAGAGATCTCGCAAGAAACCATCTAAGTATGAAAGTTAAAGTTTGAAGATATTAATTTAAGGGCAAATATGTTCAAGGAAGGAGATCCTGCTCATAAATTTGGAAAATACTTTTGTGTTAAAACTTAATTGTTAACATTCTCATTATATACATTAGCCCTAAGAATTATATCTCTTTTGTGTATTAAACTGCATTGATGATAGCTCACTAGAAGTTCGATGATCCTAATGATGAATTGGTAATTATAACTTTTGGAATTTGTCTGTTTTTTAGTAAAATATTGTTTGTATCTTATGGTTTGCTTAAAAATCATTGTTTGTGTTGACGAAGCATTCAGACTGATAGCAAACCACTAATATCATGAAAGTGTTTTATTTGTTAGGTAAAAAATATTAAAAACTAAATTAACAATCTCATAATTTAAAGCCTGGGTTTGTAGTATTAAACAATATGAAATGTCACACATGGTTATCTACTAAAATCCATATAGCATAAGAGCAGATAGTAACCAAGGTTTGAAGCAAATCTTAAAACACAGATAGTTAAAGTAAAACATCCTAAGATTACATACTAATATAATTGTCATAATTACATGCCGAAATCATAAGAACTGTTTTATCCTACATACTTAGGAAAAGTGGATAAGGACTGGGAGTTGTACACCATGATCACTTAAAGCTGTTTCGTCTATTCCATCTTAGTAACAATGATTTGGTCAAGATTAGGGTAATACACCAGTAAACATTTATCACCCTTGACCAAATTGTTATCTTGAACAAACGCCTGCCATCCATAGACATTAAAACGCCGGTATCTTCCATTTAATTCTGCACGAACCACACACTTCCAAGCTTCACCTTCATCATTAAGGAACTCGATATCCATATCTTTCTTGAACTTGCCAATCTTTACAAAAGCAGCTGGGATTCTCTATACGTATCAATATAAGTAATAAATCTTTTTGTCTCAGAAACAAATACAATCTAGAGAATATAAGATAATTAAAGGAACAAAGAGTATATTACCAGTCGGTCAGGTACTGTTATTTCGCATGTTACGTTGTATCCAAAAAAATCCTCATCACTGTCATTTTCAAGTGAATCATCTTCAGTGTCACTTTCCTCACCATTAGAATCTTCCTCAGCTTCTTCGGAAGAATCACTCTCAATGACAATAACCTCATTTGATGTCTTTGTGCCCTATATTTTGTTTATAATTCCATGTCAAAATAAATTAAATCTGATAAGTGACATCATTAAATTGAATAATAGATGTACCAAAAAAAAATACCTTTAGTTTAGATGGTCCAATGAATTCCAGTCCATCTTCTTCAAAACACCGCATCTGAAAGGAATTGGTACCAGTGATTTCAAACAACAAGAAAGACTCATCTTCAACTCCCAGATTTTGAATGACCACATCCCACCCAGTAGTGAATCGATAAGATTCACCAATTAGACTGATTTTTACTTTCCAAGTAAAAGTTTGAGGTGCATTGGGGAAAGACAGCAGAATATCAAGCTCTTTCATTCCTTTATGATAATGACTTTCAATGAAACCACTTGGCAAAATCTACAAATTCAGACAAATATTCATCACAAACAGGTTTGAAACTCAAAAGTCTTTAAACTATTCTGTTTAATTAACATAAACCTTACCTCAGATTCACTAGAGTTGTTTCTAAAGAGTTTTCCAAAGTGTTTTGCACCCTCTACAAAAGTAGACTTTGGACAGATAAACATTTTTATGACATTGGGGATAACTTGGTTGTCAAAGATTAAGTAACAAGGTTGTTCTTTCAGAATGTAATAAACCAAAGCTTTCCATGGTTTCGTTATAAAGTAGTTACCGGATTCTTCAGTTATTGTAATTGATAATTCGGTATCATACTCCGTACGGAGGATAGTATCACCAGTAGCCCACTTACAATATTTTATCAATAAGTCATAATATGCCGGTAAACGCTGTAAAAAATACATATAAATTCTGAGTATACAATATCTTTCAAAACTTTACAACAAAGAAGATAAGTACACATGTTACCAGTGTTTCTTCAGACGGATCTTTCAGGTCAATACTAAATGCATGAAACATTTTTCCAAAATGAAGGTTCAAAACCTAATAGATATCAAGAATGAAACATTTAGCACACATTCAATTTTGTAAATTAATATATTTAAAAATTTGGGAAAATGTGTGTAAAATAACAATTAGAGTATTATACATCAGATAACTATCTATCTTTCTAAAACTATGGTCGGTTTAAACAAAGAGACTGGAAGATCTGTAATATTTGTTTATTAATATACTCATCGGTCATATGCGAAGAATCAGATTACTTACAGGTTTAACAGTAAAATAAATACAAAAAACATAGATTCATACATACAATGAAAACCCTGCACAAGATTTTTGGTTTGAAAATCATCTAACAATGTTTAGAATCATACCTGAACTATAATAAGATGATGATGATCCCAGATGGTCGATGTCCTTTCTCTGATTGTGTAACGATGAAGAAAGAAGATGAGAGGTTTTGGCGGTGTTTTGAGAATTTCGAGAAAAGCCTGATAACCCACTTATATTGCTATAATGTACAATTGGTGATGTACAATGTATATTTTTATGAGGACTACATTTTTCGGTAAAAATACATAAATCGATTTTTAAACGATGTGAAAGGTAAGAAGTTGAAAAGATGAAATAAATAAATAAACTATGCACTTATTTCTTAATATAGTTATACTGTAGTAAAAAGTTAAGAACCGTAGAGAAATCACGATGTGGATGAAAATGTTTACGAACTTATGTTGTATCCGTCTAATCTAAAATTGTACAATGCAAAGATTTTTTAGAAGGTTTGTTGCCCTGTTGGACAAATTAAGACAAACTTGTGAGCAATAACTTGATTTGGTGACATTTGGTAGGGATAGTGATTTTGTTTTAATAATATACCTTTATTGACGAAATGTTAAAAAATCCATATACGTTTCTAAATAACTTTTCAAGTTCACACAACTACAAATAATTACTATATCTCACCCTGTTTAATCAGGTTCAAATCTCTCGATTGAACCATTTTAATCCTGAACCGCTATGGTTTAAATAACTTTAAATATGGGGAAAAATTGGAAAATTAACAACATACTTCATCAAAATTTTTTATCACAAATGCAATTTTTAATACTTTTGTACATGTATAAAACATACTAAAATAAAAAAAGAATTAAATGAGGGAATATTTTTTATATAATGTTTGATGACATAAAAGAACAAGTATAATTAAGCACTTCTAAAAGTATAATATAAAAATTTTTAATATTTCATTTAAAACCCCCAAAGCTTAATTAAGGACCTCTAAAATTTGAACTCACATGTAAAATTGGGAACATCAAAGCTTACTTAAGGACCTCTAAAATTTGAACTCACATGTAAAATTGGGAACATAAATTGGCGGAATAAAATCAAAACATTGGCGGCATATCAAACCCTCAAACTCGAAAGCTTCACCAGTACACTCACCCTCAAGAATCAGGTATCAACTTTTGATTGTTCAAACCCTAACTTTCAAAGATATTTTAATCTGACTCTCAAGTCTAATTTATAAACCTCCATGGAGAATGTCGCTCCTTGCTACATAATCTTATATTATAGGTCTGAATTTGCAGTCGAAAAAAGATAAAGAAATATTATGGTAGCCGATGGAATTGAAGATTGTTGCAGTTGTTTAATTTAGGTCAGTGTTATAAAAATAACGTTATATACATCGGATGAATATCTTAATTATGATTGTTAGTAGATAAGATTTCACCATTATTAAGATGGTGACCGGCAAATATAATGAAGTTTCATGAATTATTTTCAAAACAGGAATTTTCTTTCCACAATGGACATAAGCAGTAAAAGGACAACAATGTACATAGAACGATTGCTTACGCCGAATGAAACTGTTAGCTGTAAAGAAAACCGGAAAAAAAGAAAGTATGTAATGCAACAGCGTAATCTTTCAAGAACCGATGCTGATAAAAATAGGTCTCCTTTATCGAACATTACAAACGGTATAAAAATTCGACTTACTTCATAACAATTCTTAATTTAAATTTTTGGTAACCTTTTTCTAATGACTGTAACATGTTTAACAATGTGTCAAGCTCAACCACCAATCTTGAGTACTAAAAATGCAGTAAACAGTCAACCTAACATCAAACCATTGGTGGATGCAAAAGTAGTAAACCAATCAAAACACAAGAAAGGTATTGATATTTACTCAATTACACCTCATGTGGATTATAGATTCATCAATTTTTACCCATTTCAAAAAAAATAATGTTGGAATAGCAGGTTCAACCAAAGGTGGACGGCATCATGAAAATATACATACAAAAAGAAATGAACAGCCAGAAATAGATCAGAATACTGATGGAGTCACCGAATCAGTTGATGATGTAGAGATAGATTCTGATGTAAAAAAAATTCTTGGCATTTCTAAAGGTATGGGTTTCAAATTCAATTAAATTTATTGTAAAGTATAAACAATTTATTCACATCCAAAGTTGATAAAGAACATGTGTTTGTCATTATTGTAGAGTATATTGATCACGGAGATGCAACTTTTGTCTACACATTGTGTAAAGCTTTCTTGTGGAAAGACGAAATGCGTAGGGGGAATAAATATGGCAAGAAAACAGCTTTTTCTCATTGTTGTTCTAATGGAGATATTGAACTTCCAACACCACCTCCCCCACCTTCATTGCTAAAAAATCTATATAAAAGCAATTCTTCTGAAAGTCAGAATTTTATCAACAACATAAGGGCATACAACATGATGTTTTCTTTTACATCTCTTGGCGGGAAAATAGACAAAAGTGTTGCCAGAGGTAGAGGTCCCTATGTTTTCCGACTTCAAGGACAAAACTTTCATCGTATTGGAAGCTTGCTACCAGATGATGGTAGCCAGCCAAAATTTTCACAGCTTTATATATATGATTCGGAAAATGAGATATCAAATCGTCAAAAAGCAGTCAGGTACTTTTTTTCATCAAATGTAACATAATTAAGAAACTGTTATTTTGTACTAACTGTGGAACACTCAATAATGTTGATATCTCTTTTTTTTATTGTAGTTCTGATGCAAATGTTCAGTCAACTTCAAACAATCAACTTGATCCTCAAACAATAAAAGATCTTAAAGATATGTTGGATTCTTGCAATCCACTTGTGCAATCCTTCAGAATGGTAAAAGATTGTTTTCATCAAAATGATTGGCAAAATGTTAGTCTCAAACTTATAGGAAGAAGAGACAAAGATGGTAGAGTTTACAACTTGCCAACAGCATCAGAAATTGCTGCCTTAGTTATTGGTGATTTTGATGCAGCCTTTGATAAAAGAGACATCATACTTCACAATAAGTCTGGTGGCATTCAACGAATCAGTGAGCTCCATCCAGCATATTTGGCATTGCAGTATCCTCTTATCTTTCCACTTGCAGAAGACGGCTACAGACTTGGTATTAAACATCGAGGTGTTGATCCTAATAGTAATAAACCAAGAACAAATCTTACAATGAGAGAATTCTTTTGTTACATGATACATGATCGGCCAAATCAATTTTCATTATTGCTTAATGCTAGGAAACTATTTCAACAGTTTTTGGTGGATGCTTATACAATGATAGAATCTGGCCGGTTAGCTTTTATTAAGACACAACAACCAAAACTTAGAAGTCAAGTTTATAAAAATCTTAATGAGAGGGTTGAAAGAGGAGAGACTAATGCAGCCAGTTGTGGTAAAAGAGTAATTTTACCTTCATCTTTTACCGGTGGTACAAGATATATGATGAATAAGTATTTGGATGCAATGGCAATTTGTAAGGCAGTTGGATATCCAGATCTTTTTATAACAATAACATGTAATCCAAAATGGCCTGAGATCACAAGAAGTTTACATGATAAAAGCCTTAATTCAGAAGATAGAGCCGATCTTATGACAAGAGTTTTCAAAATGAAACTGGATCATCTGATTAAAGATTGCAAATACCATAAATTCTTTGGTGAATTACAAGCAGGTATGTCTTAATTTGATCATTTTAGAATTTCAAAAGAAATTTTACTAATTAATTTAGTTCTATTTAATATAACATGCTTAACTTATATATATTTGTGTAATTGCAGTTATTTACACTGTAGAATTTCAAAAACGGGGACTGCCTCATGCACACATTTGTTTGTTCTTGAGTGCCGAAAGCAAATTCCCAACTGCTTCTGACATTGATAAAGTCATTAGTGCTGAAATACCAGATAAAGAAACAGATCCTGAATTGTACGATCTTGTGAAACAGTTTATGATGCACGGACCATGTGGAACTGATAAAGCAAATTGTCCATGTATGAAGCAGAATAAATGTTCTAAACACTTTCCAAAGAAATTTTTGGAAGAGAGTTCTGTTGATGCTGATGGATATCCACTATATCGACGTCGGGACACTGGTAATACGGTCAACAAAAGTGGGGTTGAACTTCATAATGGTTATGTGGTGCCTTACAATGCAGCTCTATTAAGAAGGTATCAATGTCATATAAATGTTGAATGGTGCAATCAGTCAGGTGCTATTAAATATCTATTCAAGTATATTAATAAAGGACCTGATAGAGTTACTGCAACCATCTATAGTAAAGACAACCCCGGACAAAACACTAGAGATGTGGATGAGGTAAAGGAATATCTTGATTGTAGATACATCTCTGCTTCAGAGGCTGCTTGGAGAATCTTTGGGTACGACATATATTATAGATTTCCAGCTGTTGAAATATTGCCTTTTCATCCTGAAGATGGTCAAAATATTGTTTACGATGATGATTCAAATTTAACAGAGGTTCTAGAAAATCCAACAGTCAAAATGTCAATGTTTATACAATGGATGGAGTGTAACAAAGAAGATAACTTTGCCAAAACATTGAAATATGTAGACTTTCCAAGGTATTATACATGGCACCGTAAAGAGAAAATCTGGAAAAGAATATCAAAGCCAGGTGGATCAATTGGGAGGATAAATTATGTTCCACCATCAGTTGGAGACAGTTATTATCTGAGAATTCTCTTGAACCATGTAATAGGACCAACTTCTTATGAAGAAATAAGAACTGTAGATGGACAACTTTATCAAACTTTTAAAGATGCATGTTTTGCAAGAGGCTTATTAGATGATGACAAAGAGTACATTAAGGCAATGGAAGAAGCTAAAGATTGGGCATCTGGTAATTATCTGCGGACTTTTTTTGTAATGCTGTTGTTATCAAATTCCATTTCTCGTCCGGGAGTCTTCTGGACAGCAACAAAGAATATATTAATGGAAGACATTTTACATCATCAACGACAGATTACCAACATTCCAAGTAAGAGTCATACCTGAAATTATATGATAGAATACAGCATTTAATTATTATTAGGTAATAACTGATACTTAAATTTGTGATTGCGTTAATGTTTTTTTTGGTGTGTTTTTTGATGTATAGATTTGGAGCTTGATCAAAAAGAATTGGAAAAGATTTGTCTGTCACATATTGAAAATCTGCTTCAAACAAATGGAAGTTCACTGAAATACTTTGATGACATGCCAAATGTTGAAGAAAATTATCTTTCATCACTCAACAACAGATTGCTATTGAAAGAACTTTCATATGATAGAGTTAGTCTACAAAGAGAACATTTAAATTATTTAAAGTCTCTAACTGTAGAACAAGAAAGAGTGTACAAAACTGTAATGGATGCAGTAGAAAAAGACAACGGAGGCGTCTTCTTTGTATATGGTTATGGTGGAACCGGCAAAACTTTTCTTTGGAAAACATTTTCAGCAGCGTTACGTTCTAAAGGTGAAGTCGTGTTAAATGTTGCCTCAAGTGGAATTGCTTCGCTTTTATTAGATGGTGGAAGAACGGCTCATTCAAGGTTTGTAATTCCAATAAATGTGAATGAGGATTCTATATGTTCAATAGAGCCAAACAGTGAGTTAGGTCGATTAATTGAGAAAGCAAAGTTAATTATTTGGGATGAAGCACCAATGACTCACAAACATTGTTTTGAGGCTTTAGATAGAACAATGAGAGACATATTACGTTTAAAGAGTGAAAACAATGAAAGCAAACCTTTTGGAGGAAAAGTTGTTTTGTTTGGTGGAGATTTTAGGCAGATTCTTCCTGTTATTCCTAAAGGGACTAGAAGCATGATTGTAAATTCAGCTTTGAATTCATCTTACCTGTGGCAACACTGTCAGGTTTTGAAGCTAACCGAAAACATGAGGTTAAAAGTTGGAAGACAGCAACAGGATTTGGAAGAAATAAAAGAATTTGCAGAATGGATTCTAAAACTTGGTGATGGTCTTTTAGGTGAAGAAAATGATGGTGATACAGAGATTCAAATACCAGAAGATTTACTTATTGTTGATGATGAAAATTCTATATCATCACTCATGTCTTTCACATATCCAAATATCAATCATCATTTATGGGATGAAACATATTTTCAGCAAAGAGCTATTTTGGCTCCAACAAATGAGGTAGTAAATTCTTTAAATGAAGAGTTGTTAAAAACTATACCTGGAGAAGAGAAGATCTATCTCAGTTCAGATTCCTTATGCGAATCCGAAGAAGAAACAGAAACTAACATTGCATTGTTTTCTCCTGAGGTGTTAAACAGTCTTCATTTGTCAGGATTACCAAATCATAAATTGGTATTGAAAGTTGGTGGTCCAATTATGTTACTCAGAAATATTGATCAGGCAAATGGACTCTGCAACGGAACAAGATTGCAAGTTACAAAACTTGGGAAATTTCTGATTGAAGCAAAAATTATCATCGGAACTAATATTGGACAATCTACTTTAATTTCAAGATTAAAGATGTCACCTTCTGATAAAAGATTACCAGTCAAAATTTCTCGAAGACAGTTTCCTGTTACACTATGTTTTGCAATGACAATCAACAAAAGTCAAGGACAATCTCTTGAACGAATGGGTTTGTTTCTTCCACGCCCTGTTTTCAGTCATGGTCAGCTGTATGTTGCTGTCTCGAGAGTAAAGAGTAGAAAAGGACTGAAGATCTTGATTTGCGACAAAGAGAAAGAAACATCTTCAACAACCTCTAATGTTGTATACAAAGAAGTACTCCAAAACTTGTGATTCATCAGGTAATTTTACAACTATACAAAACTTCCATTGGACTGTTTAAGAACTGCATTGATAAAATAGTTTGTTAAATCTTAATGTTTCTGATTGGTTTTCTTATTAACAGGTGGTAGACATGTTTATTATTTTTGTCAAATCTTATGCCAAACTTGCTAAAGGAACAATGGAACTGCTATGTTAATCAAGTGGTAGACCTGATAGTTATTTTTGTAAAACTTCTTAAGATTTGCTTGAAGTATGCAATTGTCTAAACTCTAATCTTGGATGATATTTTTGGGATTTACTTTTGTATCATTAAAGTTTAATGAAACTTTAATGAAAGTTTAAACCATTTGTTATATATTACAATTGTAACACAAACCAAACTTCGGACTTACAAATCTAACATATATTTGTGAATGTCCTTCCCGGGTTTCCACACGGGTTTACACCTAGTATGTTATATGACTTAAAAATGTCAAAGTTTATATAATTAAAGTGGTAATGATATTTGATAAATATAATCCGGTTAATATAACTTTTGATATTAATGCCTTAATATTCTACGTGGTAAACAAAATAATTTTTTTACTTTACTTATACAATTACTTCTACTATTTATTAAAATAAAAATTATACTATAACAATTTAACAAGTCATTTAAACATATTGGAGCATATGGTTTTTAAAATATAAATGATTAAGAAAAGATTACTAGTTTAGAAATAATAGTAATGGTAATTTGTACTTTTGTCACTTCTCCTTTTTCTAAAGTCTTATCAAATCACTAATAAAAATAAAAATATAATAAATTAATTCTAAAAGGGTAAATAAGTAAATAACCGTTAGTTTTATTGAATAATCATCTCTATATCTCTCATCTCACCTTCTTCTTCCCCAATCTCCACCATAGTTACAGGTTTTAGTTTTTCTTTATTTTCTTTTAACCTTAGCATAAGTCTAAAAACTTATGAAGATGGGGGACGATTGTAAAATTTTATGGGGGACATTTGAGATTTTCACATATAAAAATCACTATAATTTTTTTTTTCAAGGGGAGCGGCCGCACCCCCGACGTCCTCTTTAGGTCCGCCCCTGGACACAACCAACTTAAAAAAAATCAATTTTCCGATCTAATCCAACGGGTTCAACCGGTCGACTGGTTCGAATCGTCCGAGTCATTGTGCTAAAAACGAACATATATGGACCGGTTCGGTGTCATCTCCGAATCCCGGTTCGACCGGCCGAACCGAACCGAGTCTGAAAACATTGCTTAGAACCGACATAGCTCCTTCGTTATAACATTTAATTTCTTTTAAAAAAATCATGAAGGTTTTTGAAACGATCCTCGTGCCTATGCCGTGTAATATATAATATTTTAACAACGAAAATAATACATCAAATAGAGTTTAGTTGAATAAGGTTTCAAAGCACACCATGATAAGGTTTAATCACATATATGGAAGTTTGGGGGCTAACGATTTATGTCTTTTAAAAGTCATGAAGGTTCTTAAAGTGATCCTTATGCCTATGACGCATAATAATATTTTATTTGGCGCGCTAACAACAGAATTAATACATCGAATAGAGTTTTGTTGGATAAGGTTCCAAGTACACAATGTGAAGGGATTTCCTTTAAGTCGACTTGTGACTATTATGATGGTTGTAGCATGTTCAAATTAAGTTAGCCTATACTTAACTGCTTTCTGATTTGCATATTGTTAATTTCTAAATAACATTTTGATACCCTTGTATAACAGTTATCAACAAGGTACGTGCTGAGGTTGTACGTCGTAAACTTTTAGATTTGTTATTTTATATATAAAGTTATGAATATTATCAATGTCCTCAAGGTCTGCACAACACGCGGGTTTAAGTCACACTTTCGTTTTAATTATATAGTTGAATATTTTCAACGCTAGCATCGGAACACGTGACGTGAGTTTGCATCTACTAGTTTCCATGTAAAAATAAATAACTTTTATAATGACATATGGTATGATAGTAAAAACAATAAAATCAATTGGGAATATCAATCGTATACTGAAACAAATTCTAAAATCTCAATCGCATATTATATACTATTGTATGTTAATCTGATTGCATACTCTTCTCGCCTTCTTTATTTAAAACTAGATTATACCCCGCGTGTTACACGAGTTAAATAACTAAAAACATGTAATGATCATCAAGCATATTAAACAAAGAATTATATGACAAGTAAGTATTATATTATAAATCATTACCATTTTTATTATGTTTTCTAATACCAACAGATCGATTGAAAACTCACATAGGAAAAATTAAAAGCATGCTACATGTATAGTTGTAACTTATAACCTTTATTTTATTGACAATGATTTGTTATTTTATTGCCTTCTCAACAAAAGTTAGGTTAACAAAAGTTCAACAATTATGCAAAAAAAACTCAACTTAAACTATGCTACTAAATATATTTTTATTAAATTTATGCGATGAATTAATTTGCTGAAAAACCTTATCCAAATAAGTTATTAAAATTTCTCAACTTTTAATCACTTAATTGACATATTTTTAGACCGAAATATATCGATGTATTTTTGTAAATGGCACGTTTACTAAGAATATAGTAATTATTTTTGTGATATATATTATGGTAAATAATATGTTTACTAAAAATATGGTAATTATTTTCTTAACATATTGATATGGAAATATGCTAGTTTGATAGTTGTATATTGTGTAATATTAGGAGGTATAAATATGTAATATATAAATGAGCGGGAAAATGATGTCAATAATAGCTTAATTGCATGACATGTGGCATCAAAATCCATCTTTTATTAGAATGTATAGATTTGCACTTTGTCAGTGATATACAAATAAAACATATGATTGAAGTGAACAATTGGTCATTAGTTTGAGTACTCAAAGAACCAAGAAGGTAGAATTGTTAGTCTATTAGTAAATTGATTTTAAAAATTTAGAAACCAATATATATATATATATAAGGAGAGCTCTTTTAAGAAATACAAATTTTGCAAAAGAAAAAGAATTAATCATAACCTTACATATAATGATCCTACGGTTATAATTGTAAAGGGTAGTTTATGTAACTTGGTTTAAGAGAATTTTCATTTTCTACCATGGAAAAGGGCATTATAGACAATGTGTTGAAACATAATATTAATTAAAAGTCAAAGTTAACCGTTACAACATTAATTGTCACTATTTCTCTCACTAAAAACCTTCAAAAAATAGTTAATTAATGTTCAAAATTTAAATTCAAACATGGTTTTTCTCAACAAAAAAATCTGAAAAAAAAAATCAAAAGAACTATGCATTTGTTTATTTTGTTTGATGTGATTAACTAAAAAATAATAACAATCTATGTGTAGGTTGGTAAATTATATGATGCAAAATTCAAAATGCATGTGTAGCCTAAGCTTAACTTGTGTAGGATATGTGCATATGGAGGAATGAGGTTTATAGTGTGCATGTATTAAAATAATCCTAGTGTAGGTGATCGTATACTATGCAAGTGTATGTGAGTGAATTCTATGTGTAGAAGATATACATTATGCAAGAGTATATTATGTGCAGGTGATTGTATTGTACGTGTAGGTGAATACGTCTAGTATGTACGTGACATGTGTAAAAGTTTTTATATATGTAGGATGCGTTCTTTATATTGTGTAGGAAATATATGTAGATGAATACGTCATGTTTAATTTAATTAAATTACTTAAGCTATTATTTGAAAATTTAAAATGATAAAAATCTATTAATTAAGTAATAAGATAATGAAGCCTTAATTAAAATTTTAAAGTTACCAAAAACAAGAAAGTAACATATAATTCATTTAACTCATTGTAATGGTAATTTCCTAAACTAAACTTTTAATAATATTTAATACAAAAATAAAATAAAAGATGTGATTGGTTGGTTAGTCTTCTTTTTCTTTTTGCAATATTCAGACTTCTCATTTGAACTTAAACCTATATATATATATACATGAGAGAGGTTCATATATAAAGTTATTTTTTGATACACAGCGTGAGAAGGCCGGACAATGGTACAAAAAAGACATGATGACACATTAAAAAAATTATAATTTACAATGTAAGTCGAATTTTAAAAAACTGTTTCGGAAACTTTGTTCCCCACTCCGTCATCCTTAAAAAAATAAACAAAAAAATAAAAAAAATCTAAGTTTTCGTTGTATATTTTTTTTACTTTCATTGTGTCTTTGTTATGTCAAAAATTTACAAAAGACACAACGAAAAAAAAGGCACAATGAAAACTTTTATTTTTATTTTTATTTTTATTTTATTTATCAAGGATGACGACATGAGGAATAACGTCTCTGAATCACTTTTATTTTTTTATTTTTTTTCGTTTATTTTTTATAATGATGAAACTTTGTTTACAGATCAAAAAGTTCATAAGCTTACATATCATTTAGACTGCAAGGTTATGTGCTTGCAGAAACGAAGAAACGAAGAATAGTAGGTTATCGTTGTTCTATTTACTTCTATGTTTTATTACTTTAAGGTGCCTAGCTATATTTTGTTTCATTTCGTTTTCAATTGAACAACAATTTTATAAACTGCAATTTGAAAAAAGGCCTCAAAATTTTTCTTTGTGTTCTTCAAAAAGCTTGAGCCAGCCCTAAGCGTAATCAATATCTTCTTAAGAACGAGTCTCGTTATCAACAACACCGGCCAGGTGGCTGTTAAATATCAATTTTAAAATGGTAACAAAGGTTAGTATTAAATAATATATAAAAACTTTACATATATGAACACCATAGAAGCTAGGTTACGACAAACTCCAAACACATTCATTCGTCTTAATTACCGACCATATGGTTACCGGTTAGCTTCAGCTAGATGCATATATACCAGTTAACTTTTGATAAACAAACATCTGCAAAAGCTATTCATGCATATATATATACATCTATTCTAAAGTTAACTAGTAAACATATGGTAAAGATGAATGATGATCGAAGAGACATTTCTTTAGAACAGTTACACCTTGAAGATATATACATATCACAAGAGCCAACGAAGAGAGTGAGAAGTGATGATAAACATACATAGGCTAGCTATTTAAACAACTCAAAACCCAACCACACATTTAATTCATAAGATTTTAAAGATTTCAAGGGTGTTAAAACATGATTACAAAAGATATTGCATTTATCAAAAAATGAGATCATAATTTTTTAGCATACAAAAATATATTAATTAATATTCTTATTTTATTTTAAAAATAAATTTAAGAAATAATTGGTTGGTAATTTTCTTGCACGCACGATAAACGCGAGATATGTTTGATGTAATCTAACGAGTATTTATATATCTTTCAAAAAGATAACATCTACCAAAGCGGGGCAAGATTGAAACCAAAGAACAATAAAAAAAAATAATATTGTTTTTCTTCGGCACTTTTAATTGGTATGAATATTTCGTATTTTAGAGGTAGACTTTAAGCGATAGACTGGTTTTGCTTCTTAACGTGTAATGCGCGCGAAATAACACTACTAAAAAATAAACCTATTGCAACTTTTTTATAACTTTTTTGCAATCATTTTTTACAAAACAGTTGCATTAGAAGAAGTTGCATTAGATCTAATGCAACTTTTTTGTTGCCTATTGCAACTCTTTTTTAAAGAGTTGCATTTAAAAAAAGGTTGCATTTGAAAAAAAGTTGTATTATGTAAAAAAACAGTTGCATTATGTAATAAAAAAGTTGTAATAGATCTAATGCAACTTCACCTAATGAAACTTTTTTTTACCAAAAAAAGTTGCAATAGCATTATTTTCTTGTAGTGTAAGTTTGACATTTTTCGAAAAGAGAACACCTAGCAAACAGAAGCAACATAAAAACCGAAGAAACATGCAAACTAATTATGTTTTTATTCAACATTGTTAGTTGGTATATTTTATGCAAAAATCAGTTCTTTCAATACATGTTTGTTAGGTTTACTTTTCTCTTGTTTTTTTAATTTGGATATTTAGCTTTCTTGGTTACTCGATCTACTGTCCATAGTATGAATTTGCTTATTATTTTATAATCATTGTTCTCGACTTTGTACGTTAATGTTGTACTGTTAGGTTGGTTTCATTGTTTTAACTTAGTGTTGTTGGGTTTGGTATATATTAGTGGTGTCATTGTGATGTGTACAAAAAGGGTTTGATAATGAAAAGGTTTCTCGATAACGTTTGTTTAATTTATGGGTTAGGGTTACAAATAAGTGCAGGTTTATCTTCAAAATGTCACGACTTTTTATCTAATCTTTTTCTTTTCAAATGAAACATTGATACGATGTCATGCGCGCGATGTATATAATAAGAGGGAGTTTGATAATGAGAGTGTTCATTGATGACAAATGTCTATTTGTGAGTTAGGGTTACAAGGTAGTTATTTTGTCTTTAAAATGTCAGTAGTGTTTACCTTGGTTTTTGTTTTGTTTTCAAATGAATCATTGATACGATGTTATTTATTAGATGTTATCTTGAAACACTTCTATAAATCCACAAAAGTACACATGTACATGCACGCACACACGCATACACATACACACAAATATCTTTAAAAAGTAGGTTGCATATTTTGTCTGTGTAGCTAGTAAACATCAAATATCCATCTCGGTGATAGTACGTGATGCCTATAAAATTTGATTTTGTATAGTAACAAATTAATCGTATTTATATGTTGATTACTTACCATTTCTTCTTTGTGATGATTATGGTTATATTTCTCCACATTCTTTTTTAGACTGTATGTAATGGTTAATGTCCCTGGTGGGCATTTTTCGTCATGTGGACGGTGACTAGACAAGGAGCATTATACTAAAAAGTGGCGTAGTAGGATAATGCCCCTCAATTATGACTAAGAGAGAGAAGTGAGAGAAAGTGTGTGAGAGAAATGGGGAGGAGAGAGAGGGGCGCAAGCGTTTTAATAAACACGCCCACGCCCATAACGCCCCCGCGTAGTGGTGTGCGGGGCGTTATAGGACGTTATATGCTTGGCTTCACGCCCATTACGGGCAGTCTTAGTAATCGATAGTTGCTTAGAAAGTAATGGTACCGGAAAAATCTTGTTTTTTCCATGCTTAGAAGCAACCAAATCTTGCATCATTAAGGACATAAAGAAGACCTTCAAGACATTTGTAATAGATCATATTTAATTTCGAAATATATCATATTTAATTTCCTTTGTAATTTGTTTGCTAGTTGTTTTTTCTTTTGGTCCTAACATCTTGCAAGTGACCTTTTACATTAATAAAACTTTTGTTAAAAAATAAAATGATGTATTTGAATTTGCTTCTTAAAACGATGAATGAACTACATACATCATAAGCCTTTAGTTCGCATAAACACCATTTCTAAAAGATGCATTATATTTATACAATATGTTACTAAATTAAGAAGCAAACTGAAACAAAATCACATGAACAAATCTTAAGATAGATCATCTTGTTTTGTTCAAGTGGTAACATGTTCTCACGATGCAACGGCCATCGCTTGATGATTATTTAGTGTTCACGTATAAGTATGAATATGAACTATTTATCTTTAAAGAACAAATGGGTTGTACTTATCATGGGTTGTCAATGAATTGGTACCGTTTCCTTCCACTGCTGTTTGTTTTTAACTGCATTACAAGATCTTCTCTTTCGGCCTCTACTTCAGCATACTTAAGGCTCATCTCAAGGTAACGGTCACGAAGGTCTTTTAGCTCTGTCTCCAAAGATGACTTTGTCCTTTCAAACCTTTCTTTTGTTATCACTTCACCTTCATTCTTCGTTTTCCCATTAGCTGTTAAAAGACTATTGCGCCCCTCACTTTTCATCCTGAAAAGAGATACATATCAGTTACAACTCATAACCATGAAAAACAGGTGTGTGTGCATTGATGTTTGACTCCAAAAGGTCAAACATTGATTTGAAGAATAAACATTGATGTTTGACTCCAAAAGGTCAAAAGTTTAGTATGATTTTATGATGAATGTAGTATTTTATTTTTCATACGAACCTTTGAAGTTGAAGTCGATATTTGTTATTAGAATCGAGAGCCTCGTCAAGCTCCGCTTCAAGCATCTCTATCTTTGCAGCATAATCAATATCTTCTTGAGAATGAGTCTCGTTAACAACCTGATACGAAAGACATAAAAGAGCCAAGAATGAGAAGATTCAGTTAAATCAAAACAGAAGACTTTCATATTTACAAAGGTTGAATAAAAACAGAGAATGAAACACAAACCGTTTTGGTTTTTGCTGTCAATAGTTTATGATCTTCTTCAAGAGAAGATAATTTCTTCAAGCATTCATTCTTTTCACCTT
This sequence comes from Tagetes erecta, assembly GCA_030867185.1. Taxonomy (NCBI): domain Eukaryota; kingdom Viridiplantae; phylum Streptophyta; class Magnoliopsida; order Asterales; family Asteraceae; genus Tagetes; species Tagetes erecta. The sequence goes on along the minus strand of CM061488.1, from coordinate 4,568,927 downwards.
CAAGTTGTTGAATTTTCAACTGATATTGCAAATTAGCACTCTTGATCCTACTGATCTCATTCTTCATATCAGCATCTTGTGAACGTGATGTGTTTTTAACTGTCAGATCACCCTCCAGTCTCGTTAGCTTTTCTTCTAATGCATTTTTCCGACTTTTACAGTCCTCATAATCTGATATCTTTTCAGCAAATGACATCTTCTCAGCTTTAAGCTCTTCAAAACTACTAGAAATAGAACGGAGAGATGCTTCTAGATTACTCTTTTCGTTCTTTAATTTATCAAGCTTTTGCTTATAATCCAATAATTCACTTTCAAGATTCAAAGTCTTATGAAGTTTATCTTTCAAATTTGCAGCTTCTTCAATGAGTTGCTGGCGTTCATATTCTGAAATCGTAAGCTTAAGTTCAAGATCATTATCCATTGTCTTCTTTCTTTCTTCTCTCATCCTGTAACTTGTTAACAACTTTGACTTTTTGTCATGATTTGTCATCAGTTTCTTATGGTTTTGTTTAAGGGAAGCAAGCTCAGTTGTTAGATCTTGAATCTTCAATTCTGATTCTTCACGAACGGTTTGAAGCTCATTTTCAATCGATTCTGTTCTTGATTGAACTTCTTTTAGAGAAGATTCCAAATTGGACTTTTCAGAAGTCAGTTTTGACTTCTGTTCATAGAGCCGAGAAATTTCCTCCTTGAGATTATCCACCTCACTTTGGAAGTTTTCAATCTCTGCTGTTTTCTCTAAGTACATTTGATTTAACAAACTTTCTTCCATAGTAATTTTTTCTTTTAGTTTCCAATTTTCTTGATTAAGTTCATCCAAATGTGAAGACAAACTCTTTTCTTTGAACATATATTCTTCCAACATAGAAGAATATTTTTCTTCGAAGTCAGCTAACTTTTCAGAAGAAGTTACCAACTCCTCCCGAGCTCCCATTAATTCAATCTCTAAACGCGAAACTTGATCATGCAATTTTGCATTACCCTTCGTCATATCTTCATAAGACTTCTGAAGAGTATTGCATTCTTCAATCAATTTCTCAGCCGATTCTTGCAATTTCTGTTTTTCAGATTTTACGTATTCACACTCCTCTCGAGCGTTTAATAGTGATTTCTCCACATTCTGCAAGTTTTCTACTTCCTGTTGAAGATCTGATTTTTCAGATTCAGATCTCTCCAACTCCAGTTGGGTGGATTCATGTTGATCTTTCAGATGTTGTAGTTGACCTTGTAAATCAGACACGCGATCCAATAATTTGATGTTCTCTTCTTCCATTTCAAACAGACGAAGCTCCATTTCACTCTTAACATTTTCCAGCTCGATTGCTTTTTGTTCAAGTAACTTATTAGCAGAAACTTGTGAATCAACACTGTTGCTAAGAACCATTAAATCATTTCTTAAATTATCTAAACATATAGAGGTTATATTGCTCTCATTCAATGCAATTTCCATGTTTTCTTGCAACTCTTCTTTCTCCTTTTCAAGATCAGCAATTTGAGCTTCTTGCTCAACTTTCATACTCTCGAGCTCTCGAATCTTCAAACTGTAATCTTCTAGAAGCTTTCGATCCTCTTCAATTGTCGTGTCTCTCTCCTGAATCACTTTCTTTGATTCTTCAAGCTCACAAACAAGCTCCAAATTTTCATTGGTTAGCTCCCTGCATTCATTTTCCACCTCGCCGACTTTCATTTTCAGCCGTTCGATCTCTCTCATTTGAGTTTCTTCAATTTCTTTTCTTTCTGATAACTTGGACTCCAAATTGTTAATGTCTTCTTCTTTTAGAGCTAAACCATTTTTGTATTCTTTTTCAAGATCTGAGAGAGTTTGACTATTAGAAATCCGCTCGTTTTCCAAATCACTGATCTTGTTTTCCAAAGCTTGTTCAAGAATCAACATGTTTGCTTGTAAAGTCTTCTCTGATTCCTCCATTTGTTGTAACTTAAGCTGCAAGCTTCTGGTTTCCACCAAATTGGAATTGAAAGATTTTTCTAATTCAGTCAACTTTGACTTGACCACCAAAAGTTCTTCAAGTTCTGCTCTTTGTGTTTCTGTGGTTTCCTCCAGTTCTTGCAGAATGCACACGAGCTCTATATTTGATTCTTGATTTCTCTTCAGTTGTTGGGCCAGATCACGATTCGATTCTTTATGCGCTTTTAGCTCGGTTTCGAGTTCTTTGATAAGTTGACTTTGACTTTCTGAGTTATATGCTGATTTTGACTCCACTCTTTCCTTCTGTTTCACAACTGATTCCTGCAGTAACATCTTTACATGATCAACTTCTTTCTTCATGCCATCGCGTTCTGCCAATGCTGCAGATAGTTCCATTTGAGAATCCGCCAAAATCTTCGACTGATCCGAGAATTTTTCTTTTAAAATCTCCAAATCAAGCATTAATTTCTGTGAATTTCTCTCCCACATTTTGGCTTCATCACGGAGCTCTTCTATGGTGTCTTCAGCTGCTTCTAGAAGGTTCTTTGAAGAACCTACATTCATCATAGATGATGAGGGAGGAACAGGTTGAGGGCTGTCCTCGTACTCTTGTTCTTGTTCGTCGTGGGTTATTCTTGATTTGAAAGATGAGTTGATCGATTTTGAAACCGAAACATCTTCTCCACTTTGGTAAATGCTTCGAGGTGAACTAGTTCTTGAGGTCACATCAAAATTGTTCTTGATTCCATTTAGATGACTTTTCTGATAAAATTTCTCCTTCTCTAAAGAATATTCAGCCGAATCATTGTTCTGATTCGAACCAGATGGTTCATAATTCGTTTCCTAAATTAAGGGAAAACAAGAAAATGGAGCCATGTTAGAAAGTTCAAAGATGGACTTTCGAGGTCAAAGTCAAATTAGTTTATTTTCAGGTTCGAATTTAGATGGATTATTCTAAAAACTGAAGTATAAGAAGTTCTAAATATTTTATTACTCGTCGTAAAATTGTTATGTGATCATATAATGTTTCTTGAAAATCTGAAGTAAGCGTGTCATCATGTCGAATTTGAAGTTAAGATTTATCTGTTTGACCAAAACAGTCAATGATTTGAGAGCTTAGATCATATTAAACATTACCAAGAACTTAATTCTTTCAAGAAGTGAAATGGGAGGCAGGTCTTGACTTGGAGGGGATTTAGCACTGAGATTAAGTGAAGCCGCTGATCCATTTGATCTGCTACCTGCATCTTCATAATCTTCATCCACAACTTCTGTGTTGGATCGCGTATTTGATCCTTCAACCCTTTGATATGTGTTGTCAACTTTCAACATCCAAAAATACATAATAATATACACAAGAAACACCATTTATCACAAACATGTACCTGAGTTTTGTTCTTGGTGTCAGGCACTGGATTTTGACCTGCAAATGACAGTAAGTTGGTAAGAAACTGTGTCAAACAACTCTTCAGGTTGTACATTGCTTAAATGTTTCTATAGCATGATAAAATCATAAATCAATAAGGTTCATGCATGGCAAGTTGTCTTTCAACTAATGGTGTAAGTGGATCTTTACAGTCACTAGATTACGAGTTAACTCTCGTTAGGATCATCGATTTAGCGGTTTGCTGATCTTTTTGGAAAAGAATATGACATTCAATTTAGAGCTCAAAAGTTCAATCCATTTGCATTTTGGGTATCTATATACTCTCATGACTCACATTGGTAAACATAAATAAAAAAAAGTTCAAAATGAAACATGCCAAAAGTCACCCAAAGTGTATACTTAACACATGAAACATCCTAGCTACTTTTTTTAATAATATATATGTATATATATGTGTGTGTGTGTGTGTACTTTTGAAGTAATATTATTTTTCTAATCATATTTGTTACTGTGAACATTTATTGTTAAAAAACTATTATTATGTGTAAAAAGGTAGTTTGAGTCAAATCAATTCGGTCTCACACCAAAAAGTATACTTTTTTAACATGTTATCAAGCTCGTCCGACCCGTCATGTTGTCATCTCTAGGTCATCCATACAAGCCCTACCAAAGAGCAGGATTTTATATAACTTTCTAACTTGGTTATGTTCATACTAGATTATAACTTTCACATTTTAAACGAAAATTTTCAATTAGAAATACGAAGCACCTGTAAAATTGTGCCATAGTTGCATTTCTTCAATGGCAAAGAAACCAATCCAGATGATCTTGAACTCGTATAATACCGTGCAATATTGACAGTTGCCTCCCCAAGAATGCCAGATCTAGCAGACCCCTACAACAAAATTGAGTTTCTTTCGTCAACCCCGAATACAAAACCACGAAATGAAATGGACGGTTGAGATCAAACGATAAATTTTACAAATTTTAGTATCAAAATCATACGTACCATAGAAACAACGAATTTGAAAAGATGTTCTTCAAGCTCTTTTGAAGATTCATAGTGTGAAATCCAGATAGATTCTGATAAAGTTTCCGTCCATTGACAATTTCCATTTCGCACCAAAGCTTTGTTTGATCTTGCAACCGTTTTACCAGTTTCTACAGAGATTATCGACACTAAAAGCTTGTCCCATACCTTTGGTACCTATGAATTTTACATCCCAAAGGAAAAGATAACTATTCACCATAAATAAGATACGATCTGTGATCAACGATTAAGTCCTCATATCATGACAAGATTTATTCTATTAAGCTGCTTACAAATCATAAAAAGTCAACATGAAACTCAAACAATAGTTACAATACACTAAAATTAACTGATTTATAATCAAGTCTCACACACCAAACTCTTTCAGTCATTTTATCAAACACCTGGAGTGCAAAATTTGGTTGTTAAAACAAACAAAAAAACTACATATAACCAAACATTTTTACACAAATAAAGACCAATCAACCTCTAACACTGCAACAAAATCAACAAATAACACTCAATTTTACCTGAAGAGCTTGGAAATTTAAAAATTTAAAATCAACCCTCTCTACTGAACTGGGAGATTTGCCATTTCTTTGTTGCTTAAACATAGTTATCTAACAAATAACTCACCGATTATCGGTGTTTTACAAGATTGTGAAATGTAGTATGTATCTCATGATCAACAAAACCATTTTTCTTGTTGTGAAAACAAAATACATTATATGAAATGAGTTTGTTTTTACCTTTGATGTTCTTGTTGTCAGCTACCGAATGAGTGATCACTATGTGGTGATATTAACAATGCGAAACTGGTTGTTTATAATTTTTTCCTCTGTTTTTTTACTACATTTTCAACACAGAAAAAACTGGTACATAACTACATGAATTTAGAGGGATTTTCTACAAAGGCTAAAAACTCTAAAAAGGCTAAGAAGGATTTTGGGGCGTCGGATCTGGATGTCAACGGCCAAGATTAACGCGGTGGCGTTTTTGTAAATATTATGATGTTCTTGCTGACGCGACATATAGTTCTGGGGTAAATTAGTCATTATGCGTTTTCAACCTAATTCAAACGCCATGGTGTTTCTTTGATCTGTGCGTTTTTAACACAAAATTCAAACGCTTTGGTGTTTCTTAGATATGTGTCTTCTGAATCATGGTGTTTTTTACATTTGAACTGATCACGGTAAAAACAGTTGACGTTTTTGGTGTTTTATTTCTCACACATTCTAACTTTTCCCATGGTGTTTCTTAGATCTGTGACTTCTGAATCATGGTGTTTTTTATGTTTAAACTGATCACAGTAAAAAACAGTTGACGTTTTTGGTGTTTTATTTCTCACACATTCTAACTTTTCTCATGGTGTTTCTTAGAACTATCAAATGGATCTATGTCTTCTGAATCATGGTGTTTTTAACATTCGAACTGATCACTAAAAACACCATGATTCAGAATGTTAAAAACCCAATGATTCAGAAGAACTGAACATTGATCGGACGTTCGTAATTAGTAAACGAAAACGTCAAAAACAAACAAAAACACCATCGCTTTCAATATTCTCCATAGATGAATGATTATGGATTCAAAATTAAAAACGAAAATCGTCAAAAACACGCCATACATGATCGGATGTTCGTAATTAATAAACGTCAAAAAAACATCATAACTGAACATCGAGAGTGATAACCAGGATTTTGAAGTCAGCATCGCGCGTATAAATGACGAAGATGCCCCTCCGTGTTTTTTTCTCTCATGGCCACGTGCTTGTTGTTGATTGCTTCCTACACTTCTTAGAGTTTTGAGCCTTTTTAGAAAATCCCCAATCTATGAATTTTATCATTTATGATGATCAAGTTAGAAATTAACAAGGCAGCCCCTTGTAGTTTAATTATTTACAATTTTATCTCTTAACTTTTTTTAAAGAATTTTTAAGTTCATTTATGATTTTAGCCTTCAAATTAGCGTATTGTTAGGAACTTTTTAGATTAATAGTTTACAGGGAATACTTTAGACGAAGTTTTGTTATTTGCGGTATATAACTTCGTAATCACTTAAGTGAGAAGTACACAACTTTATCATCAGACTATCTTTTTATGGACGATTATTTGACAAATGAATTTATCTTTCGGAATCAAAATCGTCCAAGATGTATTTGTGTTGCGTTAAAACTCGTGGTATCTCTAGATTTATCAAAATGTTGAAGGATCATTTGGAATAAAGTCCTTTTCTTTCCCTTGCACGCATGTTTAATTTTCATTCGTTTAACCGATACTTATAAAACAGTTCAAATTCTCTATTTTGTTTGTAGTGTATTTAAACTATATTAAAATGGTTTTAAGCAATAATATATTCTTTCCAAAAAGGTTTATTTAATAATCCAAAGGGGGCATTGGAAATTTGGATTATTTGATGTATTTGGTCTTTCGAATTATCCCTTTAATGACAAAATAGTTAGATTAAATATCTATTTTCAACTTATTTATGTAGCTAATGGTTGTGCATAAGCGATATTAACTATAACTTTGACCTAGGATATCTTTTTTATTTGTTTGTTTTGAAAATAAAAGAAATTTCATAATTGACATTTCTATACAATTGTTATTTAGGTGTTTAAAATATATATAATCATGAGCGGATCTAGCCTTATGGCAATGGTGGCATCAGGTACCCTTCAATTTTTCCGGCTAAATGTAAAATTAATGTGAAAATTTAAATTTTCTTATCCGTTTTATGTATCAGTACACCCCTAAACCCAAAAAAAAATTACGCTACCCTTAAACTTTTATTCTTGATCCGTCATACATATAGTTATGTAAATCACATCACTTCTATATATCTTTAAGCTACTGATGTATAAACAGTATATAAATATGGCTAGAGCTATTTAAAGCAAACGCCAAACACTGGTGTACATTTACAACACCACAAAAATCTAACACGAAATTTATTATTTTGTTAGGCTAATTGAATTTTGGTCATTTCTAGTTAGAACACGTTACCTTTTAAATCTATAGTTTGTTTATGTCAAAAGTTAAATTGTCTCTGTATTTTTTTATCTAAAGGTAAAAAAAAAGATGAATTTCAAACTCTTATTTTGAGTGAGACTATTTTATACGTGTACATGGGCGCATTCTTTAAGGGGTCTAGTAAAACCATTTGCAAAGCTTCATAGAGACTAAGGAGGGTCATGGTCCTCCCACTTTTTTTTCGTCCAAAGTGTTGGTTTTTGATCGGTAGTTGATTTTATATATATTGGGTTTGGCCCTCCTGAAGAAAAAAAACGTTCTAAACTTTGAGCCATCTTAGCCAAAAATACTGGTTTTGCCACTAAGTAAAACGATAATTACTAGTTCGAAGCCTCGTACCTTTTACTTAGGGGTGTTCATCGGATCAGATATCGGATTATTCGGGTTATTTGGATCGGGTTATTCGGATTTTAAAATTCTAGAAGCCCATCCAAATCCATTCCAATCCAAATAAGAAATTATTATCCAATCCGATCCAAATTATCCAAATTCAATTCGGATCGGATTCGTATAAATCCAAATAATCCAAATAAAACTGAGCAACAATTTTTTAACTTTATATTCTTATTTTTTCCCAACTGCTTTATTCCTAACGTGTACTATTTTAGTACCTTAGAGTCAATAATAAAAGATACAAACATGAAATAATTACAATCCAAACATAGTCCTGACCATATATTCATTGTTCAAATTTCATAAAGTAGTCCAAAATAACGATAATAATTTATAAAAATTGAAACATCAAGTCTTCATGTTCATAACAAACACACCAAACATGCCACTAATTCTTTTCACTCGATCGACACCTTACTCATCTCTAGAAGCTTTGGCTTACTATAATAATTGTTATTGGGCTCATATATATAATAATAAGTATTGGGCTATAAATCCTAGCAACATAATGTTCTTATCCGTTTTATCCGGATATCCAAATTAACAATTTTGATTTCCAAATCCAATCCAAAATCCAAATAAGACATTTGGATTCGAATGAGATCCAATCCAAAATCCAAATAATAAATTCGGTTCGGTTTTTAGATTCGGATACGGTTTAAATTACAGTTTTATTCGGATTTCAGATTTTTTGAAAACCCAAGCTTCTACTTGTTTAACCATTGCAAAGTTTCCAAATGGTCCCACAACTGATAAATCAAACGAAATCACACGGCAAATTCACAGCGCTACACGGATCATGATGTTGTTGAAACAATAATAATTTAACTACAACATCACACTCTCATTCAATTCATTCACCAACTTTCAATTCTAATCATGCTCAAATCAACTTGGTAACTTCCTCACTTTTAGCGTTTGCTTTATCTGATTAATAATCACATACATCGTTTGTTAAATAAACTATTGTATCTTTCATTTAGTTGATTTGACAACTGAATTGTTTACTGGTAGTTTGGAATTTAGTAATTAATCAACTACCTGTTTTTGGAGTGATTTAGGGCTTATAATTGTGGGTTATGAATATGTTGATTGATAGATTTTGTTTTCTGAATTGTTCAATTTACTCCTAATTGAAGATTAGTGAGTGAGTCTATTTTGAAGTTAAATCTAGTTTTTTTCTTTCAAAGTCAAGTTCTTGTGAGTGTTTTATTGAAGTGAAGTTATGTGACATCTAAAAGCTCATATTTTTAAACTGTTTTTCACTGAAGGGGTGGTGAAGAACAGTATCATATGCATCCAAGTGGAGATAGACCGATATCTCGTTTTCCACCTGAGGCTGCTGGGATTGTTCATGTCTTGAAAGATAAAAGGTTTGATGGTCTGCTTTATTTTATCGGCATATGTTAGACACACGAACCGTGGTTACGTGAAAGGTTTATGGTTTCTTTGGAGTGTTGTATTGTTATAGATGTGTTTTTTAATTATAATAACGCTGTCGTAAAATTTTCTCTAAATTGTTTGAATTAACAGGTTTGGAAGAATCGTCTTGCTAGCATATCGATAATTGTAGGTTTTTCTACATTTTATTTTGACATGGTCTCTTTTCTGTCTGTGTAGTGCTAGTGAGCTGCATAAGCTTTTGTCCGACAAAAATGCGTATCGACAGTTTTTATTTTCCCTTGACGTGGTCCAAAATCAGATTCTTGTAAGTCGTCTTCCCATTTCGTAAAATTTTGTTGCTTATTCGCACTTTTCATACCATCTTTCTACCCTGTGTCTTTAAAGAAAACACAACACTGAGAGACATTGTAGGCACATTTTCTCGCTTTTTATTTCTTTGTTCTATTCACGTATTGAAGATGTGCATGAGCCAATATGAAAGTTGAAACATTACTTTGTTCTTAAAGTTTCCAAGTTAAACTTACCTCTTTGCCCGTTATCATGGTTCCAAACAAGTTGATGGATTGATTTGGGCACACAAATTTTCTTTATTTTTCTTTAATGGCAGATGTATAAGATATTTAATGGATGTCCTTCTTAACAACATGCTAAGTCATGCTACAAGTTTTCAATATAAGGACATCTTTATGCATTTAGAAACCGGTATGCTTGAAACTATGCTGAGTATTTTATCATTGATATCCTCGTTTCTATATCCCATCTCTTTATTCTTAAAATCAGCTGAGGGATGAATTGAGGGCTGAAACTATGCAGCTCGCAAGTGAGTTCTTCCACAATCTGTTTACTTAATCATTTTGGTATAATATACCGAGCAATAATCATGTTAACAACAATGTAAAGTCAGCATCATTTGTCAACGTAATGCTTCTATTATGCAGAACACAATTTGGAAAAAGAACCACACATCAAGGAGCTGAGAAACCAGGTTAGTTCTTCATGTGCCTTGCATTGATCAATTCAGGTCATGATCTAATCTTTGATGGGTCAAAAGAGTAAAATGAAGGAAAAACACTAGGTTGAGAGGAAACAGGACGAGCAGGTAAAAAATTAGAGGGGGCATAACAGGTGGGGAGGATGATGATCTTTATTCTCTAGATAATCTTTCTTTTCTTTTCTTTTTTGGATATAGTGCCAAATAATTCGGGTCACTGAATTGGCTGCTGCTCGAGAGAAGCTCAATGAACTTGAAAAGCAGAAACAAGAAATCCTCAAATTTTACTCTCCTGCATCCTTGCTTCATCGTCTGCAAGGTAAAATTTCTGCTTTTTGACATTATTTACTTGGTTGTTGTGCTTCATGTTTAGTAACCTTTTGCCTCCAGTCCTCTTTTCTGGTGAAAAACTAGAGGTAGCATAACGGGTGGGTCGAGCAGTTTGGGTAAAGGATTATATATGTGATTTTTCTTATAAGTTGGGTTGAGCACTTGAGCCAAAACAAATTTTGTCCAACTTTTTCTTTTAATAAACTGTTAGTGTGTCAATATGATTACAAAGGTCACTTTTGTATTTCGGTATTAATCTAATTTCTGGGAAATTATTTTAGGTTTTATACATGAGAAACATACTTTTGATGACTCACTATCCGTTCAACCCCTTTGACCTACTTCCTTCTAAGCTATTCGGTTTATCCTTTAGAGATAAAACATTCTATAATTGAACTATATATAAAAGGTGGTGATTTTGACACTGCAAAAAGTACCTCCCAACCACATGGTACACTATCAACATAAGTTGATACAACAACACTGTCTTTGGTGTTTGAAGTATATATGGTACTATGGTGCACAAATCTCCCCTCCCTATTGGGTCAAAGATCAGGAATGATAAGCCTAAAGTTGTTGAATCATGATGTGCTACAGCCAGATGTATATTTTTGGTATTAGAATTGTAGACTAAGTAAATAATAGACGTTTGTTTTTCCCCAACGAGTTGAGCAACTCAAGCATGGAAAATTGTATGTCAACTTCCTGGCCAAAAAGAAAACACGGCTTTACCAGTTTTATTTTTCTAAAATATCGTGTTAGCCCTTATTAACGCAAATGTGTCCAGAAGTGTCCCCTTTTTGCTTGAAAAATAAATTTTATAAAAGTTATCATCCAGCCACCACACTGTCCAAACTCCAAACCAAGCTTTCCCATTCTAGACCAAAAAGAACCGACATTATCAGCTTCTCATTAGCGACATGATGTTATGTTAATGCTCGTTAAGGAAAAATGGAAAATCAGGATTCCTTACTTTTGGTAAAAGCTAATTGCAGGTAACAGATGAGTGGTAGATGAGGTACATTAGTCAATTAGATGAATCTAATACTAAACACCATAAAAATATTACCAGTAGGTAGACAGTACAAGATTTACACATGCATTTCCCTATTTGAGTTATGTTGTATCTCTAACGATCATATGGGTAAAATAATTAGTTTTTTTTGTAACTATTACAACCCGTTTGGGAAAGCTCACAAGTGGGACTAGTAAAGGGCAGCTGGGCATGTGGCCTTCAAGGGGTTGTTAAGGCATGAAACTGGTGAAAGCTGGATTTGAACCTGAAATCTCTTGCAGAGTAATTAGACGTTTTCGACTGCGCCACCCCTTAGAAGTTTGAAATAATAAAAGATTAGCTAGTAGTGGGTGGTTCAGAAATAGTAGAAAGTCTTGAAATTGCTTTCTTCAGAAGTTATATGTTTTATGTAATCATTTAAATCACAAACAATTTTATTTTTTTCTAAAAAGTGTGTTTCGGGTCAAACCGACCACGCCCACCCATTCTTCCATCTCTCATTTTAGGCATTCTAGTTACAATCGTGATTTATTGTATACAGAAGCAATGCGTAAAACCGAAGATGAATCAGAAGCTCTCCACCAACAGCTTCTCAATAGAGAGATTGATCTCACTACTTTCATGCACAAGTACAAGACACTTCGTAAGTTGTACCATAAATCGGCCCTCACCCATCTCGCGGCCAATATGTCTATGGTTGGTTAAAAGTAGCGTGTGTTTTCATCATTCTCATAAGAGCAATTATTTTGTACCATCATGTTTGTTAGACATTGATACTGTTACATAATTCCTGTATATATTGCATAGTAACTTGAACCATAGTTATACAATCTCTCATATTTTTTAAATAAACAGTACTCATCTGAAGTGTTATTCAGATGTTAATGACTCATTAAACTTTGCAAAAAATATGATAGTAAGAACAATGTTTGTTTTAAACTTTTTGGTGTATTTCTATATATCAGTTTCAAACTATAAAATCACTATGTTTGACCTTTAAAAGTCAACTATCCTGGCACAATGACTAGTAATAAGGTTCCTTGAAGAGAACCACATAAAGAATACAACAGATTGAGAAAATAATTATAAAAATATCGAACGTAAGAGCCGACTTGGCTTGATCACTCAGCTCCATGTTCCTTCCTCCGAGCCGGTCAACCATGTCTGGGATCGACTCCCAATTTTCTATATCTTTCATGTATGGATCTTCCAGTTTCACCCTCATCTTCTCAGCTTCACGGCTTGCGGCTTCCTGAGCCAATGTCCAGTCATAGAACCTTCGCTTCTCTGGGTCGCTTAACACGTTGTAAACTTCTCTTAGTTTCAAGAACATTTCAGAGGCGGATTTGAGCGGGAGAGAGGTGGTGTCAGGATGATACTCTTTAGATAGCCTCCGGTAAGCCGCTTTAATCTCTTCTAAATCGGCTTCTGCTGGCACCCCTAAGAACCTGCCATTTGTCAAGAAGCTTAGTAAATGGAACCGAGCTGAACCGCTATACGTTTAACCAAACAGTCCGTCTTTTTATATATTCGTTTGACCCGTTAGAGATAATTCATAACTTAAGTATTAGAGAAAGGATGGAGGATACTAACTGGTAATGAGAATCAGTGGAATTATTGAGTAACTCAGAGAACTTTTCACCAAGCAAGTTTTTTTTCTGCTCTTCTTCCACCGATTGCGTGGTGTTGCGGCTGCTACTACCGCCACCGACCCACCCGTCATCTTCATTCTCCCAATGAATTCTGGTATCAACTCCTGGTGGTGCCCTCTGCCTGCCACTTTCACCTCCCCCTGCTGCTGCATAGACCCGTAAAACACTTCTGCCGCCTGCTCGGGTGCCGGGTGTCAACCGAGAGATGGTGGTGATGCCGCCTCTTCTCGGTAGGAGAGGCAATGAAGGTGAGGGTATTGGTGTTCTAGCAGCCATATGAATTTTGGTGGCTCAGCTAAACTGATGTTAGAAGTAGTGCCTTGTATCTTTACAATTTGGATGTTATGTTTTGGAAGTTTTTTGTGTGGCTGGAAGTTTTTTCTGGTAAAGTGGACCCTTGATATTATTAAGCTTGAATAATAATAATAATAATAATAATAATAATAATAATAATAATAATAATAATAATAATAATAATAATAATAATAATAATAATAATAATAATAATAATAATAATAATAATAATAATAATAATAATAATAATAATAATAATAATAATAATAATAATAATAATAATAATAATAATAATAATAATAATAATAATAATAATAATAATAATAATAATAATAATAATAATAAAATAATAATATTTTTAAATATGAAATTATGTTAGGCACAAACACCTTAAAAGTTGTGAATCTAACATTTTTTTTATTTTTCTTATTTTATGTCTGCTACTTCTCATGTATCTAATTAATTTTTTTCCTTCTTAAAAAATAAGTTAACATTAGCTTTATATGATCACATTAGCTTTATATGATCGGGTGACCATATGAATTTCAATTAAAAAAATTAAATTTTATAGAAATTCTAATATTTAATGAAGATCAATAGTTTATAAACATAAAATAGCATAATGGTAATAGTTAGAATTTTAAATAGTAGGCTAATGGGTATATTAGTTTTGCATCTTTTTTAAATTTCACAATCTTCTTTAAACGTTCATAACTTTTACATACGATATTATTTTTAAATAAAAATTTAACTAAAAAGGTGCGTTTTTTTTATCTTCAAAACGCATATAGTGTTAATGTATAAAACAAAAACAAAAATTTCACGTTTCAGCTCATTACGTTTTTCGTCAGGTCATTGTGTTATTTAGTCAAATGATTGTGTTATTTCATTAGATCATTGTGTTGTGTTATGTCACTTTATTATATTATAATTTGTTTTCGAATACAAACTAAAACATACATAATAACATGATATGTCAAATCTTATAACTTGTTTTCATTGTTCACATACATATATGCCATAATATAGCATCTTAAATCTATTACTTGTTTTTACTTGTTTTATTTGTGTAATCCTTATCAGGTCATGGTGTACAACTCATCAGTTCAGAAGATTACACAGTGACTTGATGAAATAACAAAATGACCTAACGAAATAACAAAATGAACTGAAAAACGTGAAAAAATAGTTATGTTTTTTATATCAATATTATACGCGTTTTAAAGACAAGAAAATGCTCGTTTTAGTTTTTTATGGTGCAATTTTTGAAAAAATGGCTTCTTATGTAAAAGTTATGCACATTTAGAAAAAATGATGGAACTTGAAATATGGAGACATTATCAATATTACACTTCCTTATAATTTTAACGGAGTGTCACGTGTCATCATCTTATGCGTCTTACTATACTTTACACAAAATTTACATTTTCTAGTATAACTCAACTCCGGTGACTATAGGATGGAACACGTGGCATGATTGGTTAAAGATATCGTGTTATTTTATTTCACACTAGTTTGGTCGAGATAAGCTCAGGAATACAACATTTAGGTTGTGATTTTAAGGATATTCATAGGGACTCAAACAGTTCCAATCAGTTTTTAGACAAAAACGTGATAAAACAGGAACACAATATTTATTATTAAAAGTGTTTTTTTATTATAACAATACTATACTCAATTTAAAGAGAATAAATGTTTGGTTTTGTAGTGTAGTTATTAATTAAAATGTTAGGTGAAATACAAATAGTTTTATAATTAATTAATGGATGATTGATTTTATTTTATTTTTTTATTTTTATTTTTTTATTTTATTTTATTAAAAATGCATTTCATTTTTTTATGTTTGATGAAGTACAAATATTTGGATACTTAATTAGCGGATAGACCGGTCACCGGTGATGTTAAAGTTTAGAAACTATATATTTCATGTTTTGAATAGTTATGATAGTCTATTTTTAAAAAGTTCAAAATGAATAAAAGGTTAGTGAGTTTGATACTAGTTTAGAAACTTTAAAAAAAAATACATCATCTAATATTCAATTAAAATTACAACAATAACGAAAAATGGGGTTTCCTTTAAGTTAATAGCATTTTGCATAATAACAAAAAGACAATAAAAAAACACATTTTATTCCAACACATTAATAGTTTTTTTCATTGGCATATGAATTACCATAATTTTCATTATCATTATCATTATCATTTGTGTCTGGTTCATCACACATAGGAGTGGTGTAATAAAATGGGCCAAGAACATGCTTGATTATATCTCGATACATGATGGTCGGGCGGCCAAGTTTGACCCCGGTTTTGCCTCCTGCAAAATCGGTGGGGATGTTGCATATAGGGTCAGGCGACGAAACAAGCCTTGTGAAACAAGTTTCCGGGTTTATCTTCTTTCCATGGATGTATTCGTCTATGGTGACCTCAAACTCACCCGATTTATCGGTTTTGTCGCTTCCATAGTAAACTATCCTTTTTCTATCGTCCATACATGTCACAGAAACAATACAACCTAACAAAACAAGTCACATTCCAAGTTATAGAGTGAAATAAAACATCAATAAAAAAAACTAAAACCCACATTGTCTCGTGAAAAGAAAATGAAATGACGAGCGTTATGTGTACGTACGTACCTTCGATAGGTTTATTTCCACTAACCCATTCGTTCCACCCGTCTGTACAATCTTGGCAAAGCACTTTGCCACCAACACGTATGACTCCACTAGCTATGTTGGCAGGCTTTTCCTCCCAACATTCGGCTATGTTCATCATTGTCGTGGCGGCAACGAGCAATGCTATTGACCACACAAACTTCATCTTCATGCCCTTGTTTTTTGACCCGAAAAAATTTAAATTGATGGTTGTCTATTAAAAGATTTGAAGATGAATGCTATGAGTTGCATTTGTGTGTTTATATATAAAACATGATGTTGACCAGCCTTGAAGTGGATGGGGACTACTAGCGACGTGCAAGGCATTTCCTATGGTTGTATTGATTTAATGGTAGGTGTAAATATATATATATAATAATAATAATAACTAGATTTAAGACCGGGCCGCGTGTTGCAGCGGCCGGGTCATCCAGTCGGGTTTTGCGTATTTGAATTCGTCACATGCGTTGATAAACAAATGTCTCATGTTCTGTACGTACGACGCAAAACCGTAATGTGCCCCATATTAAAAAACGATGAAATATCAAAAGTTAGAGGTCAAAACGATAACAATATTAAAGTCGTACTATATGTCAAAGTAGAGTAAGAGATCAAAGTCGAAAACTCATTAGGGGCTAAAATGACAATTAGTAAAAGTCAGGGATTAAAACCGTTAATACGTTAAAGTAAAAAAAAAAAGATAAAACGCGACGTGGCGTCATGTGACTCGGCCGGTGCAAAGCACCGACCTTGTCAATTAGTATGTATATATAAATATAAATATAAATTGGTGGGAAATTGGTATGTAAAATATTCCTTGGGGCTAACAAAGTGTTAAGTGGTTCATCTATATATATGGGCCTTATTAAGTTATTAGTGCCTAACACAATGTTATATTGTTAATTTGTTATATGTGGTTTAGGTATGGGCTAGGAATAAAGAGATTCAAGTTAAATGATCAACTATGGGACTATGGAATAATACCAACAACTATGCTATTTTAGTCATGTGTTACCATAATTCGAAAAGAGTTTGACGGTGACTTGACCACATGGCACGTAGGCACTACGTTTATGGGGGTTTGACGGATAAATGTGAGTAATAATTGCATGTTATGAGATTTGACCACCTAGTAATGTTTATTTATGTGAATGGTTTACATTAAAAATAAAATAAAAAAACATATTAGGTTTGTGACAGGGGTCACGCTGAGTCACTTATGGTGGTAAGGGCGTGTTGGGACGCGACAGAGGATAGTCAATTCCCCACCATACTCCATAACGTATGGCCTTAGTTGTTTTTACGAGTTTTTTTTCATTGTATCAATCTATAGTACTATTTATGCACAATATTTTTCAAAGTCCTCATGCTAATAAACTTTTATGGATCAATGCCTCCGCAAAGCGTGAATTTATGTTTAAGTTAGAAATAAACACTAAAACATAAATTAATAAGAAATAGAACCGTGTTTATTTTTTTTTATTTTACTTTGGCACATGAGGTGGGGAGTTTGGCTAGGTAACATAGTGGAAATGTATCGACTGCAAATCATGGAATGAAGGTTCGACCCCGTCCTTGGCCTCGAGGAGTGGTGAGCAGCACTTGAATAAATCTTTTGGCATATAATATAGGGGGCTAGAAATCCACAAACAACATTCGGCAACTTCCAAACCAAAGACATGCAACATGAAATGAAATGTTAGGCTTCAATATAATGAATTCGATAGTATTATACCCTATTCTAGATCGAAGGTTCCGTCCAACTTGAACTCAAATGTATCTTACCTTCAATACATTGTGTCCAACCCATAAAAAATGTTAGACCGACAATATATATATATATACATTGTTTAAATATAAAATTATTATTATTAAAAAAACTCTGAAACGATGTCAAGTGAGTAAAATTGTTTTGCTATGGAAAGGGATAAGGATAATGATATGTAGGTTTAAGAGACTAAATTCTGATTAATCAAATTACATTCAGTAATCATTAATAGTTTTCAATCTTTTAATGAAAACTAAATATCATTATTTTTGTGTACGTAGTTGGAATATTTTAAGAATTATTCATATAATCATATGGTACAACAAACACTAATATATATGGGATAAATGTTTACTTTTATACTAACAACACATATATTGTATACAATACACTTGCTTGGTGATGGAGGCCCATACTGTGAAGTGTGAAGTGAACCTCTAGTATTTTACATAAACATATATATGGGGTCACATAAACGTTACATTTGATAAAATGATATATATATATAATTATATAATTTAGAGTTATAAATGTATTGGTGGCATAAAAGCGACATATAAATGTTATGAGTGTTACATTATTTTTATTAATTATACGATGATGTGAAATAAGTATATCAACTTTATTGATGCACCAAGACCATAACGGCATAACTAACATTGGATGGAAGTTTCTTATGCTCGTATTATTTGACTAGGTTAGACACATATTATTATTCGAGTTGAATGCAAATATTAAATTAAAACTTAATAATTATGAAGACAAAATTTAAATTGATTTGTTGATGTAAGATATGACTGAATTTATGAAAACGAAGGATATACAAAAATAAAGATAGGGTAATTAATTTTAAAGTAAAAAAACATTCCTTGAACAAGAAATGAAAACTACAGTTTACTCTTCTTTTATATACACACTTCTTTTCTCCTCCTTTATTTTCTACTTCCTTTCTCTTTCCTTGTTCGACCCACCCTTTTGCACGGTGCTTTTCCCCTTGATGGACGTCCTCCTCCAATGTAACCCTTCCCACAGTTTGCTCCACGTCACTTTAGTGATGTCTACCCGGAAATGGTCTAATTGCTATAGACCATTTTAAAAATACTACGTACCTTTTTAGTAATTGTTAAGGATGGCTGTAATGTGAACAAATGTTCTTGTTAACGATGACCTTGGTTTGAATCTCAGCTACCTTATCCTTCACTCCATTTTTTTTACTTTCCATTGTATTTTCTTATGTTACTCATTTTAAGTTAACTTTTAGATCGAAAAATCATCATTGTGTTTCTTTTCTTAGTAAATCATCAAAATAAACATTCACTCACTTACTAAACAGTAAACATTCACTTTTAACATTTGTATTTATCAATCTTGACAACTTAAAGCAATGTTGTGACTCATGTAGTGTCAAGTTTCTTTTCTTTCCATCATATTTACTTTAACTCTCAATGCATGTATGGTGATAACCATTAAATAAATAATCACATCTATAAATAACAAACTCTTAAAGAATAAAATTTTACTTTATATAGATGTGTAACCTTTAGTTTTGTTTTATGAATTAAGTAAACAGAAGTACATAAGAAAACACAAAATGGCAACCAAACAAAAACTATTACATTACTAAAAACAAAACCATTTTATCAATGTTAAGTGTAGTTTACTCTTTAATTAGCTCCATTTTAGTCAAATACCAAGCGTATGAAAAAAGCACAATGCAACTAAATTATTTAAAAACTCTAAAGCGGAAAAAGTCAAATTTACCCTGCACAATAGAACTCATATGATACCAACTATGTACTAGAAATAAGGGTGATTTTGTCATTATGTTTCTTATATACATTTTCCGCCCTTCAAGTTATCATCACCCCTACAAATTTCCCTAGTTAATTATATCCACAACTATATTAAATCTAACATAAGCTATAGAGTGTAAATACATTACTATTTTAAGATTATTATTTTTTTATTTATGAATTAGCTTAAGTTGAACTTTCGAATGTATCTTTGAAAAGGCTCGCTAATTCAAAGTGAAAAAATAGATGGTTATCGTTACGACGATCTACCGTTTTATTGTCAATGTTGAAGATGAAGATGTCTTAGTCAAATTACAACTTTGATTCTCAACTTTAACTTATTATCATTTTAACCATAAATGACTTAACCAATTTACAATTATGACCTCTTTACTTCACTTTGACAAATTTACGAGTTTGATCCACCAATTGACATGTGTAAGAGAGATGTTCGTTTGCTGCGTGTTATGTCTACTTTTGTATACTCAAAACACCTTATTATAGGTTATAGACAACCTTTAAACCTCATTAACTATTGTAGATCGTAATGACATTTCAACTTCTAACGATTGTTTACACAACACATGAAATCATATAGGTTTACGCTTAAAGACTCTTGGAATAAGTTGGGAATAGTTCTTAAGAAGAATTTTGGCTTTGATTTAACTAAAAAACAATGAAAAGTGCATATGATAATCTTAAAGCCAAATACATAAGATAGATTATTTGAAAAACAAAAGTGGCAACATATACAACACTTGAACAAATACTTTTACTTTAACAAATAAGTAATAAGAATCATTTATAAAAATACTAAGATTTATACTCATATATTACACACGGGTCAAATAATACGACTTTACACACAACATACTCAATATAAAACACACCCTAGTCTTAAAATCTTTATTATATTTAGTAAAAAGCAAAGAAAAAATGACACCTTATTTATAGCAATCGAGAGTCGACAACTTTAAAAATAAAGTAAACAAAACAGTCAATCATCATCATCATCCTCCTCCCTCAATTCTCTCTCTCTCTCTATATTCAAAACAAATATTTTTTACATTTACACACACACATTCAACCGTTATTATCCCAATTTCACTTCAACAAATCTACAAACTTTAAGCATTTTCATTTTCATATTGGGATCATAACTTATACCCACAAAATTCAACATTTTTCATTGAATGAATAAAAATCGCCGGTAAATTAAACACCGGAATGAAGCTCTTCATCATTCTACTGGTGGCAACCGCGGTGGTTAACGACGGTGTCGGTGGGGTTTCAACTAGGGTTCTGACACTCCAAAGGGTTTTTCCGGCGAACAAAACTGTTGAAATTGAAGCTCTTAGAACACGTGATCGTGTTAGACACGCGCGTATCTTGCAACGTTTCTCCGGTGGCATTGTTGATTTTAACGTCGTTGGCACCTCTGATCCGTTCTACGGCGGGTAATTGTTATTAATCTCATCTTCTTTTCAAAAAAAGCCCCAATTTTTTCTTCAATTTTTGCCTCACATTAAAGTTTAGTGATTTTTTTTTATTTTTGTTCTGAAATATGCATTATTGTTGGTGATCATCTTGTTATTTTTGATTCCTGACAGATTGACAGTTGGATAAATTTTGACTTTTAAACTTATTGTTTTGCAACAACATTAGTACTAATGTTGGTATTGAAAGGTTGTGTTTGGGAGAACAATGTGATTGAAAGATCTCGAGGTTCGAACTTTGCTTTGGGCAGTTTTCAAGACATGGTAATGATGTTCGTCTCCGGCTATTATCTTGGTTTGTGTCCGAGCCTAAGGGTTTTACGTGGCATGGTTAAAGGTTTATGCCCGGTTTTTCCCTGGAACAGTTGGTTGATGAGTTTCGACTTCGATCAACTTGGCCTGTAAGGAGGGTTGTGGTGAGCTTCCGCTTCGTTCACATTAATGGGGCGCCCAATGCCGACGAGAAAACACCTATTGGTGTTAGAGGCGGGGTTTTGATCTCGGTTCTTACACCTCTGAGGCTCTGAGTGCATCGGTTTAGGCGGTTGCACCCACCGCTGTTCTAAAAAATTTGTACTAATGTTGATTTTGTCACCGTCTCACTGAATTGTAACTTACATTGTTCATGGGGTTGATTTTTGAACAGAAGCTACATGTTTTGGAATAATTATTTAGTTTTTAAACAAATTGTTTGACTAAAAAGGTCAAAATTTTTGATTTTTTATCTGTTGTAACTTGCAGGTTGTACTTCACTAAAGTGAAGTTGGGTTCTCCACCAAAAGATTTCAATGTTCAGATTGATACGGGTAGCGATATTTTATGGGTTACTTGTAGTTCTTGCAGTGATTGTCCGCAAACAAGTGGATTTGGTGTATGTTCTTGACTTGCCCTTAAAAGTTGAGTGAATCCCATGGTGAATTGTTTGCTGAGATTGTTTTAATTTTAACTTTGTTTGGGTGTATAGATTGATCTCAATTTCTTCGATGCTGGGAGCTCGTCAACGGCTTCTACAGTATCGTGTTCAGACTCTGTATGTTCTTCAATAGTTCAAACCTCGGATGCATCATGTTCTGAAGGCAATCAATGTGGTTATAGGTTTCAGTATGGAGACGGTAGTGGAACATCGGGTCATTATGTCACGGATTTGTTATATTTTGACACGATTGTGGGCCCTTCCATGATTGCTAACTCTTCGGCTTACATTACTTTTGGGTGAGATTTTTTTCACTTGTTTGTAAGCTTTCTTTGACTTGCAATGTGACTTGATCAAACTGCACGAGTATGCAAATGTCTATTTGATCTCATATAATTAGTTATAAGATTAAGAACACTTTTTGTGGGAGATAAGTTTTTTGGATGTGCTTTTGTTGTTTGAAGTTGTAACTTTTAATATTTATATATAATTACTTTGCCTGTTTGACAAATCCTGATTTATATAACTATTAAAATTAATAGAAAAAGGACATTCTTGTGGAAAAATAAGCATCTTGTTAAATGATTTTATATAATTATGCAAAGCACATGTAAAAGTTTGATTTTTTTCTTCCTCTAATAGGTGTAGCACATATCAAACAGGTAGTTTGACTAAACCAGATAAGGCGATCGATGGGATCTTTGGTTTTGGTCAACATGGTTTATCTGTCATGTCACAACTCTCATCACATGGAATCACTCCAAATGTATTCTCACATTGCTTAAAAGGAGACGGTACGGGTGGTGGCAAGCTCGTTCTTGGTGAAATTTTGAACCCCGCCATGGTTTATAGTCCGCTTGTCCCGTCACAGTACGTATTGCCCCTAGAGTAAATCTTTTATTAACTTTTTTTATCACAGGTTTTTGGCTTTATCCCAAATGCCCACTTGATTCCTCTATTTGTCATTGATTAAAAATGTTAAATTGCCAAAGCCGGAAGTGTCGGATTTTGTTTCATTATAATATTCTTGATCATATTGTTAAAGAATATAAAAAGTGTAATGGGTTTCTGATTTCAATCTTTCAGGCCTCATTACAATCTGGATTTACAAAGTATTGCTGTCAATGGACAGATGTTGCCAATTGACCCGGCTGCTTTTGCCACATCAGATAACCGAGGAACCATTGTTGACACAGGAACAACTTTGACATACCTTGTTGCAGAAGCATTTGAACCTTTTGTCAATGCTGTAAGTTTTAGCTTTTTCCACGGCCTTTGAAACGGCCTCAGGTCATTTGTTGGCTCAACATTATGAAATTTTAGCCAATGGCAACTTTCATAAATATGCAATATGTGAACTCAAATCATCTAAAAGTTTCCATATAAGTTTATATCATAAATTCATAACAAAACTCTCTTAGATTCACCTTGACTAGCTAAGGCAATTTATTGAAAATCATTGTAGCAAGCCTTAGAACTGAGTAAATGTATATGCAGACAAATATCATCATAATCGGCCTATTTTCATCCAAAAAAGCTCATTCTTGTATGCTAGCAAAAAAAGTCGATTAACTCCATACAATCTGTGTTAACTGTTTGCATCTTGATTGCAGATAACTTCTGCTGTTTCACAATTAGCAACACCTGTTCTCTCCAAGGACACTCAATGTTATTTGGTTACATCAAGGTACCTCCGAGTTATCTATTTTAATTGTTTCTGTTTATTCCTGCACCCGTTTGGACATCTAAGTAATCTTTTTTCTTTTTCGGTCATTTGTGTTGCATTGTAAGCAGCATAAATGGGATTTTCCCGGAGGTTTCCTTAAACTTTGCTGGCGGTGCAGCCATGGTCCTTAAGCCAGAGAACTATCTTGTACATGGAGATCCTGTTGTGAGTGTTCCTGTTTATTTTCAATTTTTTTGCGTGAGGTTGTCGAAATCATCCGACTAGTTTTATCTATTTATGAAAACTGGAGTGTTTTGACCATTTTTAACTTCCTCGTGTGTGTGGTTTCTTTAATGTTTTAAAACGGAAGCGTATTAGAAATCATTAAACTAATTGTTTTACAAATTTTTACAGGAGGGAGGTACACCATGGTGCATCGGCTTCCAGAGTGTGCAAAACGGGGTATCAATTCTTGGAGGTTAGTTAAAATATCCTGGATTGATATTACAATATATCCGTACTTTCGTACTTTCAAACGGTTACATATTTGTTATATATTTTATATTTTTGGCTTTGGTCCCCCCCCACTCGTTCGTATGTGTAGAGATACTTGGAAATCTTATAACATCCTATGGTACACGTTACAAACTTAGTAATCGACTATTTTACCCTCGAGACTTGATTGCATGATTTTGATTCTAATATGAAGAAGCCTTGGCATGGGATTGTGTTTTTTTTATCGCGGGTACAAATCCAAACATGACGAAAGTCATCAAAAAAGCATTCAAATACATAAAATCTCCAAATTAATGTATTAAAATGTCGTTTAGGCTATTATTGCTATAAGATATTTATTATAGGAAAATTGGTTTTTAATAATCTAAACTACGTCCCATTGGATTTATAACGTTTATGCTACTAGGATTATTGCTCTCGGCAATGAAGTAAAAGCTAGGATTATTAATTCATCAAACTCCTAGTATAGATTATTATCAGCCAACAGTGACATAGTTTCGATTATCGGAATCAAGTTTCCCTTTATTATTGTTACAATTAAGCATAAATTAACCATAATTAAATAACTCTATATAGAAGCGCGTTTGCATACTAGCCCAACCTGCACTAGAAAGCTACCCAATTTGACCCAAAACCGCTTGACCCGCTACTTTGCCACACCTAGTTTAACTTTCAAGATTTACTTCCTGATCAGCAATTTATATTTTTTCATTGCAGATCTTGTTCTTAAAGATAAGATATTCGTTTACGATCTATCAAAGAAACGAATTGGATGGACCGATTATGACTGTAAGCATAATCTTCTCTACCTTACATTATTTTTGTTGATCATATTATTCAAATCATCTCTTACTGTCTTATTCACACCAATATTCAGGCTCAAACGATGTAAACGTCTCGATAACCTCAAGCAAAGACGAATACCGATACGCAGGAGAGTTGAGCGAGAGCAGTTCATCGATAACCACACGCGTGGTTAAAGCTCTTTTGCTTCATATAGCAGCAGTAACTATTGGTTCCTCATTATGGTAACTGTTTTTAACACATTGGTTGTATAGGCTATTGGCGGTGAGCAAGCGGCACTATGCCACTGCTCGGAAGTTTAGTTTAAAAGCGTGGCGGATTTGAGCTAGGTAACTGGCGAGCGATCGTTGATGTTTAGAACGCGGTTTTTTACAGTTAAAGTGGCTATTGGTTTTGAATTTCATTCATGTCATTTTAACCCATCTTTAAGTGCTGTAACTGTTCTTTGTAAAATAACCAAATACATATTTGTTTATATCACATGATTCATGTTAACCAAATATAAAATGTTTTAAAAGTGATGATATTATTATTATATTAAGTTCCATGGTCCGTGAATATTAAGTTATTAACTCCAACACAGAGTTTGTCCAGATTTTGTTTGTTTTCTTTTATTTTTAATTCTTAAACAAAAGACCTAACAAGATGTTACACTAGAAAACATATTATTAACAGTTTTTAAATTTAATCACACTTCCAAAACGTGACTTAATTAAGGTCTAAACTAAACTATGGGAACCGACCTAATTTTAGGCTCATTAAAAAACATAGACCACAGGCCGCCGAATTTGAATGTAATTTTTTTAAACGGCGTTTGAATAATTGAATGTAATTAAGATCAATAAGTATAACAAGAACAACGGCGGCTATTCCTCTTTTACTTTTTTTTTCTAAACCTAATTTGGATCGTTAAACGGTCACTTACTCGTCAGATCATTTCATTTCATTCTTTAAGTACGGAAAGTTGAAACTTTGAGGTCTAGGACTCAAAAGTTCTCCAAAAGAAGCTTATAGTCTGTTCTTATGAATCGTGAAAATGAGGCTAACCAAACATAGAAACATCTATTTTATCACATACGGGATTTAAACCAAAAACCTCCACATTCTATTTACGTCTTAGATTCCCCATTCGTAATCATCTTTTTTTCCATTGTCAAATTTATAGTTCTGTTTTGAAGGATAAGTTTTATTTTAACGCGACTTCCGATGTGATATAATGGTAAAACCGTAAAAGGCTTGATTCTCCAAAAAAGACAAACTTTCAATTCCCACTAACACCACTTTTAAAAACCAATGGGGCAATAAAGAGGGACCGGTGACAACACAAGTCCGTTCTTTAAGTCAAACAACTTTTACCGTTAGTTTGTTGTCGTGTTCACGGACTAACAGGTTAATGAGTTTTCCTAGATTTAAAGTTGGGTTTTCCTCAAATAGATAGGCTTGAGCTACTTAATGCTGACTGGATTCGCAAAACGTACGTAATCACCTTTCATCATTGGGATATCAAGGATAGCCAGACTTTATTGATTTCTTTTACTCTTTCCGTCTCATTTTAAATGTTCATCTTTTCTTTTTTGGTTGTCTCAATTTAAATGTCTATTCCAAAAATAAAAGTATAATTTTTAATTTTACCCCTAATTATTTAACATAAAAATTTCTTTATGACTAAAAAATAAAAAATTTTAATGTATTATTTTCATTTATATGTTAAAAATATATAATAATTTATTTTGTTTTAACTTTGTGTTGGGGTCTAACGTAAAATGAAACAGAGGAAGCAATTGACATGTGTATCCCGTGGGCCAAACCCAATCACCTCACCGTGTGATGTGGAGCTTCTATTGGTGAACAACATCACCCACATGTACCTTTAACAAAACTCAATGAACCCTCGATTGTCCTTAACATAACTCTAAACACAAAAGCTTATATACAATCCCGCCTCCACCATCTTCTTCACCACCACCGTCACCGTCACCGGCGCCGGTAACATACACAAACCTCAAATGGAGGCACTGTGTTTCACTCCTTACGTCAAAATCCCTAACAATGGCGTCATATTACATAACATGAACACGACAAGGAACAGGAGAGCTTTCATTTCCGCCACCGTGTCGAAATCGAAGACGGAGATCGGTTTACGATCTGCGACAGAGGCCAGCTCGATCCCGGAGGCGTTGCAGAGTCGAGAACAACCGCTTAAAGTGTCTCCGTCTTCATTTCAGTACGAATCAGGTCAGTTAGGAGCTGTGCCGGACCATAAGGTGGAAGAAGGTAATGGTGCGTTGAGTGAGATGGAGTATTTGACGAATATATTGTCGTCGAATCGAGTTTATGATGTCGCAATTGAATCGCCGTTATCGCCTGCGCCTAAGCTTTCTGAACGATTAGGTGTTAATGTCTGGCTTAAACGAGAAGATCTTCAGCCTGTAAGTACACATCTAATCTCATTTTTTATAGTTATTTTGATTCAAATTAGTCATGATAATCGTTTGTTATTCTTCAGGTAAAGTATGCAACTGAAATTTGCTGGTTTTTGTACAGAGTTGTTGAAATTGAAACGAGTTTTTTTTTTCATTTTTTATTGCAAGCTTATTATTGCACGTTAATTTTTTGTTACAGAAACCTAGTTTTTAATAATTCAAACTATACAAACTTACAGAATAATAATCATATATTTACACTTGATATTTGTATGTTTTTCTGTTTCGTTCATGATTATCAGTGTTTGCGAAATTAAAAAAAAATTAAGTATGATTATTTCTTAATCAGGCTACGGGGATTGTCATTGACAACCAAAGTGAAAGCTAAGAATATTTTTGGTCGAATTGGTAGTATGGATTATTAGTGGCCAGTAAGTAATAGTTTGGATTGTTAAAATGTAGCTTGCTATTTATTACTGATATCATTATAGCAATAAGATGCTATTTATTACTGATATCATTATAGCAATAAGATGCTGAATTTGATTTGGCAGGTTTTTTCGTTCAAGCTTCGTGGAGCATATAATATGATGGCAAAACTTCCAAAAGAACAACTGGCACAAGGTGTCATATGCTCATCTGCTGGAAATCATGCTCAAGGGGTTGCATTAGCAGCCAAAACATTGGGCTGTGATGCTGTGATCGTCATGCCAATTACCACACCCCGGATCAAGGTGATCTTGATGAAACAATGAAACATGAATGCTTATAACTGATACAGCTTGATGATAGTTTTTTTGTTCATACCTAACTGGTTTTTTAATTGTTGAATGTATTTAGTGGGAATCAGTTAAGAGGTTAGGTGCAACAGTTGTCCTTGAAGGTGATTCTTATGATGAGGCACAAGCATATGCTAAAAGAAGAGGTGAGAGTGAGAACCGAACTTTCATTCCTCCTTTTGATCACCCAGATATTATAACGGGACAGGGGACTGTTGGCATGGAGATTGTGCGCCAAATGCAAGGTCCAATTCATGCCATATTTGTGCCTGTGGGTGGTGGTGGTTTGATAGCTGGCATTGCTGCTTATGTGAAGAGGGTTTCACCAGAGGTAAGCATGCTTTGCTCTAATGTACCTTCAGTTGTGGATTTAGTTTGTTTTTAATTTTTGCTCATGTGTTCTTTTATGCTTATAGATGAAAGTCTTATTCCTTGAAGTAAGTTGAAGTTCACTGTAGAATGCATAATAAACTGAATTTCTATGTAGTTTGGTCTCATGATAAGTAAAATGTGTAAGATAGAATTCTTATTATTGTTCTTGAACCTCTGTCTATTAACCAAGAAGTTCAGGACCAGAGTTGAGTAGTTGACAAAACAAAGTGAAATGCAACCTATAGCACTCTCTCTGTAAAGTCACCAAAGAAATTAAGGTGATGCCTGAGGACAGGAGTAATGCTAAGCAGTGCAGTAACTATAATGGGAAAGAGAAGTAAACAGAAAGGGAAATCATCATCTAATTTTGCAAATGTTACATAATTTTTTATTTTCGCAAAACGTATTTTTAGTCAACTTTGTAGACATTGCACTGTTAGTAATTTAGCTCGCAGACTTTCGTACACTGAAATTTATTATACAGGTACGGATTATTGGTGTAGAGCCCGCTGATGCAAATGCAATGGCTTTATCATTACATCATGGTCGACGGGTAATGCTTGACCAAGTGGGAGGCTTTGCAGATGGTGTTGCTGTTAAAGAGGTTGGTTCAGAGACTTTCCGTTTATGCAGGGAATTGATTGATGGAGTGGTTCTTGTCAGTCGTGATGCCATCTGTGCATCCATAAAAGTGAGCCCATTTTCCTTGCTGTTTGGATATTTGCGTAGAATCTTTTTTGGGAATTGCCTATTGAAAAAATTATGATGTATCAGAAGTTATTGAAACAACTCATTTCACCTTAAGGTAACATGCAACTTTAAACTTCCCAATAATAATGAATTGAAATAAGCAACTGAATAACTACTTATTGAAAACAACTTAGATCACCCTAAAATAAGCAGATAAGTACTAAACACTCAAAAGTGCTTATCTGTTTTAAAAACATAAATATATAATCCCATTGTATTCTTTACTCTTCTCTTTTTTCTTTTGTCTAGTTTTAGTTTACAAGTACACTTTTAATACATTCATGTTTTCCCTAATTTTCTTAATAATAACTAGAGTGTTTATGTTGTAGGACATGTTTGAGGAGAAACGGAGCATTTTAGAACCAGCAGGTGCCCTATCTCTTGCTGGTGCAGAAGCATACTGCAAGTTTTATAATCTTAAGGATATAAATGTTGTTGCAATAACTAGTGGGGCCAACATGAATTTTGATAGATTGAGGTTAGTAACAGAACTTGCAAATGTTGGTAGACAACGAGAAGCTGTTCTTGCAACTTTAATGCCTGAGGAACCTGGAAGTTTTAAACAGTTTGCCGAACTGGTCAGTTCTTACAACCCTAAAAACTTGCACAGTATCATATTTACCCAACCAAAAATATTACATATCAGATCAGATGTTCCGATTCAAAATAGTTAAAATTTCACATCTATTCATTTCATTAAATACATGGAATGACAATTACGATCTTTTTATCGTTACACTCTGTAAACTCTCACATCATGAGGCAAGTTTCAAGGGAAGGGTATATGTGTTAAAATATAGAAAATGGTTATATTATTATTATATTTTTTTGTTGGGTAGATATGATATTTAGTTATTTACCGTAACAGTATGAGTAATGATAATTTGTTTTGGCAGATTGGGAAGATGAATATAACTGAGTTCAAGTACAGATATGAATCTGAAAAGGAACAAGCTCTAGTTCTTTTCAGGCAAGAGCCTTATTTAATTTAATAAGGTTTCAACTTCATTTTGTGGCATCTTAAGTTTTAATTTATATTTGGTTCCTGATTGTTATAGTGTTGGTCTTCATACAAAGTTTGAACTTCAAGCAATGGTGGAGAGAATGGAGTCATATAATCTAAAAACTATCGAATTTACAAATAATGACATGGTTAAAGATCATTTACGCCATCTGGTATCATTTTTCTCTCTTTTCATTGTTTTTCTTGTCCAGCTCAGACTGCGTTTTACCCAATCTCATTGGTTACCAGGGTATTGATGAGGTCTCGTTTTGGCATGTTATATGCATTAAAAACTGATAAAAAAAAACTCTGAATTTTCAGATGGGAGGCCGGACTAACGTTGATAATGAGCTTCTTTGTCGGTTTATTTTTCCCGAGAGGCCAGGGGCATTGATGAAATTCTTGCACGCCTTTAGTCCGCGTTGGAATATTAGTTTGTTTCATTACCGTGCACAGGTTTGAGTTAGAAAATTTAATTTTACTCTTTCGATGTTGCTTATTCTAATACTTGGTTCTTTTAATTTTTATGTTTGCAGGGAGAAATGGGGGCAAATGTTTTAGTTGGTATTCAAGTTTCATCAAATGAATTAGACGAGTTTCGGTATCATGCAAACAGTCTTGGATATGAGTATGAACTCGAGACGGATAATGAAGCATTCCAGCTTTTAATGCGTTAAGTTCCCACGGACGGGTTTTAATGACCAAACCAAGCCTCAAATGGATGTTTTCATCAGTAGGTTGACATAATTTCATGTTTTCACCTAAAACAAAACATCATGTTGTTGTAGATATGGGTGCTTGTGTAATTTTAATTTATGTCTCTTGTTAACAATGTGGCTTATCTCTGAATAAGGTTTTTTTAGGGCCTGTTAATGGCTAAGTGAGCTTTTTAATTTATTTTGTTTTCGCTTTAGTATTGACTTTTATTTACAGCAGTTGTACCTATTTGATAAACTAGTAGTGTTTGGGTTCACCCATGTATTAATAAATCAATTTTGGTGTTAAAATAAAAGTATAAAAAGTCATGAATGAAAATGGTTGGTTGTGTGAATCAGTTCCCCAATAATGCAAATTGCTGTTAAAAAAAATAATAAGCTTAGTTGGTCATGGTGCTTGATCTAGATACACTTATTTACGACTAGCTAAAGGTGGTGAGTGTGGAACTTTTCCTACCCTCATAACCTATCAATCAAAATACTACATCTCACAACTACCCTCGTATCATTCTCACTTTGTTTGAACATATATTAAACAGTAGTGCATTAAACAGGTTAATACATGTTATCATGTTACTCGAGTCGTGTGTGGGTTAACAAGTGACTTAACTGACTTAAGAATATTACAATCCGTAAATTTTTAGGAAGACAGGAAGATGTGTTTAGGTTAGATGGCAGCAACTTGAAACTCGTAAAAACAGCCTAAGTGTGCTAACATCCTACATAACGTGTATTTTGTAATTTTTTTTATATTGTAGCTTTCGCTAGTTGTTATAACCAAAAAGTTGTTTAATTACGTTGTAAAGTAGTGTGAAATATAAAGCAATGTGTCACCTTACTTCTGGAAATATAAAACTGAAATTATTATATAATTGTTTATAGAAGTTAATCATACTAACTTTCAAGAAAGTTTAAGAAATAATAATACAAACATTGCATATCAGGATGAAACAATTTTTCTTTCCTTATAGTGATTAAATATTAAAAAAAAGTTGCATTATGATCATATGGTGTAATGTACCTTATTGTACTTGTAGAGTCGTAGACCAATCCATCAATAATTTATCAATAATTTATGAAGGTCTATATAAAATAGCTGGAACATAGCATTTTTTTAAACATAAAATTTTTTTCGACGGAATTATATTACTTATTAATTACATAAATATCTTAACTCAAATTATATTCTATATGAATTAATTTTATTCGTGAGAATCTGAATGAGAAGAAACTCTCACGTTCGGTTCCGTAGTAGAGATGGAACTTAAGACAAACCACCTTCGATAACCCCAAAAGAATGAGATTCCAAAAACAACATAGAGAAAGAAACGAAGGAAATATCTTATCGAGGTAATATCTTTGGTTTTGGTAAATAAGCTCTTTAGGCACTTAACCCGCTTGTATCACATCTAGACAGGTTTCTATTTGTGGATACTTTATGGAAGTTGGTGCACAACCGGGCATGAGAATTTCATATTCTGTGTCGCTAACGAATTAGAATATACAGCTAGTATTTTCAACCGAAAAAAACATTTTATTAATAATCATAAGAAAATTAAAGTATTAGAAAAAAATTGGTGTCATGCAATTTGTTGAACTATTTTTATAAGAAAAAAATAACACGCACACATATATATAATATCAAATTTTAAATTTTTTTTACACCAAGAGATGTGCTCTATGCTAGTGTGCAGTCGCACCTCCGGCACACTCCAGCCACTCATGTCAGTGCATATCATTAGCGCCATCACGTTAAAACATAAGCAACACCACTTTTTTCTCAAGCATTCAATTTATAAGTCCTTCATCCTTATATCAACACCAAGGGATATTGAAATAAAGCAAAGCTTTTAGACTAGAAGAAAAAAAGTTATATACTGGTAGATTGAAGTTTAGGCTGAAACACATTTTAAATGTTCATGTAGTCATCGGTGCCCCTTTTGAAACTAGCTTAGAACCAATGAATCGTTAGTGAAGGAGAAGGGTTAGGAAATTTGGTTTGGGCATCTGAAACTGTCAAACCCAAACTCGAAATACCATCTCGACCAATTGTACTGAAGTCGACAAACATTTAGAAATTGGCCGACTACAATGTCTTAATCAGCCTTCAAAGCTGTTATTGCTTGGTGTGGTGAGGATATAGATTTTGTACTTTGATGCAAATGCTTTGAGATGCTTGATTTCTGATAGTATTAAGTTTTAAAGTGAATAAACTTGCAAACATAATAGTGAATATTTTCTTTTGTTCCTTTACTATTCTAATCTTATACTTCCTTTGCTTCATGATTATGTTAGGAGTTATTAAGATTATTTTTTACAACAAGATAACTTGCTATATAAACAACCTTTCTACAAGTTCATATATAAACACAAGACCTATTTCAAGTCCATATAAATACACACAAAACTCTTAAACTTTATTAATGATTAAACATAACTTAAAAACATAAACACAAATTATAATTTAAAAATATATTAGCCAGTCCAAGAAATTTAGGCCTTGCAAGCCAAGCTGCAAGACGTTGTTCTGTGCATACACAAAACTGGCATTTGTCTCATTAGTCTTGTTAATAAGTAAACCGTTCATAGTCTCTTCTGTCTCTTTTGTTGTTTTAACATACCATCTTAACCAATTTTGACCCGCATATGCCTCAACTTCTAATATAGGCGCACCTTTTAAACCAAAAGTACGACACCCCCAGATTAAATCTCATTACCTTCTGTGTAAGACATGCTATATACGAGCTATTGAGCATCAAGAAGCTCATATTGCTGCATAGAAAGTACAACTACTGAACTACCAATAAAAATTCGTTGAAAACGTAAGAAATGATGTACTTAAGCAACCAATGACGAACACACCAGCAGTTTCACTAAAGTTTAGATCAGGTTTGGTGCTAGCTCTTTGTTTAGATGCACATTTACAAAAAGTTGTGATATTATTTACACCGCAAAAGCAAATTGTTCTGTGAAAACGAATATAATGATTCTCAATATAGTTACAAAAACACAAGATTACAGTAAAGGAAAACACCGGTTGGTATGTCTTTACATCGGCACAAAATTTGACCCATCAGACGTCTTTCCCTGTGAAGAGATAAAAAGAAGTATTACTGATAGTGTATAGTAGTTCCACATCTGCCTTTAAAGCGATAGGCGATCAGTTATCAGTCTAGTTCGACACCTTGTTCTCAACTGAACTAGTAGATAGACGCCTCTGGGCATTTCTCAAATGAGTTAATCTTTAAAAGCGTAAATCACAAGTTACAAGTGTCTAAGGTTGTTTGTAAAACACAGATAATTTGATGACTGGTATGTTATGATCATGTAAACACGTTGCATGCGACAATAAGGTTCTTCTAACAGTAAGATATTCTTGCAGGTGTCATAGAACGACGACCTACAATTGTACAAGTACCCATGTATGTCACAAGAGCACTTTTGTAGTTCAACGTTGACATTGGTTTTAAAGGTGCAGGCAGCTGGAAAACTTGACTGATAATTAGGGTGCTGAAAATAACCCACTGGATCCAGATATGTTATCGGTTTGGTTATGTAGTTTTCAGGTTAACCAGAATAAAAAAATAATATTTATTAACTTAAAAGTTTTAATATTTCCATGAATTCCATATTCACAACTTACCCCCATCTTTTCTGTTTATACATCACCATCTTACCCCCAAACCGAAACCTCAAAATCGAGGACAATGAGTAAACTGATTAATTAAAACTTACCTTCAAAGAATGATCAGAATCATGAGAGCCCACAAATTTATGGAATCACAAGTAGTAGGCATAAAAGCCTGAGACTCGGGTTTATTCAGGGAATTTGGGAATCATAGGTGCGGGATACTTTGTCAATTGTCATTTTGTTTTCAAGTGATGTCGTGAGATGAAAACTGAAAAGCATATTGAATTTGTGCACATGGAAATATAAAGGAGAAGGAAAAAAAGTTTACTAATCCTTGGTAAGGCTATTTTAGTTCACCCAAGACTACATAACTAAAACAAAAACCAGAAACACTAGATTTTTTAAACAGCTAGTGTTTCACTACTAGGTTTAACAAATACCCACCAAAACCCGAACGTTAAACTCGAATCTTATTTGGATCAAGTGGGTTGTTCCGCAATGTCGAGAAATGTAAAGAAACAAATAAAAATGATGTAAAATACGGTCTCTTGTACACGTTAAATGCCATGTTGACCTTAGAGCATGCATCTTAAATCCTGCTGAATAAGGCTGTTTTCCATTTGTGGTTTGGCCACTCAGCAAGGTGCGGTGGGTATATATAATATGTAGCAAACTACAGAAACTATGCAGAAAGAATATATATAATTGCAAATCATAAGTAATTAAAAGGGTTTACCTATGCACATACTATTCTGGATTATTTATGAAAGTTCAAATCCTGCATTGGAGTTGATGGCATATAGTAGCTTTGTTCTCAAGGTGCTTGCCCGCTTGTAAGTTGGGAGCTGCATACAATGATATAAAGGTCAAGATAAATTCCAACCAGGTACTATAAATGATGACAAAACAGAACCAAGGGCATGTATGTGTGTGAAAGTTTGCAACAGTAGAATAGGATACCTTAAGAGTATTATAGCATGTTGAAGCTGATGGAAGACGGTCCACATCTTGTCCTCCAAACGAGGCCCAAAGAGGTAAATCACATGCAACCTATATTAGATAAAAGAAAAGGTTATTTTCTTCTTCTCCTTATTCAAAATGTATATAATTAACACCTTAAATGTTATATCATCTTCTATCTTAAATGTTATATCATCTTCTATCAGACAGAATCCCACCCGGATAAAATCAAAATCAAATGAAGGGCTGCTAGTTTGTGATAATCTCAAGTCATTTTTTAATATCATTCTATCCTTGATAAAGGTTTACTTCCAAACTTTGAGTGGAAAGAAAGATGTAATAATATAGGATATGGAAGTTAAAAAACAATACCTTATGAATAGTAAAACTTGGTTGCAGGTGTTTGAAGCCAAGCAATGGAGCTCTAGAACAACTTGTCACAAACTTCATGAGCATACAACGTTCTTTTGGCTCAAATTCTCTAATAACCTGAGCCAGGGTAAGCAGAAAAAATGTCAATAATAACTACTCAAAATGAAAATGATTTTTATAATGAATAAACAACTATTAGCTTGAGACTAGTTTCACATCTTTTAACTTCTATCCAGTTTCATATTCAGTGTAACACAGCTAATTTGATTAAACAGCTTGTCATTCGACTGTCCCTTCCCTTAGTCCACCTTTCCAAATGAAAAAAAAACATATGTAAATTTGAAAGACAATAAAAAGAAGAAAACTATGTTGCTAAGGCTTCAATCTGAATAAAAAAACGAGAGATTCAAGGGTGTCTCAATCATGAGATATGATAACCTAGATCTAGACTTCAGGAACCAGAAAACTAATACAAAGCAAATTACCCTTGGTGACAGATAAATATAAGCTTTTACGCTGGAAAGCCCCTTGTATAGGATGTATGCATACCTCCCAGAAGAGCTTTACTGTGCGACTTCCTTCACTGTAACCACCGGTGTACCGTGTATTAACCCTCAGATCATCAACATCAATGTCGTGATTTCCACCAGAAAGAAGCTAAATATTGACATCAGCTGTCAGTATTACCCTTTATAGTCAAACTAAAATACACCCCAAATAACAATACCTGATTGAATTCACTGGCATTAAACAGCTTCAGCCAAGATGGGGATATAAGATCTGTTAATCCTCTACAAAAGGCATTTGAAAGTGGCAACACCTGGCATATGTGCATCAAGAATAGGAATCAACTTAAAAAGGTTTACATGCTAGGATCAGATAGTCATATAACAATCTTAATATTATATATACCTGCCGGTTAAGTTTATAGTCTGCCATAGCATATATGTATTGCAACTTGTTATCATTTGTTACGCTAACATCCTTACCACCATGTTTAAGTTCTATCACATGTCGTTTTCCAGGTAATTCTTCAGTAACTGTAAAATCTAGTGACAGATCCTTGACATCACCATCATAATGCTGCACAAGATGACTAGAAATACATCACTATTTTAATTTATGAGTGTTATTTATTGCAATAAGAATGACTTCTACCATACTATATGCTTACCTTAACATACATAAGATTCTTGTAGAGTTCTGGATCGAGTGTTGACAGCTCATCAATAAAGCTGTAGCGACCTAGCAGCTTTTGTACAAAAACATGTGAGAAAGAATAATCTAGCAATATTCCTTCATAGAGTGCTTTGCCAACAACTCTTCCAAGAAACTCTATCATTTGTATGCCATTATCCAATAATCTTGCAGCTGAATTTGGAATTAGCAGTCTGTCTGAAGTTGAGGTCTGTGTGAATAAACCATAACTAAGAAAATACAAAGATCAGGGAAATCAATACTTCAAAAGTCAGAAAGTGGTGTAGAAGGAGAAGATGTTGAATTTATCCTAGGTAGCAAAACCAGTAGGCGGATAACAGGTCAAATAAGATACGGACATACGGTAAGCTTTTATGTAAAAGACCAAAAGTGAAATAGAGCCAGGTCAGGTGGGTGGATCTCCCAACACTTTTTTGGTCATTTTTTTTGTATTTCGAAAGCGATTAATGTTTTAAATAAGAATAACCATGTATATATAATTTTCAGAACTAAAACATTAAGACAACTTACACGACTTCTGACTGTTTCACTTTCACATTTAGCAAAATTTTTGTTTGACTTGTTATTAATCAAATACAATGAGAATTGACCCATTTTCCATAATCCATATATAAGGGTTGAAAATTGTCACCTCTAGATATCATTTTCAACTTACTCGGGGGAAAAAGCAGCTTTTGCTATGTCAGTTAGAAACTCTTTTGATAAACCTCCATAGTCTAATCCGGCCTCAGGGAGACCACATTCACTAACAAATGAGACATGGATGCTAGACTTTAATCTTGATCCAAGAGAATTTAATTGCTGGAATCCATCTTCAACAATATGACTACGACGGATTACTACCTCGACAGCTTGTGGGCCTGGACCAATCATTTCACCAGCCATTCTCCTAGATACTTTGTCCATGCTGATAAATTCTCGAAACATCTGAACTCTGCGAAACAAGCGAAGTTCATTTCAGTGATTTAACTCGCCAAGAAAATGAAGAACATTACTTGACTTCGTAAGAAACATTCAAAAGGTAGAAACAACCTATTAGAAATTATTATCGTATGGTGCCCAAGAATATAAAGTTCTCAACTTCATACATTCCAGCATCCAACACAAACATTAGAATAATTTTTTTACGGCATTAGAATATTAAATTACCACATCACAGGTAACAAGTACAAATTAAAGCTTCATGTTCAACATTAATTACAAAATGTTGGTTATAACTAACCAGTAACCACATTAACTTGCACTTACCTCTCTTCAAACGGAAAGACATGTGGGGTGGTAGTGATAACAGAGTGCATGCTTGAAAGAGCCAAAGCATCATCAGATCTTAAATTAGCTGACATCAGTTCATGGGTTCTTGCAGCAACAGCTATTGGCGGCCTGTTTCTTTTAGCTGGAGAAAGCCACAAATCAGGGGGGCAAAACTGGTGCCTACAATCCCTTTCATATAACAAATGTAGACAGCGAACAGCAACATCCATAAGAGGACGATTTTGGCGGGAAATATTATGGGACATAGCATTATACACTAAAGTATTCAGCATTGATGCAATCCTCCGTTGCAGCTCCAGTGTAAATGGAACCTACTCAATTCCCAATTTGACTTGTTAATTTCAAATATAAACTACAATAGTAATAACAGGGTGTGCAATGGTCCAAAAGCAGATTAGACAGGCAGAGAACCGAACCGTATGATACCAGTCCAGTTCAAAGTTGGTCTGGTGCATGTCTGGAACCATTCAGTCCCAAAATGGACCAGGAATCGGACTCAACTTTTGGGCTATGGTCTAAACCTGACGTGTACCAAACCAACCTAGATCAGACCAAAAATCAAATACTTTTTACCATTATGGACCGAGAATCAGACTGCACATAGCCAGTCCTGGTCCAATCCGACCCAACTTTGGTTTGGTATGCCACCTTCAAAGGTTTGGACCAAGTTTTGCACACCCAAAGAAACAAGGACATATGAGATACTTATTTGGGGAAAAAGATCACATTACCTGTTTCTCATAGAACTCTATGTCATCAATAACCAGCAACAAGTGCGAATAAGTAGCACAAAAGAGATGGATTAGATGAGAATCATCAGCTGTTAAACCCTCAGGACCCTTCCTCAAAAACTCAATGTCCCATACATCAGAAAGGTCATCCCCAATCTGAGTATCGAGGTTCCTAACAGACTCTATCTGCTCAACATCTCCTTGGGATTTTCCAGTTATTTTATTTAACACATTGACCCACTTTTTCTTCTTCTTAGAAACCCCATCCCTCAAGTCTTCAGTAGTGTTATTATTACTATTGGGCAAATTAGTCTTGGAAGCAGAACTTAATTTAGGGAAAAAAGTCTTTTCAAGCGGTCCCCAAAGATTAGAAAGAAATCCAGGGGTAAATGAGAGCATATTGAGGATATGCATTGACCCGGCCACTGGATTAAGGATAGTAAATATTCTAAGCATACAAGAATAATAATATGCAACATCTGTTAATTCACACTTCTCGTCAGCTTTCTGAATGGGTGGATCCTTGACCATAGTCAGCAACTTCATCAAATGCCATTGTTGACAAACTGGTTTCAGTAAATCTGTGTATAATATATTTGACTGTTTCTGGGCTAATTTAACCAATGACTCGTTATTAACTTCATTCCATTCAACTTCCTCAAAGTAAGTTAATAGGTTTTCAGCCAAAATGATAACAACCCGAATGAAAGATGAAAAATCAAGATCTTGAGTGAACCTTCCGGAATCCTTTGAATTGCTCTCCGCCCCTACTGCAAGACAAAAAATGTTTGCAAGTGCCCAACCAACAGGTGGCAACATCTTTGAACTTGAATTCTGTTCCAAATTATTCAGATTTGACATCTCTCTTAAAACCCTCTCTTTCGATATCTGCCATCACCTGCCAAACATTGATCAGCTTCTCATGCTTTATATAACAATACTGCAATATTATTTTAAAGCTTTACAAGAAAACTGAGTAATTAACGAATAATTACTTCAAGAATTCTAAAGAGAACTAAAACATAAAGACTTAGTCACACAGGTCTGAGGAATATAATTAGGATAACATGATGTGCTGTTATTATACTGCTAGAGATGGTTATTGAAGCAGATCTTACTTCTAACCCCCTTATTTTTTTCACAAATATGGACATAAGGAAATCATGGAGGGAAACAAAAAGCGCCTTAAAACTATACTAATGCCCCCAAATTTATCCCTATAGAAGTGCATCTCAATTTTTCCGACATCAAATGAATAGAAGAAAAAATCACAGCCGCACCTAATGGCTCGAAATGTGAATATGGGATCCACAAAATAAAAATAGTAAGTGTTATAAATGAAGAGGTCCTCTATCCTTCAGATTATCTTTTTTGTTTGTGCAACAAGTTAACTGCAACATAATATCTACACCAGCGTCTTGTTAAGTCAGATACCACCCCAACAATCAAAAACTAATTCTCAGCCTGCTTATGGATTATAAGGTTAAGGGCATAGGTCGTGAAACTAAATCCTAACAGCTACAAACCTTCATCTAGAATGAGTTCAGTCAACTGAATCTCTACAGAAAACAAAATTCAGTGTCTCGTCTAAACTAAACAACTATTTATCTGTTTCATGATTTAATGCTAGAATATATTTATATGTCCTTTTTATTATACATATCTCTTAGCACAAGTAGTTCAGGACTTCAGGGAATAAGGCTTCATCTTGTTGTATAAAGTTAGAAACTATGATAAACATTTTTATGGTAACAATGCCTTAATATGTGATTCAAGTTGTGAAATACAGGTTTCCATGTGTGTGCTCAAGTTGTGATTACAGAACTCCATCATGTCCATGTTATTGAGATACACACGGAAAGTATCACATGGTGCACGAAGACATCTTAACTGCATGTGCAGATGAAACATGTGATATAATGTACATAAAGTTACCTTTAACAATGTTATAACATGTTTTCAGAACAAGGTGATAAGATGGATTTTAGTTTTATTGCATTTGTGTTCCCACAAGCCTTACCAATATTTCCCTGAAGCAAGGTGATAAGATAGATTTATGTTTTATAGCAGATAACAGCACGGCTGGCAGACGTTGAGTAAACAAAGGAATTGTGAGCAGAAGCACACAATACTGTTCCGTAGCAAACTGCAAACTCATGTTGTCCTTATTAAAGGGTATTAGTGCCAAAGTTATTGCACTTGCAGTAATCAAGAACCTATCATCTGTATGGCCAGTTGTTCTTGTTTGTGAGGACAAATGAACATCCAGTCTACTAAGGTATTTTCTAATGGAGATGTAAAGTTGAACTTCCTCACTGCACATGTACCAAACTAGATCTTTGACTGCTGTATCTGCATCTTGCAGAGTAATGTTATTATGACCTTTCCAACTTTTTAAATCAGTCAAGCTAACAACAAACCGCATTGCCATAGATGTAAGAACAACAAATTGAGTTCCCTCATTGTCTGAGTAATCACACTCTGAAAGAACGAGTACACATAAGGAAATCAGTTTCTTTGCTTGATATTTCCATGTTCTTCGTTCTTCTATGCTAGATGTTGCAAGGGTGCAAAAGTTTCTCCGCGGATCTTCAGAAAAAAGGATCAATTAAAACAATAGAAATCAGTAAATTGCTTGATACCATAGATAGATGGGTAAAAGCATTAAATTAATAATTTGAACTTTGACTGCCCTTATTGCCATTCAACAACTTCTTTAAAAATGAAACAAATAAAAAGTTATAGACAAATATTACGCCAAAAGGAATCCAAGAATCTCACATTTACTACAGTAAAAGCATACCAATGGAATTTATGCTCTCCAAAAGAACTCTGAAGCAAATCTTCATACAATCTACATCTCTATCTTCAAACCTTCGACCTCTAGTTGCTAAAGTCGTAACAAAGAAAAGAAAAGGTCTCAACAGGTTATTGGAAATCCAAAGTCTGCTCATAGGAACTGGATGACAATTGACCATCTCCCTCCACTCTTCTCGAAGATGTACTGCTGTCCTCTTCATCAAGACATAACGTCTCCAAACTCTCTACACAAAAATTGACAAAAAGTGAATCATGCCATGACACTTAAAAACTTGCTTGCAGTCAGAAACACAACATTGTATGACAAAAAGTGAATCAAATCTCATGATACCAATTGTCAATTTCTTGATGATAATGTAAGTCCTCAAATTCTTCTCAATGGAACTAAGAACTCAAGTCAATTTCAGATTGTAAAACCCTAACTTTGCAACACAAAAAATTAATAAAAAAACCTGAATAAAAAGTGAAGCTGCTGTAGCTCTCCGCATGTAATTGCGAAATTCCCTCTCTTGTGCAACCTTCTCAAGTAAGGCATCCCTAGTTATCTCTTTCGCACTAGCACCACGAAGGGATACCTAATTCAACCAAAACAGCATTCAGATTTCAGAACAAACAAATTACACAAATACTCAACCCTATAAACCTCCAACTAATTCATCGAAATAACGCAAAAAACTCATCCTCATCAGCAGGCATGATCAAACTTAAACTGATAATCTACATACTAACAACATCTACATAGCAAATTATCATGAATTACGCTGAACATATTTAATAATAGCAGAGAGAAAAGTAAAACCTAATTCAACCAGAACAAATAACGCATATACACAATTCAATCAACCTGAAAAAAGCGCAAAAAACTCATGAGCCTTAACGAACATGATTGAGCTTAAATTGATAATCTACATACTAACAACATCTATATAGCAAAATATCATGAATTACGCTGAACATATTCAATAACAGCAGAGATAAAAGTAAAACCTAATTCAACGAGAACAGCATTCAGATTTCAGAACAACTAACGCAAATACACAATTCAATCAACCTCCAACTAATTCATCAAAATAACAAACAAAAAAAGCTCATAATCATTAGCAGGCATAATCGAACTTCAATTGCGGATCTGCATACTAACAACATCTAAATAACGAATTATCATGAATTACTGTGAACATAATCTCGATAACAGCAAAATTAACCTGTTGTTTACGAAGTCCTTCCATGGCG
Source organism: Tagetes erecta (assembly GCA_030867185.1). Classification (NCBI taxonomy): domain Eukaryota; kingdom Viridiplantae; phylum Streptophyta; class Magnoliopsida; order Asterales; family Asteraceae; genus Tagetes; species Tagetes erecta. Next base: position 4,525,582 of record CM061488.1, on the reverse strand, counting down.
ATTCAGAGAAGAAGATCGATGGATTTGGAGCGACGTATGTGTGACCTAGTCCCTAGACTCAAATGATGGACCGATCATAGAAGAAGATGAGGTCATACATGATCTGCTTTTTGCCTAAGTAACACAACACACAAGCCTCGGAAGTTACACTACATTACGAAATGTGTTGAGCTCCTTTCAAGCGGCAGAAACCGTCTCGTTAAACTTTACTTTTTCAGGGGTTAGATTTTAGGTTTTTTAAGAGTGGGCGGGGTGGATCAAAAGGTTTGACGACAAAATTCAACCGTCGTAAAAATGAGTTGAATCGGAATTCGTTTGATTCTGTTTTTGTGTGACTAAAAAATCAGTTCTCATACTTTTTAGACAAAATCCATTGCGTAAGGGAACCATCCTATGAGATAATTATAGAGTGTTTGAGATGAAACAAATATATATTTACCGTAAATTTAAGTTTGAACGTGAATAGTTTAGTAACGAATGGTGTTTATACAAACTAAAATGTGTTGGAGTCAAATCTAATATAAGTAAAAATACCGGTTAATCGAACCAAAGATCACTAAAAAATATAGAGATGAGCAGTTCAGGGTCTCGTAATAGAAAACCTAAAAAGCGGCTCTGGAAAACTTGAGGGGGATCAAGTTATCACTTTTTCTTCAAAAATAGCAAGAAACGAACAACTGAACAAGTGTCCCGTGCGGTATTCAATCTCATGCATTTCGGTTGGGCGTCGGTTTCTTATCATAGGAAATTCGGTTTTGGGTCTCGGGTTACCCAACTAAAGACCGAATCGACAACGGATCCTACGTTGAGAAAAACACATCGTGCTTAGCCCATATATACATGTATATATGCTCAGCCCAAAAACGACCATCGTACATATGCTCAGCCCATGGATCATGGATTTCTATGCAGCATTAACTTTGACCAAATAGGCCCAAAAAGGGATTTGAACTTTAAATTTGAGCTTTGAATTGCATTTGCCATGTTCTCTTGTTATAGTTTGTCCAACTTGATGTTTTTATTCCTCTTGATGTAATGATAACGAGTCTCACTGAAATCACCACTCATGATGATTTTTCTAAAACATCTATGATGATGTTTCAAATGACAAAGATGACCATGTTTTTATTATTTTCAATTTAGCCTTGTTTTTAGCTACCTACAACATCCATATTTTGTTTTGCATCTATCTAACCAATATTTAAAAGCACTTGTGTTACATGTGTTAATCAGTCGTTTTTTATTTTCTTTATTGAGAAGAACATACATGTCAACTATAATTGTTTCGTAAATTTGCTCAAAATGCGGAGATGATAGCGGACTAGCAGAGCTTGGATCTTGTCCCAGGTTCGAGTCCCAACTACCATTTCTTAAGATTTCTTAAAAACTTTATTCTTTTATTTTTAAATTAAAAAAAATCACATTTTCTATTAGTAAGCCACGATATTAGAAATTCAGTGTTTTAAAAAAAACGACAAACAAATAGTTTAATGACCTTGTTTTGGTTGGTATATATTTAAATTTTGAGGCCACCTTAAAGAAAAACAATCGATACGAATACGAAAAAGAAAAAGAAAAAAAGGAACAGTTTAATGACACATCTTTAAAAAAATAGCCAAGAATAATGAATTAGAGGTAAGAAAAAAAAAATTAATTAAAAAAAAACTAAGATGCTTCACAAGTTTGTTTCTCGAGCAAGTTTTAGTTTATCCAATCGAGAGACATATCCTTTAAGCTTGCCACTAAACTACTCTGCATGACTCCCACGTGTCCATACACAAATCTACGTGTCAAGCACCTATCCCTTACATCATCACCTTACTCCATGAGAACAAATCTGCAAATTCGGTTCCTTAGCGACAACACCTTCGATACAATTACAACTTCCTATATATTCATCACGTCCAATTCCACATCCACCAATTCAATCACACTTTATACAATTACATTACAAACTCATCAATCATTTACTCAAAAAATTTGCATCACAATCACAATGTCTTCAAATCAAGATATCAGAATCAAGGAACAGGATGCAGAGAGAGCCGCAAGGGCAGCTGCCGACGAGCTTAGTGACGCTCGGCGGCAACGACACGGCACGGGCGGTGAAGTGGTGGTGGAACAGCATGAGAAGGTGACAACAGAAGAAAACCGTCCCGGAATAATTAGCAGTATTTTTAATACGGTTACCGGGACGTTAGGTCAAGCGAAAGATGCCGTGACCGGGAAAACACATGACGCGGCGGAGAAGACATCGCAGCTTAGCGGGGAGGCGGCGGAGAAGACGAAAGAGGCGGCCGATGTTACCGCGGAGAAAGGGCGAAGAGCCGGTGATTATACCGCGGATAAGGCGGGAGAGTATACTGATTATGCCGCGGAGAAGGCGCGGGAAGCGAAGGACACGACAATGGGGAAGGCGGGGGAGTATAAGGATTATGCCGCGGAGAAAGGGCGGCAAGCGGGTGATAAAGCGGTCGAGTATAAAGATTATACCGCGGAAAAGGCGGGGGAGTATAAGGATTATGCCGCGGAGAAAGCGCGGGAAGCGAAGGACACGACAATGGGGAAGGCGGGGGAGTATAAGGATTATGCCGCGGAGAAAGGGCGGCAAGCGGGTGATAAAGCGGTCGAGTATAAGGATTATGCCGCGGAGAAAGCGCGGGAAGCGAAGGACACGACAATGGAGAAGGCGGGAGAGTATAAGGATTATACGGCACAGAAAACAAAAGAGGCTGCGGATGTGACGGCCGAGAAAGCGAAAGAAGCTAAAGATACAACGATGGGGAAGATGGGAGAGTATAAGGACTATACGGCCCAGAAAACGAAAGATGCCGCTGGTTATACAGCGGAAAAGGCGGGTGCGGCCAAGGACTATACGGTTGATAAGGCGGCTGCTGCGAAAGACTATACAGTTGAGAAGGCAGCAGCCGCGAAAGATTATACTGCGGAGAAAGCTAAACAAGCAAAGGATGCCGCAGTTGACACTGCGGCAGCCACAAGAGATTACGCGGCGGAGAAAGCAAAACAAGCTAAAGATGCCGCAGCAAACACAGCCGCGGCTACTAGAGATTACACGGCGGAAAAAGCTCAACAAGCAAAGGATGCCGCGCTCAACACCGCGGCAGCCACAAGAGATTACACCGCGGAAAAAGCTAAACAAGCCAAGGATGCCACCGTGAACACGGCCGCAGCCACTAGAGATTACGCAGCGGAAAAAGCTAAACAAGCCAAGGATGCCACCGTTAACACGGCCGCAGCAACTAGAGATTATGCAGCGGAAAAAGCTAAACAAGCCAAGGACGCCACCGTTAACACGGCGTCAGCCACTAGAGACGCCACCGTTAACACGGCCGCAGCCACTAGAGATTACGCAGCGGAAAAAGCTAAACAGGCTAAGGACGCCACTGTCGACACAGCTGCGGCAACTAGAGATTACACAGCGGAGAAGGCTAAACAAGCGAAAGATGCAACTCTTAACACGGCCGGAGCCACCAAAGATTACACGGCAGAGAAGGCTAAAAATGCAAAAGATGCAACGGTGGAATATGGCGAATACGGTGCTCAAAAAGCTTCGGATGCTAAAGATTATACTGTTGATAAGGCCGCGGCCACTAAAGACTACACCGCGGAGAAAGCGAAAGAAGGGAAAGATACAACGGTGGGGAAAATGGGTGAGTTAAAAGACGCGGCGGCTGATGCCGCAAGAAAAGCCATGGATTTATTAACAGGGAAGAAAGAAGAGGCTAACGAGAAACTATCAGAAACTAGCGACAACACAAAGGTCAGTAGAATGTGAATAATTTTTTAACTCATAGTGTAAAAAATAAAATGTATTTAATAATAATATGTGACAATTAGTAATTTAACATGTTGTGTTTAGCCAATGTAAATGTAAAAAAAAATTGGAAGAAATAATATGAATGATTGATTTGGCAATTAGGCGATGTTTGATGACAAAACAAGAGAGGATGCAAGGAAGCGAATGGAGGCGATGAACTTGAAGGGCGAAGGTGATCGAGATCGGGGGACAGAAACAGTGACGAAGACGACTGTGGAAGTTGATGAGAGGTCCCCGTTGGGCCAGGGGGTGATGGCGGCCGTTGATGTGGACGACACACCATTGGGGATGACCGGAGATATACTCCGGAAAGCCCAAGTGAGGCAGATGGAAGAGGAGGCACGTCGGAGATAGGTTGACATGAAAATGGTGGTTTATGAATGTTAGCTTTTGGCCTTTTGTGGTCGTTTGTTGTTTCTTAAGTTTATGTAGTTTTTGTGCATTTTGGGTTGTTTATTTTGTGTCATTAGTTTTTTCTACTGGTGTTATGATTATGAGTACTTTGAATTTTAAAGTATATATTAAATAGTGATGATTTTAAGTTATGAGTTTCTACTTCTACTTTAGTTTTTGAACAATCTTATTTTTAACCCAAGTCGTGTTGATTATCACATGCATTTTAGAATAGGATCATATCAAAGTCACCTTAGATACACAAGCACTTCTATTGTAACAAAAATTCTAGTGCAAAGCATATGTTGTTAGTTGTAAAATCTTCGTTCACATTTATTCTAACATCTTTCTCTTTTAATTATTTAATATTTAACTGAATTATTATTTAACTGAATTATTAAAAGGGCTTTTTATAAAACAAACGTTTTAAATGTTGAATGATTTAGAATACTGAAATAAATTATTAAAAAATAAAACAAACAGTCCCTTTTAGCATCTTTTTTTAACCGTTCAAATTATTATTACTTATTTTCATACGTCATCCAAAATTGGTTAGGCCTAAAATCTTAAAATGAGTTTGAACTATAAATTTTACATTCTAGGGCTTAGAATGACTATTTAAACACTTGCAATTTCTTTGTTTATTTTAAAGCTTAGAATGGCTATTAAACACTTGTAACTTCTTTATTTATTCCAGAGCTAAGAATGACTATTGAACACTATAAATTGACCGTTAAAATGTTATTGCTTACTCTCATACGCCTCCCATTGAGTAAAAGTGTAAAATTGACTTTTCTCCCTTTTTACCTTGCACTATTTTAGATCTATATGTAAAAACTAACACCCGTTTTACCGTTATTTCCATTTCAAACGGTCTTACAATGTTGGGGGGTTGGGGTATAAGAAATAAAGAAAAGATTTTATCGCTCACATGTGCTAAGTAACGATCAATGGACGGAGGGACATAAATTCTTAACACCAAAAATTATTGAGATGTAGACTAAAAGAAAAGATTTAATCGCTCACGTGTGGTAAGTAACGGTCAATGAACAATGAACGCATAAGGACATAAATTGTTAAACCAAAATTATTGAGAAGTATGGCATGTGTTGTTTCACCTCTTAATGTTTCAGTTCAGTGCTTAAAGCACTCAACATTCAGAGCATTTGTTTTATAAAAAAATAGTCTCTTAATACTTTAGTTAAGTGCTGAATGGTTAAGAGACAGAGAGATGCTCAATCGAACTGAATAGAGCATATACAAATTTTACCTCCATCTGCAGTTCTACCCTAAAATCTCTCCCATTGATAGTGTCTCTTAATGGTTTAGACGTCTTAACTATTCAATAGTTAATGATTCAATTTTTTCCAAACAGCTTCTTAGACTATTACACTTAGTGCATTTGCTTTATCGTAAAGTATAGGGTTATTGGATTTAATCACCTCCAACTATTGGTTATTGGCTGTTGTCACCCTCAAGTATCACTTTGACCAATATAACTCCCAACTAAACACTTTGGTGTCCGTATCACCAAAAGTCAACCAATTCAAGTCACTTTTGGTTAACTTTTGATTATTTTTTGGTTAGCTTTTGGTGTTACGGACACCGTATCACCAAAAGTTAACCAATTCAAGTCACTTTTGGTTAATTTTTTGTTAAATTTTGGTGATACAGACACCAAAGTGTTTAGTTGGGAGTTATATTGGCCAAAGTGATACTTGAGGGTGACAGCGGCCAATAACCAATAGTTGAAGGTGATTAAATCCAATAACCCTAAAGTATATACCAATATATTTATGGGCATGTCATATTTTATAATTCACACGTACCAAAGGAAATTTCAAGATTTGCGTTAAAGATTTAAAGCTAAACACTTTGTTAACATTTTAAATTAGTGAGAAATAAAATAACTATTAGAGTGTCCTTTTGCATTTACTTATGTTATTCTAAAAGACTAAAATGACATGGTATGCATTACAGCTATAAATAATTTCTACAAACCTGTAAAAACTAGACACCATGAAATATATCAATTTTTTTACATTATTCACATGACGGGTGAAAAGCACACCACCAACACAAATAAATCTTATCTCTCTTTTTAGAAATCGACCCAAATGTACCACGTTCAATGAACCCGGCCAACACAGTTATAATAAAAATGGATTTGAGTTTTAACTGGCTAACAAATATCTCCACTAGATATTCACTCATAAAGTACATACGTCATAGGAAATTTTTTGGATTAAGATTTTGTTTTTAATAGGCTCAGTTCTATTTAAAAGGGATTATAACGTAGTTTAGTAACCATTTACCTGTCAGTTTATTAGGGAAATGGTTTAATATCTACTCACTTATCAACCGGTTCATAACAAAATAATAATAATAATAATAATAAATGAATAAATTTTAACAGGTGGATGTCAATACTAATAAGTAATAACTATTGATATTTCGTCGTTTTTTAACATGTGACACATTACGGCTTTGTGACGTGACGTACGAGACATATATAAAATATTTTTTATCAACGCTTTGTCACATACATAAGACCCGACCACGTGACCCAGTCGCTGCAACTCACGGCCCCGTCTGATATCTAGTTAATAGGATAATAAACGGAGTGGACACACACTTTGGCCATCAGGTTAAATGGGTCTATAGATTTTGTTTATTCTAGTAGTAGGTTTAATATCTGTGTGTTATACACATGTTAAATAATATAGAGTAATACTTATAAAGAAATTATAAAGTAGTACATTTATTATGAGCTACTAAACACGTTTCATGATGTGTGACTATCTCCATATACTGTTTATTTGCATTTGATTATCAATAAAAAAAGTAAATAAAAGGATAATATGAACCTCATTTTACAAAATTGAAAAATCAAATCAAAACATAACCATATATGTAATATTATTATCTCTTGGCCGGAGGTGAGAAGTTTTACCTTTCTTGAAAATGTTTTGGGATCAAATATAGACAAGAGTGTTAATACTAAGTTTGTGTTATTAACGTACTAACTTTTCTAGACAAAGTATAGATGTTTCCGTTCAAAAAAAATATTGAATCATTAAGAAACACGTTAGATTTACTACTTGGTTTGGAATGAGTTGAGACTTGAGAGAGATTAAAACCTACATAACTTTAGTTTCTGATCCCATTATTTTTTTCTTTCCGTGTTTTGGTTTGGCTAGGCTATTGTTTAGTTTTAGAACAAGTATTGGTGTAACTCTCTATGATCGATGTGTGCAAGAACTAAGATCGAAACCCCGTCTTTAACACCAATATATGTGTTTTTTTGTCGGCATTAAAGCTTTCTTATTACTGCAAGTGCAACAGAAGCTCATCAGAACTTGACCAGAGTCAAACTCATCAACTAAGCTAGTCAGGTGTAATCAAGTTTCACCCAATTTACCTCCCTTTGTGGTAATCATACGTGTATCTAACGAGGTGAGGAGGATGGAAAGATTCTCATTGTGTTGAAGATATGACTCATCAAGTCATTAGTTGGATAACAACTAATACTCACGCTTTAGTTAATTACTATATTAATTTCACTTTTGTTAACAATAATACTCATAACTATTATTTTGCTTTCAATAACACTCTTCAAATAATAATAATAAAAAGTGCTATTATTCATACCCCTCATTTTTTGTTTTTACTTGTTATACATCCCTCTTAAATTTCTAAAAATAGTACAACTTAAATCTTATATTTCATTTTTAATGTTTTTTTCAATGTTAAAAACAACAAATCTTTAATTTTCTAAATATTAACGTTTATATTCCTTCCTATCTGTTTATACTTTTCAAAATTAAAATTTAAAGATATTTGTTTAAAGAATCATGAATCATTTCAAGTACAATATTAACGTTACTAACTTTTGATTCTATTGTTAAATCTAATAATTTAACTGATAAAACATTATTTATATTATTAAAAGTATCAAATTTGAATTATAAAACAATAAGAACATCCATAATTGAACTCATCTCTAAATAATATTACGTAGACAAATGCATAAGAACTTGAATCACATACATCAAGAATGAAAACCGTCACCGCTTCTTCATAAACTAAAAGTTTGAAATATGTCTGCATTTCTACTAATTAGGTATAATTTTTACTAAGAATTTGAAGTTAGGATTATAAGTTTTATAGATTATAATAAATAACAAAGTTTAATTAAAAGGTTAGATTGTTGTATTTAAGATTTGAAGTTAATTTGTTTATTATTACTTTATATTATTAGGTAGCAAATTGATATTTTAATCAAAAGCCGTTTTTTTATCGGACTTTTAAAAAGTTTTAAGATAAACTTTAATATAATGTATAACTTTTAACTAAGTACGAATTAATTTAAAATTTATTAAATCTCATAAATGTTCAAACTTGTAAAAATAAGTGAGGGGAGAATATGAAAATTTTTAATAATTTATATAGAGGGGAGTGTATGACAAGTAAGAAGGGGGTATATATAGACTATCCCTAAAAATAATTAAAAATGGTAGCAACGAAAAATGAGATTGTCTTTTGACAATGAAAATATAAGTTAGAAGTGTGGTAAAATCATAAGTTGTCATATAGAATAACTGTTAATAAAAGGGAAACTAAAACGGTAATATAGACAAACGAATTAAAGAAATTCAAAGGAAAACAAACTTGACTCATTTTTACAAAATAAAATTGACTTTTAGTCCGCCACTAAACTCCAAGGGTTAAGATTTAGCCTACCACTCAATGATTAAAAAAACACTACTCGTGACCAAAAGATACTAGACGTCTCAAAATGTAATACTATTAATCCACAAAGGAGCTAACCATGTTTTGTCATATCCCCTCAATGGTCAAAATATGTATTTTGATTTTAAAAGTCAGCAATAGTAGAGTATAGGATGTTAAGACTTTTGTAACAACTCATTATTATGTTTAATAAATTTGCCACAAAAGTTAAGCATATAATGTTTTAATTTTATAAGTTTGCTAAAAAGTATTGCTTGGAACCAAACATCATCGATTTTAGTGCCAGTATTATCAGAACTAATATCGATATTTATTTTTACGGTTTTCATTAAGTGGCGCGAATAACAATAGAAACCACACGGTGTTATAAAAAATTAGTTTAAATTGTATTTGTAGTTATATTTGTGCTATAACTATATATACTTCTAAAACACAATGTCGGTGTTACCGACTTGTGTTTCCACGTGCCTCCATAAACTTTTTTTCTTTCTTGATTAGACTTAAACGCGTGTTTCTTTTATGTTTTGATTTTTGAATAAATTACCTTTTGTATCCCTTATTTTTATAAAAAGTAACTATTTGTATACATGACATTTAAATCCATTGAATCATACCCTGATGTTTGAATTTTATATTTATGTGAATACTTATGATGTTTGAATTTTATATTTATGTGAATACTTATGACTACAGAGTTACAATTTTAGTTAAATTTTGAATGAATGACTAAATTACCCTTATCTTCTTCACTCACCTTACTCTTTTGTTATTGATATTATTAACATCTATAGTTATCAACTATATAACCCTACTCCCACTCCAACCCTTCTACAAAACCATCACCTCCACCACAACCTGACACCACCAACGCACCACCATCACCACCTCCCCATTTCATCATTGTCGACTACTTTTTGTTGCCCACTTTCACAATCACTGCATAGCTATCTATTCCCTCCACTTTCCTGACTACATTCCATCCAAGATTCACAATCACCTTCATCGAACCATTATCCACCATCGTAGGAACAATCTCCACCACCACTAAGCTATCAAAATTATGTAATTTGGTTAGGTTCTTAATTTTGAAACCTAGGTGTTTGTATAAACCTAGAATTTTAAAGATTGCAAGAATTTTGAAATCCGGTTCGCCCTACTTATCAATTGAGTCTAATTTGTCAAAACAACTATTTATTTTTATTCGAAAATTGCAGCAATTTTGGTGTGTATGCATAGAGTGGAAAATTAAATGAAAATTCAGATTTAGCTCATGTTATGATGGCTAGATGATGATGGGGTGGGTGTTTTTTTTATTATTTTTTTAATAAAATAATTATGAGGGCAATTTGGTCATTTATATCATAACTAACGAAAAGTTTTAACTCCATTAATCATAAGTATACAAATAGAAACAAATTTGAAAACACAAGCTATAAGGCGACGAATTTAATCCTCAGGTGTACAAATAGTTACTTTTTAATAAACTAAGTATAAAAAAATAGCTTACACTTGATTTTTTAAAATTATTTACGACTCTACGATGCAACATGGAAGACATAAATCTACACCATTATTTAAAAAAATATAATAATGCACCGTAACGTTCAAGACATAATAATACTATTTTTAAAACGAATCACAAACGTTTCACGCCACATCATTTGAACATCACATGTTAACGATACAATTATATCACGTGTAACAAAATCACAAACATGATATCACCACCCTAACACACACAACATCATCGCAAGTAAAAGAAAACCACGAACAAAGATCCGACCGTCATATCACGTGACCCGAATCCTGGTTTTTTACTAAATTTGAATCACACGTGACCCACCGCCCACTTCCTCGTCCCCCTCCTCACAACCTCCATAAATACGGTACCCAAATCTTGCATGTCAACACAGGTGCATAAATCAACCATCAATCAACACACAAACACATCAATCAATGGCGACACGAAGATTTACTTTCTTTCTATCATTCACATTTTCCATTGTCATCCTCACCGTTTACATCATCACCACCCACATTTACAATCACCAACCATTTCTTCGTTCTTCCCCAAATCCCCTGTTTCTTAAACCCGATGACCAAATCTGGCCTGTAAGTTTCCTCATTTCTTTATTCATCACGTACCCATGTTTATTTTGATCTTTTTGTATTGGTTTGAATTAGGAATTGGAGTTTAATTGGAGAATTGTGTTAGCCACGGTCATAGGGTTCATGGGCTCTGCTTTTGGAACAGTTGGGGGTGTTGGTGGTGGTGGCATTTTTGTTCCGATGCTTACGTTAATTGTGGGTTTTGATACCAAGTCTGCTGCTGCTTTATCTAAGTGTATGTTTTCAGTTATCACCTCTTTGTTTACAATTTTTGATTGAGTTGATGAAACAGAGCATTGTTACTTTGTTACTCTGTTACTCTGTTTCTTGATTGGTTCAATTTCATCAAAATTGGTTCTTTAAGTTTGTGTGATTTGGGTATTTTGTGGGTGAAATTATAAGTTTGATTTGTTTTTTTTTAATTATGTTTCTTGATTGATTCAATTTCATAAAAATTGGTTCTTGAAGTTTGTAATAGCTAATTTGGGTGTTTTGGGGTTGAAATGTTGAGTTTAAGATTGAAATTTGATGTGTTGAAGGTATGATAATGGGGGCATCAGCATCATCAGTTTGGTACAATTTAAGGATACAACATCCATGTAGACAAGTACCAATTCTTGATTATGATTTAGCACTCCTGTTTCAGCCTATGTTGATGCTTGGGATCACTCTTGGTGTGGCTCTTAGTGTTGTTTTCCCTTATTGGCTCATCACTGTTCTCATCATCCTCCTTTTTTCAGGCAAACTTTCTCTTTATTATCATTAAAGATTCAATTTTTATTTATGGGTTTGTTAAACAATTAGGTGTTTTGTTTGTATTGATCATACATAATCTATAGTTCATAGACATATCATAGTTTCTTGATCTTAGCATATAGAAGAACTGAAAACAAAGGTGTGTTGTGCTGGTAAGGATCTTATTACTGTCTTTAGTTCAAATCTTACTTCCACTACTGGTTTCTTGCAATAACCTCTTAAATGCCACTTGCGCAACGCAAGCTGCAATTTACTTGTCATGATGTGAGCTTACCAACAATGGGTTATCGTGATCGCTAAAAATAGATCATTGATTGCACTAGTCATTTAGTTGTTTGTTTTTCCATCTAAGTGAGTTTTGAATGTTAATTAGGTAACCTTTCATTCACTTTTGTTGACAGGGACATCTTTAAGATCTTTTTGCAAGGCTATTGAAATGTGGAAGGAAGAGACACTAATGAAGGTGAAAATGATTATATTGATTGATATTTGAGCAGCCAGAGAAGAATAAAAAGCAAAGCTTTTAATTAGTCTTTTTCTTGTTGATATTTTGGCAGAAAGAATTGGAAAGGCCGAGAGAATTCGTCAATTCTCGTGGGGAGTGTATGTCCCACGAATATCCCATGAATCTTTTTTAATGTCACTTTTTAAAGAATCTGTCTCTTATTTTTGGACTTTATGTGTTTTTGTATTTAGTGCTGATAGACACGTATGAGCCACTAATTCCTAAAGAAGAGAAAACTCCAATGGTGATCATTGTTAACAATTTAACCTCATCTTTCTTATATTCACCTTTTCAATCAACTTATTAGATAGTCCAATTCTTTTTTCATTAAAATTTGCAGCAAATCTTTCTATTCAATCTACGTTGGAAGATGCTTACGGCCCTAATAGTCGTATGGGCCGCCTTTCTGGCCCTTCAGATCATCAAAGTAAGTAATTTTCACATTCATTTTCTAGATACATCCAAACTTTAAAGCATAGTTTTGACTTTCAAGGGTCAAACATACTCATTCGTTTTTCAAAACCAACTTTAGTCTTAACGATTTTAATAACCACATTAATCTATTGAAAGAAGATTATATTAGGAAGCCTTTGAAGCTAAAACATAAGCTCATGAGCTCATCCATGGGAATTTAAATTCAAGAAGTCAAACTTTTGACTTTTAAAAAATGATTTTGGTTTCATGCAGAATAGCCTGGTAGTATGCAGTACATCATACTGGGCAGTCACCATAATACAGGTAACTGAAGTTAAATGTTGATATCTCGATATGCATAATAACCTGGTTGTACATTATTTTTTAACTTTTAAGCGAAATTTATATTTCTTGCAGTTCCCGGTAGCACTATCTGTATTTGGATACGAATGTGTTAAGTTGTACAAAGAAAGCAAGAAAAGAAAAAACACGGGGAACCCTGAATCGGTATGCGAGGCTGCGATTGATTGGACCGCACCCCACCTTATGTTCTGTGCATTTTGTGGGATCTTGGGCGGAACAGTTGGCGGCCTATTGGGGTCTGGTGGTGGGTTCATTCTTGGACCTCTCTTACTTGAGATTGGTGTCATGCCACAGGTACACAACATGTATACAGTTATTAGTAAACTATTAGCCATCACTGCGTAACATATTATCAAGAACCAAGTAATTTATGATATAAGTATGCTACGCGAGAATTTGTGACTAAAAGGCGTGCCATTCGTGTGTATAGGTTGCAAGTGCAACAGCGACATTTGTGATGATGTTTTCATCATCATTATCTGTGGTCGAGTTTTACCTTCTACAGCGGTTCCCAATTCCTCATGGTATAATCTTCAACACTATTTTTTATAAATCCATTCTGTTCATGAAAACTTGACTAAATACTCATTAACATTCAGGTGCCAATATGTGCTGGTAGGGTATATTGGTAATATGTCAATACGTGTCGTGCTTTAGTATGGCCTAAAACAAGCTGGGTCAGATTAGGTTTGCCCAGAAACATCTTGTCGCCCATTTTCGTTTTTTTTATAGATAATAATGTTAAAATTGTGACTACAATAATTTTCTAAAACTTTTTTAAGATATTGACTTTCAGTCAACTTTCAAAGTGTTTGACACTTTGACCCGTTTGACACATTCCCTTAATGCGTGTAAATACAATTGGCCTGTTCACGAGAAAATTTGTGAATGTTGTTTTACTTTTAGCTTTATACCTGATGGCGGTATCAGTCATGGCCGGCTTCTGGGGTCAATTTGTCATAAGAAGACTTGTTGCATTTCTTCAAAGAGCTTCAATTATAGTATTCATTCTTTCTGGTGTCATCTTTGCCAGTGCTCTCACTATGGGTAACTTTCTAAATACACTTTTCTTGTACTTCATGCTTAAAAAGGATGTACCGTGATGACGTTGGATCGAAATGCAGGGGTCATTGGTGTGGACAGAAGCATCAGGATGATCCATAACCATGAGTTCATGGGATTTCTTGAGTTTTGTAGCAGCCAGTAGTTTTAACAAAACAAACATGTCCAAAATGTGTTCCATGTACAAATGTAGCTGGTTTTTGTTTCTACCATTGTTAGGTAGGATGGTTTTGTTTACGGCTTTGATATGTATATTTGCTAGCTAGGACGTTTTCTTTGACGGTTTTATCTTTTGATCAGTTTGTTTGTACCATACGACGTAGGTAAGGTAAGGTATAGCCTCGCATCATCGTCAAACTCTACTGTAAGCGAGATTTTACTAGGTATGACTTTTTTATGTTATTTAGATTAATGTCGTGAATGAGACATCCTACTGTTTAAGTGGCGCACTCCACAACCAAAAGACTGAAAGTTCAAATCGGGTTGGGTCAGGTTGTATTTATCCTAGAAAATCTAGATTTACTTTTAAAAAGATGTAGATTAATTTGGTTACGACTTAATAAAAGCTAAAACGCTTGCTAGGATTTGCTTGGCTGACGTGTTAACAACGTTAACACATTCTAAATGATCAAGCTAGTTTTCCTAATTAAAGTTTACACCCTACAACAAAAACTGAAAAAACATTATTAGAATGATCTCAGAGTCACATAAACAAAAGCTAGCTACTTAGTTCTATGAAATTATGGTTCATAAGACGGAAGAACCGCCCATTTAGAGTAAGGAGCAGACACTGACGATCCCGGATCATAGTTTATCATACGGTCGGCCATAGCAGTTGTGCTGGCAACAGCACCCTGATGTTGACCAAGTGTCAGCTGATGGGGGTGGTTATTGGTGGTGTTGGCTGCTGATGCGCTCTCAATAGTCTCTTCACCGGACATGTAAGTGTATCTTGTGCTCGAGCCCGCCCCTTGTCTCTTGTTGACTCGTTGTTTGAGTATAGTTCTCAATGCTAACACCTTTAAGAGATCAAAAATAGTGACTTGAGATATGATTTGGTTCTTAAAGAACTATCAACTGTAATAGTTGTAGTATATATGTTTCATATTGTTTGTAACTCAGCATAATGTTTATATGTGTGAATATCATGTAACAATGATAACTTTGATTGTTTAGCATGTGATATTGTGATATATATATATACAACATTACCTCTTCTTGAAGCTTTTGTTTCTCCATACAAACAACATCAAACTCTTGTTTAAGGGTATCATACAAGCACTCTAGTTGCTTATTCTTCCATCGAGCACGTCGGTTCTGGAACCACACCGCAATCTGTCTGGGTTGCAAACCGAGGTCATTGGCTAGCTTCATCTTAGTATCAGGGTCAAGTTTCTTCTCCTCTTGAAAAGTGGTCTCTAGTGCTTCCAATTGTTCACTTGTTAACCTTTTCTTCTTGTCTTGATTGTTGTTTTCATACTCATTTTGTTTCATGTCCATCCCTATTAAACCTGTGTACATTAAGAGATGAATATAGAACCCTAGCTAATAAGTTTTTTTTAGAACGACACCTAATCCAGCTCCGCTTATTTTACACCACTATCTGTCACTTGCAGGATTTAAACTCAAATAGTTACTCTTATCAACCCTCACTCCATAGGACCACTCAGTCGCCTTTATCAATCTTCACTCTTTAGGACCACTCCAACTATCCCTTTGGTCAATCCTCACTTCATCTTGTAGAATTTGAACCCTAATTAAAAGTTTCTTTATGCTAGCTAAGTAATCACATAATTCTAGGACCATCCGTAGCGACGGTGTTCAAAGCTTGATAGTGTACGTGACGTAGGCTAGCCATGCCTATTACACATGGTCTAATATATAATACATCAAATAATTTTCTTTTTGTACAATTATATTCATATGAACATAATAAGCTAGCTAACAACACTAATAATTAATACTAATTGTATGGTACTTAGGTTAAGCCTATTAGTTCAAACTTTACAGCATGAAGACATTGTCTTTGCAAATATATTAATGCACAATATATATGAGAAAGTGCCTTCAAACCCTAATGATAAGTTTAACTTTGATGGACAATATATATTAGGATTTGGAAACACTATCTTTGTACATAATATATAGGCTGTATATGACAATGTCTTCAAATCCTAATACCTAACTCTAATGATATTCGTTAAACACATTATATATTAGGATCAGCGAAACAGATATTCATAGAGTAAATTAAGAGGGAGTGAAGATTGATCAAATTACCGGTTGGATATACGTAGTGATCATCCTTATAGTTGTAAAGAAATGCGAACGAAGTCTGCGCTACAGGTCGAGAAATAAATGATCTGGAATTCACATGATCATTCCAGTCCATTTTACCAGCTTCTTTCCTTTCTTGTTGTTTATCAACAATATATTTTCTTTAAATTGTATATATGTGTGTGTGTTTTTGTTGGTGTTTTTGGTGCAAGAAAAGTGTGACATTTATATGAAGTAATTGAAAGGTATGTTTGAGTTGATAAAGGGTGGGACAAGTAAACAGTTGTAGTGGTATTAGGAGAATATGTTAAACATGGTAGGTCACAGTCTGGTCCTAGAGAGAAGGTAATTGGATCATACACAAACACAAACACATACTGACAGTGTGCCTTCAATTTTTCATGCCATTTCTGACTCACTGCATCATATCTATCTCTCCAAAAATGGTTTGAAATGTTAGGTAGTGTTTTTGTTTCTTACTTAAAGTAAAAAAAATATGTTTTATTTATTTGAAATGTATATAGGTGTGTATAAATGTTTTTAATACACTCATAATTGAACTAGTGTTTGTGTAGGGTGTAGGGATTGATATAAGGGAGTAGAGGTGGCTTGGTAACATAGCAATGAGCACTCCCTAAGCTAACAAAACTCAGGGCCCTACTAATTAATGTTTACGTCGTTTGTATTTAAACATGATGATATTAGATTTTATTAAATACGATTTGATAATTTTATGGGGTGATTTTGAGAAGAAATTAACTAATAACAATTTGTTTGTTAACTCAACCCCTTTATCGGTTGACGGTAAGGTGGAGAAGATTATTTGCAACTTGTTTCTTTGGGCTAAATTTAGAGCTAGAAGATTAGATGTTATGTGGCATTCATGGCGTAATAACCTGGGGCTCTAGCTAGTCTTGTATGTTGTTTCGCGATATTGGTATGGTAGTCGGGTTTGGTTGAGATGTTGTGTTATTGAGTGTTGTTGGTCTTAGTATCTTGCTAGTGGTCTCTTTGTTTTTTTTGTTTAATAAATGTGTTGTTAGAAAAATAATCTGGTATTAAATTATTATGGCCGGTTTAATTTGTTTGAGTAATTAGTATTTGAGTGCATTTTTTTAACAGTAAACTATCGTACTCCTAGACTATAAATATATACACTTGCCTAGTTGCTCAGATTTGAACCTGATATCTTGTCAAAGTGGTGCTCTTAGAGGCGAAACCTTTTTCATTAGACCACCAACCCCAATGCTAGTATTTGAGTGCATTTAATATTAAAAAAATAAGATTGTTTTCTTATTGGGTAGTTTGTATCAATGAGGTAGTGATCAATTGGCAAAGACAAAACCTTTAATCACCAAAAGTTATGAGTTCAAGGGGTTGTTTGTTTCATCTTTTAGTAGTTTAATTCAGTACTTAATCATTCAGATTTAACATTCAGAGCGTTTGTTTCATAAAAAAAAGAGCCCCTGAATGGTTCAGTTAAGTGCTGAATGGTTAAGAGACAGAAAGATGTTGAATGGAACTGAATGGAGCATATACCAACTTTACTCTCACCTGCATTTCTACCTTAACATCTCTATCATTAATAGAGCCTCTTAATGGTTCAGACCTCTTAAACATTCAGTACTTAATGATTCGGATTTTACCAAGCAGCCTTAAGTCAATATCAAGTTAAGAAATTTGTGGTTTTAAAAAAAAGTATCCTACTTTGTGTAGGAGTCTAATTGCTTTGGGTCCGGTCTATAAACCCATGTGGGATCTATTTATGTATCCAGAAATTTGTGAGTCAATTTCTAAATATATAATAGTTTTGATGTTTAACTGACGTTCAAGTTTTTGATGTGATCAATGTATTTGTATATAGAGAGGGGACGTCCAACATATATAACGCCATAACACAAGCTTTTACCTTTTTTAACGGCGGATTAGTTGTTAGAAGTTAGTAACACCAAGTTAGTATTATCAAATGTTATTTTTTAAATTTAAACCCAAAACCTTCAAAAAAACAAAGTCTTCCACCTCATTCTTAACCACTAGACTAAAAAATCATTGGCACATAAACTAATTAGTAAATGCATGTCCTTAATTAAATTATGAGGAATTAAATTTTATATTAATATTTGCATTATGCCCACGAGTATCTACCTATTCTAATAATTGAGTAACTCATCCACATGTCAACATTCTAAATACTTCACATAGGATTTTGCTTAGGTGTCATCCTCTAATTCAATTTGATGGAGGATTTTAATGCGGGTCATGGTATGCTCCATATTCGAAATAACCCGATATATACAAATAAAAAAATTCAAAAACTATCATCAATTATCTTCTAACCTAATATATTCAAATAAAAATTTACCGATTATCATAAACTATCTCTAAACCCGATATGTTCAAGTTAAAAATTTACCACTTATCATTAAATATCTTCTAACCCGATATGTTCAAATTAAAATTTTACCACTTATCATGAATTATCTTCTAACCGATATATTCAAATAAAAAATTTACCAATTATTATAAAAAAAATTGCTTTATTTTAGCATATGATTTTTTGATAGAAAAATATTTGTAAATATCCAAACCAATTTAATAGGAGATATGTTATCAATTTAAATTTGATTCCTAAATTTAGTTAAAACATATAAAACTGAAATCCCGTGTAGTACACGGGTACTAATCTAGTTTATATATAAAAATATATATTGATTCACATCTAGTGAGGCCAAGTATCCTATAAAAGACTTAGAATCTAAAAAGACTAAAAAATATGCTTTTAGACACGATCTAGGTAAAAAAAATACACAACAACAGGTTAAAAATTATAAATCAAAATGTAAATTGAATTTAAAAAAATGTCTCAGATTCCTTGTTCCCCTCGCCGTCCTCCTTATAAACGAGAAATTAAAAAATTAACGTTTCGTTGTGCCTTTTTTCTTTCATTGGGTCTTTTAAAAGTTTATGACATAATAAAAACATTAGTTTTTTTAATCCTTCGTTTATTTTTTTAAAAAAGGATAATTGGGGGGGGGGAGGGGAAACAAGGTCTCCGAGTAACTTTTTTGAAATTCGATTTATAATGATTTATAATTTTTTTATCAAGCATTTTCTGTATTTTTTAGATCCATTATGTCTAAAAGATTTTTTAACCTACTTAGATTTTCAATCATTTGTAGTTGAACGCAACTCCACGTCTATTAGTATGTATAGGGTAGGGTTCAATTGAGAACTCATTTTAAGTTGAGAACTTGAGAACTATCAAAAATACAAGGGATGGAATTTTAAAGAGGAAGGGTAAAATTGGAACTTTAAATATATAAATCTTTAAACATTTCTATCTTTTGCATACGTTAATATTATTTTAAAAAAATTGCACCATTAGATCAAAAATTTCATTATCTTTCATTTGAGTATAAATAATGTCATAAAAAATATTTTTTTTCTCGTTTTTTTAAATTTCATACTACATATATGTAGTATTGCGATATTGTATTTGATTATATTTTTCTTTAAACGTTACTAACTTTTTCATACGTTATTTACATTAAACAATTTTAAAAATCACATTTTGGTTTTTTTGATACTACATATATGTAGTATCAATGTACTTGAATACTTGATGTATTTATTAAGTGGACAAATGACTTAAGAGTCTAATAATTATTTAAAGTGTACATATGATCTCAAATAACCAATAACAAAGTTCATAAGATTTCATATTAAAAAACTTACGGCAAATGAAAAGAAAACCAATACTTATACTATGTCTAAACATAAAGATAATAATAAACTAATAAACCAAGGATAAATATCATAAAAAGGTAAAAAAAAAAACTTGAAATTCAAACTATAAGATAACAATGCATGAACATTGCATATACTGCATATATGTAGTACTTGGATACTACATATATGTAGTATACGATACTGCATATATGCAATACTATAAAATTTAAAAGGGATAGTGAATATGGTGATGTTATGCACCTAAGTTACCCGTAAAACCATTAAAATTACGTAGCTTTGATAAATTAACTTAAATTTTTTTATTAAAAAACTTAACTCATTGATCTTTATTCAATGTTAATGGACGACTCAGTCTTCTCCTCTTAGATCATAATTTTTCTCTTTCTCATTTACTCAATAATCGTCATTCATTTTAGTAAATTATTATCTGCTCTTTAAAAATCGATCGTAACTCAATTTGGCTTCTCAATTCCAACTAACAGATTAATATAACATGACTCATATAATTGGTATTATGATATGCGCATGCTGCACATATTCATGCCACATCACATAACATGAACCAAGTTATTGCTAGCAATGTCAATACGATCATATGAGAAAATTCAAATTTGGAATTGAGGCATGATGATGTTATTTTTTGTGATAACGTTATCAAAATCAATGTCATTGAACTTTTGATATTTTATCAAAGTATGTAGTTTTGATGGTTTCTTGGGTAATTTAGGTTCATAACAACACCGTATTCATTTCCCCAATTTAAAAACATACGGTATCGTATATTACATATATGCAGTATCGAAAGTTAAAAAAACGAGAAAAAATTATTTTTTTATAACGTTATTTATACTCAAATGAAAGATAATGAAAATCTTGATCTAATGGTGCAAAAAAAATTTAAAAAACTTAACGTATGCAAAAGATAGAAATGTTTAAAGATTTACATATTTAAAGTTCCAATTTTACCCCTCCTTTAAAAATTCCATCCATACCTTTTTTTTAGTTCTCTAGTTCTCAACTTAATATGGAGTTCTCTCTTGATCCCTCCCCTATACTTTGTTAACATATAAATATTTAATTTTAGCCCTTTATTCTTTTATGTAAAAAAACTTATTTTAAATACCTACTTAGATTTTCAATCATTTGTAGTTGAACGCAACTCCACGTCTATTAGTATGTATATACTTTGTTAACATATAAATATTTAATTTTAGCCCTTTATTCTTTTATGTAAAAAAACTTATTTTAATTATTTTATAGTTTTTTAGAGTAAACTATTATGTTGGCCTCAGAGTTGTGAATATTAATGTAATAGTTCGTTTTCTATTTATTTAGTTCATCAATTTTACACAAACTTTTTGTTCTAGTATATATTACTAATGGTCATACAACTTTCTATTAAGTTATGTGAAAAGACAATATTATTATTATTATTATTATTATATAATACATGCCTCACATCGTCGGATGACCATATCACAAGCAACACAACTCTATCGGTTCATTGCCTCCTTCAATCTCCTTAAGCGGAGCCGACGACGAAGACGACAAGAACAAGTCTTTCGCGATGAAGACGGACGAATGAATATTGTTTTGGGGTTTTATTTTTCAAAAAATATTATAACTTGAGAATTTTCGAGATGGTTGTGTCATTATCAATTTCGTGATGAAGAGGTAAATCGAAAAGAAGGGGGGGTCATTATCGGCTTGCTAGTGAGATGTAAGGGAGACGGTGATTTTGTCGGCAGAGCATTCTCACGATGGTGGTGGTTGGATCGTAGGAGTCGTAGTTGCTCTTGTGATGATAACGAGTTGAAAGGGGGTGGGGGTGGGGGTGTAATTCTAAGGTGGGGCATTAGTTATAATAAATATTTAATTAAAATTTGAGTAAATTACTATTTTGATCTTACGTGTATGACTATCTTCTCATAAAAACTTAAAAAAATTAGATGATCGTTAGTGTTGTCGACTGAAACAACAATTGTGTGTGAAACTAGTAGATTAAAAGAGTGAGAAACAAACTTTTTGACTAAAACGTTAATTTTAGCCAAATCTCATAGACCAAATTAGTAGTTTATTCAATTTTATATGATTTTTACTTGGTAAATTGAACTTTTCATCCTTGGGTTTTTTGTGGTATTTTAATAGTTCCAGTTCAAGTTTAACAGTATACGTCATTGATTTATATTTTTTAAATCTAATGATGTATAATATTAAAGTTTAACTAAAACTGTTAATTAATGATAACAAACTTATTTTTATTTAATGCAACGAAAACTAAAATTTACTCATTTTTATTTTTATGTAACGCTCTCTTTACGATCGCTGACAATATGAGCTAATTAAAAAAGGTTAGACCTTTCGGTCCAATTATATAACCAATAATAACATTAACATTTGATATAGTTTGTCAATAATTTCTTATACCTGAAATAGTTTGACAGTTATATTTCTATATTCGTTAAAAATGTTTTAGTACGGAATATTATTTTTTTATACAGTTAATGATCATTGTTTTGTAGTGTGACAAGAATCTATCTTAACTTTATTAATAATAATGAAGTTGTTAATAATAGTACTTTTAGTCGAAGGTTTGCTCTCTCCTCACCATGTAAATTCATTACCGGTCTAGAGATGGAGTGTCACATGTCATAAACCTTTCTTCTAATTAAATTGAACCCACCAATACATAACTCCACATGATCGTCCTCTCACAACTTCTAGCTCGACGGGACCAATTGGTTGAGTGCGCTCAATGTTGTAGAATCAGGATTAATCGAGATTAACTGTAATTTTTCGGTTTGGTTTATATGTAAATTTCATTTTTATACTTATATGCACATATTCATGTGAATATAATACTTCGACATTCATGGATTTTGAATTTTTATATATAAGTTTCAGTTATATATACATACACACACTGATGCGAACATAATACTTCAAAATACGTCAAAATTATGAGTTTTGATCGTTAAAAGTGAAATTAGTGCCTAAGGTTATGGATTTAAAGACTATAACTCATGGATTATAGATCGGGTCGATAAACTAAAGGTTTAAAAACCACTAAAATGCTTTGACTTTTGTTGACCGATTACTACGATTAGGATCGCCTAGAACCGCCTACCGATTAATGGACCGATTTTAGAAAATCGACAAGGTAACTCACCGATTACCGATTAATCGACCATTTAGACTGATTTTTACAACACTAAGTGCGCCTAAAGTGGGCTAACTTGGTGGCCTCGATTAAAGTCCCACTGATTATATGCATTTTTTAATTGTTTTTCCTTTTCTTCTCTTTGTTTTTTTCACAATTTTACACTTTTAAACTCAATTTTGATATGTTTATGGCTTTGACCTTCTATTCTATTTTGACATATTTTTTATTTTAAACATCCGGTTTTGATTTAGTTATTGTTTTAACATTTAAGTTGGATATCATCTGTATTTTAATATGATGCGTGACAAATTTATACAATGGGTCAGGTTATCGGGTTGGTGGGTTGAACCCGACCCGAACCTGAAAAATTTATACAAACCCAAACCCGACCCGAACCTGAAAATTTAGACATTACGTAAACCCGAACCCGACCTGATTTTTAGCAGGTTGACCCGAACCCGACCCATTTGACCTGAATATCACAAAATACATTCTCCAAGAGTTAAAAAAAATCAAAATTACCAAGAAATGCATTCTTTAAACGAGAGCGAGCTTATGGAAAATCGGGAAATGCCACCCAAATGTACGCACAACCATATAAGACATTCGATATTGTTATAGTTTTAACGTAAAACACCCTAAACTACATGTATATTTACAAAATATACCCTAAATTTTATATTTATATAAAAAATCAGGTCAACCCGTGAACCCGGTGGGTTGACCCGAACCTGACCTGTTTTTAAAATCAGGTCAGCAGGTTCAACCCGAAACTGACCCACACCCATTCAATGTAAACCCAAACCCACGATTTTCAGGTTAGGTTCAGGTCGGGTTTTCAGGTCGGGTCAGAAATTCTCAGCCCTATCACGCATTATGACTTTTTATTATAACGTGTGAGACATGAAACATTTTGTATCAAAGCGTGTGACGTAGTCACATACACGAGATTCGACCGCCGCATCGCGCCCTGGTCTTATATCTAGTTTTATTAATAATATGTATTGTTAAAACAAGAGACAACTCCTTAATCAGTGGGTATATATACAATAATATAGTGGGTAATCACGTCTCATTTGAGAATCAAACTCATGACCTCCATGTTAAATGCATAAGTTTTAACCATTAGACTTGAGTTTATTTATGTAAATAATCATAAACACATAATATGTATTCATACATTTATTGATTTTATTTCTTTTTCTTTTTTCTAATTTTAGGTTAAATTTTTTTTTTACTCTTAATTTTTTAGCTTTTAAGGTTGAGCTTTAAGGTTTATTTATGATTGAACTTAAAGGGTTAAGTTCTTTGGTTAGTTCTTAGCCTTTTTATTACACGTTTAGCTTTTCCGATTTCGTTTTGTCACATATTGTTTACATTTTTAAACTCATGTGATATACAGGTTACTAACCTGGTATACTATACGTTGCAAGTGTGTAAGGTTATAATAAAATGAATATTTAATCTAAAAACTAAGAATGTTTCCGACTAAACATATGTCCTTTTATTTTTATTTTATTTTATAAAATACAATGACGAGCAAGAAAAATATGTACAATGACACATTCATAATTGTGTTTTTACATTGGGTTATTGGATTTTAATAATCCGAACTTTAATGTATTGGTCGATATTAATCTCAACTTTAAAAATTCCTTATGGCAGTCCCAACTTGTAAATTATTTTCCTCCATCGAACCTTTTATAAGTGTGACATAAAAATGGTCGGGTAAGGTTTTAATGAGACACAAAAATGATCTGGTAGGTTTTTTTAGTATTCGTTATAAAAGGCTCGATGGAGGAAAATAAATTACAAGTTGGGATTGTCAGAGGGAAATTTTAAAATTGGGATTAATATCGACCAATTTATTAAAGTTCGGATTATTAAAATCCAATAATCCTTTTACATTTTATATCGTTTTGAGTTATTTTATTATTGTTTTTAATGTATTAGAGAAATTGTTTGTTATTTATCCTTTTGCTTTATCCTACTATAACATAACACGAGTACACAGGGCTATTTCGCAACTACATTTTTCAGAACTTATCATTTTATATAAACATAATGATGTTTATGAAAATACAATAACGAGCAACAATCACAATGATATATGAAAATAATATTTACTTTTATTTTTATATAATAACTATTTTATATTTGTTTTCAAGATTGAAACGTTAATTTTTTTATGATATAGTTTCATAAAATGTATTTTTGTATATAAAAATTATTAACATTTATAAACGAGAAAATTTAGAAAAAACTCACAAGAATTATCATTCTAACAATTTCTTTCTACAATTTAATCTACGTTATTGATTATATATGTGTGACTGCGCCTGTCCTAACAATGTAGCATGTGCGTCTCCTAAACTCCTACGTGCGTAGTATGTGTAGGATAAAATTTCAATTTTACCAATAAAAATAAATAAAAATTTCAATTCCTTTATTAAGAGATATTAAATTTAAAAAAAGAGTATTGGATATTAACGTATGTAACTATTAGTTTTTGGCAGCTATCGGTTCCAACTTCTGAAATATGTGCCGACGTTCTCAACTTTTATAATTTTGGCCATTAATGGACCGCCGTTAAAAAGTTAACGGCGTTAATTTTATTTTTGAATTTCAGGTCGACGTTTTATGGTTTTTGATCGGAATAAGAATACAAGTCAATTGATATAAAAATTACATCAATACGATGATCCAAACGAAATTTATATAAGAGGATTAAAAATTTACTTCCCAGCATTATGTTATGATTTAGTTATGTTCGGGTCAAACAATAAAACATACACTACACATTTATATTTTCTTCATTTACTTTAAAGATCGTTCTTATACATAAATAAAACTACATAATTTTTTTAACAAAGAACAAATATATTTATTAATATTGGATGCAAGTCACGATAGCATTTGGTCGGCGCGGAGGTGATGGTGGTCTGATGGTCGGATATTAGACCATCAGGCCACACGTCCTGCCTTCTGATATCCGACCATCAGAGCACCACCACCTCCGCGCCGACCAACTGCTATCGTGACTTGCGTCCAATACTAATAAATATATTAGTTCTTTGTTTGTTAAAAAATTATGTAGTTTTATTTATGTATAAGAACGGTCTTTAAAATAAATAAAGAAATTATAAATGTGTAGTGTTTTATTGTTTGACCCGAACAGAACTAAATCGTCAACCCAAACATATAAACTAAAACATAACGCTCGGAGGTAAATTTTTAATCCCCTTATATAAAAATTCTTAGGTTCGTCACTTACGCTTTTTATTGTACGTTTTCTATAATTTTGTTTGTATGCTTTTGTTAACAAATGTTGACTGTATGGTTTGGTTGAGCCGCGACAATATGGTGAGTTCGTGACCTTTTTTAAGGGAAGACTTTAAAGGAATGTACAACTTTTATTACACAAGGTACAAATTACTGAAACTGTTTTTAGGTTTTTTTTTATTTTTTTGTAATTTTAGTATCATATGACTCTCCAAAACACACTCTGATAAGACAACTGGTGTGTAGATGCCCACAATGGATGCTCATATTGTGTTATTGTACTTTACAATTCATTAATGCATAATGCATAATGCATAATGCATAGTACACAATGGTATTGACCAATTTAATTGCTTGAATTTAATTGTGTTAAAGCAGTTCAAAAGAAAAAATTTCTAGAATTTAATACTCTACTTTCAATCATGTTCCACATCAAAAGGCACCTAAACCTTTAAGGGTGAAGGGGGTGGTTTATTCCATCCTCTTTATCCCCTAACATTACACCAATTATAAACTGTCACTTAGCAATATATTTATCAACCATTCCATCTCCTAACACTCTAATCATTAAAGGCGGCACAACCATTCCATCCCTTCCAACCCACTCTATTTTTAATTAATTTTTTTAAAAAACTACTGAAAAAGTTAAATAAAATAAATAACTACAAAATATAACAAGCAAATTGATTAAAACCTAACTATTTTATTGTGCAATAATTAAATTACACATTTAAAATTAATAAATGAAAAGTTAAATGTGATTTGTGAAAAGAAAATTTTACCGCATATTATAAAAAATTAAAAAAATGATATTAAATATTTTATTGCCCTTCTTCTTTAATGTCTCCTCCCTACAACCCCACCTCCCTGCAACCACCATCGCCTCCCAAAAATGAAACCACCATCGTCCAGAAATAAAACCCAGCCCATCGAAGATTTTTTATTACCTTCGTAACACAAATCCCAACACGTCTAACGTTCAAAAAAGTGGGCCCAAACCTCTTCACCGCAGTGGTGATCCAACCCCCCTTCCCCGTCCCCGCCTCCCCGTCCAACCATGGCGACAGTGTTCCCGCTCGTGGTTGGACACCGTCCACGCCATCCCCACATACGCCCCCATCACCCTAATAATAAACCTAGCATTTTTTTTCTTCAATGCCATAGCCAGCTAAATTAGCAAGTAATAAATCAATCTATTGGGTTATTTTGTGTATATTTTTAACGGTGAAGACTGATAAAACTGTTGTTTTTTTTTTCCTTTCAACGGTAAGTCCATGATGCAGGTCTGATTTTCGACGACTTTATGGCTTCTTCCTTTTTGTAAGTCAAGTACCGAGGCAAGGTTCAAGCTTTAGATTGGAAAAATTGGTGTTCTTTCAATATCAATGTTGTCTTGTAGTTTTGTTTTCTCTCGTATTATAACTTGTTAGTATTGTTGTTTTAACAAAAAGGTTTTTGAATTTTGTTACTCCTAATCAGTGTTATTAAACCGGTCGGTCCAACCGGTCTGATCGCGATTGGACCACTTTTTTTAATTAAGAATCCCGGTTCAATTAGACACGGGTTGATACGTGTTTATGAACTGGATTAAACCGCTCGAACCGGTCTGGTCGGACTAGAACCGGACCATAGTTGAACCAGGTTAGTATTAAATTAAACATATATTTTTGTGCTTGTTTTTCTTGTATTTTATGTTTACATCTATTTATTTTTGTGTTTTTTTGTAATGAAAGTCAATATTTTGATGTTTGAAAATGATGAGCTCGTTTTATTTTGCCATTAAAACATGTTTAAATTACGAGCTTTTCTCGATTCTTTGCATTGAAATGTGTTTGGATTATTACTTTTGTGGTATAACTTGATATTATTGAATTTATGTTGTGTTTAAATTAAAATTATTATGGTATTATTTGAAATATATATATTTCATCCGACCCCGGTCTGACCGGTCCGAACTTTATAATTATAATGTCGGATCAGTGTCCGATCCGGTTTTCAAAAGTCAAAACATTGCTTCTAACTATTAGATATTCGATGTTGTCACTCCCAACTAACACTCTCACTCTCACCACTCATAACTTAATATTTCACTTGTGTTACTTCGTTTTTTTCCATGTGGCTTTTTTTTTATCTTACGTCATATGCTTATGTAGCATAAAAACGGAGTGACATAACAAGTGAAGTGACAAGAACTCTTCACTGTTCCAAAAAGAAAAGGGTAAGTTAAAGTGACATGTTCACATGTTGTATTTGGATGATATATATGTAACCAGAAAGAAACAGTTATTTGGATGGTTGTACTAATAGTTTGTAGCTACAACTCCATAAATATAGGACTCGGGCCCTCACTAAGATTATGATTATGAATTTATGATTGTGATGATGAAGATGCAGCCTGCGCCAACCAAATGCCTAGTTTTGGAGCATCATAATCATAATTTATTACTCTACTTTTTTTCCTACTCCATTATTCTTCTTTCGTACCCCCTTATATTATTATTGTATTAGTTAGGATTTCATCACTGCTGACTTTACAACGTATCTAGAATTTTTTTTATTTGATTCATTAAGATCATAAGGAGATAAACAAAGATTCTTATCAAGTGTTTCACCGAGTGTTTAATTATCAGTAGTAACTTCTAATAATCTATATGAGTTCAACCCGGTTATCTATATAATAAATCAAGGTTTTAGAGAACAACTTTTGGGAAAAAATTTTTAATCCATAATAGGAAGTTTGAAAGGGAAAATATTAAGTGATATGCATGAGTTGGTGAAGCAATATTATTAAATATTTACAAACTACAAATCTTTAAACATAATGATACTGATTTTTTTATAAATATTATTATTTAACCCGTGTGTAACACACAAGTGTTAAATCTAGTATATATATAATTTAGAGTAAATTTCTATTTTGGTACCTGAGTTTTATATATTTTATCCATTTTAGTATTAACTTTTATTTTTTGTCAATTATTGGCCTGAGTTTTACAATTTGTCTCTATTTCAGTACATTTGAGTAACAAGGTTAACTTTTTTGTTAAGTTTAATTAAAAAGACAAAAATACCCTTGGTACTGAAATGGATATTATAAACATGTTTACATTTAAATAATGATTTTATATGTGTTTGGGTGTGTATGTATATATGTCAAATACATATTTTAAAATATCAAAGAAAATAGATGTTTTTATTTTTTAAATTGATCGTTTATCTAAAGTTATTTTTTTAATATCGTTCGGTATAATATCGTATTTTTTGTGTTTTTTATATCGTTTGTTTGAATAGTGTTTGATATTTAGATGTTTTTAATATCGTTAGATTTTGTACCTTTTGCCTTTTCAATCGTATCTTCTAATATTGTTTCGTTTTTAAACTTTTTTAGTATTCTTCGATTTAATACTGTTAGGTCTTTAAACGTTTTTCCAATATCGTTTCACCGTCCTCATATAATACGTCTTTTTCTGAATATATCATTAAGTATAACATCGTTAGTTCGTTACTTCACATAAACTTCTTATTTTTAATATTGTTTAGTTTAATATATTCCGCTCTTTTAAACATATTTTTTTAATTTTGTTCGGTTGACTAGCATTCGCTTTTTAAATGTCAACTGTTCCGTACTTTTTTAAATGTATATTGAATATCGTTTACTCGTTCAGTATTTAAACTTCCTTTCTAATAATATTCGGTAAATAAATGTCATATTTGTTACAGTTCATTTTTTTAATTCATTTTTTCTACATGTTTTTTTCTATCTTTAATATAAATATATGCATGTATGGTAAAATACAAACGCTATGAAAAATATATTAATTTACCAAACTATTAAAAGGACGTTCAAAAAGCGAACTCTATTAAAGCGAATTATACTAAAAAACATATATAAACCAAATGGTATTAAACGAAACGATATTAAAAAGTAAAAACATATAAAAACCAAACAGTACTAAACCTAACAATATTAAAATGATATTTAAGAACCCAAAATTATTAAACCGAACGATATTAAAAAAACCGCCTAAAAACGAATGGTATTATACCGAGCAATATTAAAAAAATAAGTTTAAGGAAGCGATCAATTAAAAAAATCTTTTTTCTTTTGTATTTTAAAATATTTTTTTGACATACATACACACATAATTATTATTTAAATATAAATAAGTTATATATGTTTTTTAATATCATTCGCTTTAATAAGCAGAGAGCGGCTGAGGTTTAAAAAAACAAATGGTAATAAACTGAACGATATTAAAAAAATACGTTTAGAAGAGTGCAAGATATTAAACAAAACGATATTAAAAAGAAGACGTTTAAACGAAGGAACAATGTTATACTTAACGATATTCTAGAAAAAAAAAATTAAAATAAGGACGGTGAAACGATCTTGAAAAAACATTTAAAGATCCAACGGTATTAAGTCGAAAATACTAAAAAAGTTAAAAAAAAACCAAATGATATTAAAAATGTCTAAATATCAACCACTATTAACCCGGATGATATAAAAAAGCCTACAAAAACGTATGATATTTTATCGAACCATATTAAAAACATAACTTTAAAGAAAAACGACTAATTTAAAAATAAAAATCAAATTTTCTTTAATATTTTAAAATATGTTTTTGACATATTCACACACACAAACACACATATAACCATTTAAATGTAAACATATTTATAATATCCATTTAGTACCAAGGGTATTTTTGTATTTTCAGAAAAAAACTTAACAAAAAAATTAAATCTGTTAGTTAAAAGTACTGAAATGGAGACGGATTATAAAACTCAGGGCAATAATAGATAAAAAATAAAAGTTGGTACTAAAATAGAGAATATATGCAAAACTTAGGTACCAAAATAGAGATTTACTCTATAATTTATGTTGTATAAATCTTACAAAAAATAGCAGTAGATAATAAACAGGAAAGACAGAAACAATAATGCGATTGATGATCCCAGTAAAACAGATAATAAGAAAGGAAGATTCGGGCTTGTATTTGACATGATTCCCTTAAACAATTCTCCGTCCGTTCCCATGGTACACCGGATGAAAGCAACGTACTGTCGGACGTTGAACACTTGCCTAAAAAAGCCAGAGGTGATGTTGCAAATAGGGATGACAATAAAACCCGAGCCCGGTGGGAAAACCCGAAACCCGATATATACGGGCCAGGTAATGACCCGGATTTTCGGGCCTGGGACAGGGTATAGGATTTTGTTTTTAAAAAAATCTGGGTTCGGTACGAGTATGGGATCTGAGAAACCCAACCTGATACCCGAAACAATACTCGAATATATATTTTTTAATATATTTTTCCTTATGTATATATATATTTTTATATTTTATTTTTTCCTTATGCATAAATCAATAATCTTCCTAATTGATAGCTTTCTCATGCATCATATGAAACAATAAAGCGACTATTCCAAATCTTAAATCTGTTTTTTATATTGTTTGAAGAATGAATTTTTCTAATATATTTGCCGTAACTACTGCTTTTGGATTCATGCATCATGAAAATTTATGTATTTAGATTTTATAAATTTTACATTGTATGCATATATATCATTTTTAATTTGTGGAAGTAATTGAAGGGTTTACCCGATACCCATGGGTATGCGGTATGTCTGATACCCGACGGATAATTATCCGATAGATACCCGATGGGTATTGGGCCGGGTATGAGAATGTGTTATACATTCGGGTACGGGTCTGGGAATACTAATACCCGTCCCACACCTGGCCCATTGTCATCCCTAGCTGCAGATGAGGGTGTGTCTCTTGCTTAGGGCTGCATATCGTGTCAGACACGACATGATAATACATGAACACGATAAGATCAAACACAAACACGACAAGATAACGTATCGTGTCAATTTTCTAAACACGAATATGATAAATAGTATGTTTGTTGGGTGAGACATAATGAGGGATGGGAATTTGAAGGGGACATTTTACCTTTTTATGAAACAATTTTTCTCGAAAAGACTTTGTCTTTTAGGCAATCAAACCCGTCTACTACCAAACGTACCCATTACCTATAAAGCGATACCCCTTCTACATTTCAGATACCCTTATATAATATATCAAAACGAAAAAGGTTACGTGGCACATTTTTAAAGTTTCTAGCTTATGTGGCATCATTTGAGAGTTTATCTCAAAATAATGATTTTTTATTTAAAATATATATATAAAACATATTATAATAAAACTAATTACATTTTTGGTCAATGTTTTGGAGAATTCTGAAAAATTTAAGAGTATTTGTATTTTTAACCCTCTATTACAAGGGGTATACTTGAGTCGGTTTATATTTGATGGGGTTTAAAAATGAAACTCATAGATAAAGTTAGTAATAGCATACAATTAAAGACCTCAGTGTTTTATAAATATACATAACATTTTTACACGATTTTAAAAAAAAATTAAACTACACCATAAAACTGAGCACTTATGATGTAGTAAAATTTAAGTATAATATTGTTATATTAAAAGTCTAACTTTTAAAAGTATATCTCGTGTTCCGGTTTACCACGGTTTTGTTTCAAAACTGATTGGAACATTCATGAATATCCTTAAAGCATCACTTGAATGTTGTGTTCCCGAGCGTAGCACGGGCACTAAACTAGTAACCTCTAAATCTAGATTATGAATAATCAAGATATCAACAAATACCAGGTTTGTGATGAACATATTCACGCTCGTGGACATGACTTGCACGACAACACAGTCGCGTAACAACTTGTAGTTGCGTATAATTGTTTGCGTCCAATGATGGTATCGAAAAACACATGTACTAATAATATGTTCGATGCTCGGGTTGTGGAGACTTGGGCCTCGGTTTGGGCCCATTTTTTTTAAGATCTTAGATTTTTTGAATACATGTTTCTTGTTGGGTTGAATATTGAGACATGGGAGGCTTATAAGTAGAGGTGCACAAATAGGATATTGTCAAAAACTGATTATTGTTCCAGAACTAGTTTCAGGTATGATCTTCCTGAAAAACCGGTAATAAAACAACCGGTTCCGGTTTTGGGTCCGGTTCTTGGTTGCACACCCTATGTACTCAGTTCCGAGTATTCAAGGCAGGTATTTCAAAAACGTATTTTCAGGTATTCAAAAAACTTACATTAATCTATCTACTATTTTAATAAATTGCTAAGCCATTATACCACACAACGCCACTTGTCGCAACCATATTAAATCTCAGCAAAAATGTGGATCTTTCAAGATTAACCCATTTGAGAAGTGAATCCTTTATTAAAGTTGGATCATGTTTGAAAATTTGTAAATAAAAGTATAAAATTTTGTTTTGCATTTCAATGTAGAATTATATATATATTTTTTACCGTTCAACTTGCGTGAACACGCGGGTATTAACCTAGTTAAATATATAAATAGCTAGTTTAAAAATTCCATTGACATTAAACTTAAGATGTTACAAAGATAGATAAATGTTTATAACATTAGGTCCTGAAAAGAAAACTAGATTGTCTTTGTAACTCCGTTTGATGATTTGTTAGTCTTCTTCTAGTGGGCGTGACATTCATAGTTTGATTTATATTATTATATAAATATTTGTATTGGATTAAGGATACGTGTTTCCTTAAAGGCGAGGTGCATATTTATGGTATTTTGGACATTTGGTATCAGTTCCAGAACCGGTTCCGGAAAACAGGGTATTAGAAGAAGCTGGTTTCGGTTCCACGTCCGATTCTTGGTTGAAAAACCATACCGTATTCACCGGTTCTGGTTTAGGGTATTTCAAGAACCGGTTACGGTTTTTAAGTGGCTCCGGTTCCCTTTTTTTTGTGCACCTGTACTTATAAGTGGGTGGTTCAAGAAAACTAAAACCACGATAACATGAATGACATAAGCTTCATAAACTAAATTGGATCATAAACATTAACATTTAACACACAGTGATAACATATATACATGGAGATCATACGTATACAATCATCAAACCGCGTTGCACTCTTTACTAAAATCTTAAGCTACACAACATGATTCTTCGAGTTACTTCAACGTCATCCTCCTACTCTTTTTAAGATCACTTGGGATTATAGATGCATTATCTACATACATTCCGCCTTTAGAATGTGTGCAATCTATCTGTTTCATTGTAAATCTGACTTCAGTAGCAGGATCAGATGCACTTACAATGAACTCACCTACATCATACTCGATCCAATAACCACGTTTATAGTTTCCAACAACTTCGTCTTTAGCACAATCATCTAGAAAACATTCGGTAGATGCTTCTTGACTACTTGAAGTAGATAACTCAAATCTTACCGGTTTTATGTCCCAGCCATGAGTGTGTTCAAAATTGCTAACACGTCTTCCCAATCTTTTGGAGATTTTTCCTAGGTGTATCCGGAACGACAATGTGTATGTGTCAGCTGGAAATGGGAACTTGACCGAGCCTACTACTTCAAACCACCAGATTTGCTGCAAATAGGCTGCAATGTTAAACCTGAAAAGTAGTAAAAGAATCAGTACATAATTTACCTGTTCAATAACCAATAATTGTAGTTGCAGACTTGCAGTGTTAAAACTGGCAATGCTGACCCATTTACCTGTTAATGTAAACATGTCACTTTGCCACCTCTATGTGCATACAAAGACATAAAGATCATAAAAAAAGAGCCAATATGTATTATACGTGTAAGTTAATTTTGGGTCTCATCACGTCACATAAATAATATTTATCATAAGTATTTTGGTTGACTACAAGCAGCCACCATACTAACTTATGAAATGGCAAGTGTACTGACCACAGTTTTTGTGGATGAATTGAGTGGAGGTGTTAGAAAAAATAATAGAGTAGAATGTGACTAAAAGGGCATGCACCCACCAATTAGTAAGTCATTTAGTACCACTAGCAAAAGCTATAATGTCATACACTAAATAACAACAGAATTAAGTTCAATAAAAGTCGGTATAATATCAAACTAAAACTAAAAATCCTACCTAGATTCTTCAGTATGAACCCAGTTCCAGTATCTCCGATCTTCAATTCCCGTTATTGCCATTGCTTTTGCAGAGATTGAAACACACACTCTTCCCGTCACCATATCCAACCATACTTCCTACATTAACACATCATGTCAGCATTCAATCCACGTAAAAATAGGCGCAATAATAAATATCTTAAACGCAGTTCACATGCTCTATAATCCATTCACACCAGTCACACAAAACACATTGCCTTAATCATTAATGTCAAACACAATTACACCAGCCATCAGTAACTAAAATATACAACTTTAACACAGAACCAATGCCTCATAGCTACATTTCCACATAATCCAATTCAGTATCAAAAAAATTTCTTAAATTGTTTTTCACCTCTGTCTAATTGTTTAAGTTCTGTCACTAACTAATCAGTATCAAATGAACAAAAATGAATACAAATTGCATTTCAGCTGCCAATAAACACAAATAACTCAACAACATAAACACAAAACCCTAACAACAAAAATCAATCAGTAACAAATGAACAAACAACAACAAATTCAAAACACTTGCCTTATTGCCATCATCAAACGGAACAGGACGAGAGAGTAACGCAAACACGTCTTTTTTACATAGGTTTTGGTACCTCTCACGAGGCATTAGATCAAGCAGATCTCGATAGTTATGTGGAAGTTTCAGTTCCCAAACAGTGTCCGATGATGCCGCGCCACGAAACGCGCGGTTGAGCTGTGCTAAGCTGCATATCTCCGGCGGAGTAAGGTACGTAAACACACACGCGATGCAACTTTCAGGTATGTCGCCGAGGCCTGGTCCGTTGCCGGTGGTTGAACCTGCTTCGGTTAAAGTAGACGATGAAACTCCCATGGAAATGATATTGTTTAGTTTATATGGAAATTAGTTTTGGTAGTTTGTAGAGTGAGTATGTGGCGGTGATGATGATGATCATGATGACGGTGATGGCGATGGTGGTGGTGGTGATGGTGGCGGGAGAAAGTGGGTGGTTGTTATTTGGGGAAAGATGTGCGTTTTTTTCTCCATGGTCGGTTTTGGATTAGTTTCTTGTTTAAATACAAAGATTATTTTACCGTAAATATGCACGTTTATCTGTTAATTTATTGTAAAAACGGTTTAAAATCTATGTATCGACGGCAAACTTCTTAGCAAAAAAAAGAAAGAACCAGTATATTATCGTTTAAACAAAGTGCAATTTGAATTCTTGAGCTATACTTTAATTTGCACTATGAGTATCTAAGTTTTAATTTTAGTCAGTTGAGTACCTAAACTTTCTATTTGCAATTTGAGTTCTTAGAACTAACAGAAGTTAGTTAAGTGTTAACTCATATGACTATTTTTGGTCATTTCCTATCTAATGTTAGGGTTAAATTAATAATTTTATATTTAAAAGTCTCACTAACAATAAACAATAAACAAGTAGAGCGACATGTTTAAACCCATAAATTTATGTTCCATATGCTCGAACATCATATAGAAGCTTCGAACAAAATCAACTTTTATCTGATTTTCGAAGCGTGTGGAACATATATTTTAGGGTTTAGAAAACTCCTTTCTATTTGTTTATTTTTAGTGAGAATAAAAACTAAAATTACTAATTTAGCCCTAACATTATATAAGAAATGACAAGAATAGCCTTATGAGTTAACACTTAACTAACATTTGTTAGTCCTAGGTACTCAAATTGCGAAAATCAGAAATGTTAGGTACTCAATTAGCAAAAACTAAAACTTAGATACTGATAATGCAAGTTAAAGTATAACTCAGATACTCAAATTGCACTTTTTTCTTAAATAAAAGTAATAAAATTTACATTCTTTAGTGTGTTGTAATTTTTGTTTGTCATTGTATTTTTTTTTTTTTCAGGTTATTGTGACTTACCTATTTATCAATTGTCATTGTGTTTTTATAAATAAGAGTTTTGAAGAATTCATGTTAAAATAATATCGTTGTGTACTTTTGATATAAAAATAACGATGATATAATCACAACTAATTTGTGTAATACACTGAAAACATTGACAAATTGACATAAAACAAAAAACACAATGATAAAAGATATTGACATACACGATTAAATAAACTACTGTAAATTCATTTCATAAGATCGCAAAATAAAATTCTGTATAGTCCACAAAACATGATTATATTTGTTTGGCATTTACATTTGTGATGGGAAATTTAGCCATTTATATTGAACTTTGATCTCTAGACTTAGGAAAAGGGCAAAACACTACCGACCATGGTCAATGGGGTGTTCAAAGTCGGGTATCCGGATTTCGGATACCCGAATTTTCGGATATCCGAAAATTTCGGATAGTGATTTTCACTATCCGTATCCGAATCCGAAATTTCGGATATCCGGATTTCGGATACCCGAAAGTTCGGATACGGATTCGGATAGTATCCAAATATCCGAAAATTTTGAATTTTTTTTTTTTTTTTTTTTTTGCATTTCATTCAATCCAAAATTAGCCTTAATGTTAAACAACTAACCAAAAAAGTCATAATACAATTATAGTCAAAGTACAAATATCTAAATAACAAGTTGTTTTAATCAAACATCAACTCCAAACATTTCAATACATTCAAATAATCGTCCACTCTATACATCTGACAAGTCCGCTACTTGTCTCATGACCACGACTTTTAAGTCGACAACAAAAAAAACTAACTAAAAATCAAATATTGGACATGATTATGAAGTTTTTTTTATTTCTCATACTTTTGAAAAACTAATAATGAAATTAAATATAAGTTATCTCTTGGTTATTTTAGAAAATAATATTAAAAAAGACTATAAAGAATACTATAAAAAAGTACAAATGCATTTACAAGGTAACAACATGATCGGAGGCGTGCACCGGTGGGTTTTCGACTTGTCGGAGCGTGTGACAGTGGGTCGCCGGAGCGTGCACCAATTTGAGACCGGAGGATAGAGGGGGTGAATGTAATTGGAATACTAAATACATGTTAACTTTAAAGTTTATAAGCATAGTTTTATAAATATATTAAATACATAATTTAAAAAAAATAAAAATAAAAAATTTGGATTTCGGATAATCGGATAATCCGAATATCCGAATTATGTCAAAATTACTATCCGAACCCGAATCCGAAATTTCGGGTATCCGAAGTTCGGATATCCGAATTTTCGGGTATCCGAGATTTCGGGTATTTCGGGTTCGGAATATCGGATTTTCGGAACGGGTTTTCGGATGCGGTTATTTTTGAACACCCCTATTGGTCATTTATGGTCTCACTGCTTTTTTAATGGTTGTCACTTCACTTTAGTTTCATAGAAAGTTTCGATAATGATGTTTCAGACGATATTTTTTTGTGTCGCAATATAAATATTATTATTAATGAATTAAAGATAAAATAATTATTTTTTAGATTATTACCATTATGTTTCTTTCAAGTTTCAACCAATGAACCATCGTCATTATTTTCTTTTATCTACCTCGTGATAAAATAATGAAACTCTTTTATATGATTTTTAATGAATTTATTTATTTTAATTCACTAAGCTGGTTATATCTTGTACATACTTTATGGGTTATAAAAGTAAACAGAGTGAACACGAGGTGGGCATGAGGTCAATTGGGGCTGATGGGGATGTCGTCTAAAAATTAAGGTGGAAATTGAGGAAC
This sequence comes from Tagetes erecta, assembly GCA_030867185.1. Taxonomy (NCBI): domain Eukaryota; kingdom Viridiplantae; phylum Streptophyta; class Magnoliopsida; order Asterales; family Asteraceae; genus Tagetes; species Tagetes erecta. Next base: position 4,486,268 of record CM061488.1, on the reverse strand, counting down.
TCTTACCAAGTAACACCCTGAGATTTTCTCCCGCTTTGACAATTAATTATGTGTCCCACTTCCCTTTATTGGTTAGTTTCTAATTTTTTTTATTTAAAAAATTAAAAAATAGATTGGGTTGGTTTTCGGTTGTCCTAGTGAATTGGGGTGAATTATGAGTGACTTAAGGGTGTATTGAAATAGTTAAAAAGTTAAGAGAGGAATGAGGTGAACTTCCCCGCCCTAAAAGCAACAATGGGGTGACGCAACTAGAAACCAAATTATGGAAGTTGAAATTTTCAATGGAATTTGGCATAGACACATACATAATATGTATAGAAAATAAGGCTCGTATCGTCTTACATACGGATCAGTGAACTTTAAAAGTTTTGTTAGTGAGAATTTGGTAAAAATAGAACATTATGTGGCGAAATAGTAATATGATGAAAACACTAGACAACCATGAAGTAATATTACTATTATTTTTTCTTGAAATTGAATTGTGACGTATTTAGAGGGTCTTTGATATGTTTATTTGGCTCTAAATGTGTTGTGTTTTTCGTCAAAAGGTTTCATTAGCTTTTATAGTGAGACAAAACTAATGCATTAATAAGTTATTTTTTGCTAAAGTGTTTAGATCGCTACTAATAACATAACACCTTATGAGATAATACATAGTTGATTAGTTGGCATAATATTGTCACTAAATGAAAGTATCAATATGGTTGATAAATCATAATGTAGAAAAAAAGCGCAACAAAATTATTTTTTTTTCAATTTTATAACAAATTTAGCTATAAAACTACAACATATTGTCCTAACATTTGCAACAACTTTACCAAAAAAACCAGATATTTTTTTAAATTTAGTTATACTTTTTAGAGATTTTTGCATATATCCCCTTATAAACATGCTTATTTGCATATTTACCCAACTTAAAATTAATATTGCATATATACCCATCATTTATAATAATTACCATAATGTCAAAATTACCCTTTAAGTTATGAAACCCTAATGAGTTTCAAGTTCAAAACATAATCACCGTACAATCCTTTCATCTTCTATATCATTCCAGGCTTGTGATTTTTAGTTTTTCTTCAATTCTCCCTTCAAGTTCCTTCATCGTTTCTGATTTACGAGGTGTAGGTAGGTTTCAACTTTGAGATATATATTAATTTTTGATAGTGATATGTGCATATGTAGCGTTTTTGAGGATCCAATTTTCTAGGGGTATATGAGCCTATGATGCTATACAAGACCACATTTGTAAGCTAGTGAATTAATTAGTTACAGTTTTAAGGTATATGTTAAATTTAGATATACTATAATTAATGTGTGTATATGCATCCATTTTGTGGTTCCCTTCGACGGTATGCATTATATGCATGCATTATTGGAATCTACTTTTAAAAAAAGAATATGCATGTTCACTTTGTTCTTCCATTATTCTTTGTAGTTTGGGATATATGGAATTTTAGTATGTTGTGAGTAAACAAGGGTAAAATTGTCAATGTATTAATAAATAAATTAAATTGGGTAAATTTGTAATATTCTTAAATAATGATGGGGAAATATGCAAAAAAAAGTTATGGGTTGGGTAAATATACAATTTATAAGGTTTGGAAGGAGATATATGCAAATGGCCCTACTTTTTACTTTATCACAAACAGGGATTGCTTTGCTGAGAAATTATGCAATATATATTAGTGATTTTTTTATTGTTTTATCCAAATTAAAAGTTGTCATTAATTTGTCATAGATATTAAATTATCAGAAACTGTTGTTATAAAAAAAACCAAAGTCATTTAAAAAAGATCAGGTAAAAGATGAGGGTAGACTGCGATTTTTAATGAAAAACGACTTCGGAAGTGATATTTTTTACTTTATAAAACAATTTTTTTAACCCTTTTCAAAAAACCAAAATAAAGGTCACTATGTCTATTATCAATGTGAAACACTTTTTCAACTTTTGTCTATTTGAATTACTCAATAATAAGTCATTATAGTTACCCGCACATAATGTGTATATAAGATCATTATAGTTAACCTACATGTCTGGTCTGTAGATATAAAAAAATTACTATGCTCACCACTATATATAATCTATAGCATGTGCTAGTTTATATACAAATGCATCATATATATGATATATCACATAACAACACTAGGTATTTACATATTGTTTTGAACGTGACCTTTTTCAAACAAGTTACTAACAAATGTCTAAAACAAGTCTTGAACCCTCACAAAGTCCCAATTCATATAAATATTTCATGGTAATCATAGTTAACAATTCAAAATAAACTTGCCAAAATTGTCACGTAGCAGTGTAAAATACTACTATATATAATAATATCACATTTTAACCATGTAGTACTATTTACTATATCAAAATTACTGAGGTTGATACTTTGAAATGCATGTGGCTTTTGACACCTCTTTAGACAACAATGGTGGCATGCTTAAGCTAAAAAAACATAATGATCACAAGTAGCTCACTTTCTAAATGATGAAGATGTTGAATTGTTGACCGACAATAAGAGAAAAAATCCTTAAAACAACAAACAAGAAAGAAACAAAATACATGATCAAAAGTTGTCATAATGTCAATATTAACCTACCGGTTGGCCCATATCATCTGACAACGTACAGTTTGAAAGCCAAAATATGACTCAAACTCTTGTTGGTTTGACTTCGATCAGTTTGATTCTAAAAGGAAGGGTTTGAGGTGAGTCTCCATTATGGGTCTTAATCATCCACTAGATTTGGACTGACCAGGACTTTGAACTCGGTCGTTGCACTTAACCAAGGTACGACGGTCTTTTTATTGTGCCAACCATCGTTCTAAAATTTTTTTAAACATGCGCAGTGGGACTCGAACCCACAAATCCACAATCAGTCATTGCACTTCATCAGAGTACAATGGTCATTACGTTGTGCCAACTGCGATTTAAAAAATTTAATGAAACACTCTATGTGTTACTCGCCGTTTGTGTTTGCAGAATGTATGAAGTTGTCTTTCGCCATTGGATTACCTCGGGTAGCCAGACATTATTCGTTTCGGTGTAAAAAAAACGCGTCCTAGCCACAAAATTAAAAACACGCCCAGTGGGACTCGAACCCACAATCGCCTGATTAGAAGTCAGACGCCTTATCCATTAGGCCATGGGCGCATTTGTTGATAGTTAATTTTTAAATATATACTTAACCTCAACACCGTGTGAAGGTAAAGACTTTATTGAGATGTGTAACTATTTTTTTACAAGCTACAAATTTGAATATATTTATGAAAAAAAAAATGGAGTTTTGTAAACTTTAACTATAAAACTTTGGTTAAGGGCCTATGAAACATTAAATGATTTTTTTGATTTACAAATCGTGTTGAAAATGCATTAAGTGTTTTGAATTAAAAGTATAAGTGAAATAAGTGATATCTTGATTGATTTTAATTGTTTGTAAAAATTATCGTGTGTTTAAGGCCTAATATGGTAGTGTTATTGAAAGATGTACACATGTCCGTGCCCAAAAGCATTGTTAATTAATATGCAAAATTAACTATTAACAACTAGAAAATAAAGTTTCAATCATGTTGAAATATGTACTTTATGTTAGTTTGATGTGAAACTTAAGTTCATATAAATATATATTTTTAGTTGTTTGCGGTTATTTTTTCACATTAGATAATTTGAAGAAGAGGTTTAAGTTGGAGGGAAATTGGAGTATGAATAACAGCGGTGGAAATGCGATAAGTCATTCGCCTTGGTATAAGAAGATGGAACAGATTGTTGGGAACTCGTTGCCGCTGAAATCAACGTTGGATGAAGATAAATATGGTGGTGGAATGAGTAGCTCCGGTAGACAATCCAAAAGGTATATGCAAATTATGCATTTGTATATGTGTTTCATTTATTGTTCTTTGGAGTTTTAGGTTGCATCTTAAGGTTTAGAAGTTAATGATATTTTTATACTCAGTATGATGGCAACTGTGAGGAATTCTATAATAATCCAATCAACATTAGAGAAGCTGGGAGTTCAGGTGCGTTTGCAATCCGCCTTTTCTTTGCCGGAAGTTTCTGAACCGTAAAACAGGCAACGAGCAATCCGACATCTAGAAAAGGGAAGAGTTGTAATATTTGGTGGTATTAGTGCCGGCATAGGGAACTCACTATATATTCTCTACTGACACAGCTGCAGCTTTAAGAGCGGTGGAACGTATGCTCCATAATATTTCTCTTACGTTATTTTTTTGTTTATTTTCAAATTTGATACAATGTTTTCTCCTCCAGTTCATGCTGATGTGGTTATTAAAGGTACTAACGTACATGGTATCTACGAATGTGACACCTTAGTAGTGTTGCATGTGAACACATTTCCTTTAGGGAGTTAGCTTCCAGAGGTTCATCTTAGATAGACATGGCTACTGCAACATTTTGTGAAGAGAATTCGATTCCTGGTTGGTTTCTTTTATGCTCACTCCTTTGTGAAACTTTCTATGTAATGTTATCATAGACTAATCAATCAAAGCTGCATTCTTTTTGCAGTTGTGATATTTTATCTTCATGAGCCTGGAAATATCTCAAGGGAGTTATGTGGGGAAAATATTGGTACACTAATCAATCAAAGAGGGAGGACTGGCTAAATGTTAACGATTCTTGCTCGCGATCAAGTTTAGACTTTAGTTGTGTTCAATTTATCAGGTATCAATATGTTCACTGATTCGACTCTTAACAATGTTAGGAACGATGATTCGCACAATCTGGGTGTTTGTACATCAACACTTTTAGCCATACACCACCAAAGTAATGCTTTTGACTATTTTATCTCCATCGGTAAAAATTATTGTACCACTTTGAAGGGTAAAATGATAATTTGCTTTTTGTCTGCCTGATTATCTCCATAATGTAATATTACGGATCTTGAATGATACAGTTAACGTTTTTAAGACTAGTTATATTTGTAAACTTTATAAACCACCATCTTATTTTTATGTCTTGCTAAAAAATTGTTCGAAATGAGAATGGTAGCCTGTAGTGTTTACGGTTTTGTTTGGCCATTTACGACTGGGTAACAACAAACTAAACCGGTTGTTAAACAATGACATGTTAATTTTTTGCAGAGAAAAAAACATGAACGAATGGGTCTTTGACTCTTTCATGTGGTGAGAGTTTAAGGATCGTGTAAATTTGATATTAGAAAAAGAAGATGAAGTTATGAATCAAGACTAAAAAAATATAAACAAAACATAACTTAAGATAATTGAAACAAAGCTAAGTTTGTGGTGTTATTTATAAGAAAATGGGCAACTTGAAAAATAGTAAGATTAGAAGTGTTATAGTTAGTTTACTCAAAAGTTTAAAAATGTCTTCAACTAAAGTCACTCAACTTTCATTTGTTTTGAAATAATGTTTTGATTAATTTCATGTGTTGTTGTAAAATATAACTCTTGGCCCAACGTTAATAGCCTTGCGTTTGATGTAACGTCTAAAGTCTCAACTATAATATTATTGTTTATTTTTTTCATATTAACTAGGCAGGGCCGGCTCAAGCATTATGGAGGCCTAAAGCGGATATTAAAATTGTGGCATTTTCATATGCATTTTTCGCTTTTGATCCTTAGTTGTGGTCCATAATTTCTAACATAGTTAAGTTGATTATATAGTATAAAATAAATGATGGAAATTTTGGGTTGATTATATAGTATAAAATAAATGAAGGAAAACAACTTATTCGGTGGTGATAAGTTAGGGATGTTCGGGGTCAATATTCATTTGATGCTACTTTGTACATAAAAAACTGTTAAAATAATTAAACTAAAATTCTACTGGCAGTTTAAGAAAACAAGTTAAAAAAATGTAAAAAAATCATAGTGCAGGTAATAAACTAGCAGATGATTTATTGGTCTAGTGGTCCAAGGGGAGGTGTGAGGCTTTGTCTCTATTGAAGATATTATGTCCTAATTCATTAACCGGCGGACCTTATTTTTAATATATAAATCGTTGTTAAGTAATTAAACCAAACCTTGAACGAAATCAAAATCTCAAACAAGAGATAAAATGAACTAAAAAATCTTAAGTGGCATAAAGATTAGGTGGAGTTTGAAAGAGATTGTACCAAAGCATTAAAAAAAACTCAAATTCAAATACCATGTATAATGAAAAAGCCTAAAAATTGGAGGCCTATGGAAATTATGTGGCCTAAAGCCACTGCTTAATTTTTTAACAATACGAGCCGGCCCTGTAACTAGGTTTGTGACCTGCGCGCTCGATGCAACAGTCGGGTCTTAATTGACATGCTTTCAATTATGACACGTGTCGTGTTTCGTGACGGTTGTCTTTTTTACTCCGTTACACATGTCAAGAATGTTTTTCGTCTTTTACATATTCGTTTGACACGTGCCGTGCATTGTGGCGACAAGTTTGACTCGTGTCGTGCATTGTGGCGACAAGTTTGACACGTGTCGTGCGCTGCCTTGTGGCGACAAGTTTTTACCGACTTCGTTTGTAACATTAACGTTCCGATTTCGTTACACTCGTTACGTTTAGAAAACAAAAAAGTATTGTGTAGGATGTTATGTAACTTATGTTATAACATGACTTAACGTTGAAACGACAAAAAAATTAGAGAATGTTAGGTGTGTTTTGAGTCGTGTAAGTACTTAAAAAAGAAAATAACAAAAGATGACAAAAAAACATATATAACAAATTAAAAAACAAAGAAAATAACGAAGTATAACAATAGAAAAAAAATAACAAAACGAAAATTAATTACAACCCACCTTTGATTTTAGAGTTTATACAATGTACTAGTTTAGTACCCGCGCTACGCTCGGGAACACAATTTAAGTGATGTTTTATGGATGTTCATGAATGTTCCATTCAGTTTTGAGACAAAACCGGGTAAAACGAAACACATAATATATTTTTAAAAATTAGATTTTTAGTATAGCAATATTATACTTAAATTAAAGAGAATAAAGTGCTTAGTTTTATGGTGTAGTTTATTTTTTTCATGATTTAATCATATAAAAATGTTATGTATATTTATAAAACACCGAGGTCTTTAAATGTATGTTATTATTAACTTTATCTATAAGTTTCATTTTTAAACCCTATCAAATATAACCGACTCACGTACATCCCTTGTAGTAAAGGGCTAAAAATATAAATACTCTTAAATTTTTCATAACTCTCCAAAATATTAGGGGACCAAAAATGTAATTAGTTTTATTATAATAAATTTTATATACATAATTTAAATAAAAAATCATTATTGTGAGATAATCTCTCAAATAATGCCACATAAGCTAAAAGATATGAAAAGAAGCCACATAGGATTTTTTTGTTTTGCTATATTATATAAGGATACGCTTTTTTAAAACAATACTTGTTTCACTCTAGTTGAAAGCCTCACGTATTGCAGCGAAAATTTAAGACTATAAGGTACCAATTATGATATATTTATTTAAAAAAAATTCTAAGATGACCCTTTCAATAGAAGTAAAGTAAATATTAATTGAAAAAAATTCATATATAAGTTCATTTTTTTGTTACAAAGCATAAGGACACAAAGATAAAAAAATCATATTACACAACTCATAATATAAATGTTATTTCAAAAATATTTCGAAGATTTTGTTCCCCACGTCGTTCTCCTAAATAAAATAAATGAAAAACTAAAAAAATAAATAAATTAAGAGTTTTCATTGTGTCTTTTTTCTTATTTTCATTGTGTGAAATTTTATAAAAGACACAATGAAAATTGTGATTTTTTTATTTTTACTTTATTTTTCTGAAAAAGGACGACGTGGGAATACGGTCTCCAAAACACTTTTGAAATTCGATTTAATTTGCGAGTTATGAATTTCTTAATCCTCCATTGTGTGTTTTTCGTACCATGGTGTCATAATGTCATTCTCGTACTTTGTAAATTTTTACACTCTGTAAGATAACTCTACCCATATTATTTACGGATAAACTTATACTATGATTAAATATCTCTAATATAATAAAGGAAAACTAAAAAAATCTTATGTGGGATCGTTTGAGAGTTTGTCTCATAATAATATTTTTATATTAAATATATATACATATATATATATAATATAATATTATAATAACACTAATTACATTTTGGTCCACTATAATTTTGAAAAATTAAGAGTAGTTATATTTTCAATCGTTTCGTACTAGGGGTGTGCATCGGTCTTGATTGGGTAAAAGTATGAAACTTTAAGATAAATTTGGTAATATTCTACAATTAAATATCTCGGTATTTTTTAAGCATGTGTAATATTTTATACAAAATTATATTAAAAAAATTACATCAGAAAGCCAAATATTTAATTATCCTTAATTTGAGACTTTGAGTATAATATTGCTATACTAAAAATTAATTTTTTAAAATAAAACTTGTGTTCCGGTTTTACAAAGATTTTATCTCAAAACTAATTAGAACCATATGTGTCCTTATGAAAATCTTTAAAACCACCATTTGTGTGTTTTCTCGAGCATAGCACGATCACTAAACTGGTTTTATATAATAATGGAAAATGGGTTTTGCATATGTGTCAATCATTTAGGTTTGCTTTGCTTACTTGACATTCGCTGAGAGTTTGTTTCGTAATAACAATTTTATTATTAAAATATTTATACACTTCTATAATAATATATTATAATAACAACAGTTACATTTTGCCCCATAATATTTAGGAGAAACTTAAAAAACTTAGTAGTAGTTACATTTTCAATCCTTTTTTACTAGAGTGTGCATGAGTCGGTGTCTATTTGATAAGGTATATAAATGAAACTTAGGAATAAATTTAGTAATAACCAATGTTTTTAAACCGGCCGGTCCGACCGGTCCAACCGCGGTCGGACCGCGTTTTTGGGGAATCACGGTTCGATAGGTCGCGGTCTGATAGGTGTTTGTGAACCGCTGCGAACCGCTTGAACCGGTCTGGTCGGACCGGAACCGGACCGTAATTGAACCGGGATTGAACCGGTTTTTATAAAAAAATATTTTTTTTGTTTGATTTTATTGGATTTTATGTTTAAATCTATTTATTTTTTTGTTTTCTTGTAATGAAGGGTTAATATATTAATGTTTTAAGTGATAAAGATGATGAGCTCGTTTTATTTTGGAATTAAAATTTGTTTAAATTATAATTTTTTGGTAATTGTTGGCGTTAAACTTGTTTGAATTATTAGTTTTTGATAAATCTTAATATTATTAAACTTAAGTTGTGTTTAAATTAGAATTTTTATGACATTAATTTGATAAGTATATATTTTACCCTACCCCGGTTCGACCCCGGTCGGACCGGTCCGACCAGTAAAATCATAATACCGGTTCAGTGTCCGGTCCGGTTTTCAAAACATTGGTAATAACCTACAAATAAATACCTTAGTCTTTTGGCAAATTGGCTAAAAATAATCCCAACTAACACCTATTGGCCGAGAATAATCCCAACTCAGTTTATTCCCTCCAGTGGTCCCAAATCCAACTTTTTTGGCCTCCAGTGGTCCGTCGCTAAGTGCACTTAACGACTGTTAACTTTTTTTTGATTTTTTTCGAATTTCAAAACAAGGTTTTATGGAAATTGATCGGGAGGAGTATACAGTTCAATTGATGTAAACCTTACTTCGAACTGGTGTTTCAAACGACAAAACGGTCTTCAATCAGGTGTTTAAAACCTAACGGTGCTTTAACCGGATATCAAAATTAAACCATTTGGAACAACAATTGGAAGTAAGGTTTACATCAACAGACTCGTATTCTCCTACCGATCAAAATCCCTAAAATATCGATTTGAAATTCGAAAAAAATAGAAAAAAAGTTAACGGCCGTTAAGTGCACTTAACGGCGGACCACTGTAGGCCAAAAAAGTTAGATTTGGGACCACTGGAGGGAATAAACTGAATTGAGATTATTTTCAGCCAATGGGTGTTAGTTGGGATTATTTTAGGCCAATTTGCCTAGTATTTTTTAACCACCATAACTTTTACAATATAAAACTAAGCATTTAATTATCTTTAGGTTGACTATATTATTGCTATTTTAAAAACCAGTTTTTTAAATAAATATTATGTTCCGGTTTTACTACGACTTTGTCTAAAAATTGACTGGAACCGTTCATGCCCTATTAATATTATTAAAACTAGTACATGGATGTTGTGTTTTCGAACTTAACGCGGACAAAACTAGTAAATTATGAATAACAACTACATAACATTCGAAGCATGATTATTTTAAATGATGTCATGTGTTGGTGGTGAAATTAATTTTGTTTGGCCAACGTTAATATTTTAGCGAAGACTATTGAAGCCAAACATCACTTATTATCATATTTAAAGAAAAAACCATTATTGTTGTGTTTGTTGATAAGCATATTTAATAGCTAGACGTAACATCTCAACTCTAATATTCGAATATTTGAGCACACACCTTCTTTAAACAGTAGTTGTTTTTAACAAGTAGAAGTCCTCAGAGAATTTAGAAGCAAAACAGAAAATAAAATACATTTCAGCAAATTATCTTACTCCTACATCTAAATTAAACTTTATATATATAATTATTAGTTAAACTTTATATATATAATTATTCCGGTTTAAACCTGAGATCTTTATTAAATAATGTTGTTAGAGATAAACTTTTGAGAGGACTTAGAGGTGAATAAAATTCGACAATGAGAATTACATAAAACATTATCAAAACCTATCGAAGTAAAACTAGTCCTAATTTAACAATAAAAAGGTAAAAACTTATTACGATCTTAAAAGTCAAGCCCCTTCAGAGTTTTTTATTTTTATTTTTGTTTTTATTTTATAAGTTTTGACACTTTGCAATGTTATAGAGTTTCAAAATCCACCCTTAGTTTTACAAACAATATATAATGTGTGTGTATATATATATATGTATATACATAATATCTCTACAAATAATATATATATAACACACACATATATATCCATACAAATTATATCAAGTATCATATATATCTAAACTAAATTTTAAATTGTATATATATAGACAATTTAAATATATGTACAAACATATTTGTTTGTTATTGTGACACGTAAAATGCATTTTTATCCATTTTTATGAAGTTCAAACAAACATGAAACACAAGTCAAGATTTATGAAGATTGATTTTTATTGATCAAGTGAGTGATTGTAAACTCATTTCATCATTTTCTCGGCAAGTTATGAAGATTGATCTTTCTTTTTCTTTTTTTGTTAAAACTTACATGCATCGAGGTTACATAATTTAAAAACTTCTACTTTTTATTAATATATGATGATGGACTGTAACTCATATATTACATGGAGGTGCAAGTGTAATTTAGTTATGTGACATATATAGGTTAACATTAACAATAGTTAGAGACTTAGAGACGGTTGCTACTGGACAAAAAGGACTCTTTTAGACTCTAGAAAAAAATATACCATTGTGTGCCTGAAAGATGTCAAAAACAATATTATAAATTAATAACCTAATCTTTGATACACACATGTCACTTCCATATCCACCTTAATCGATCGCTAACATTTTTATTATTTCACTTCATCTCTAACTCATCATAACTAACTATGAATCCACTAATTAATTTTTATTTTCTCATTTTCTAAATTTTTAATATTTCATTTAACAAATAACACATGTTATAACAGCTAATAAATAAAAGTAAACAACTAAAATAAAATATACAAAAAAAAATTAACAAATAAAAAATAAAATAACCACAAGTTGTCGAGAATTGGAATGTAAGCGTGCTCGATATGGTCGACGAGATCCATTTGAAGGTTTTCGAGAACACCGTTGTCCCGTGTCTCCGTCTTTATGTGCTGTTGATCTTGTATAACCGATGGAGGGTCTGGAACATAGTTGGGGCATAAAGCTAGCACATCGTCTTTTAAAATCATGTTGTGCAAAATAATACACGTATGCATGAGTTTTCTAACTTTTTTATCTCTTATGCGCGTGCCAGTAAACGAACTTAACCCAGCGACTTTTAAGGATTTCAAAAACTCTTTCCATATCCTTCCTTGCTGACTCTTCTAATGTAGGTTATTGATGAGCTTGCAGTGTTGTGAACATCGGTAGATAGCATAACGTTGGAGACCGAAAGGATATACACGAATATACGTTCACAAGTTTCATTCGAGTCATCGGAAGATCATGATGAAGACAAACAGTTGTTTCAGCGGAGTGGGGTTGTGTGAGAGTGGGGTTGTGTTCTCGGCAGGCCCGACTTGACACCGAGCTCACCTCAAGCCCACTCCGATTACACTAACGGTTGTTTCGTTTCTTTTATCAAGTATATTAGGTAAGATAATTTTTCATCTTTGAGGTTAACTAGAATTCAAACGCATGCGGTATGACATGTTTGTCTTTTTTACACACTACGTGACCATATGATACATGAGCACGACGCACCATATATGTGACTTTGTTACACGTTTTATATTAGTAATGTGGTTGGACGTTGATAACAAATATTATGACTAACACGTTACGATGTAAAAATGTAACGTTTAAACGAAAATAAATAAGAAAAGTAATCTATTCAAGCTTAAAACACTAATAGAACATCTAACTCATATTAATAATTCTATGAAATGAACGTAACATGTAATTGTTGTATGGTATTTAGCTACTAAAAAAGAGGTCGGTAGCCATCACCCTCATTTGTTTTTTAACTTTCAACTATTGACAAGTTTAGCCCTCTACTTTACATACTTATAATTTTAGTCTTCATTTTCGACTTATGAAGTTTACAACTTTGTTTATAATTTTAGTCTTCATTTTCGACTTATGAAGTTTACAACTTTGTTCTCTCTCTACTTGACATATTTTCAACTTTCACTCACTACTTTGACCTAACTCTTAGTTTAACCTCTAACTTTAGATGTATACACTTTACACAAAAACAACTTTTCTTTATCAACGCATGTGGCTAAGACGCAAACATGAGACCTCAACACTTCTGTCGTCGTAACACATAGTACGTCTCAAAGTCTGTAGCTTTGTGATACGATCAGATACTAGAAATGGGTCAGGAAAACTCCATATGTCAATTTAGATCATCTTCTTCATAACACTTTGAGATCACAGCTTCTCGCTGTATACTTTCAGCTTCTTTGGATTCATTACACAAATAGCAAACCGTTAAGGCAACACAAGGAACAAAAAGGGGTGTTCCTTGTATTAATCATTCGATGTGAGAATCAGTTTCCATTAATGAAGTAAGAGTGGATGTGTGTGTGCTTGCAGGTGAAAAATAGTAAAAATAAGAGCATACCCGAGCGAAGAGATTTATGTGAGTATTTATAATGAATGTTGTGATATAATGTCTTAGAAAATGTTTCCTTGTGAGACCCTTCTATCCTTGCACTCATTGTGTTTTGCATTTCCTTTTCAAATTATGACATGTGTTTAAATGTTGTAACTAATTTTTAGAGTAAACTGTAATTTTGGTCTATGTGTTTTGACTTTTGATACCATTAACAGTTTCACTCTCACCTTAACAGCTTTGGTCTATGCGTTTTTATTTTCTAACAGAAATGGTCCCGAACACTAACTTTATCCAATTTTCTGTTAAGTATCCATCACATTTAGTGTTCGGGACCATTTCTGTTAGAAAATAAAAACAAAGGGACCAAAATTGTTAAGATGTGACTGAAACTATTAATGGTATCAAAACACATGGATCAAAACTTCAGTTTACTCCGAACTAATTTTTATTCTATAAAATGCAGGTTTGGACTTTGTATTTGGGTCAGGTTGAGCCGGTTTTTCCGGGTCATACTTTTTAAGGTACGTGTTGAAATCGAAACATGATAATTAAGATCCAATCATCACATCAAGCGACCCAATTAATTAGATAGCTAGCTTTAAATAAAGGATAACATATGTAATTTTCGGTGTTTAAGAAAAAAAAAACCTATACATTGATCATATACGCTAATATTTTCTTTTTTTCTTTGAGTCTAGCTACTTTGAGTTACGTTTTAAAAAGGGTTTTGGAGTAAATGAATAAGAAATTGATAATAAATAAACGTCCCACTCATAAGCTATAGTTAACTAATTAATAAATTGAAAGTTTATTAACATGTCAAATGAATGTAAAATATTCCTTTGCATCCTTAATTTTGATACCAGCCGGCTAACTTGCTATATATACTTAAGATACATCTAACATATGCTCCAAAACAGAACGACAATGGAGTTTAATTGGACCCTTTGTCTAGTTTCTTTAATCACATTTTCCTTTATTATTCTCACATGCCGGAAAAAGGGGTCACCCACCGGAAAAAGACAACCGCCAGCGCCACCAGGGTGGCCGGTGTTTGGCAACCTTTTCAATCTTGGTACCATGCCACATAGAACCGTGGCTGGGCTAGCCGCCACTTATGGCCCAGTTGTCAGACTAAAACTTGGTTCTGTTAACACAGTGGCGATCTTGAGTGCTAAGGCCGCCACTGAATTATTCAAAAACCATGATTTAACATTTGTGGAGCGCACAATCACCGAGACTAGTAAGTCTCATGACTATGACAAATCTTCCTTAGCGTTAGCTCCATATGGAATGTACTGGAGAGTGCTAAGGAAGATTTGTACTGTGGAGATGCTCGTTGCTAAAAGAATCAACGAGTCGGCCGCTGCTAGGAGACAGTGTGTTGATAATATGTTAGATTGGATTGAAAAAGAAGCCGATTCAGCTAAAAATGGGAGTGGGGTTCACGTAGCCAAATTTGTTTTTCTCGCGTCGTTTAACTTGTTAGGGAACCTCATGCTCTCCCGAGACTTGGCGAACCCGGATTCCAAACTCGGGTCCGAGTTTTTTAGGATAATGATAAGTTTGATGGAGTTGGGTGGTCATCCAAATATATCGGATTTATACCCGTGGCTAAAGCGGTTTGATTTGCAAGGGTTGAGACGAAAAATGGACCAAGACGTTGGAAAGGCGCTAGAGATAGCAACAGGGTGGGTGAAAGAGCGGGTGCAGAAGCGGTTGAACGAGGCGGAACAACGTGGTGGTGACCGGAGGAAGGACTTTCTCGACGTGTTATTGGACTATGAAGGCACCGGAAAAGATGAGCCAGAAAAGATGTCCGAGAGAGACATCACCATTTTTATTTTGGTAAGTTCTATTTGTTGTTTGAGTACACTTGGTGATTAGTATGATCAAATTGGCAAATTGTTAGGCTTTATTTTTTTTTTATGTTATTGACATTTTACTATACATTATATAGGAGATATTTCTAGCCGGCTCGGAAACAACTAGTAGCACCATAGAGTGGGCTCTTACTGAGTTGTTACGATGTCCTAAGAAGATGATTCGGGCCAAAGACGAGCTTGCCTCAGTCATTGGCCCGAACCAGAAAGTAGAAGAGAAGTCAATTGATGACCTCCCTTATCTACAAGCCATCATCAAGGAAACCCTTCGTTTACACGCCCCTATTCCTTTCTTGGTCCCACGAAAGGCGATGCATGATACAGATTTCATGGGGTATCATATACCTAAAGACACCCAACTATTTGTCAATGCGTGGGCAATAGGGAGAGACCCAGAGCGTTGGGAAAACCCCAATTCATTTGAGCCTGAGAGGTTCTTGGACTCAAAAGTTGATTACAAAGGTCAACACTTTGAGCTGATACCGTTTGGTGCAGGAAGAAGGATGTGCGTAGGGGTACCGCTTGCGCAACGCGTGTTGCACCTTGTGTTGGGTTCGTTACTACATGAGTTTGATTGGGAGCTTGAAAGCCATGTGAATGCCGAGACATTGGACATGAAAGATAAAATAGGGATTGTTGTAAGGAAACTTGAACCACTCAAAGCAATACCGATGAAAGTGAAATGTTAATTTATTCATTTATATATGTGTAGATGAATATATATAAATGAATCATGCATTTATCTATTGCCATATGGATTATTTGTGTTATATATAACATCGAAGAATTGTGTGTTGTGATGGTCGAGTCTCGTGTATTCTTGCTTGTAATGAACCTAGGACTTACGTTATCTAATCTCCATAACATGTTTGTCTCGATTAGTGTTTTATTTATCCTTTCGACAAGGCCATTCTGGTCTATTGTGTCCGGTACGATCAAGTGTCTTGAAATAACAATCTAAACTATTTTTTTTTAAATGAATAAGTCTCCTTTTTTAATTGTCATTAACATCTTTCAAGAATTTACAATAAAGTGGCAGGTAAACGGGCAACAAGTTGTGCCGCTACCCCAAAAGTTTGTACAAAAGTTTGACAAAATGAGATGCGGGTCAACTCGACCCACTTGTTTCCAAATGTACCAAAACTATTCTTTTGCACAAGTTATACATTCAACCCATCATGTTATAAGTTTATACCAAGTCTTAACAAACTGGTTTGAAAAAACGTTTGATTTGATCCTGCTGGTCAAAACAGGATGGATCCTTTATTGTCCTGAAAGTCTGAAACACATGTATACAATATATAATTATATATATATTGATTATACACAAACTTCCCCACTCATAACGTGAACAAAAAATGATTAATAAATTCAAAAGTTTTTAATTAACATGTTGTGTAAATGAATAACATGTTAGTTAGTTTTGATACCAGCCGTCAGACTTATCTATATATACTTAACAAACATCTAACATATGCCACAAAATAGACACAATGGATTTTAGTTTGATCATTTGTCTAGTTTCTTTCATCACTCTTTCCTTTATTATTCGCATCCGCAGGACGAAAGAGGCGCCCGCCGGAAAAAGACAACCACCAACGCCACCTGGATGGCCGGTGTTCGGAAACCTTTTCAATCTGGGTGCCATGCCACATAGAACTGTGGCTGGGCTAGCCACCATTTACGGCCCGATTGTTAGACTAAAACTTGGTTCTGTTAACACAGTGGCAATCTTGAGTGCCAAGGCCGCCACTGAGTTATTCAAAAACCATGATTTAACGTTTGTGGAGCGCACAATCACCGAGACTAGTAAGTCTCATGACTATGACAAGTCTTCTTTAGCGCTAGCTCGATATGGGATGTATTGGAGAGTGTTGAGGAAGATTTGTACGGTCGAGATGTTGGTTGCTAAAAGAATTAACGAGTCGACTGCTGTCAGGAGACAGTGTGTTGATAATATGTTAGATTGGATTGAAAAAGAAGCCGATTCGGCTAAAACTGGGAGCGGGGTTCACGTAGCAAAGTTTGTTTTTCTTGCGTCGTTTAACTTGTTAGGAAACCTCATGCTATCTCGAGACTTGGCGAACCCGGATTCGAAACTTGGATCCGAGTTCTTTACGTCAATGTTAGGGTTGATGGAGTGGGGTGGTCATCCGAATATATCGGATTTATACCCGTGGCTAAAGCGATTTGATTTACAAGGGTTGAGAAAGAAAATGGACCGAGATGTTGGGAAAGCGATAGAGATAGCGACAGGGTGGGTGAAAGAGCGGGTGGAGAAGCGGTTAAACGAGGCGGCACAACATGACGTTGATCGTAGGAAGGACTTTCTCGACGTGTTATTGGACTATGAAGGTACCGGAAATGATGAGCTAGAAAAAATGTCCGAGAGAGACATCACCATTTTTATTTTGGTGAGTTATCTTTGGTGTTTAACTACATTTAGTGAATCAAAATGACAAATTTTTATTGTTTCTTTTTATGATATTGACATTTACTGATATTATATAGGAGATATTTTTAGCCGGCTCGGAGACGACAAGTAGCACCATAGAATGGGCTCTAACCGAGCTACTACGATGTCCTGAGAAAATGATTCGGGCCAAAGATGAGCTTGCCTCGGTCACCGGCCCAAACCAGAAACTAGAAGAGAGATTAATTGATGACCTTCCTTACCTGCAAGCCATCATAAAAGAAACCCTTCGTTTACACGCTCCGATTCCTTTTCTGGTCCCACGAAAGGCGGGCCAAGATACCGATTTCATGGGGTATCATATACCTAAAGATACACAACTATTTGTCAACGCATGGGCCATAGGGAGAGACCCAGAGCATTGGGAAAACCCCAATTCTTTTGAGCCCGAAAGGTTTCTGGGGTCAAAAGTTGATTACAAAGGTCAACACTTTGAGTTGATACCATTCGGTGCAGGCAGAAGGATGTGCGCAGGGGTACCGCTTGCGCAACGTGTGTTACACTTTGTGTTGGGTTCGTTGCTACGTGAGTTTGATTGGGAGCTTGAAGGACATGTGAAGGCCGAAACGTTGGACATGAGAGATAAAATGGGGATTGTTGTAAGGAAACTCGAACCACTTAAAGCAATACCAAAGAAAGTGAAATATTAATTTTTGTATAAACGTACAAATTCGTACGTGTAATATATGTTTATGTGATAATTAAATCATATATATACTTTTAATAATGTTGATTATATTATGTTTTATCATTTTTAACGAGCCCCATGAGGCCATGAGTCTAATACAAATAATCAAAAGAAACTTATTAAATAAAGTAAAGTTAAAATTAAAGTCCTCTAATTCTGTTTTTATGTGCAATAACCACTTATTTAAACCCATGTGTCACCATGTGTTCAAGTTAACGTTTTTCAATTTATGCTATTCATATATACGAATATACCTAACTAGCTTAAGCCCCGTAAGCTACACGAGTTTATAAAAAAAATCATCAAATTTGAAATGAAAAAAACTCACTAAAGTATTAGGAATTAGGGGTACTTTCAAGTTTCAAACACCGTTAAACACAGTAGTTAACACTAACAATAAATCAAATCCGGAAATGTAGACACGCTATTTAATTTTAAATTATAAAAACAAAATTAATGAACCATACAATATTCAATCAAACAGTAATTATTTTCATCTTTATCGTAAACATGTTGATTAGCATCCAAAGACCAAGCACGGATCCAAATTAGCATAACTGCTAATGTAAATAAATTAAAGAACAATATAAGATAATCTATGAGAGAATGTCCATGATATAATTAAATAATTTTAATCATTGAGATAAAAACACCACAAGAATATAATGATAGTAGAAGATAAGATATCATGTAAATTTCTTGTTGTCCTGTTATCTACATAACTGAATAGTAGAAAATGTCATAACTATTTTCAAAAGCCATAAGAATAATTGAATAAACATGCTCAAGTATACATCTACCATGATAGTTTCAAAATCATGCAAAAAAATAAACATTTCAAAGTAGGTCTTGTTCTATATGCTGCACTTGTGAGAAATAAAAAGTGGGTTTATACAAATGTGATCAGGTTAGGTTAAAAATACACCCGCGTCCTTTTTTTCTGTAGAGTTTTTTGTTAGAAGACATAGATAATTAAAGATCCATACATCACGTTGTTTGATTTTATTTAAATTTAAGTAAAACGTATTTGTACGTTCTTACTCATTCTTAATGGTATATTTGTATTAAACTTGACAGGATTTCATTTCAAATAACACATATCAAGATCCATTAATGACTAACAAGTTAAAAATAAGCAACAAAAGTTAACGAGTGTTAAATGCTTAGTTCATCGAATAAACGAGTCGTTTGTGAGTATTTAAAACATGTCATGATATATTTGCGCTCAAGATACAAAATAAACTTTCTAACTTCATTTTTGAATTTGAACGAGTCCAACTTGGATTTTAAAAAGTTTGGTTATTATTGTCAGAGATTTTAATTAAAATATTAATAACCAATTGTCCATTTGTCTATTTAGATCAGTGGTCAAAAAAGAAAATATATGTTTCTTGGTTTCATAAATCTTAAAATACAATTCTATATTTCCATCGTTTCATGCCGGTTACTGATCTCTTGGTTAGTAAAAAATCAATGTTTTCAGACCCGGACCGTTCATTAAACCGGTTTTCTTAACGGTCTAACAGTTCGACTGGTTGGATTGGTCGAATCGGATTAAAGGACCGGATGATTTTTAAATATAAATACATAAAACATAGAAAAATTTTAAAAATTTCCGGTCCAACCTATTTTTCAACCGCCCGGTTTTCTGGTTCGACCGGTTGGACCGTGCGATTTGCCGGTTCACGACTAGAGCGGCTCAACCCCTAAACCGGACCGGTTCCATGCCTGGTTCCCGGTTCAATGGGTCCGGTTTTCAAAACATTAGTCAAAGAGGCAAAGTTTTGTCTCTTTTATTAATTAAAGGTTTAAGTTCAAGTTCAACGTATGATATTTAAATATTTAATTTAGTGATACTATTAAATATTAACTGTTAATATGTCATTTGAAAATATTATGTCAAATACAGAGACAAAATAAGAAAAAAAAAAGTCAGAAGGAGCGGTTCAATGACTTTAATCCATCTTGCACGACAACCCGATAGATATAAATGGCAATATGGCATTCAAGTCAAAGATATTAAATTAAGCATAACAACATGCTAATATTAGTAAATGCTATCAAAGAACGAGTCAAAATAGATCTACATAATCGAAAGTTCCTCAAATTGTTCTTTGTTATATAAAATCATCTTTAATCACTTTACTGAAAAATAAGGATCACTTATAAAATACAAAAAACTAGTTTTAAGATCAAATCGCGTGAAGTCGAGTTGAATTTTACGTATGTGACTTCGTCATACGTGTTGATAACAAAAGTTTAGTGTCTTGAAAATTACGATGTGAAGCTCTAAGTCGTCACATATTAAAAGAGAGATATACCTTTAGTTGCCAAAATGATAATTAACTCAAAGTTATGAGCCGAAATCATAAATATGTCAAAGTAGAGTAAGAGTTAAAGTAGTAAATTTTATAAAGTCATCGGAGGATAAAATGATTATATGTTAAATTTGGAGGTTAAAATCATAAATATGTCAAAGTTGAGTTCGAATGCTAAACTTTAAATATATGAAAGATGATGTGGCAAAGTGGAAAATAACAACCATGTCACTTAGGCTAACAGATACACTCTCGAGCCCCCCCTTACCACGTCAGCTTTCACGTCCTCAGGGTGGGGGGCTTGAAGGACTCGTGAAAGGGGCTTCATTGTTGGCTTCACGCGTGAAAGAGCATGTTGAATTTTTTTTACAGTTAAATATAGTCGTTGGGGCCAGCTAGCCGTTGCGGCATATATTTATTTTACACTTCATATTTTATAAACATCTCACTTTGTACAAACAAACATTATCAATTTCCTCATAAAATGGATCCTTTCAGCCAAGATAATAACGTAAACCACTTGTATCGTGATCCCGCCGATTGGGGTTATGACGAACAATTGCTTGGTACGTGGGTTCCATAAACCGAACAAATCCAACCCACCCAACCCACCTAACAAATGCAACAACCGCAAAAACCCAACAACCCTCGCAACAACCATCATCTTCACCGCGAAACCAGAACAAAAGCATAGAAAGAAGACGACAACTACAACCAACGCAAACCCTTCGATACATACAGAAACGGAAGCGGTCAATAATCGATGGACCTATGAGGAGCATGCCGATTTAGCTAAATCATGGATCTCCATATCCGAGAATGGCGCAAGTGCTAACAATATTATTTAAAAATACTAACTTTATTTATTTTATTTTCTAAAAAATACTAACTTTGTGATCTGTTTTAGAAAACGCTCAAACTAACGATTCTTTTTTGTGTTGTGTTCAAGTCTTGTTTCACGAGAAGTTTTGACGTGAAGAATATCTATTGATTGACAACCTTTGTGGCCAATAGAGAACACTTCGGCAAAAAATTCGAAGTTCAACGCTTTTCTTTTGAAACAAAAACGTCTAAAGAAGAAAGGTATGGTTGAAAATGACAGGATAACCACAAACCATAACAAACGTCAACCAAGAAATAAGGGGTCACAACAGGTTGAGATTTGGCAACTCGTTCGGAATGTTCCTAAGTGGTTTCCCCTTTAGGCTTTGAGTCGATCAAAAAAATTCAAAAGTTCGTCAACAAACGAGGGTGGTGAAAGTATCGGAGGGTCCGAGGCTCGTACTTTTATGATCTAAGCGAGGATGCCTCTCTGGACGCAGCCGAGATTTAAAGGCCAGATGAAATGAAAGGTGTAAAGCTAAACGAGCTTAATGTTCAGGCTCGACTAGTGCACAGTCAGCCAACCAGCCCGACCCGGATGGCATGTCGGTTTAGATCGAGCAAATGAGAGATTTCAACCAAAATAAAAATAAAAACCGATTTTAAAACATTAAAGGAGCAAAAAAAATTGGAGCTGAAGGAAAATAAAATATATATTATATCTCGCCATACCGACCAAGCATCTTATGAGCATCGATCGACAGTTAACCGAAGCTTATAAACAAGAAATTACGGAGAATTACGGTCTTCAACCGTCTTAGTATTTTTAAAATGTTTTTTTAGTTTTTGTATTATGTCTTGTTCGTTTTTTTATTAATTTTTTTTATTATGATTTTTTGAAGTTTTTAATGAGATGGTAGTTTAATTCATGTATAGAATTTATTAAAATAATTAAATAAATAAATTTATGATTTAAAGTGAAAGGAGGTGAAAATGATGAATAATTTTTTATTTTTAAAGTGAAGTTAACAGCGAAAATGTAGGATTACTAGATTAGTACCCGTGTATTACACGGATTTTAGTTTATAGGTTTTAACTCAATTTACATATCAAATTTATTTTTAACATATCTCTTATTAAATCGATTTGGATATTTACAAATATATTCATATAAAAAATCATATGTTACAATAAAGGATATGATTTATAATAGTTGGTAAATTTTTATTGGAACATATCGGGTTAGGAGATAATTAATGATATTGTTAATTTTTTTATTTGAACATATCAAGTTATGAGATAATTAATGATAATTGGTAAAACTTTAATTTGAACATATCAGGTTAGGATAAATCATAATAATTGATAAGTTTTTATTTGAACATATCAGGTTATGAGATATAATTCATGATACTTGGTACATATCGGGTTAAGATATAGATCATGATAATTGATAAATTTTTTATTTGACATATCGAGTTAGGAGATAATTGATGATAATTTGTGAATTTTTAATTTAAACATATCGGGTTATTTCGAATATGGAGCATACCATGACCCATCTAAAAATTCTCCATCAAATTAATTTAGAACATGACACCTAAGCAAAATCCTATGTGGAGTTGTTAAAATGATGACATGTGGATGTGTTACTCAATTATTAGAATAGGTAGATATGGCGGTGATTGAAGACGGTGTGACGTCTAAGTAGTGTAAAAGGATATTAGAGTACACTATTTAGCCTTAAGAGTTACATATGTAAATAAACTTAATACATATAATGTATTTTATAAGAAAAGTAAACAAAATGAGATGATGGGTAACTCAAGCCACTTGTTTCAAAATGTACCAAAGTCCAAAACTGTTCTTTCGCACCAATTATGCAACCTACCCAAAGTTATAAATTTAAAATCATCCTAAGACCTAAGTCACATATTTACTAGTCTTCTAATAGAAAAAAAAGATAATAATGTTTAGAAAATTCACCTTCTATCGGTTTCGTTTCACGGTGGATAGAAAAAACTGTTTGGAATTTCCTCCAAATTTATACACAAAATGACAATCTATATTAAACCTAATAAAGACGACCTTTAAACGATCAATAAATTAAATGAAAACTACGTAAATAAAATGTTTGATCATATTTTAAAGAAAAAATAAATAAATAAATAAATAAATAGACACTAACTTTTAGTCCCACTTATTTGGTCTCCGTCAATTTAAATTGAAAGAGCTCACTCATCCGGTCTCAAGCAAATCTAATCTGACAAGGCCCGGCTAACTTAAGATGGCTTCTCTAAAGCCAGCTTGACAGAAAACCAAGTGGGACTCACGAAAAATTACACATGTGTACCACCGGGCTACACCAAAGCCAGCTAGTCAAGCCGGTTACACTAGAGCTAACAGATCCTTTGGTTCACTAACCTAGAGCTGACATGTAAATCCACAATTACTGTAACATCCCATCTCTGAGTTAGTCAGTCAAAAGATCATCTAACTCTAGTGTAGCCGGCTTGCACATGTGATGTTTTTTCTAGTCTCCTTGGTTTTTGTTTATTTTGTGGTGGCTCTGTGTAAGCTCCCTAAGCTATTGCTCGTGATCTGCACGGCTCCGTATAATAAGAACTCATACAAGTCCATGAACTAAATCAAAAGAGACGATGGGGAGACTTTTAAATCTCACTTTCGATTAAGCAGAGATTTTAAACATCAAGTGGTCACATAAACATCTAAAGAGCATACACATAAAACTATAAAATCATCCACAAATATTGATTTCCATTCATAAATCAATTTACGTATTAAATTCATGTTTATTACACTTTTGTCACCTGCCATTTACAACTTATTTCTTTTTTACGTATTTACGATTTTAATCCTCGACTTTGACTAATTGTCATTTTGGTCCTTGATGACTTAGTCGGTTTCCGACTTTGACCCGTTATTCTACTTTGACATATTTATGACTTCAACCCTCTGGGTTGACTTGGTTATCGTCTTGACCTCTAAGTTTGGATATTTTATTTATGACTACATGTTACGACTGTATATCGTAACGTACGAGGCATGACGCTTTTTTATCCGCGGCCTGGTCTTAGATCTAGTTTTTTAGTTTTTTAAGAAACCATAATAAGCTTTAGAATATCAACATTAACTACAACGAAGCCGGTAACATGACAGATACACTGCTAACCACCATTATTCACTATTCAATATGCGCGTGCGAGCTAACATCAAAAGACAACATCATGCACACCTCAAGAAAGATCTGTCAATGATTTTTTGACTAACCTTGGAAACATAATGAAGTCCCACAATTAGTTCTGTGATGGCCATTTCACTTGCAGCTTGATCTGCATAGTACAAAGTTTGGACCGAAAAGACGCTTCCTCCTGAATCCGTAGCATGCTTTATAAAGCTTCTGTCCGAATACCATTTTATCATATTATGAGCAAGTGGAGATAACCAATCTAGGATCCTTTGTACGGACGATCTTCGTTCTAATGCCATGCTTTCATCATTCGCATACAAATCTTCTTTCTTTGATAAAAGAAGTTTTTCTCTTAAAGATTGTTTAATATTTGTTGTTAACATATCATATAAGTCGTCTCTTGCATCAGCATTTATAAATCGAGGAGATTTTGCTAAAGTCTCGATGAATATGATAATATTTGCATATAATAGAGCTAAACCTGCGTTCCCAAGGGTTGGTTCTTGGCCATTCACCAATCTTTGCTTCGTTTCGAAGGATAAATTAACTTTCTTGATTGGATCGAAAACGTCATTTTGGAAAATATTCCTGGCGCTGAAAGAACATGTAGCAGGATTTGACACGGATCTCCTTAAATAACCTTCTGACGGATAGACTGAAGCGCGTGTAATTGCAGAAATCGAATTCTTGTGCACAAAACAACCATTATGATGTAAATTTGTTACTTCAGAAGAACCAATGCCGGTTTTTATACCAAAAACAACCTTGATTCTTTCAACTATTGTGAAAAGGGATCTAAGCAATAATCTGACAATATAATCATAAGATCGAACCCATGGAGATATTCCGCGTAGCCTACTTACCTCCTCACGACGCCACGATATCTTCTGATGAACCTCTTGCATTTGCTCTTGATTCGCAACATTAGATTGCATTCTTGTCAATGATGTCTCTAGCTCAGACAACACTTCAAGTTCTTCATACATTTGTGACATAAAAGCAGCAAATTTCTTCATCTTTATAACCCGTTTCTCCATTTTCTTCAATCTATATTCCCATCCACACCATTTGATATCAATCTCAAGAGGGTTATTAAAAACGTTATCAAGATTATGATATATGGGATCTGAACACTTTTTCCCAAGCCTAGCCACTGATAAAGCCACGCCTTTTACATTATCAACGATCTCTTGTAGGGCAAGATCAATGAGGTAAGCATGATCGTCTGAAATAAGCGTACGAATGCCAAACGAACATCTGAGTTCTTCTCTTAATCTTGACATCTGCTTGTCACTTAAACAATGCCATAATTTGGCTACTCTTGACATTAATCTCGAGACATCAAACGATAAGATCCCAATCATTTGTTTTTCGGAAACCAAACCTTTGTTTCTATGTGGAGCTTTTAACATAGTAGGAAACTTCATAGTCTTCAAATTATACATGTGACAGAAACACCAAAGTATGTAAATTAGTAACCATAACAAACTAAGAAGCTAAAACACTATCAAGACTTTGAAACATAGAGTAGGATTGTTGAACCAAAATCAAGATTGTGGACAATGCTTTCAAAACCGGACCGTACAATGAACCAGTCGCCTTTGCGGTTCATGGGTCAGATCGGTCGAACCATTAAAAGGAAAAAAATTAAATTCATTTATATATATCCAGTTTAAAATTAAACGCATTGATAAAAAATTATCCATATGAAGTGACAGGCAAATGATCGAACACTTGGAGTGCATGATTTTAAATTCAACAATGCAGCGAAGTAACATGAAACTCACCATGAACTTCAAGAGCAGATTGAAACAGCATTAACAAAGATGAGTTGGGTAGAGTTTTAATGGCAACAATGTTGAATTTTGTTGGATCAAAGTCGTGAAATACAAAGGGTTGATTTTTGGAAGCAGGCTGTAAAGTTTTCGTTCGAAACGATGCTGAAAAACTGGTAGCAACTGGGAAGGAGACCATGAATGTGATCATTGTACACAAATATTGCGAAAACAGGGATGAGTT
This sequence comes from Tagetes erecta, assembly GCA_030867185.1. Classification (NCBI taxonomy): domain Eukaryota; kingdom Viridiplantae; phylum Streptophyta; class Magnoliopsida; order Asterales; family Asteraceae; genus Tagetes; species Tagetes erecta. The sequence goes on along the minus strand of CM061488.1, from coordinate 4,459,577 downwards.
CACAACTGTTTCATAGGTTTTAACATTTTTTGTATTGTTTGATGAGATATTTTTCGGCATCCCAAACATAACGACCAATTTTGTCGTGTCATGGTTTGGTTTATTCGTAGTGTGCAAATGCTATGTTTTAAAAACCGGTTTTTATCATAGGCTTGAGCTCGTAAACGATTTAACCGTCGAATATGGTTGTATCGGACGGTTCAACCATATAACTTCAACTTAACTTAAAAACCGTATAACTTTATAAATAAAAAATCAATTTTCTAACAAAGTGTTTTCGAAGAAAAGTCTATGATATATTTATGACATTGTAGTGTTAAGTACGTTAAATTGTTAAATTCACAATCGCTTCATAGATGAAATTTACTACCAATATCATCATCATCAACAAGAAAATAACTCTTTATATTTCCTACGGTATAACATAAGATATTTTACTAAATAGAGGTGTTTTAAAGTTAAAATTGAAATACTGAATGCATGATTAGATCAGAATGTGGATTAAGGGTTAAATAAACCTTAAACTTCAAGTATAAATTGATTAAGCGCAAACTAGTTCACTGTTATAAACTGGTTGAATCGAATTTTTTGCAGTTTAATATGTAAAACGGTGCACTAGTTAAACTGGGTTATATTGTACTGTGGACACCATCGGTAAATGGTTCAACTAGTATAACCGACCAATTCGAACCAATATTTAAAACACTGGGCAAACGAGCCGAACCTGAAGACTATGTGAATTGTTTTTCGAGAAGTTTGTTTAATAAAACAATGAACATGAACAAGATTTGTTCGTTTGGTTCATTCATCTATATTCGTGAATGCTCGCTAATGCATTTGTTTATGTTCATTTGATTTTGTTTGTTCATTCAAAACTTTTTTATTTTTGATATTTCTTTTGATGAGTTGTATTTGAATAATCCGAATTATGACCTATTGACCAACAATAATTCATACTAGCAATTTAAACAAGAAGAATTCCATCTATCACTTTCAATGCGAAAGGCAATCCTATTAGCAAAACAGTTAAAAAAGAAAACTCAATTAACAATTGATTTCCACTCAATTTTGCTTATACGTTTCCACATTTCATTTATTATTATCATTCTCAAGAAAATTGAGAAAAAATAGCGGAAATTATTGATGATTTTTCTGCTAGGATTCCCTTAGCAACGAAACTGATATTTCGGATTATTACTCGGTAAACTGATAGCGTGGATCATTATAACATTGATATATATTCTAAAAGAGAAGTTCGGTGGCATTTTGCCACCACCTTCTCTTCTCCCCCTCCTACTTTCATACTTGACATTTTTAACCCTTAAGCTCAAGTTTGATATATATATATATATATATATATATATATATATATATATATATATATATATATATATATATATATATATATATATATATATATATATATATACGATTTTAACCTCCGAATTTAACCTATTATTAATTTTACCCCTCGATGACCTATCTGGTTTACAGCTTTTAACTTCGTACTCTGCTTTGACGTATTTACGCCTCTGACCCTCCGGTTTTGACTTAGTTGTCATTTTTATTATTGAGTTTGGATAAATCACTATCTTTTAATATGTGACGCACTACGACTTTACACCGCAAAGACATTTTTTATCAACGCTTGAAACGAAGTCACATACGTGAGACCCGGCCGCCGTAACGCGTGTCCCGATTCTTATAACTAGTTAAGTATAACTTTACATACAATTGCATGAAGATATGAATATATAATTAATTAACATTAATGTATAAACAATGTAATAAATGCCACTTTGTCATTTTAACAATCAAAGCTAACATTTAGCCCATAACTTTTGTTGAAACTTAAGATGTCTTCACTCCTCATGACGATATATATAAGTCAGAAATATAAGTTTTTATTGTTATTCAAAACTATGTCTAGTCTCTTTTACGTTATTGCTCTCTTCTTTACCCCAACCATTTTATATGGTTATACACCAGCAGCTACTTCTTCAGAAAATTGCTTTTTGGCTTTTAAATGGCATATGTTTGTTACAAGTGACCTTAGCGATGATATCAAGCTTCATATCAGAGGACCAGATATGGACCAGAATATTTACCTTTCTTTTGGGGATGCTTATGATTGGTACTTTTGTCAAGATGATCACTACAGAAGCGAGATCACTCGCGGTTTAACGAATGTAACTTTGGATTTGTACGATAAGCATATCAAAAATTTGTGTTATCAATATAAGTTTCCATATGGTACGATACATTGTTACTGGTTAGTCAGATCTGAAGGATTTTATGTATCTAAACATAACTCGCCGTTTCCTAATTCCGATTGGCATTTCGAAAAAGGTTGGTATTAAATAGTAAGTTATGAAGTTATACCAAATAATATTTCTTTTAATTATCATGTGGGGGTATATTATTGTGTTATTTATGAGTTTGGAGTTAATGTGTTTTTTATTCTAACAACTAGGTTAACACCCGTGGGTATCCACGGGGTGAAATGAAATGTAATAATTTATTCTACTATTAAAAATAGAATTTACCTAGACAACGTGCCATAAAGTATGCGAATACGAAAAAATTGGGAAACCAATATGCTAACATGAAAACAATGAAAACGATGAGAATAGTAACATTCTTAAATAGTATGATAACATTAAAAATGTTAAAACTACATATTTTCAAAGATTTCCTTGTAGACAACATTCGTTATTTAGTAGAAAGTCCATAAGAATTTGTTAAGTTACATGAGGCTAACAATCACATTATGTTAGTTTTCATGACAATTAAAAATGAACTTGATGTTGAATGAGGTAGATGTGAATGTGATATTAAATTGAGCACGTATATGTTAACACCCGAACAATAATTGGCTTTGCCCCGATCGGTTTAATCTCCAGGTTGGCACCCAACATCCCTCATTAGGCATTATCTGCTTTGGAACAAAATATAATGAATAAAAGAACACATCAAAGCCACTTCAGTTCAAACCCATCATTTTAAACTCTATATACATATTTTCAAATCAAACACATCAGTGTAAAGTATATGGAATAAAAGAACATACTTCAATTCGAGCACGTATATGTTCAATACCATCTTAACAGATTAGTACATATTTATCACTCAAAATCCAATAAAGAAGATAGAAATTCATGTTATGAAGCAGAATTTGTTCGTGACAACAATTTAGAAAGATTCAATCTTATGGTCTACAAAGCTTCATTTTCACCTTAAAAATTGTATTGTGTGATGTCAAGGAATGATTGTATACACATCAATACATGCAGTAATAGGATTTTAAGGTTTTATACCATAAAAACACACTTCTGAACGACTTTCAACCCCATTATGTTTTCACACAATCGACCAAAAATACCTTCAAATTTGTTGTCTCCTGCTCCAATTTTAAAGTGGTTGCTATACATGTAGTTTCCTTTGTTCTGCAAGCTAAAAAGGTAAAAACAAATAAATACCAACATAAAAACAAATTATCTCTATTGCATTACATAGCTTGATAAAGACCATGATATGTAATATGAAGACCAAGTCCGTGTATTAACTTATATATAAAAGAAAAATTAAGGCAAATCAAATTTTCAGTTAAAATTGACAGATTTGTTTTTTTATTAAATGAGTTGCTATAAATTTTGGAAAGTAAGAAAAAATTATGGAATTTTTAACTAATTAAAGATTGAAATTAGGTCTTGAAAAAGGAATGTCAAATAATTGACAGTGGTATTTTTGATGTTTTCGTTTCATTAGGAAATGATAAATTAAGGAATCTGTTACAATTTAAAAAAGTTGTCAAATTTGAAAAAGTAATTGAAAGCACACAAACATTTATTTAGTTGAATTTACTCATTATCTTACATTTGATGCAACAGATTTATGTGATGGATCATTCAAGAAAATATATTGTATTTATTGCATAACAAAACAATTACATTATGTAAGTAGGATTATAGAGCTATTACAAAAGAAGCTATTGATCGTTCCAAGAAGAAATAACCTTATACGCAATTAACATAAGGAGATAACATGTTGTCATCTGCAGTGTTGACACATCCTGCAAATAAAAATTAACTAAATTAAAGTGAGTTTGAATTTTCAAATCATAGAAAATGATTCAGAATTCCAATCATGTAATTCCAATAAACACTGACTTATGATAAGCTTTAACAGTCAAGAAAAATGAATCACACATATGAAATGTATCTGTTAAATAACAGCAACCTTTTATTTTTTTTAGTTTCATGTTTATCTAAGAATAATGGTTGATAAAGATTGGTGTCTTTCTAATTCTACTGAAATTCATTCATTGCTTTCAAATATCAACAACCTGAAGATGTGAATATCAAAATGATTGAGACTATCATGTATCACATGAATTGAGGAACACTATATGATGTTTTCTTATGCATTGAGACAACCAAATTCGTTTATATTTCAGGTATAATGAGATCTATGAAGCCCAAAGGATCACATAAACAAAATTTCAAACTTGTAAAGATGAGACTCATAATCAGTGTAACTAAAGTAATGTAAAAATGAGGTCTTACAATGATGAACAAAATGTGTTTCGATGAACCAAACTTAAAATCTAAGGAATAACATATTAATCGTTATAATTAAACGACTATCAGTGGGATATCTCAATCTTGGTGCAGAAATCTAAGGCTTTTGAACAAAAAATCTGACATAAACAATCAATCATCGAAGTTAATGTCACACACAACTCCGGTTGTACAAACCTGAATTACATATCGTCGTGGTAGAGGTAGATCTGAATCATGGTGCGGTAGTTGATAGAAAACGATGAGCAAATTGAATCGATCTTGGAACGATGAAGATGATAGATGTAGACATCGTCATGAGAAAATCTTAATCTTGGTCATGTAGATCTGAATTGGAAAGATAAACATGGTAGATGTAAACATTCTAACTGTGCTGGAGACGAGAGAAGAGTCTCAGATTGGTTTGAAGAGTTAGGGTTTGTGTGTGAAAAATAAGAACAAAAACAAACACAGAACATGTTTATATTGGATCCGAACAATGGATCCAGGTATAACCGAGATCCGCGAAACGGGTTGCTCCAAGATCCGCCAATCAGCTGAGAATGAATGTGGTGGTGACAAGTGGCTTAATGAGAGAAGATGAGTTAGCAATTTATTATAAGAGAGATATGTGTGTAGTGACTAGTAATTAGCTCCATATATTCTTACTTCACGTCATCCAAAATTCCAAATCCTTTATTAAAAGAGTTATTAGATTTTAATATTCATAACTGTTGGGTATTGATAGCTATCATTTCAATTAATACATTCATTCATTGTTATTACTTCCAACTAAATACTTCACTTGTTGTGTCACTTCGTTTTTATGCCAAATAAACATGCCACGTAGGATAATAATGTCACGTGGACAAAAGCGGAGTGACACGACAATTGAAATGTTAAGTTGGAAGTGCTGTCAGTTAATGTGTTAGTTGAGAGTGATAGCGGTCAATACTTCATAATTAAAAGTATTAAAATCTAATAACCCTTTTAACAAAGGATTTAGATGACTTGGAGTAAGAATGGAGCCTCAAATATTCAAGACTAATGTTTTAAGTCTTTTGATCGGAATGCTTATACAAGTCGATTGATGGAAAAGTTACCTTAAAACGGTGCTACGAATGACGGAACGGTGCTTCAATCGGTTGTAAAAGTTTTATCGTTCTGAGAGCTGTTTCGAGCAAACTTTTACATCAATCGACTCGTATTATCTTTCCGATCAAAAGGCCTAAAACATCGGTCTTGAGTTTGAAAAAAACTTAACGGCGTAAAAAAATTTAACTTTGGACTGTTGGTTGTCAAAGTGATAAAAATTGGGACCGTTGACAGTCAATTCAATAATTGGGACCGGTAGAAGCCAAAAGTTATAGTTAAGACTAGTAGAAACCAATATTCTTTTTTTAAAAAAACAAATAGAAAAAAGAAATATCTACAAAAAAAGTATGGATTTTGAAAAAAAGGAAGAAAAAAACAAAAACTTAAATCGACCAATAGCAAGTTAACACGTGATCGATAACACCACCAACCTTACTTATTAGGATGTATATAATATAATTTCCCAAATACTAAATGAGAGGGTTGGTGGCCATCATCTTCTCATTTTGTGACTTTTAACTATTGGCAAATTTAATCTCCTTCCTTTTAAGTTTTAAATGTTTCCAGCCTTAGTGTTTTTATTTTGACTTTTCAACTTTAGTCTATTTTCAACTTTCATCTTATTATTGTTTTGACTCCTAACATAGACAAAAAAAACTTTTATAAACATGTGCGCTAAGTAACAAACGTGAGAGCTCGTTGTCTTTTTCATCACAACGTAGGACACATGTTAAAATCGAAACATGACAACTATGATTCAATTGTCGCATCACAAAACCTTGTTACATAACCGGTTTATATTTATTAACTTACTAATTTACAAGGTCATAACTGATCTTGCAAATTAGTATTAGACTTTGTGATATTTAGAACTTTTTCATTAGGCAATTTTTAACAATTTTTTTAGCTTTGATATATTTACGATTTTAATCTCCGACTTTTACTAATTTTCACTATAACCCCTGATGAGTTTTCGACTTTGACGCCTTACTCTGCTTTGACATATGAAAGACTTCAACACTTCGGATTTGACTTTATTATTGTTTAATACGTTTTACATTACGGCTTTGTATCATAACATACGAGACATGAAACTTTTTTAAACATATGTGATGAAGTCACATACATAAGACTAACCACGTGACCCGACTGCTGTATCATACAACCTAATCTTAAATCTAGTTTATATGAAAGTACACGAAATCAAAAGTTAAAAAAACATATAATATATTTCTCACAACATAAAGTCACTCATCCAATGATCCAAACACGAATGGACCAAATCTCACACAAACATACTAAACCCACAACACAATTACACAACTCCCAAACCACAATGCTATTCAAAGTACATCAAGCATATCTTGTGCACTACTAGAACTAAAAGCACCACCTTCTTCCAAATTCAAAACCTTAACAACACCATCTTCAACAACCATCGCATATCTTCTTGATCTAACACCCAATCCAATCGGGTTATCACTCAAATCCAATTCACACCCAATCTTCTTCGTAAACTCACCATTCCCATCACTCAACAACAACACATCATCACCCACATTCAACTCCTTCTTCCACGCCTTCAATACAAAAGCATCGTTAACCGAAATACACGCGATAGTGTTCACGCCTTTCGCTTTAAGCTCCGCGGCTTTTTCGACAAAGCCGGGGAGGTGTTTTTGAGAACAAGTTGGTGTGAAAGCTCCCGGAACGGCGAAGAGGATTGATTTTTTGGATTTGGTGAGGTCGGAGATGGTGGTGGTTTGTAGTTCGTTGTCGGAGTCGAAATAGGATAATGTGGACTCAGGGAGCTTGTCTCCGACGGAGATTGTGGCGGAGATTTTGATGGAGGGGAAGCGGTGGCGGAAGGTGGTGAAGGGGCGGTGAAGTTTGGTGGTTGAGAAGCCGGAGATGGTGAATGATGGTGTTGTAATGGATGCCATTGTTGTTGTGTTGGTTTTGAAGGGATATGATATGAATATGTGATGATAGTGTTATGTTGTTATATTAAGATGATGTTCATTTGGCAGGTTGTGTAAAATGGACGGATGAAAATATGAGACCAGCTTAGAAAGGGGTGATAATCCATTATGTTAGTTTTTTTTAAGAAATTTCGTATTTTAGACTAACTTCTGTTGACTTGTTCTGTTAAGTCAAGGGTATGTTAGTCTTTTTATTGCTAAAGGACCATTTATGTAACTTTAAACCTAAAGAACATTTTTACGATTTGATCATCTTTTAATTAATACAATAATTTCTTTATGTATTTTATGTATATTATATATATACATACCCTTGACTTAACGGAAAACACACTGCAACCAAAATGTCTGCACGTGGTTTGCACGGCGCACTCAAAAGAGTTTTCTTAAAGAAACAAACACACCGTTGAGTCCAATTAGGTTGTTTAGTCACTAAATTTATTAGGTTATAAATATGGTTAGATGGTGTGAGCGTGTTTGTGTGGTTTTGTTCATAATAATACTTTTAAATTTGAGATGAGTAGTCTTTAAATTCACGGTGTCTTATCGTGTTAATTTATTGAATCTGACCAACAATTGGTATCAGAGCCGGCAGATTGGTATTGTGAGTTATGATGATCGACAAACTAGTCGTGAACGGGACAAGAGATTAATTAATCAAAATCATGGGAAACCGGAAACAACATAGTCAGTTATAAGAGAAAAACAAGGGAATCAAGTTAAACATCACAAACCAGATGATTAAAATAAATCCATGTTTGGATCAACGTCTTATTGCATTACAACAAACATCAATTAACACGTACAAAACACACAACTCAATCATACCATGATTGCAACTGTCTCCCAATCTCAAACGAAACATAAGCATCAAGACATGCATACAACACTTGTTCCTTAGACAACCTGTTCCTATCCCAATCACTCATTGTCACATTCAACTCTTTCTTATAACCACCATCTTTACCAAGAATCACCTTCGTCAGTTTCTTCAACCCCGCGTAACAAAGATCGCGATCCGACAACTCATACGCAGCCATTTCACGAAGATCTTTAGTCTTAGTCACTTCCAGAGAATGATCTCTAATCAGCTTCTGTTTATCCTGCTCAATTCCCACTCCAACAAATGTGTAGTTAATGTTTTTCAAAAACTTTTTCAACACTTTAGGGATTTCATGAACTCCCTGCAGGAACTGGTAAATGAGGCAGCGTTTGCCGACGAACAGTTGGAGTATGGCGACGGGGTTTACTTCTCCTGTGATGGTGTTGGGACGCCATTCGACGTCCAGACCAACGATCAGACGATGGAGTCGACGTTGGTTTTTGTTCTCAGTTTCTGTGATCCATTCTTTCACCTTGCAACAGTTGTGTGTTACCAACGTCTCAAAGACCTCATCGTCGACGATCACGTCGTATTCGGAACTGTCAGCGGTACGCCAGTTGAGCTCAATGTCGTAATCCATCTCCATGAGAATTGTTGCTTGAAGATAAGCTTCGCACTATGAATGGATTGTAATAATGCAGGCGTTTGCAATAATTGAAATACAATTATACAGCTGAAAAGTGAAAAATAATGTCACATTTATTTACTTTTTATGAGTAAACCAGATATAAGCCCGGGCCACGCGATGCGGCGGCCGGTCTTGCGTTTATGACTTTGTTGTACGTGTTAGTAAAAAACGTTTTATGTTTTGCACGCTACGGTGTAATGTCATAATACGTCACATATTAAAAGACAAAGATATATACAAACTAAGGTGCCAAAATAACAACTAAGTCAAATTAGATATAAAGTCGTATTGTGTTGACATATTAGGTGTAAAGTCGTAATCTCAATGATGGTCTCTTGGGTAGTAATTTCGTTGCAGTAGCATTGTTGTGACCTCGTTACACTTGTTACGTTGTGGATATTAACATCGGCACATTGCTAGGCATAGATAAGAATGTCTCGCACGTGATTGTGTAAACATGACATAACATCGAAACGAACAAATTGTAAAGTAACTACAAAACATATATAAAAAAACAAACAAAAAAATTAACCGAAAATAAAGTTTCGAATTTATTAACTAAAAGACTTATTGCCATTTAATTTGGGCAACAACTTTGTTAGCCTCTTAAAATCATAATCTACATAAATATGAATTAAAAGATGGTAAAAATTAAAAAAAAAATACTAATGTAACAAATTTGTTGAGCATAGACTCGAACACAGATCCTAGGTTGAAAAATACTCGAACATTACTATGCAAGCCAAGATACAATATTGAATTACTTGCTAAAAGAAGGGTATATAATTAGATATGTGTGCGATAAAAAGAAAAAAAAATTAAAAAACAAAGATGTTGGCCAATGAAATGACAACACATGTCACTAAGGTAGTGTTTGGTACGTGGAATGAGATGTGGAATGGAATGAACCATTACGGGATAATGAAAAAATGTGCATTTGGTTAGTCAATGTAATGGAATGAACCATTACAAGGAATGAAAAATGCACAATTTTCATTTCATCCATTACCTATGTTTTTTTTTTCATTCCTTCAAGGAATGAAATATTTTTTTTTAAGTCATGACAAGAACCATGAACCGACTCATGCCATAAACCTTGATCCGACCCAAGACCCCATGAACCGATTCACGGCCCGAGCCATCTACCGACTCGTGACTCGACCTATGTCGATCCACGCCCTGAACCATGACCCAAACAATGATTCGGCTCATGACTTGACCCATGTCTCATATCATGACCCGGCTCGTGTCCCGGTCAACCCATGACTCGATTTATGAACTGACTCATGACCCGACCCATGGACCGACCAATGTCCTAACCCATTCCTCGAACCGTGACTCGAACCATGACTGACACATGTGTCTATCCATGACCTGGCTCATCTATTAACCCATGTATCGAACCAGGAGCCGATCCATAGTCCGAGCCAAGACCCGGCCCATAACCATGAATAGTTATTTTTGTCGTTTTTCGAGATTTGTATTTCTTTCATGTGTTTTTTCCCGCCTACCAAACAACAAGAAGTATTTATTCATTTTATTTCTATACGGTAACCAAACAAGAGAATGGATGGAATGATATATTCATTCCTTTATCTATTCCTTTCCTTCATTCATTCGTCCATTCCATTACCACATACCAAACAGACCCTAAGTCAGTGGAAACCACCGACCTTGCTTCTTATTAGGAAGTATTTAATTTAAATTTAAATTAAATTTATACAGTAGCAAAAGAAAGTGGATTTGTGACCTCATACCAAACAGACTCTAAATGATTGGTCAGTAGAAACCACCGATCTTGCTTCTTATTAGGAAGTATTTAATTTAAATTTAAATTTAAATTAAATTTATACAGTAGCAAAAGAAAGTGGATTTGTGCTCAAAGTAGAAAATGTCTTATGTTACTTTCAAAGAGTCAAGATGATGCATAAGATATGAAAACGTATTGCTTTAATATAGTTTTGTACGCTTGGACACCTATAACATTAGTGTAAAACAACACCTTATCTTAAAAGCTCATAAAAAATCTCTAGCCGCACATAAACTAGGTAAAAATTTTGTTTTTACCTCAAAACATTTTCAGGGTTTAGCTTTGGAGTATTAGATTTCAACCGTCTCAACTATTTGTTAGTGGCCGTTACTGGTCTCAACTATCGAAATATGTTCTCGCGGTCCCAACGTTTATCATTTTTGCCACCGATGGACCACCGTTAAAAATATATAACGGCGTTACTTTTTTTCAAATTTCAAACCGGCATTTTAGGGCTTTTGATCAAAAGGAAAATACAAGTCGATTGATGTAAAAATAACCTCGAAACTGTACTCCAAAAGACGAGTTTTTTAACATCCGATTGAAGCATCCTTAGGTTGAAACACTTTTTCAAGGTAATTTTTATATCAATCGACTCGTTTTATTTTTCAATCAAAAGCCCTAAAACGTTCGTCTGAAATTCGAACAAACTTAACACCATTAAAAAAATTTAAGTCGGTCCGTTGTTGGCAAAAACGAGAAAAGTTTGGACCTTCAACACATATTTCGTTAGTTGGAAACAATAGTGACCAATAACGAATAACTGAGACTTTTAAAATCCAGTACTCTTTTAGCTTTATAAGTTTTATAAATAAATTTATGTTTCCAACTCGTCTTTATCTTTTTGTTGATCATCACTGTGCATTGTTGATCGTCTTTGTCTCTCATAGGTAGCCGTCATTGTGACTTTTCTCACATGTAATTGTGTTTTTACCCTTTATAAAATAAGAAACATTTTTACTATAACTCCACCATACGCATAAATAACAGAGCAGAAGCTTTTCAAAAATTAACCATAAAGCCAAACTCAAACTCTTTTAACGCTTGCGCGACTCGACTCGTCTCGTCTCGTCTGTGCACAACCCATTGCTACTCACCTAAAGTACAAGGACCATAAATGTTAAATGGCAAAAACATAAAGCTGCAAAAATTGGCAGTGAAATTGAAGAGAAAAAAGGAAGCGACGGAGTTTACTTGAAAATGGACTTGAGTTCGCTTCTCACTTCCTTCATTCCTTCATCTACTTCTGTAAGTGAGTGATTATTATATTCTTTTCATTCATTCAATTTACTGATATTATTCATCGATTTAGTTTTATCATCATCATCATCATATGCACGTATGACTTAGATTTGTATGTTGATTTTGATTTGAGTTTCTGATCTTCGATTGCACACACAATGCTTGATTTGTAGCAATAGATTGGAATGTATGTATGTATGTATGTATGTATGTATGTATGTATGTATGTATGTATGTATGTATGTATGTGTAAGTGATGATTTATATGCTTTTGTGTATTAGGTTTGTTTGTTGTTTGGTTTCTTCGGTTACTTGGGGATTGCTGGATCTGTTTTACCTGGAAAGCTTGTTCCTGGAGCTAATTTAGCCGATGGAACTAGGCTTCATTATCGTTGTAATGGTAAGTTTTTAGGTTTGATTCAACTTTACAAGTTAAATTCAGTTTTGTATCTATGTTATGTGCATTTGTTCCTTGAGAAAATGATATATAGTTCTCAAAACTCAAGTGTTCATACTCATTTCTCAAATCTCAAATACAACTGTTAGAAACTGTCAATTGTTCTGTGAAATTGAGAATATGATCAGTGAAATCGCGTTTGATAAGTATATCACATGTATTTACATTGTTTATTTGTTGGATTAGTCAAAAGAAGTAATCAAAATCAAAGTTCTATAAATCACAAAAGTGCATACGCGTGCTGTGTAATTATGTTAAAAGCATCCCGTGCAATGCAATTTTTGGCTCTGATACTGCATATAACTTTATGTTTATAGGATTGCTATCACTTCTTTTGCTCGTTGGCCTACTCGTGATTGGAGCTTGGATGGATTTTGTATCACTCACTGTATGTGCTCTTGGAATTTTTTTTCTATTGAAATGTTTGCTAACATTACAAAGTAAGACAAAATTGGATGTCTTTGGCAGTAGTCATGTTTCTCATTTTGGCTGTGTGGTAATGTTATTATACATCAACCATTACGTGAACGTATGAGTTTTGCAGGCAATATCCGACCGAGGGCTTGAGCTTTTATCGACAACTTTTATCTTCAGTGTTATTGTAAGTTCAATTTTCAACCATATATAGTTTTTAATCTGCAATGATTGGAGTATTAAAAAACATTGCATGTTAATTAAATCTTTAGTTCTGCAGTTAGGCTAGTTTATGACTATTTATTTGTCATGAAAACCATTTAATGGCAGGTCACAATGATACTTTATGTGGCTGGTAGCAAATCTAATGACCGAAGTGCATCTCTGAAGCCTCACATCACTGGAAACATTATTGATGACTTGTATTTTTCTGTTATCATTTTCTTTTTGTAAAAGTATGAGACACATAGTCCACTAATTGTTTTAATAACAAACAGGTGGTTTGGGATACAGCTAAATCCTAACTTCTTGGGCGTTGACCTCAAGTATGTGATATTTCTCTTACTTTGACTTAATTTATATGCTATTTCCTACATAGCCAGCATGTTTTTATCCTTAGACGTACTATACAGTTTTTCAAGATTTCTTATATTGCTGAAGTTTATCATATTATGTTCGAACAGTTTAATAATTATAGTTCTTGTGACCTTTTTTTGTGTAGATTTTTCTTTGTGAGAGCTGGAATGATGGGATGGCTTCTCATCAATCTTTCTGTGCTTGCAAAATCAATCCAAGATGCTAATTTGAGCCAATCAATGATCCTCTACCAGCTTTTTTGTGTGGTAATAGGTGTTGTTATTTTGTTAGCTTCTTAAATTAATACAACTCTTGAACACTGTTCTCTTTTTTGTTTGCTTGTCAGATCTACATTATGGACTACTTCTTTTACGAGGAATACATGACATCCACGTAAGTTCATTTCTTCTGAAATGGAATAAACACATTTTCTATTCTAACAAAACTTATGTAGTTGCAAAAGTTGGATTTTAAATAGGAAAGATGATGAAACTTGATATGCCATTAAGTGAACTTTAACTCCCAGTTTAAACTGTTCAAAGGGATTATCCTAAAAATGCATGCTTGATATAATCATTTTCTATCGAATTGGTCTTGGTTTCATTCACCTTTACATATGTCTTACTGTTGCCATGAGTTCTAGATTTATTTCTGTCCTAATCCCTAAATTATATATATTTTTAGGTGGGATATAATTGCTGAGAGATTAGGCTTCATGCTAGTATTTGGAGATTTGGTGTGGATTCCCTTCACATTTAGCATTCAGGTAATATATTATTGCAAGCTAAGCAATTACCAGAAGACCATGCTAAATCATTTACATGTGGTTTCTTTTAAGAATAAAAAGCATTTGATGTACCCTGAAAGTCAAACTGTATTTAACATACTTCTATCCAAAATTTTATTTTGTGAGTAGGGTTGGTGGCTTTTGAGTAACAAAGTGGAGTTATCAACAGCTGCAATCGTTGCAAATTGCTGCGTGTTTGTGATTGGGTAAAATTATATACAAGATTAAAGTTGACTTTGATATTTACGTATTTATATGCTTAAAACTGCCATGTTGATTTCACTTTTACAGGTATCTGGTATTTAGAGGCGCGAACAAGCAAAAACATGATTTTAAGAAGAACCCCAAAGCACTGATATGGGGTCAACCCCCTAAAGTTATTGGAGGAAAATTATTGGTTTCTGGCTATTGGTATTGTTCTCTCTAAACTATTTCAAATTGATTTTGGTAATTTTCCCTTTTCTTTTAAAGGCCAAATGCATTAAAACATAAGCAAATTTGGTCCAACTTCTATTTTGGATAAACCAACTTTAAAACAACAATTAAAGGTTAAAAAATTTCTATATTTTTATTTTTGGTGACCAGTAAACCTGACATGCAACTAATAGTTTTCATCACCTACCAAAAAATAATAAATACAGATAGTTACTTTTAAGTAGAAAATCATTGAAGTCGGTTGCCCATGATAGCAATTGAAAGTCATGTTTTTTGTTTCATTATATATGTAGGGGAATAGCAAGGCACTGCAATTACCTTGGAGATCTGTTACTGGCACTGTCCTTCAGCTTACCTTGTGGATTCAGGTAAACTTTGCAATTGCTTTAAGGTTAACGGAACTTTTCAAAATAACTTGCTTAAGGTCACACTGATTTCATTTTGATTTCAAAATTGCCATCATTTCCAGAATTTTTGAAGAAAATGCATGATAATTATCTAAATCCGTCAACCGAATTATGTAAATAAACTAACTTTTATGCCCATTTAACAAAGGAATTTAAGTTGCAATACATTAAAAGTGGTGATGTTTGACACTGAAAGTCAGCTACCAACTGATCTAGCTATATGAACCATATATGATTGCAGCTCTCCAGTACCATATTTTTATCCAATATATCTTCTGATTTTGCTGATCTGGCGAGAGAGAAGAGATGAAGCACGATGTGCTGAGAAATACAAAGATATTTGGGCGGAATATCGCCAGGCTGTCCCGTGGAGGATCCTGCCATACGTTTACTAATCTACGATCTTTTATTTTTCTTTTTAAAGCCTTTAGAAGTAAGGTTAGTAGCCATTTTTATCTGATCAAACCTAGCAGTGTTTGACAAAGTTTGGGATTTAGTTTCTCATTTGTTATTCACCTATTTGTTTGTTTTGTTCATTTAAACGGCCAATAGACTTTGTATTTAGTATTTCCATGTTACTCGAATTGTAATTTTTTTTATTTAAGGCAGATTTAGAATAATGCTTGATTGTTTAATAAAAGTTTCTAAATACTCCCAAACCAGTTTGATTTCAGTCAAATCTGATAAAAATCGTATTTTGGCTTAAACGGGTCGGTTTGAAACCAACTTGTGAGGGGAAATGATCCGTTCAATTTGAAACCACATTTTATCTGATTAGGTTTGGTTGTAACCAGTTTTGACAGAGGCGATAACTGAATGATTTCAACCCTATTGTGCAGTCGATGCTTTTGCTTCCCAACCAGGTTTTTTTCTACGTCCCTGCTCCACGTCCCTTTTAATCTTCATAGCAACCACAATTGTGAACATTTGGTCATTTATTGACATTTAATGAAATGTGTATTTGGTTATGTAGCGAAACATCTTATTCGTACATACCTTGGAGGTTAGAAACGTTTCTAGTTGATTTTAATATTGATATTGTATTGATGATTAGTGCCGTAAACGAATTGAACTTTCAAAAGGTGATCTAGATCAAATTTATTGAGTCACAATTACATAAACCAAGGCTGTAAACTTTAGGGATTATTTACAATCAAAATCAACTGTATTGTGCGCTATTCACTGTGAAAATACATCCATGTGCTTGACCTTCTAAGACTTCATTGAATGCTAGCGATTCATTGATCACGTTTATGACATTGTTAAAGGCCGCTGCTCACAAATAGGCATGCGAGATCCAAAGGTCCACGATCAACTCGCATATACATTTCCATGTAAGTGGATAGGTTTTTCCTAGCCTGATGCATAGAAACAGTACCTCATAGCATTCCAGGAAACATGTACCTAGTTGAATATCTCTTAAATAGCCGTTGAATGTTACTTTGGTTAGGCCTACTTTGATAATCTCTCGAGTAAACATCAACGACACATGTTCAAAAGTTTTGTAGATATTCCCTGGTACTACTTTCACCAATGCGCATGTATTCATCGCATTGGTCAACACTCATACCATATGCCAACTGATGTATAACACATCTGCATTTATATACCCACAGAACTAAATCCAGGTTCCTTTTGAACCCCATGTAACTTCATCACCTCTCTTAACTCGGCAACTTTTGCCCACTCTCCTTCATGAGCATAAATATTAGACAGAGTAACAAATCCTCCAGGTTTTTTCAATTCCATTTTCATCGCAATTTCAGCCACTTTTTTAGCCAAATCCGGCCGGTTATAAACTACACAGCCATTCAAGAAAGCACCAATCATTGACTCGGTCACTTCTGTATGCAATTCTTGAACCAAATCATACGCTTCTTCAATTCTACCAGAACGACAAAGGATATCAATAACACAAGCATAATGCTCGTGCCTTATCTCGACCCGTTGACTTTCTCTCATGGACTTGAATAGAGTCAAACCTTTGTCAACCAACCCACCATGACTGCAAGAAGCAAGAACACATGTCAATGTGACTTGATTTGGCTGAATGTTTTCCTCTTCCATTTTATCCAACATTTCAATAGCAGAATCAACCAACCCATGTTTCCCATAACAACCAATCATCGCATTCCACGAAGCAATGTTCTTGAACAACATGACGTCAAACACGTTTCTTGCAACATTGACATACCCACATTTAGAATACATATCAATAAGTGCACTACCTACAAACACATTGATATACATGTGTGTTCTATATATCAGCCCATGAATTTCTTTACCACTATTAACAGATCCCATTGACCCGAATGCAGGGAGCAAACTAGTGATGGTGATCGGATTGGGCTTGACCCCAGCGACCAACATGTTTCTAAATAACTCCACAGCTTCGGCTGTTTGTTGACTTTGAACAAAGCCAGAAATCATCGCATTCCAAGTAATTACATCAGGGATTAAACCAGTTCTACTCATTCTCGAAAACAAAGTAAACGCGCCATCACAATCTCCAATTCTAGCATACCCTGCTATAAGTGCATTCCAAGTGAACTCATTAGGTTCCAACCCTGCTAATTTCATTCTTTCAAACAAAAACTGCGATTCCTGAATCCGTCCCACATTCGAATACGCAGAAATCATATTCGTCCAAGAAACAACATCTGGTTCAGACATTTTATCAAACAGTTTGCGTGCATAAGACACACACCCACATTTACAGTACATATCAATTAAACCATTCACCACAGATGAATCAAACTGCAACCCAAACTTATACACCATACAATGAACCTCTTTCCCCTTGCGCAAATCCCTCAACCCAACACAGCACTTCAACAAAAACGAAAATGTGTAACTATTAGGAACAAGATTCGTTGAATTTTGAAGTAAATTAAAGTACTTTATAGCTTCTATGAAACGCCCATTGAATGTTAAAGCGAAAATGATCCAATTGTAAGCGAAAACATTCAAATTGGGAGTGAATTGAAACAACGAATTTGCAGAAGTGAAACAACCGCAACTTGCATAAACACCTACCAGTTTTGAATGTAGCGAAAATGAATTTATGTCGGATCCTGAAGTTAAAATGAGAGCGTGAATTTGCTTGCATGGGTTTAAAGATTTTGATTTCAAGCATTTTTGCAATAAAGTGGCAAAATGATGTGGAGAAAAGGGGTTGTGATTTGAAAGAAAATGGTGCTTCATAGTATCAAAAAAATGTTGTTGACGGCTGTATTGATTTGAGATTTAAAATGAAACTGTTTATTACATGGGCTTATGTTGGGCTTGTTTTTATTGGCTTGAGATTTGAGTGGATGTATGGCCGTATGGGCCTTTGTGTTACTAAAGGCTTAGCATGCGTCTTATATCGCGATTCACGACTCGGTTTTTCTACGACGGCTAACGTTTTGAGAGGTCTCTAAGTATTTGTCGTCTTTGAACATGCGTTAGGTTTTGGAGTGGATTAATGTATGGGCCGTTCTGAAATTTCTGAACATTTCAAGAAGGCTTTTATCTTATCCACTTAGACGTGTGTCATCGATTTGTGGGTTAGTCCACTCGTAGTGGCACCAATTTTGGGAGTTATAGTCTCCCACCACGCCCTCATTACGCTTGCACACCACCCCCTAATTGTGATAGGGGGCGTTACTGGTCTCCGCGCTATAATGATCACGGTGGTTGAGAAAAATGTATAGTACCCAACAAAAATGATTTGTTCGATCATTAAAAAAATCGCAAGTGGGTTATTAGTTACTGGTATATTGGTTTCTATCGATCACAATTATCACCTTTCGGTTTCTACCGGTCCCAACTATTGAAATGGCTGTCAATGGTCCTAACTTTTATCACTTTGGCAACCAACGGTCCGTCGTTAAACTTTTTTAACGCCGTTAAGTTTTTTTTCGAGTTCAAGATCGATGTATTAAGTCTTTTGATCGGAAGGAGAATACGAGTCGATTTATGTAAAAGATACCTGAAACGGCACTCTGAACGACAAAACGATGCTTTAATCGGATGTAAAAATTTTATCATTTGGAGCGCGTTTCCGAGATAACTTTTACATTAATCGACTCGTATTCTCCATCAGATAAAAAAACCTAAAACATTGGTCTTGAATACGAAAAAAAATAACAACGTTAAAAAAAATTTGACGACGGAGCGTTGGTTGCTAAAGTGAGAAAAGTTGGGACCAGTAGAAACAAAGAGGTGATAGTTGTAACCAGTAGAAACCAATATACCTTAATTAAAATAAATACATTTTTTAAAAACCTAAATAACACTATAAATTAACACTCAATTCAACCATTTTTTTACCACAACCATCTATACTCATCTTCTTATTCTACATTCATATCTTCTTCAAGTCTTCAACCATCTATACTCATCATGAATCCACGTAAGAATCCAAACAACAACCCTACAATCATCCAAATAACACAAATAATCCATACATTCCAAACAACCCATATCAAAAACGGCCACAACGGGTGTCGGGTGGTGACGATGAAGGCCCCTCGACTCAACGAAACAAGTGGATGGATTTGGAGGAGGTTTCAGGTCAACAACCACAATGCCACCACAGTTGAAGAAACACAAAAAATAGTGATACAATAAATGAAGGGACATCAAGGCATAATAGGCATCTCCCATCTTAACAGCACGCGTTGGGAGTAGGCAGAAAAACCAAAAGGGATATCGTGACACAATATGAAAATGATGATGAATAGTTTTTTTAATTATTTGCTATTGTGTTTGTTTTAATTTTAATTATTGCAATGCTTTTTTATTGAATAAATGTTAGTTTTTATTCAAGTTTTGTTACTAATTTAAATTTAAAAATATGAATTTATAAGTAACTATTTTAAAAATAAACAACTATACATTTAATAATCAATCATTAGACATTAAATACAAAACTGAGTTATCTTATCATCACTACTCTGTTTTTTGGCTATCACTTACCGTTGACTCAGCAGCATATGTGACAACATTTCTTGCTATAATTTTTCTTTATCACTCATAACCACTACTTATGGCCTTAAAGCATTTCTAACGGCTAAATTAAGGTGGACATTTAGGCCTTTTCTAGGTCAAAATAAGCATTCTTGTGATTATGGTTTTTTGAACTATTTCATCAATGGTTGGCTAGTTGCTTTATTTTGATTCACCAATCATCAAAACAATACAAGATTTGATATTTATTAGTGGTTTGAGAAGAAACTAAAATACAAATTAACAATTTGCAGTTATGTGTAGTATTCAAACAAACAATCAAATTGACATAATGATACGTTTTGAACGCACAATATGATAAAATGATTTACACAATGATATAATACCACACAATGACCTGACAATGAGCAGAAAAAACATAGTATTACATGAGTTATAACATAACACACTGTCATGACACTACACAATGAGCTGAAAAACATGGTATTACACAAGTTATAATATAATACAATGATATATATGATACTCTACAATGAGCTGAAAAACATCATATTACACAAATTATAATATAACAAAATGACATATATTACAAAATGAGCTGAAAAACTGAAATTCTTTTCCGTTTTTATATATCGATACTATACGCGTTCCAAATGTAAAAAGCGTTTGTTTTTTTGTGTAATTTTTATCAAAAAGTAATGTCGTATGTAAAAGTTGTTAACATTTTAAAAAACGTGGAATTAACATATGTCTTGCATGTGGAGAGAAATTCAGCAAAAATGGCTATAACAAAAATACATCTCCACTAACATGTTTTTCTACAACTTAATCTCAACCATTAAAGATAAATCTATAGGTTGTAAATCATCCTCACACTTTATATAATTTTTATTATTTATAACATAACTTGACTCAATATCATAAAGGTCAACAAGAAATTAATGATATACTCTCTTCTTTAACGCTATATATGCATGTTACCATTAAAATCTCATTCGAACCAAGAGATAAAAATGGTAAGCAGATTGATAAAGATCCATAGAGTGGATTAATCTCTTAGTCTTTTGTAGTAGGTAAACACTTCCAAAGAGTTAGAGAAGAAATAGTTAAACCTGAACCAAGTTTCTTAATATTTTCATTCTTACTTAAAATAACAAAAACATATTATTTAAATAGGCTTACATGGTGAGTTATAGAATAAAAAGAAATTAAGAAAATGAGAAACATGAGACTACTGGTTAAGAAATAAACATGTAATTAAATAAAATAAACAAAAACATATAAAAGGTCCACGAATCTTCCATCTGCTTGTTCGTTATGTTATCGTGAACTCGAAGACTCGGACCATCTAT
This sequence comes from Tagetes erecta, assembly GCA_030867185.1. Classification (NCBI taxonomy): domain Eukaryota; kingdom Viridiplantae; phylum Streptophyta; class Magnoliopsida; order Asterales; family Asteraceae; genus Tagetes; species Tagetes erecta. The sequence goes on along the minus strand of CM061488.1, from coordinate 4,437,997 downwards.
TCATTAGATGCAATTTGGCTAAAGAAGTCTGGAACAGGATTTCATGGTGGGTTAAATACGACTTTACCCAAGTCAATACAGTGAAAAAGCTCACGGTGCCCAACACAAATCAACGTCTTTCGGATCTTCAACAAAAGGTGATCATTTTAATTGTCTACTCCACTCTTTGGTTCTTGTGGAAGGGTAGGAATGGATGGATTTTTGAAAGGAAAATTGCTAAGGCGGATAGTATCATGAATGACGTAAAATCTCACGCCTTCCTTTGGGCAACTCACAGGTGCTCTAAGATTCATGGGGATTGGGAAATTTGGTGCAGAGACCCCTTGAATGGCTTTAGAGGTGTCTAGTTTTTAGGCGTTTCCTTGGCTCCCACTGCCTGGTTTCCTTGTGAAGTGTATTTCTTTATGTTTTGCTTGTTTTTGTGTTTTTTCTGTATTTTCTTGCTAGCGTTTTGCTAGTTTTTCAATGGAATGTCATTGTTGCTGTTCAAAAAAAAAATATAAAAGGTCCACGTCTTTCATTTATACCTTGGACACATATTATAGGTAAAATAAAGAAAATATAAAGGAGTTGTACGTTGCTTTTTTACTACTTAGCCATAGTTTGGTTAATGAAAACCGATTGGTTAAGAGAATATGATAGCCAAACGTCTTGGTTCGGATTTTAGTATAGTTTGGTTAATGAAAACCGATTGGTTAAGAGAATATGATAGCCAAACGTCTTGGTTCGGATTTTAGTGGAGGCTTCAAATCAAATCGATGTTAATTCAAACCATATATATAAGTTTGTTTAGTGATGTTTGTTCCTACGTAAATACATATTTACTCATTGATGAACTTAAATGTGGTTTCATTGCTAAGTGCCAACACACTATGTTTGTAGCATTAGATCATGATTTAGTCTCGCAAACTAAAATGTGATTTCATTTAAGTACCAAGTGCTAACACACTTTTCTGATAGATCATATTTAAAGAGATGTCTACTGTATGCTTAACTGATATTCTTATGTTTGTGTGGATAAAAGGAAATAAGTTTGTGTGGACCTTACAATCTTATATAGGTATCCACTTTGGTTGGACTCGGAGACACACAGAGTTTGTTGCAAATCAAGCTGCGTTGAAAGCATGATTATGTAAGTTGCCAAACACGAGAAAACTTGCCTAAAAAACCAATATGTTTTTATCCCACTAGCATTTGTGAGTTCTTAACTCCAGAGATCGTGAACTTTCTGAACTGAGGTTAGCATGTGATTTATAGCAATTTTCCGACTCCTAAGTATCAAGGTTTTATTTTAGTAGGTTTGGTTTTACTATTTAAAATAGGTTCCAACCAAACTAATTGTCTCTTTACTTGCCGGTGTATTTTAAAAAATGTTTGATATTTATGCATGGTATTGGATTCCAAAACAAATGTAGTATATGTATGATAAAAGTACAATAAGCTTGCGGTTAAAAAATATATATGTTTATTCATATTGCACCAACTCAAATCAACTAAAAGTTAAATAATATAGTAAACAAATCTTTGGCATCATTTTTTCATTGACTTTTATTTAGAAAAATAACAACCGTTAGATTATGATAATAATTCAAATCTCGAGAAAACAAGTCTCTAGGTAACCTAAGATTTAGGCGTACCGTTACCCTGTTATCCTACACTAGATACCATGCAATACTTTACTTTTCTTTTACATTTTTTAAATAAATTACACCTTTTCTTCTCTACTTCTCCACATTTATTTTATTTCATTTTGAATAACAAAGCTATCACACCCATTGGGTTACCACAAGTAACCGAATTTTATTTATTTTGCTGTCTAAAAGAAAAATATATGTAACATATTCTTAATTTTTGATATAACATCGATCAATATACGAATTTTTTTTATTGTATATCTTTAAAATTTATACAGGTTAATCTATGCTTCGATGTAAGACTTATTCAAAATTTTCCCACAGCAAAGCATGCATAGGTATAACCCACTCGTATATTTTTATGTGTCATGCCATTCAGTTAAGTATTAAAGTCCAAATACCGGTTGTAACTTTTATTACTTTATCCGCCTTACACATGTTTATTAATACGTCAAAACTTACTACAAATGAGGATTTTATGGCTACTCAAGGTGTGCACGGTAGGCCTATGATGAAACAAACATACATATACAACTAACTCAATTATTTTTCTTCGATAGGTAGTCATACTTCGGATGATTTTAAAGTTTTAAATCTATACGTTTATTTTTTCTATTAACATGCTAACATATGCAGTGAAAAATTTATATGAAGACATAATCACAAAATTAAAGAAACTACGACTTTAGTATGTGAAATAGACATTTTGACATTCTATTACACATAACTTAGTTTGTCATACATCTTTTAGATCGGATTTTTTTCATAAACTCGTTTTTACTTTTTTTGAACAATGTCTGAATTTAAGCTCAAGACCTCAAAAAAAAAAACAAAGCCTTCACATCACTTTTGGCCACTAGATTAAAAATTATTAACACACCCCATTTTACTTGACAATGCTACTTACAAACACCAAAAGGAAAATTTTTCCAACTAACCTTTAGAAAGTAACTAGTTCAAGAAAGTTAAAATACATAATTTTTCTATCTCGTAAAAGTAACATGAAAAACAAAATTATTTTAAAATAAATACACGAAGCCATATTTTTAGTCAACGGAATAAAAAAAAAGTTAAAGCTAGCACTTATAATAACAAAATAGAATAATCATAAAATAAAATTTTAATAACACAAAATAAATATAAAAAACTCTTTATATAAATATACTGTTATAAAAATATAATATAATATAATACAATATCGAAAAGATTAAAGAAGAGGAGGGACAAAACTCAAATAGCTCAAAAGCTATATGAATGTCAACAACCAATGGGTCCCACACATTGGATTCACAAACACTTAATTGGCACAAACAAAATCTAAACTGTTTCCAAAACAGTACGAGTTTGTTTATTATTATAAACAACCTCGTACCGAATCTGTTAACAGATTCTAACTAACGACTTACTTCCGGCGAACCCATACAACTGATTCGTCTCACACGAATCACAAAACAAAAACTTCTGAAAAAAGTAGCCATGAATAACAACACAACCTCACGCTTACCTTCTTCCATTTCTTTATCTCTCTCTCTGTTCACCATTACTTCTTCTCGCCGACCACCGACTCATTCAGATCTCCGATCTCCGGTCACCGATCACCAAGGTTAGTCACCGCTTTTCACTTTTCCGGCGATTCATATCTTTATTGCCGTCAATTTCATTGTTTTTCACGTAAAACAATCTCTGTTTACTGGATCGTAAGATCTGTTGATTAATATGATTGTTTTGTTGTAATTTGCATGGAATTAATTAGTCAATTTGTTAATTAAGCATTTTAATTTCTAATTTTGTTTCTTATTTTATGTGTGAAATTATTTCTGTTTCTCTGCAGAACAATGTTTGAAGATTGGGGCTAATGTTGAAGCAGAGTGACTCTGTAAAACCTAATTTTTGATTTGTTGAAGCTTTTTTTCAAATTGATTGAATTAAATTGAGAATTGGTGAAGAAGAAGGAATAAAGATCTGAGCTTTATTAATTATTAGTTTGAGGAAATGGAAGAAAGGGGGGAAAGTTCATCTTCTCATCAGTTTTTATCAAATGAGTTTGTTTATGCTCCTGTTACACCAGCTAAACCGGGTCAACCCGAACAACCCGATCCGAATATGATGTGTAAAAACTGGCTACAAAACCCATTTGATGAAGTGTTTTTGGAGGAAACATCAGTGATGAGAAGCTTTAGTTGTTGGGATGGTGGTTTTGGGTCAACAAGTCAAAGTTATAATAATAGTAATAATAATTTCAATGGTGGTGGAATGTGTAATATGTTTTCTATGGATGATGTGGAAACATGGAATATTTCATGTCAAGATCTGTTAGCAATTGCAGATGCTGGGATTAAAAAAGGTTTGATTTTGTTGCCTCGTTTGTGGTTTCGGATTTAGGGGAATGTATTTGGTTAACTTTGAGTTTTTTTTGGTTGCAGATGGGCAGTTAAACTTGTTACATGATTTGAATTCATTATCACACTTGGTAGCAGAACCGGTAGTAAGTACGGGTTTGTCGCTGCAGTTTACACCATTGACACCAGATCAGACTAAGAGGGCAGAAAACGGTGTTTCTACGCTTGTTGAGGGTGATCAAGATTCGGAGAAGGGGTTGACTGAACAAATGAATTTGAATGAAACACCGCAGAAACCGAAAAGAAGAAAGCACAGGCCGAAGGTTGTTACTGAAGGTAAACCCAAAAGGGTAAGAAAGCCTGCGACCCCAAAGTCTGCAACGCCAAAGGCGGATGGTACGTCAACTGGGAAGAGGAAGTATGTTAGGAGAAAGGGGGTTGAAAAGTCAACTGCAACACCCGGTGTGGAGGAAACAAGTGGGGTTATACACCCGAGCCCAAATCAAGAAGCTAAGAAAACATGTAAGAGGAAGATCAACTTTGATGAATCTGAGAAACAAGCTGAAGTGAATGTTGAAAAAGTCTGCACAATGACTAGTGAAGTGGTGGAAAATTACCAAAAAGCACCTGAAACCGAGCCCTCGAACCCATCCAACTTAGAAAATTACCAAAAAGCAGATGAAACCGAGTCCTCCAACCTGGAAAATCACCAAAAAACACATGCAACCGAGTCCTCCAACCCGATAACCCCTAGCAAAACTGAGCTACCACAGGGAAAATTAAAAAGGAAGTACACAAAACCAAAAAGTAAGATCGATTTCTTACACAAAGCCCCTAATAAAGGACCAATTCATGTACCGAGCCCGAATGAGTCCGGCTGCAGCACAAATGTGTGCAACAAGGGAGATGAAGCAGAAAGATCGAAGGGGGAAATCTCAAGTGAAACCGATGGAAATAAACTTTTGCATGAACATAATGTGGGAATATGGCGTGACTATATGGGGTCAGTTCTGTCAATGTACACAGATTATAACAGTGGCAGCAAACAATGCACACAATTATCTGTGATCAACAAGAAAGGTAAGGCGCGTGAAATACCAAAAGACAGATACACGCAGGCACGTGTTCAGAATTCTAAAAAGAAGAAGATAATGGTGCATGACTCTACGGTGCCTTCATTGCAGCATTACTACTTAGGTATTTACTTCATAGTGACTAGTGAATGTGTTGAATTCATTCATCATAAAAAAATATTAATTTCTGTGTTTTAATGCAGGGTATAATGATCCAAATATAAGATGGGAAAGCATATGTGATATTGATGCACTAGTTTACCGATTTGAGCGGCTGCATATCAACAGTAATGCAGTCGTACCGTACATGTCAGGATACCATGAGAAGAATGCTCTTGTTCTATATCAACATGACAGAAGCCTTGTTCCTTATGAAGGCTCGTTTAATCCAATGAAGAAAAGAAAGCAACGTCCTAAAGTTGACCTTGATGATGAGACAAATAGAGTCTGGATGCTTTTATTGGAAAATATAAATAGTCAAGGAATAGACGGGACGGATGAGGATAAGGCAAAATGGTGGGAAGAAGAACGGAGAGTATTTCGTGGGCGAGTAGATTCATTTATAGCAAGAATGCATCTTGTACAAGGTAAGGTTTACGCGCATTAACACATTGATGCGCCCAGCGCCTTGTACAAAATTTTAATATCAAAAAATAAATTTTGAATATTTTAATCTTACATATAGTTTTTGGTGTATGCACTGAATATTTAAGTTTTGCAGGGGACAGACGGTTCTCTCGGTGGAAAGGGTCTGTTTTAGATTCAGTGGTTGGTGTTTTTCTAACGCAGAATGTATCAGATCATCTATCCAGGTAAGATACAAAAAAATAACTCCAAATAAGTTCAACCCGACTAACAAGACTATTTTTTTACTCATCATTGCAGTTCAGCTTTTATGTCTCTTGCTGCACGGTATCCCCTCAAGCCAAACACCAGCAGTGAACCACTTCATGAAGAGGAATCAATTCTGTCTGTTAAAGAACCATACCAAGTAGACGAATCAGGAGACCATGGTCCTATGATGCTGCAGGAGGCCGATTCATGTGACGGAAAAACTGTTAATAGCAATGAGTTTTCTAAAAATTGTGTTGACTTGAATTTAAATTCAGAATGTGACGTTATAGGTCATATAGAAGTTGATGAAATAGTTTCTTCACAGAATTCAGCAGATACATGCTCCGTGCATAAATCTGAAGAACAAAAAGACAGTTGTAAAACTACTGTTAGTGGGTGCGCTTCTTCTGTAGAGTTACTGCACATGCACGGACCGACAAGGGTTAGTGAAAGAGTTCAAAACAATAGTGAAAAATGTGCAAGTGAAGAAAGTGGAATATCATCAGAGTCTGCAAGTCAAACTACCGTTCAGATGGTCAACACAATAAGTTCGCAAGAATCAACAAACAGTAACTGCATGGCGCAACAAGTTGAAAAAACAAATCTCTCAACGGAGACTTCTAAAGCAAGTGAGAGTAACAACATTGCTGAAGCCTCTGCAGAAACGGTGCAGAAAGTAGTTGACTTTCATTTGAAAAAAATTGGAAGTAATCAAATCATTAATGGTGTGGATAAGGGTAGTTCTAAAGTCAAAAAAGAGAAAACGGAAAAGACGCAGGATAAAGCTGACTGGGATAAACTAAGATTGGAAGCTGAACTCGAACAAAAGAGAGAGAGAACACCGGACTCTTTGGATTCAATGGACTATGAGGCAATAAAAGCAGCCGATGTAAATGATGTTGCTGATGCGATCAAGGAAAGGGGAATGAACAACAGGCTTGCTGCAAGAATTAAGGTACCAATATAACGTGCCATAATGAACATTTTTATATTATAATAAACGACAGGTTAGAAATGGAAAAGTTAAACAGGTCTAACAGGTCTTGTATTCAATGCTTACAACCTCTCAAAGAGCTTTAATCAATTATATCTATTTGACATTTTCAAGATGCAGATATTGATGTTACTTACATGATACAGGACATGCTTGACCGGCTAGTGGAAGACCATGGAAGCCTTGATCTTGAATGGTTAAGAGATGTTCCACCCGACAAAGCCAAGTAAGTTTGACGTTGAAATTAAACATACTTAAATGCAAACCCTGTTTGCTTTTAAAGATAGCACTAACATATAATTTTTTATTTAGGGAGTATCTGCTAAGCTTTAAAGGCTTGGGCTTGAAAAGTGTGGAGTGTATACGACTTCTAACGCTTCATCATCTTGCTTTCCCTGTAAGCATTATACTCGAGAGATAGCCAATTACTCTAAGACTACCCACTATGGTGAACTAGTTAGAGTTTGGGTTGTTGAATGGATTTAAAAAAAAAGAAAAAATGGGAAAAGTTCACAACCCATAAAGACCCAGGTTGTTTTGGAGCACTAGTTCACAACCCAAGTTGGTTGCCAAATGTTCAAAGATTAGTGGTTGATATATAATTTCATTTTTTCTTTTTCTTTTCTAACAATTACTTACACCATTAGTTATGTTTTTCTTTAATAACTTTTTATATAAAACTTAAAAAAAAATCAAAATACACAGTCTTGTTTAGTTTTTCGTTGCGGATATTCCGGTATAAATTTTATTACAAACGGAGTTTTTTCGAAAAAACTTATATTTAAATATTATATAGTTTTTTATATTATGTTATTATAATATTGGTTCGTTAGGTTTTTTTGGATAAAACGTATCATCTAAAAATCCGTTTTTAAAATAAAAATGTTTTTCTAATATTATAAAAATAATGAAGAAACATATTTATTTATTAAAAAATTAGGTTGGGTTAGGTTGAGTTGGGTTGTGATAGTGTGTGAAAAATTGAGTTAGGTTGGGTTGTGTAGATTGAAGAGAGAGAAATTATTAATTTAATGTTGGGTTGGGTTGTGAAGTTCACCACAGTGGGTAGTCTAACATGGTAATTACGATATTTATATTTATAATTTTTAACATTAACACTTTCAACTAGGTTGACACAAATGTTGGGCGCATAGCTGTAAGACTTGGATGGGTACCCCTGCAACCACTTCCAGAGTCTCTTCAGTTGCATCTTTTAGAACTGTAAGCACTAACGCTTATGCAAAGTTTCTAACATAAGAAAGAAAGACTTAACGCTTCGGTGTGTACACAGGTATCCAGTTCAGGAGACGATCCAAAAGTATTTATGGCCACGACTGTGCAAGCTTGACCAGAGAACTTTGTATGCCAACAATTTTTACGCATCGCTACTATACATATAGACATATAGTCATTAATCAGTCAGATTCTATAGGAAATGAACATTAAAACGTTTATTACGACTCTTTATATTAACTTTCTGTTATTGACAGGTATGAGTTACACTACCAGATGATAACATTTGGAAAAGTAAGGCCATATAGCTAAGGAATATATAAATATATATATAGGGGTACCTTCATTTGAGAACTAAAAAATGGAAAGAACCAAGAGAACCATTTTGATTTTGATTGGTTCTTCCACATGTGCATTGATGCAGTTACAAACGGTTACAAGCGGTTGCATATATGCACTAACCTCCCATGTGCATTAATGCACATGTGTAAGAACCAATCAAAATGGTTCTTTTAGTTCTTTCCATTTTTTTGGTTCTCAAATGAAGAGGCCACTATATATATATATATATATATATATATATATATATATATATATATAGTTTGTAACTGATGCTAACATAAGTTTGTAACTTTTGCAGGTTTTCTGTACAAAGACCAAACCAAATTGCCATGCGTGTCCGTTAAGAGGAGAGTGCAGACATTTTGCAAGTGCATTCGCAAGGTTCGAACAACATATTTTTTAATCATTTCCAACTATCCGACAGATAAGCAGTAATGTAATCATAATACCTTTTCAATTGAAGACGTGGCAAAATTTTCGTGATTTTATAACCCAGATTACATTGCAGTTACAGAAAAATAAAACAAAAGTCAGGAACAAAGTCTATGAAACAGCTGCTGCTTATTTTCTTCCATAATCACAAATAAACAAACCTAACCTTCTATATACTTTAAGATGTAATGTTGACTTAACTATGCCGGGCACAAATTAATGTCGCCGTTTTTCAATAACATCATGATATTAATGCACACTTCGATTCCCTGACAATTTTCACTTCAGTGCACGGCTGTCGTTACCAGCACCAGAGGAGAGTATGGCCCGTTTAACAGAAAATAGAACCGGTCAACATCCAATTGGGATGATAGATCTACCTTCAACTAGTGAACAACCCAAACAGGTGTCAGAAGCTCAACATTGCAACCCTGTTATTGAAGAGCCACCGGCACTAGGGCCTACAGTTGAGGTACCATCAACACCAGGGCCTATAGTTGAGGTATCAGCAACACAAGAGCCTATAGTTGAGGTGCCAGCATCACCAGAGCCCGAACAAATACAACAACAAGAAGTATATGATATAGAGGACTTCGGTGGAGACGATGAAGAAATTCCAATGATTAAACTCAACATCGAAGCGTTCACTCAGAACTTGCAAACTTACATGGAAAGTCACATGGAACTTGGAGAAGGTGACATGTCAAAGGCATTAGTCGCGTTAACCACGGAGGCTGCTTCAATTCCTACACCTAAACTTAAAAATATCAACCAGCTAAGAACCGAGCACCAAGTGTAAGTGACTGCTAATTTATTCATGCTTTTGTTTAATTCCTTATTGTGTTTATGAAAAAAAATGAACTTTGAATCATCTTTTCATATTGTCTTTGCAGCTATGAGCTTCCAGATTCACATCCTCTCTTGGAAGGGGTACGAACTACGCACACTTTAAAAAGAAAATATAAATTTTATCTTTATTGAGCTTTAGTTTCTAAAAAAATGTCTTGAATTTTAGCTGGACAAGCGGGAACCTGATGATCCGTGCTTTTACCTTTTAGCAATTTGGACACCTGGTAAGTAGGAAGTATAGAACTGAAAACGACATGATTATATAATTGGTCGAATGATTCTGATTAAATTAGTCGTCTTTTGATGTTGCTTTATACCAGGTGAAACTGCAGACTCAATTCAGCCGCCAGAAGGACAATGTTCCTCCCAAGAATCGGGAACATTGTGCAATGAAGAAACATGTTTCTTCTGCAACAGTACACGCGAGGCAAATTCCCAAACCGTTCGTGGGACCCTCCTGGTGAGTAATCTTTATGTACCCGTACGACAGTATGTACAGGATCTTATTATACGGTTTTGTCTGATCTCATTCTTGAATGCATATAACAACAGATACCATGTAGAACCGCGATGAGAGGGAGCTTTCCACTCAACGGTACATATTTCCAAGTCAACGAGGTACATCTGATGCTGACTCAGTTAACCTGAATTCTTTCTGTATGTGACGTAGCACTTTCTTTCGACTCTTTTTAGTCTTTTAACAAAAATACTTCCTTCGAGGTGCAGGTGTTTGCAGACCATGACTCGAGCCTTAACCCCATCGACGTACCCAGAGCTTGGTTATGGAATTTACCAAGAAGAACAGTGTATTTTGGAACTTCCATACCAACAATTTTCAAAGGTAGAAAGTAAAAAACATTTGACATGCATGACATAATATCAGTGTGATATTTCACATTAAACTTTAATGTATACCGAACCGAACTCACTACGTATTAATGTTTATCTTTTAGGCCTGACAACTGAGGATATTCAATTCTGCTTCTGGAGAGGTATGTACATATACATGTTCAATCTTGCTGTCAGATGTTAGAGCAATATTTGGCTTTAACAAACTTTATACACATTTTTTCAGGGTTTGTTTGTGTGAGAGGATTTGACCAGAAGACACGAGCACCCCGGCCGCTGATGGCCAGGCTGCACTTTCCTGCTAGCAGGTTAAAATCAAAGGCGAAGACGGATGAAAAGGTGAAGTTAACGCAGTAGATGATTAGCTGTGGTAGACATACAGATTTCGCGGAAGAGGATGTAGGGATAGCAGTTAACTTGTATAACCAGAAGATGAAAATAAGATGTTTTATTATGTTAGTTTTCTTTTAGAGATTAAAAAGGAGTTTTTTTTTACCCTTTTTCAGGCTATACTGATAAAGCATTGTTTCAAAGAATCAAATATGAGACTGGCTAACATGCTAATGAAATGAAACAGGTCAACTGGAACAGTGAAACACAACACACTTTTAACTGTGTTTGGGTTGCGTTAAAATTGTGTTTGGGTTACGTTTGATGCTTTTTACACGAATCTTATCAACCTGACATGATTGACATCTGTATGCATGTTTAGTGGTAATCAAGATGCGACGTGTCAGAAACTTACCGGTCCTTAGTTTAAGTCCCATGGCGGATGAATGAGTAGATTTATAAGTAAAATTGGAAAGTTTATTTTACATTAATGTTTTTTTCATCCTGTTTGTTATGGGCTAATAAAATGGACGAAGGAATGGATTGAATGATAGAAAAGAATAGATAAAGGAATGAAATGGACTATTTCATTTCATTATCATGTTTGGTTACCTTACAAGAATGAAATGAATAAGTACTTGTTGTTTGGTAGGAAGGAAAAAAAACGAAAAAAATACAAATCTCTAAAAGTAACAAAAATACTCTGTCATGGTTATGGGTTGGGTCTTGGTTCGGGCCATGAATCGGCTCATGGTTCGATACATGGATAAGCACATCAATTAGGACATGGATCAAGACATGGGCTGGGCCATGGTTTGAGTCACGGTTCGAGGAATTGGTCGCCACATTGGTCGGTTCATGGTTCGTTCCATGAGTCGGGTCATGAGTCAGTTCATGGATCAGGTCATTAGTTGGTTCATGGATTGGTTCATGTGTTGGGTCTTGGATCGGGACATGGGTCGGTCATGGTACGAGACTACGAGACACGGGTTATGTCATGAGTCAGATTTATGGTTGGGGTCATGGTTCAGGGTATCGATCGACACGGGTCGGGTCACGGATTGATTGATGGCTCGGGTCATGAGTCAGTTCATGGGTTGGGTCATGGTTCAAGTCGTGGGTTAGGACATGGGTCGGTTCATGGGTACTTGTGTGTCGGGGTTTAAGTCATGGGTCGGGTCATGGTTCTTGTCATGAATTAAAATTATTCCATTCCTTGAGGGAATGAAATAAAAACATGGGGGATGGATGAAATGAAAATGAAAGTTTTTTCATTCACTCGTAATGGTTCATTCTATTCCCTTGAGCAACCAAAGACGTTTTTTTTTTCCATTCCCCCGTAATGATCCATTCCATTCCAACTCTCATAACTTCATACCAAACACTACCTAAATTTTTATTTGAATGGCTTTAGGTTAATTTGAAAACTCTAATAATTAATATTTTTCACATGTAGGAGTTAAAGCAAAAAAAATTCAATCTTACAATGTTTTGAGTTACACAACTCACCACATGATCATTGTTATGAAATTACACCATGAATGTCATATAATACACTTGATATAGTTCGTTATATGCAGCTTTATACTCATGCGGATCCCTGATTTTATAGTTGTAGATTTTGATTTTAACAATTTTTATTTATTTCATTTTGATTGTAAAATCTATCTTTTAGAGTTTAAGCGGCATTTGCAATCATACCTATCTAAACTTAAAAAATTGTATATTTACATAAATTATGCTTAAAGAACATCGTATATCATACAACAAAAACTTGTATTTTAAGTAAATATGTAATTTTACAAGTTTTGACGGGGATATTTGCAATTCCCCTTTATGTTTGCTTAGGTTGTAAACGAACCAAATTGAACGGGACTTTATTCATGTTCGTTTGTTAAACTATTAGCGAACTAACGAACGATTCACAAACACAAAACCAAACGGAAGTTTATGTTTGTGTTTGAGAAACTTAAGATGTTTGTCTTTGTTTGTTAAATTTGTAAATGAGACCAAACAAAACACAAACAAACATATTAGCTTAAAAATACAAAAAAACACTGTTAATAACAAAAATAAGATGTAATTCACGCTAAAGTACCTAGCAAGTTAACATAACAAATTAACAATAGTTACCAAAAAATAAACGAGCGTTCACAAACATTACCAAACTCGCTGTGGGAAAAGCATAACCATAGATTTCGTAGAACCATTTTTTGTTATGCCAAAGACAAAATAAAACGTGAAGATGGCCCCATTTTACCTTGTATGTTGATCAAAATTGATCCACAACAGTTTTATGGGAACTGAAGGTGCCTTTTGAATGATTTGTTCAAAGCTAAGTCTTCAATTTGGATCAAAAAACATTTTAAAACCAAAGAAAATTGCCAGTCAAATAGATGTTGAATAATAAGATGATAAATGGATGAAACCAACATTTCACATACTTACCTGGCCCTTCTTACCAAATTCAACGAACCAATGGATCCTGCATCCGAGTTACCTGCAGAGCAGAACAACAATATCAGAGTCAGATTATACACACTAAAAATCAAAGCTTGTTAACTCCACCCATTTATATAAACGAAGAAACACACGACAAAAAGAAGAAAAAACAAACTAACTAGGCTAACATGTAAGCAGCGAAAGATGATTCAAAGTAAACTGTAATTATATTCAAAACTATATCAAATAAGAAAGAAACAAATATTCAACTGTCTTATTAGATTATAGTTTTATGAGTCTATAAAAAATCCTATCAACCAAACCAACTTAGGATTCAAAACCCATTTTGGTTGGCTTCCTTATACTGGCTACTTTCGCCACTCATCCAATTCTCGGCACCAGTATCGGCTAAATTCCAGAAATCAGACAACTCGCCATCTGGCACGCCAAACTCAGGATATTCATAGTTACCAGCATCGTTCCATATTTCCTTAGGCATTGCAGAAACGTTCTCAAACTCAGGGCTCCATATATCTTCCTGTTTAACCAGATCGAAATCAAGTTCTTCTTTTGGAAAAGGATCTTTAACTTGAGCCAAGTCCTGCAAATCAAGATCACGTAGCTGCAATGGCACAGTTTCTGATTCAATATCGACATCTCTTACTGTGTTCTCAACTTGAATTGGATTTGGATTTAACCCACAGTTATGATCAAGGGATTGATGTTTAATAAACTTGCGCACTTTTTGTGGAGATGAAATGCGACGTTGCTCTTTTTTAAATTTTGGGATTTGAAAAACTTTAGCCAATGATGACACCATTTGCTTCTGTCTATCTTCAGCTGCTTGAAGCTTTTGGTTAACTGATTCCATATACTGATGAGTCCCGTGTTGCTGATGTTGTAGATCGATAACTTGTTGCATCATTTCTATCCTTTCTTTCTGTAATTTGTCCACCTCAGCTTCGATCGAAAGACTGCTGCTTTCTTCACCAAGCTGCTGAGCTGGCAGTGACCTTCGCCTGCGAATGTTTTTCAAAAGATGCCTTTTTCCTCTTAGGAAGCTTTCACACGCAAACTCCCACCTGTCTGTATCGATCTTGCGAAAACCCTGAACTCAATCACCCACAAACAAGATTAAACTAAACATACCAAGAACCATAATTCAGATCATTGGCACGTATATAATTACAAACTGTGAAGGAAAAAACCATCAACAAATCACATCAAGAACAACCCAACTCGCATACAGAAACAAATGCACATTACGCAATCAAATACTGTCACAATTAAAGAGTCATGAATGACAAAACTCAAGAAAAAAGCAACATACTTTACTAAACGGGTCGACTCAAATCGAGCTAAAACAAGTTAAAAAAATACCTCAAACAACAAATCTTACAAAATTTGTTAATAAAATTCTTAATCAAGACTAATGAATAACAAAAACCAAGAGAAAAGTAACATACTTTACCAAACGGGTCACCTCAAAATCGAGCAAAAACCAGTTAAAAATCACCTCAAACAAGAAATTTCATAAACTTATAAAGCTTGTTACCTTTTTCTGCATTTTGCCTGAAAAACATACGAAATCTCATATCTGATAGCATTGGATTTGCCGCGATAAACTGTAAGCAACAAAAGCAGCATAGTATCCACTATCCAAGTACCCGACTCAGATCATTATTACAAAACAATCTCCCTTCCATTATCCATGACTAATATACATTACATTGTAATACATACATACATACAAACTATACAATTGATTCATAAACAAAACATAAACATAAACATAAAACAGAATTTACAGTGAAGAATTAAACTACACAGATGTATAAAACATAAACTATAAAACAAAAACAAAAACAAAACAAAAAAGACATCAAAATCTTGAAAAAACAGAAACAGAGGAACAAATCATACGCACATATGTGTTAAGTTGTCGAACAAAGCTCGATAAATTGTTGTGCTTAAAGTTTTTGGGCAAAATTCTCCTGGCAAACTCAATTGGATCCCAGACAACGAAGCTTGAACCTGAATCAGTCCAAGAAATGATCTGATCTAGCTCCGGATCATCGACCAAATCAAAAGTTTTGGACAAAAATGGCGGAATTGGTGTCCCCTGTAAACACTCAAGTGGTTTCGGATCCATGTAGACAAGGTGTTTGATAAAAGTCCTGAATGAAGAACTGGAGAATTAAATGATGGGTTAAGATTGAAGGGTGATTTGGGTTTGTATATATAGTGCATTGTAGGATGCAGACAAGGTGTTTGATAAAAATCTTGAATGAGGCGGTGGAGGTGATTGATACTGTAGTGTTGTTGTTTCGTGTTCGTATCTTTACCGGTGAAGCTTCGAAGACGAGGGGTTAGTTAGTTTAGTATGAAGATATTTTTGTAGGTTTTGATACGATGTCGTTTATTTGTTTGGGTTTTGTTGCTTATGGTTTAAGGTTTGAATTAGCCAATCAGGAGTTGGGTTTGAGGATCCAGATAAATCTTGTGGACTGTTAGTTTTTATATAATATTGTGTGGGCCTTTGCTGAGTTGGTGATATGATTTTTTTGTATCATTTTCTAGAGGCAACAACTTACCAATAAGTCAAAATACTTGTTCAATTTTAGTTTGACATCGTTGACTTTTTTAAGATTCGGGTATATTCAATTTAAGTAATTTTAACGTTCGTTATGAATAATTCTAACTTCAATTCTATTGTCTACAGCCGTTGGGGGTGGTGGCACAATGATAAGACGCAAGTCTTTAGGTTTCACAAGGTCAAGGGTTCTATCATTGGCGGGGGAGGTTTTCCCATTTTATCCGGGTGGGTTTCCTCCTTAGGGGGGTGCAACGGGGGCTTCTGTGGGGTAACTCGTAATGGGGTGGTTGCCTTCAGGTGGTCTAACCAGGGGTTTTCCGGTGTTACGTTCAAAAAAAAAAATTCTATTGTCTACAAACAAGCTTTTCATTACCCGACACGATTGCTAATAAATAATCGTAGCTTTCATTCCAACGTAAGGCTTCTTGAGGACAAATAGAATGAAATTGAGATTATTCATAGCAATAAGTTAAGGTAAAATTAATATTGATCAATAAATGAAAGTTGAGATTATTTAAATTCAATAACCATTTTAAAATAAAATATTTTACTTTTCTTTAATTAGCAATCAATAGATTTTATAAAAAAAATATAGCATAATCTGTCGTTGTAAGATTTGAAGCGTTGACTTTTTTGGTTACTAAACATATCATTTTATCGTCAATTCTCCTCAATCTAAATAGTTGAGCATGTAACATCGTTGGCTAGACGTATACGTTATTCAATCTTAAATCTTTGCCTTCAAAATAAACGAAAGAACTTTGTTAGCAGTTGGTATTTTGTCTTTTGTTCTTCATGCCTTATTTTCTCTTGTGTATCCAAAGAGGTAATGAATTCCGTAACTATTCCTTAGGCTTAAACTTTTCAGCCTATTCTTTTGATGCATCTTTATTGATAAGGATGAAGTTATCCTATAAAGTGTAAAAATGATACAAAATATGATACCGACATAAGCTACAAAAAGACACAGTAGAAGGTTTAAAAATTCATAACTCGCAAATTAAATCAATTTCAAAAAGAGTGTTTCGGAGACCTTGTTTCTCACGTCGTCCTCTTTAAAAAACTAACGAAAAAAATAAAAAAGGCAACATTTTTTCATTGTTTTTTATTCACTTTCATTGCGTCTTTTGTAAATTTTTGACACAATGAATGTAGAAAAAAAAGACACAATGAAAACACTATTTTTTTCATTTTTTGAAAGATGACGACATATGGAATAAGGTCTCCAAAACATTTTTTGAAATTCAGTTTATATTGTGAGGTATAATTTTTTTAATGTGTTATTGTGTCTTTTTTACCATTGTTTCATTTCACATTTTGTACTAAAAATGAATTTGTATATAAACATTTGTCTGTCGATAATTGTGTTTAATACTAAGGTTGTAACTTACTTGTAATAGTGCATGGACTTGTCTTGTAATAGTTACAGGGGCCTATCTTGCAATAGTTGAAATTTACATATTATATTATACATGAATAATTAGGAAACTTGATAAATAGTTAGCGTTGTGTTTTGATTTTTGATCACAAATGTTTTTGTGTGTTTCAGTTTTGGTCCTTTTAATAGTTGCATATTTGTTGTGTGGTGGATTTTCTTTGTATCGATTTTTCATTGGTTTGTGTGTGTGTTTGTGTTTTTGTTTTGCGGCATTGTTTTATGGGTGTCCTATTATCCATTCTTTCTTTCTTTTTTTTTTGTATAACCACGTGACTCTTGATTGGAAAGAAAATGAAAGAGGGACAGTAGGAGGTTTACCGATGGTGGTTTTCACCTGAATGTCATCTAATTTTGGATCTATGTTGATCGACCATGCGTTCCCTTTTTCACGACCGTGAAACAGACACGTCGACGACAGTTGCAACTGTAACTAATAATTTCCTATCTGAGATCAGATAATGCATCGCGAAAGTTGAGGTAAGGGTTTGTTGTCTAATGAAACTTTGGGTTACATTTGGTATAGATAGAGACTGAAGTAAAGATAAAGACAGATATAGAGAGAAAAAAAAGGAGTGGGTTGGAGGGGAAGGCCGCAACGAAATCATCACGGACACCGCCTTCGTTATTTAGGGTTTTTGAAGGAAAGAGAGAGCTCGGCTGACCGGATTACTCTTCGACGAAGCTTTGTTTGCCTTTTACTGTGAGATAATCAACCTTTTATAAGCGTCTAAACTTTTGTACTAAAATCCAGTCTTTGTAACTAGGCTATGATAGCTACATAGTTGTTGAACTTATTATTTTTTATACCCATTAAATGTAAATACTACAACATGTATACATGAATTTGAACTTTTGTAGAAACGGAAATCAAATGTATGTTCGGCACCATACAAGTAACATGAAACAGTACACAAAAGGCTCGTGCAACGCGCGAGCCATGCATAAACCTAGTTCTAATAATTGAGTTACTAAGACATATGACATAATTTTAACATGTTCACATAGGATTTTTCATATGTGTCAAACTCACATTCCCTCTATATTATTTCATGCGGATTTTAAACTGGGTTAAAATTTAACCCGATATTTAACATATACTTTTATTAATATATCTTATTATTTTATGAAAAAAACTTTTATCATTAATCTTTATCTGTATTTTATATCTACTTTTTAACAGGATTTGGATAATTCTTGTGAAAATATTAGGTTTAATTATTTTGGATTTAAAAGGTATCCAACTGATATGATTGTAGTTTTAATAAAATTACTTATTTTAATAGTAATCATGCATCTTTTAATAAAATAATTAAGCGGCATAAACTTATAATAATTGTTGTTATTTATTTGATTTAGCTTTTTTAAAAATCTTTTATATTAATAAAACAATATTGTTTTTATTCTTCAACCCGTATAGTACACCGGAGAAAAACCAAGTATGTGTTATAAACTTATAGTCAAATAACGACTATAAGAATTGCAAATTGGATGGCTTGGCTTTGTTGAATCTCTTCGTCCTAGTTGAGTAGTTTCTTCTTTCATTTTCAAGCTAACAAAGGTTGGAACGTCGTAATTAGATAACACAGCACATTTATCACTTTTTATTTTACTGCAAATAATCATATTATTAGATAAATGGGCTAAGAAGTAGCTAAAAATCCCAAAAAGTACAAGGGAAAAAAAACAAGACATGAGAGAAACACAAAAATTAGCCCGGGTTAAAAGGAAATTTTGAGATAACACTTTAAGTTCCCTTCTGAATTCTCGATTTTAGCCATAAAGATCCCACCATCATAACTTCACAGATAACATTGTTTGCCGAGGGGCGGTTATGATAAAAAATGATTTCATTGTTATGCTTTCATAAGCTCCAAGTAGTCACCATAAAAATAGTATGAACCGCTCTTTTGTAATTGTCATCCCCATTAAGTAAAAAAGAAAGCTCCATAAGATCTTTGAAAGAGAAAGCGTAAACCAGAGTAATGTTGCACCAAGAGCCCACTTTTGCCTAAACCGACAAAGCTAGTCGCACGCCGTAAACAAATGATCTACCGACTCATTTAACACGCCACAAAAGCTGCATAATGGAGACGGAATTGGAATCTATCTAATAATTCAAGGTTTTAGGGGGAAAATATTTGATCTATAATAGGAATGTTAGGAGGGAAATTAAGTTAAATTTCTCACCATGCATGAGTTAATGAGGCCAAATAATTAAATGTTAAAATTTTGCAAATACTTAAACATAATGATTATAAATTCTTTATAAATATTGTTATTTAACCCGTGTGTAACACACGGGCATTAAACCTAGTGTTTGTATAAATCAACGCATCCAGTTAGTGAACCGACAAAGCTAGATCACACGCCGTAAACAAATGATCTACTGATTCATTTACCGTTGTCACAAAAGCTGCATAAGGGAGATGGAATTGGAAAGTTTCTATGAATCAACGGGTCCAGTTAGTGGTACGGTTAACACAAAACATGTTAACCCGAACCTGAATCACATCTTCACCATCAGTGATAAACAAGATAACCAGATAAACATAAACTTTAACTATGTACCTGAAGCAAAACAAATCAATCAATTGAATGGCATGTCTAGCTAATGAATTTGTTCACAAAACTAAGAAGCTCACAACCTTGATTTTAAGGCTTCTTAAAAGATAGATAAAGGTTCAAAACAATGTAACAAATATTAAAGATGCTAAATATACAAAATATCATACTGATCAAACATTATATTCACCAAGAGGAAGTGTTACATTCAACCAAGACCAGCTTTTGGTTACATAAAAGTATGAAAAGTTTGGTAACTTACATTCAAAAGGGTTCATTTTCTGGAGCAATTACTTGTACCTTGAACTCAGATTTGCAGCTTACCCATCTCAAGAACTTACATATTCAAGTACAAGAATCTCGGAAACAAAAACATCGATTCCTCTGTCGGTAATGGATCAAAAGCATATATTGTTTTAACTATCTGTAGTACAAAAGATCAAATAAGCAAATCTTTATATGCATCAAGTCCTTGGCTTTCGGAATATTGCTTCAGTTTAAACAAAGCCCGGCTTTCCACCTGTCTAATCCGTTCCTTCGTCACCCCCATCATGATTCCTATATCGGCTAATGATTTCCTGACTTCACATCCGATTCCATACCTCAATCTGATTACTTTCCGCTCTTTCTGGTTCAGAACCCCAAGAAGGTTGTTGATATGGTTTCTCATTAGTTGCTTTGATGCACAGTCATCCGGGCTATCCATTGTAGTGTCAGGAGTGATTTCCTGTTTATCGAAAGATATTCAGTTTATATTAAAACTTACAATCATCCGCTGTCATGTAACCACTAACTTAATTCCAGCCGATTATTATAGTATAGTAATGTAGTTTATATTAGTTAAAGGATACGTAGCAATTATATATGTTGATATGATAAAGGTATAGTTAACACGAATACACATGAAATGCAAAACTAAATAATACAAAACTTTAATTTGGTAATTACCTCATATGTAGTACTATCGTTAGCCCAAATGGGTTTTTGCAAAGAGAGTGTTATTTTCTGTATAGATCGCAATTTTTGTAGCTTCTCAACGGTCATTCCAGCTTGATCTGCAATTTGTTTTTGTGTTGGTTCGTGATTTCCTCCACGTATGATTGATCTCTTTGCTTCACTAACCTTGTACATCATAGTATATACACCCTCCTGCATGTTAAAATAATTTTAAAAAAACGATTAAACATGTTTCTGTAGCATGAAATGAAATAAACAAAACGGAAGTGCATACCGGCAAACGGATAAGTTTGGAATTTTGAAATATAGCTCGTCTAATTGACTGTCTTATCCACCAATACGCATAAGTAGCAAACCGACAACCAGCCTGAGGTTTAAATTTTTTTACACTCCGCATTAGGCCCATACTACCCTCCTGCAAATATTTTAGCTCACTAGTCAAAGAATGAACATGAAGACAGTAATAACATAAAATAAAAAAGGAAATATGTATTAAGTTGACCTGTAAAAGGTCCTGAAGGTCAAGTCCACGCCCCCTATATTGTTTTGCTATATAAACAACCATACGTAAATTGGCACATACTAATTTCTCCTGGCTACTATTACCAAGGTGAAGTTGACTTTTCAAATCCTGGGTATTAAGACTAGCAGCTTCAGCCCATTCCACCAATGTTGGTTCACGACCAAATTGATTATGAAACCGACACCTGACTTCTTCTAATATCATCCCACGCTGAAACATAAATTGAGGTTTGGTTTATTTTGTTTGTAATTGAATAAAGTCAACAAATTTATAATATGGATCCCGTTGACTAACATACCTTTATATGGGCTATGAGTTCAAGTTCTTCTTTTGAATTCAAAAGTTCTCTTGTTACTGGACGTGCCAAGAACATTCTAAGAGGATCATGTAAATTAGCATCTTTGTATGATGTTTTTCTCTCTGGCGGATCGGGTTTTGTTGAAGACGTACTCTCACGAACAATAACGTTTGACTTTGACCCTTTTCTTCTCTTAGATTGCCTTTCTAGGAGGCGTGTTGACTTTACAAATTTGACCTTTTTGTTTTGCAGTTCCGGTGAACTTGTAGTTCCTAAGCTGAAAAGCACCGTAGATTGAACTCTTAAAAAAATAAGTCTTCTGAGACAATTATAATGCATATAGAATAAAAAGTCAAAAGCCCCGACCTTGAAGTGAAGTTATCACAGTCAACCTTAAACGATTCACTATTATCTACTAGTGAGGCTGCTTCTTTTGAAGCTGATAGAGCTTGTTTTGCAAGGGCTATTACTTGTTCCATTTCAAAATTTATATTTTTTTTCGTCCCATTTGGAACAGGTTGGACGGTCGAAGAAAGGGGCTTTTCTCGAGTCTCCGAAGAAGGTAACCTGTGATGAGCACAAGAGTAGTCGTTTACGCTTCTATTTTACTTTTCTATTTTTTCAAATTTTGCATTCAAAGGTTATGGATATAAGTGCTAAACGGACGGATAGGACAAGTTAGGTGATCGGTAAAAACATGTCAGGTTGGGTTGGGTGAAAATCATTTTTTTTACCATTCATGTTTCAACTATGATACAAAACTATATTATTCCGATAGCAGTCTACTTTTTTGTAGGATAATTTCAGAGGTTTATACTTTAAAAGCTAACTTGTGGCGGCTTTTGACCCAATTACCTCTTTCTTTTGAGTTAATTTTTTTTCCAATTTGACCCGTTAGAGATAAAGCATAACCCAAACTGGCCCGTTTATAACTAAATGGTCGGGTTGAGATGAGACTGAGGATAACATAGTTTGATAAATCTTACAAGTACCATAAACCAGGCCATTGTAGTAATTGGGATTGAAATTCTTTAAGGTATTGATCAGAACTTATAGCATTGACTTCACATGCTCCTAACTGCCTGCTATCTGTTATTGCCTATGAACAATAAAAACATATCAGAAAGTTGTGAAAGTTAGTCAACAGTAGTAAAATAAACTACAGACGACGATTAAAGATATTAATACAAGACATCACCTTTTTTACACTAAAATAAGTTCAAATCTCACCTGGGATGTTTTTTCATCTTTTATCGTCTGCAATAATGGCTTGCTTTCAGGACGTTGTTCTTGAATTAGCACAGAAGTAGGAAAATGTTGAGCTAAAGAAGTTGCTAGCATAGAAGAATGGGCAGGAGCTGTTGGCTCATATAACTTTAAAGCTGCAATAGAGTGTCGTCATCAGTATTCACGACCTTGATACGAACTACAACAAGTCAATTCTCAACCACATAAAGTTAATAACCTCCCTTTGTCTCAGTATCTTGTCTACAATAAACTAAAAGAAAAATCCAACACGGTTGATGTAAAACGGGTATAAACTAGCGAAATGGAGTCATGTCGAACGACTATGTTGTTAAATTCAAATTTCAGATATTGGGTAATGACAATGACCTCAGATATTTACAGGATACAGTAGCAGTAAATTGGCGTAGTAATATTAATTTAAAAAAATTCAGTCAGGCAAAACATCAAACACTTGGTGGGCATAAAAACTCATATCACACTTCATCATCAAAAGTACAACAGACAATCAAGATTTCAAATTTAACAGCTGATAAGCACGCCCAATTACTTGTAATGCAGAATTGAAACACAAAAGATATAATCAGAGAGAAAAAAGGGTAAAATTTGGAAGTTAATCATGACCTGAAGGAGGATGAGGAGATTGCTTCAATTGAGTTCTTGGAGGTAAAGATAATGAGGATGATAGCAATTTGGTTGCTGCTGACTCCATTAACGTGCATCAATTGTGTGTCTGGATTATGAAATTGTTGATACAGATGAAGAAGAACAATGAAGGATGGGGTTTTTCTCTGGCTCTAAATCCATTGAGAAGGGGGTTTATCTTTGTAAGAGGATAATGGTTTTAAGGTTTATATAGCTTCACACCTATACCCTTATTCTTTCTATTAATTGAAAAATTCGCCCTCTCAATTATCTAACACTTGTCTTGTCTGGTATGATTGATCTGATATGGTTGGTCGTGGATTCTAAACGCAAGTTTGTTAGCAATGGTTATCAATCAATTAGCAAGGGAGAGTGTTATTGATTGGTAGACGGAGGATTTGTAATTGTGGCTTTTGTATTAAGAAGGGTATTTTAGTCATTTTTAAGAAAACGAATAGACTAAAGACAAAACTATAAAATTCATCCTTTATGTATACTATTGATTTCAGATTAGGTCCTTTATGTTTGTTAACTACATATGACATCCTTTTTTCTAAGTTTTGTAACAAAATCATCCTTTAAACAAATCATGGTTAATATTGTGAGTTAACTAGAAGGCTAATATTGTAAATCACTTTTTAAATCTAATTAGAGATCCTTATTCTACTATATATATTTCTAAACCTCAATTAAAAAAAAGTTAAGTAAATAAAATGTGTCTGAATGGCAAGGTAATTTTTTTGAATTGTTGGATGCTAATATTGCTAAGAGCTTCTCTTTAGATGGGTTGGCTTTGGTGATGCAAGGTACATCCGAGAGTATCTAATAAGGAGAATTGTTATATTGATTAAAAAATTAAATGGTCCACTCACACCAAATGCAGGTACGTTGTTTGACATAATATATAAAAAAGGTGCTGCAAAGTGCAATGTAATTTAGAATGAAGATGATCAATATCAAGTTATCGTTCGATTTGGTACGTAGTCAATATGAGGTTGATTTTACTAGAAAATTGTATACTTGTCGGAGACGTTAAATTGAATATTTAAATTAAACAATCGTTTTTAAATTTAAACGATAACTTTTAAATTCAAACAATGATTTTTAAACAATGCGATAGGGATAATGCATAGAAAAAGTTAAACAATGATGTGTAAAATGATCGACCTTGTTTTGTGATCGATTAAATGAGAGATTTGAAACCAATGATTTAAAAAATATATATTAAAGAAAAGAGGATTATAAAGATATGTAGGAAATAATATTTGTAATTAGATATAGAGAGTGAGTTTACAATATTAGCCTTTTAGTTAACTCATAATATCAACCATGATTTGTTTAAAGGATGATTTTGTTACAAAACTTTGAAAAAAGGATGTCATATGTAGTTAACAAACATAAAGGACCTAATCTGAAATTAATAATATACATAAAGGATGAATTTTGTAGTTTTGTCTAGACTAAAAAACAATCTGTGTCAAAATGGGTAAAGGACAAGAGAACAAAACAAAACTGTTAGACTAAAGAAGTGATATTTAAACTTTCGGATGAAAATAGTTATTATGTCTAGGCAAGGATTAATACAGTAACCAACTTTATATAATAGATTCAATTGTATATTTACCCCTATAAACACCCCTAATTACAAATTTCCTCAATTAAAAATAACAATTGCATATATACCCAATGTTAACTAAATAACCTTATTAAAAATGGGTATATTTGCAAATTAAAGTTGTTTATAGGGGGAAATATGCAATTGATTTTTTTGGCTGGGTAAATATGCATTTAAAGTGTTTTGGAGGGGGAAATATGCATTTAGTCCTATATAATAATATTACAAATTTAATGTGATCCGATGTAATACTATATTATGAGTTATATGTACTTATGTTTGCAGAGGCTAGTTAAAATATAAAGTGGTGTTGTCGTATGAAGCAATATGGGCCTTTTATTTGATTGTGTGAGAACTTCATCCTTGAAAAAAACATTTTCATGAGAATTTTATGATCTATTGCTTAACTCATTCGCGTGAGAATGAAACATGCTTGCATGATAAATTCTAAAATCACAGAAACTTTGTGACATGTCTTGCGTCATGCGTGATAATTATTGAAATCATGCAAGATGTATATCTGAAATCTTGTTTTGAATGGCTTGATATTAGGATTGTATTTGCATGATATTGATGTTGAAAATTTCACAAGTCATTAAAGCTTGTGTGAGAATTGCATCTTACTTTTTAAAATCTTGCGTGAGAATTTCATCTTACTTTTTACAAAAACAACAGTTGTATTTTAAATTTCTCTATGTTTTTATCTATAAATGTTAAACTTGTTTACTTCATGTATTTCTCCTTCAAATATAATACTTTGACAACCATACAAACAAATACTTGGAAACATCCATCATTTATCTAAGCAACACATTGACCATATGATCAATTGAAAGTTAACAATTAACTTGAGAAGAACGGGGCACAAAAATGAAAGGAGGATCCCAAGCATAAAGAAACCCGACCTTCGCAAAAGCTTCAATAGGAAGGCCACCGTTGACGAGGCATTGGTTATTCCCGATAGGTTTAAAGACATTTGGATCTACTTTCTCGAGCGTATGGAAATCGTCACACGAGACTATAAGGTTTTGTTGAGGACATTTGCAAGTGTTTACAAATGACACATTCCATTCTTGTTTACCTCCTATTTCTCTAGTAGTTCTTTCTGTCCCGACCGTTATGTCTTTTAATGCACATTGGCCATGTCTATTAGTCGATATATTATGATTGGTATTATATTAGAGATAGATGTACTTATATTTGGTAGTTATCTTTTCCCTTAATATTTGGTGTATGTTTAACCCTATTTAAAGGGTATTATGTTCAATGAGAAGATCAATCAAATTCCAATACCATAAACACTTTTATGGTATCAGAGCCATAGGCACGTAAAAATTTCGGTTTCGGTCGAAGATATGGCAGATGGCAAAGATAAAGCAGAATCCAGTGATAACCATAGCACCACCAAGTCATCGCTTCATCCGGCGTATACCATCACAAATATCAACAGCAAGGTACGAACTCTAGATGGCAACAAAGTTACGTATTCGTCCTGGTTGAAGTTGTTTGAAATCCAGGCCACTGCGTTCCGTGTCCTTGATCACATCGACGGAACAACAGCAGCCCCCAAACCAACCGATGATAACGATGTTGAATGGAGACAACTCGATGCGTTGGTTCTCCAATGGATCACAAGTACTATTTCCGACGAATTATTGGCACGAATATTGCCGGATACCACGACTGCGCGAGAAGCATGGACTAAAATCCAAGGAATTTTCAGGAATAACAAGAACGCTCGGGCTGCCACACTCCAACATGAGTTTTCAAATCTACAGTTAAGCTCTTGCACAACCATGGATGTTTATTGTCAAAAGATTCAAGATCTGGCCAACCAGTTAGGGGACGTAGATCACCCCGTGTCCGAATCTGATCGAGTCTTACAGCTCGTTCGTGGCTTGCCAAAGGAATATGACGTTGTCGGGTCGCTTATCAATCAGCAAAACCCCTCCTGGGAAACTGCCAGAGACATGCTCCATCTCGAACATCAAAGACAAACAGCGGCTGCCCGTGCTTCTGCAACAGTACTGGCTGCCCAAACCAATCGCACCAGCGATAACACCATGTCAAAACCCACCGGTTACCAGGGACGTAATTATGACCCCAACTACTACGCTAATCGTGGTAGAGGACAGAACCAATGTGGTCGTGGCAGGAGTCAAAATCAACGAGGTCGGGGTCGGGGCCAACCATCACAGAACAATTACAGTAACAATCAAGGCAATCAGTGGAATGACAATCAACAAGCTTCACAGTGGAATGGAAATTGGCAAACTGGATGGACACCACCACCCTCACCATATCCAACAGCGGCAGCCCAGCAACCTTATTGGAATCCAAGCGGCCCAAATACCAGACACCAAGCCCAGTTTGCTGCAGCCCCAATGGCCCCTTTTCAGCAGCAGTACCCCCCTGGCCCACCAGGCCCACCGCCAGCTTTTGCACAGTCCAACAATGAGTTCAACCCCAATAACTTGGCACATGCTATGCAGCAGGTTAACTTGACTTCCAATGATCAAAGTTGGTATATGGACACCGGGGCGTCATCTCATCTCACATATGATCCAGGTAAAATTTCCACGCCTTTGTCATTTACTCCTGTTAAATCTATTTTCGTTGGGAACGGCAAAACTATACCAATTCATGGGTCCGGCCACAACCATCATACCACACCAAACCGAACATACCATCTCAATAATATTTTTCTCACACCCGACATTATTAAAAATCTTTTGTCCGTTCGAAAATTTACAATTGATAACAACACTATTGTTGCTTTTGACCCGTATGGTTTTTCTGTGCATGAACTCAAGACTGGAGCTCTTCTTTCGCGCCACAATAGTTCAGGAGAGCTTTACCCACTCACCGACTCTTCCGCACCATATGCTTTTGTCACCGCCAACAACGATCAATGGCACAATCGTCTAGGACACCCAGGAGAATCTGTTTTGAATTTGTTACTTTCTCGTTTCATTATGTCTTGTAATAAACAATCACAATCGTCTTTATGTCATTCTTGTCAAATTGCAAAACATAAGAGATTACCCTTTTATGAATCTACCTCATTTACTTTTCGTCCCTTTGATATTATTCATTGTGATTTATGGACCTCACCCGTCACGAGTAAATCCGGATTTAAGTACTATATGGTACTTATTGACAATTACACACATTTTGTATGGGTATATCCGCTGAAATTCAAATCTGAAACGTTCACTAATTTTGTCAAATTTCACCGCTATGTCCGCACCCAATTTAATTGTAACATAAAAGCATTCCAATGTGACATGGGGGGGGGGGGGGAGTTTGATAACCATCAGTTCAAATCATTCGCGGATGCAAACGGTTTTGTCTTTCGTTTTTCATGCCCTCAAACGTCCCAGCAAAACGGTAGAGCAGAACGTATGATCCGACGTTTAAATGACATCATCCGTACTTTACTTTCACATGCACACCTCCCTCCAACCTTTTGGGTAGAAGCGCTTCACACCGCCACCTACTTACACAATATCCTACCAACAAAACGCCTTAATAATTCCACACCCCACTACGCCTTATATCTCCGTCATCCTGCTTATGACCACCTCCGTGTCTTCGGCTGTGAATGCTACCCTAACACCTCAGCCACCATTCCTCATAAACTTCACCCCCGTTCGCTCCGATGCATTTTTCTCGGGTACCCCGCGGATCACCGCGGCTACCGGTGTTACGACCCAAACACCAATAGAGTCATTCTGTCCAGACATGTCGTGTTTGACGAAAACTGCTTTCCTTATCATACCTCTCCAACACCACATGCTTATGATTTTTTAGAGGACCCCCCATTTAATTCACATCCAACATCCTTTCCTAGCCCAACACCCTCCCCTAGCCCAACGCCCCCTGACCCAACATCTCCCACAACTCAAATGCCATCACCTCCTGCCCCATCATTCACCACGCCATCACCGAGCCCACAACCTAGCCCATCATCCACCACACCATCACCAAGCCCACAACCTAGCCCATCACCTCCTGGCCCATCATCCACCACACCATCACCGAGCCCACCACCACCCCCCACATCTGTTCCTACCCCACTGTCCAACAACGCCCCTCCTCAACACATCCCTACTTCACACCCCATGACCACACGTTCCCAAGCCGGTATCTCTAAACCTGTTACCCGTCTCAATCTTCATACCTCCACCCTCTCTCCATTACCCACCAATTACCAAAAAGCCCGGTCGGATCCAAATTGGTTTAATGCTATGACTAGTGAATTTAGAGCTTTACAGGTAAATGACACGTGGGAATTAGTACCTAGACCACCTAACCACCCTATCATTCGTTGTATGTGGTTATTCAAACATAAATTCAGGTCTGACGGTTCGCTTGAACGGTACAAGGCTCGGTTAGTTGTGAATGGTAAGTCTCAAACCGTGGGCATCGATTGTGAAGACACTTTTAGTCCGGTTGTTAAACCAGCTACCATTCGTACAGTGTTGAGTCTTGCAGTTTCTCAGGCCTGGCCCATCCACCAGTTAGACGTTAAGAATGCATTTCTACATGGTGATCTTAAGGAAACAGTATTTATGCATCAGCCACCTGGTTTTACGGATCCTCAGCATCCGACTCATGTTTGTCGTCTTAAGAAATCACTTTATGGGCTGAAACAGGCTCCACGTGCATGGTACATGAGGTTCGCAAATTATATTTCTTCTCATGGGTTTCGTCGCAGCATGTCCGACAACTCACTGTTTATTTATAATCATGGTCGGGAACGAGCATACTTGCTTCTTTATGTGGACGACATAGTACTTACTGCTTCAAATCAGCGCTTGTTAACATCAATCATTGACACTCTTTCTAGAGAGTTTGCTATGACCGATCTGGGCCAGTTACATCATTTTTTAGGGGTTACTGCCACTAGAAGTTCCGACGGTTTGTTTTTGTCTCAGTCTTCATACACGAAAGACATATTACATCGTGCTAACATGACAGGTTGCAAACCATGTGCTACACCAGTGGATACGTCCACCAAACTCAGTGCCACAGATGGGACACTTTTACCTGATGGCACTTTGTACCGTGCGTTAGCTGGCGCACTACAGTACCTCACGTTTACTAGGCCAGACATTACCTATGCAGTTCAACAGGTTTGCTTGTTCATGCATGCCCCACGTGATTCTCATTTTGGCTTTATGAAACGTATTCTACGTTATTTGAGTGGTACCATTGACCACGGGCTTTGGTTGGTTCCTTCTTCGACATCGTCCCTCACGGCTTACTCGGATGCCGACTGGGGCGGATGTCCTGATTCGCGACGTTCTACCTCCGGTTATTGTGTTTTTTTGGGAGATAACTTGGTATCTTGGTCATCCAAAAGACAGCCCACTATATCCCGGTCTAGTGCCGAGGCTGAATATCGAGGGGTTGCCAATGCCGTTGCTGAAACAACTTGGTTGCGCAATTTATTACTTGAGTTGCATGTCCCATTACGGAAGGCCACTATCGTGTATTGTGACAACGTCTCTGCTGTCTATTTGTCTCACAATCCGGTACAACATCAGCGTACTAAACATGTTGAGCTTGATATACATTTCGTTCGTGAAAAAGTACAGATGGGTCATATTCGAGTTTTGCACGTTCCGTCATCTGCGCAGTATGCTGACATTTTCACCAAAGGCCTTCCCAAACCTTTGTTTCAAGAATTTCGAGATAGTTTACGCGTTCGTTCAACTGCCGCTGCAACTACGGGGGAGTATTAGTCGATATATTATGATTGGTATTATATTAGAGATAGATGTACTTATATTTGGTAGTTATCTTTTCCCTTAATATTTGGTGTATGTTTAACCCTATTTAAAGGGTATTATGTTCAATGAGAAGATCAATCAAATTCCAATACCATAAACACTTTTAATGTCCTCCTACAAAGAAAGATAAAACGAAATTGTTTTAAGAACATGTTAACTTACAAGTTTAAAAAAATAACAAAGTTGATTAAAACATTTATTAATATAACTAATAATTTAGGATTAGATTTTGCACCTCTAACAAGAAAAGTGAAGAGGATTATCATCATGAGAGACTCAAATGTGGATGTCATGGTTGCAATATAATTTAAGTTCTCTTGTTCTAGTGTGTATAGAGTGTTGATTGTATCTCCTATTTATACACATAAAAACATAAAAACGTAATATGACATTTATAAGCTTGAACTCGATGTATGATTCATTTGTGATTTATGTACTTTGGAACATTTGAAAAGGTATTCAATTTTATATTTAATGCAAAGGATATGAAGATTTTGTTAAATTTACTTTTTATTGGTATATTGGTTTCATTGGTCCCAACTATCACATGTTGTCTTCTACCGGTCCCAACTATTGAATTGGCTGTCAACGGTCCCAACTTTTATCACATTGGTAACCACTGGTCCCGTCGTTAAATTTTTTTAACGTCGTTAAGTTTTTTTTCCAAATTCAATACCGAAGTTATAAGCCTTTTGATCGGAACGATAATATAAGTCGATTGATGGAAAAGTTACCTCAAAACGGCGCTCCGAACAACGAAATAGTGCTTCAATCGGGTGTTTAAACCTAACGGTGCTTCAATCGGATGTAAAAATTTTATCGTTCAGAGAGCCTTTTCGAGAAAACTTTTACATCAATCGACACGTATTATCCTTCCAATCAAAAGATCTAAAACATCGGTCTTGAATTTGGAAAAAACTTAACGACGTTAAAAAAATTTAATGACGGGACCAGTGGTTACCAAAGTGATAAAAGTTGGGACAGTTGACAACCAAATTAAAAGTTGGGACCGGTAGAAGACAAAAGATGATAGTTGGGACCAGTGAAAACCAATATACCCTTTTTATTTGGTACTTAACGATGTTTGTTATGGAGTGTGAGCCTAATGTGACCATCCAACGTGGTATGCTTATAACACCCTCACGCTTACAACCACCATAATGTGACCATGGTCACGGCGTAGAAGGACCAAATGAGAGTTTTTTTTAATTCAACCAATCACATAAATACATCACACTAGATGGTCAAGTCCGTTAAATCATTTTCAGATGACACTAACGCATAGTCTAATAATTTTTTATTTTTATTTCATATGATAATCAGAAAAAAAAATACATGCAAAACACTTAATGAAATTGACTTGCTTGTATGTTTGTGTGTATGTGTGATTAATAAGATTTTGATGAGCAGTTTATAAATGATCATCACAATTATCTATTATAACTAATATTGTCTGGGCGTCAGATGCGCGGATAGAGTCTTGTGTTTGTGACTTCATCACACGCGTTATAATGGTGACATTGGATTTTAAGCTATTTTACACGAGTTAAATCTAATTTCAGTCTATGGTCATGTAACCTTAAAAGTTATAGTGCTGAGTGAAAAAAAGATCTCGCGCGTATATATATTTTATATCTTATAAGCAGATAGTGGTGAATAAGTGTGGATTGTATAGACCAATATTGCATATCGATTGAACCATGCCAATGTTGTAACAAACATAATGTGTATAAATACAAAGAAAATACCGTACATAAAGAAAGAATTAATCTGAAGATGGAGGGAGAGGAGTTGATTTGAGGGATAGGCTAGACCAATAAAAATAAAATAAAACTTATTAAAAATATTTACTCATGAGTTAAACCTTTTTGTTATAAATGAAACGAAATTAGGTTTTAAAAATCTAAACATTCACTTATTGCTGTAAGAAAATTCTCGGTGGAGATCCCAACTTTCAGACTAATTTGTTTTAAAAATCCCCTGTTAAAAAACACTTAACATCGTTAAGTTTTTGAATTTCAAAATAATGTTATAGAGCTTTTGATCGGAATGTATCATACGAACCGATTGATGTAAAAATTATCTCAGACCCACGCTCCAAGTGACAAAATTTCTTGTTATATTGGATTTTACCATACAATTTCAAAAAAATGTCTACTTATATGGTTACAAAAAGTTCTAGCATTGAACTACGCAAAGAACAAAGCCGCCCCAATATAAAAACGTTTTCACGATCACAGGCCAAAAACAGCAATCCATAACAACAAAAAATATAATTGTTCAACCAAGGTTGTAAGCATCTAGACCCAACAACACACTCTCATCAGTTTTGGTTGCATCATCTCACTTCAAAAACTTGCTTGTGATCTCTAGAGGTGGCCCCATTCATGTTCGGCGGCTTTCTTGCTTCTTTATAAAGTGTGGCATCACCTAGCTCAAAGCTCTCATGTCCGCCACCGCTATATTGCCAGCATCATAAAAAAAATTCTCGGCATTGTTAGAGCTAATTTTCAAAACCAAATCAATAAGTCGATAGAGTTTGAGTAAGATACGAAAAGTTACATCAAAACTCCATTAGGAATAAATTTATTGTTTACCTATCTTTATCTTTATTATATAATATAGCAAAATTAAATTTATTTACTTGAGAATTATTTGAGATCTATTTGCTTATTTGACAAAGATTCTCTCAAAATGTATATATATATATAACTAGTTTAGTTCTCGTGTTACGCTCGAGAACATAACACAAAATATTAAGCTATTTAATTGTAGATTATTAATAACTTTATTAATAAGTTTCATTATTCTACCATATTAAATATAAGATGATCGACCCATGAACAGCCCTGATAGGAGAGAGTTTAAAATGTAAATATTCTTAAATTTATAAAGATTTTTCTAAATATTAAGGGACCAAAGTGTAATTAGATTATTATAATATATTATTATAGATATATACATAATTCAAATATAAAAATATTATAGTAAGACAAAGTCTGTTATAATGTCAAGTAAACAAAATTACATCTCATGTTAAAAACTAAACAAAATAGACTTTCCTATATTATATAAGGTAACTAATTTATTACAATAATATTAAATGTCATTTTGATCGCCTAATATTTAGAAGGATATTTAAAATTTAAAAGTATTTATGTTTTTAACTCTCTTCTATTAAGAGTGTGTATGAATCATGTTATACTTGATAAAGTATAATGAAACTCGGTGATTAATTAATAATATTGTACGTACAAAATACCTGAACATTTTTTAATAATACATAACTTTTTATACACGTTATTTAAAAACTACACCATAACTTTATTTTGAATATAATATTATTATACTAAAAAAATATTTGTAAATAGATTTTTTATTTTGGTTTTACAACGGCTTTGTCTCAAACTGACTGAAACCGTCGTGTCTATAAATATCTTTAGAATCATCAATTCTATGAATATCCTTAAAATCACCCCTTGAATGCTAATTTCCTAAACGTAGCACATACACTAAATTAGTTTGTATTATGGTCTGACATGTTTTGGTTAATTCTATAAATATAAAGCTTAAGTAGATAAAATCACCACTTGAATGTTATGTTTCCTAAACATATGTAGTGCGGACACTAAACTAGTTTGTATTATAATCTGACATGCATGTGTGGGTTAGATCTATAAATATAAGACTTGAGTAGTTATTTTAGATACATGATCAATAGAGAATTATTGTAACGAGTTCTTTAAATAAGTATTTTTACATTAATAAAGCTTAACTTTTGCAACAAAGTTTCACTAATTTGTTTGTGGATCTGCTATGTTCTGAATCTTTGTGACAAAAAAGACTTTCCGGTCGCAAGGTCTTGGCTTTGGTTCCTGATATATGACACACGATCGAGATCGGTGGCGACTTTTTGAAGCAATCAATCGGTGTCCCTAGCTTGGCCCTAGATCTTACGTGGTCGACTTCGTCCGGCTCTAGATCTCTTCTTTGCAAGAAAAGATCGGCTCTAGCTAGATCGGTCTTTTCACAACGTTGACCGGCTTCCATGCGACGCTAGATCTTGAGATTAATCCCGGATACCTTGAACTTTGTTTATCGATCTTGTGTCTTGAGCTACGCCACCGAAAGTTCCTCTCTGAGACTTTACACTGATAGTGACTAAGTTTAGATACAGTTACTAGAATGTTGGGTGCCATGATCGCCAACCCTCTCAGACGTTGAGTGTTGTTGGTTGGGATTTAAGTGGTGATTTATGATGGTACGTGGCAAATATTGGTGACGTGTAGCTGAAGCTTACATGTGTCTTGAGGAGTTTGAATGTAACATTATGCATATGACACGTATCTTCAAGTGATGCCACGCATGGATAAAAGTTCACAGCTTTTAAAAAACCAACAAAGAACTGCCAATCAAGCACTTCAAATTTTAATATATAGATATTATAAGATAATAATGGCCATGTCATTATAAAATCATGGTATCTAGTGCATTTATAGAATGAGAACTTTGGATTGAAGGTTATGATAAACTAATTATAAAGCAAAAGCTTGAATTGAAGCTAGTGCAACTTGTGAAAAACATGAAAATAATATATTACAAAGAAAGATAAAAACGTGTATACTTTTGGTTTAAATTGATAATTTTTGCTAATTTTTAAAATCCATATCTTGAATGTCTTAACTTTCACAACCTTTTGAATCAACCAATGATGTTTTAATACTACTTCCATTTTCAAGAAAATCATGTTTCCCTTGTTGGTTCCTCTTGCAAGAAACGTATGATCTTACTACGATAAGTTTATGATCAATTGCGAGAAGAACGATTGTTGGACACATTGCGACATCCGGCAACCAAAGAGATAGCCACATTTGTTAGTCAAGTACAGTGCTGTAAAAATCGGGTTTAGATGGTCGATTAATCGGCGATTAATCAGTAATCGGTAAGTTACCTTGTGGTTTTTCTAAAATCGGTCCATTAATCGACAGGCGGTTCTAAGCGGTACTAGGCGGGGCTAGGCGGTCCTATCGTAGTAATCGGTCAACGAAAGTCAAAGCATTTTAATGGGTTTTGAACCTTCAGTTTATCGACCTGATTCATAACCCATGGGTTTTAGTCCTTAAATCCATAACCTTATGCGCTAATTTCACCTTTCACGATCAAAACTTATAATTTTGATGTATTTTTAAGTATTACGTTCGCATTGGTGAGTGTGTGAATATATAACTGAAATTTACATATAAAAATTAAAAATCCATGAATGTTGAAGTACTACATAAACATCAATGTGTGTGTATATATGTATAAAAATAAAATTTACATATAAAAACACCAAACCAATTAACTACGATTAATCCCGATTCCTAGGCAATCTTAGCTCTAAGGTACCTCATCGCCCGACTACCGCCTACCGAGTTCTACAACATTGGTTAAGTAAGTAAAATAATTGTTCATACGATGTATTAATTTAAATTTAACAATGAACCTGAGAAAATCGAGGCATAAAAGTAAGGATCCCAAGCATAAAGAAACTTGACCCTAGCTCCCAAAAGCTCCAATAGAAAGACCATCGTTGATGATACATCGGTTATCCCCGATCGGTTTAAAGATATGTGGATCTACTTTCTTGGCCGTTCGGAAACCGTTACACGACACTATAAGGTTTTGTTGGGAACATCGGCAAGTGTTTATTAATAACCCCTCCCATTCTTGTTTACCTTGTATTTTCTCTTGTATTTTCTCTAGTAGTTTTTTTATCCCAAACACATATCATTTAGTGCACATTGGCCATGTCCTCCTACAATTATCAAATATAGCTTACAAAATAACTATGAATTATATAATTAGAAAATTCATCTTTACATTGATTAACAAGTTGCCATGTCATTTTACGACGGTTGTTGTCATGGTGGTTGCTGGTTTTTGATTTGTATGACCTACACGGTGTGCGATGTGTTCTTGTATGGTGTGGATCTTTGGATCTGTTTGGTTTGCTGTGATTGGTTTTGACGGTTGGATCTTTTTGTGTTACTGTTTATGATGAGTAACAACTAACAACTAGCTGCATATATGCGTCACGGTGTCATGTTGACTCATTCGCGCAGCAAGAGAATATATATATATTTGCTTACAAAAAAATAAAGAAATAATTAGAACATATATATATATATAATTATCAATATATAATTAATAGTTCATGATTTAACGTTCAAGGTTAAGGTCTAAACCTCTAATGAGATAAGTGAAGAGAGTTATCATCATCAGAAACTCAAATATGGATATATGTCATGGTTGCAATGAAATTGAAGCTCTTTTTCTAGTGTGTATTGACTATTGATTGTATCTCCTTTTATTTATACACATCATTAAAACGTATTATGTTAATATTTATAGGGAAAATTCCCAAAATGTCACTTTTGACCGTTGACTTCCCAAAATGTCCCCTTTGACTTCGCCATTCATAGACGTCACGACTATAGTCGTTTTAGTCGACGCCTACGGATTCTAACAAATAACAAGCTTCCACGTGTCCAAAGTGGTGGGCGACCATAGTCGTTTTCCGACAAAGCCCATAGGCGTCCGCCCATTCCCGAGAAAGCCCATAGGCGTCCGCCCATAGGCGTCCGCCCATAGTCGACGCCTACTTTTTTATCTTTTAATTTTTTTGCGCTGTGCTTACATAAATAATATTTGTGTTAACTTAAAAAAAAAGACTCGTCTGCTTACATAAATATTTGTAATAACAATAAGCAAATGATGAATGAACTCGATCGATCAAATCAACATGCATAAGAGATGGAATCGGACCTTTGTTTTTTGATAACCGTTGAAGCAATTAATTAATTAATTAATTAGTCGACTCGATATGATCGATATATATATGAGAATTAAGCTGGAGCAGAAAAACAAAATTATAAGTACAAATAATTAAGCAGGCCGGTGGTGCTAAGAGGCGGTGGATGGGGTTGGAACTTGGAACGCTTCAACTACTCATTTATGTTAACCACCTTAATTTAAATGCCACCATTAATTGTTTATGATGTTCAAATCTATTCAAAATAATTCATGCACACCAAAAGACTTGAAGTATATATACTACTGTATACCAAAATATATATATCCCTTTTGGTAAGGTTGAATGTTTAAGTTCGAGCGGTACACACTGTTATATAAAGCACACGAGTCTCTTTTTTTTAGTTTTTTCAGCATTTTTTTTCGTTTTTTCCAGCAGCTTACACATATTAAAAAAAACCATAGTCGCCGGCGCCTCCGACATCATTGTCAGAATGGGCGGCCGACTATGGTCTTTGTCGGGAAAACGCCTATGGTAGCTGGGAAAACGCCTATGGTAGCCGGGAAAATGCCTATGGTAGCCGACTGCTCTGGACACGTGGGAAGTTGTAATTTGTTAGGATCTGTAGTCGTCGACTCGCACGACTATAGTCGCGGCACGCACGCCAGACGAAGTCAAAGGAGACATTTTGGGAAGTCAACGGTCAAAAGTGACATTTTTGAAATTTTCCCATATTTATAAGCTTGAAATCGAATTTAAAAAAAAAACGATTTCCTCAACGGATCATAGGAGTACATGATGTTAATTAATATATAGATGAACACAATCAAATTGTTTATTAAGCATGGGAAATTACTAGATACATGCCGTATGTGAACACTAAAATCATAATTAAGCTAGTATTTAATTAAAACATATATATATATATAATTAAGTACGTACAAGCTATATATAGGAGATGTTATATAGCCTTAGATATGATGGTCCTTCAATTCAAAAGTGGTGGTGTGGATGATGGGGCGGTGGTCGTGGAGGAGGATGGTGGTGATGAATAGGAGGAGGATGATGATGAACCGGAGGTGGTGGTGGATGATGATGGACAGGAGGTGGTGGTGGTGGATGATGATGATTGACAGGAGGAGGAGGTGGTGGTGGATGATGATAAATATGCACAGGTGGTGGTGGTTGATGATGATGAACGGGAGGTGGTGGTGGTGGAGGATGGTGGTGATGCGGTGGGGAGTGGTGGTGACGTGGTCTATGCATCTCTCTCTCTCTCTCTCTCTTTCTCTTAGTTGATCTCTTTCTTTGGATCGAATAATAAAATAAATATATGTTGGCCGGGTAGGTATATATATATATGGATAACAACGACTAATGAACAATATCGACGACTTATTTCCTTAACATATATGTCGGTTTATCTTACAATTTATTTTTCTTTTTAAATTTTAACATAAAATACACGAGTATTTTTGTGTATTCGGACGCTTGGTGCCAATTTATACGGCCACATGGCTCTGTCATGTGCATCCACGTTTCTTCATGAGTTGTACTAGTGAAACATTAAAATAAAAAGAGCAAATTGCCAAAAAGGTCATTAAGTTTGTACCGTTTCGACTACTTTGGTTCTTATTTTTATTTTCTTGCCATTTTGGTGTTTGATTTTGTAAAAAATTGTCATTTTGGTCCTTCCGTCAACATTTTCTGTTAATTTTATGTTAAAAGACCAAAATACCCACGTTTTAATAATTTGCCAATATAGTCATTTTCTACATTATGTTAAATGACCACACCACCACACCACCACACCCACACCCACACTCACACCCAATTTCTATTAACTCAAACCAAATCCCATCACCAATTGAATTCAAACCACCTCAAACCAAATTCATCATCACCACCATCAAACCTACCGTCTCTACCACCACCACCGCTGCAACCGACGCTCACGCCACCTTCTCCATCTAGCCACCGCTGCTGCAACACCTGGGCACCACCACCGATCAATGGGGGTGGGTTTCGTCTTCTGCCAACCGACGCCGCCCTCTCCATTTGCAACTTTCACCATATGATCTGCAATTGCTATAGTTTTGGTAGGATTTCAGATCTACAATTGTTGTTAGAGTGATAGCGTTGCTATGGGTTATTCGATCTAGGTGGGGATGGTGGTGGTCGGCAATGGCGGCAGTAGGTGGGGGGTCTTCCGTCTTTGGTTTTGTAGTGGTGATTGGTGGTGGGTGATTGTCACACCCTCAAAATCCACTAACGGAGTTTTACCGTTAAGTGTGTGACAAACCAGGATCTCAGTCATTAGTTACACCAAACGACACTATATGCATTTAAAACATACGTATCTCATTAAATGAGAAATTTAATACAGAGTTGACGTTTGAAAGTTTGCGGAAGCGTAATCGAATTGTAATGTCAAAATATTTAAATGGAACTAAATGCGCAAACACGCGCCCAACATAAGAAACATAGTTTAAAATTTGTTAAAAACCAACATAGTTTTTAAATGCAAGAAAGTGTTTAAATGCAAAGTTGTGACTCCAGGCCATGTCCTAAGTGCGTTGAACCTCAATGACCTGTAAAAGTGAAAGGCTAACAAATGTCAACACGACGGTTGGTGAGTTCACATAGTAAGTATGAAATCAAGTATGTTCAGTTGCAAGCAGAAATATAAATTAGGTATGTCATTGTAGGTAGCTAATCTACAGCACATGTCCTTAGAGGCGTAAAGTATCTGACCGAAGCTGACGTATGTACACATTAAGTGCATTTTGCCCGTTCGTACATCCTAGCAGGATGCACTGTAAGTATGTTAGGTCATTCAACACCCGTTCGACAGGTCCTTCTGTCGTGCTAGCGCGACTAGCCCGGGTGGGGTTTGTCAAACCCAGTAGTACTACTCAAAATTTCCCCGCTATTTCACAAATACTAACGGTCAACTAGGTATCCATGAGGTCTTTCATGAACAAAATAAAAGTTGCTCTAATCCAGACATGCGACATACAGAATTTGTAAATCCGTAAAAGTATTCGTCCGAGTTCCAGCCCAAAAAGG
The DNA here is from genome assembly GCA_030867185.1 of Tagetes erecta. Taxonomy (NCBI): domain Eukaryota; kingdom Viridiplantae; phylum Streptophyta; class Magnoliopsida; order Asterales; family Asteraceae; genus Tagetes; species Tagetes erecta. Next base: position 4,397,107 of record CM061488.1, on the reverse strand, counting down.
GTAGAATAGTAAATAGTTTAGTTTAGTGAACTCACCTTTGAAGCGCACAACAAATAAACGGCGAGAATGCCAACAAGAATCAAGATCGCTCTACGACCGGCCTGCTTGATAATTATTTATTAATTACTCACTAAGAACATGCAAGTAGTATAATATATATATATAATGTGATATTCGCTACGGTTTCGAGTATTCGGTTCGGCTGCTTATGATAATGATATCACACCACATCACTACAAGAAAAAGAACATTTAGCAAGGAAATTTTATAGCAAGGACATCATGTCCTTGCTATAGATCACTAAAAGACAAAAAAGGTGGGACCAGTTGCTATTCTAGTTTGACCAGACTTTTAGCAAGGATAATGTCCTTGCATCACAATTTTCAGCTTTTTTTCCTGATTACTTTTATTTAATAAAATAGAAAACATATAAACGCGTGGGACCATTTTTTGGCCAGACCTATAGCAAGAACAATGTCCTTGCAGTAACTTTATATAAATTTTTTCTTAATTAAATGTGGATTTTGTCTTAATTAAACTCACTTAAATACCCTACCTATAAATACATATCATTCTTCACTTTCTCATTTCTATAAACCCTAAACACACACACATATAGCCGCCACCCCTTCTCTACCCGGCAAGCCGATTTTCGGCGAAACCAAACGATCCTCGACGCATCCTATAGACCTTCTCTTTACTCTTTTCTTCCTGGTTCCACTGTTGGTAATTTTCGATCTTGAAAGTCAGCAATGGTGGAGTTTGTGGCAGCAAAATATAGAGGCGGCTAGGGCTTTACCATCTTCTTTCTTGTTTTCCGGCGGCATTAACGGGTTGGTGCAGCAGCAAAGGCAGCAGCGGGTGGTTGCTGCTGGTGGTTGATGGTGGATTATGGTGCTTGATGGTGACTGGTGCGGGTGTAGTACAAAAGCAACAGCAGCTCGGTTTAAGGCATACGATATATGGTTAGAAAGCTATCAAAGTCTACTAAGTTTTATATTTGAACATGTTTAACTAATTTAGATTTTACAGGGGTGAAAGGGGGGCGAGAACAGCTGCTGCACAGGAAGTACAACGTTTGATTGTTCTTGATGTGGATCGGTTGTTGCTTTCTTCCGTATTTGCTGTTTCTTTCCGTATTTACTTCTTGGACTGTTCCCTTCCAAGTTTTTTCCTTGTCACCGTTGTTTTGTTTGGGATCATCCGTTTGCCATGTATGCTACGTAAGTGTGATCTATTGGTGTTGTTTGTTATTTTTTTATAAGGTTGCATTGTATTTATCATGTTGTGAACAGGGCTGGACTTGCGTTATAGTATTGTTGTTGTTGACTATGATCTTTGCTACTTATGCTGTTGACTATGTTGTTTTTGTAGCGGTGTTGCTACTGTTATAGTTGGTTTTTTTATAAGCTGGTCTGCTACTGTTGACCATCGTTGCTTACTTTGTTATGAACTTTGCATGTGAAAGTAATATATAGTACTTTAGGCTTTCTAGGTTTCTACCGTTGTTTACTATGTTGTGGGCTTTACAAATGAATGCTATTACAGTTCCTTCAACAATTACAATGTCTTGTCAAATGCGTCTCCGACATCAAACCAACAGACCATCCGGACTAAAATTCAAAATTAGTCCATGTGGAATAGTGAGTAATACATAAGATTGCAGTTTTTTTAATTTTTTGTTATTTGTAGGGAGATGCAGTTAAAGCGACTATTGATATCAAGTTTGAATAGCACTTTGACTCTCTGATTCAACTCCAGAACACGCGAAGCTTTTTATGACCACTACAAGCAAATGTGTTTGATATGCAACTAACCATTGAATCATCTTTTGCATAACAAAAGTGACCACTAGACAAAAAAATGCAAGAAGCTTTTGATGACCACTAGACATCGCGACATGATGAATGTCAAACAATGTAAGTACATGTAATGTGTTCTCTACCACAAGTATATGCCTAATGTTAAAGCAACATTGTTTATTAGTTACAACAAATATGTGAAGTCAAAATAGTTGATGCAAAAATGTCTAAAAGTTGTCACTAATATGTGAGATCAAATTATGCAGAAAGAGATTGCCTATCACATAGATAATATACTAAAAGTTGGATGTGTTAAGTGTATTATTGGGGGGTTCATGTCATTTTGACCCGTAGGACTAAAAGATGCATGAATCAAGTGTATTTGATTCGTTTGAACTATAATAGACTTAAACACACTTTTTAAGTGTTTTTGACAAGTTTAAAAGTGTTTGTATTGGTAGTATGTAGTTTTGTAATAACTTATAATGCATACCTTATATTATAGGCTCAAATTGTAAAATTATTTCAAGACCTTCTTTTATACCACGCCTTATGGATTCGAAAAGAGGACCCAATCAAGTTGACGAAGATGATTTGGACGAAGAGGATGACTAATGTATTGCATCCTTGGTTAGTTATGTTTGTATAAACATGATACTTGAATTAGTTAATGTTTTGTATAATTGTATGTTTATTTATATATTAATGGATCGTTATTCACTTATTTGTAGTGTATTAGTCCATTTTGAAAAATTTGTTTGTATGAGTTTGTATATATATTAATTGTATGATTGATGATATTCTTATGTTGTTTGATGAAAATCTGGAAAGCGGAGCATGTATCGACCTAGAAAAATTCTGGACGGGAAGCTGTATTTACAGCAAAAATCTGTAGCAAAATTTTCAGTCTTTCAGCAAGGACTTTTTCTCATCTAAAGCCTTTAGCAAGGACAATGTAAAATATTAAAAAAAATTTATTTAAGATACAGCAATGACATTGTCCTTGCTATAGATTAAGTATTTATTATAGTATTATACGTTTATAATACATTTAATGCATGTATACATGTATAATCGTATAAATATAAATATTATATACGGTTTTATAATTATTTACCGAAAACCTTATAGCAAGGACAACGTCCTTGCTGAAAATTTTTTATCTATATTTTAAAAAGAAAGAGACGTCCTTGCTATATGCGTTGACCGTCCTTGCTATAGACCTATTGCAACGCAGCTTTAGCAAGGAATTTTCAGCAAGGACATGTCCTCGCTGTAGAGCTGTAGCAAGGACTTTCAGACATTTAGCAAGGACTTTTGTCCTTGCTAAATGTCATTTTTCTTGTAGTGCATGATCTTTCACGTATGACACACACACTAATACTTTATACGTGCATCAATAACACAATTCAAGCATCCTATCATTAAATCAACCCGACACACATCATCATACGCATACCAAAGATATAATATTCGTACCTACAATATATAATATATTCAATAATTAATACATGCAGATTGCAATACATTACATACACCGGACATTATCATGCTAAATACTCTTGTTGTATCCCCACTCAGTTGTTATGCATATATATTTATTGCCAAAACATGTACCAAGGCCTATTCATACTCAATATATGTACCTATCCCAAGGTGCTACTACTGCTTGTTTTCTTAGCATACATACGTTTAACATGTACACACCTGCTACCATTTGGTTATACGTACACATACGCGTACACACATTCAAATTTATAGATATATACAAACTGTTCCTGCTGCTCATGCTAATTACATCCATACATGCCGCATACATACCCACTTTTCACATACCCACCTAACATACCAGTTCTTTATTCAATTTCACATACATACATACATTAACCCACATGTTGTCCATGTACATACACATGTGTATATATATTTCTACTGCTGCTACTCATCATACCCACGCATGCACATGTATACATACTATTCTATATGTGCTGCTGCTACTCCTCATACACACGCACACCACAATGATTATGCATATATATATCTACGCATTTTATATCCCACATTTACACAATACATCCATAACCATAACACCCACATAATCATATACAATACATACGTTCTACTATCATACAATTATACATGCATTTATCCATTCATATAACCGCACACATATGTTTTTCATTACTTCCTTACACTAGATCGCACATCACATACGTATAAACACAGCACATGGACTGAACCAAACCAAAACGAAACCCGAAACGAAACCGTGACGCGATGAATCGGAAAAGTAACACGGTCGACACGTACCGATTTTTGAGCGAGGTGGGGGCTGTTGGTACTCGCCGACAGAGGTGATCGGAGATGAATTGTGATGACAAAGGATGGTCCGACGGGGCTGGTGTAATTGCTTCTTCTCTACTACGGTGGTGTACGATGGTTGTGGTGTGTTGTGATGATGGTTTCGGGTGATGGGGCGGTGGACCGGTGGTTCACAATGGTTGTCGTAAGGAAGAAAACAATGATCATGGCTGCGCTAGGGTTTGCTGTTGTTGATGTTGTTTGAAGAAAAGGATGATAAGGTGAAAAGGGGGGGTGTGTTGACGGGTTGGGTAAATGTTTGAAAATAAACTTTATAAAATTTGCATTTAGGACCCTTTAGTTTGTTAGTTAATTTATTTATTTCCAAAAGTTAACGACTTAACTTTTATTACTTACAACCGAACCCTAACATATATAAAACTTAACGGAATAGTTGACGGTGTTAACCTGAATTTACGGGTTGTCACAGTGATAAAGATAATAATGGTTGTAGTGAAGATGTGGAAGGTAGATGATGAATCGATGGTGGTGGTCTGGTGATGGAGGTGGTTGTAATGGTGTGGTGGTGGTTGTAAAAATAGGAAGATGAAGATAAGAAGATAAGAAATGGAGATGAAATGTGCAGGTGTGTGTTGGTGTGTTGTTATGAGTGGGTGTTGTTTTATAATAATAATAATAATAATAATAATAATAATAATAATAATAATAATAATAATAATAATAATAATAATAATAATAATAATAATAATAAAAGTTGCCGTTTTGGTCCCTAGATGAGCAAAATGACTATTCTACCCCTGCAGTTATCGGATTTTTTTAACGATTATTGACGGAAAGACCAAAATGGCAGGTTTTTTATAAAACCAAACACCAAAATGGCAAGAAAAAAAATATAAGGACCAAAGTGGTCGAAACTGTACAAACCCAGGGACCTTTTTGGCAATTTACTCAAATAAAAATAAAACATATTAGTTTTAAAGAGTCTTAAATTTCACCTTTTTATTTCTATTGTTCTTAGACATTTAATTGGCTGGTAACGATTATAACTTTTATCATTATAACAACCAATAGGCAATCGTTAATTTTTCTTAACGGGTTAAGTTTTTTTCGAATTAAAAACCGATGTTTTAGTGTTTTTAATAGGAAGAAGAATATGAGTAATTTAGGTAAACGTTGCATCGTAACAGCGCACCAACTGACGAAACAGTGCTTTAATTGAGTATTTAAACGTAGTAGTGCTTCAATCGGATGTGAAAACTTCATCGTGGAGCGTCGTTTGGAGATAACTTTTACATTAATCGATCGTTATCTCCTTCCCATCAAAAGTCCTAAAACATCGGTCTTGAATTCGAAAAAAAATTTACGACGTTAAAAAGTTAAACTACGGTCCGTTAGTTGCTAAAGTAATGAAAGTTGAGATCGGTAAAAACCAAAGGAAAAAGCTATGACGTTTTAAAACCAATATACCTAAAATAAAAATTGTGTTCATCATGTTAAACGAGAAACATCATTAAAAGTGTTTTGGCTTAGTTGTTGATGTTTTAATGTAAAATTAGAAGGTTCAACCAACCCTACATGTAATCGGGCACTTGTAACTAAACTATCAAATACTAAAAATATCTAAGCAAACTATGCGACAGACAGGGCGATGCTCTTCAATCGAGAACAAAACGACCATTAACTAGTAGTACTTAAGATATCCCGGTATTTCAAAGACGACATATGATTTCCTAGTCCTTCGATGGGGATGAATGTAAAAAAAAAACTTAATCTCGAGAAGCCCGAAGACATATAAACACCGCTTTTTGACGGGGTGCTAGATTAAACTAGCTCACTTTTTAACTTTTGGCGATTCTTCTAACACAGACAAGTCCTCAAATGTTGAGCTTTGGGAGGGGATGCGTCATTTTTAAAGAACTCGTTAATATTAAAACCCGAAAGAGAGGTGTGTAAATAGTATAACAAACCCATAATCATCAGAATATAAACCAATCAAACTATATCCCCAAAAATGTGATCTTACAAAACCCACAATTGACCCATAGAGATCATGAAAGCATACGTAGATACAACCGAGCGGAACATGAAGTCATGAACCAAACACCTTAAAACGAGTCCGAAGGCTAGGGATGTTGCTAGCTGCCTCTAAAATAAAAAGACCCCACGAATTAATTTATTGATTGAATTAATTAACATTAACTAACGAAATAACTATTAGAAAACTAATAGATCCAGAATTTGATTAGTTATTGAATGTTTATAATATTATTATATTATAAATGTACGTATTTAAACCGTATATATAACAACAAGAAATATAAATAAATCACCGAGATACGTACCCAAATCACATGATCAGTTCATGACATACACAATAATAATCAGGCTACATCAAGTTTTATTCCTTACATCATATAATCATCACCACATAGATATGAATATAGCCTAAGGATGACATATATGATCACATGTTTAAACTTTCAATACACGTACGTACAAAAAGATAAAGCTACAAAATAGTACAACAGCCCTGGCGATCACCGTGTGGCGGTGGATGGTGGGCAGGTGGTGGTGGTGGGTGGTGGGCTGGAGGTGGCGGTGGGTGGTGAGCCGGAGGTGGCGGTGGTGGGTGGCTATGGCCTGGTCCATGCATCTTACTTAATAAATTTCTTTCACAGACGGAAAATGGTAGCTAGGTATGAATTTGAGCAAAGGTTTTGGGATTTTATATATGGGATACTATGTAGCTAGGTGTAATGGAGTGGTTTGCCTTTTATCAATGGGGAACATATAGTATATAATTTTATAAAGTCTTCTTACTTAATCCATAAGATATATAATAATAATAATAATAGCATTTAATAAAGTTGTCGTAGAAAATGAGCTTAATTAGTTTTTATATATTTTCTATCTCGAGATTCGAAATCGATATAATAATATTTTTATTATACAGTCGTACGTGTCTAAAGTGATCGTTTCGTGTCTAAACTTAGTGTTCACTAAACAGAGTTTACGTGTGACAATTTCTTGTGTTTTGATTCGTGTTTAATTTTGCATGTACGTGTCACTTGATAGCATTCTAGTAGATTTTATTTCATGTAATTTCATGACTCATGAAACAATCATTTCATGTTATATAGCAGCTAACGGTGCATCTTATTGTCTGTTTAACTTTTATTTTCATACAAAAAAAATTTGTGCTTAAGAAAAATGAACGTTCTCATGTTTATGTTGTTTAAAACATGAAATAGAAACTATTGGTGTTAAAATCTGGTTTTCAATCTCGATCCTTACATATTAATGAAAAACACACACTAGTATTATAGACGGGATTTCGATTGCATCTTTGCGTGTATCGGTTATAAGTTGCGTTACACAAAAAATGTATATGTTGTTTAAAACATGGCCGAAAACAAAATAACTCACTATGCATGTAGTATACACTACAAATTCAATTTGCATAAAAATAAAAAGAGGAAACATAACATTCAGAAAATTCAGATTCATAAACATCAAATTAATTTAACCGTTACATGTAATAATCGATCATCTTCATCTAGTCATCGATGATCAGTACGTACACATAAAAATAAAGCTACAAGATACTACAACATTGACGATCTTCATAGCGGTAGGATGGCGGTGGCGGAGGGTGATGATGAACAACCGGAGGCGGTGGCGGAGGAGGGTGGTGATGAACAACCGGAGGCGGTGGCGGAGGAGGGTGGTGATGAACAACAGGAGGTGGCGGAGGACCGTGGTGATGAACAACCGGAGGTGGTGGATGAGGATGAGGATGATGAGGAGGCGGTGGCGGTGGGTGGTGGCCTTGTGGTGGTCCGTGGTGGTGGCCTGGTGGTCGTGGTCCGTGCATATTGATCTTTACAAGATGTGTTAGTGACCAAAGTGGTAGGTATGAAATGGAGCAAAGGGTTTGGGGAATTTAAGGTGATGAGTTGTGGGACACGTGTTGGTTTATTGTAAGAAGATCGATCACTTTGCAAAGGGTATGTTGGTAATTTGAATATTCGTATTTAAAATTGAGGCGTGCTTAATTTACAAGATATTTATTAAAGTCGTCACATGGTTGTGTCCCAATCCACCACGGCATATAAGTAAATTTCTTAGTCAATGTGATTTTTATTTATTTTAGTTATGGTTTTTGTAATTTATTTATTTGTAACTAGTATCATTATTTTTTTATTATTATAGGTGGTTAATTACGTTAACATACAAGCATAAAGTTAAAAGTCATGAGCGTGTTAAATCACATACGGACACTAGCTACATGTCATTAGAGTCAACATAACACATGTAACACAGTAAAAAAACAAGCTAGAGAATAATTTCTTTTTTATTAGTAAACATAAACACTGATGTTACAAATGATCTACATAGAAATAAAACTAAAGAATATTACAACATAGACGATCTTCACATATTCCATAGCGGCCGTAGGGTGGCGGATAAGGCTGAAAATAGACAGGAGGAGGTGGGGGAGGAGGATGGTGGTGATGATGGTGTGGAGGAGGAGGAGGGTGATGATGTTGGTGGTGGTATGATGGCGGCTGGTGGTGGTGGTGGTGACCGTGACCATGCGTCATTATCTTTACTTGTGATGGAGATGTGAACGTTATGAATGTTGTATTGAAATTAAGCAAACACTTTGGAATTTATGGGGGGGTGGAGGATGAGGACAGAACTAGTCAGTTTCTTAATATGGTGGATTTGTTTTAAATATTATAAAAATACAATTAAATATTGAAAGATATACACATTGACATAAGTAATTCAATCAAGTGGTTGAAGTTGTGGGTTTATCGGTTTAGAAAATAACACCCTCTTTTATAGATCGGGTTCAAGGTATTTTTTGTAAAATCGGGCTCATGAACCCGCTGATCAATGAATTGAAGAAGCAAGCTTTAAAGATAAATCACTCTACGAGTGTGTACTCAAAGATTTCTTTTAGTTTGAGTTCATATATGTTCAAATGATCTAACAAGACAGTGGATAAAAAATGGGCCCATGCCACCTTAGGAACGGGATGAGTGATACATCCGTCGAATGTCGGCGAAGAACACAAGGAAAGCATAAGCTCGGGTATTGAGATACATCCGTCGAGTGACAATTAAAATTTTCTTTTATTAGAATGTATAGATATATACTTATCTATAGTAAACGATTCTTAATCAATATTGGTTGGTTAGGGTGGTCGCTACACATGACATGTGATGAGTGTTTTTTTTTCCTTTTACTCGTTTTTTAATGTATCAAAAGATAAGGATGGGGATAAATAACAAAAGGTAAATCTAACACTCAAGGTGTGTGATCGTTTCATTATACTTGGGTTCAAATCCATGCGACCTCGATCGCTTCCCCCCTTTGGCCCATTCTATTATTTTTTTGGTTTCATGGGTTTTTTATGAGTTTCTAATTATTATTTTTATTTCTTTAGAGTTTTTGTTTTAATATGTAGTACAACTTTTTTCAAAAGCTAATTTTAACAACCCCGTTGCGACGTTTCAAACATACAACCATATTTTAGTATTGTGTTATTGAATGTAGGCAAAAGAGCTAGTACTCCAAAATCTATTTATTGAGCTGATTAATAGTCACATAAAGCTTCTTAAACAAGTTTTAAGAAAACTGGATCAAATGGTACATACATATAGACACTTATGAAAATAATACCACATAACCATTTACATCAAAGATCATCACATTGATAACCAAATTCATATAATTAAGACGTTCATTCATCTTTTCTTTCTTCATCAAACAGAATAGACACTTCTGAAAACAATACCACATGACCGTTCGTTTTTCTTATCATACGAGATAGAAGTCATCATCTCATCTTTTAAGCCTAGTGGGTCTTCTAGATTATTCGTTTGTCATGTATAACTCAACAACTCATCCCATTATACTAATAAAGTTAAACCTCAAAATGGTACTCAGATATGAAATATGTTACACTCATAACAATAAGAAATAAAATCATCAAAAGCTTGAAGATAAAATATAAATTTATCACATATAATTCACTAATAAACACAACACATACATAAATAAAGACAAGACATCTAAATTTTTCACAGTATACATATCGAATAGACAAAGCTACATTATAGTACAAGAATGTTGTTGGTGGTGGTGGTGGTGTGGATGCGGTTTGTGAGGTGGAGGTGGATGGTGGTGATGAACGTGAGGCGGTGGCGGATGGTGGTGGTGGTGGTGATGTGGTGGGGGGTGATGGTGTCCTTGTTTAGGCATCTTAATTAATATTTTCGTTCTCTAAATCTGTATATTGTGATTGTAGTAATAATGAAATTGAACAAAGAGTTTGGGTGTAATAAGTTATTTATAGGAGACATTAAAGGCATTTCCTTAACATAGTGGTTTATATGTTTAAATTGAAAGAGACATATAACCGTGTGCAAAAATTAAAATGACGCGTCAAAAGGAAGAGGCATTTATATATGTTTAATAATAATTTGTGTATATCCTTTAATAAATGCAGAGAAGTGACACGTCTTTCGTACAAACAAGATATTTACATACCTACTAAATGGAAAGGTCAGTGCTTTGCACCGGCCTCTCCCATCCCGTCGCGTCACGTTTCAATGTTTTCGTATTTTAACGTATTAACGGTTTTAGTTCCCGATTTTTAACGCATTGACGATTTTAGTCCCTGACTTTTACTAACTGTCGTTTGTGCTCTTGATGAGTTTTTGACTTTGATCTCTTGCTTTACTTTGACACATAGTATGACTTTTACTAATTGCTATTTTAGCCCTTGATAAGTTTTCGACTTTGCTCTCTTACTATACTTTGACATATAGTACGACTTTCATCGTTTTTTAACATGTGACACATTACGTTTTTTTGTCGTGACGTACGGGGCATGAGACTTTTTTTTCAACACGTATGACGAAGTCAAATACGTAAGACCCGACTGCGTGACCCGGTCGTTGCACGCGCGGTCTGGTGTTAAATCTAGTTATACGAAATTGACAACCATTATTTACGGTGGTTAAGCATCTAACGGCTGTTAACTGGGTGTTCATAAGAACATTAAGAGACTTAACACACGATAAATGTGTAAGTGTATAACTACTCTTTTAACACGTGTTATAGTCCTAACAATCGTTAGTAGGGAGTTTGGTTTGTTCTATAAGTGTTTAACGGGTTTTAGAGGGACCTGGCAAAATTATTTAAGTATTAATGGTCATTACTAACGTAACGGCTGTTAAATAGGTTTTTCTAGACTTGGTTATATGTCTAACGGTCGTTCAGATTGTTAACAAAACTAACGGCCGTTAAGTCGCTTACTGATTGTTAGATTGGTGGCTATTTTTTTTATAGGTTTTCACATCTAACATGGTCAGATAAAAAGTCAAAGTAATATGGGTTTTAATGTTTTAATACCAAATGAAAAACATTTATCAATTACAATAACATATATATCATATTATTCAGCAATGATAAAAGTTTTTAACATTGCCTACAAATTACACAAAATAACGAATTAACAAACTTCTTATCATTCATACTCACTCCTATACCATAAGATTACTAATTTGCCCTTTCACTAGACATACCTACTACACCTCTATGCATGCAACAACAGGGGTAACAATGACATTTACTTCAAGTTTTCAAGAGCTTTGAAGGCCAAATTCTTGAAAACCAAGCATTTTCTCCAAATTTGATATCAACAAACCTTCTCTTACTTTTACTTGGCATGTCCTGAGATGTCTTTTTCCCTTTCGTCGGCTCCACGAAAACTTTCTCCGGCTCGATGGGCTGAACAATGGGTACGGGCTGCACAGAAGGAACCACATGGACCGGGCTCTTTAGAGGCGGTCTAGGACTGGTTCCTTCTGATGTGGTCCCAACGAGCTCATTAACCATTTCCAAAACCTCACTCATCTTTGGTCTTGCTTTCGGGTTTTTAGACAAACACTTGTTTGCTATGATGGACAACTTTTGTGCTGATCTCATTGAGTATTTGCCTTCAAGCCTAGAATCAACTATTAGCCGAAACTTCCTAGAGTCGAGATACGGTTTCACCCATTCTAAAAGCTTTTGCTCGCTCTTGGGTAGGTTGCGATCCAACGGACGCCTACCTGTTATAAGTTCATACAAAAAAACACCATAGCTCCACACATCACTTTGCGATCTGAGCCGCCCCGTTTGGATGTACTCTGGAGCCGCATATCCCATGGTTCCTACAACCTGATCACATAATATTTTAATGTCCTGAATTAATATGCATATACATAGATGATGAAAAAAATTCTAAAAACTATTTGTTTGAACATACAGCGGTGGAGACGTGGGTTAGTCCTTCTTGAGGACCTAACCTCGCCAATCCAAAATCTGAAAGCTTGGCGTTCCATTGATCATCGAGGAGGATATTGGAAGATTTAAAATCTCTGAAGATAATCTACAAAAACATCAAACATGTTAACACTATAAGTCAAAATGTTCTTGAAGACAATTATATAATACTAAATAATCAAGATCATATGTGCATGTGTAACGGAATGGTTCATAGTGGGCTAGTGGCTCTAACCTGAAACTCCATTTGCTCGTGTAGGTATGTCAAGCCACGCGCTGCATCTTGAGCCACTTTAAGTCTCATGGTCCATGAAAGCGGTTTCTGGGTCCTAGCCGTTAAGTGGTCTTCCACACTTCTATTTGGCATAAATTCATAAACTAAAAGCCGTTGGATCCCTCTTTCATCATCTTCAGCACAATAACCGATTAGCTTCACAAGGTTCGGGTGCTCAACTACCCCGAGAACATTCACCTCCGTCACCCACTCCTTGTGCCCCTATAGGACCAAATATTACTTAATAACAACATTCAATCACATATGTTATTGCAAAATAATATTCGTTGTCAGGAGCGGAACCATATGGAAAAGGGTCAAGAGGGTCTGCTGACACACTTCATTTTTTTAAGAAAACATGAGACCGCCCTTGTTTTAGTTGGTACAGAACATAATCTTATGATGACCCTCTAACTAAAAAGTTCTAGTTCCGACACTGACACTGTTTGTTGTAGTGCACTATTGAATGTAGTAATGAATGCTTGCCTGTAAACCCCTTCTACTGAGCTGCTTGACAGCAACATGAATCTTTGAAGTGGGATCTTGAGGGGACTTGATGGTGCCAAAGTAAACACACCCAAACCCACCCTCACCGATCTTTGTAGACCGGCTAAAGCTATTTGTAGCCGATTTAAGTTCAGCAAAAGTGAAGACTTTAAGGTTACTTGGTCTTTGGGAAAAATCAGGAACATTAGCCCTGCCTATTGACTCTGTGCTAATATCAGACACAGTTTGAGAATTAAACCCTGTCCATGATCTTCCTGTAAAGAACGACGCTATCGATAACGATTTTGTCGGTGTTTTAATCGTTTCATCCTTTTCTTCACAGTGTGAGAATGAAAAACACTTCATGGCCTTTAAAGATATATTGTCACAACTGTTGAAAAATGGATCATAGTCAGCCTTCTTCAAGTTTTCAACATAACATACATATATACATTCAAGTTTGAATTTTTTAACAAGACATGAACATATAGCCATATACACACATACACATACATATACATATATGATATATCTCCATCATATGATAACCTAAACCACAAATTTAGCATAATTTCTACACAAAAACTCAAATTTTACACAAAAAAGTGAAAATTAATCAATAAAGTATAAAGCAAAAGCAAAAATTTCAAAAATTTAACACAAGAACTAACCTTGAATTGGGTATATATTGCAAAAAAGATGAACTTTTGAGGATCAAGAAAATGAATCTTGAAAGGAGTAATATGAAGATTATGGAAGCATAATTGAGAAATTATATGATCAAAGATTTGAAATTTAGATGTAAATGAATAAACCCAGATGGATTTGATGATAAAAATGTGGGGTTAAAGGTGGATATGATTTGGGAAAGATCTGAGAAAGGGTAGAGTATACAATGGGCAGGTGGAGAACAAATCTATGTTATGTGAAAAGTCAAATGAGCCAATAGTTCAAGTTCAAACATGATTATCGTTTTAATACGTATGACGTGATGATCATTTGATATCATGTCTTTTTAGGAATGGCAATGGGCCGGGTATGGGCCGGGTATTAGTAATCCTAGGCCCATACCCGAATGTAAAACCTAGTCCCATACCCGGCCCAATACCCATCGGGTATCAATCGGGTAATTACCCGTCGGGTATCGGGCATACCCATGGGTATCGGGTATACCCGTCAATTAGTTCCACAATATAAAAATGATACATACATACATAATAAAATGTATCAAATCCTAATAAATAAATTCTCATGATATATGAATTTAAAGAAGCAATAGCGGTAAATATCAAAAGATGATTCACTCTCTAAATAATATCAAAACGAGTAAGTAGTTCATCTTCCAAAACAAGCTATACTAGTTCATAAAAAAAGATCCATGAAAAAATACCAAAACAAAGATACTCACTTGCTTTCATATCTAATATAAAACATATTCATAAAAACTACTTCATCTAATATAAAAAATATTCAAAAATCTACTTCATCTAATATAAAACATATTAAAAATATTAGTTTAGCTAAAGGCTAAAACTAAAGAAGATTAGTGATTATATATAAGGAAAACAAAATATATATATATATATATATATATATATATATATATATATATATAAGGAAAACAAAATATATATATATATATATGTATGTATATATATCTTCGGGCCGGGTACACGGGCCGGGTATGGGACGGGTTCATATGATCCCATACCCGTACCCGAACCCGGATTTTTTTAAAAAACAAATCCCATACCCGGTCTCATACCCGAAAATCCGGGCCATTACCCGGCTCGAATACTTCGGGTTTCGGTTTTTCCCATCGGGCTTGGGTTTTATTGCCATCCCTATGTCTTTTTGATTAATTAATTAATAATTAATTCATTTTTATATAGGTTTAGTCCAAAGATAGTACACTATCTTTCTTTTTAGGTATACTGATTTCTGTTTGGCTCGAACTATCACATTTTGACTTTTATAACTCTTAATTATTGAATTGGTTATTAACGGTCTTACTTTTATTACTTTGGCAATCAACGGTCCGTCGCTAATTTTTTTTAACGCCGTTAAGTTTTTTTCGAATTCAAGACCGATATTTTAGGCCTTTTGATTGGAAGAATAATACGAGTCGATAGGGCCGGCCCGTTATAGTAAAAAAATAAGTCGTTGCTTTAGGCCCCACTTTTTCATAGGCCCTAAATTTTTAGAACTTCAATATTCTGTTGCGACTCGACAATATAAAATCATCTTAGGTCGTTTGCAATCGAAAATCATCTCGTGTAAAAGATAAAGGTTTTTAACGATAGGCCTTCAAATGTTTTTTCGCTTTAGGCCTTAACAAACTTTAAGCCGTCCCTGCGAGTCGATTGATGTAAAAGTTTGTTCGAAATGGCTCTCTGAACAACGAAAAGCGCTCCATTCTTATAACTAGATATATACAAATAACAAATTATATAGAAAATAAAAGATAGCTACTATATGTTTCTTTAACTTCAGTTGTCTTGAAAAGTTATTTCAATAGTATTGGGAGAACACTCAACACAACACTATGACTGAAATGCCATGGTTCAAACCTTGCGTTGAACATTTTTCAAAGACATGAGAATGATACTCGTCAAGGAATGCCACTCGGCTTCATGTTTGAGCCAAAAGAGTTTTATGTGGCATGGTTAAAGGTTCATATCCAATTTTTTTCCCGAACAGTTAGTTAACAAGTTTCGACTCTGGTCAACTTGCAACCTAATACCGCCGAAAAACACCTATTGGTGTTAGAGGCGAGATTTCAATCTCATTCCTTACGGCTCTTAATGCATCGGTCATACGACGTTGCACCAACCGATGTTTGAAAAATGTCTATTTAACTTCATTTTTAATTCTATTATATTATATTGAATACATATTTTAGGGTGGGCAAATGTTTTACTTTTTGTATTATCTATATTTAGTTATTATTGTTAGGTTTCATAATTCACCTTTATTGAATAACACATAGCTTCCGTGATGTACAATAAAGAAAACTCTCGATGTTTTGAGATGATTAGAAAATATAAATTTATTTGACTTTCTAGCCACTGAAGTAGTGAACTTCTTGACTAGAGTTCAGCGGATCATTCATATTAATGTTTTGACACTTAAAGGTCAAGGTTACGTCTTCAGTAGGCTAGGTTTTGCTATTCAAAAACGGGTGGCGGCACAATTTTTTGCCCGTTTACTTGTCACTTTATTGTAAATTCTTGAATATATCTATTTAAAAAAGTAAGTTATAATATTAATTTTTCATAAACAATAAACAATGGTGAAGCATCGAGGAGGGTCATGGCGCTTCTACTTTTTTCCGTCTGAGGTGTTGGTTTGTTGGCTGGTATTTACTTTTTTGTATATATATTGGGTTTGACCCTCCGAAACAAAGCGTTACAAACATTGATCGATGGTCCCCATTAGCATTAGTGCTAATTAGCAGCCGCTTTTTTTGGAAGGCGAGATACTTATGTGTGACCACGGATTCCACGGTAGCAGTAGTTCTAGCTCTACATTAGGAGCAGGGGGGCTCTATCTAAAGGAGGTACGGACCCCTCCCATAATACGGTACGATGCAGCTGAAAAACTGAATAGGCTACCGCGGCTCGCTTCGCTTTTGTTGCGGAGCTCACTGCTTTTAGAGTAGTGCTTGCAGCTTGCTGCTTTCTGTTCAAGCGGAGCTCGCTGTCTACTCCACGAGTCGCCACAGCTTCGCCTACGCCACTTAGAAGACCCAATCCATCTTCTCTTGAATCTCGACATTTCATCCAAAGAATAGAAAATGGTTAACACATGCCGATTGGAGAACGTATTCCCTTCCCAGCTATTAGTGAAACAGGGGCCATCACTCTAATACGAATCGAAAGAATCACTGGTACCAACCAAGATCGTCATGAGAAAATGGTTATCAAGCTTTGCCAGTTTCATGATTGCTTGTAGTTTTCTTTTTTCCGATGGTGTTTAGTGTACTAAGGTACAAAAAATAATGCCCGTATGTTGGTGTATTAGCATTCCTTTTTTTTTTATCCGGAAACCATGGGGAAGATGATGGATCCTTCGGGGGCCTCTGGCTCAGGATCAGGTGAGGGAAGAGGCTTCCGGTGGACCCCCCTCTTATCAAAAATTCTGACTTCGTCACTGACAATAATTACAACAAGAAAAATAAATTTAGTATATCAAACTCTAATGAACATAAACCACATAGAATTATTATAGTACTGAACTATAATATATCTCGTGTTCACATTATTATAATTTATATACTTTGCGTAACAATAAAAACACAATTTCTTGGTATGTATATAAATTTGTCACCATCCTGAAAAAGGTTTTCAATAAAGGCGAAATAAAGTTGTATAGAGAAATGGCCGAGTCAAGTCAACCAAATGCAACTTATGGCTTGCCCAAAAGATTAACACTCTTCTTTCGTAAAATCTATTTACGTTAACGTATTTATTAATTTTTTATTCTAATTGTTGAAAAGGTGATACACTTTACCAAGATATTTAGTTCAAATTTATTTGTTTGTGGATTATTATAAACTCTTACAAAACAATGATAAATCTGGTCACTGTTTATAATATGGCTTAGGGTCACTTTTGGTGAATATTGGTAATGAAGTATGTTTCGGGCTACCAACCAACTTTGTGTCTGAGCCTAAGGGTTTTACGGGGCATGACTAAAGGTTTTTGCCCATTTTTTTCCCTGAAACAGTTGGTTGGCAAGGTTTCGATTTCGGTCCTTACACCTCTGAATGCTTCGATCATAGATTATTGCACCAACTGCCGTTCTAAAAAAATACTATTTATAATTTTATAAACTCGAATTAAGCACGTAAAAAACCAAGGAGGTTTTTTTATGGCCCTAAACAAGTAGAGTAGATTTAAAAGATGTTTATGTAGGTTTTCCGTTAAAAAAGTATTAGTTTGAGAGTCGTTATTTTAAATATTTAATATTAAGCAAACATGTTTTTAGACTGACGTCATGTTAGTATCTCACTCATAAACCGACCTTGATCTCAACATCTCCAACACATAAGGACTGCCCAAACACGACACATGTCAGAGTAAAAATGCGTGAACTATGAACTATGATCTGACCGTCACGATGCACATCCCAGAACGTATAACTAGTTAATTATTGAATAAAAGTGGTATTGAAAAATAACACAACTAACAATTAATAACATTTGATAGTGACCTAAAGGCTAAATAAGAGGTAAAACAAAAGTTGTTGGCTTATACATTTGGGCCAGTCTTGGTGGCCAGTGAGCACCATCTTGACACCTTCCAAGTGATTTCCAGGAAACTTGCTTCTCATATTTTCATATATTTTTTTATTAATTATAACACATGCATCACTATAAGAGAAAAAATAAAATAATTTTAAAATAAAACATATGTGTTTATCCGGTCTTATTATTCAAAAACCTCATATTACAAATTAACATTCCTATTCGGTTAAGTATAGTCTTATACGGGATGTATAACAATGATTATGTCGAATATGAGGGAAATTGTTGTCAGGGAGCTATATGGATCGTATACTTTTATACAAGTGCTATACGAGAAACTTATACACATGTATAGGCATATACGAGACATGCAAATAATGAAAAAAACAAATGTTATTGAACTTAAACAAAAATAATGAAACAACTGTACACAACACCATTACAATGAAAAACATCTAATCTGGTTCTGGCAACGACGGATCATTGTTTCTCTCTGTAGAATCTAATAACAAAAGGACACCACCATTCACCAAATCGCCACCATCCGCCATCCAACGTCGATTGAAAACACTAAGAGGACGACAGAGGCGGCCGGAAAAGACGTTGGAAGAGACATAACGATGATAGTCAAATCAGCCAGCAAGAGAAAGAAACAAAATAAGCATGTATTGTTCCAAGAATCCAATGACTATAAATCACTCACAAAACTAGCCGCCCCTCAAACTCAACTTATTTACAAAAAAATCATTATATTTTGATTTTCAAAATGCAAAACCTACTAAAACTATGGTGACCAAAATGCAAAGCCTATAAAACTATAGTTGTCAAAATGCAAAACATAAAACAACACTATTCATGAATTTTTTATACACTAAACATCAAACATTCAAAATGATACCGAAACATTAAGTCGATATATCAAACCGTCAATAAATATAACCGTTACTTTTACATTTTTTTCGTTAGTGTATGTAAAATGCATTTTCTAACTTGTTTTACTATGCACTTTTTTGGGCTTTGTTCTCATTTGTAGTTTCCAAATCATCATATAATTTTTTGTTTGTTATTCTTTGTATTAATAAGATGTTTTATTGTTTTTAAATCTAAGCCCATGTAGCATACGGATTATAATCGAGTTAAATCAAATATATCAAACCATCAATAAATATAAAAATATTATTATCATAACAAAACACAATAAAGGTTTATAACTTTATATATATATATATATATATATATATATATTTAATGAGGTCTTGTTTAAATTGGAACCAAAACCATTAAACCATATAGCATGATCATGAAATAAAGATCCTTCATCATCTGTATGAGCTTGAAAAACAAACCTTTAAACTCAAATGTACACACCCTTTACAAACATCAAAACAACATTCCCTATACATACACACAACGTCACAACGAAACCTCTTTTATCAAGTCAAAGAATAGTCGACACACTCGACACAACCTTAGCACGATTATGCATCGAGAAGGTATCGAAAATCCGATCGAAAAAATTAAACTTTTTGAAAAAGAAAAAATCTTTAAATAAAAGATTTACAAATGATGCTGATTTTCCAATGCTATAGCCTGATCCACCATTTCAAGTACCTCACTCATAGTTGGCCTTGACTTAGGATCCTTGACCAAGCAATTGTCAGCAATGGAAGTTATTATTTGCATTGACCTAACATTATACTCGCCTTTAAGCTTCGGGTCAAATATTAGCCTTGACTTCCCCGGACCTGCGTAGCAGCATACCCACCTCATGCATTCAGGATCTATTTCAGAGTTTTTTTGGGATATTGGGCGTTGACCCGTTATCAGTTCCTGTAGAAAGATGCCATAACTCCATACATCAGCCTTGAATGTTAGACGCCCGGTTTGAACATATTCAGGAGCTGCATATCCCTTTGTTCCTACTACCTGAATATACCATATATACTTCAATATTACAAGAATGGTAATAAAAGTTTGCTAATTATCGCTAATACTTAAGATTAAATCGCATACATGTGATTTTTACACAAATGACAAAAAAGAGGTAGAAAAAGTACCAATGTTGAGACGTGTGAACGTCCATCTTGAGGACCTTCCCTAACTAATCCAAAATCAGAAAGCTTTGCATTCCAGTCATCATCCAGAAGAACATTCGAGGGTTTAAAATCCCTAAAGATGATCTGCAACATTTAATTTACGCAACGTTATTTAAGATAACATCAAAAAATTATGAAAAAACGTCATAACAGTCATATCAAAACACCTGCTTGTTTGGTCCCATTCCCTCATGTAGGTATTTTAAACCATTAGCCGCATCCCGGGCTATCTTTAGTCTCATGGGCCATGAGAGATGCTTCTTTGACTTGCCCGATAAATGACCATCTAAGCTTCCATTAGACATATACTCATACACCAAAAGCCAGTTACTTTCATTTCCGTGTTCTTCATAACAGTAACCAATTAGCTTCACAAGGTTTTGATGTTCAATCTCCCCAAGAAAATCCACTTCCGTCTGCCATTGCCTTTGTCCCTGTCACCCAAAACATAACATTATAACTTTCTAATGTTTCTTTAAAGAAAAAAGCTTTAAGGGAGACTTGCCTTTAGTCCTTTTTTACCACACTTGACAGCCACACGAATATCATCAAACGGATGTTCAAGCCTCTTAATTGTCCCCGAATGTACACTCCCAAAACCACCCTCCCCAAGTTTAGTAGACGGGTCAAAGTTTTTAGTGGCTTTATTAAGCTCAGCAAGTGTGAAAACCCGAAGATTGCTAGATCTCCCATTTAGATTTGGAACACCAGACCTAATATAATCCACATTTCGAGACGTGGGTGCAGACCCTGACGGTCTCAGATCAAACCGGGAAGGGGCGGTAACAAAGTTATCATCAGACTCGGTTTCTCGTGCTCCAACGCCAATTGAGAAACATCTAAAATTGAAAACCATTATTCAACCCTTCACTTGCAAGAGAAGAAGGTCAAACCCTCCCTTGACTTTTATTCAACATGTATCCATATCCACAATAATGAATCATGTCTACATAGCAAAAATATCAAGATATCACTTTTTATACATATATAATTAACATTTATAAGGATAAGAACATATATCATCATAAAAGATTTTATGATAAAACGGCACGAAAACATGCTGCACCGTGTTTTGGATAGCAAAACCGATCCTACTAAAAACTGTTAATCAGATAAAACATAATTTCCCCAATTGGTGATACTTTTTGGGTCACATAATCATCTATAAACTTGCACTAGACCAAAAATCTATGAACAGCAATAAATTATTGGCAAATCTACTTAGTCAAACAGAGATCTAGTTTAGGTGATGATAATATCAGCAAAGATGATCCCTAAAACTAAGATAAAGACAAAGCATACTCATTTCAACACAAACTAGTAAGGTTTTACAGAAACAATTGAAAAGAACAAACAAAAAAAAACCCAGATATGATATTAGCAACCTAAGATGGGATCCTTACATAGAAGCTTAAAGATGAAGGAAATGAAGGTTTTGTACGGTCAGAAGAAGCATCATCCTCAAAGAGAGATACACCCTTTGCAAAGACACCAGATTGACAAAAGATAACAAAAAGATTGCAAATTTTAAAGCTTTTAGTTGTTTAATGATTGGAACTTTGAAGCTTGACAACCTTGAATAGTTTCAAAAGTTTGTTTAGGTTTTTAATAGTTTATTGTTTTTAATAATTTTTAAACTGTGTGAATGTATTTTTTATAATAATCATAGGATATTTAATTTAATTATAATTAAGGAGACTTTTAAGTTTTAGTTTTGTTACAATGGATAATATCACAAGCAAGATTGTCATTTATTTACACTTTTGTTTTTTAGGCAAATTGGCTAAAAATAATCCCAACTAACACTTATTGGCTGAGAATAATCCCAACTCAGTGTATTCCCTCCAGTGGTCCCAAATCCAACTTTTTTGGCCTCCAGTGGTCCGCCGTTAAGTGCAATTAACGGCCGTTAACTTTTTTTTGATTTTTTTCGAATTTCAAAACAAGGTTTTATGGAAATTGATCAGGAGGAGTATACGATTCAATTGATGTAAACCTTACTTCGAACTGGTGTTCCAAACGACAAAACGGTCTTCAATCGGGTGTTTAAAACCTAACGGTGCTTTAACCGGATATCAAAATTAAACCATTTGGAGCAACAATTGGAAGTAAGGTTTACATCAACAGACTCGTATTCTCCTCCCGATCAAAATCCCTAAAATATCGGTTTGAAATTCGAAAAAAATAGAAAAAAAGTTAACGGCCGTTAAGTGCACTTAACGGCGGACCACTGTAGGCCAAAAAAGTTGGATTTAGGACCACTGGAGGGAATAAACTGAGTTGGGATTATTTTCGGCCAATAGGTGTTAGTTGGGATTATTTTAGGCCAATTTGCCTTTTTTTTAAAGGAACATTATGAGCGAAATGAAAAAACATATCTTTCTTGTAAACAAAATCTAGTGTATACTTGTGATAATTGCAAATACAAATACAAAGAGTTTTTACAATAGAAGTAAAATTGTATGAGAAATTAACAAAACTGTTGGTAAAATTAATATCGGCTGGTAAACTATAACTTGTATTGTTAAAAACTAATTTGTCGGATGTATTATTATAAACATCACAATTTTGATGATTTATCTAAACTAGGTTTATTCTATAGCTCGCGCGTTGCGCGAGCATTGTTTACTACTGGTTATTACAAAGATTATAATTTTTCTAACAAATGGAGTAGAAAACCTGTCGATAAGGGAGAGTAACAATTACGAAAACAACCTTGTTTCTCAGTAAAGTTACAAACCTACTACAAATAGCCAATATTATCAAAATTAAAAAAAACATATTGATGGTTACAATTCATTCTCATAGTCTTTCAATAAAGAGGATAAATTATTGTTCTTGAATATGTATGTGTATTAGTTATCATGTAGATCATAACTATGTGCAAAATAATCATTCTCACATGACCATGAAGATATAACAAAACACAACTATATTTGTCATTATCTTGCAACTAGAATGTATATAAGATAACAAAACAGCTGCCACTAAAATGAGTTCAATTGATTGTGGCCTAAGCAGTTAATGCGGAAAAATATCGGTTATCGGCCAAGGACCGATATTTGAGATATCGGTTATCTCGGTGGGATATCGGTGAGATATCGGTAACTAAAATATCAAGCATAAATTTATATATGTATATATTAGATAATTAATACTTAATAGAAAATCTAAGTCATAAGTCATAACCCAAATAATGTGCTACAAATGAAATATATAAGCCTAGAGGGACTAAAATAAAGAAAATGAAAACATGTAGTAGAACTATTTTATAAGTTAGTGCCGAAATTGTAACAATGAAAACTAGAGGGTATAAAGTGATAAAAAAGAAAAGTCAACTAAAACCCTAAAAATAAAACACTATATCACGCCGTTCTTCTTCTTGGCTGCATATTCTTGGTCTCCCTCCTCCTTCACACAGCAGAGCAGAGTCTGCTTGCTCCGGCAATGCATTCCGGCGAAAACAAAAGGCATTCGTGGCTGCATCTCGACAAAAAAACACACAAAATCGAGAATCTCGGCGATATTACCGATATCTTGAAATCCAAATCTCGGTGATATATCGGTAATATCGGCCGATATTCTCGGCACCGATATCTTGTACCGATATTTGTACCGATATTTTCATAGAGTACCGATTACCGAGATATCGGTGAGATCTCACCGAGATCTCACCGAGATTAACTGCATAGATTTGTGGTATGTAACAACTTTGTCTGAATTAACTCTAAACTGCCCCTTGTCACTAGGGGTGCTCAATGGGTCAGGTTATCGGGTTGGTGGGTTGAACCCGACCCGAACCCGAAAAATTTATACAAACCCAAACCTGACCCGAACCTGAAAATTTAGACATTACTTAAACCCGAACCCGACATGATTTTTAGCAGGTTGACCCGAACCCGACCCATTTGACCTGAATTATCACAAAATACATTCTTCAAGAATTAAAAAATCAAAATTACCAAGAAATGCATTCTTTAAACGAGAGCGAGCTTATGGAAAATCGGGAAATGCCACCCAAATGTACGCACAACCATATAAGACATTCGATATTGTTATAGTTTTAACGTAAAACACCCTAAACTACATGTATATTTACACAATATACCCTAAATTTTATATTTATATAAAAAATCAGGTCAACCCGTGAACCTGGTGGGTTGACCCGAACCTGACCTGTTTTTGAAATCAGGTCAGCAGGTTCAACCCGAAACTGACCCACACCCATTCAATGTAAACCCAAACCCACGATTTTCAGGTTAGGTTCAGGTCGGGTTTTCAGGTCGGGTCAGAAATTCTCAGCCCTACTTGTCACAAGGCCTAAACAAACTTTGTCCTTCAAAGTTGTTGATAATCAAACCTCAGACCTCTTGCTTCTCAACTCACCAAGGACCGCGCATTGACTGATAATCCTGCAACACATTCTTCGAGTTATGAATATCAAAAATTTTAATGCAACACATCGTGTCATCAGCTAGACGCCAGTGTACCTGGAAACAAACCCAAATGGGTCATGACAATTCTATACCCTCATAAAGGTTTAAATTTGTTCAGACAATGTTCTCAAAGCTCAAATCATACATAACTGAACTGAAATCATAAAGACTTGTTAACCCTTGAATTGGTCATCCTGTTTATACAACTTATCCAAATTTATTGCTTTATCTTTCAAAAAACAAGATTTTGACAGCAATGGACAAACCCATAAGCCTCTCTCATCCATGTAGGCATCGCGTTAATTAGCCTTATAATTTACAGGTGGGAAGCCATGTCTTAGAACTTTCTTCTTCTTCAACTTGATCTTCACACATACGCCATTGTTAATTACCGACTCAACTACACATTGAAGTTTCCCCTCCAATTTCTCACCCTTTCTTGGTGTATAAACAACATTATGAATATCATCAGCCAAAGCTCTTTGAGCCAAAACCTTCCCCACAGCAGCACACGCAGCAGCATTCTTAGTCGAGCCCAAATCAAACTTCATGTCCTTAGAAATGGAATGTGCTACAGAAACAACTTGGCTGGTTGCTCGATGAACAATGCACGCGCGTACAGATGCTTTCGAGATATAAACATCCAAACAAAATGGCTCGTGATACGGTCCTGTAAGTTGATTGAAAGTTAGAACCCTTTGCTTCTTTCCAATCAAAGATTTTTCCAACTTGTTCATCTCATCACACTTCAAATCATTACTTTTAGCGTTTCGTTTCATCTTGCTTTCACTAATCTCATCCTCCTTCTTTAAAACATTTTCCTTTCGAGTCTGTTTCGTCTTGTTTTTACAAGATTTCTTCCGGTGGAAATCAAAATTGTACTCTTCATACTCCTTTGAATCTTTATCAAGCTTAAAGAACAGTTTTCCACATACTCTCAAATCATCAATATCATCAAAACCAGTATCGTTTGAGCTTCGAGGTTCACGGTCAACTCCTTGATCATCAGAGGGTACCTGGTTAACTGTAACATCTTTCCACACATCTGCAAAACCTGTTGAAACTTTCCATGTTTCATCATCAACAATGTCAATTTTGTACTCATTTGACAGATCATCAATCTTTGAAATGAAAGGTGAATGACAAAGGCTGTGATTATAACAAGTAGTGGATTGATCACCAATCTTTCGTTTGAGCGACGAGTCACGAGCTGCTTCGGTTCCACTATGGACAGAATATAATATTCTTGAAGAAAGGTTGTGTTTCTGTGTTTGAAGATAATAACTTGCAATGTCTCTAAATATGCTTGTTCTTCTAATTAACATCAATGCCATGTTGCCTAATTGAACCAGTATAATCCAGTTTCAAATTAACCCTTAAAAGAAAGTAAAACTGTGGCAAAATCTTTCAACGTTCAAGTAAACAAAACATCAAACAGTTGGTGTGCATAAACAAAAATGATCAAACCTTTACTTGACAGCCACAATTAATTATTTTTTAATCACTGTAGACGTGAACGGTGATGCGTTGTCGAAAAAATGGTAGGTGGGGATCGGCGATAGGTCAAAGTCGTCGGAAAAAAGAAGACCGGCGATCGGAGAAGATGAGAAGTGATGGGGAAAAAAATAGGGGATAAGGTTTTTTTTATTAGTTTTGAAGAAGTTACATAAATGGTCCCTATAGTTTCTATTAATTTACTTTTTTGCATTAGAAGATTGTACACTTTTCTTATTGTAGTAAAATAACGGTTATACCTTTTCATTTAACGGTACAATTTAACGAAGTTAGCACATAGGACCAAGTTTAAACGTTAACGAGTTACATAATTATAAAATTTTTAGTTTTGGTTTGCGTTGAAAGCAGCTAGCATTGGAGCTTAAACGTTAACGAGTCAGATGATTATAAATATAATCTGACACCGTGTTATGTTTTACATGAGTGGTTAGTTGGTCATATGATTAAAACCGCAAGAAAGAGCGAGAGATATATTATAATACCCGGAAAAAAAAAAGAAAAAAAAACATATATATGTAATACATATAAACAAAACAAAACAAAACAAAACAATATATATATTACGTAAATGTTAAATCTAAAGATAGAATAAATAGATTAAAATATTGCAACAATATTAAATCAACAATTTAAGATGCACATGAACTCTTTTTAAATTCTCTGAATTAAAACCATGATTACTCCTTCGTACTTAACTTCCGATAAATTTGGGATGAGGGTTCTTCATTAACTCACGTACCTTTCCACCCATTTATACCCCTTCAACCCTAATACATATGTCACGAAACTCTCTGTTCAACTATCGATCTTGGCCTCTAATTGAGCTACTGACGGAGAAGGAAAAATCATCACAAACTACCATTCCGCCATCACACACGTTTAAATCTTTGTCTCATTCCTGACCAACCGACCCGCTGTGCTTCTCGTTGTGTGTTAGTACGTTGCAGCCTTCCAAGTCGTTTCCGTTCAACTATTATTCAAGATGTTCAAGCTATTGTAATCGGTCCGTATCACTAATATATCGACTACAGGTAGCAACTCCGATCCTTCGTTTATACTTCATATAAGCTTTACGCGTTTAACATGTTATTTGTAATTGTCCGGCGATTGGGTTTCTTTCTTGGCAAGAACATAAATAATTAAACGGAAATTTTATTACAATACCTATGGGTCTTTGAGTTTCTAAGCAACTAGTTGAATAATAGTCGAACAAGATGAATACTTGAAGCCATAAACTTTAGAATTGATTCAATGAAAGCTATATAAAAAGGGGTATGTGTGTAAAATATATATATAAGTATGAAAGTGCAATATGGACAAATATGTGTGTTGCAATATGTGTGCGTGAGTGTGTGTGGATTTCAAATGATAAAGTGTGTGTATTTGTAAGAACATATGCCAAAGTTGTTTTAATTTAATCTAAGTTCATTTTCAAACAATGATATTCATGACTTTAATTTTAGAAGTTATTTAAGTTAAACGTTAGTTAGTTGGTAAATAACTTGAATCAATACTTTTGCAAACTATTATTTATCATTTCGTAAGCTTAAACACCCGTCGCCAGAAACTGATAAACCAAAGAACTAGTGATCTTAGTCTTATAACAAATTGTAGGTTCGTGTACTAGTTAACGACGACTGATTGTTTTGCCTTCCAAGTGCTCATTTGGCTAAGGTACGGATTCCGTGTCTCTTTCATCATAGTATATATATGTTGTTTCCGTTACTTTGTAGTACGGATTCTATGTCCCAATCATCATAGTATAATTCTTGTTTTCGTTATTTTTAGTACGCATTCGTTTACTTTGACTTCATAGTATCATTTGTTCTTTTGAGTCGAACCGTTTGACATGTCCGTTAATTTGTTTTGAAACCTATATTTTGATTTGACACGCATGTGGTACTTATTATATTGTACTCATTACTGCATGCTCCATTATAGATATTTGCATTAGACCATTTGTTTAGACTTTGTTGTGAAAGTTATTTGTTTGACTCTGATACCCGAGCAATTAGCCTCCGGTAGGGATTCTGCCGGTGCGTCATTGGGGCATTCGATGACGTAGCACTTTCCGTGACGGTGTGACTGGTTCACGGCGTCTCCATATTTCTGGCACTCGATGAGTGATATTTGGGGAGGCGTATGGATCGATCCTAGACTTTTGTTTTGTTCAGTTTTGGTGAGTGATGGTGTTTGCCCACATACAGCTCACAGTACTCAAGCCGACGGGTTTGTTTACACTATTAGTTTTGATTTGTTTTGTGCTCGATGGGTATTTCTGGCCATACGGTATATGTGACTTAGTGTTTGTTTCAGAGAAGTTTGATTTGTTAACCGTATGGATTTTGTTCTGAATTCGTTATGCTTCATATGTATTTGTATCTGCTGCTTCCGCTGACCTTTGTTACTCTGATAATAGTTACCCCTTTAGTCGTGTTATTACTATTGTTCTTTCCGTTACTGAGCGTTTTTGGCTCAGCCGTATTTCTTTTTGGTGTTTTCTTGTTATATGGCAGGTACTAGGGGATCTTTGGGATGTGTGAAGAGTGCTAGAGAACTGAGTAGAGATTTTTATAAAACTTGGAGACATAGATTTGATGATAAAAAGTTAGGACTTTGTAGTTTCTGTTTTGTAAAGCAATTACTTAGTATTAATAGAACCTTGTTATTGTTCTGACTACTATGATAGTAACTATGATAGTGACACGTCAGCCCTCTCCGGGTTGGGGTGTTACATATATGATTCAGAATAATCTATAACCATTTAAAAAACCATAATTTCTTTGTAATATCTGTCCTAGAAACAGCTAACACTACAGCCCTTCTATTGATTGTTGTATCTAACATCTTTGAATCAAGGCCTACACAAACCTTAAAGGATATGTGTCCTTCAAAGTTGTTGATAATCAAACCTCAGACCTCTTGGTTCTTGACTCGTCAACGACTGCAGACTGTTCAATAAAAGTCAACCCGCTCGCGCTCAAATTTTCCACTATTTTGACCTCGATATTAAACATATAAAAGCTAGTATCCGACAACCCATTCCTGTTGCAATAAGATAACAAAGACATTTCTTCGAGTTATGAATATCAAAATCAAATTTCTTTAATGCAGCGCATCGTGTCATTAGCCAGACGCCTGTGTACCTAGAAACAAACCCAAACGGGTCATGGTGATGTTAATTCTATACACCCAAGGATAGTAATGTTGTGTTTGTGATCATGATTATTTTTTTTAAAAACTTACTCTTTCGCATTCGCAGTCACGAAGGCTTCCAAAGCCCATCTTGGAAAAACAAACCGCGATACTAATGAAACAGCAGAAGTTTTATCCTGATTTGCAATGAGGGTCAAAACCACTGGAAGAAGTACAGACCACTGAAAAGAGTAAAAACAAGAGTTTCATATATGCATACGCGTACGATTAGTTACTGGTTATTTTAAAAGCACATACCAATTGTGCCTGGCTGAACTCAAGGGAGATGGCAAGTGTATAAGATATGCCCGTCACACAATAAACGAGACATAACAAAATCAAATAATTCGACTCGAAGCTTGATCTTGGATAGCTGAAAAAATAGAACATGCAGAGGTAAACTAAAGGCTTCATGGCTACATTTAAAAGGTCCATTGTATCTTTGGCTAGAAAATAAGATAAACTGTTCATGCCGCTCGCGCTCTCTCTTCTGTACTGTAATTTATCCTGAGCAAATGTTCTCAAACCTCCAATCATGCATAACAAAGCTGAAAACATAAAACCACAAAAATGTTTTTTTTAACTTTTTAACAAAAACTTACACTTTAAGTACAACTTATTTATGTTATTTTCTTTACTTACAGACAGCAATGACAGTATACTGATAACCAGTATATCCGAACGACACGTCGCTCACTTCAGCCATGGTTCCTAAACATGCTCCAGCAAGCAAAAGTATTATATAATCTGCTGCTTGTACTCTAGCATCTCTGAGTCGCTGCTTAGCGACTCTGCACGAACAAATCATAAGTTTATTAGTAACCGTTAGGTAAAACACAGTTTGCGTTAGATAGATGGTCTAGTCTACCTTCCAATGTAGTATCTGTACTGCCTAAAAACACCTGGAGTTACTCGATCGGATAAATCCGGGGTAGTAAAGTAGCTATACTTTTCAACTTCGCGTTGACCATCAGCTTGCTCGACGGCTTCAGCATGTGATGATGATGATGAACCATCTTGATCACATAAATGCAACATATCAGGTGGTACACGGTACCCATTGTGAAGCATCCATCTAACGGGAAGCTGCTGCGCTGTCACATTTCCACCTGGTTTCGTTATACCCTCGAGAATATCGATTAAGTGATCAGGAGTATTTACGCGGTCAGGTATCGTGATTCCTAGACCCGCAAAATATTCCTCAACTTTCTCAACAGGTCCATGGTACACTGTTATACCGCCTTTAGCTAGAAGTATCAAATCATCAAACATCTTGTACAATGAGTAACTATAAAAAAAAAGTTAATGTAAGCCCTGGGATACATTATTCAACCTGTGTAACACACGTGTTTTAGCATAGAGTAGTAACGTAAGTCGTAATAATTACCTTGGCTGGTGTACAACCATGCTTATGTTAACTCCTTCTAAGGCTTCACGACGAAGGGCTCGAAGAAGTAAACTAGAAGAAGCACTGTCTAACCCGGATGTTGGCTCGTCTAAGATTAACAAAGACGGTTCCATGACCATTTCGAGCCCGACGTTGACTCGTTTCTTTTGACCCCCCGAAATCCCACGTTTTTCGACCGTCCCGACTTTAGAATCTCTCACTCCTTGAAGTCCCAACGACTCGATTACTCTTTCGGTTATTAAAACTTTATCTGCTTTTGGTAAATCAGCAGATAGTCTGATACAAAACAAAGAACCAGTATATAGTAACATGACAGGAATGAATGATCAACTGTATAGGTTCAACTATGCAAAAATGATTGAATGAACAACATACCGACATCGAGCACTGAACCGTAAGTTTTCTTCTACAGTCAAATCTCCATGAACAATGTCATCTTGTGGTACAAAGCCAACGATTTTTTTATACGAATGAATAGATTCATTTTTTCCATTGATTAGTATCATCCCAGACATACTACATCCGGTTATCTTTCCAGTCAAAGCGGATAGAAATGTCGTTTTTCCAGCGCCTGAAGGACCCATTACAGCTGATATTCTACCTGGTAAAATCTTTCCACTTACGCACCTCATAATGTTCTTTCGTTTTCCTTTTAACGTTAACGTCAGTTCTTTAAATGCAACCTCAATCTTAGGCCTTTTTCTTAAGAAAACACCCTCATCGCCATACATCATATCCATGTTCATCCCATCCATTGCTTTCTCTCTTTCAATCTGACCATATGCATATTTGAATATTTGACTTCTGGTATGCAATTCTTTTGAAACTTTACGTGCGTGTTTTGAGTTTGAGTTAACATTTTTATCTCCACTCTCCAAGTTTGAACTCTTATCGTTTTCCAAATTATCATCAACCGAATGTGTATCCTTTTTGTTCACTTGTGAATTTATAGGTCCAGTTGAACTTTTGGTTTTTGTTCGTGAAAATGTTCGTGACAGTGTGTCTTGCAGCCCTTGTAACCCTGATGGTTTCCATGCATCTCTTGAAGCTCTTGATTTTTGTCTCGCTTGTGCTGTTTCTCGTGCATATTTTGCTGCTGCTTCTCGCGATTTTGCTTGTTTTTCTGACCGTGTTGACATTACTTGGTCTGAGCAATTATATACAACAATCAGTATAGCTGTCAGCAAAACCTACACAAAAACAATTGCATAACATTAAATATTATGCAATTTTCACAAATTATATCTATTTGAAGACCTAAATAAATTAGCTACTTACAATGAGCAAAACTCCGAAAACCTGCATGCTTGGGATGTCTGTTCCCTTATCACACTGAGTGCCCGGAAAACATCCTGCGTATATTTAACTCAAATGGGTCAAATCTAAATCTTCATATACAACCATTTTATCAACTTTTAGTTGATTAAAAGAACTTACTGTATTTAACTCTAGAGCCCATCCTGCAATAGAAACTGCAATCAAAGCAAGAATTAAACATGAGTGAACGCGACAAAAAAACTAACAAAACAGATAAATGCACGGGTGTGGAGATATTATAAGTAACTGAATACCCTTGAGGGCATTCGATTTTCTTGATCGTTGTTGGACAATAGTATCCTGGATCGCAAAATATCTCGTTACCCAAATGTACAGGGACCCACATATCAGCAGCGCCACAAGAATGATTCAGCTTGCCTGAAGGTAATTGGTAACGGTATCTGTAAAAAGATTTCTAAGAATATATGTCTTAATAAGGTAAATATAATATAACTCACACGTAATGTGAGACGAAATGTTGATGATTGCTGATGAAATTTTGAATAATCACTTACGGTAAACAAATCCCAGTTGTTGGATTAAGCGTTGCAACAGGGCAGTGTGAGCCCAACGGGCAGGCTGCAGTCACAAGTTATTAACATAAAATAAAAAGAGATTGTAACAATGTCACAAAGTCGAAAACTTTAAAATGATATGGTGAAGTTAACTTACGAATCATGCAAGTGAGACCTTCGGGGCAGAAAAAACCTTCACAACATGGTTTGCTGTTTGATGTTCTGAAAGGCATTTTTTTAGGATCTGTTTCATTGTAATCATATTTCTGACCCGGATTGGCTGCACTTGCCCAGCCCGCCTCACATCCGGGTGACCATGATGTCAGATTACAGTTTCGGTTTGGTTCTAAGAAATGTGATTCAGAAACACTTTTCCTGTCGCCAGCGTTTCTTAAAAAACTTGTGAAGTATACCTTGAGTTCGGATATAGTACACAATCGAATAGGGAGATCTGAAAGTAATCGCGTTTGTTACAGAACCAATATTATGTTTTGAATAGTTAACTAATTTTGTCATGAATAAATCTACCTTGCATCTTGTCATGACACTTCTGAAAAAATTTATCTCTACCTTGAAAATCAAAAGCTCCATGAAAATCTTTCTTTCTAGAACAAAACAAAGAGTAAAATCAAACAAATAATAACATGAAGAGTAAAAAAAAATTTATCTTTCTTACACATCTTCTGTGCAGAAACCTATTTCCTTTTCAATAGCAGGCTGATATTTTTCAACTGTTTTGTTAAATCTTCCAAGAAACAGATTCGAAAGCAACGGTGATATTCGAGGAGGGATGGGTGGTTTGCGCGAAGGACCAGAGCAAACGTTTTGTGGGAAATGACCCACAAAGGTTAGCAGAATAATGATGATGATGATCAAGTATCCATTCATCTTCTTATTCACGGTGCAATAATAAAAACATGGCTGTGAATGTGATCAACAACAGGCGATCATCATCTCTGTGATCGCCTTTGTGTTTATTGGTTAAATTTGTCGCAAATGGGGAAATGGGTGTTACGTGATCATCAAGATTTTGACCAAAAGTTGAATAATTTAGGTGTTGCAGTTTGTGTTGAGGTGAATGGATTGAAGATTGATTGGAGTTAGAATGGAGATGCATTGTTTTCGGATGAAGAAAATTGTGGGGAGAAATTGAAGGAGAAATTGATGGTGTTGTTGATCACAATCCCATAAATTTTGCAAGATGTGGTGTCATTGAACAAAATGGCAAAATCCCACCTCACTTTTTAAGTATCATTACAATGTTGATGATCATTGATCACAGATCAACCCATTAAGTCAACTAACCATTAATGTATACAGAACTATATCGCACAGAAGTTTAAAACAACAATAACCAGAAATGAATATAGAAATTTTCATTTACCAACCTGATATAGCAGAATGATATACATGTGTATTACATTTTGAAGCGTGTTGCTAACGATAAAATCGTGAAGAAAAGTAACCATTTCGTCTAGGTAAAAAATGTACACATTATACTAATGTTCAAGTGTATATCATCTAACAAAGCTAATGCTAATTCACATTTAAGAAGGCAAAAATTGACGCCATGATGATCTATCATCATTCAACCATGACTTCAAGCTCTCTGCGACCAAAGCGTTGTCCATTTAACGCAGCATCCTTTGACTTCACCGACACGTAATGCATCATCCATGCCACCATAAAGTATACCTCCAAATTACATAGGATCATGTCAGCATGCACTTTGCCAAGAATATGTGGAAGTATGTGTCCAACAAACCAGTCGCAGCCTAATACTTCTAACAACTTGAGGTTAATGGCAGGCTCACTCATCAACGACAACAAATGACACCCTTCTTCAATAACTCCCCTTCTCGTTCTTCTTGGACGATCCGCCATAGCCACCCAAGCATGCAACGAGAAATATCCAAACGACACAAGAATGTCAAACAAGAACCATGCTACTATAAACCTGAAAAACTCTGGTTCAAAACCTTCAACCCAAGGAGAAACAGTCGAAAACGGCATAAACATCAACCTAACCATAATCTTGATCTGCAAATACGGGTCGACAACTTGTTTGAAAAACCAACAGCCTAATACCAGACTCATCACATACCTAACTCCCCATCTCAGAAAAACCAACCAAGCCAATCTTCTTGAACCCAAAAGCGCGCCAGGCCACAACGCGTGCTCGCTTCGATCCTGTCTATTCAAGAAATCATTCACCACCACCACAAATACAACCCCATGAACCCAAGTATGAAGACAAGCACATGCAAGAAATATCAGCAGATGTGAAATAACAATTTCCCAAATGAAACTCATCAATGTCTTCAATTCATGGTCTTCAAAATTAGTCAGCATTG
Organism: Tagetes erecta; assembly: GCA_030867185.1. Classification (NCBI taxonomy): domain Eukaryota; kingdom Viridiplantae; phylum Streptophyta; class Magnoliopsida; order Asterales; family Asteraceae; genus Tagetes; species Tagetes erecta. Next base: position 4,361,796 of record CM061488.1, on the reverse strand, counting down.
TGTCAGTAGCATTGTTGATGATGGTATCTGTATCGTTTTCGTTCTTGATGATTTCAACTGATCTAAACCCATATTGGTGATCGAGTTCATTATCGTCTTCAAGGATCCCAAACTGGGTGAGTTGGTGGCTGGTGGTGGTGGTGGTGTTGATGGGTTGAAATCGAGAGAGGAGTGATTCGATTTCATGGTTGTTGTCGACGAAAGAAGTGATGAGATGATGAGTGAGGTTTTCGATGCTAACGCGTGATGAAAACAAGAGGAATGAAAGAATGAGGAAGATGCGGACGTGGTGGTGGGTGGAGTAGAAGATGGTGGTGGTTTGATGGAGGATTTGGGTGGTGGTGCGGGGGGCAAGTATGAGTGGTGGTGGAGGATTGTCGTCGGCCATGATTTTTCCGGTGAGTGTTGATGATGATGGTGATGGTGATGGTGATGAATGTTGGTGTGATGTTATGAGTAAAATGTGATGAATTGTGATTATGTGAAGATGAACTTCAGTTATATATATAATCACAGTAAGGAAGAGTGTTTTGAAGATCAGTTCTTGAATTTTGAATGTGAATTAACGGTTTTGTGTGTTTCAGTTGTGTTAGTTGAGAAGTTAGTTAGTTAATTCTGTTATTTTCTTGAAAACGAATTATTGTTATACAGAAAAGAAAATTATTATATAAGAATTTCTTCCCACCGAGACGTTCTCTTCGTTACTGGTTAATATTTTCTTAAATATTGGTTGCTTCTATTTTTTTCTTCTCATTTATGTTTTATACAAATTATTGGTTAATTTTGATGGAAAAACCCGACATATCTTGGACGGGTTTGGGGTTGGGTTTGGAATTACTTGTTAGACCCGATTACCCGATAATGCATACCTGATTACCCGTTAACAAAAAAAACCATTATCGCCATACCTTAGAACCACTAGGCGTCACCCAAATCTACCAAATCTGCCTTCACCACCATTTCCGTCAACCCATATCTGCTCACCATCGATTTCACCATATTCCATCATCAAACCTTCATGTCCTTTTACCTAATGTTGCCTTCCAACCACCGTCGTTTACACTTTACACCATCTCTAAACATCATTCTACCTTCATCACAAAGCCTAAATCCACCATCCATTACAGTGCATGGTTTGATTATGTAGATTTTATTAAGTGGTGATGCAATGCAACCGCCAAAATTAGAATTGGTCACCACTACAACTACCACCCATCACAACCCTATTCGTTGGTTTCAACTTCGATTACTCATACGGAGAAAATGTTAGTTGCAAATTTTAGCATTATTTATGATGCATTTAGCATTCATTTTGATCATATTTCACGTATTATTACACTTGATATAATTTAGTAAATATAAGTTTTGATGAGATGAAAATCTACTTTGATTATTTTTATTGCTTTGTAGATGCGAAACCCTTGCGAGAGGCAATAATGAAAACAAGGGGATGTCTTAGTTGAAGTGAAGACTTGAAATTTATGGTAAGTGGTTTTGTTTTAAATGGGAGTTAAAATTTTGAATGTGATTACCAAATTAAATTAAAGACATTAACTAGGAAGTCAAATTTGAGAAGATTTGGACCACGTTATTGGGACGGTTATGATTTTGAGAGGAGGAGAATCAATTTTTGGGGGATTTTTGCTGGGAATTGGGACGAAGCAAAAAGAAGATTTTTTTTTTTTTTTTTTTTTGTTGGATTTGGTTTATTAAGGAGAAGAACATTTGATTGTTTTCCAAGTTTTTCATAAGTTTTATTTAGTTTTATGTTTTCGGTTTCTTTATTCGTTCGTTTGATCTAGCCATGTCCTGCTAGAAACCTTATAGTTTTGACATTTGGATAATTTATATGGTGTTGATTCGTAAACCTATGTGAAACGATTGTTGATTTGATTATTGAATCGTTTGGTTTAACTAATATCTTGATCTTTAAAATCGGCTTTCAACCCGTTGTCAAATTAGAATGTTAATGAATTTGATCACCTTGTTAATTTTCCTAATAAAGTTCATCAGTTTTTAAAACTCTAACAAAGTTTTAATATTTAATCAAAGGAACAAGTATGAGATGAATCAATTCTCCATGCTATAATGAGCCGGATTGGATTCTATAAATAAACCACTAAGCTACAAAGTACACCCATAAAGAGTGAAGAAATACAACGCGTTTTTTTTTACCAAAATGGTGTAGATAGGAATATTATTTACCAATATGGTATAGTTGTAAAACTATTTATCAAAATGGTGTGTTTTTTTAATTTTTCTTGTTTCTCACTCGTGTTCTTATTAATTTTTTTATTAAATACTTTTTTAAATGTTTTTTTATCCTTTTAAGGATGATTACTACGATTATTTATAAAATACTTTTAAACCGTAAATCTTCTAAACTCTTCATACAAAGTTTTAAATACACCCTTTTGTTAAGTACAAATTCTTAAAATTTTTTAATCGGAATGTATGTTTCACTCTAATGGTTTCTAAGGTTTTTAATGTTTATTATTTATGTTACTTGTTTTACAAATGATTTTAAAAATGTAGGCTATACATTTTAAAAATTATTTACATTTTAAAAATCATTTACACTAATAATAAACATTACTGTTTGAGAACCTTATGAGCAATACTAAGTATTTTGATTAAAAGGTTAAACTAATCAAAATCATTTATAATTTAATATGACAAGCAAAGGTGTGTTCGCGTCTTGTGAGTTGTGGCGGAACACCGTTTGTATATAGTGAACTGACCGAGGCTACATGATGACATTTGCATAGTTAAAGCCATGTTTGCATTTGTTGCTCCTAGAATTAAAATTTGGTTCTCACTCAGCTACAACCGTTGGATAATATTGACGTGGTTAGCGACAAGTTTGCGTTCGTTAGCGCGTCGACACATGCAGCGAACAAGTTCGTTACGTATCCAACAAATTTATAGGACATTCTAAAAAGTTGTACTTAAAACAATATTTTAATAAAAATATATTTTTTTAAAAATCTAAAAATAACATTTAAATATATATTTTATAAAGATGTATCATAATCATCTTTAAAGCAATTAAGAAAAACATTTAGAAAAGTATTTTGTAAGCTAACCAATAAAAATATGAGTGAGAAACAAGAAATATTAAAAATACACCATTTTGGTAAATACTTTTGCAACTACACCATATTGGTAAATAATTTTTCTATATACACTATCTTGGGAAAAAACTCAAAATACAACTACAGTACATGTGAATACATAAACTATAAAAGTGGGTTGTAACAATGTCTAATATCCTCCTCAAGCGAAACATGACGGTCCAATGCGAAGAAGACCCCGGAAGAATTCAAATTGATGGTGAGGGAGACTTTTTGTAAAAATATCAGCTACTTGAAGCTTGGTAGGTATAAACTGGGTGTGAAGCTTTCCAGAGTAGACAAGTTCTCGAATGAAGTGATAGTCAAGATTAATGTGTTTGGCACGTTTGTGAGAGATTGGATTTTGCGTAAGAAAGAGAGCACTTTTGTTGTCACGTAGAAGTGTTGACTGTGTGGAAGGAAGAGCAAAAAAGTTCTTGTAATATATAGGTAATCCAAATGATTTCTACAGCAGTGTTAGCCATAGCTCGATATTCTGACTCACAACTGGAACGCGAAACACTAGGTTGTTTCTTGGCACTTTAGGAGATAATTCCCCCCTTAGAAAATTGAGTAGCCATAGGTGGATCTTCGGTCTCAAGACATCGAGCCCAATCAGTTTGAGTACCAAGTATAGCAGTGGCTTTTGGTTTAGAAAATATGAGACCAAAAGACACAGTACCTTTTATATAACGAAGGATCATCTTCACATACTGGTAATGTCAAATGTGAGATAGTGGGGGCTTGTAAAAATTGGCTAACCTGATTCACAATGTAGGAAATATCAGTACGTGATATTGTTAAGTACTGAAGAGCACCAACCAAAGATCGATAGTGAGTCGGGTCCTTGTATAGTTCACCACTCGTGGAGAAATCCGTATTCGAAGCGAGTGGTGTGCTAACCGACTATCAAGAAGACGTGCACAATCGAGAATATTATGGGCGTACTTATCCTGCCCAAGGAACAAATCATCCGGTGTGTAGTTGACTTCGAGTCCAAGAAAATAGTTTTGTTTTCTAAGATCTTTAATGGCAAACTTATTGTGAAGTTTGGAGGTAAAGGAGTGCTTCGGTCATAGACCGTTGCACCAACCACCATTTTAAAAAAAAGATCAAATTATCAACATAGACAAGAAGATACATAATGCAAGAGCCCCGTTTGAACACAAATAGGGATGTGTCAGCACGACTGCAAACAAACCCATTTGTGACAAGAAATGTACTCAGTCGGTGAAACCAGGCCCAAGGGCCGATGGGCCTGTTTGAGGCCATAAAGAGCTTTGTTAAGGCGACATACATGATCAGGATAATCAGGATTTTTAAATCCATGAGGTTGATCCATGAACATAATTAAGTTTATCCAAGTTGTCATGGAGAAAAGCGTTCTTTACATCAAGTTGGTGAAGAGGCCAGTTGTTAATGACAGCCAAAGACAAAATAGTTTAAATTGTAGTGGCTTTGACCACGGGGTAGAATGTATGTGAGTAATCCAAACCCGGAATTTGGCTAAAGCCGCGCGTAACAAGGCGTGTCTTGTATCTATCAAAGGAGCCCTCTGCATGAGTTTTGACACGAAAGAGCCACTTGCATCCAACAACATGTTGATTTTTAGGTCGGGGTACTAACGTCCATGCGTTGTTTGAGTTGAGAGCATCCATTTCTTTTGCATGGCGGCTAACCGTTTAGGATCTTTAGCAACAGTTTTAAATCCTTTCAGAACGGTCAGTTGTGGTTCATTGGTATGGGCTAAGTCTGCCTGATGTTTAATTGGGCTTAAAATTCCCAGCCTTAGCACGTGTTATCATTGGGTGTGTGGACTGTTGTGAACTGGTAATATAGCACGTGTGCACACACACTGCTGGAAGCACATAAAGATTGTGAAAGCAAGATTATATTCAATGTAAAATTAGTTAGAAACCCATTGTTTAACGAGCTCGAGAAATAATACGACTCAGCTAGCTCTAGTTTGATGAGCAAGGGACCAAAGATTGCATTTGCATTTGCATTTGAGTGAGTTATACTATAAGACTGAAAACTAGTGTAAAGCATGCAGCTTTATTGCAATATGTGGTGTCATTGACCAAAATCTAACCTCACTTTTTAAGTATCATTGCAAAGGAAAATAGTTACAATTACAAAGTTGATGAATGATGATCATTGATCAAAGATCAACCCATTAAAATCAACTAAATTGATCAAATGCTAGGCAGGTAGTGACTGCAATGGCACATTGTATACAGAACTATATCGCGCAGAAGTTTAAAATTAACAACAATAACCAGAAATGAATATAGAAATTTTCATTTACCAACCTGATATAGCAGAATGATGTACATGTGTATTACATTTTGAAGCGTGTTGCTAACGATAAAATCGTGAAGAAAAGTAACCATTTCGTCTAGGTAACAAATGTACACATTATACTAACCATCAAGTGTATATCATCTAACAAAGGCAATGCTAATTCACATTTATAAAGGCATACTATTAGTCTGTTACTGCTTCAATATTAGCTGCTCATTTTCTATAGCCTGCGTGAACATATCCTGCAAAAATAACGCCGTGATCATCTATCATCTTTCAAGCATGACTTCAAGTTCTCTGCGATCAAAAGGTTGTCCATTGAACCAAGCATCCATCGATTTCACCGACACGTAATGCATCATCCATGCCACCATAAAGTATACCTCCACAACACATAGGTACATGTAAGCACGAACTTTGCCAAAAATATACGTAAGTATGTTTCCAACAAACCAGCCGCAGCCTAATATTTGTAACCATTTGAGGTTAACGGCAGGATCGATCATCACCGGCAGCAAACGATACCCTTCTTTAATAACTCCCATCCTCGTTCTTCTTGGCCGATCCGCCAAAGCCACCCAAGCTTGCAACGAGAAAAACCCAAACGACACAAGAATGTCAAACGAGAACCATGCGATTATAAACCTGATAAAATCTAGTTCAAAACCTTTAACCCAAGGAGAAACTGTCGAAAACGGCATAAACATCAACCTAACCATAATCTTGATCCACAAATACGGATCAACAACTTCTTTGAAAACCAAACAGCCTAATACCAGACTCAAAACATACCTAACTACCCATCTCAGCAAAACCAACCAAACCAATCTTCTTGAACCCAAAACCACGCCGAGCCCCAACGCATGCTCGTTTCGATCATGTCTATTCAAGAAATCATTCACCACCATCACAAATACAACCCCATGAACACAAATATGAATAGAAACACTTGCAAGAAATATAGCCAAATATGAACGAAAAATAACCCAAATGAAACTCATCATTGTGTTCACTTCATGGTCTTCAAGTTCAACATTGTTAATGACACTATCATTGTTATAAATGACACTATCATTGTTGATGATGGTATCTGTTTCGTATACTTTGTTGATTATTTTTCCTGATCTAAACCCATAATGCGGATTAAAAGAATCAAGAACGAATGAAGTGACGTTCGGTTGATGATCGAGCTCATCGTCTACAGGGTAGTAATCGTCTTCAAGGATCCCGAACGGGGTGAGTTCGAACAAGGGATGATGGTGGCGGTTACGGTGGGTGGTGATGGTGGTGTTGCTGATGGGTTTTGGAGGTGGTTGAACTCGAGAGAGGAGTGATTCGAGTTCATGGTTGTTATCGACGTAAGAAGTGACGAAAAGAGTGAGTTTTTCGCCGTAAAAGCGTAATACAAACAAGAGGAATGAAAGAGTGAGGAAGATGCGGAGGTGGTGGCGGGCGGAGAAGATGGTGGTGGTGTGATGGAGGATTTCGGTGGTGGTGCGGGGACCTAGCATGAGTGGTGGTGGAGGATTGTCGTCAGCCATGGTGGTAGTGAGGATTTTTTCCGGTGAGTGTTGATGTTATGAATGAAATGTGAATATTATGTGAAGATGAACTTTAGTTATATATATAATCACTTAAGAGTTGTTTTGATAACTCAGTGCTTGATTTTTGAATATATATGAATTAACGGTTTTGTTAGTTTTTAGTTAGTTGAGAAGTTAATTCTGTTTTATTTCTTGAAAACGATTTGTATTGTGTCAATGTTACATTTCGTATATATACACAAAAGAAAATCATTATATAAGAATTTATCCGCACAAAACGTTTCCTTGCTATTGGTTGCTTCTTTTTTTTTTCCTTATGCATTGCATTTATGTTTAGAACTTTACATGATATTGGGTCGGAAAGTTAGATCATGTGTGATGAGGCGTGAAGTATTTTCATAACGCTCGTATAATGTTTGTAACACTATTTCTGGGACGTTATTTGTAATTTTTGTGACATTTTGTTCATCATATCCACCAGGAGTAAAAATAAAATTTTATATACTTAAGTTTTTTACAAAAATAACAGTTTAAAGCCTAATGTTTAAATTTGTTTTTTTAAACATGAGTTTCTTGCTTTATTTTTATTTGTATACTTATGACTAACAGAGTTAATTATTCCGTTAGTTTTGAATGAGATAACCAAATTGCCCTTATTATAATCACTTACCATAATCTGTCTTTTTATTAGAAAAAATAATAATTAGCCCAACCCACACACCCCTTCTTCTGTGTTGAAACAATCACCATCCACTACCGTCACACCATCAATTTCGCCATAAGCCATCATTAAACCTTCTTGCCTTCTCGTCTACAGTCGCCACCTAACCACTATTGTCTACACCATCTCTAAACATCATGGGACCTTCGTCACAAACCCTAAATCCACCATCCATTACATTGTTTCGTTTGATTTGTAGATTTAATTCAGTGGTGATGCAATTCAACCACCAAAATCAAAATTGGTCACCACTCACCATCACCACCATTACAACTACCACCCATCACAACCCTAATAGTTGGTTTCAGCTTTGATTTTTCAAATTAATGAAAGCAATGGTAGTTGGATATGGCAGTGATTGTATGGTAGTGATGGTGTTGCTTGCGGTGGTGATGGAAACAATAATATGGTAATGTTGCTTGCATGGAGACGAGATGAAGAGGTGGGTTGGGCCGTTGGGTTAATTTATTTTTCTTAATAAAAGATGGGCTAGGGTAAGTGATAGTAATAATGGCAATTTAGTCATTTCATTCAAAACTAACTATATAATATAACTCTATTAGTCATAAATATACAAATAAAAGTAAAACTAAAAACTCACGGTACAAATAATCAAAATTAAACCTCATACTTCACATTGTTGTTTTTTAGAAACGTTTTTTAGAAACTCAGGTATACATAATGTAATTTACTTAATCCACCAATCATCATCACCTTCAATCACTCTATCCCATTTCTAGACATTGGGATTTTATCTGCGTGTTTATTGCTATTTATCAGGTCGCATGTTTAAATTTCGTAACATATATTTTTTAAGGGTCTCTTGTTTTTTTACAATTGTTATATTTTTACTTTAACTGATTTTTTTAAATTATCTTGTATAAAAAAGTTTAATTCCTTTTTTTGTCACTTTCAATGTAGTTTTTTAATCCTACATTTCAGTTTCCATAACCGAACTTATTTAACTTCATACTTTTTTTTTCTATCACTATCGATGTATTACAAAGTTAGAATACATGCCCTAACTACGGCAATAAGCACATGTAACTTTACTCATTGGTAATTATTTGTAAGGTAAAGTATACTTTCTAACAATATTACATAAGCGTCTCAAGGTGTGACACTAGAAAATCGATGAGCTCACCATAGAATGCTCGTTGATAAATTATTTACAAAAGTGAAACATAATTAGTAGCGCCAATGCATAAGTGTCTCATGATGCGACACGAGAAAATTGATAAGCTCACTAGAAATTAGTGGTTCACACTAGTTTGACTCGGTTACGTTTGAAAACGAGCCAAACCTAGTGATTGATATGTTTATTATTGTTATGAAATGATGAGCAGAGTGTAGACTAACCAAAAACATTCACCACTTAAATACAATGAGTGATCAAATAACATAAATCTAAGACAACAATGACTAACACAATAACCAAAACATAGAAGTTGTTTTTCATTTACCAACCAAAGATGGAAGAATGAAGTACATGTGTAATGTATTACATTTTGAGGCATGTTGTTAGCCTGCTAACAACAAAACTATGAAGAATTAGAAAACTAACAACTCAATCTGGAAAAAGAATGTACACATTATACTAACCATCAACTTCATATCATCTAACAAAGTTAATGCTAATTCACATCAAACTATTTCTGTTTCATTAACCACTCACACTCAGTATAATCCGATCAAATCCTGCAAAAATGACACAATGATCATCTATCATCTTCAAGCATGGCTTCAAGCTCACTGTTACCAAAAGTCACTCCATTACACTCAGCATCCTTCGATTTCACCGACAAGTAATGCATCATCCATGCCACCATAAAATAAACCTCCATAAAACATTGGATCATTGAAGCAAACACTTTCCCAAAAATATGTGTTAGGATGTGTCTAGCAAACGACCCACACGCAATACCTTCTAAGCTCTTGAGATTAATCGCAGGATTAATCATTATCGACAGTAAATGGCACCCGTCTTCCATCACTTCTTTCCCGGATTTTCTTGGATCCGCCATAGCCACCCAAGCATCCAAAGCAAATACAAAAGAGATAACCAAGTCTAACAAGAACCATGTTAACATAAAACCATAAATCTCCTGTTCAAAGCCTTTAATCCAAGGAAACGCAGTCGAAAACGGCATAAACTTCATCCTGATGAAAATCTTGAAAAGTGAATCTTGATCTTCAATTTCACCAAAAAAGAACAGTCCCAATACTTGAGTAAACACATCCCTAACTGCCCATCTCATTATAACGAACCCATACAATCTTCTCGAACCCAAAATCGCACCTTTTTCAAAGATTTGGCTAAATGGCATATGCTTATTCAAGAAAACATTCACCACTAACACAAACACAACCCCATGAACCCAAATATTTGTAACAACAAAAGCAATAATCATAAGCCCGTATGAACCTGATAAAACCCCAACAAAAGTCAACATTGTATTCAATTCACGGCGTTGAAACTCAACTCTACCATTGTTGATCACTCTGTTTTCTTGTTTCTTGATTTCAATTGCTCTAAACGACGTTGTACCAAACGAACGCACAATTTCAGAAACCCTAATCCCATTATCTGATATGAAATTGGAAAACCCTAATTGAGGATCGAATGAATCGAGTATGAATGAAGTGTGATTTAATTTGGGGTTTGGGATGTTTCCGAAGAATTGGGGATTTAATTCGTTGTCACCTGATAATGAATCGTCGTCTAATATCCCGATCCGGGTGAGCTGGAAAAAAGGACGGTGATGGTGACGGTGGTGGGTGGTGGTGACGGTGGTTGGATTTGGGTTGTTATCGATGTAAGTGGTGATGAAATGAGTGAGGTTTTCGACGTTAGTGCGAAGAGAAAACAAAAGGAATGAAAGAATGAGGAAGATACAGAGGTGGTGGCGCGTGGAGAAGATCGTGGTGGTGCGATTGAGGATCTCGGTGGCGGTACGGAGGTTAAGTAGGCGTAGTGGTGGTGGAGGATGGTGGTCGGTCATGGCGGTGGGTTTTTTTTTTCCGGTGAATGATGATGGATCTTGATTTTTCTGTTATAGTTGTGATTGATAGTAACTATTTTGATCTTTCAATTCTTGGATTTTGATCATCAATAACGGTTTGTGTGTTTCTATGAAATGAACTTTTAATAGCATGAATATTTAGTTTGTTAGAAAAGGTATATTTGCTTTTTATCATATTCATCTCTCACACGCAGAATGATTGATTATTGAAGTATCATCGTCTTACGAGTAAGCATGTTGTAAGCTGACGTAAATACTGATAAAATTTGACGTCAAGTCGTATAACATTAGTTTGTTTTTTATCTATTATTCACAATACTCTGTTTTAACAATAGTATGATTTGTTTAGATCTGTCTAATCTTTTCATTTATAGACGCTCTTTAACCGTAATAACGCACCACTTCATATAAACTTTGTTCCTCTCCACATGTTGACACTATGTTAGGTGACAAAAAGTTTAGTTTGACATGATCTAATTTTAATGAAAATATTACAATAAAATTTGACATTTTTCATTCAAAGTGACCATTTAGTTAGGGTTTTAGCATCTCTTTTTGGCCCAATGACCCAAAACCCTTAATAGCTCAATCGAGTGCAGAAAATATCTACCTCAAACACACTCACATCATCGCCATGGCGACTGCAGCAGCTGCCGCTCGATCTATTTTCCGGTCATCTTCTCTTCGTAGTGCAGCGGCACGAGCATCGTCTCAAGCTAAATCTGCTCCTTCTCCTTTTCGCATCGGTACCAAAAATTCTCTCTCCAATCGCATCTTCAGGTAACTAATGTTCAAACTTTCACTCACAGATCTATACATATACATTTTGTAAATTCAATTGCTTCATGTGTCAAAAACCAGGTGACAATCACTAAAGGTTATCGATTTAGTTATCAATATGAAGTTGTGAATTAGGAAATTGAATGTTCAAGTTTATGCCCTAAAAGGATTGAAAATTTTGGTGATTTTAAGTTAATAACACAACTAGAAATGAATGTATGCTAGTTTTGATCATTAGGCTGTTTTTGTTTGTGTTCAGTTGTCCGGTTGAAATGAGTGCTTGTTTGGAATCATTGCAACCGTATCATACAGCTACTGCTTCGGCCTTGATGACTTCTATGCTAACCCTTTCTCAACGCGGTTATGGTTGGCTCCCTGAAGGTAAATGCACCTCTCATCCGTTCAACGTGATTGCTATCGAGTTTGCGTGGTTTGAAAATGACAATGTTTGATGCATGTAGAACTATACTTTATTTGTTTACGTTCATTCAATGTGCATTTGCTTGTTAGTGTAGGTATTGGTTCGGGTGTAAACTCTCAAAGATAAAGTGATTTTTTTTTGTTGCATACATGATACATACACTGATCTATTTTCTTGGTATTGAAATGTTGCTGCTTGCATTGTCATCACCCTTTCGACGCTCATGGTTTTGGTCCTTTAGATTAATTTCCTAATTATTGAGTTTTTCTTATTGATTAGGTATCTAACGAAACTTCATAGGTCCCTCCTTGATCTTCTTTCATTTGATCTTGAGGTACGTCAGTGTTCATTAAACGTGTCTTTGGATCACTGGAGGGCTAATCTTTCTATTTAAAGAAACAATAGCTTAGGCATGGTTTGTATTCACATTTTGATCAAATTCGGTCACTCGTATGTTTGTGTTTTACAACTTTATATGTTACCATACCTCCCCTACTTTGCGGCACCATTCCATGTTTGCTTTGCGTGAATATAAATGGTTTTTTGTTTTGCCTGCCATTGTTGTTGATAAAGTGACACGTGCTTCATTTGTAGGCGTTGACAAGACTAGATGAAGATCAAGAAGCAAAGATGGAATGACTTGGATCTGTCTGTTTTTAAAATTTTCTTTGAATAGGAAACATATAAGTCCATCATATACCCTCTTTAAGATCAATAACAAATTACAAAGTTTTGAAATGAACAGTTCTCATGCTTATTTTTTGGAAGATCTTGATTTATACCATGGCGCATTATTTTTCTGTTTATCATTGCTAAATGTGCTAATTCATGAATGCAATTTTCCAGTCTATGGTTAATGTATTGACTGACGTTAATTAATTGTAATCTTGTTTGATCAGTTTGCAATGACGACGTGTGATGAGTAGTAGCAGTTAATTTTACCTTCTCAAAGACTTGCAGCTGCACGCGAGCGATCTCGTTGGCTTTTAGGGAGTTTCTAAACTTTTTCAGCCTGTTTTTTGTGTATTAGGTAGAATTGTATTTTGATATGTGCCCAACTGTTGAAACTAATGCATCACTAAACCTAATAGTCCAATATACAAAATGAAACCTAACTGTGACTTTGTGTGTATTAGGTATAAATGTATGATCTAATATGTGTTAGGTATAGTTGTGTCCCCTGAAAATTGCTAACATTTAAGTTCATTTTATAATTTTTCTATTTAATTTGACTTATACATCTCACCCGCTCTCTCAACTAAGTTAAGAAATCAACTCAAAATCTGAATAAAATCGTATCGATTACAAGTCATAATGAGTCGTATCTAGTGTTAAAGACATGATTTGTTGCAACGTAAGTGATTCGTAGAGTTCGTAACCGTAAAAGATTACAATGTGCTCCACGGTTTGTTTGTTGTGATTGTAATTTGTTTCGTATCATTTTAAATCATTGGTTTGTCTTTGCTAAACCAAAAATTTGGTTTGTCTTTGCAAAACCAAAAATTCTTTATATGATAAATAAATATATAATTGAACATTAAATTATTAGTTCCTCTTTGTCTCAACCACCAATTTCCTAAAATGATTTGCTCTGTTAAAAATGCTTTTAATTTCTCATACATTACAAACAACATAAAGTATAAACAACCTTTAAAATAACTCAACATTTGACGTGTTATTCTTGTTTTAACACTTAAAAAGTAACACCACCTACTTTTTAAACTAATTAAATCGTTTATTATATATTTGACATACGTGCATAATAATATTAAATCGGGTATTGATTTATTCCAAGTCCAACTAGTGTTAAAGGATCACTATCGGTGTTGTCAATTTTGTTTTTAATTTTTTTTGTTGCCTTTTGACCTTTTCTATTGTTTTAACAAAGTTTATCCACTAAAACATCTCACAAGATGTTGACGTTTAACCTTATAAATGAGCGTTGATACAATGTTACCAAGCTCGTTGTCGCTCTAAAATAACTATATCTATTTGTTAACGTTACGAAAAATCAAGTACAAACATGATAAATAAACTCTATTCCGATTTATTAAACTTCTGATTAAAAAGTTAACATAACTACATATTTCACATACCAGAATCACAAACTCATTAATTAATGTGTATCAACACGTTAACACAACTTAACATATCGGTAACGGGACACCATCCCAACCTTGAACACACTCCAACAACGGATCGATGATCTCGCCGTTACACATCGCGGTAAACACCTTATCAAACTCTTCACCAGGCGAACCCACCTTCTCACCGGTCAAGTACACTCCTCCGACTTCCTCTCTCACAAACCGGTACAACGGATACGACCTGCATGCCTTAATCCGGTTTGGAATCTCCATTGAACCGGCCTCAAACGCGGAACGAACCTCCTCGACTTCCTTAGGTAAAACCGCTTTCAGTTCTGCTTCAAAGTTACCAATCTTTTGGAAGATTGATGTTGCTTCAACTTTTTCTTTTTCACCGTTTTTCAAAGCGTGTTCGACCAACACGTGACGGAGCTTTTGCATTAATGGGTATGTGGCGAGACAGGGGTCGTCGATGTAGGCGAATATGTATTCGCGATCGACCACGCGAAGCAAGTCTTTTTCGCAGAAGCGGGATGGGTGGAGCTCGCCATTGACGCCTATGGTTAGCACTTTTTTTGCTACTTGGCTTACGGTGTTCTTGACGGTTGCTTTCAGGTTTTCTTCCAAATGGCGCAAGTCGATAGATTGGCATAACGCGACTAAGAAAGTCGATGACATTAGTTTTAGAATATCGACTGCTTCAGCTGTCTTTCGAGCCGAAATCAAACCTAAAGAGTTAACATCTTGGTTATGTTGTTCTGCGCTTTGAACATGGTTCGTAACCGGGTTCGCAAGAAACTGAAGCTCGGAACAATACGAAGCCATAGCGATCTCCGCACCTTTGAACCCGTAATCCAGACTTGGATTACGACCACCAGTGAGATTCGAAGGTAACCCATTATTGTAAAAGTCATTCACCAGCTCGGAAAACTGAGCAAACATCAGTTTTCCAATAGCTGCAATGGACAAACGTGTGTTGTCCATCGAAACCCCAACTGGGGTTCCTTGAAAGTTGCCACCATGCAACGCTATATTTCTTGACACGTCAATCAACGGGTTATCATTAACCGAGTTGATCTCACGTTCAATCATTTTCGTAGCGTGCCGAATGACCTCAATTTGCGGTCCCAGCCATTGAGGCGATGTACGGAGCGCATAACGGTCTTGTTTCGGCTTTTGTAACGGGTCCATCTCATGGACCTTTTCTGCAGCTTTAACGAAATCACTTCCGTCTAAAATATACTCCATGATGGCTGCAGCCTCGATTTGACCCGGATGATGCTTCAACTTATGAGTCAAATGATCAGTAAACTCCTGCTTCCCTTGCATAACTTCCGCGAAAATAGCCGATAAAACTTCCGACAACAATGCAAGTACATTCGCTTCGAAAAGCACGATCGACGCCATCCCGGACCCCACCGCAGTTCCATTAACCATAGCTAACCCTTCTTTCGGTTGCAACTCAAAAAACCCACCATCAACACCCGCCACCTCAAACGCTTTTTTAGCGTTCAGAATCTCACCGGTCGGTCCAACTGCTTTCGAATTGGACCGACCAGTGAGAAGTCCTGCAATATAAGACAACGGGACAAGGTCCCCAGAAGCCGTAATGGTACCCCGGAGCGGCAGCACCGGGGTCACATTATGATTCAACAACTTCGTTATCGCTTCCAATATTTCAAACCGGATGCCGGAATAACCCTGCAGAAGAGTATTAATCCTCACCAACATTGCCGCCCTTGTTGCTGACTCCGGCAACGTGTGTGTTGTTTCCGTTCCAGCACCGAATATTCCGGCGTTCAAAAACCTGTAACATACAAAATTAGTAAATTTTTTTTAACGACAAATTTCTTTAATGGGACTTCAACCCAATAAAAATTTATAATAAAAATAAAGTGTCAGGTAAACGGGTAACGAACCTGATTAATTCTTTTTGAAGTGCACCACCTTCTTTAGTTCTCCGGTGAGAGGTGGCACCAAATCCGGTGGTGACACCATAACTATCAGTTCCTTTACAAACACTCTCAATCACCCACTCACTACTTGCTTTAACACCTTCTCTTGCAGACTCAGACAACTCCACTTTAACACCAGCAGCACTGACGGTGTCGCGGGTGGCGGGGGTCGAAACACCAGCGACCCCTGCCACCTGCGCCACCGTTAACGTCTCCCCACCCAACTTCACCATGGGTTTCCTAAACTCCGCCACCATCTTCTTCACCTCATCAAGATGACTCCCCTTCAATGATTCAGCTGCTTTTGCCCAGTTCAATGGATCACTTTTCACACCAAAGTAATATTCATTGTTTTGGAGCTTTTGAATGCTACCCATGGTGGTTGATAAGGAAAAAGACCAGGGAGAGAAATTGATTTGATTTGGTTTGATTTGGTGTTGGTGAGGAGGAAATGACGAGGTGGTATATATAGATATAAATTATGTTGTGTATGTGTAGATATGGTAGGTGGATGAAAAGGGTGTTTTTTTAACTTTTTTTTACCAGGAGTTGGTAAGAAGACAATGGGTTTGTTGAATGTTAATCATGGCCGTTGATCTTCATGTTATGTGTGGTCTAGATCATCCGTTACATTTTGTTTTTTGGTTTTTTGTACTTTTTATACCATGATTTTGTGAAAAGTTTGTTTAGGAATTAGGATGATGTTGTTTTTGTTGTTGGTATAAAGTAACCATCAATTTTTATTATTTGATTTTGTCACTTTTTATTTGTTAAATAATATTATATTATTTACGAGATGTCTTCTTATTTGATTTTGTCACTTTTATATATATTTTATCTTGTATCATAAAGTTAAGTTTATCTTATTATCTTTTGTGATTAAATTTTTTTTTTATAAAATACAACACCGTTTTAGAATATTGATGCACTCTTCGGTAAAACAACGTCTTAAAATTAGTTATCATGCACGATGCATTTAAATTGTTCAATATAACTCTAAACTAGTTGTATGCCAAAAAAGTAAAAATGAAGTGTCTAATTATGTAAAACTTATACATGTAGGGGCAGAGCCACGCAAAGTTGATCAGGGTTAGTCGACCTTAATCCTTTTTCAACGCACAATAATTTATATAAAAAAACTGAATGACTCTAGTTTTTTTTGTTACTGACCCATTATTATCTAATAATATCATTCTTCATTAGTTTGCTAAAAAGATACAAAAAATTTAAAAATACAATCACCAAATTTTATAGTAATTAAACGAATAAACAAAATAATTTTACTTGATTAACTATAAATCAAGCTATTAGTTAATAATATGATGATAGTTTGGCTTAGCAAATTAAATTATTAACACAATAATCCAATGGCCCTAACACAATCCTAATTACTACTCAAGAGTCAAGAAACCAATCCCGCCCCACATGCATCCATCGACCCAAACTAAGTTTTTAGTTATTCTTTATTGACATTTTGTATTCATCATATGTTATGTCAATGAAACGTCTTTTTATTGCCTGATCCGACCTGACCTAAAATTTGACCGACTCGAGTGACAACAAATATCTAGGTTATTAGAATACACAAATAAAAAACTCCGACCCCATAGAGACAAATTTATGGCTCCGTCATTGTATATACGGTGGGTCTTGACGCATAAAACATAAAGATACAATTATATTGACGCGTCTAAATTTATTTTATTATTATTTTTTTAAATTTTATACTACATAGTTGAACAAACTTTACAGTAAATTTACAGATAAACGAGCAACAAGTTACGTTACGTCTAAACTATTACGTTGATGTGTTTAAAGGTTATATTTAATTATTTAAACCACACATATAACACACCTTAAAATACATGCCTTATGCACTACGTCCTAATTAAATCATTATACTTGTGAACAATGAAGCATGTATTACAATTACTAGCCTATTTAAAGTTACGTAATAAATCCCTAAACAACAAACACATGAGACATATATGACATACGAGGTAAAGATGTAAAAAGGTGATCTATACAAGGATGGTAGGTGTGAAGTGGTGGGTAGCTAGGAAAAACGAGTATGATGATATGAATTTTATATCATAATAAAAATTATCATACGAGTATATTGTATACATACTATAATAAAAATAATTATTATATTATTATTACTATTATTTACTTTCACATTATAATTATTTTCAATTATGTTAGGATTTTTATAATTTAGATCTTTTATTTAATCTATACTTGTACATTCTTAACCGACCCGAATATAAATGTATATTCGGTTGTAATTATACTCGTATAGTAAACATGTCATGTTTGAATTGATATATGTAACCACTTAGTTAAATGGATCATGTTTAATTAATTAAGTTAATTAATCCATTTAGCTACATGTAAAGTAATATTTTTATAAGGTTAAGTAATCAAAGTGTTTAATTAATTACGATGAGTTTAAGTGTTTAACCCATTTATTATATCTTAATGGCAACGTACGTTGAATCTTTTTATGATCCGTTTACAATTGGCTGGTTAGTTGGAGCTAACATTCTTACAACTTCACAGACTTATAATTTTATCAACAAATTAAACATGTCGCATTTGGATATATAACTTTAAAATACTCTTGTAGATAAACATGCGGAAGGTTTATTAATATATCGCGTTTACCTTCAACTTTACGATAATTCATTATAGTTGTTAAAAAATTTATTTGAACATATCGAGTTAATTAAGAGATAATTCTTGATAACTGTTAAAATTTTTATTTGAACATATCGTTTTAGGAGATAATTCATTATAGTTGTTAAAAAATTTATTTGAACATATCGAGTTACGAGATAATTCATGATAATTGGTGCATTTTTTATTAGAACATATCAGATTATTTTGAATATGGAGCATACCACGACCCGCCTTGAAATCCTCCATCAAATTAAAGTAGAGCGTGACACCTAAGCAAATTCCTATGCAGAGTAGTTAAAATGTTAACACATGGATGCCCTACCCAATTATTTGAATAGGACCGGGTCATACAGTCGGGTTTTGCGTATGTGACTTCGTCACATGCGTTGATAAAAAAGTCTCGTGTCTCGTATGTTAAAACCGTAAACATGTTAAAGTAAAAAACCCCGTAAATACGTCAAAATTCTAGGATTAAAACCGTAAACACGTTAAAGTAAAAAAACTGAAACACTACGTAGCGTCACATGACTGGCCGGTGCAAAGCACTGACCCTGTCAAATAGTAAATAAAAAATCGTAAATATATCAAAGTAGAGTAGGAGGTCAAAAGTTGTAAACTGGATACGTCATCAGACGTTAAATTAACAATAATTCAAAGTCGAAAATTAAAACCATATGTTAAAGTTTAGATAAGGGGCTAAACTTGTAAATATAACAAAATTAAGGGAATAAATAACTAAAAATGAAAAAGGTGCAAACTTGTAATTTGCAAGACCGGAATAATCGACCTTACAAATTTGGAGTTTATACAATTTGACTTCGCAATCCATACTTAATTAATGCGTAAAGACAAAAAATTTAACATCAAACGTACGGATCCTTTTATTACTTTATTAGTTTAACAACTCGTGTGATATCTGGATAACTTTAAAAACTCGTGTGGTATCCGGATAACTTTAAAAGACACTTGCATTGAATTATCATATGGTAATAACATTAAGATAATAATCATTAGAGAAAATTGCCATTTTAGTCGCTGAGTTTATATTGATTTAACCATTTTTTTTTTATCATTTTTGTGTTTGGTTATGTAAAAAATTATAATTTTAATCCTCCTGTCCAATGTATGTTAAAAATTTCTATTACCTCCAGGGGTATTATAGTCATTTACATTTTAGTGACCAAAATGACATTTTTTACAAAACCAAACACCAAATGTCAATCATTTTATATTTCACCGACCAAAATGATAAATATTTGTTTTTAATTATTATTATTATTATTATTATTATTATTACTATTTTATTATTATTATTACTATTATAATTATTAATATTATTATTATTATAAAGTCCACCATCATCGAGTAACGAAGACCATTATACATAACACCACCGACGCTGCCTCTGTTGACCCTTATTCCCTTATCTTCTCCGTCGCTAGACACTCCATCCACAAAAAATCTTATGGCCTACAAAATCAATTTCAGATCTTAACACCCCGATTATTTAATAATAATCTTAAATTCCTTAAATTGATGTTTGGTTTTGATTTTAACGCTAGGAATCCAAAAACTAAAGTAACATAATCTACCTATTCTAATAATTAAATAACTCGTTCATTTGTCATGATCATAGATATGTCACATAGGAAAAATCCTATGTGGCAAATTCTCATTTAATTTAGCGTATGGATATTTTTCGGGTCAAATATTACCCGCACACCGTTTTTTAAATAATTAAATTATCTTCTTTTATATATCTATCTACATAGTTTAAATTTTAAAATATTTTCTTATCCATATTAACAGGTGGATTAGATAGTAATTATATAATCATTGTGAGATTCAAATTTTATATTACATCGTGTTTTTTTATTAGAAATATAATTTAATATCATATTTTTTTTACCCAAACTCGTGTGTTACACGAGACGCTAATCTAGTTACTATATATTGAAACAAAAACATTATGAATAGTGTTTTTGTAAAAAATCACTTTAGGTGACTTAATGTTAGGTTATGCATAAAATCTTGAATGTAGACATACATGCATGTACGTTTATGTTAGACATATATATGATTATTTAGTTTAACTATACTAAAAGACAAACCTTATGAATAGTGTTGTGTGAAGTGTTGTATTGCTATTGGTTGGTTGTTTGAGATGTTGTGTTTCTATTGATTAATGTCATGAAATATTGTTTTTTGCGTGGATTGAGATGATGTATTGTTATTGGTTGATTGTTGGAGGTGTTGTGTTACTATTGATTGATGGTTTAAGGTGTTGTGTTGTTATTGGTTGATGTCATGATATAGTGTTTTGTGTTGTGTTGCTATTGGTTGATGGTTTGAGGTGTTGTGTTGCTATTAGTTGATGTCATGTATGCGTTTGTGTTGTTGGTTGTTTTTTTTTATTTTATGTGTTTTTTGTATTTGATTTTATTTGTTGTGTTACATTTTTGTTTGTGGGTTGTTGATAGGGTTTACAAGAAGTAAAAACTCGCTTAACAACTGTCACGCAACGCGTGACAACGTGAATATACCTACTTTACTTTAGTTATTAACCTTGCTCTAGCTAATAGACTTTACAAAGAACCTTATTTCCATAAAGATCATTTAGATCTGTTTTAACAACCATTCATTTAAACACACACCAGCAAGAAGCTAGAAAAACATACAACATAAGCCACCTTAACACCAATACATTCATTGTAATATGCATTTCCTATCGCTTTTTAAGATCCATAAAAATGATAACACCTTTATTTCACCTACAGTGTCATACTAATGTGTAGACAATAGATTTCAAATGTTAGCGGGTTAATTAAAGTAAATTAGAAAAAAAAAAAGTAACAACATGAATACATTTTATGGATTGTTTTTCTTCTCTCACTTTGTTTGAAGTAATCTACCTATTCTAATAATTGAGTAACGCATCCACATGTCATCATTTTAACTACTCCACATAGGATTTTGCTTAGGTGTCATGTTCTTAATTAATTTGATGGAGAATTTTTAGACGGGTCATGGTATGCTCCATATTCGAAATAACCCGATATGTTTAAATTAAAAATTCACAAATTATCAACAATTATCTCCTAACCCGATATGTTCAAATACAAAATTTATCAATTATCATTATCTATATCTTAACCCGATATGTACCAAGTATCATGAATTATCTCTTAATCTGATATGTTCAAATAAAAAACTTATCAATTTTATGATTTATCCTAACCCGATATGTTCAAATTAAAGTTTTACCAATTATCATTAATTATCTCATAACTCGACATGTTCAAATAAAAAAATTAACAATTATCATGAATTATCTCCTAACCCGATATGTTCCAATAAAAATTTACCAACTATTCTAAATCATATCCTTTATTGTAACATATGATTTTTTATATGAATATATTTGTAAATATCCAAATCGATTTAATAAGAGATATGTTAAAAATAAATTTGATATGTAAATTGAGTTAAAACCTGTAAAACTAAAATCTGTGTAATACACGAGTACTAATCTAGTAGTTAAAATATAGGAAAATTGGATTTAGGTAACTTCAACTTTTGACTATTAACCGCTAATAATTCTAATTTTAAAAATTGTTGACAGCGGTCTCAGTTTTTGTGCAATTTCTCTGACTGGACATCTGTTAAGTTTTTAATCCCGTTATCTTTTATTTAAATTTCAAACTGATGCTTTAAGGCTTTTGATTGGAAGAAAAATATAAACCGATTGAAGTAAACTTATTTTGAAATAGTGCTCTAAGCTATTAAAATCGGGTGTTTAAACTTATTATTAATCAAGTCGGCCTGTCGTTTGAAGCACCTTTTCGATGTAGGTTTTACATCACGTATTTTTATTTGGATCAAAATCCGTAAAACAGCCATTTGAAATTCGAATCAAAGGTAAGAGAGCTAAGTTTAATTTAATGGAGGTTTAATAAAACAAAATAGCGTAAAAATTGAGAGAACAATTTTTAAATTTAGGCTCATTAGTGGACCTAGTCTCCGATAGTAAAAACTTAAATTGTTTAAATTCAATTTTCTTAAAATATATATCATATCTTTAAAACAAAACCAATTATCTTGATTCTCAAACGCAGATTATTTTCTTTTCGATGATTGCTTAATTTTGAAACAAATTATATGAATTAAAAAACTTACTTTTAACAAAATATACATTAATTATATATCTTTCTTTGGAAAATTATAAATTCAATTTTGAATGTGTGCATGGCTTTTAAGGGAAAAACGTATCATGTCAATTTCCATTTAAAAGTTTTGTACATGGTTGTATTAGTTAAAAGTCATAAATCGATAGTTTACATACGTTTTGAATGAAAAAGATGTGGTACAATTACCAACATGTTTAAAGTTAGTGACCGGTTAAAATACAAAGTGTAGTTTGCGTGTGAAATGTGCGAAATAATATGAGGTCATTCAATAATTTATCATGCAATCTTTGTAACATGTCTTCCATGATAATTATTAAAATCACGTAAGTTATATTTTTGAAATCACATTTTAAATGACTTAATACAAGGTAATTAATGTTAAAAATTATGCAAAGTCATTAAAATTTACTTCAAAATTTCATCACACTTTTTAAAGATTACATAACATAATAATTATATCTTACTTTTTACTCTTTTCCCGAAAACAATAGTTTCTATTTTTAAGTTTCTCTTAAAGTTACATAATAAAATCATAAATAACAAACACATAATTGGAAGGTATTTGAGTTATTCAGTTTATCAACAACTTTCGAGTTTTTTATCAAAATAGTGTACTTAGAAAACTTATTTACCAAAAAGGTGTAGTTTGAAAAATATTTACCAATTAGGTGTAGTTTGACAAAACTATTTACCAAATTAGTGTTGTAGTTATTAGTGCAAAAAGTCTTAGCTTCTCACTCTTAATTTCATTGGTTAAGTACAAATGATGTAATTTTTTATTTAATAAAAAAACATTAATATTTTAAAGTATGTATATTATTTATTAATTTAATTATCCTCTAAAAACTTTTTTTGAAAAACGTAATTTATTTTCAAGAAAACCTTTCAAAGAGACATATATTTTCTATACAAACGATTAAAGGTTTTTTTTAAAAATAAAATATATAGTTTTACTTGGTTTATATTAAAATAGTTTCTTTTCGTTAAATAATAATAGTAAAACATACGTTCAATAATAATAGTAAAACAATAAATGTAAGATATTAAACTAAGGGAAACGTCCCATAATATATATTTAGCATTTAAACTATAAGTTTAAACAATGATTTTGCACTCCTAACGATATCTACAACGGCAATGTCGCGTTTATGATTTCGTTACATGTGTTACGTTGATGACACTAACGCGTGTGATCATGTGTGACGTTATGTTTTTATTTTTTTACATGCGTTATGTTGGTTTTTTTAATGTCTTTAGTATGTTAAGAAATGAATTTACTTTTTTTTCAAGGATATGAACTCTTTTTCTTTAATAAAGATTGATATTCTTCTTAAATACTAAATAATTATATTAAAAAAAGAATTTGTTTTTTTATGAAAAGAATTGATTTTAGTGAATTTGTTTTCAAAATAAGTCACTAACGTTGTTGAGATTAATTAAACTAATAAATAATATACATACTTTAAGAATATTAATGTTTTTTTATCAAATAAAAAGTTATATCATTTGAATTTAACCAATGAAATTATGAGTGAGAAGCTAAAACTCTTTGCACTAATAACTACAACACTAATTTGGTAAATAGTTTTGTAAAACTACACTTAATTGGTAAATATTTTTCAAACTACACCTTTTTAGTAAATAAGTTTTCTAAGTACACTATTTTGGTAAAAAACTCACAACTTTCACATATTTATTTAATTAAGGAAAATTAGGTGTAAAAGGTTATTCATACAAGCATGGTAGGTGTGAAGTGTTGGAGGGTAAGAAAAACGTGTACGAAGATCTTTCTTGAGATAATAATAACAAAAAAACAACACGAATATACAGAATTGTTTATCGTGTGATCGACTATTTGAATTCTGTCATCTACCTATTTTAATAATTAAGTAACTAATATACATGATAAAATTTTAACATGTTCACTTATGATTTTTCGTATGTGTCAAACTCACATTCTTCCCTATATTATTTCATACGAATCTTCAACTGGGTTTGAATTTAACTCGATATCTATCTAATAAATCAAACTTTTAAAGGGGCAATTTTTGGAGGGAAATTTTTTTAATCCATAATAGGAAGTTTAAGAGGGAAAATATTAAGTTTCATGCAATAAGTTGATGGAGCTCCTTAAATATTAAATACTAGGTTTAATACCCGTGTGTTACACACGGGTTAAATAATAATATTTATAAACAAATTATAACATTATTTTAAGTATTTGTAAATATTTAATATTTAATAATTTGACTCCATCAACTTATATATTATGAAAAATTACATATAAATTTTACCTCTCAACTTCTTATTATAAAAGAAACATTTCCCCCCCTAAAAATGGATCCCTAAAACTTTAAATTATTATATAGACTATGTTTAACACCCGTGTGTTACACACGAGTCGAATAAAAATATTTTTAAAAAATTATAACTATTATATTTAAAAATTTATAAATAATTTTGTAAATTATTATTAATTACAAAATTTTGTCTTTATTAACTCTCCTACTAAATTTTTCCTCTCAACCTTCTTTTTATAAAACAAATTATGTTTTCCCCCAAATAATTGCCCCCTAAAAACTCTAATTTATTAGATAGAAGATTTACAAATTACAAATTTTTAAATATAATAATTCTAATTTCTTTATAAATATTATTATTTAACCCGTGTGTAACACACGGGTGTTAAACCTAGTCTATATCTAATAAATCAAACTTTTAGGGGGCAATTTTTGGAGGGATTCTTTTTTCTATAATAGGAAGTTTGGGAGGTAAAATTTAGCTAAATTTTTCACCATGCAAGTTGATGGAGCCAACTCCTTAAATGTTATATATTTACAAATTGTTAAATATAATGGTTGTAATTTCATTATAAATATTACTATTTAACCCGTGTGTAATACACAGGTATTAAACCTAGTTAAACATATATCTTATTAATATATCTTATTATTTCATGAAATCAAATGAAACAAACTTTTATTATTAATCTCTATCTATATCTTATAGTTACTTTTTAGTAGGAGTTGGATCATTCTTGGATTTGAATAATCCTTGTGAAAATACCAGATTAATTTATTTTGGATTTGAAATATATTAACTGATATGATTGTAGTTTTAATATGATTACTTATTTTAGTAGTAATCATGAATCTTTAAATAAAGTGATTAAGTTGTATAAAATTATAATATTTATTGTTATTTATTTGATTTAGATTGAATTTATTTGGATAATTCTATATATGTTAATAAAAAATTACTCTTTTAATTGTTCAACCTGTGTAGTACACGCGAAAAAACCTAGTATGTTAATACTAGTTTAGTGCACGTGCTATGCTCGGGTAAACAACACCCAAGTGGTATTTTAAAAATATACATGAGGTCACAAACGGTTCTAAACCGAAACACAAGATTTATTTAAAGAAATATTTTTTTAGTATAACAGAATTATATTCAAATTAAAGAGAATTAAATGTTTGATTTTATGGTTTAGTATTTTAAAATATAATTTCATATAAAAAGTAGACATGCTTAAAAAAATACTAAGGTATTTAATTGTAAGTTATTACCAATTTTATTCATAAGTTTAATTTTATACCCCTATAGGACAGAGTTGAAATTGTAATTGCTCTTATTATTTTCAAGGTTCTACTAAATATTAGGGGACTAAAATGTAATTATTATATATAAAATTAGAGTCAATTGTTTTTTGCGTCCCTATGTTTTGTTAAATTTAGCGATTTGCGTCCCTATGGTTTCAAAACCGTAACCTGCCCCTTATTGTTTTATTTTTTTCTCCGTTTGCACCCAAAACACTAACTCCATTAAATATCTTCGTTAAATTTTTATAAAATGACTAAAATACCATTCCTCTTTCTCTAACTTCACCCTCTCAAGCCATGACCCTAAAACCCTTGCATCACTACCACCATCACCATACAACCACCATTAACATCAACATACAACAACATCAACATCACCATACCACATGACCACCACCACCATGGCCACCCACTACTACCTTCTTGTTTGACACACCAAAAAGAGTACAAGATCCACCTTCCGTCAAACCCAAACCCCATTGCCACCTCTCGCACCACTGCATGTCACCACCGTAGCTAAATTTGATACCGACCTCAATAATCGGCTGAAATCCATTTGCCCCCACCATAGCCAGATCTGTACTCCGCGTCCACCAATGGTCCGTCATCACTCTTCGAAAGTCGAAACCAAACTAAAGGTTTCAATTTTTGAATAATGGAATTATAATATGTGGTAAATTGATAATGGTGGAAAGTTGGAACTCGTGGCTAATCAAAGTTATAATTGGTAGTCTTTGTGGGATCTGTATGTCAATGGGAAATCAATGGCGCGGGGTATCAATGGTCTTCGACGGTGTTGGTATGGTGGTTATCAGCTGTATCACCATCCAAATGGAGTACGATGAAGTGGTGGGATCGAATGAAGAAGGTGGGTCTTCTACTCTTGCTGGTGTGCAATGGTAGTGGGTGGCCATGGTAATGGTTCTTAAGAGAGGGTGAGGTTAGAGAAAGAGGAAAGATTGTGATGGGGTTTTTAAAATTGGCATTTTAGTCATTTTACACAAACTTAACAAAGATATTTAACGGAGTTAGTATTTTGTGTACAAATGGAGACAAAAATGAAACAATAAGGGGCATGTTACGGTTTTGAAACCATAGGGACGTAAATCGCTAAATTTAACAAAACACAGGGACGCAAAAAACAATTCACTCATAAAATTAATATTGTGAGATATACTCTCAAACAATGCCACGTAATACTAAATATTAGGGTACCAAAATATAATTATTATTGTGAGATAAACACTCAAGCTATATATATTTGAGATGGTCAATTTTTGTTTTTTGAATCAACATTTAACATTTTAGGTTTTGATGTTTAACGCCGCTGAAACGAAGAATATAAGAAATCATTTTGGTGTTTGTCATAACGCTGTGTTGTTAACGTTTTATCTGTTTGCATCTCACTTTTTGTTGCGTTTTGCTGTTTATCTATTAGGTTTTGGTGTTTAACAAACCGCTGAAACGAAGACTGTAGATAATTACAAAGTGAACACCATGACTAGAGAACGCCATAGAATCAAACCATCGTGAAAAAACATTAATTCTAGTATTCACATCGATAAAACGTCATAAGACCAAAACGTCCTTCCGCATTTTTTTAACAACATGCATCGTGCCAAAAGACCAAAACGCCCCTCCGCCTTTTTTAACTCATAAACACATGTTTGAGTGTTATTGCTTTCTACACTTTTAACACTTTTTGCCATTTTAGAAAAACCCCAACCTATATAATTTGATTGTTATTTCTATTTTCCACATCGTGTAAATGTGTAATAGACATGTCGATGTTAAGTTGTGTTAATTAATCCATTAAAGCTTGCTTAAAATAAAAATAGATCTGCTTTAAGGTTAAGCAACCAAGTCGTTTGCGATAACGTTAACCCACCTACTGATTATATCCTATTCACCATGGCGAACCCTTAATTTTGTGGCCATTTTACAATTTGATGGCAACTTGTCAAATCTCAAGACCATCAACTAAATAAGACTAACAACCTAACTATATTATTAATTAATTAGAAGGTTAAACCAAAATAAAATAAGTTTTGTGGTAACCTACCTGTTTGTACACTTAATCATGGATATAGTTAATTAGTTACTATATCATTGACTAAATTATTAACTTTAATAGATAAATTTATCATGCATATTTTTTATTTATGGCATTGTAAGTTGAAAAGATGTAATGAAAAACTAATTTTGCTTTTAATTAGTTACTCTCTTCGTTCCAATTTAAGTGTTATGAAACACACTAGCTAACACAAGATTAAAAAAAATGGATTATCATATTATTTTAACCTATAAAATGACAAAAATGCCATTAAATTATTTTGTCTTTTAATCATAAAGTATATTTTATGTTAAATAATTAGGAGTAAAATTGGAAATTATATATATTTTTTTGAAATGAACGTTTAAATTGAGACAACTAAAAAAGGAAATTTGGACATTTAAAATGTACGAAAGGAGTATAACTTTTACTTTTAGATCAGTTTTGTAAGTTGTATGCTATATATTTATTTTAGACAACGGTTAACATAATAAAAAGCCTATTATATTCATATTAAGTGCAATGACTTCATTTTAAGATTCGATATAACCCCGTGTAGCTAATAGATGCTTTAAGAATGATATTTACTCACTATAATAGAGGCTCACCAACTTTTAATCTAGCATAGAATATATTTTGAAGCTTTATTGTCCGTCCTTTAAAACCTTTTATTTTTTATAAGTTATAATATATCCTCATATTTGTAAACCCATAGATTCTATATTAACATTTCTCTAACTCAGCATTTTCTCAAGTTGTCATTTTTTGGCTTTTCGAAATTTTATCATCTTCTTAACATTATTGAATAAAAACTAAAATGATATGTCTGAAAAAAAATACATATAAATACATATTCATGATTAAAACGAATTTAAAGGGTACATAAGAAAGAAAGATTAATAGATATCTTGTTACTAATATTTATCCAAGAAAAAAGTACATTAAAAGCTAAAACATTCGGTTACTCATGTAATTATCCTAGCACGGCTCCTCGTTTGAGCATATGTAACTATAGAGTTATCATCTCACACACAACTAAAACATCCAAAACAGATTGATAATATTTGAGACGTAGCATTTCTTATAACCAAGAATCTCTCTTGTCAACGGCTAATGTAAGATCTACCTAAACTCTTAAAAAAAACCGTTTTGAAATAACTTCATATTAAAAAAAAGTACAAAAAGAAAAATACAATGGCATGCAATTTGTTATATATATAATACTATGTTTGAAGGTCGGTAAGTAACTCTCGTCGATTTTTTGACACCATGACTTTGAGTTAGTCAACTCCGGAACAATACAGAAATAAAAGCCTAGTCTTTTTTTATGATCGGTAATTGGGCAAAGACATCAATACGGAATGGATTTTTTGGCGTAATTTTAGTTTTGTTTCGCTATAGTAGTTCTCTTTTTCGGATGCTTTGTATTAATGTATTTTAATACCACC
The DNA here is from genome assembly GCA_030867185.1 of Tagetes erecta. Lineage (NCBI taxonomy): Eukaryota > Viridiplantae > Streptophyta > Magnoliopsida > Asterales > Asteraceae > Tagetes > Tagetes erecta. The sequence continues at coordinate 4,331,876 of CM061488.1, read as the reverse complement.
AACTATAGGGTATTAACCTCTGTCACTCCCAACTAAAATCATCGCTCCCAACTATGAGGTATTGATCGATATCACTCATATCGTTAGAAAACACTAACTCTGTTAGTGTTTGGGTTGAAATTGTCACTTTGCAAACTTGAGAGAAAATTTTTATGTTTGTTTAGTATCTATATATTTCACTACACCCTACGACCCTCACCACCACCAACTCCGTCGACTTCGATCACCACCACCAACTCCGGCTACTCCAGTCATCACCACCAACTTCGATCGGAGTCGCCGGAAGTTCAGTGGAGTGGGTGGACCGGAGTCGTCGGAATGTCGCCGGAGTTGGTGTTAGTGACGTACTGGAGTTGGTTGTGGTGGGTTGTAGTGGTGAAATATATATATTTAAAGTGACACTTTTGACCCAAACAATAAATGACATCGGCCAATACATTAATCATGTTAAAAAACATCCAAGTTTAAAGTTTAAACTTTACCAAACCTAATCCAAATTCAAGCAAAATACCACTAGTTTAAACAAAGATAATCAAAGTTTAATGACACCACCAAGATAAAAAAATAAACCAATTTTCCGATGCGATCAACTGATTCAACCAGCCGAACACCTATTCAACCAGTTGTTCGGTTTGAACCGTCCAATTTTTTTTGTGCTAAAAACGAACATATATTGACCAATTCTGTGCCATCTACGGATCCCGGTCTGATGCTTCATCCGGCCGAACTGAACCGTGTATGTGTCTTAAAACATTGATTTGGACCTCTATGTTTTAATATATTCTTGTTTTTAATACGTAACACATTACGACACTTTACAGAATCCTGTGATACTAAAACTTCTTTTTATAAATGTCTAAAAATTCACATACACAAGACCCTGCGTTGCGTATGGCGTATCTAGTTACTATGAATAATCCAAACATGAGTTATATGATGTTACTAATATTTTCTGAATGCACACGTGTGTTAGTCACCTGAAAAAAAGGGTATGAGTAAGCTTTGTGAAGTTGACAAATGGTTTAAAGTTGATCCTCAATGGTGACGTGTACACGATGCCGACTCATATATCATCGTAATTGTACGTACGTAACTGCAATTTAATTACTGCACATGTACAGTATCTATCTATCTATCTATATTGGTCGGGAATATTCGTCATTGAAACCTCTTCATTTTTTAATTCAGGTTGTTTCAATTTATGTACCACCGTTTGATCACCCTGATCGATATCAAATTAAATGTCATATATCTTCATGTTTTCTATACACATGTAATGTGGCTAATTTGTGTTCCAAAGTGACGTGTAAAAATGTACCATCCTAAATATTTACATATGTTCTGTACCGCTCTATAAGCATGAGTAGGGCTGTTCACGAGCCGAACCGAACCGAGCGATGGCTTGCTCGTTGCTTGGCTCGTTTACAAATCGAACCGAGCCGAGCGGCTCATTTACAAATCGAGCCAAATTCGAACCGAACGTAAATGAGCCAAAATCGAACCGAGTATTTTTCGAGCGAGCGCCGAGCGAATTTATGAGGATTAATTTTTGTATTTTTTTCCTTAAAATTAGTTTATAAGAAACAAATTTAAAGTTGAATATGATATACATAAATACAAATTTATTGCTTTAAGAAAAACTAGTATTAAATTACAATTTTATTCTAGAAATTAAGATTAATGTTTGTATAATGTATATAAAACAATTAATAAAAGAGATAAATGACTATTATTTTCAAATATATCAAATATAACTAATAATTTTGAAAATATATATTTAATATCAACATAATTATAAGAACATATTACCTACTTATGCATATATAATTATATAAAAAATAAATAAAAAATATTCGAGCCGAACCGAACCAAGCGGACCTTTGCTCGTTGTTTGGCTCGTTTACAAACCGAACCGAGCAGAGCGGCTCGTTTACAATCGAGCGAAAAACGAGCGAGCATTTTCCGAGCAGTTTCCGAGCGAGCGACGAGCGGGCGGCGAGCGGCGAGCGATTTGAACAGCCCTAAGCATGAGTGACTATAAAAATGTAAATAAAATGGTATCATGTAAGTAATGACTAGACGTTACATAAGACATGTTGTGTAAGAATGATAGACTGATAATGATTGATAAAATATGTGTGTTGTAACTATGTAAAGACTAACAAAAAGAAACACGCACTAACTCCTCCCTCACCATGAGCTTGACGCTGGTGGAGTTATGGTAAAGGCTTGACGCCGGTGATGAGGTGGGGAGGCTTTGACATATACCCCGCAACAGACTGTTAAGGTGAATCAAAATAATGGGTGGTGTTACGTGTTTTGTTTGTGATTGAAATTTATAAAGTTAAATTGGAGATAAGCATCTTCAACATTACGAAATCATATGGGCACTACCGATAGTTGAACCGTTTTCACTTATCACATTTTACATAAGGAATAGTTTTGACAGATGCTTATCGATCATTATTCATGAGATAATATCCATACTTGTATTCGTTTCCAATTATTGTACTTGGAACAATTGGTGTCGTTATATTACAAAGATTATTGAATAACGGTGATTGGTTCAACACGTTTGGGTCGTTTAGGTCATTGTACGAAACTGATCATACCAAAGTATGCATGCCAAAACCAGGCATTTTGTGACGTCACCACCTCAAGAATGGGAGTTGGGCATGGGACAATTCCTCTCATGAATTCTTCTCGTCAAACTATTGGATAATTCCACCACGTCCATTGCGTACAATCAACACTTCTTATAAACTTTTTAGCAAGAATTAAAAAATATATGTAAACTATTTTAACAATAATTAAAAACTATATAAACTATATTTAGCAAGAATAAAACTATATATATTTAACAAGAATAAAAAAAACAACTATTTTACAAGGAGTTTTTAGAAATACCTAACATGTCGGAAAAATCATGACGGTCGCATGGTGATTGTATAAAACTTGTATGTCGTGCGCGGTTGATCTATGCAAATATTCTTTCCCGTACAAACTAATAGCACCCTCACAAAATTCTTGAAGGCTTTTACGTGATGTTCGATTAGACACATATATATATAAGTTTTCATCTAACGAGCCGGGAACAACTCCATAACCTAACTGACGAATTGCGGATGTGAATTTTTGCAAACTCGAGAAGCTTGTATTATGTCTTGCATCGAATCGGCTTTGAAAATAATCATTGTCGTTTTCCATATCCGAAACACTTTTAAAAATAGTTCACTACTCATCCGAAAATGCTCTCTAAACATCCTCATGTTAAATTTTGGATTCTCGAAAGAATAATCAGCTAGAAGACATTCATGCGTCTCAGCACGATCGTCTCTTCTACTGTTTGTTCTTGATGAACTTGAAGCGTCGCGAACATCGTTAGATAACAAATAGTTGGAGACCGACAAGAAATACGCAAATCTATGTTGATGGGTTTCACCCAAGTCATCGGAAGATGATGAAGATGAGCCCGTTGTTAGATCTTCGACTAGTAAAAGATTCAACATTTTTTAAAGTGTGAGAGAGGTTTGAGTAGTGATTTGTGAAGAAAAATGTGTGATAAATGGTTATAAAAAATATGTGTAGTATTTCAAGGAATTAAAAAAATCAAACCTAGCCGTTTAACATAGGCAAGGACCACATCAAACCGTCAAATTGGGCAAGATTCTCGGGGAATGACTCTGTGAACCAACGTCAACCCAAACCCCAATATTAGGGCCGAATGAGGGTGGGGTGGTGTGCCCGGTTGGGCCTATTTGGCATTGCACCACCCCGTTGTCCACTTTGTCTTCTTTTAGTACCTTACATCAACAAAAACCTATTTATAACCGAACTCATTACAGAAAAACTTGTATTATTAGGTCCTGTTTAAAGACAACAAAATACGTCAATAGAATGTATGCATGCCCTTTGAACATCCGCCATCTAGTGTTTTTATTAAACTGACTTAAATTAAATCTATATATATTAATACATATGTAAATTACTACAACGTGAAACTCTCTCATGTCTCTCACATCTCAGTTGTCACATAAGATGGTTGATGTGTCATCACCAAATGTAATTTGGTTTAATTGTCGCGCGGGTTAACAGTCCGAAGCAGTAAACAAATCACGCCCCATTCATGTTTTCATCGCTTTCGTCTTTGTCCTTTCATACATTTCGGTAACCTCTCGGTTTAAGTTTTCAACAAGCTAGATTTGTATACAATTTTGTGTTTTCCCTAAAATTTTGTTTTGCAATCGACTCCTACCTGGTTTATGTTAAGTTTTTGTTTTTGTTATTTTATCGACTGTTACTGCATTGTGTTGAATTTCATCAATACTTGGATTTGATACTATGTCAATTAAAAGAAAAAAAAACGGATATTAAACATGTATTAGTATATTTGGTGCTTAAATGTCAAATGTGTTATAAAAGTGGTGCTTAAATGAGCTAATAATGTAATTGAATGGTTAACATGAGTACATGACATGAAAAATATAACGTTTACATATAGTGGTTTTGATGAGTAACCTTTTATGCCCCCAAGTTGGTCGATGAAATGCCGGTGTAGTAAGTGATGAAATTATAACGCTTCTATTTATTGATTGTGAAATTGGATGGCTTCGTTGGCACTATCTCTGTTTAGTTAGATCATGTGTAATAAGACGTTATACCCTTTTTTTTTACCTGAAAACGCCCATAGACCACTACACACGGACGCTTTGGACTCCAATTGCTATGATACGCCGTACGCGTAATTGTTTCACTTGGAGTTTGAGTAGTGATTCGACCTGGCATTTTGACTGAACCACAATATTACCACGCTATAAGAAAAAAAAATCTTGATTTCATTACTGCGAACATAACCGTAGAGTTAAACCACCTTGGTTCAACCTCCTTTGAACACGAACCAATCCGTAGAATTAGTCAATTAGAAATATCGAAGACTGACTCAAGTCCTCAAAGAGTCAAAGGTCAACCTGTTTCAGCCCATTACTAGTCCAGTTAATATAAGAACTGGCCCAAATATAAATTCAGTTCAATATGACAATACCAATTCATTTCATTTAATTATTATACGACCCAACCCATGATTTAAGGCCAGGTTAATACAAATTTTAATCTTAAATTCAACAAAACAAAATAATAAAAAAAAAAAGAGGTCAAACACTTTCACAAATGTACTCTTCAACATATGGGAAGTGGCGCACCATTCCAACCTTCAACACACTCTAACAACGGGTCGATAATTTGACCCTTTGATATAGCAGTGAACACCTTGTCGAACTCCTCCCCCGGCGACGTAACCTTCTCGCCGGTCAAGTAGACACCGGCAAGCACCTCCCTAACAAACCGGTACAACGGATACGATCTACAAGACTCAATTCTGTTAGGAATTGATAATGTACCATTCTCAAATGCAATTCTAACACCTTCAACTTCTTTAGGCAATACGGCCTTCAATTCTTCTTCAAAAGTTGCAATCTTTTGAAAGATGGACGTGTTTACGTTTTTCTCGGTTTCACCGTTGGTTAAAGCGTGGTCAACGAGGACTTGTCGGAGCTTTTGCATCAATGGGTATGTGGCGAGACATGGGTCGTCAATGTAGGCAAAAACATACTCGCGGTCGACCACACGAAGTAGGTCCTTTTCACAGAATCTTGACGGGTGGAGCTCGCCATTGAAACCCGTGGTTAGGACCTTTTTAACTATCTGGCTTACGGTGTTCTTGACGGTTGATTTCATGTTCTCTTCCAAATGACGCAAGTCGATTGATTGACATAAAGCTACTAAGTACGTCGATGACATGAGTTTTAAAATCTCGACTGCTTCAGCTGTCTTTCGAGCCGAAATCAAACCCAAAGAGTTTACATCTTGGTTATGTTGCTCCGCACTTTGAACATGGTTTGTAACTGGATTCGCAAGGAACTGAAGCTCAGAACAATACGAAGCCATAGCGATCTCTCCACCTTTGAACCCGTAATCCAAACTCGGATTACGCCCACCTGAAAGATTCGAAGGCAACCCATTGTTGTAAAAGTCATTCACCAGCTCGGAAAACTGAGCAAACATCAGTTTTCCAATAGCTGCGATGGCCAAACGTGTGTTGTCCATCGACACCCCAATCGGGGTTCCTTGAAAGTTGCCACCATGCAACGCTTTGTTTCTTGATACATCAATCAACGGGTTGTCGTTAACCGAGTTGATCTCCCGTTCGATCATTTTTGTGGCGGACCGAATGACTTCGATTTGTGGTCCAAGCCATTGGGGCGATGTGCGGAGGGCATATCGGTCTTGTTTCGGTTTTTGTAACGGGTCCATTTCGTGGACCTTTTGCGCGGCTTTAATGATATCACTACCGTCTAAAATATATTCCATGATGGCTGCTGCCTCGATTTGACCAGGATGATGCTTCAATTTGTGCGTTAAATGATCGGTAAACTCCGGTTTCCCCAACATAACTTCAGCAAAAATGGCCGATAATACTTCGGACAACAATGCAAGTACATTAGCTTCAAAAAGAACCATTGACGCCATTCCAGAACCAACGGCGGTGCCGTTAACAAGTGCTAATCCTTCTTTAGGCTGTAATTCAAAAAATCCACCTTCAACCCCAGCTTCCGCAAACGCCTTTTCGGCGTTGAGAATTTCACCAGTCGGTCCAACTGCTTTGGAATTGGGCCGACCAGTGAGGAGACCAGCGATGTAAGATAAGGGGACCAGGTCACCGGAAGCGGTGATGGTTCCCCGAAGGGGTAAACAAGGGGTGATGTTGTTGTTGAGGAATTTGGTGATGGCTTCAAGGATTTCGAAACGGATGCCGGAATAACCCTGGAGGAGGGTGTTTATTCTAACAAGCATGGCGGCTCTTGTTGCTGAATGTGGGAGAGTGTGGCTTGACTCCGTTCCGTTTCCAAATATTCCAGCATTCAAAAATCTGTTATAACAAGGTAGTTTCTCATTAAAGTTTTTAAAGATATAAATTAGCTTGTCAACAGGTATTTATTCAAATTGCAACTTATTCTAGTAAATACATATTAAAATCCTTTATGGATGTAAACTCAACTTCAATTTAAAAATTGATCAACAAAATATAATATTTGTAGTTACCAAATTTTGCTATTAAGATGGAGAAATTGGAATTAATGACAAACAATAACAAGTTGCTTGATTACCTGATGAGCTCTTTTTGTAAAGCACCACCTTGTTTGGTTCTCCTATGAGAAGTAGCACCAAACCCGGTTGTGACACCATAACTATCCGTCCCTTTATTCATACTCTCCATCACCCAATCACTACTCGCTTTAACTCCAGCTCTTGCTGCTTCCGCCAGCTCCACTTTAACAGGGGAACTGTTTGAAGCAGCTGCTATCCCAACTACTTGGGACACAGTTAGTGTCTCTCCACCAAGCTTCACCATGGGCTTCCTGAATTCCGCCACCATCTTCTTCACCTCATCAAGGTGGCTCCCGGTCATTGCCTTCGCGGCTACTCCCCAGTTCAATGGATCCTTGATGCAAAGCTCATTTACATTTACGTTACCGTTCTCCATTGTAGTTAGTTTAGATCAAGAACAAACAAAATAATAAATTGAAAGTTGAGTATAGACAATAAAAGACTAGTGAATTGATATTGAAATTGCAATTGAGATTGCTGATTTGGTTGATTGTAAATGGTGGTGTATATATACTTATAGTGATGGTTTGGTTGTTGTGTCATGTATGAATAAAGGGTGGGGGGGTGGGTGGGGGTGGTAGGTAAGTGTGGGAAATAAGAAGGAAAAATAGTGGAAGGTGGTTGGTTGGTTTCAAATTTAATCTCAACCGTTTGATTTCGTTGAGATAGTAATCAATGGTGTAGATCTTGTTGATTTGGGCAGGCAGAGTGGACTAATGAGATCAAGTCATGAGACTGGGTGGTAGTGGGTGACTTTATGTTCTTTTTTTCTTTTATTGGCATGCAAGTATGTAACTAGTTATACAAGAAGTTATGCTTTCATGTGTTTGGAAACAATGGTTTATTAATTGCATATATAATTTAAATATTTCTTTTATCGACAATTCATATCAATGATGGCTTCACTGACCAGTATAATCAGTTACATTTTCTCATCACAAGAAGACACACCTTATGTTAGAAACACTCTGGCTTAATATGAAAATCTTATTTTTTATGTCTTCAGTGGACTTGAACATAAGAATACCTATTTTATAAGGTTTTAGAATTTTATGTATGACAACAAAGGTTGTGATGTTATTTTATACCAGTTTTAACAACTTAAAACATTACATGTTTCAAGTATGTATAAGTTATGATTAATATGTTTAATACAAATAAATATATAAGTCTTGTTTAAGATTTATGTATTTAACATAAAAATATGGGTCGTGTTAGTGTCTTAATTCGTAACTCTTTGTAAGATTAACTACTTTTACCAAAATAATAATAAGTGGGCAAAGTTTACTCCAAAACTAGAGTCACTTGACAATTGACAAATATCACTTAAAAGTTAAAATTATGAATTCTATTTGTGAAAGTTTCTTAGTTCTCTTATTTTTTTACGGCAAAAATGCATTAAGAAAGGGCTAATAAGTAGCTAAAAACCCTATAAATTACGTAGGATAGCTGTGTTTCAAGTAAGTCAAGTTTGGCCACATAAAAATAATATATATTAATATATTATATTTTGATCAGGCTTTTATTTTGTAAACACTAAAATACATAAAAGGGTATTAATGAGCTAAAAAAACTATTGACACGTTTATAATCACCCCTTCATGTGTTGTAGTCATATATTGTTTATAATTAAATCAATTGGTATTTGTAACTTTTTTTATGTGACCAACTTTTGAGGAGGTTTGATAAAAGTCAATCTTGCATGGTTAGATTGGCTGTTTCAAAGGTAATACTTTATTACTTTATAGTTTATGTTGGATAGACTTCTTTTCTTATATAAATAACTAGTTTAGTGTTCACGTTACGTTTGGAAATACAATTCAAGTAATGTTTTTAAGGATGTTCATAAATATTCCATTTAATTTTAAGACAAAATCGTGGTAAAACGAAACACATGATATATTTTTAAAAATTAGATTTTTAGTATAGCAATAGTATACTCAAATTAAAGTGAATAAAATGCTTAGCTTTATGGTGTAGTTTATTTTTTTAAAAAAATCATATAAAAATGTTATGTATATTTATAAAACATTGAGGTCTTTAATTGTATGTTATTATTAACTTTATTCATAAGTTTCATTTTTAAACCCTATCAAATATAAACCGACTCATGTACACCCCTTGTAGTAAAGGGTTAAAAATATAAATACTCTTAAATTTTTCAGAATTCTCCAAAATATTAGAGGACCAAAAATGTAATTAGTTTTATTATAACAAATTTTATATAAATATTTTAAATTAAAAAATTATTATTGTGAGATAATCTCTCAAATAATGCCACATAAGCTAAAAGCAATGAAAAGATGTCACATAGGATTTTTTTGTTTTGCTATATTATATAAGGATTTTTTTTTTTAAAATAAACTGTAATTTTGGTCCCTGTGCTTTGATATTATTAACAGTTTTAGTTTCAGCGTAACAGTTTTGGTCCCTGTGTTTTTGTTTTCTAACAAAAATGGTCTCGAACACTAACTCCATCTAATTTTCCGTTAAGTCTCCCTCACATACGGAGTAAAAACGTCATTTATCTCACTCTTTTTGACATGCGACTAAATAAAAATGTTAGCCTACATAACGACCTAGATAAAATAGGGGGATAAAAGACATTTTTACCCCTCAGATGCGGGGCTCGTGTGATAGACTTAACGGAAAATTGGATGGAGTTAGTGTTTAGGACCATTTCTGTTAGGAAATAAAAACTCAGGGACCAAAACTTTTAATATTAAATTAAAACTATTAATGATATCAAAACAAATGAACAAAAACTGAAGTTTATTTTAATTTTTATAAATAACAAGATTGTAATAGCTTTTCAAAAGGAAAATAAAATATGGAAAATAAAATATGTAAGAAATCATAAAACAAATGTTATTCTTGAAATGATTTTCTATTTTTCTGTATACAAACATAATGAAAAGAAGACGATCGAACCTGTTTTGTGAGGCTTACTACAAACTAAAATACCACCATTTAAGGTAACTAGAAATTAATTCAAACGTAAACGAAAGAAAGTAATTAATTTGAAAACAATAATTATAGAAATGACCAATTCTACGTTCAGGTTTTAGAAGACAATTGTGTAACCTTAAGAAATACTAATTTGATAATTAGATAGACATGATTATATTTAAACATTATCACATAGATAATTACAAGCTCACAATCCGACTATGCTAACTTAATGACTAAAACAAAACCAATGAAGAGAACACATGCTAAAATGGTATCTAAACAAAAACCAATGAGATTAATATGAAACATCGAACATCGAATTGTAATGGTTAATTCACCAATGACTGATGGCTTGATAGGCGAATCAACAAAAATCCTAAAATTTGTATCCAACGATGTTTAAACAATTAAAACCAAACAATCATTCAAATCGAATGATTACACAGTTTCTGTATCAAACAATAATACTACACCCTAGGTTGAACACAATTACTAACACAAACCCTACACCTAGAGTGTATCACGTGTGAATTAGCTGCTCATGATGATGATTTGATCTTCAATTCTTGATTCCATTGAGTGATTTGATTATTGAAATGATGGGTTTATGAGCTTCATGCACCTAAAATTGTCTAATATTGTTCTTTTGCTCCAAACAATGAAATCTAATTAAAACTAAGGTTCTTTTTCTTTTATTCTCGTCAAAATAATAAAAATCAGAATAAGACCCATTAAAGGGCGCTATATGCTCCTCCAGATGTGTCTTGGGCTCATATCCAAAACTTAAACTTTTAGCATTCTGATGTAATTTTTGTTCACTGGAGCTTTGGGCATCCTGAGCAGGGCCATGGGCGCTTATGTTGAAACCTTAAACACATAACTTCCGTTTCACGTCTCAAAACTTTCATATCTTCACCTGTCTTCGCTTACAAACACACAAATAACTCAAAGTAGCTATAGTCCTAATGAACTTAGATCGAACTAAAACATTTAAATAAAGTGTTTACATAAAATAAACACCAGCCCATCAACGATAAATCCTTAAGGTCAATGATTGTAACACATTTGGTGACTGTTACAACAGACTTGGATGATGAACAGACAAACCTAATAAGAATGACGAGTCTAGTGATTAAATTGAACACATTAGGCAAATGTTACATTTGTGATGTATAAGAGATATGTTAGGTTAGTACAAGAATGCTTATATATTATATTAAATGTCACCGATGTATTTTGATTGTGGAAAAACTAACAACTCTATAATTGTGCACGTTTAGTGTCGAGAATTTAGGATGATGACTTAACTTTAAAAGATAGTATCTAGTTGGATAACCTAAAACAAAGTTACGAGCTTCTAGTTAGGGGTGTTCATTCGAATTGAATGCGAATTGGGCGAATTAGGCGAATCGAATTGGTCGAATTGGGACTTTTAAAAACTGTATTCGTATTCGATCCACATTCGAATAAAAATCTATGTATTCGATTCGATTAAGTTATTCGAATTCGAATCGAATTCGAATAGATTCGAATGTATTCGCTTTAAAAAAAATATAAATAAACAAACACATCAAGTAACAATACAAATGTAGCACCAACATAACATAAGTCTACAACATCACCCAAACAATGTGTAAACATCACCCAAACAATATGCAAAATACTAGCACATCGACAAGTCTAAAACATGTTAACAAAAGTCTAAAAGTGCATAGTCAAACACAAAAAAAGACTATAAACGAGTTTAAAAGTTGTAGAAACAACAATTAAACAGCTGCCAAAGCACCAAATCATGTTTATATACAGAAACAACAATTAAGACCGAGTAATGGGTTGGGTTTGGGTATTTTTAACTTACTTCAAGCCCATTAAATCATATTCATATATAGATAATTAATTAGATATATTAAAAATATATAAATTTCTTATTCGAATTGGGCGAATCGAATGCGAATACAGAAAATCATATTCGTATTCGATCCACATTCGACAAAATTATTCGAATCGAATGCGAATCGAATTCGAATGACTAAAAGTGGATTTCGAATGGCCTTAATCGAATTCGATTCGAATCGAATTTCGAATAATTCGAATGGTATTCGAATAATGAACACCCCTACTTCTAGTACACATCACATGCCTGGTTGACGCAAGGGGTATAGGGTGTTTAAAGTTTCTCAATCTTAAAAGAAAACATAATGGATTCAAACACATGTCACCACTAACACAACATATATTAAAACCAACACATCAAACACACATATGTTACTCAATCTTTAAACAAATGAAATATATAAAAAAAAATCACTAAACCCCCAACACACAAAAACAATCTAACCACACATTGCCATGTATGAAACAACAAATTTACTATTCATTTAAACTTCTTTTTCAATATAAAGAGGAATGCAATAATTAAAACCAAAGAAATATTACACGTCTAAAAGAGTTGAATATATTCTTCCATTACAAAAAAAAATTGCACATACCTCAATCGCTAATTGAACCCGTGTGCTATATGAAGATATTAACCGAATCAATTTTCACATTTACAACTATGGGAATAAACCGAACACCTAAGTGGTAATTTTAGAAATATTTATGGAGGCATGGATGATTTTATTCAGTTTTGAAACGACCGTGATAAAACAGGAACACAAGATTTATTTTAAAAAAATTGTTTTTTAGTAGTGAACCAATAAGATGTCTAAACCATTATGCTGAACCAGTAAGAGATTTAAACCATTAAGAGCTAGTATATTGTTTAATTATTTATAAGAAATGTTTGATCAGTTTAAATAAGAGCTCTTAAGTCTTAACCATTAATTATGAAAGAAACTTTTTTTTTAGGAAACTAGTTTTGAGTGTTTTTATCCTAAACGTACATACCCGAATGTTTTTTAGAAACTTTCAAAATCTTTTTTATTAATAATTTTTTTCATAATGTATGGTTTTTTTTTTTTTGAACGGCATGTATGGTTTTTTAATTCTTTCGAAATTTTATTTTAATTTGGATTATAGAAAAAATTTTACGCTAATAAAACAATCAACTTTTAAAACTAGAGATGATTAAAAACAGAATATAAGTTTTAAAACTGCTTTTTAAGGGAGAGAACAGAATATAAGTTTTAAAACTGCTTTTTAAGGGAGTAATTTTAACAATAAAAAAAATATTACAACAAAAGAGGACCAATTTTAAAAATTAGCAATTTTGTCATGAATTGAAGATTAACCCATTGAAGCGTATGGTCAAACCGTGACTTCAGCCCATTACTTGTCCATTTAATATAAATGCAACGAAACAAAATATTACAACAAAAAAAAAATAATCATACTTTCACAAATAGAAATATACTCTTAACATATCGGAAGTGGTGCACCATTCCAACCGTCAACACATTCCAACAACGGATCGATAATTTGACCCTTAGATATAGCAGTGAACACCTTGTCGAACTCCTCCCCTGGCGACGTTACCTTCTCGCCGGTCAAGTAGACACCGGCAAGCTCCTTCCTAACAAACCGGTACAACGGATATGATCTACTAGACTCAATTCTGTTAGGAATAGATAATGTACCATTCTCAAATGCAATTCTAACACCTTCAACTTCTTTAGGCAAAACGGCCTTCAATTCGTCTTCAAAAGTTGCAATTTTTTGAAAGATGGACGTGTTTACGTTTTTCTCGGTTTCACCGTTGGTTAGAGCGTGGTCAACGAGGACTTGTCGGAGCTTTTGCATCAATGGGTATGTGGCGAGACATGGGTCGTCAATGTAGGCAAAAACATACTCGCGGTCGACCACACGAAGTAAATCCTTTTCGCAGAATCTTGACGGGTGGAGTTCGCCATTCACGCCTATGGTTAGGACCTTTTTAGCTATGTGGCTTACGGTGTTCTTGACGGTTGATTTCATGTTTTCTTCCAAATGACGCAAGTCGATCGATTGACATAAAGCTACTAAGTACGTCGATGACATGAGTTTTAAAATCTCGACTGCTTCAGCTGTCTTTCGGGCCGAAATCAAACCCAAAGAGTTTACATCTTGGTTATGTTGCTCCGCACTTTGAACATGGTTTGTAACTGGATTCGCAAGGAACTGAAGCTCAGAACAATACGAAGCCATAGCGATCTCTCCACCTTTGAACCCGTAATCCAAACTCGGATTACGCCCACCTGAAAGATTCGAAGGCAGCCCATTGTTGTAAAAGTCATTCACTAGCTCGGAAAACTGAGCAAACATCAGTTTTCCAATAGCTGCGATGGCCAAACGTGTGTTGTCCATGGACACCCCAATTGGGGTTCCTTGAAAGTTTCCACCATGCAACGCTTTGTTTCTTGAAACATCAATCAATGGATTGTCGTTAACCGAGTTGATCTCCCGTTCAATCATTTTCGTAGCGGACCGAATGACTTCGATTTGCGGTCCGAGCCATTGGGGCGATGTGCGGAGGGCGTATCGGTCTTGTTTTGGTTTTTGTAAAGGGTCCATTTCATGGACCTTTTGTGCAGCTTTAATGATATCACTTCCATCCAAAATATATTCCATGATGGCTGCTGCCTCAATTTGACCAGGATGATGCTTCAATTTGTGCGTTAAATGATCGGTAAACTCCGGTTTCCCAAGCATAACTTCAGCAAAAATGGCCGATAAAACTTCCGACAACAATGCAAGTACATTAGCTTCAAAAAGAACCATTGACGCCATGCCAGAACCAACAGCGGTGCCATTTACAAGTGCTAATCCTTCTTTAGGTTGTAATTCAAAAAATCCACCTTCAACCCCAGCTTCCGCAAATGCCTTTTCGGCGTTGAGAATTTCACCAGTCGGTCCAACTGCTTTGGAATTAGGTCGGCCAGTGAGGAGGCCAGCAATATAGGATAAGGGGACAAGGTCACCGGAGGCGGTGATGGTGCCACGGAGGGGTAAACAAGGGGTGATGTTGTTGTTGAGCAATTTGGTGATGGCTTCAAGGATTTCGAATCGGATGCCGGAGTAACCCTGGAGGAGGGTGTTTATTCTAACAAGCATTGCGGCTCTTGTGGCCGAATGCGGGAGAGTGTGGCTTGATTCCGTTCCGTTTCCAAATATTCCAGCGTTCAAAAATCTGTTATAAGATGATAGTTTCTTGTTAGAGTTTTTGAAGCTATAAATTAGCTCGTCAACAAGTATTCATTTAAATTGCAACTTACTCTAGTAAATACATATTTAAATCCTAAACTCAACTTTAATTTAAAAATTGATCAACAAAATATAATATTTGTAGTTACCAAATTTTACTATTAAGATGGAGAAATTGGAATTAATGACAAACAATAACAAGTTGCTTGATTACCTGATGAGCTCTTTTTGTAAAGCACCACCTTGTTTGGTTCTCCTATGAGAAGTAGCACCAAACCCGGTTGTGACACCATAACTATCCGTCCCTTTATTCATACTCTCCATCACCCAATCACTACTCGCTTTAACTCCAGCTCTTGCTGCTTCTGCCAGCTCCACTTTAACAGGGGAACTGTTTGAAGCAGCTGCTATCCCAGCTACTTGGGACACAGTTAGTGTCTCTCCACCAAGCTTCACCACGGGCTTCCTGAATTCCGCCACCATCTTCTTCACCTCATCAAGGTGGCTCCCAGTCATTGCCTCCGCGGCTACTCCCCAGTTCAATGGATCCTTGATGCAAAGCTCATTTACATTTACGTTACCGTTCTCCATTGTAGTTAGTTTAGATCAAGAACAAACAAAATAATAAATTGAAAGTTGAGTATAGACAATAAAAGACTAGTGAATTGATATTGAAATTGCAATTGAGATTGCTGATTTGGTTGATTGTAAATGGTGATGTATATATACTTATAGTGATGGTTTGGTTGTTGTGTCATGTATGAATAAAGGGTGGGGGGTGGGTGGGGGTGGTAGGTAAGTGTGGGAAATAAGAAGGAAAAATAGTGGAAGGTGGTTGGTTGGTTTCAAATTTAATCTCAACCGTTTGATTTTGTTGAGATGTTAATCAATGGTGTAGAGCTTGCTGATTTGGGCAGGCAGAGTGGACTAATGAGATCGAGTCATGAGACTGGGTGGTAGTGGGTGACTTTATGTTCTTTTTTTCTTTTATTGGCATGCAAGTATGTAACTAGTTATACAACAAGTTATGCTTTCATGTGTTTGGGAACAATGGTTTATTAATTGCATATATAATAATCACATAAAATAAATATTTCTTTTATCGGCAATTAATATTACTGACGGCTTCATGACCAATACGATCATTAGAAGAAGACATATTTTATGTTAGAAGCACTCTGTTTTAATATAAAAACTTTATTTTTATGTCTTCAATGGGACTTGAACATAAAACTTCTTATTTTATGAAGTTTTAGAACTTTAGGTTGTATACCAGCTTTAACAACTCAAAATAGTACAAGTTTCAAGTATGTATAAGTTATGGTTAATATGTTTAACACAAATAAATATATAAGTCTTGTTTAAGATTTATGTATTTAACGTGAAAATATGGGTCTTATTGTGTCTTAATTCGAAACTCTTTGTAAGATTAACAACTTTTACAAAAATAACAATAAGTGGGGAAAATTTAAAATTTTACTCCGAACTAGAGTCACCTGACAATTTGACAAATATCACTTAAAAGTTAAAATTATGAATTCTATTTGTGAAAGTTTCTTAGTTTTTACGTAGGATAGATGTGTTTCAAGTAAAGTCAAGTTTGGCCACATAAAAAAGTATATATATTATATTTTGATCAGGCTTTTATTTAATTTGTAAACACTAAAATACATAAAAAGGGTATTAATAAGCTAAAAAAACTATTAACACGTTTATGATCACCCATTTATGTGTTGTAGTCATATTGTTTATTAAATGAATTGGTATTTGTAACTTTTTTTATGTGACCAACTTTTGAGGAGGTTTGATAAAAGTCAATCTTGCATGGTTAGATTGGCTGTTTCAAAGGTAATACTTTATAGTTATGTTGGATAGACCTCTTTTGCTTTCTTATATAAATAATTTTTAGAATAAACCGCAGTTTTAGTTTCTGCGTTTTGATATCATTAACAGTTTTAGTCTTATCTTAATAGTTTTTGTCCATGTACTTTTATTTTCTAACAGAAATGGTCTGGAACACTAACTCCATGTCTCCATCTAATGTTCCGTTAAGTCTCTCTTACATGCGGAGTAAAAATGTCATTTATCTCACTCTTTTAACATGCGACTAAATAAAAATATTAACCTACATGACGACTTAGATAAAATAGGGGGACAAATGAAATTTTACCCCTGCGTGTGATACACTTAACGAAAAATTGGATGAAGCTAGTGTTCAGGACCATTTCTATTAGAAAATAAAAACACAAGGACCAAAACTGTTAAGATTAGACTAAAACTATTATAGTATCAAAACACATAGACCAAAACTGTAATTTATTTTAATTTTTATAAATAACAAGATTAGTGATCTGCAAAATACACGGATTGTAATAGCTTTTCAAAAGGAAAATAAAATATGTAAGAAATCATTAATATAGTAGGTCAACAAATGTTATTCTTGAAATGATTTTCTGTATACAAACATAATGAAAAGAAGACGATCGAACCTGTTTTGTGAGGCTTAGTAGAAACTAAAATATCACCATTTAAGATAGTGTGATAATTAAAACCAAAGAAATATTACACGTCTACAAGAGGTGAATATATTCTTCCAATAAAATAAATCGCACATACCTCAATCGCTAATTGAACCCGTGTGCTATCTATAAAATATAATAAAGCAAACTTATTTTTGTCAAGTGTCAATCTCTTAGCATGCTTATCCTATAAATGTTTACTTGACATAATATCATTAATTCAATGATGAGGTGACTTGCTCTCCTTAATTTTCAGATTTGTTATGTTTTTTTTTTAAACTAGGTTTAGTTGAAACTAGGATTAAAGGCAGAAAAATATAAGTATATAACAAATCTATATTAATATAAACCGGCTAGAAAAATATAATAGTAACACAAATAATCATTACCAAATCTTCCAAAAACAAATTGTTCCATTTTTCGGTTACCTTCCAATTGGAAACCAATTTTTAAAAGATCGGTATCAGGAATATTTTCTTAATTTATATATCATAACTAATAAGTCATTTTTGTTTGAACAGCCTAAATTAACTATTAGTTTTCATGGTTAGAGACTTGTGTTTAACAATTTGGTTGTTTACTAATTATTCATTTTTGAATCCTGCAATACTACTTGAAGACATAATTTTATTTTGATAAAGATTAGCTTTCTGACTTTATAATCATCAAGGGAAAATTTTGACAACTACTTTTTACTTCTATATTGAAAGTTACATTGCTCGATTCCAGGTAGATAGTTTTTATGTCCCTCTTGATAAAGTGATTAGGAGGAAAAACTTTCTAGCAATTAGGCTATTTTTTCAGGTATTGATTAGAGTCGATTGCTAAATTATTTTTTTCAGGTATTGATTAAAACCGATTGCTTATCTGTCAACCTCTTATAAATTATTTTATGTTTCATCAATCTTCATTTTAGATTTTTTGTTTCATATACTGTTATTGTTTATGAGTTTTTCTTTGTTTATTTTATCAACAAATGACATTGTTAAGGATTTCTGATTTTCATAAATTTTATAAAACCATATTCTGTGATTATTGGACTTAAGGAAGTATTTAAGAAGTTGTAATTTCGATTGAGATGTATACAATTGAATAGTTTAATATAAAGTTTTTGGTTTAGCTATTTAAATTATTCTAACTCATTCCCGTGTTAACACACGGGTCTCTAACTTAGTATGAAGATATTCAATCGAATCAATTTTCACATTTACAACTATGGGAATAAACCGAACACCTAAGTGGTAATTTTAGGAATATTTATGGAGGTATGGATGATTTTATTTAGTTTTGAGACAACCATGACAAAACAGGAACACAAGATTTATTTAAAAAAATTTCTTTTTTAGTGGTGAACCAATAAGGGGTTTAAACCATTAAATGCTGAACCAGTAAGAGATTTGAACCATTAAAAGCTAGTATATTGTTTAATTATTTATAAGAAATGTTTGATCAATTTAAATAAGAGCTCTTAAGTCTTAACCATTAATTACGAAAGAAACTTTTTTTTTTGAGGAAACTAGTTTTGAATGTTTTTATCCTAAACGTCCATACCCGAATGTTTTTTAGAAACTTTCAAAATCTTTTTTATTAATAATTTTTTTCATAATGTTTGGTTTTTTCTTTCGAAATTTTATTTTAATTTGGATTATAGAAAAAAATTTACGCTAATAAAACAATCAACTTTTAAAACTAGAGATCATTAAAAACAGAATATAAGTTTTAAAAATGCTTTTTAAGGGAGAGAAGTATAATAACTAACAAGGTGGTGTGTAGACACTTCTATTTTTTAAACAATAAAAGAAGACCAATTTTATAAAAGTTTGTCATGAATTGAAGATTAACTCATTGAAGCGTATGGTCAAACCGTGACTTCAGCCCATTACTAGTCCATTTAATATAAATGCAACGAAACAAAATATTACAACAAAAAAAATAATCATACTTTCACAAATAGAAATATACTCTTAACATATAGGAAGTGGTGCACCATTCCAACCGTCAACACATTCCAACAACGGATCGATAATTTGACCCTTTGATATAGCAGTGAACACCTTGTCGAACTCCTCCCCTGGCGACGTTACCTTCTCGCCGGTTAAGTAGACACCAGCAAGCTCCTTCCTAACAAACCGGTACAACGGATATGATCTACAAGACTCAATTCTGTTAGGAATTGATAATGTACCATTCTCAAATGCAATTCTAACACCTTCAACTTCTTTTGGCAAAACGACCTTCAATTCGTCTTCAAAAGTTGCAATCTTTTGAAAGATGGATGTGCTTACGTTTTTCTCGGTTTCACCGTTGGTTAAAGCGTGGTCAACGAGGACTTGTCGGAGCTTTTGCATCAATGGGTACGTAGCGAGACATGGGTCGTCAATGTAGGCAAAAACGTACTCACGATCGACTACACGAAGTAAATCCTTTTCGCAGAATCTTGACGGGTGGAGTTCGCCATTCACGCCTATGGTTAGGACCTTTTTAGCTATGTGGCTTACGGTGTTCTTGACGGTTGATTTCATGTTCTCTTCCAAATGACGCAAGTCGATTGATTGACATAAAGCTACTAAGTACGTCGATGACATGAGTTTTAAAATCTCAACTGCTTCGGCTGTCTTTCGTGCCGAAATCAAACCCAAAGAGTTAACATCTTGGTTATGTTGCTCCGCACTTTGAACATGGTTTGTAACTGGATTCGCAAGGAACTGAAGCTCAGAACAATACGAAGCCATAGCGATCTCTCCACCTTTGAACCCGTAATCCAAACTCGGATTACGCCCACCTGAAAGATTCGAAGGCAACCCATTGTTGTAAAAATCATTTACCAATTCAGAAAACTGGGCAAACATCAGTTTTCCAATAGCTGCGATGGCCAAACGTGTGTTGTCCATTGAAACTCCAATTGGGGTTCCTTGAAAGTTTCCACCATGCAACGCTTTGTTTCTTGATACATCAATCAACGGGTTGTCATTAACCGAGTTGATCTCCCGTTCGATCATTTTTGTGGCGGACCGAATGACTTCGATTTGTGGTCCGAGCCATTGGGGCGATGTGCGGAGGGCGTATCGGTCTTGTTTGGGTTTTTGTAACGGGTCCATTTCGTGGACCTTTTGCGCGGCTTTAATGATATCACTACCGTCTAAAATATATTCCATGATGGCTGCTGCCTCGATTTGACCAGGATGATGCTTCAATTTGTGCGTTAAATGATCGGTAAACTCTGGTTTCCCCAGCATAACTTCAGCAAAAATGGCCGATAATACTTCGGACAACAATGCAAGTACATTAGCTTCAAAAAGAACCATTGATGCCATGCCAGAACCAACGGCGGTGCCGTTAACAAGTGCTAATCCTTCTTTAGGCTGTAATTCAAAAAATCCACCTTCAACCCCAGCTTCCGCAAACGCCTTTTCGGCGTTGAGAATTTCACCAGTCGGTCCAACTGCTTTTGAATTAGGTCGGCCAGTGAGGAGGCCAGCAATATAGGATAAGGGAACAAGGTCACCGGAGGCGGTGATGGTGCCACGGAGGGGTAAACAAGGGGTGATGTTGTTGTTGAGGAATTTGGTGATGGCTTCAAGGATTTCGAAACGGATGCCGGAATAACCCTGGAGGAGGGTGTTTATTCTAACAAGCATGGCGGCTCTTGTTGCTGAATGTGGGAGAGTGTGGCTTGACTCCGTTCCGTTTCCAAATATTCCAGCATTCAAAAATCTGTCATTACATGGTAGTTTCTCTATTAGAATTTTAAGAAGAAATATTGAATGTGTTACAGTACAAACTATGTTTAATACTCGTGTGATCTACATGGTTAAACATTAGCATTTAAAAAAATTATAACTATTATAGTTAAAAATTTATAGATATTTTTTTTTACAGAAATACCATTAAAACAAATAATTATCCCTCCTAAAAAATACCTCATAAACCTTGATGTTTGATATATTATAAACAATCAATTTTATACCAACAAAATATAAAATAATACTAAATAGTTACCAAATAATCTGTCTTTTATACCTAATCTCTAAATGTAAAAATGTTTTTTTTTGTTGATAACATCTAAGGTCAACGAGGTATAAAAGTATAAAACCATAATAAATAATGTAACGGGATAAAAAAGATTTACCTAATAAGCTCCTTTTGTAATGCACCACCTTGCTTGGTTCTCCTATAAGAAGTAGCACCAAACCCGGTTGTGACACCATAACTATCCGTCCCTTTATTCATACTCTCCATCACCCAATCACTACTCGCCTTAACTCCTGCTCTTGCTGCTTCCGCTAGCTCCACTTTTACAGAAGAGCTGTCTGAAGCAGCTGCTATCCCAGCAACTTGGGACACAGTTAGTGTCTCTCCACCAAGCTTCACCACGGGCTTCCTGAATTCCGCCACCATCTTCTTCACCTCATCAAGGTGGCTCCCGGTCAATGCCTCCGCGGCTACTCCCCAGTTCAATGGATCCTTGATGCAAAACTCATTTACGGTTCCGTTAATTGCGTGATTACCGTTCTCCATTTTTGTTAATTTGATGATTAGATCAAGATCAACAAACAAATTGTAAATTGAAAACTAAGTACAAACAATAAAAACAATAAAAGACTAGTGAATTAAAATTGCAATTGAGATTGCTGATTTGGTTGATGGTAAATGTTGGTGTATATATAGTGATGGTTTGGTTGTTGTGTCATGTATGAATAAAGGGTGGGGGTGGGTGGGGGTGGTAGGTAAGTGGGAAATAAAATGGAAAAATAGTGGAAGGTGTTAGGTTGGTTACAATATTTAATCTCAGCCGTTTGATTTTGTTAAGATGTAAATCAATGGTGTAGATTTTGCTGACTTCGGCAGGCAGACTGGACTAAATATAACATTGGGTGGTAGTAGTGGATGACTATGTTCTTTTGTTGACATCTAATTATACAATAAGTTATTGGTTATGTGTTTGGGAAAAACCGTCTATTAACTATAACCACACAATTTAACAACTTTTTTACGACAATTTATATCACTTATGGAGTTACTGGTCAATGACTCGTATTATTAAACGGGTTATATTTTTCAATCCAAAACATGATTACTTTCGTGTCGTGTTTAGTGTCGTGTCGGGAATTGACACCCCCACTAAATATTCCGTCCAGTTAACTATTCCCGCTAACATTTAAATAGATCTTAGACACAACCAAATTCCCATTATAGACTTACAGTTGCTCCATGAATCTCGCAGGTTGACTCGACTAGTCGGCTCGTATTAGAACCCAAGACCCTTAAAAGAAACAAAACCTCACACTTCCTATTTAAACCACTAGACCAATAGCAAGAAGATTAATAATTGGGCCAAATTTTACTCAAAGAGTTACCTAACAATTGACAAATATCACTTAAAATTATGAATTCAATTTATGAAAGTTTCTTAGTTCTCACGTATGATGAATATGTTTGCAAATAAACAATCAAGTTTGGCTACATGACAATTTAAACAATATTTACATCACTTTGTTTTTGTAAAAAAACTAAAAAACATACAAAGGGTATTAACGAACTAAGAAAACTATTGATACCTTTACAATTACCCCTATATGGCTATATCGCTTTATTGTAGTTACTAGTTATATGAATTGCTCGTGCGAAACGCATAAAAAAAACAATCATAAGGGGCTCAGAATTAGCGATTACACCGTGCCACAACTTAATATCGCACTTCATAGCCTCAGCAACAACAAAAGACGTAAACAAATCGAAAAAAACAAAGCGACAACATTTATAAGTGGGACATAGAATCAACGCGCATAGCATGATCATGTTGTGGCTGCAATGGGATTGTAGATTTCTAAACCGACATTCCATATAATTTGACAGATGTGCTAACAGGGGCTGGAGATGAAAACTAACAAAAACTTGTGTCAAAAATAAAAAATATAAAAAGTTATATTTTATCAAGTTAGTAAATTTTTACTAAATTATAGATAATATTGTTTAATAAATCAATTGGTATTTGTAGGAGTGTAAACGAGCCAAGCTACTCGTGAGCTAATCGAGATCGGATCGATAAAAAGCTCGAAAGTGCCGAGCTTTTTCGAGCTCGAGCTTTAAATAAGAGCTCATTAAGTTATCGAACCCGAGCTCGAGCTTTACATATCGAGCTCGAGCCGGCTCGCGAGCCTTATCGAGCTTTTCCATTATATGTTTTTTATTTATTTTATAAATATATATTATTATTAATAGTTAAAATATATATATATATATGTATTTTATTATATATAAATTACATATAATTAAAAATTTATGTAAAATTAAATATAAATAACTAAAAGTTTATATAAAATTAAATATAAACAATTAAATATAAAATAATAAAAAACCAGACGAGCCGAGCCCGAGTCGAGCTCGAGCTTGAGAAATTTGTGACGAGCTCGAGCTCGAGCTTTGAAATTAAAGCTTTAAACGAGCCGAGCTCGAGCTTAGACGAGCTTGGGCTTGGCTCGACTCGTTTACACCCCTTAGGTATTTGTAACATTTTTTTATGTGACCAACTCTTGATGAGGTTTGACAAAAGTGTAACTCAATCAAAGTCAAAGTTTTACAGGGTTAGATTGGCTGTTTCAAAGATAATACTTTATAGTTTATACCCATAGACGTCTTTTAGTTTCTTAAATAATTACGTGCAGAAAAAGATGATCAAGTGTTGTTGTTTTAGAAAATACCCATTCAATAAAAGCATTAAGTGGATTTTAAACTATTTTATTTACTTTTTCAAACTATAATTCTTAAACCTTTTAGCATAAATTCACTATAACTTACTCATTGTTATCCGTTATAAGATTTAAACTTTAGACATAATATTCTAATTACAAGAATGTTATCATAAGAACATCAACCCAGTTTATATTTATCTATTTATTAAGTAAAGGTCTACAAAACTTGTTGTATTCAAATAACTTCTTAAAAGTTATTCTAAAAGCAAATCTATTACTCTCTGATCTATTACTAAGAATGTTTACTACACTTGAAAACCAATTAAAAATTAATCAAGAAACATTTATTTTGATGTAATGGCTTTAGTTTGAAATTATTAGGGGGAGGAGTGGTCGATGAGGAAGGCAATGAGGAACCTTTTCGCCACCATCTCGCCGGAGAAGTGGTCCTCGTCTCCTCATAGTCTCCTCTTCGGTTTCTCCCCTCACACCACAACCTCCCCAACGAGTTCTCTTGCTCGTCCACGAGCAACGCAACCACCTTCTCGTCTCCTTCTCACAACCACCACTCCCTCCTCCCTTAGATATATGAACACCCACTAGAGGGCGTAGTTGGGAATCGCTACTTCTGATTGATGTTCAGTTTAGGATCTAAGATTGTGATCGGGGCTAACCGGTTAGGTTTGGCATAAATGCGTAATATTAGTTTAATATCAAAATCGAATGACACTTTAAATTAGCATTGTATCAAATTTAATAATATCATACCAAGAAATTAGAATTATAATACGAGATACATAATATATATATATTTTAGTTAACAATATATTTAACTAACATAAAATAAAAATAATTAAGCAAACATAATATATAAATAAAAAATATTAAATTATATGGGTATGATAACGGGTAAACGGGTATATATGACTAATCGGGTAATCGGGTCGGGTAAACAAGTATATCAGCAATCCCATACCCGCGAATTTTTATTCTTTTAATCTCATACCCGACCCCATATCTGTTTACCCGTTCCTGTACCCGTCCCAAATATCTCGGGTTTCGGGTTTCTCCATTGGGTTTGGGTTTGATTGACATCCCTACTTGTAACACAACATATTTGTGACTTAGATACACGCGTTACGTTGGTGATATTAGAAAGAGTAAAAGCCAACCGCCGACTTGCTTTGCTGCTTTGGAAAATGTAATTTTAAATTGACATCTAAATTACAAATATACCCCTAAAGTCATAACCTTCATCTCAGTTTGTTTTTCGCCTTTAAAAAGGCTTGCTGGACATATCTCGTCAGAAAAAGAAATCAACCAACTTTCTACACTTAATCGTCTGGAAATGCTATAAAAACACAGTACACAACTCTCAACCAGAAAGAAGAAAAAAAAAACTTAAAACGCTCGTCTCCGGTGATGGTGCCCCCGGAAAAACGGTGTCTTGTGCGGTCGCTCATGCCGAACATGTCCGGGGCCGCCCCTGATAATAATCGACCTAGTTTTCAACGTACGGAGTCACATCCACTAGTCGTCTACGATTTTAGTGAAATAATTGGGTTGCTACTAAAATATAAATTGTAGGCATGGGTAGTTGAGGCCTTGTATCATAATAAGTCATGCGTATACGTAATGTTAATATAAGGCGAATATTAAAAACGAACCTCATGTGCACACGATCTTTTTGAACCTACCTAAATCCCCATTGGTAATTAAACTATTAAATAATACATTTAACCAACGATTGTGTTTAGATCTCAAAATTGGGTTTGAAAGTTGATGAGTAAACGTGTGGTGTTGAATAGTCATGAAGAACAAGTCTCGCGCATATTATGTCACAACTACGCAATTTTTTTTATTTTTTAAGTTTTAGACACCCCAATTATTATAAATCATCCCTATAGTTTATTAATATTTCACCTACATCCTGAAATTTTCTTTTAGTAACATGATGTGTGAATGAATGCCGTTTTCTACATCGTCTTCATAGTCACTTGCACTCGTAAGCAGAAGTTGTACGTTTTTATGTGTTGCTAACTTGCTATAAATGTCTTTAGGTAAGACTTAAGAAGTACATAGCGATAATTGATAGGTGGAACGTTTATTAGGGATATTCTTCTACAAACTGGTATACTAAGTAACAACTCTCGTTCTTCTCTGTGTGAGTAGAAGTCCGGTCATATTCGTCATAGTGAGGAGAAGTCCATCATGTAACATGCCCTCGGTGTGTGATAACTACTTTATGTTTAAAGAGCGTAAATGAACGTAGGAAGTATGCATGACTCTCTCATGTTTTAAGTGGTATTGGCTTGTTTTGAGGATGATGAGAACATGTACTAGATGTGTCATCGTTATTTTTGTTCAGACTCTTACACCGGTCTTACATATCTTATTGATTCTTTTTAGTAACATAATATACGAACAAGTGGTCATTCAACCATTTTCTACATTGTCTTCATTTTCACGCGGACCAGTAAACCAAAGTTACAAAGACCAAAAAGTGAATGAAACTCAAACGTTTACGTTTCACATGTTGCAATAAACTGTCTTTAGACAATGGTTAAGAACTTTATAGCAATAATCATCAGGTGGAACTTTGATTAGTGATATTCTTCTAAAGTCGGTGTACTAAGTAATAATTACCAGCCTCGTCATAATGAGTAGAACTCTCTATATGTAACATGGCTCCGGTATGGTTGAGTACACTAATTGAGCATAACTGTCTTAGATCATAGTTCGTAGTGGCACGGTTTTTAGAGTTACAAGAACATCTTACTAGATCAACCATTGAAAAGAATCTCGTGCATACACATTTAATGCTCCACACGTTTAGTCAGCTCTCATTAAATACTTCACACTTTTACTAAAATCTTAACTTTATCCAATTCTAAAAATTTCATGTTACAAAGCTTGATGCCCGCAACGTGTTACCCTGCAGGCTACCTCTCCATCATACATAACATACAAACAACTTAACGATCAAAGATTTGGAACATGTTAAAACTTAAAACCAAAGGGGTGAAAATGATATTAATATAATTATTATGTTTTCAATCAAAAGCCAATTTTTGTCATCGTCTTTCATTTCATGATACATACATACATACATACATACATACACTCCTGCATTACGTTAACGCTAACCCATCTCAAAATTCAATCTTGCAAGCTATAACACAATCATCTAATCATCATCATCGTCGCTTTTATCTCCCGTTAACTCATTCCGTCAATTCATCTTCCTTTAACAAACACCAAATGATTTGTTTATATGATTCATTCACCAAGATCGAGTTTGTTCCAAATGAAATTGCATTAAGATGAGCTTTATTGGTAGCTTATTTGGGATCATAGGTTTTGCAATTGGGATACCCTTTGGTGTTTCATTGGGTTTTTTCATTTTTAAACAAACAGAGTCTACAGATGTGAAGGTCACTCATTTGTTACTTATCTTTTGTTTTTGTTTTTGCAAGAAAAAAATTCACTTCTAGGGTTTGTATATGGTGGATGAATATCTAGTTTCAAGATTTAGCTTGATCATGTGTTGTGTGAATTAGTGTTTGATTGATGGATGTTAAAACATTATTATGATTTCATTTGGTTTGGTTTGGTTTTGTGAGTATGGGTTTAAGTTTTGGTTTTTTAAGACGCGGGCTAACTGTTTGATGAAATGTCTAAGTGAAGTTTTTGCTCATTACAGTTGAAAATTTCTGTTCTATCAGATTGTTTTTTTGTGCATTATTAAATTTAGTTTGCTTGATTGTTACACATTGGCGATACCTATATCATATCATCTTATAATATTGTACAGATATATTCAATTAGAGCTTTGTTAACTTACACTTGCAGAGCCCATTCATTAGGCCAGTTAAAGAGTTTGATAAAGATTCATTGATTGATATTTTACCAGAGCTTCCATTATGGGTAAAGCATCCCGACTATGAACGAGTGAGTACTAAAATCAACCATTCTTACTCATCATCTTTATTACATATTTTTATATTTTCAAGAACAATGCAACATGGTTTCAGTATGATTTATACAGGTTGATTGGTTGAATGATGTAATTCGTGATATGTGGCCTTACCTCGATAAGGTGACATGCAATTTATACATTTTAAGGCTTTTTTTCTGTTAGTTATGTACAAGAAGTGAGCCCGTCTCACATTCATTTCGTTATTGTATAGGCAATATGTGGTATGATCAAAAGCATGTGTGAACCTATATTTTCTGAATACATTGGGATGTACTTTATAAGATCCATGTATTTTGAAAGACTTACATTTGGAAGTCTTCCTCCTATAGTTCAAGGTATATTCACTAATTAACGTTTCATATATTTCCATAGAACGATATAATTAGGAAGTTTGTATAACAGTTATAGGCTGCTATTTTTAACTTGACAGGTATAAAAGTACACGAATTAAACGAGGACAGTCTGGTCTTTGATCTAGCAGCTAAATGGGCTGGAAATCCCAACATAGTTCTTGTTCTAAATGTGTTTTGTCTACCAATTAAAGTTCAATTAGTAGATATGCAAATAACTGCAGCAGTTCGATTGACGCTGAAACCGTTTGTGCCAACATTCCCTTGCTTTTCTAATGTTGTTGTCTCCTTATTGGACAAGGTAGGTGTGGTTTTGAATGTGGTTTAAAATAGGTGGACCATGGACTGATGTATTGGTAAATGTTAATATTTGGATGAATCTTTTGTTGAGTATGTTTAGCCAGATGTAGATTTCGGGTTGAAGGTTATGGGTGGTGATCTAATGGCAATCCCGGGACTCTATAATTTCGTTCAGGTGCTCTTTTTCTTAATTTTCTCTATTTTATAGGTTAACTGAACCATATAGTTTATTGACTAAATCAGTGTAAATGTCGGTTTGATGGCAGAACATAATCAAGAAATATGTTGCTAGTCTTTATCTATGGCCTCAGTGTCTAGAAATACCGATTCTTGATGCTTCCATGTAAGCTTAAATCTTCACTGATTAACTTAAACATGTTCAAGAAACATTCTGATTTGGCATTTGCTAAATATGATTTCGGGACAGTGGAGCTGCAAACAAACCAGAGGGTATACTGCGTGTGAAAGTTGTGCGAGCAAATGAACTTTTGAAGAAGGATTTGCTCGGGTCTTCTGATCCATATGTTAAGCTCAAACTTAGTGGAGGGAGGATTATTCCTTCTAAAAAAACTTCTGTAAAGCATAAAAATCTGAACCCCGTGTGGAACGAAGAATTTAAACTTACAGTAAACGATCACATGTCTCAAGTCCTTGAATTACATGTATTTGACTGGGAAAAGGTGAGTTTTTTATTCCATGGTCAAACATAGTACTTTTCAAGATCAAAATTTAAAGTCGTATATCAGTATTTATGAAATCAAAATGTTAGTTATGATATGATTTTGCTTGTAGGTTGGGCTTCATGACAAGTTAGGAATGCAAGTTATCCCATTGATGGTGCTAAAACCGAACGAGAAAAAGGAGTTGACTGTTGGTTTGGTCAAAAATTTAGATTCAAGTGATACCAGGAACAGGAAGCCAAGAGGGAGTATTACAGTGGAGTTAATTTATGTTCCTTTTGTCGAAGACACCGTGAGCCTGAATGGACCTATTGACTTCTATATGAGGAAAGAAACAGTTTCTAAAAAACTTGGGAGTTCATTTGTTAACAGGCCTGGGTTACTTTTAGTGACTGTGATCAGTGCAAAAAGTGTTGAAGGAAAACACCACACTAACCCTTTTGCTTTAGTCGTTTTTAAAGGCGATAAACGTAAAACCAAGGTGATTTCACTAGTATATACTTGTAGATACCATTAAACTATTAGTAATTTGATTCTGATTTGGCTTATTTCTTACTGACAGATACTGAAGAAAACGCGGGATCCAAACTGGAATGAGGAATTTCAGTTTATGTTAGATGAAGCTCCGTTGGAGGACGTTATTCATATCGAAGTAATTAGCAAGCGAAAGCATACGATTGGATTTGGTTCTTCAAAGGTAAATCATCTCTTAAGAACAAAAAAACATAAAATCTTGATGTAACACCTTAAGATGGTCATAAGAAATATATGGCCTATTGGCCTCGCCTACCAACACCCGTTATGAGGGGTCAGATGTTACACTTAATTAAAAACAAATATGTGAGCTCTCATTGCCAAAAGAAGATAATAATGATTGGTATGAGGGGTCAGATGTTACACTTAATTTATTATTTCTTTATGATTTGCAGGAAGCTTTGGGGCATGTTGATATTAATCTTGTAGATGTGGTATATAATAATCGTATTAACGAGAAGTACCATCTTATTAACTCGCGAAATGGGATGATACATATTGATATAAAATGGAATGCTACATGATGTACAGTTGCAGATTTGGTTACACAAGTGAGTTCATTCTTGAATATTCTTTAAAGCTTTGTGAATATTGCACAGACATATGTTGGTTGTACAAAGATATAATGGATGTAAAGAAACATTCTTTTTGTTTGAGATAGTTTGTTCTTTTATTTATATATATGTATATTCAAAGCATTAAAAGGAACATTGAGTAGTTTCTTTGAGTTTATAACACTTTCTTTTTCAAAAGAGAAGCCTAAACATCTAGCTTTTAACTTATAAAACTATCTTTAAACATAATAAGACTCATTAACTTAAATTTTTATATCAATTGAAGAAAGGAAAAAAACACCGACTAATGTCTCTGGGTTAATAAGTATGTGTTTGAGAAAAGTGCGTTTGAGAGAGAAAGTATTGAGAGTCATACTTTGATTTACCTTTTGGGCTTTTGGCATTCGTACTTATACGTGTTGGTGATATATCTTACTGTTAAAGAGGTAATGTTATTTATATGTGTTGCCGATATCCTCATTCGATCACATGTCATGCATTTCATATGGTTTGCCACTTGGGCGAAGCACCATTGGATGAAACCTCACACGTCCTTGATCCATCGATTCAATAAAACAATTGTTAGATCATACTTATTTTATGCGTTTAGTGTCATGTCTTTATATAAATAAAATAAAATTAAAAAAATACTCCTAACACAAAAACATTATATAAAACAATTAGGTGAGTAATTCATGATAAAAAAACTCATGTTGTTAGATTTTATTTAAAATGTTATTTATTAAAAGTTATTAATAAAAAATATTATAATTAAAATTAAGTGGGTTGAAATATAAAAAAAAGGAAAAAAAATACTAATGGATTAATGACACGTGTCACATTTTTCATTACAGATTCATCGAATCTTGAATTGTTACGGTGAATATATTAGTTAGTATATTTGGATTTTTTTTTATAAAAAAAAAATTGGGTGAAGTGGTAAGTTGTTACTTAATGTACCTTAAGGTCTTAAGTTCAATTCTCACAAGCCTCATTTTTTAGCGATACCAGTCAATGATCCAGTTAATGCTGGTGAGACAAACAGGTTTTACCTACGGGCGAGGGTTCGATCCTCTATAATGGTTGCTACGCCAGCCTCTGTGGGGTTTTACCTGTAAGCGCCCTGTCAAGTTAGATGCACCACGCGGGTCCGGTTAAGACAATGTATGTGGTTGCCTGACTTGATTTAGGGACCCCCATGTGACAGGGGATTACGTCCGTCACAATTAATGAAAGTCGCCGTTCAAAAAAAAATTAGGATTTAATTCTTTTTCAAACAATGTAAAGACCCAAAAAAATAAAATATCACGAATGAAACTAGTCTAACTAGTATCCAATCCCATTCATAATTAACCATGTCAAAAATTTATTTACTTTGCTTAAATTTAAAAACTCTGTTGTTTTTTTTAAACGACAAACTATACTACCTCATAAATTAAACTCCAATATTTACAGTTGTTCAGGTTTGAACCTGAGACATCCTCAAATGATGCTCGTAAAGGCAAAAAAAAAAAAAAAAAAAAAAACTCTATGTTGTTAGATTAAACCATATGAATAGTAAAAATAAATATTTATTACCTTTTGAATTTTGATACTCGAGTTAGAAGTGAGTCGACTCAGTACTCATCCTAAAACCCTAGCTCTCAAACACTAATCGCCATCTCTCTTTCTATACACTGCAACTTCACTCCGCCATTTCCAAAATCATCAAAACAATGTCTTTAATCTCTTCATCAAAACCCCAAATCTTCAATCACAGTTTCTTCTCAAATCTTTCAAGAATTTCAAACTCACAACATGCCTTCAAATCACTCTACTTCTTCTGCTCATCATCATCATCAAATCAACCAACCCCAGAACCCGAAACCCCAAATCAACCAACCCACGACCCGAATCACCAAAACCCGATCATCCAAAATCAAGATTCAAGAATCACAAGAGGTAAAAATCGAAACCCTGAAAAGATTGAAGATATAATCTGTAGAATGATGGCAAACAGGGCTTGGACAACACGTTTACAAAACTCAATTAGAAATTTAGTTCCTGTGTTTGATCATAATCTTGTTTACAATGTGTTACATGCTGCTAGAAACCCTGATCATGCTTTACAGTTTTTTAGATGGGTTGAGCGGTCCGGTTTGTTTAAACACGACCGCGAAACGCATTATAAGATTATAGATATATTGGGTAAGGCTTCTATGCTTAATCATGCTAGGTGCATTTTGTTAGATATGCCTAAAAAGGGGTTGAAATGGGATGAGGATTTGTTTGTTGTTTTGATTGATAGTTATGGAAAATCGGGTATTGTTCAAGAAAGTGTTAAGATTTTTAGGAGTATGGAAGAATTAGGCGTGTCGAGAAGTATAAAATCTTATGATGTTTTGTTTAAGGTGATTATGAGGAGAGGGAGGTATATGATGGCGAAACGTTATTTTAATAAAATGTTGAGTGAAGGTATATGTCCTAGTCGACATACTTACAATGTTATGATTTGGGGGTTTTTTCTTTCGTCGAGAGTCGAGACTGCGATTCGGTTCTTTGAAGATATGAAAAGCCGAGATATTTCACCGGATGTTGTTACTTATAATACAATGCTTAATGGGTTTAATCGGGTTAAAAAGATTGAGGAGTGTGAGAAGTTGTTTCTTGAAATGAAAGGAAAGAATATTGAGCCGACTGTTATAACTTACACCACCATGATTAAAGGGTATGTTAATGTTGGTAGGGTAGATGATGGGTTGAAGTTATTTGAAGAAATGAAAAGTGTTGGGATTAAACCGAATGATTTTACATATACGACCCTATTACCCGGGCTTTGTGATGCTAATAAGATGCCTGATGCACATACGATTGTGAAGGAAATGGTGCACCGTCATATCGCCCCAAAGGACAATTCCGTTTTTTTACAGTTGATATCTGCTCAGTGTAAGGCGGGTAATTTTGAGGCAGCTGCGGATGTGCTTAAATTCATGATGCGATTGAACGTCACTCCTGAAGCCGGACATTATGGTGTTTTAATCGAAAATCTTTGTAAAAATGGCGTTTATGATGAAGCTGTCAAGTTATTAGATCAACTTATAGAACATGAAGCTGTGTTGAACAGTAAGGATAATTTAGAGCTTGAATCAACCACATATAACCCGATGATTGAGTATTTATGTAACAATGGTATGACAAATAAAGCTGAAACTTTATTCAGACAGCTGATGAAGTTAGGCGTTTTGGATCCGGTTGGTTTTAACAGTTTAATTCAGGGTCATGCGAAAGAAGGCTCACCCAATTCGGGTTTTGAAATTTTAAAAATCATGACGAGGAAAAACGTCCCGTGTGAAGAAACTTCGTACAAGTCACTAATCGAGAGTTACTTAAAGAATAACGAACCAGCTGATGCTAAAACCACATTCGATTGCATGATCGAAAACGGGCATAATCCAGACTCGCTTTTATATGGGTCGTTAATGGGAAGTTTATTTGAAGACGGAAGGATACAAACAGCAAGTCGGGTAATGAATATCATGATTGAAAAGGTTATAAAAAAGCACACGGATTCAGATTCTAAAATCCATGTGAACGAAATCATGAGTGAAAACGGTTTAAAAGAGCACACGGATTTGGTTTCTAAAATCTTGGAAGCACTTTTATTAAGGGGTCACGTTGAGGAGGCTTTAGGAAGAATTGACTTGATGATGACAGCCGGTTTTGCACCTGATTTTGATAAACTGTTATCGGTTGTATGCGAAAAAGGAAAGACGATTGCTGCTGTGAAACTGTTGGATTATGTTTTGGAGAGAGATTATAATGTTGATTTCTCGACTTATGATAAGGTTTTGGATGCTTTATTAGCTGCTGGAAAGACGCTTAATGCTTACTCAATTTTATGTAAAATTAAAGGAAAAGGCGGTGTTACTGATAAGAGTAGCGGCGAGGAGCTGATCAAGATTCTTAATGAACAAGGAAACACAAAGCAGGCGGATATTCTATCTAGGATGATCAACGACGGTTCAGGTGGCAAGAAAGCGAAGAAACAAGCATCGGTTGCAGCCTGACCGAATGTAAGTTGTTAGTTTTCTTTTCATGTTCTTCATAATAAAATTTTCTGGAGTTGCTGTAATGTGCTTGTTGCACTGTTTTAGTTCAGGTTTTAGATCCATTTTTATAGAACATATTATTCTCAAATGATCTTTGTTAACGCAAAGAATTTTGTGCTTTTGTAATGCAAACGAGAACTAGTTTTCATTGTTCCTGTATTTCTTACGACTTAAATCAATTGTTGCTATTAGTTTTTTGCATGATTGTGTTTTTATGCGCTTGAAAGAGGTTGATGAAATCGTAAGTCAAA
The DNA here is from genome assembly GCA_030867185.1 of Tagetes erecta. Classification (NCBI taxonomy): domain Eukaryota; kingdom Viridiplantae; phylum Streptophyta; class Magnoliopsida; order Asterales; family Asteraceae; genus Tagetes; species Tagetes erecta. The sequence goes on along the minus strand of CM061488.1, from coordinate 4,296,692 downwards.
TTACTGCCTTTGATTGCAGTTTTTTTGTTCAACTTTTGGTAGCTAATCAACTGTTCTTTGTTGTAGAGGTTACGGAGGGCATATAATTTCATGAAAGCAGAGGAATAAGGTTTTTAATTTTGATGAAACTAAAGATTAAACTCGAATGATATACTCATGCTTCACAAAGGTAACTAACAATAATCATTTGCTTAAATTTTGGCATATTATTGTTCAGAACTATTAAATCTTGCACGGTTTTAACCTTCATAACAAGTAGCAAATTTGCTTATTTCTTGATTATATCTATATTTACAATGCGTCACATTTCACAAGCAGTTGTATTTTCATGCTTATTATTTGTGTGGTTATTTCGGATGTCTGCAGGCGATTTCAATGTGGCTGGCATATATGATCTTCCATCTTTCGTTCTTGTTTTAATCTGTTGTTCAAATCACTTCATTTTGGCTATATGTGCAACTAGTAAGAGGGTTGTTTATGCTTAAAGACTAATTTCTTGTAGTTTCATTCATGTTCTTAACATAGTTGATATAAATTGTCTAGAACTTAACCACAGAAATTCAGAGTAGTCAAGTTGTGTTTGTTTTGGCATCTACAAGTATGTATGTATGTTGGTTGATGTTAGTGTAGCTATTTGGCCAGTTGAGCAACACATCTGCTGTGACAGCCTCTTATTTGGTTTTATCAGGAGTCATTTGGGACCGCGTATTGGAAAAAATGAGTATATGTTTATTGTGTTTTGATATAACGATAAACGCTACTGGTATGAGTACTTAAGGTTTGAATTTGCCTATTTCATCAAGTAATAACTAGATAAACAGTTTCAAGGTGTTGAAATGGTGAAATTTGATTTAATTGTGTCATCTGCGTTACGTAAGGGTATTTTAGACATTTTACGTGAGGCGTTACATTAGTTAAGGAGCACTTGTTATGAAAGAGTTTTGAGAAATCTAGATCTTTATCAGCCCCCTTGGCAATTTAATCATTTTATTGAGAGTTGTGGATTGTCTGTTACATACAATTGTTTTGTCTCCATCTAGTGATTTAAAACAATGGGATGTGGCTTCTATACAACCTAACATTTGCTTCCTAGATATTTTGTAACCATAAAAATCTTTAACCTATTTTATCTTTTTTCATGGGAAAGTAGATATTGCAATAAATAAATTTCAAGTAACAATTAAAATTATTATTAGAGATTTGTTATATGAGATGAGAGTATAAATCACAATTACAATATTTTATCAAAGTGTCTCAACCATATCCGATCATAGGGGTTTGGTTGGCTCACGTAACCCTTACTGACTGCGGTTGTTTGATCGACTCACGCAACCCTTGTTGATTGCATTTGTTTGGTCGACTCACCCAACCCATGTCGACTACGTTTGTTTGGCTGTCTTGTCAAACCCTAACGCCTGTAGTTGTTTGGTCGACTCACTCAAACTTGTTGAGTGTGATTTGTGAACCAATCTAGATTTTAAAAAATTATACGATTAAACCGGATTATTAACACAAATCCGCTCTATTATAAGGTCTTCATTCCTACAGCGGTTTTGTCAATGAACTCGTGGATAAGTAGGCCTTTCGTGCAGACCGATCTTCAGCACATACGGTTTTTAAGGGGATCCGGTCGAAAGACCGGCCTGCACTCACCCGACTAGAGGGACCGAGAAATTAATAGAGTACAAAACTTATCTTCAAGCTTTACCTTATTTTGATCGTTCAGAGGGCGATCGCGGGGTCACTGAATGAAGTCTCTGTTTCTTTCAGAGGTGCTGACCCGCAACAATATTCATATTTTTTACGTGCTATTAAGCTTTTATCAACCAACTATCCCGAGTTTGAGCTTTTGAATGTTTGTAATTCCGTCTCAAAGCTCGAATTCAAGTATTGACTTACCGCGCACCAAAACTCGTTTGACATATGGTTCAAAACATAGAAAGTGTGAAAACCTAACCCTAGAGTGTTATGATAAGATTGAGATAAGAAGATACAAACGGGGTCGGGTCGGGTCAACCCACATTTTCAACATCAACCTTAGCCAATATGGCTATATAACCCAGTTTCATAATACAACCCAATCCCTCATCTCCTTAGCAAAAACCTTATCCTCTGCTGTTGCTAAGGCATTTCATTTCATTTCATTTCATTTTTCAAAACCAAAACCCATGGCTTCATCTACTACTTCATCTCTTCAGTTCCTAACCCTAGCTTCATCCAAAACCCTAGCCCCAATCTCCAAAACCTCATCACCCACTTCCCTCAACTTGTTATCTTCTTCCCTGAAGCCATTTCCAAAGCTTTTTTCTTCCACTAAGCTCTTTGAACCCACACCATCATCTCGAATCATCCGTACAACTGTTGCTGTTTCTTCTGGTTTGGAGATTGATGAAGAGTTGTCAAGTGATGGAGATGATGAACAGCAGCAGAGTTTCTCCCCTGACCTTAAAATCTTTGTGGGTAACTTGCCTTTTAGTGTTGATAGTGCTGCTCTTGCTGAGTTGTTTGAATCTGCTGGAAATGTTGAAATGGTTGAGGTATGGTTTTGTGCTGATTTCAGGTCTTAATACTGTTTTTTGACATAGTTTTGATGCAATTTTGTGCTAATTTGGGCTAAAGTTGTTGAGTTGTAGCTATTTTATATCATGGGAAACAGGGGTTTGTATATCTTTTGTGGAAGTGTGTACTGAGGTGAATGTTTTATGCAGGTTATATATGATAAAGTTAGTGGAAGAAGTAGAGGTTTTGGGTTTGTTACAATGTCAAGTGTTGAGGAAGTTGAGGAAGTTGTTCGAAAGTTCAATGGTTATGTAAGTTCATACAAAATTCAATTAGGGTTTAGAAAGTTGGAAGCTTTATCAATTTCATGATTGTTTAAGTTGAAAGCTTTATCACTTTCAAGATTGTTTAACGCGTGTTAAGGAGTGTTTAAGTTGAAAGCTTTATCACTTTCAAGGGGTGTTTAAGACTTTAAAACTTTAACAGTTTCAAGATTGTTTAATATGTGTCAAAGATTGTTTAAGTTGGAAGCTTTATCAGTTGCGCAAGATTTGTTTAAAGCATGTCAAAGATGTATTAAGTTGAAAGCTTTATCACTTTCAAAATTGTTTAAAGCATGTCAAAGATGGTTTAAGTTGAAAGCTTTATCACTTTCAACATTGTTTAACGCGTGCCAAGGATTGTATAAGTTTAAAACATTAACAGTTTCAAATTTGTTTAATGCGTGTCAACGATTGTTTAAGGCTGAAAGCTTTATCAGTTGCAAGATTGTTTAAAGCATGTTAAAGATGGTTTAAATTGATAGCTTTATCACTTTCAAAACTGTTTAAAGCATGTCAAAGATGGTTTAAGTCGAAAGCTTTATCAGTTTCAAGATTGTTTTACGCATGTCAAAGATGGTTTAAGTTGAAAGCTTATCACTTTCAGAATTGTTTAAAGAATGTCAAAGATGGTTTAATTTTAAAGCTTTATCACTTTCAAGATTGTTTTAACACGTGCCAGAGGTTGTTTAAGTTGAAAGCTTTATCACTTTCAAAATTGTTTAACAGGAGCTTGATGGGAGAGCACTGAGGGTGAACGCAGGTCCTCCACCACCACGGGAATCATCCTTTGGTGGGCCAAGAGAAGGCGGCCGTGGTGGCGGTGGGAGAAGCTTTGACAACACAAACAGGGTTTATGTTGGAAATCTTGCTTGGAGTGTTGATAATCTTGCTCTTGAGACTTTGTTTAGAGAGCAAGGAAATGTTGTGGAAGCTAAGGTTGTTTATGATAGGGAGAGTGGTAGGTCAAGGGGATTCGGGTTTGTGACGTACAGTTCTGCTGATGAGGTCAACAGCGCGATCGACTCATTAAATGGCGTTGTAAGTACATAATCCCTTTTTGTGGATATGTATATAATATTCATGAAGTTTAATAAAACTTGTGGTGCAGGATCTTGATGGTAGGAATATCCGAGTTAGCGTTGCTGAAGCCCCACAAAGGCGCCAGTTTTAAAAAAATCAACAGGTGTGGTACGATTGACCCGTCAACTTATATATTTGTTTTAAGCTTTCTTTTTGATTTCATGCTAATTGGTTATATTTGGATACTTGTGACACAGGTGCAGCATGTTACAATCTAAAGAGGAAAATGATGCTTATTTTGAAGCTGCATTTTTTTATGTAACTTAAGGATTAGCAGGTCTCATAAGTGTCAGTAAGTTTTGTAATGAATGCTTTTAAACTATATACTGATTTGTAGTAAATCATTTTGGTGTATGCAAATTGCATTCTGTTGGATATTTTGTGGGAAGAATGATATGGTTATTGGTGTGGTTGTGTTCATATGTTTGTCATCCAATGCATTTGATAGCTTTGTTTCTTTCAAAACCTGGTTCCAACCCAACTCGATTCTTATTCGATGAAACTGGTTTTAGCCTGGTAAAAACCCAAACCGTCAACTTGTTCCAAGAAAAACATCTTTGACTTTTGTTGACCTGACCTAAACCGGTGACAAAATCAGTTTTGACCGGATTCATACAACTACTATGTTCACGTAGCCCTTTAACTTTCATTACGAACGCAAATTAGGATACCCTTGAGCGAGTTTTTTTTAGCACACCCCCGAAATTTTGTACTATCAAACCAAAGCTTTCTTCCGGTCTTTCTTGTTTACTGATCAACACAAATTTATGAATGCTTTAACGGATGACTCTTTTATCTTTAACAAGGGTTTCGACGCGATCAGCAGCATCAGATGATTAGTCTCTTTCATGGTATCTTGAGAGTGGAATTAGTTCTTTGTTTTTGTAACTATAAATTCTTTTTCTTGTATCTTGTTCATTCTGTTTTCTAGCAAGGTCAATGAAATGATATACCAAACTAGCAGACAAATATAAGAACAACAACCAAACTAAATCTTTTAACAACAGCAGAAGTTGCCTATAAAAAGCTGAGTTTTGGCCATTTTGATCATCAACAGTTTTCAACTAACCTCAGCACATCTGTGGGCAAACAAAATGACCAACTCGAAACGATACGTCAGATTCGATCCTGACGTGGAATCTGCTGAAGTCGATACTTCTTCGTTGAAACAAGATGACACAAAGCTCGTGAAAAAGCTTTCACGCGTGTTCTCAGAAGATTATGGGAAGACCAAAGTAACGATACTTGACCCGCAAGGCGAAGCCACAAATAAATGGAACTACTTGTTTCTAATTGCAGCCTTGATTTCACTTGCAGTTGATCCACTTTTCTTTTACTTGCCTATAACCAAAGAAGACATGTGTCTTGATGAGGATATCACCCTCAAGATCACTCTAACTGTCATCCGTACAGTTGTTGATATCTTTTATCTAGTCAAGATTTATGTTCGGTTCCGTACGGCTTACGTGGCACCATCTTCCCGTCTGCTCGGTAGAGGGGAGTTGATTTTAGATTCTTCTAGTATTTCCCAGAGGTATTTGCGGGGTGAATTTTGGCTCGATTTCCTGGCCATGCTTCCGATTCCGCAAATGATGACATGGTTTCCCATTGTTGACAAGACGGAAATGATGAGTACTAGAGCGAGCGTGTTATACTTCATCATGGTTCAGTTCATCTTGAGGCTTTATCTCACGTTTAGACTTGGGTCTCATATATCAAAACAAGCCGGTCTAGTGGCTAATGTTGCCTGGGTCGGGGCTGCTTACAATCTAGTGCTTTTTATGTTGGCTGCTCATGTATGTTTTGTTAAAAATCATGCTCCAAATGTGTTAGTTACAGTCTGTTATAATGTTACAGTGTTGCTGACTTTTTTTTCTTGATTCTTGTTTTGAAGGTGATCGGGTCGATGTGGTATCTTTTGGGGATCGTGAGGCAAGGACTATGTTGGGTGGAAATATGTGACCAAGAAGTAGAATGCAAACATCGGTATTTTGATTGTGTTAATGTGAATCTTCCTAGACGAGAAGCATGGTTCCCGACTAGTAATGTCACAAGTATATGTGCCAGTACTGATAACTTCCAGTATGGACTTGTTGAAGATTCGGTTCAGTACAGTGTCGGATCGGCTAATTTCTTTAAAAAGTACTCTTATTGTCTTTGGTGGGGCTTAAGAGGCTTAAGGTAACCATAAATACATAAACGGGAGCGCGTCCTTTGCTCGCTTGTAAACAATATTATGCCATGTTATAGTTTGTCCTAGCTAAAAGTATAAGAATAAATGAAGTAACGTTTTTCGTTTGGTTTTTCAGTTCAGCAGGCCAAGAACTTCAAGCGAGTTCGTTTTTAGGGGAAACGCACTTTTGCATACTAATCGGGATCACCGGATTGGTGCTCTTTGCTTTGCTCATTGGCAACATGCAAGTAAGTTGAACATCTTATAATGTTTTTGTGGTTTAAAGATGGTATGTTTTGGGTTATAAACTGTATGGTTTTTTTAAATAGCAATATCTAGAGTCTAGAACTAAACGGTTGGAGGAGTATCGGGTCAAACGGATGGATACTGAGCAATGGATGCACCACAGACATCTGCCACACCAACTGAGGGAACGTGTACGCAAACACGATCTTCACAAATGGATAACGACCCGAGGAGTTGATGAAGAGGAAATCCTTCAAGCTCTTCCTCTTGATATCAGAAGAGATGTCAAGCGATATGTATGCGCCGAGCTCGTTAGAAGGGTGAGTTCTTTTATCTTTACAATTTTTTATTTATTCTTACACTTTTTTCATCTAAATACAATTTTGTACATAGGTTCCGTTATTTGATCAAATGGATGAACGCACCGTGGATGCCATATGCGAAAGACTAAAACCCATGATCGCAACACCTGGAACTTGTCTAGTACGAGAAGACGACCCCACTAATGAAATGTTGTTCATCATGCGTGGTCGCCTAGATTCCTACACTACAGGCGGGGGCCGATCTGGCTTCTTGAACCAATGTGAGATCGGCCCAGGAGACTTCTGTGGCGAGGAACTGCTGACGTGGGCATTGGACCCAAATCCAAGTGTCCTCATTCCATTGTCCACACGTACAGTCACTGCCATTTCTGAGGTGGAAGCTTTTGCTCTCACCTCAGAAGATTTACGATTTGTAGCCACACAATTTGGTAAGCTTCACAGCAAGCAACTGAGACACACGTTTAGGGTTCACTCGCACCAATGGAGAACATGGGCCGCTTGTTACATACAAGCAGCTTGGAGACGGTACAAAAAGCGAAAAGATGCTCGGCTTCTTAGTGCAAAAGAGAGTTCCGACACTCAGAACATCAACAACAAGCCAAATAGAAAAGAACAAGGTTTATCGATATTGGCAACTGGCGTAAGAAGAGGACGAGCATTCGACGATGATAGCATCATTCGGAGCCCCGTACCGAAACCCAAGGACCCTGAGTTCCTAAAAGATGATGATAATAACTGAAAGGAGTGATTATGTTCCATAAGTTTTTTGTTAAATAATGCATTTGATGATCTTCTTTCACTCTTTGTTATTCAATGTTCCAAAGGTTTCACCACTTGTATATTTTGTTGCATGATTAATGAAATTATAATTTGTTTTTATCCTTAGATGTATGTGTTTTTCATGTTGTTCACTAGAGATGTATGTGTGGGTTATGTTCAATCAATGATAGATGAAACAAGATCTGTTTTTAACCAAATTATATGCTTCCTTTAAACTGCATATAGTATATACTGATCCTATTTACACGCTATATACGTATTCGTCACTCAGTTGACATCATAACGTTTTCGAACAGTAAACCAGTAAAAGAATTTACAGATTCGCGATGCTGTGGATTTATGATATAATATTGGTTCCATGCTATTTTAATATATTGGCTTCACCTTGTATGTGTTGTGTTTAGAGTTTTAATGCATCCTTGTTTGAAGCATTTGTTTCATTTGTTTCATGTTAATTTACTCATGTAAATGTGATATAATAAACATGTCTCATAGGCCATAACATATTACTGTTACAGTTATGAGTTTTGTTAAACTTTCATCGCCTGTGAAGTTTAAGTTCAGATACCGGTTTTAACTCTTTCAGAATTGCTAAAAAGTCGAGAGTTACGTGGACTTGTTATATGCGTATCCTACTAATTAAAACAGTTACTTTGTGAATACGACACCCTGCTTACGCAACTCTTTTATCTTTGGTTTCGACAGCGATCAGCATCAGAAAATTGTGATTAGTCTCTTTCATGCTATAATATATCAGAGAAATGAATAATTTCTTTGTTTGTATCTATAGTTCTATAAATTCCTTTTCTTGTATCTTTTTCATTCAACTAACAATAGCAAACAAATATAAGAACAACACAAAGTACCAAACCATATCATTACATGAGTTTTAACATTTTATTGGAATATTTAAAAATCATTTAACCGGCAGAAGGTGCCTATAAGATGCAAGTTTTGGAGCTTTGGCAAGCAAAGGAGGAAAATGAACGACTCAAAACGATACGTCAAATTTGATCCTGACGTTGAATCTGCTGAGCATGATACAACATCAATGAAAAAAGACGATGCAAAGCTCGTTAAGAAGCTTTCACGTGTGTTCTCAGAAGATTATGGGAAGACGAATGCAACGATTCTTGATCCACGAGGCGAAGCCACACATAGATGGAACCAATTGTTTCTAATTGCAGCCTTGATCTCACTTGCAGTTGACCCATTGTTCTTTTACTTGCCTGTAGCCAAAGTGGACATGTGTCTTGATGAGGATATAACCCTCAAGATCACATTAACTGTCATCCGTACGATTATTGATATCTTATATGCAGTCAAGATTTATGTTCGGTTTCGTACAGCTTATGTGGCGCCTTCTTCCCGTCTGCTTGGAAGAGGGGAGTTGATCTTAGATGCTTCTAGTATTTCACAGAAGTATTTGAGAGGTGAATTTTGGCTCGATTTCTTGGCCACGCTTCCGATTCCACAAGTTATGACATGGTTTCACATTATTGATAAGACAGAAATGATGAGTACTAAAACGAGTGTGTTATACTTCATCATGATTCAGTTCATCTTGAGGCTTTATCTCACGTTTAGACTCGGGTCCCATATATCAAAACAAGCCGGTCTAGTGGCTAATGTCGCATGGGTCGGGGCTGCTTACAATCTACTTCTGTTTATGTTGGCTGCTCATGTAAGTTCTGTTCAAAATCATTATCCAAATGTGTCAGTTACACATATTCTGTTGTTAGTGACTGACATTTGATTTTCATATACTTTTGTTGTGAAGGTGATTGGCGCGATGTGGTATCTTTTGGCGATCGAGAGGCAAGGACTATGTTGGGTGGAAGTATGTGACCAAGAAGTAGAATGCAAACATCGGTATTTTGATTGTGTTAATGTGAATCTTCCTAGACGAGTAGCATGGTTCCCGACTAGTAACGTCACGAGTATATGTGCCAGTACTGATAACTTTCAATATGGACTTGTTGAAGATTCAGTTCAATACAGTATCGCGTCAGCTAATTTCTTCAAAAAGTACTCTTATTGTCTCTGGTGGGGCTTAAAAGGCTTAGGGTATGTAAACCTTTAATACATAAATGTAACAGGCATCATTTGCTGGCTTGTAAACAGTACAATGTTGTTACAGTTGTACAAGCCAGCAAATGATGTCATAGGTACCTAAAACTATTGGAATAATAGAGCTAACAGTTTTAGTTTTTTTTTTTTTTCTTCAGTTCAGCAGGCCAAGAACTGCAAGCGAGTCCGTTTATAGCGGAAACGCACTTTTGCATACTCATTGGGATTACGGGATTGGTGCTCTTCGCTTTGCTCATAGGCAATATGCAAGTAAGTCGAAATTCTTTTATGTTTTATGGTGTAAATATAATGTTTTAAGTTGCAACTTACAAACTGTATGTTGTTTTTATTAACAGCAATATCTTGAGTCAAGAACTAAACGATTGGAGGAGTATCGGGTCAAACGGATGGATACTGAGCAATGGATGCACCACAGACATCTGCCACACGAACTGAGGGAACGTATACGCAAACATGATCTTAACAAATGGATTACGACCCGAGGAGTAGATGAAGAAGAAATCCTTCAAGCTCTTCCTCTTGATATTAGAAGAAATATCAAGCGTTATGTATGCGTCGAACTCGTTCGAAGGGTGAGTTCTTTTCTCTACATTTGTTTTTGGTAACTCTACTTTCGCCTCAATACGATTTTTTACATTCGAATAGGTTCCGTTATTTGATCAAATGGATGAACACACTGTGGATGCCATATGTGAAAGACTAAAACCTGTGATCTCAACGCCTGGAACGTGTCTACTACGAGAAGGCGACCCCACTAATGAATTGTTGTTCATCATGCGTGGCCGCTTGGATTCTTACACCACAGGCGGGGGCCGGGCTGGCTTCTTGAACCAGTGTGAGATTGGCCCAGGAGACTTCTGTGGTGAGGAACTACTAACATGGGCGTTGGACCCACGTCCAAGTGTCCGTATTCCATTATCCACACGTACGGTCACTGCCATTTCTGAGGTGGAGGCTTTTGCTCTCACCTCAGAAGATTTAAGATTTGTAGCTACACAGTTCCGTAAGCTTCACAGCAATAAACTAAGGCACACATTTAGGGTTCACTCGCACCAATGGCGAACATGGGCCGCTTGTTTCATACAAGTAGCTTGGAGACGGTACAAAAGGCGAAAAGAGGCCAGGCTTCTTCGGGCTAAAGAAAGTTTCAACACTCAAAGTGTCAAGAACAAGCCCAATAGAAAAGAACACGGTTTATCAATATTCGCAAGGGGTGTAAGAAGAGGGCGGGCATTCGACGATGATAATGCCATTCGTAGCCCGATACCAAAACCGAAGGACCCCGAGTTCCTTGATGATAATGATGATAAGTGAAAGAAGAGATTAAGTTTCTTAAGTTTTTGGCCAAATAATGGATTTGATGATCTTCTTTCACTCTTTGTTATTCAACATTTTAAAGATTTTACCACTTGGTATTGTTTGTTGCAAGATTAATGTAATTATCATTTATTTTTATCCTTATTTTCTGAAAAAAAAATATATTAAAATCTTGATATATATTTACATTGATGCATCCATTTTCATGATGTTCATTAGAGATGGATGTGTGGGCTATGTGCAATCAATGTTAGATGAAACAAGGTCCAAACATGTTTGAACCAAATCATATGGTTCCTTAATACATTGTTTTTAAGGTTTAATCCACATCCTTGCACGTTCTTATCATAATTGCATATATGATATAGCATTTACCGATCGTTTTTATACGTGTATCCTACTAAATTAAATTAAACGTATTTTCATAAACGTCTTGAAATTTTTTTCTTTTTCAGTTTGAATGACTGAATTGGAGTAAATTTAATTTCTAAGCCTTGTATATGGTGTTAGAATGAAATATGCCTTAACTTAAAAAAATGTTTAAAAAGTAAAAGAAGAGGTTTAATTTTGTGTCTAAATTGCCTTGTATTTAATGATAGTATAAGTTGAAAAAAAATACGCATGCATATTAGGCAATCAATTCATGTAGATACTAAACCCATGAGCAAGTATTTTTGATGATTTTATTGTTTCAATCCACCAACGAATGTTGGAAATGTATTGGCTTGACATGACCAATTAAAGTAACATGGGACTATAAGTCAAGGGTTGGTTAACTAAAATTTGGTGATTGGCTAAATATGTAAAGAACTAATTAATATACTTCATATAAAGTAAAAATATATATTTATGAATATGATTATACATAGTTTAATTTGGTGTTGTGGTAAATAGTGAAGAAAAAAATGGCATCTTTTATTTAAAAATTTCTTACTATTATCTATGGCCTATGGGCTAGTGTATGTGGTATTTTAAGGTACATGTTGGCCCATGATGGTTCCTTTATATTCCATTTATGTCAAAATCAAGCACAAATAAATGTTTTGGAGTTATGAGATACAAAAGCTTTATCTTCTTTTTGAGTTACATCTTCATGTTCATATCTTGAGACTCATGAGTTTCATTCATCAGATTAGCAACTAGCATTGGCTGGACATGTAGCTTGATGTCTTAAGTTATCATTCTTGTAGCTATTGAAGGCGGTCAAGGGGCAATTTATTCCGCTAAGCTAAATTTGTACACATTCATATATCCAAACCAAATTCATACGAATTCAACCTAATAAATTGCAATTTATGTAGCTAATTCAGTTTATTCGGATATATAAAATCATCTTTATTCAATTTGTTCAATTATATTCGAATCGGTTAAACATATTTCATATTAGGATCGGTGTGGATTTCGAATGCAGTCCTAAAAAGTTGTTGGTTAGCCCTTATACTTTAGTCCTAAAGTCGGGTTATTTAACATCTTACCACTCACTCACATTTTTAATATTTATAAATTTTAACCTAACTTTGACATATTTACAACTTCTACCCCTAACTTTACCTAGTTTACAACTTTGACCTCCTACTCAACTTTGACATATTTCTGTCTTTGAACCTCCGGTTTTGACTTAGTTATCATTTTAACGTTTAAGTTTGGAAATGTCTCCGCAGTCACATATGTGAGACCCGGTCGCAACATCGCGCTTCTCGAACCTATATCTATTATTTTAAATTGTCAAAGTTGATTTGGTGGAGTGGTACGGTTTGGGTGAAGCTCAAACTTGGGTAACCCAGGTTCGAGTTTGAGCCGAAGGATTTAACATGGAAATGTTAAAGTTCCTGCCATGGTTTTCTCCTTGGAATGGTTGGTTGATGAGTATTCAACTCCGACCAACGTGACCCGAAAGGAGGGTTGGGATGAGCATCCGCTGTGATTGCGGCTTTGGGGGAGTCTCACTAGGCTGCTTATAAGCGCCCATTACGAGGGCATATTAGGGTTTCGAACTCGGTCATCACACTGTACCTATTGAGTGTAACTGTCTTACAGTTGCGTCAATCGCCGTTGTAAAATAATTTTTAAAAAATCTATTATATTCAATTTAGAAGGATAGTAGAAAAAAATGAGCCATTTAAAGAAATGCGGATAATGATGTGTAGATGCAAAATCTTTATGGCATCTAGTGTTGGATCTTTTGTGGTGTTCACTAACATGTTACATATCGTCATAGATGAGACATATACATACATCCAACTTATTCATCTTGAATGGTACAGAGCCATGCCACAATGAAGGTAGAAAACTACAAAAATCTTATTGAATTCAATGTATTAAAAAATAAAAATCACATACCCGACGGACTCAACAGGTTGTATCAGACGGTTCAACCATAGATTTGATTGGTTAAAATTGTAATTTCATAAAAATACAAATTCAAAACATAATTGACAATTCATATGAGATAACTATGGGCCTCTTTAGTTTAAACCAAAATGTTTACGTTGGGTTTAAACCGTTACATCGGTTTAATCTAGTATTACATGAAATTTAGGTGGTACGTTCAATGTACAAATGTTCGGCTAATTTACCGTGCTAAAACGTATCAGTCACTACACCGAAATCCAGTATTACCGGCAGAGTATGCCGGTTTTATTACATTAATTGAATGTATTTATTTTTAAAATGACTCATAATCTACTTATAATAACCATTGAAAGTTGTATCTTATATATTGACGGATCTGTAAGAAAATTTCAGTGGTATGATCTTATAAGAAAATCCTCACTCAAGGGAATTCTATTTTTCGTTCAGAGTATTCTAATACTTAAAATAGTAAAAAAAAAATGATATCTTGATATTTAAACCGGTGAAAATTACAAACAGCAAAAATTAAAGGATATCCTAAAATACCCATAAGCTTTTTATAGCCCAACCCTTAATCTTATTGGATTTGAATTATTAACCTCTTAAATAGTAACAATGTTTCTTACCATCAGTAGTACTAGGGGCCAAATTCATTACAATATTATAATGATTTAAGGTCAAATTTGGTAATGTAACCCAAAATCACATATGTAACAAAATTGTAATTTATCTACAATTATTTACGTGTAATAAATTGGTTTTTATTTTCTAGTTAGAAACATTTCCTTAACTTTTTATGATTTAAATTTATTAATGATTTATAAGTGATTGAAATTTTCAAAAAACCATCCATCGTCAAGTCTTTAAGATCAAGACTCCCTAACAAGAAATAGGTCGTCGACATAATAGTTACAAACATTATTAGGACAATGACATATAATACTTTTTAATTTAAGTTACATGTATACGCGTTTGAATCTTAGTTATGTTCTTATGTATACGTATAAATTAAAGCTAAGAAAATTTGCATTTCATGAGTGTGACATTGACTATATATATAAGTGTGTGTGTGTGTGTATGATTTGGTCATGAAGATAAATCAAGCACCTCAAAGACAAAAGCCACCAACATATACACATCAAGATTTAAAGGGTGGGGGCATTAGACATAAGTGGGGGTTTTAGATGTTACATATGGACTTGTATTTCTTCTACATGGGGTCTTTTTTTTCAAGTGGTTAGGGGAAAGCTACATTATACATGCCTTTACATTTATTATGTTTCTCAAACATCTTCCTTCTATTATTATTATTTTAGTATTTTCTTTGCTAATATAATACAAACTAAAATACAAAATAAGTTTGGTTATTTGGGGTTATTTAGATCTTTATACTCTTGCAAAACACACACGTATACCCTTATTAAAAAGCATACAATTTTATACACGAAGACAAAAACATGACACGAACCTATATAACCTTAACAAGTGTTGTGTATGATCTTAACAAGTATTGTATACTAAACAAGTAGATATGAATCTACGTGTTAATTTTCATGTGTAAACATGTATATCCTTGTTTACCTGTGATACCTGAAATGATTTGGTTAAAACCGAAAATATAGTATTTACCCTAATATTTAGATCCCATCTAAAGCATTTGTCGACTTCTAACTTCCAAAAAACCCTAATCGCTAGTCTCGCACGCCGCTCCTCCTAAAATCAGTTAATCGCTCAATCCGTCATCAATAATCAAAGGTTTGCAACTATCAATCGATTCATTCTTCTACTCAATCAGAGCAGGTGTAAACGGCGTGTATTTGTTCATGTTTCACCTTGTACCTAGCAAGAATCACGATTCTTCGTATCTGACTATAATAACGATATATCAAAATCTTGATTCAAATGTGTTTGAAAGTAATGATCAAAATCTTGATTCTTCGTATGGATTTTTGTCCTAACTTTGTTAAGGATTATGTATTTATTCTTTATATAAGACATTTTGTGAACTTTCAACAAACTTTGTTTCACTATAAACAGGTTCTTGAATATGTGTTTTCAAACAGCTCTAATCGTGTATACATGTTATAAACGGGTTTATGTTCATGCATTGGAAATGGTACACGATAATTTATCGGGTCATGTAGAGGTATACATGTTTCGTGTTTGTGTCTTATCGTTTCAGTTTCTTAACGGATACATTTATAACAAGCTCAGAAACAAAATGCACACATATTAAAAAACATAACATTGCAAAAACTATTTATAAAAACCAAACTTTCGTTAGCCAATAAAAAACATGACACGTGATCGGTGGTAGTTGGTCGGTGCTACAACCGACCTTACCTATTAGTAAGTATATAATATAATTTATCTAATAAATCAAGGTTTTAAGGGGGCACCAAGACTAGGGTTGTAAACGAACCGAACCGAACGAGTCTTCGTTCATGTTCGTTTGTTAAGGTATTAGCGAACTGACGAACGGTTCACGAACATGTAACCAAACGAAAGTTTATGTTTGTGTTCGTTTGTTAAGAAATTTAAGATATTTGTGTTTATTTGTTAAATTTGTAAACGAACTAAAATAAGCTCAAACAAACATATATTAGCTTAAACATACAAAATGTCCATTGTTAGTACAAAAAATAAGATATATAATTAATGTTAAAGTAGTTAACAAGTTAGTATAAAAATATATAGTTACAAAAAAACTTGAAAAAGTCTAAGTTTTCGAGTTCTTCATATTTAATATAACAATATATTTCCTAAAGTACTTAATAAGTTAGCATAACAATATGTAGTTCACTAACCCATTACTGAACGTTCACGAACATAAATGAACGAACACGAACTTTGTTCGTGTTCGTTTGTTTATCTTAACGAACAAAATCTCTTGTTCATATTCGTTTGTTTATTAAAAAAACAAACATAAACGAATTTCCCAGCGAACGCTTCATCAAACGTTTGCTTCATTTACAACCCTAGCAAAAACCCTTTTGGGGGGAAATGAGGGGAAAATTTGATCATATGAATCTGTCTAATAACACATAAACTTAATTGATCAATCATATATCAATTGAATATATTTGTTTTCCTTTAGTTTTGATATCATTATTTTTTTTCTACAAATTTAGATCCTCAAGGATTAGAATACTTTAGTTTTATACACGAAAAAAAATGTTGTATCCAATTTTCACAAAACTTTCAATCATAGAAACTATTTTGAACTATCAAATGCATGTTGATGAACTAATTTTTTTAGTGTCGCCTTTGAATATATACTTAATTTTTTAATAAAACTTAATTTTTTTAATAATACTCATAGTAACACACATTTTGTTTCTAATTTTCCCCCTACAAACAAGTCATTCTTTAAACAATTTTGACCGTCTTTTAATAACACTCATAGTATTACGTACTTTATATTTCGTCTTAAGGTGCCTTTTTATTTTTATTATGGTGTTATACGAGGTTGGTTTGTATTTTAGATAACCAGTTTTCATGTATGGTCAATTATATGTTACATTATGAAGAATGAAGGGTGCAAATACAGATAATGACGATCGACTTAAGAGTAACACTAAATATAGTATGCAGAGAAGACTTTGGATATTTATAAATAATATATTTTTTCTGCTTTTTTTATAATTTTATTCGTATATTAACAATTAGAGTAAATGCTCACTTGCATCAGGTTTGTTGATTTTGACTATTTGCATCCCTATTTTAAAAAAATCTCATATTCACCCTTGACGTTGTTCTCGTTTTTTAAAGCATGTATTTAATATACAAATAAATGCTTGTTCTTTAAAACCGTTATACATTTTTTTACATTTGTGTGTATACATATTATTTATATGGTAAAAGCACTGTTATTTTTGTATATTTTAAGGAAATATTTTTATTTTTAAAATTGTTTATTATTATTTTATTTTTATTAATTTTCAATCTTTTAAGTTTTTTATTTTATAAAACATTTTTTAATATACAAATAAATACATATTTTAAACCAGTATTTTTATAAACGTCTTTTTAAATCTTTTGTCTTCGAAACTTCTTTTTCTATATATTCTTCTATTTTAAAACAATTTGTCTTTAAAAACTATTGCTTTTTTAAAATATTATTTTTAGAAGAGACTATCAAACAAATTTATGAGGATATGCCACAATATTTTAGCCTCAAAGTTTACTATGACGGTTATGTTGAAAAATGAACGATTTAAAAAAATACATTTATAAAAATGAATGGTTTTAGAAAATCCATACTTATTTGGATACATAAAAAAAAGTTTATATAAATGAAGGATTTTTTTAAAAATGAACAATTAGAAAATGAATGGGTTTAAAAACGAGCGATCATAAAAAAAGTTTAAATATCAATGATGTAAAAAATATATATAGCGGTTTTAAAAAATAAGTATTTATTTATATGTTAAAACATGTTTTAAAAATGAGAACAATAACATAATACTAAAAATAAAATATTAATAAATATTTGTAACAATAAAAATAGTTTTTTATAAAATATAAAAACTAACAGTGTTTTTACCGATAAAAATAATTCACACACATATATAAATATCTGTTAAAATTTCAAGTATTTTTTTTACCATTTGCATCCCTAAAGTTTTTGTTTTGACCATTTACATCCTCAGAGATATTGATCATTAATGAAAAAGTTAACTTGAAAATCTAACAGAGTTAGTTTTTTTATGCAAACGGGGATAAAATGCAAACTTTAGGGGTAATATGAAACTTTGAAACCGTAGGGATGCAAATGTTCAAAATCGACAAATCACAGGGATGCAAATGAGAATTTACTCTAACAATGTTTATTTTGACGTAATATGGTTAATATCGTAACTAAAAATAGTTTTACAAGTAATTATATCGGTTATAATTAGTACTAAAATTATTATTATTTAAATCGTGTGTAATATACAAGTAATAAACCTATATAATTAAAAGAATTTTTTTTAGGTTTTGATAATATATAGCTAAATAAGTAAGTAGCTTTATTGCTTTTAAACAAAAGTAATTATTTCAGCATTTCAATTTATACACAGATTTTTAATCCTGTATAATAACGAGTTTTAAAGTCTAGTTGATCGCACATGTATCAAATATTGTATAATTTTGTTTAGCTGTAACTGATTTTGCATATAAAAACTTTTTTTAAGACACTTCACAAATCACATTCATTTTTTTTTCCGGATCGTCAGAAGAAAATGACATCTTAAATAATTGTCATAATAAAAATATAGAAACTAAACTTAATTACACCATTATTAAAATACCTCATGATGAAAATTAGTAAATGCTTAAAATTTGTTAGCATGTTTTGTCATTAAAAGAAAGTGGTCCCCTTTTAAAAAATATAACACCCATAATGTAAAACTGACACCTTAAAATATTAATATTGTAAAAATAGCTTTGTATAGGAAAACTCATAAAAAATGAGTCGTTGAAGAATAACGTAAGATTAATTTAACGGTTATTGGATTTTAATTCTCAAACTATGAGGTATTGATCGTTGTCACTTCCAACTAAAATTTTTATTGTCATTGGTTCCAACTTAACATTTCACTTGTCGTGTCACTCTGTTTTACATGGCACGTTTATATGACATAAAAACAGAGTGACACAGCAAGTGAAATGTTAAGGGGCTGTTTGGTTAGTTAAGTGCTGGATGGTTAAGAGGTCTGAATGGTTAAGAGGTCTAAATGGTTAAGTGCTGAATGATTAAGAGGAGTTGTTTGGTTAGACATCTGAATGAGATTTTTTTTCACTTATCCCACATAGGAGTGGAGACAAACCATAGTTGCCTTTATATATGTAAATCTTAATTCACTATTAAGTTCTTATGCTACATTTTACTCTCGCACCTACCCGCGCAGTGGGTGCAAATTTGGTTCGAATTCCTTGCCACAATACGACGTCAGCATGACCTGCGGACACGAATGTAACTCCGAAGACCCGGGTCCGTGCGAGGGTTCTTTTCATGGTGATAAAATTCCTCCAGCTTTGATATCTTGCATTAAGAATTTACTAATAAATGTTTATGTTCGTGGCCGAGTTATCAAAATTCAAAGAAAATTACTGATGTCATTATATATTCTCACTTCGATGTGGTACATTTGAAAAACTCTGAACGATAAAATATTTAACAATAACGTTAAAACGATTCGTGAAATATTGTGGGATATAAAGTCATTTTCTTTCCTTTGGATTAAACATAAAGCCAAAATGATAAGCTTAAAATGGAGATAAGAATACACTTTTTGCTTGTAAAAATTACAAAACTCGTCCATTATGTTTGTCCAGTATTAGAAAACTCGTCTTTAAACTTTATTATTTACAGTTTTTGTCCTTTATGTTTTTAAAACATTACACATTTCATCCTAACGACTAACAGTCGCCAGTGTCTTCCATCAAATCTACCCACGTGAGGGCATAATGGTATTTTTCAACATAAAGGACAAGTTTTGCAATACTGAACAAACATAAATGAAAATTTTTGTAATTTAGTTTTTTTTATTTCTTTCACCTATATTCTCTCTCCTTTGAATCACTTGATGCTTATGACACAACTGGACAACTTACACAATCGTCTTCGTGACCGCTGCAGCAGCCCACTCCGTATAACTCCCCTCACCACAATCCTATCAAACAATTCCCCACCTCACACAACTTCATCGTCAAATGCACCACATTCTCATCCTCATACGCCTCTTTCAGCATCACAATATATGAATCCTCCGATAAATGCTTCATTATCTCCACTTCTCTCCTCCCATCTTCCACATCCACCACTACTTGTAGCTTCCGCGTTGATATCGACTTACACGCCAACAATTCACTCGAACTCCGATCTATACATAAATAAGTAGACTGTAGAGTGAGAAAGTGGAATGAGGTATGTGTGTTTGGTTGGAAAATGAGAAGAATGAAGTGGTCGGAGGTGAACAAATGTTAAATGGTTTGTTTGTTTGGAAGAATTTGTGTACTCTTGAAGTTTTCAGTTAATGTCAGAACATATTACAAAGCGTGTCTGTAATGTATGTCTATATTGCAAAACACGTCCTTTATGTTGAAAAAGACCATTATGCCCTCATGTGGGAGGCACACGGGTAGATTTGACGAAAGAAATTGACGAGCGTTAGTCGTTAGGATGAAACGTGTAATGTTTTAAAAACATAAAGGATGAACAGTATAAGTAGTAAAGTTTAAGAACGAGTTTTGCAATACTGGATAAACATAAAGGACGAGTTTTATAAATTGTACCGAGGTTTATATTAGTAGCTTTATGCTAGTTTAATTAATAAACTAGATTAGTACCCGTGTACTACACGGACTTTAGTTTTATAGGTTTTAACTCAATTTACATATCAAACTTATTTTTAACATATCTCTTATTAAATCGATTTGGATATTTACAAATATGTTCATATAAAAAATAATATGTTACAATAAAGGATATGATTTATAATAGTTGGTAAATTTTTATTGGAACATATCGGGTTAGAAGATAATTCATGATAATTGTTAATTTTTTTTTTTGAACATATCAGGTTATGAGATAATTAATGATAAGTGGTAAAACTTTAATTTGAACATATCGGGTTAGGATAAATCATAATAATTGATAAGTTTTTTATTTGAACATATCAAGTTAGGAGATAATTCATGATACTTTGTACATATCGGGTTAAGATATAGATCATGATAATTGGTAAATTTTGTATTTGAACATATCGGGTTAGGAGATAATTGATGATAATTTGTGAATTTTTAATTTAAACATATCGGGTTATTTCGAATATGGAGCATACCATGACCCGTCTAAAAATTCTCCATCAAATTAATTTAGAACATGACACCTAAGCAAAATCCTATGTAGAATAGTTAAAATGATGACATGTAGATGTGTTACTCAATTATTAGAATAGGTAGATTTTATAATTAGCACCTTAAAAAAAATTTAATTCAATTCTTAATGTTTATCGTTAGAAAAATCGGTAGCATCTATAAAATTGTTAAGATCGAGATCTTAGTGTTTGACCTTTGTAAGATAAGAATCAAAATATCGAATCAGATTAGTAATTAAAGCATACTTTAAAGACATATTAATAGATTACGTCTCACTTTCTTTCTTTCTTGTGCTTGATCTCACTAGAAAGATGCTTATCGTGAAGTTAATTTATAATAGGTATATTGCTTTTTGTCAGTCTAAACTATTATCTTTTAATTTTTATCGGTCAACTATTACCTTTTGATTTTTAGCAGTCTTAACTATTGAATTGGCTGATACGATCCCAACTTTTAACACTTTGGCAACCAATAGTTCATCGTTAAATTAATTTTAACGTTGTTAGGTTTTTTTTTCAAATTCAAGACGGACGTTTTAGCCCTTTTGATCAGAAGGAGAATACGAGTCGATTAATTTGAAAGTTACCTTGAAATGGCGCTCCGAACGACGAAACGTTGCTATAAAAAAATATTCTGATCAAAAGGCCTAAAAAATGTTCGTGAACTCAAAAAAAAAACTTAACGACGTTAAAAAAATTTAACGATGACATGTTGGTTGCCAAAATGATAAAAGTTGGGACCTTTACCAGCCAATTCGATAGTTAGTACCGATAGAAACCAAAAGGTGATAGTTGGGACCAACAAAAACCAATATACTTTTATAATAAGCATTTTCAAGGTTAATACTTATGGATTTATTTTTTATAAACATACTTGGTTTATTTTTTTATTATTGTATTTATCGGCCATCGTTAGATTATAACCTGTATATTACAAGACTAAACATATGTATTTTGTATATAGTAAAACATACGACGTGTAAACGTTACAAATAAAACATGAAAGATATTCATGATGGTACAAACGGTCCCGATCAGTTTCAAGACAAAACTCTGGTAAAACTGGAACACGAGATTTATCGACAATATTTGTTTTAAGAATACAAATATTGTATTCAAATTAAAGAGAACTAAATGCTCGATTTATTATATTTTTTAAAAATAACTTCGTAAGAAAAAGTTATATATGCTTGAAAAACACCGATGTATTTAACTGTATGTAGTTACCAACTTTATCCTTAATTTTCATTTCTATAATCTATTGTTAGAACAATAACCAGATTCCAGTATACAAACGTATGACTATTGCTCAATGATTGATTAGAATTGAATAGAGAAAGAATATTCGTAATTACAATTTGTGTGTGTTTTTTAAGGTGTAAAAACTCTGAAAACTTTACAACTGAACCCTGTTCCATATTTATAGTTTTTCTATACATGGTTCGGTACTTTTTGTTGTCCTAACATATCTCGACCTTCATTCATTCCGTACATATCTTCCTTTATGTGTGTCCTTCATTCATTCCGTACATATCTCGTCCTTCATTCATTCATCCCGGCTCATAAAAGTACCGCACCTCATCATCTATCAAATACAAACCAACTCATGTACACCCTAGTAGGAGATAAATGAAAATGTAACTACTTGTAAATTTTTTTTATAAAATTTGCCTAAATATTAATATTAAAGGATTAAAGTATAATTATTATTATTATTATTATTATTATTATTATTATTATTATTATTATTATTATTATATATGCATTTTAGAAGGATACCACGTAAATGAGAAGTTTGAAAAATACACACAAGTACATTTTGGTTTTATTTTAATAAATTAGATATAATGATTAACATATAAACATATTTGTTTTTAGAAACCTAAAGGAGCCAAAGATCGAGTCTCAAAAGTATGCTTGATGGACACATCTAGCTAGTCCTCATCACTCTTTTTAATATACAACTATAGCTCTTTAACTATTAACTATTGACCTTGTATCAAAATACTCTCTTGCTTTATACTCACCTAAAAACATCCATTAAATTCAAGATGCACGAAACATATATTTCTCTTTAAGGATAACGTTGTCAACTAAAATTCGTAACTACATCTTAATGATGAATATGTAAAGTGAGTTTATTCGTATACGACACATTTTTACAAATTTTACTTATATTTTCCGTATCCTATAAAATTGTTTAAAAACTTAAAATCTTTCTAGTCTATTAGTCATACGTATTTTATTCATTTCATACCATATCTATGTAGACCATAATTCTTTACGGTTTATTAATCAAACATATTTCTATTCATTTCATACATATGATTACAATATGTATAAGTTAACTACGTGTATTGGTGTATTTAGAATGTGTATAAAAAAAATTCTTGATGTTATTTAATTAGATCAATTTACACACTTGAATCAAATATATGAGTTGTGAGTTGGGGGAGGTTATAATCTGTCCACTACGTATACAACCTACGGTTTATTGGTCTTCTTGTTGGTAGATGAGTGACAGGCTCGTTGAACTTTTTTTTGAACGACAATTCCATAAAAACGAAACCATGATCACTAGCAAGACACTTAGGTCTAAAACAACAAATGCATTACAAGGAGGGCCTATTATATCATTTTTTTCAAGCTATATCATTACAATTCGACTGATATTTCATCTAAAAGAAAGTATTAACTTGGATCTTCTCCGTTACTCTATTATTTGAGAGATGAAGAGAGTTGAAAATAAATTCATTTTTCTATCTTTATAATCCAAGAAGTAGCCTTTCTTTGAATTTTATCGGTAATAAATTTGCATGGAAAAAAACTTATATACAACCTAATTTTGATGTATACTAGGCCTAGGGTTTAAACCTTACAAGTAAGGTAGTGTATTTTATTTGTTAAATTAAGGGTTATTGGATTTAATCACCTCCAACTATTGGTTATTGGCCGCTGTCACCCTTAAGTATCACTTTGGCCAATATCACTCTCAACTAAACATTTTGGTGTCTGTATCACCAAAATTCAACCAATTCAAGTCACTTTTGGTTAACTTTTGATTATTTTTTGGTTAGCTTTTGGTGTTACGGACACCGTATCACCAAAAGTTAACCAATTCAAGTCACTTTTGGTTAATTTTTGGTTAATTTTTTTTAACTTTTGGTGATACACACACCAAAGTGTTTAGTTTGGAGTTATATTGGCCAAAGTGATACTTGGGGGTGACAGCGGCCAATAACCAATAGTTGGAGGTGATTAAATCCAATAACCCTTAAATTAATATATAAATTTCTGTTGTTAGAAAAATAACCTAATTTATCTATACATAAGAAAAAAAACCGCATTATACTTTAATCACCGTAAATATGGTAAAATTTTATGTAAACTTCTTTAAATAACGCATCTAAAAGTGCGTGTATTTTTTTTGCAATACTATTAAGGTGTTAACACTAACTAATTACCGTAGTTTTATTTAAACCCTTTAAGTTTCTAGCTCTTCACTTACTAAATAATCAAGATGAAAACTACAGTTTGAACTATAAAACTATAGTTTCAAAATAATGTCATCAAGACTTTTAAATTAATTCCAAAATAAGAAATTAATCAAATTCTAAATCCGATTAGGTATTTTTGTGGTTATCATGTGGTTCACTTGAAATTGTTTTGGTGCAATCCAAAGTTCCTAACGTACTTGCTAATAACTTTGTTTCATTTCATATAAGTTTAGGTTTAATAAGAGTGCGAATACATATATTGAAAAATAATATTTTAAAATATCAATTGTTATAACTAGGAAAATGAAAGATTATATCTAAGTTTGAGTTAGAAAATCAGTTGTCATAATTAAAAGAATAAAAACGTAAGAAAGTTGTCGCCCAAATCAATTCGGAGATAATGTTTTCAAGTTTAGTGCAATTGCCCTCGATTTTGCTGCTTGTTCCGTTCATGTTGTAGATAAAATCTTGCTAAAAAAATTTTCCCCTCGTTTTTGCCGTCAAATGAACCATGATTTAGACAAACATAGCTTTCGCAATATTGTTGTCAATTAAAAGTACCGACAAACTTTCTAAAAAATTGTATTTTTGGAAAAATCATATTTTTGGAAAAATCCCGTAGCAAATTTATTTTTGATAATATTGCAACAATTTTAACGGACAAAACTAGGTTATTGCAACATTTGCCACAACTTAGGCACAAAACTAATTTTTTATAACTTAGTTATGTCTTTTGGTATGCGAAAACAACAAATTGTGACTGTTTTGTTGAAAAATTATGAGATAAATTAAATTTTTTTTTTACTTTTTATTTGTTAAGAGTTTGTTATAAATGTTAAATTGTCGAAAGTTTATCGAAAGCTATTGCATAAAAATACTATTTTTTTTATTTTTTAGTGGTGCCTATAATACTTACAATAGTAGTATAGTGGGTCGTGACCACTTTAATATTTTGTACTTTTCTTAATTTTCTTAATTCTTTGTTATTTTCTTTTTCAGCTTCGTAATTTCGTTCAAATGTTTTATTAAACTAGTTAATTTATTTTTATAACTTAACACCACAAAGTGAAAGACATAATACTATTTTATTTATATGAAACTGAAAGTTAAAAATATGTAGCGTCGCAACGTACGCTTTTAACAAACTTACAAACGTGCCGCAACATGCGGGCACCACGTTAATGTTACAATCATAAGACATATAACGAATTCATAAACGCGACGATGTCGTCACAACGCACGACACATAATGTGTCGAACTAAAAAACGCTTTAGCTACGACACGACTGCTGTTATCACACGCTCGATACTCAAGTTATGATAAATATTAAGTGAGACAGTTTGATTTTAGTTACATGTTTCAACGTCTCTATATAAAGCAATTCAATAAGGGCGACCGTCCTAAGAAAAGGTAGAGAGAGGTGATCACTCATGACGTAGTTTTTGAAATATTTAAAATTTATTTAATTAAACCAATAGTTTTAATACAGGTTGAGGACCAAAAATTCTCCAAAATGTCTCGACTTAAGTCTAAAGTCTTAACCGAAACAAAATGATGCATATTATACCACTATGTATATCCGTAAAAAACTCAATAATAAGAAGAAAAAAGGGACGTGGGTTGAACGCGCTTAGTTAGGAGAGTAGGTTAGTATATCCCTATCTTTCTTGCAGACAAGAAGGAAAAACAGTTTAGGTTGTCATACAAACTCTCACTTCTAGTTTCAAGAAAAACTGAATTGCAAAAATGCCCCCTCTACTTTAGATGCATTTGCAAATAAACCCATATACTTTAGCTTTTAACATCACTTGTGGCAAATATGGCCTTACGAGTTACGACTATCAAGAGTGTTTATAAAATGTTAAAACCGATTAAACTCGTCAATTTAACTAACTTGGTTTACATTTTTTATAGTTTACGACAAGGTTTACAATCTAGAAATAGACACTGCTTACGTAAAACCTAATTCACAAATCTATCGCTCAGTTTTATAAAAGGTATATAACACATGTTTCTTTTGTAAAACGTAGCAAAATTTGAATTAGACGGTAAGTAAATACGTGTATAAAAACTAAAAGGTCATTGTCATTGGATAATCTTAAAATCACAAAACAACTAAACCCCACAAGCTAACTCTGGTTAATTTTAATCTAACCATAATCACATCAACCAAAACAATTATCCCTAATTTAATCTAATCTTAACAACATTTTGGACCTTCTTGTTCTTAGTTAACAAGACCTGTTGAATGTTGACTTCCAAGTTCCAACTATACAATAACTCGTGATAAATTCAAATTCTCACGATATTTCAAAAAAAAATAAAAAATTGAAACTTGTTCAACTCATGAGTCATGACAGAGAATAAATAAAGTAATATTTTAACAGCAATAAATAATATTTTCTTAGTTAAATAAAACAAGTTTAAAAAGGGGAAAGTGATTGCTTCCTTTAAGATCTTTGTTCTTATGCTGGCTTCTTAAGATACAACACAGTTTCTTCAGATCCGAAGAAAAAGGTAATTAAATTTCTAATCTTTTTATTAAAAATTAATCACACACACTCACTCTCACACTCACTGTGTGTAAACAAGTACCATAATTCAATATTTATATATATATATACACATCTGTGTATAAAGCTTGGACTTTTTGTAGTGATCCAAAAGAGTCATAGAGAGAGAAGAAAAGGGAAAAAAGAAAAAAAAAACTGAAACTTTTTTTTTTAAATCTTTGTTGTAGGTGTTGATGATGATGATGATGAAGAAGTTGTTCACTTGTTCTTGACTCTGTTTTTACATTTTGTTATCAAGATATTAAACAAGAACAAACCCAAAATCACTTGTGTAAAATCAAGAAAAGGGTTGTTGTAAATTCAAGATTTTTTTTTTTGTTGAAAGCATCCATTTTGTGATTTGAAGAAGACAATGAGAGTCAACTCAGTTGTTGTTGCAGTTTAAGAGGTATATATAAATTAAACCAAATAAACTCATTCAATCTTGTATTAATTATAAATATATTGTTTGTTTGATTGATTTATGTGTTTCAAACTTTTATTAATTTATTAATGATTAAACTCTTTGATTGCAAAACAGGGGTTATGAAAATTGAAGCGTTTGTTTGTTTGTTTTTTGTCTAATTTAAACAGGCTTCAACTGCTCAACATCTTCATCTTCATTTGAAGGTAGAAAAATGATAACTTTTATGGATGCAAAAGAGAAATTAAAAGAAACGGAAAAATGTTTAGATGCTCAGTTATGGCATGCGTGTGCCGGAAGTATGATACAAATGCCGCCGGTGAACTCAAAAGTGTATTATTTCCCACAAGGACACGCCGAACATGCCGCCGGAAATGTCGATTTCAGTCACCGGAACAACAACGGTCAATCAAGGATACCGGCATGGATACCGTGTCAAGTTGTTGGGATTAAATTCATGGCGGATATAAACACCGACGAAGTTTATGCTAAAATTAAGTTAACTCCGGTGACTAACTCCGGCGAGTTTAGTTCCTTTGAAGATGAAGAAACAGTTGTTGAAACCAAACCGACGTCGTTTGCGAAAACGTTGACACAATCGGATGCTAATAACGGTGGCGGGTTTTCGGTACCGAGGTATTGTGCCGAGACTATTTTTCCGCGGCTTGATTATTCTTCGGACCCGCCCGTGCAAACGATTTTGGCGAAAGATGTTCATGGTGACACGTGGAAGTTTCGGCACATTTACCGAGGTACGCCTCGGCGGCATTTGCTTACTACGGGATGGAGTACGTTTGTTAATCATAAGAAACTTGTTGCGGGAGATTCGATTGTGTTTTTACGATCCGAAAATGGGGATTTATGTGTCGGGATTCGACGAGCGAAAAGAGGGATTGGCGGTTCGAATGATGGAAATTCGGGTTGGAATCCAGCTGGGGGCAATTGTGTCATTCCGTATGGTGGTTATTCGCCGTTTGTTAGAAACAACAGTGGTGGTAGTGGGAATTGTACTGAGAAAATGAAGATTGAATCGGATGATGTGATTGAAGCGGTTAAACAAGCTATGAATGGAAGACAATTTGAAGTTGTGTTTTACCCAAGAGCTAGTACGCCCGAGTTTTGTGTCAAGGCGGCGCTTGTGAAGAACGCGATGCAGATTCGGTGGTCGCCGGGGATGAGGTTTAAAATGCCGTTTGAAACGGAGGATTCGTCGCGAATTAGTTGGTTTATGGGGACGATTTCGTCGATTCAAGTTGCTGATCCGATTCGTTGGCCTGATTCGCCGTGGAGGCTTTTACAGGTAACGTTTGAAACATCCGAAATTTCGAATATGAATTATTATTTGTTTTTAACATGTTTGTTTGATGAAATGAAATTTAGGTAACGTGGGATGAGCCTGATTTGCTTCAGAATGTGAAGCGGGTGAACCCGTGGCTTGTGGAACTTGTGTCGACAATGCCTACGATTCATGTGTCGCCTTTCTCACCACCACGAAAGAAATGTAGACCGTCCTCACACCCGGATTACCCGATGGAGACACAAATGCCGATCCCAATACCAGCATTGTGTGGACCCCACTCGCATATGTTCGGTGGGCCCACCACCGGGCCTTTCGGGTATCAACTACCGGAGAATTTTAACGTTCATCCTCCTGCTAGCATGCAGGGAGCCAGGCAAATGCGTTATGGTTTATCTCTAACAGATATCCAACTCAATAACAAACTCAATTCGAGTTTTTACCATACCAACCCGAAACCGTCTCACTCCAACCCGTTTGTTAACAAACCAACCCAATCCGAACCCATTTCTTGTCTGTTAACCATCGGGAACTCATCCTCATCTTCGAAAGAACCCGAAACCCCTAAATCCCGGTTTTTACTCTTCGGCCAGCCCATTCTAACCGAGCAACAAATCTCTGAAAACGCAAACGTCTCATGCTCCGGATCAAGGTCCAGGTCCAAGTCCTGGTCGGACCAGGAAATGGACCTAAACCTAGAAACCGGCCATTGTAAAGTTTTCATGGAATCAGAAGATGTCGGTCGAACACTCGATCTCTCGTTGCTCAACTCTTACGAAGAACTATGCACGAAACTAGCTAACATGTTCAAACTCGAAAGCGCGTTGACATTGAACCGCGTTCATTACTGTGATGTAACCGGAACATTTAAGCAGATTGGGGAAGAACCATTTAGGTGAGATGAATTTTCACATTTAATTTCTATTTGCATAACATTTAAATGCCCTTAAACTCATTTGAATATTTGATGATCATTTGTGTGTTTATGCAGTGAGTTTTCAAAGACAACAAGAAGATTAAAGATTGTAACTGAATCAAGCAGTGACAAGTGACAACAACGTTGGAGATGTTAATTAATTCCTAGATTTAATGTTCTAAAACATTGTACAGCAACTACGATCTATTTGGTTTTGATTTTGCATATGTTTTGTTTTAAATTATAAAAAAAATAAAAATTCACGAGGTTGAATGAAACTCGAGTATTTTTATTTTAGAATTAAGTGTTTTATTGAAGTGAAATAAATATAAATTGAAATTTGTAATTTATGACTGTTGGAAGGTCACTGTTAGGTTGTTGAAGAGAATGTTTAAAAATTTATTTATATAAAAAAAAATGGGAGTTTCGTGCACGCTTGCGAAGAGCAAGAAAAAGCCAAAAAAAGAATTTTATAGCAATAAATAAATAAATAAATAAATAGTAAGAGAACTTGACCGCTATGGTTTGGTTTAATCAAATTTCTTATGTCACACAAACTTAACAAGCATTTTAAGATTTAGGTTACTCTAGACAATAGACACGTTTAATTAGTCGGTTTAGATTTTAACCCTTTACAATATGGTTAGTTAATCATGTTGTTTCCACGAGTTCACATGTTTTAGTTAGAAATTACATATTTAGTAAAACATGTGCTATTTATATCAACCTCATGAGTTTATGAGTTGACTGGTATAGACGTATAGTTCATTTATTTATTACTTTTGATATTTCGTGAATACAAAAATTATGTCACACATGAACCCAAATGCAACACGTATATTCATGGGTTTTACAAACACATTTTTAATGGTATGTTAGATGGGGCTAAACTGAGACTTCGAACTCCATTATTACACTTCATCTTTGTACAACTGATTTTCGTTGTGACAACAATTATTCTAAAAAAATATAATAACTTAAGTTATTTTGGTGTTGTAATATAAATAAATATTAAAATCTCAAAATTAAATGGAAATAGATATGTTTAAGGAAAGTTTTAAGGTCAAATTAAACAGGTGATTTTGAGCGTGATTTGTTTAACGACGATGCTAGTTTAATCAAAAGTTCTATAACTTATAAGTTTGTTTTGACTACTTGAATTAATGGAATTTGATGTTTAAACACCTGGCTCAAACTTGTTTGTTAAATGAGGCTAACTAAAAGTTTATCTTATTAATGACTTGTTAGTTTAAAAACGACTAAAAAAGATAGAAGGGGGTATAGTGGAAAATGTTGAAAAATAAGGGGTATGTAGAAAAAAAGAAAGAAGCAAAGGTCACATGGTAGACCAAATATTGTTCCAAACATTGAATGAATGTCCCATTGAAGTGCCGCAATAGTTGGCCATTTTATATTACCATTAATCTCCCTTAATCAATCAATAAATAATTTCATTAATTGTTACATAACATCGGGATTACAACACTAATATTCAAATGTTTTTATCAGTTTCTGAGCATCACCAAACACCATGCTAACAAAAAGCTGGAAATTATCAAGAACAATTTTATTAAAATAAATAAAATTTCAACAGCAAACTAATTTTATTGATGGGATATATTGATATTCTTTTTACACCTATTTAGTTTTTTTTATCAGGCTAACACACATTTAAATCTACATATGCAACTATGTCAATAGTGTTAATTAACATAAGAAGTATTGGATATTAATGGATTTAATTATTAGTTTTTGTCTGTTACCAGTCTCAACTTCTAAAATATGTGTTGGCGGTCCAACTTTTATTATTTTGGCCATTAATGAACCTCCGTTAAAAAAGTTAACGGAGTTAAATTTCTTTTTTAATTTCAGGTCGATGTTTTATGGTTTTTTATCGGAATAAAAATACGAGTTGATTGATATAAAAATTACATCGAAACGGTGCTTCAAATGACAAAACAATGCTTCATCGGGTTGTTTAAACCTAACGGTTCTTTAACCGGATGTTCAAATTTCGTCGTTTGGATTATCGTTTCGATGTAATTTTTATATCAGTCGACTAGTATTCTTATTCCGATCAAAAACCATAAAACGTCGACCTAGAATTCAAAGCAAAAGGTTAACGCCGTTAACATTTTTAACGGCGGTCCATTAGTGGCCAAAATAAAAAGTTGGGACTTGTAGCAGTCAAAAACTAATAGTTAGGTCCGCTAATATCTAAAAACTAATATTTATATGTATGTATTTATACGTATTAAGTTAATTCGTTTAGATGAATTTCTGTTATAAAAAGTTCAAGCTTCGTCAGTAATAGTAATAGGGTTAGCGATGACACTAGCACGTAAAGATAAGAAATAACGATAATAAATAAAAATAGGTGGACGTGCACGTGTGGGATGCATGAGCTAACGTAAATACGTAACCCAAGTAGCAGAGGAGTGTGTTGCGCCGTTTTGGTGAGTGGGATAATATATATATAGCTGTTTGTTTTTTCACCTTTGACCGCTAATCTTTATTTGCCTTTTTTTTATCCTGCCTATATATATATATTAATATTTGCATGTGAACGTACGTATTCAATTTCTTAATTATTATTATATATATATATATATATATATATATATATATATATATATATATATATATATATATATATATATATATATATATATTGTATTTTCAATCCCAAAGTTTAATTTTTTATTCTTTATATAATTATATTGATGCAAGAAACGAAAAGAAACTTGATCTTACTTTAATTTGTGTTTTATTTGTGTTATAGTATGTTAAAAGAGCCTTTAGCCTTATATAAAAACAATTAGGTTTTACGTGCATTAATGAGTCTGGTTGTTAGTGACGGACATAAATAAAATTTCAAAGGTAACATAAAATAAAATATTGTTTAAGAATATACAGATACTTAAAATGCTAAAAAAAAGACACCCTGATACTTAAACCGATAAAAAAATACATTACGCAACGAATGTTTTGGAGCAAATTAAGTATCAATATATTAATTAGGATAATTTTTTTTACTAAAAATCACTCCAAAGATTTTACTAAAAATCGTAAAGAATGAGTTTTAAGCAACATAAAATTAAGAAACAATCATAGCAGTTGTTATTTTGGCTCAACGACATGAAAATGAGAGATAGAGTCAAATCTTGATCATCATGTATGCCTTGGTGGGTTTCCTTCCAAGCTTAGTGATTGAGACAACTCGATTCCTGCCTGTTTGTGATAGACGTAATATTTAGATGGCCGGATTTCTCAATGGTGATTGACGATTAGAAATAAAAAAATATTATCATTTCAAAATGTATAAATCGGATGATTATTGATTAACTAGAAAATAAAAAAAATGAATGTGGGTAATAACATTGTTGAAAATGCAAAAATGAATAAAAAAATGAGTGAAAGGAATTAAAGTAGAAGTAGAATTGAAGTAGTAAAATGTTGGCGACAAGACCATGAGTTGGATCACGTGAAGTTCCCGAAACAACGTTTGATCTACGGAGATCCTCGACTAATAAATCTATTACTTCAACGTACGGTATCTTTTTCTATTTTATTTACACTCGTTCGAATCCGGTCTGGTTATTAGAATCTTATTGTATCATTATTTTATATGATACGTGATTTTAAGACGAGATTACAAGAAGATTTCATGTCTTATATGTTAATTAGTTATATCTTTAAAGCTAGCGGTCAATATGTATCATTTGGATTAAATAACATAATACGTTTAACACGACTATTAAACCTAAACACGTGCCTAGACATGTTTAATAATCATGTATACGAACGTAATGCAGTTAAATGTAACCGGTCCAATAACATTAATGACATGATGTAGCTAGTGTGTTTAACGCATTTAAATATAATTAGTTCAATACTTTAGTAGTAAAAGTGACATATGTGTCGCGTTGTTTATCACAAATGTTAGACGTGACTCAGTGTATGGTTAAAAACAATAAGACACGATTAATAATATAAAATAAAAGTGACTAAAAATTATAATCTATATTTAGGGGCTGTTTGGTTAGCTCTGAACGAGCTTTGAACGAGAATGACCTATGAATCGGTCAGAGGATTGAGCTGTTTGGTTGTCGCGCGAGCTCTGAACGATTCAGCCCTCAACCTCTGAGCGATTTAGAGTTAAGATGTTGAACGGTTCAGAGGCAAGGATTGCGATGATCAATGATGGCGAGCATGAGACGACGATGAGCAGGAACGATCGATGATGATGGCGGTGGCGAGGAAGAAGAATCAGGAACCAGGATGAGATGAAGAAGACGAAGAAGGAAGAAAGGAGAAAAAGAGAAAAGGAAAAGAAGAAAGGAGAAAAAAAGAAAAGAAAAGGGGTTTTGAGTTTTAAAAACCGTCCACGTTAACGAAGAATTTCATATATAAACTAATCATGTTTTATTCTTATACCAATGTGGGACAAAATAAATAAAAGAAATTTTTTTTTGTTAATTTTAGAATCTCATTCAAATGTCCAACCAAACATGTCATCTTAATCATTCAGTACTTAACCATTCAGACCTTTTAACCATTCAGCACTTAACCATTCAGAAATTGCCAAACAGCTCCTTAGTTACATTAAGCTATTAATCCTTATATAATATAAGAAAATAAAATTTACTTAGTTGGCATTATTAGATGTGATATGGCATTATAAGAGTATTTTTCTCATAAAATATTTTTTATATTTGAAATATATGTATATCTATAATAATATATTATAATAACCTTAATTACATTTTGGTTCCTTAATATTTAGGAGAATCTTTAGAGGCTTAATACTATTTATATTTTAAACCCTCTTCTACTAGGGGTGTGAATAAGTCAACTTATATTTGATAGGGTATAATATGAAACTTAAGAATAAAATTGTTAATAATCTACAATTAAATAACTCAATATTTTTAAACATATATAAATTTTTAATATGACATTATTTAAAATAAACTACATCATTAAACCGAGTATTTAAATCTCTTTAAATCGAGTATAATATTATATACTAAAAAAACAAACTCAAGCATAGCACGGACTCTAAACTAGTATAATTATAAAGTTACGCTAGTATAATTATAAAGTTACGTCGTATCAGTAAAGGGTCATAAACATGTTTGTAATTAAAAGATAGACTATACGGATTTTTTTATATAAAATGTGTCACTATTGAGAGGGTCCAGTCATGATCCTCGATCTCGTTCACGAAAATACATCACGTTTTATATATAAAAGATAGACTTTGACCTCTTGGTTATAGTCAATAAAAAAGAATCTTATTATGACTCCAACTAAAAAACTTTAGTTATATATGTCGCTTAATGTTTGGCTTATTGTAAATATGCTTTAAACAAATAATAATAAAAGTTTTGACCAACTTAAATTCTTGAGTTTTTATATTTTTTCTAGGTTAGGGCACATGGAGCGTCCTACAAAATGGGTCACGAGCTCGACGAGCACACTGGCCTATGTGTCACAAGTTTGAAGCTCGTTGAGCCGTTGTTATACTTGCCAAATTGGTGATCATGATCACAACGGTAAAAAAATTACCGTTAAAGCCAGTTTTTCAATTTACCTCCTATAATATGACCGTTACACTTACAAAAACAAACTTTCAAAAATTACAAATTTTTAGCATCTATAAATACTCATAGCCAGCACTCTAAGATCCTCTTTCCACCCTATTAGCTTTAGGTAAGGGTCTCAATCCTTTGTTTTCTAGCCTGCCTCTTAATCATTTTTTTTAAAGGCAAATTGACTAAAAATAATCCCAACTAACACCTATTGGTCGAGAATAATCCCAACTCAGTTTATTCCTTCCAGTGGTCCCAAATCCAACTTTTTTTGCCTCCAGTGGTCCGCCGTTAAGTGCACTTAACGGCCGTTAACTTTTTTTTGATTTTCTTCGAATTTGAAAACAAGGTTTTATGGAAATTGATCGGGAGGAGTATACGATGTAGGAACCGTTCGTACAAAAACACAAAATTCTTTAATATATTCATTTACAATACAAAGAAAATAAAGAAAACAAGTACATTACAATACGATTATGACTGAAATAAAATAAAATACAAGAAATGAGTAGAAGCAGAAGAAAATCATGGCTGAGGATTCGTGTTTTACACGGGTCCCTTAAAACAAATTCCGAGTCTCCCAAGAGAACTCGTTTGTTTCCCAGGGTACAACAGCCGAAGCAGTATGTACTGCCGGGATTGACTCACAACCCAAATTATATTTAAAGAAAAGAGATGAAGAAGATCAACTACATGTTGAAATAATTAGAAGAGAAAGAATGAGAGAATGTTTTCATAGTTGGAGTTCTTTGGTGTTGTATTTGGTGTGTAGATTAGTGTGTTTTCAACCAAGATTCACATTGGTATTTATAGGACAAGAATGAGTTGAAACTCATCATTCATTGTCCATAAACATGAGTTGAAACACCTATTCAACATAATTATGAGTTGAAACTTCTATTCAACATAAATAATTAGTTGAAACCCACAATATAATCAAACTTATAACACCCATTAATATATTATTTTGTATTTTTCACAAAATATTTTTGTGCTATACAAAATTTTCCAACATACGATTCAATTGATGTAAACCTTACTTCGAACTGGTGTTCCAAACGACAAAACGGTCTTCAATCGGGTGTTTAAAACCTAACGGTGCTTTAACCGGATATCAAAATTAAACCATTTGGAGCAACAATTGGAAGTAAGGTTTACATCAACAGACTCGTATTCTCCTTCCGATCAAAATCCCTAAAATATCGGTTTGAAATTCGAAAAAAATAGAAAAAAAGTTAACGACCGTTAAGTCACTTAACGGCGGACCACTGTAGGCCAAAAAGTTGGATTTGGGACCACTGGAGGGAATAAACTGAGTTGGGATTATTTTCGGCCAATGGGTGTTACTTGGGATTATTTTAGACCAATTTGCCTTTTTTAAATCACACAAACTCATCTTTTCCCTCATTCTCATATTCTTATACACATATTTATATACATTCTCTCAAGGATTGTGGAAAGAAACAAACACCATCAATATGGTTACCCACAACCAATACGTATTCCAAGGTGGGCTCGGGCAATTCAATTTTGACCCAAATGCGTACCAAACTCAATACCCTTAAAACCAATGTCGTCAACATCTTATCGATGAATTTTTGGGTAAAAAAATACGCTGATCATGCCGCCAAACAATGTTGGACCGCCGCTCAAGAAAAGACGTTGGTTGAAGGTTGGATTCACGTTTCCACAGGCAGAAATGTTGGAGATACTCAAAAGTCGACACAGTTTTGGAGACGAATTAACCAATAGTACTTAACTAAATTTCATGAGTTGACACATTCCCGATTCCTTGGGACGAAGTATCGATACATGATGAATGTTAACAAATTCAACATGCTCTATTGGAGCTTATATAATTATTTATATTGCTTTTATTTATATTTATTTATATATTAATTTATTTTTTTAAATAAAATGTAAAAAGAGGGTTGGGTAACCGGTATGAATGACGCTCAAATTCAAGAAAAAGCGTTTGATTGGTTTAAAGCGTTAGAAAAGATGATCCTAAAAATTTGAATAAGTTATAAACGATTAGTTTTATATTTATTTGAAGGGTTATTAGATTTTAATAATCTGAACTTTAATGAATTGGCCGATATTAATCCCAACTTTAAAAATTCTCTGTGGCAGTCCCAACTTGTAAATTATTTTCCTCCATCGAACCTTTTATAAGTGTGACACAAAAATGGTCGGGTAATGTTTTAATGAGACACAAAAATGGTCTGGTAGGTTTTTTGAGTATCCGTTATAAAAGACTCGATGGAGGAAAATAAATTACAAGTTGGGACTGTCAGATGGAATTTTTAAAGTTAGGATTAATATCGGTCAATTCATTAAAGTTTGGATTATTAAAATCCAATAACCCTTATTTGAATCAGTTATAACAATGTCGTGTTTTGACCAAAGGATTAAAAGTTTGAGTTAGTGAGAATTTATGAGTAAAAAAGGATTGAGAAATAGAATTTGTTTGTGAGTCACCTAACCCGATCCAAATATATATAAATCGAATTGAGAACACTAATCGGGTTATTCAAGTAAATTACCCGAAACCTGAATTATTATTTTTTCAAAAACGAACCCAAAACCGGACATTATTAGAAATTCAGGTTAACTCGAATAACCTGATTAATACCTTTAAGCTCTACTTAACCCGACCCAAATATACTTATTCGGGTTCAATTCGGGTCGGGTTAATCTGGTTCGGGCATTTTAAACACGTCTACGCTTCACCCATAGGCTTTCAATATTGACCACTTTAATTTGCACTCGTTTTAATGTTAGTACAGGTTTGAATTGATTATATGTATGAAAGCAAAAAAAAAAATCAAGTGTCGAAGCTAGAGGTGGTTACTTAGCCCGTTTTAGATATTTGAGTCGCATCTTTTGCATGTCTATTTTCTTTTCTTTAAGTAAGTTGACAACATTTATCATGTAAAGCAAATATGACAAAATGTTTTTTTTCTTCGTGAGGTTATACTAAAAATTGTTTTGAATTTTGAAGTTACGAGAATCTTTCAAAAACCTCATTAGAATGGATCTAAATGAACTATAATTGACCTTATTCTGATAGCGTTGAAGCCGTTTTTTAGAATCTTTCAAAAACCTCATTAGGATGGATCTAAATTCTCACTCCACAAAAAAGCCTAAAACCAACATAGTTAAAAACCTAAAAACCAACATCAAAAACCTAAACCCTAAGCCTCAAAAGTTAAAAACCAATATCGTAAAGTTCTACAATATGGTTCCAACGCCACCAAAATAAGGTTATTGGGAGTTCATAACTTAGCCTAAACTTTGTACATATTTTTTTGTCTTACAATCCAAACCTAGAGGTGCACAAATCGGTTTTTTTGAAGAACCGGTTCCGGTTCTTGTTGACGATAAAGGAACCGGTTCTTACAAGAACCGGTTCCGGTTCTTGTTGACGATAAAGGAACCGGTTCTTACAAGAACCGGTTCCGGTTCTTGTTGACGATAAAGGAACCGGTTCTTACAAGAACCGGTTCGGTTCTAGAACCGGTTTTTGGTGAAAAAACTAGAACCTAGTGACCGGTTCCGGTTCCTAAAGAACGGGTTCCGGTTCGGGTTCTTAAAAAAAGCAGTTTCTTTCAATGACATGGGCCGAAACGTTAGGTTGCTGCAAATCTTCACTCTTCATTGGGCTTTCATTTAGAGTTTATCGTCATAAATTTGTTATATTATTTTTAACTAAATAAGTAGTAACATTAAAAACTTTAAGTATTACAAGATATATAACTTTTAAAACATTAAATAAGTAACAACACTAAAACATACCGGTTTTTTCAGGAACCGGTTCTTCCAGGAACCGGTTTTTCCAAGAACCGGTTTTTTTAGGAACCGGTTCCGGTTCTTTTAGAACCTATAATTTGTAAAAAATAGTAGAACCTATTCAGAACCTACGGTTCGGTTCGATTCTGGTTCGGTTCCGGTTCCGGCTTTTTTGTGCACCTCTATCCAAACCTATATGAATATTAAGTTAAACTATAATTTGCTCACAAATGGAATAGAAGAAAGATGGAACCAAAAGTTCATGTTGCAAGTAGTACATTTTTTAAAGATATTTTGGTTTGAACTTTGAAGTAAATATTTTATATTTTTTATAATTTGTTTATTAAATATATAAAGTTAGCCTAGGGATTGAGGTGTGTTGAATAATAGGATGGTGAGACCAAGAAAACATGGCCACAAAATTGAATTGATGTGTTATAAAAGTCAGTGGCAATTTTCGAAAGATCCAAAGCAATGTCTCACCGCCAACGCCAAAAGTGGGCACTCATCTGCCACAACGCTATGCTTCTTTTGTCTTTCCTCATTTTTCAACACCAACTCAAAACTCTTCTAAACAATCACATTTGACGTTTTCCAACACAAGCGCGTTCAGAGTCTTCTTACGTAAACGAGAGAGAATCTCATCTGACACAACGCTATGCATCTTTTGTCCTTCCTCATTTTTCAAACACCAACTCAAAACTCCTCTAAACAATCACATTTGACGTTTTTCAACACAAACGCGTTCAGAGTCTTCTTACGTGAATGAGAGAGAATCTCATCCGACACAGGAAAAGGAGGGAGAAAAACGTATGCAGTAAACTGTTGTTGGAGAGAAAGGACGGCATGTGAAAGGGGGTGGAAAGAGAGGGCGAAGAGGGGTCAAGTCGGTCGCCAGCCCTCTACAGTAATGTCTTACACATGTGTATGGATTCACACTATCAGTTTAGATTAATAAAAAACAGATAATAGTTTAGATTAATAAAAAACAGATAATAAAAAACAAGTAACTATGAAATCACAAACCATGTAATAAAAACTAACGAAATGTCGAAATTAACAATTAGTTAGTCTGAGACTGTTGTTAGTAACAAAATCGAAAGTTACAGTTGTTTTTGGCTAATAGTTGGTAGTTTGGGCTGTTAAAATCCAATTTCACTATAAAGTTAAGAGGGATTGAGTGATTCAAGAAGCGTGAATAAACACGATAAATGAAAATGTATAGATATGTGATAAAATTATCATAATTAGTCGTAGATATTAATAATTTAACCTTCTAAGATCATATTTCTCATTTTTATATGAGAAATTTGCTTTCTAAAATGGATAATAAATATATGGTCTTGGTTATTAGTAACAGATGTAGCAAAATATATGTCGATCTCACAATAAATAAATGTTCTTGAAAAATAATTAGAAATATGGGCCATACTGGGCTTGTAGTGTATTAATAAATGCATTGAAGCCCGATACAAGTTTCCCAACTAAATAACGAAAAACTAATTATAAACATGGGCCATACTGGGCTTGCATGTTTTTGTACATAAATGTTTAGTTGTTACTTGTAGCCGTTTGCCAGTTTTTAATAATTTGATTGCATGTTTTTATTTTTACTTATTTTGAGTTTTAATGAATTTCTAAACCATTCATTCATTTGATATACAAACAGCATATTACGTGGTAAATAAAAAAAATGAATATATATATATATATTAAGGGGAAAGTGAATACGTGGCTGTCACACGTGTAACTTACACGTGAAACTCATCAAAACCACGTAGTTTTGATTAAAAAACAATTCTAAATTTAAAAGATATTATCTATTATGTGGCCGGATATTATCAAACATGATTGCAAATTCTGAATTATAAAAATTATAATCCATGATATTATGAAAGCTCACTGGAATGAACTCGTTCTTTTAAATTCATAATTTTCAATTGAATCTTTGAAGATGCTCATGACATTTGGATTCCATTAAAACCTATATAACATCCTATGAGTATAAATTGAATTTACAATCATAAAATGATTGGATAATATACATGTTAGTTTTCTGCAAATATGATGAATTCGTTTTTTATTTTTTTTATGCATGTTGATTTCTTCTGCATTTGATTTGATGAATCGGCTACTGGGAGAATGTTTGATTCTGGGGGATGGGGACGAAAGAAACATGGTTTCTTTAAATTTAGAATTGTTTTTTAATCAAAACCATGTCATTTTGATGAGTTTCACGTGTAAGTTACACGTGTGACAGCCACATATTCACTTTCCCCATATATTAATCAATAATAGATTAACACTTGAAATTATTAAAACCAAAAGAATTATTTTTCTTGTCATGATTGTTGCGTGTATATGATCATTAACTCATTCAAGTGAATCATACATCACATGAGAGAATTATCTCTTAATGTTTGTAGGAGTATAATTATAATGCCAATGCAAATCATTCCTCGTGATTAATACATAATCAAGCAATTGATTACTTATACGGTTATTTAATCATAATTATTTATCCATTTATACTATTTTATAAAAATATTAAAAGCCACGTGTTTTATGTCTTTGTCTCGTGTGTATTTTAGGGTTGTAAGCTCGTAATCATGTAGTATAACAGTTAGTCTGATGTAAAAAATCAAAAGAGTTGATAATGCTATAACAATTAATTAGTTTTATTATGCATGATAGCGGTTATATATACTATGAAAGCCAAACATATATATTTTCTAGATAAATCTACTAAAAACCATGTCGTCAAAATCATGACGTGACGTTTGCGATGAATATCATGTCACAATGATAAAATCCACATGTAGTAGCCAAGCGTTAATAAAAACTTAACCTTTTTATTGTTTCTAACAATTGTACTACGACCACCTCTAACGCATGACCCGTAGGGGTATTTGTGGGTGAAGGGCAGCGCCCTCCTGAACGGCGGCGTTGAGGGTGAGGATTTGTGGTGACGGGTTGCACATGAGGAGGGGGATGGTGTGCCCCACCTAAATATTACTGATTGTTACGTTTACGTTTTTAGTTGTATTTAAATATAAAGAAGATTGTGGGAAAGATAAAGTTAGGATAAAAGTTGTTTCTGAGAAAAATTGGTAGAAGTGAATAGAAACTGATGTGGCATATTGACCGAACTTGCTTGTAGAAATGGCGATTCCCAGCATTATAGATAGTCTAACAAAAGTCTTGTGACCAATGATTACCATCTCATGTGTCTAAAGTGAGGTATCTACGACTTCATAAATTGAAGGAACTTAGGTTCAAGTCTCGCTTGTGACACATTGGGTTTTCAAGTTAGGTCAAAGGGTTTTGTCACGGTAATGAGTTTTATCCTTGATAGTGCTATTGGATGAGTCAGACATGCATAAAACGTCAAAACTAATATAGAACCTTGGGCCTTGACATCTTGTCTATGAAATGTTCACTCGGATATTATGAATGTTTTACACTCTAAAAATGAAATTATTGCATCTTGTTGATACCACGATGTTCATAAAACTTTATATATGTAACTTAATCTATTATATTTGTTGTATCTTTAACGGTTTTCGTGATAGTCTCGACATGATTGGTCAATAACGGTACATTGGAACAAACACTTATGATAGTGAAATCATTGATACCCCAAATCATGTTTATTTCATGTCAAAGTATTATAATAAGACACTTTTAATTAGAAGTTAATCACAAGTTAGTAAATGGACTACATTAGTAGGAAAAAAGATGAGTTCGATGATGATGATCAAAGGCAATACCTTTGTATATCAAAATACGACAAGATTGTTAACCAGGTACCGATCTTAATTAAACTTTAATTAAAAAGCGGATTTTAAACGAATCTTGTTTATGCTTCCTAAATACTTTGATCATTATTTATCGATTTCATTGTTAAAACCTATCATGAGTTTTGCTAGTTTGACGAGTTGATGAATATGGTTGATATGGTCACTAAAGCACCCAAGCGTCGCCGAGGATCATCATCTGTAAGTTGCCGTTCTTGTTCATAGGGTGGTATGACAAATTTGGGGGCCTAAAGCAAAATAAAAATTCGATTTTTTTTTGTAAAATTACCATGATTTTCTATGTTCAATTTCATAATCGTGCTCTACTTTCCATATGTTGTTCGCAAATTTATGTACTGGTTTTAATTTTTGATCGATAAACTCTGCTTTTCATCTAGAAACTTTTTTATATAATACAATTTAACATAGTTAAAAAAAAGGCTTCAGACTGAACATTGGATCTACATTTACGTTAGACCTAGAGATCTTTTAATCCACAAATCACACATTAAAGATGTTAATTAAGCTTTTACCCTAATCACATATCAAAATAAACTATATATTATGTTGGTCCCGTAAAAGTGGGCCTAAGCATGTTCTTTTATTAATTATCAAGTTACATTTGATACCGATTGACTAGACTAGCTCATTGTTTATTTGTTGTAGAAAGCAAGAAGCAAGCCAATGCACGAAAATGGACGAAGAAGTGTAAAGCTTCCGAAAGGAGGAGGAAAAGAGAGTGGCATAGAAGAAAGTACGACCGTCTCTTCCACCCAAGGCGGAGACAACCGAACTGGAGCCGAAAAACTGGTTCAACTCATAACGAATCACCTCCTTGACCTCAAAGATCCCCCACCATAAGGATTAAGATCTTGTATCTCAAAGTCATCTATTTCATGA
The DNA here is from genome assembly GCA_030867185.1 of Tagetes erecta. Taxonomy (NCBI): domain Eukaryota; kingdom Viridiplantae; phylum Streptophyta; class Magnoliopsida; order Asterales; family Asteraceae; genus Tagetes; species Tagetes erecta. Next base: position 4,252,873 of record CM061488.1, on the reverse strand, counting down.
TCAATCATGATATGCATGTTAATTTTAATAAGATATTTAGTCTATTTTATTAATTATGTTTATGATAAACTTTTCTTATATATTAACGTGAACGATATATGTTACGTATTCTCGATCTAGAGTGATTTAGTCGACAAGTATATTGCCATCAAAAGATCGATCATATTGATTGGTCCACGTAAATTAGGACTTAGACCCCCTATTTTACTTTAACTGACTTAGGACTTTAACACCCTAGTTTTAATCGAGTTAGTAATCATATATTTTGACATCTATGTTTGGATATATTTCCATTTTTAAACGCGTTACAGGTATTCACTGTAGCGTGCAAGACATGAAAATTTTTTCCAGCACGTGTGATAAAGTTATATACGCGAGATCCGACCAGCGTATTAGCCTGCTAGTATATTTCAAAACGTCAAAACACTACAGCCTGCTATTTTAATTCCTGTAACTCGTAAGACTAATTGGTTACGGGCCATATGGCCCAATAGACCATTTAAAACGTTGAGCCCAAAGCCCAATCCAGTTATATATGAAAATAATGAAATCCATTTTACAAACTTTACAATCCTCTAGCTAGAGGTGCACAAATCGGTTTTTTTTAAGAACCGGTTCCGGTTCTAGAACCGGTTCCGGTTCTTGTTGGCGTTAAAAGAACCAGTTCTTACAAGAACCGGTTCGGTTCTAGAACCGGTTTTTGGTGAAAAAACTAGAACCTAGTAACCGGTTCCGGTTCCTAAAGAACCAGTTCCGGTTCTTAAAGAACCGGTTCCGGTTCCTAAAAATCCGGTTCAGGTTCTTAAAAAATACCTTTTTTTCTATGATATGGGCCGGAAGTAACATTAAAAATTTTAAATATTACAAGATATATAGCTTTTAAAACATTAAATAAATAAAAACACTAAAACATACCGGTTTTTCAAGAACCGGTTCTTTCAGGAACCGGTTTTTCCAAGAACCGGTTTTTTTAGGAACCGGTTCCGGTTCTTTTGGAACCTATAATTTGGAAAAAATAGTAGAACCTATTCAGAACCTACGGTTCAGTTCCGGTTCCGGTTCGGTTCTTGTAGAACCGGTTCTTCGAAGAACCGGTTTTCGGTTATTTGATCGGTTCCGGTTCCGGTTCCGGTTTTTTTGTGCACCTCTAACTCTAGCTCTAACGATACAAAATATTATCACATTATTAGTTCATTACACCTTCTATCTACTTCATATGTTAACCCACCGCTGCCGGGCCTCTCCACCGGAAAAATGCCTCCGAGTTTCGACCCATCTCAAGTGGTTGAGGTGCATTTCGTGTCACCGGATATTTGAACGTTGTGATATCGCATTATTGTTATTCGAGTTTTCAAAAGATGGGTTTTGTTGTCACGTTTGGGTCAATTGCAATTTGCATAAAATGTCATTGAGGTAGCATTTTGTTGACATGGTGTTAACGTGTCATTTTTATAATGTTGAGATTTGCTTGTAAATGAAATATTAAAAATCTAATTGGCCAGTTATACTCAAACCTAAATATGCCCAATAACGCAACTTAACAATCTAAGCAACCAACGTCTACTAAAACATACATAAGATGACCATAAGACGAGGCCTATGAGACCAGATTCAAATCTCATAACCTGATCCCGACTACTCGCGACCAAAATGGCATAACCAACAGACCATACCGTCGTCGTTTACCTTCTCCAAGCTAGTGTTTTATTTTTCATATGTTAAGACTATAACAACGCCAAAAAGAATGAACAGGGAGATTTTGAGTACTATAAATTACTATTATTTCTGTAAATCAAAACGAGAGAAAAGATGACTAACCTCAAAGAAAAAAATTGATGTAGTAGTATGTTTTAATTTTTTTTTATTCAACCACCTTGCTTGTTTTGATTTAATAAAATTAGGAAGTGTTAAAAAGAAAGAAGCCTTAAAAGTTAAAACTATTTTTTATAAAATATTGTATATATTAAACATATTTCAAATTAAATATTAGTTTTATTATATATATATATAGTAATAATAAGTCATTTAAAACCAAACGAGTGGATGTAGGCAATATAAATGGGGCCAGGAGACATCTCAATACAACCCCCAAATATACAAAATCTTATTTATAACCTCTTATTAATCAATAATAATTATTATAATCTTAATCCAGACATACCACATGCATAATTAATTTTAAATATTGACTATTTTTAGTTAGATTCCAATTACCTACCCTATTCTTTTGTATATTTCCACTTTACCCCTTGCCCACATCAACGGCGGATCTTTATTATTACAATTTTATAAAGTCCTATTTTTATTATTTTGGATTAATTGAATATTTATAAGTTGATGTTTTAGCTTCAATATTTTATATATAAGTTTTGTAAGTAATATTAACTAAGATCATAAATATTTCTTTTGGGATCCGTATTGACCATGATAAATGTGTCATTTTTATTAGGTATATATTGGTTTTTACTGGTTCTAACTATCACATTTTGTCTTCTACTGGTCCTAACTATTGAATTGGATGTCAACGGTCCCAACTTTTATCACTTTGGTAACCACTGGTCCGTTGTTAATTTTTTTTAACGTCGTTAAGTTTTTTCAAATTTAAGACCGATGTTTTAGGCCTTTTGATCGGAAGGATAATACAAGTCGATTAATGGAAAATTTACCTCGAAACGACACTCCAAACAACGAAATAGTGCTTCAGTCGGGTGTTTAAACCTAACGGTGCTTCAATCGGATGTAAAAAATTTATTGTTTAGAGTCTTTTCGAGAAATCTTTTACATCAATCGAATCGTATTATCCTTCCGATCAAAAGACCTAAAACATCGGTCTTAAATTCAAAAAAAACTTAACGCCGTTAAAAAAAATTTAACGATGAACCAGTGGTTACCAAAGTGATAAAAGTTGGGACCGTTGACAGCCAATTCAATAGTTAGGACCGGTAGAAGACAAAGGTAATAGTTGGAACCAGTGAAAACCAATATATTTTTTTATTATGTAATTTGTTAAAGTAACATATTATATCTTAAGTAGCATTTCATATAATTAAAATGAAATATATACACACATGTAATAAAATAAAAATGTGAATAAAAGGAAGTATTTTAGTGTTTTATCTAGAAAGTTTAATTGTGTGTATGCATGCATGATGTGATGAGATAAATGATAATGCATTGAACCATTTTCTTGTTTGTTGCATAGAGCACATTGATTGAAAATCAAGTATTATATTGGCTTCATCTTTTTTTAATATCATAAATCAGCCATAACACCACATGGTGTGCCCACATTCCACCAATCACTTGCATGTATTTTACACAATTTGACCATTATCACTTTATATTTATATACTCACTTACATATTTTATATTAGATCTTCTATGTTCCATAACTTTCCACATACTTACATACAAATTTACTTACGATTCTTCTGGTATTTAGATTTTATCTAAACGAAATATAAAACCAGGACGCACGTTGCAGCGGTCAGATCACGCAGTCGGGTTTTGTGTATTTGATTTTGTCACATGCGTTGATAAAAAAGGTCTTATGCCCGTACATCACGGGACAAAACCGTAATATGTCATATATTAACATACCATCATCTTATTATAAAGATTTAATACATATCGTTTACAGGACGTATATGATGACGAACAGACATACATAAGATCCAATACGAGTGAATGCAAAGTCCAACATAAACGTTTTGGATAAAATAAATCAAATCAAGAGATGATACACTTATTTATCAATATGAAGAGGGTTTAGCCAATAACTTGAAAAGAATGATGTGATCAAATACCTACATTTGTTTAAAAACTAGAAAGATAAACACAAAAATGAAATGAATAAATAAGGATTTGGGGGGTATATTTGAGCATTTAAAAGGGACAAAACATAAAAACCATCCTGATAGGGTGGGCCGCCATAGCATGGGACAGGCTGACAAAGCAAGCACGTGCCACATCATATATATATATATATTAAACTTTTTAATTCTAAAAAGTCCATTTTATTTTGATGAGTAAATAATCAAAGTAACCTTTTTTGTTTTTGTTGGCTGTGTTATACTCTTCTTATGCATGTGAAAATCTACGTTTTTATCGGTTACGTATGCCATTTTCTTTTTCTTATATGTATACTTTTTATTGATGTAATATATTTAGTCTTTCTAAAATATGTAAGTTTAATGTTGTTGACCCATAAACTATTAAATAGGAACACAAATATTGATACTCACCAGCATCAAAACGTACAATAATATTAACTTTTATATGTAAAAAATTGATACTAATCCCTACCCAACTCAATCCAAATGTAACACAAACACATACTAATTAAACAATTAATACTATATGAATAAATATCCTCTTTTAACTCAAGTAATAATAATAATAATAATACTCAAACTAGTTACTTAATTAGGATTAACATCCAAGAAGTGACGGACGAAGCTAGGCGCATAGGCCAAAATATTAGAGGTATTCCTAAAAAAATGAGCGTCCACTCATACAAAAATAAAATTCTTGGCGTGCACTCGTATAAAACATCATTTTTTCCGCATATCATTACTAATATCCGGAGTTTTATCATCATTTTCTTGAAAATCATTTACGATATTTGGACCATTTTAACCAATATCGTCAATTTCTTGACACTTAAAAAATTATAAATAAGAATCAGTTTTGATTGTTTAGTGGTATCTTTTTAACTGCTAGGTATCCTAAACATCAAACATGAAAAAAAAAACAATTTTTACATTACGTACGGAAATTTGAGTAGTAGGGCAAGCTACCTCTTGAAACTTCTTACATCCGCCCATGCATCCAAGTGCCGTATTGAAACTATTTCATATAAAATCATGTGAAAAAGACTTTAAAATCATGTCACACAAATAAAATTGCTTTCACATATATAAGATTAATTTACTTTATTATATTAGAGATAACTAAAAAACAAAACCAACCTATACTCATGATATAATGATAAAACATCTCCCTAATATTTAATTTAAATCAGAGATATTATGAGATATTGAGATAGTGACTAACATATCTAACTTGGATGAACTATTAGGGCAATTACGAATGACTAATGACATACCTATGTTATTGGATGTGGTGTAACACTTATACTTAATTATTATATTTCCGTACTATAAAAGTTTTTTTATAATTAAACTTTTCTTTATCTAAAAAAATCTTCTCTTCTAATAATTTGCTTAAGTCTTGCCTTCACACGATGCCACTTGTCACCATCATATTCATCGTCATATTTTTTCATATTTAGCATATTTTATTTGATGTTTTGCTATTACTATTTTTTCATTATAAAACAATATAAATATTTTTTATCGATCAACCCCTATGGGTACCATAGGGTCTAACCTAGTTATTTTAATAAAAATATAAAAAAGTTATTGTGTTTCTAGTATTAAGATCTTGTAAATCTTTAGTTATTACTTTTAAAGTAATGTGAATGCAAGACAAGGACCATGTGGGAACCAAGTTACAAGGTAAAACACATGTAATGTAATTAATTTCTTTTGTTACAACACAACCGACCGTCGCTATTGCCTTTTAAAGATTTAGCTATGATATGCCAATTGGCATCAATGCACCTTTGAATAATTGCTACTTGGTACTTCATTGGATCAACATGGTACCTTCCATGCATCCAAATCCTACATTATTTAATCTCCTATTATCTGTCAATCATTACTTATTCATTCATTAAATGTTTGCTACCTATTTTCTTTCAACTAACTACAACAACATGCTCTTATTTAACCCAAGCTCAAACCATATCAACATTTTTTTTTACTTTTTATTGTTTTTCATACGAGCCTAATCAGCAACTCTGTAAAATTCACTGAGTCATGTAGAGTAATAATACGATCCTAAGATTTATGCTAAAAACCTCGTTTTGCTATAAAAATAGCTAGCGACATAACTTGTTGATGTTTACCTTCCAGTTCAATATAGGAGATTTAATAGATCTGTATTTGCTTTTTTTTCGGTAAGAGTTTGATGGGTCACTCACTTTCACTATCGAATTTCCATAAGAAAACAAAGAAAAAGAATATTGTCGAAAGTGTGCCCAACTAAAAATGTACGAATAATCAATCATATTGTCATTGATAATGGAAAGTTTGTACAAAGAAATTCATGATAGTTGTAAACTCACATGGCACTATGTGAAGTCGATAAATGATAAACCCTGGTTTTAAAAATATTCTAAAACAAGAAACTATCACATTTTGTTTCTAAAGTTACTGCTAAATATTACCGTTCATAATTTAAAAACAGAAACATCGTTCTAACATACCTTGTAGTTGTATCATATACATTTCATATGCATGTACTCTAACATTTTTAATCTCTTGAACTTGAAAAACTTAAAAAACCTAATAAATAAACAACTTGAACTAGATGAAGATGTTAATTGTTAAGAATAAAACTACAAAAACATTTATGAAATGGAGCCTATAAACTTGCACATGACAGTTGCAAGTAGCCATGAGATCATTAGCTTCTGCAAACAGTAACTTGTAATTGTACATTTTAACCTCTATATTTATACCTCATACAAAATAGCACAACACCCATGTTCTCATTTCCTCATCATCATCACCATCACCATCTTGTTCACATAAACTCCATGAAACCCAAACACTAACAACACCAACACAAGTACACAACCCCATGAATAATCATCATCTTTATTACTCACTCTTTTTTCTCCTGATCTTTTCATCAATCACCTTCACATATGGGTTTGGATCCATGGGTCCAATCTCAGCTGTTTCGGGTCAAAATGAGTTCTTTTGCGCCATTGATGCTAGTGGCAAACAAGAAGTTTTTTGTTGGGGGAAAAACACTGGCAACTCATCTTCAAGCTCTTCAGTTATCACCATAGATGTGCCTCCAATGGCTGCTCTTAATGGTGGTTATGGGTTTATGTGTGGCATTTTAGTCAACACCTCATATGCATCTTGCTGGACCTCAATTGGTTATGATTCATTTCTTGTTCCTCAAGTGTTTCAATCTGTTTCTTATTCGTATATTTCTTCAGGGAAAAATCATGTCTGTGCAATCAGAGGATCTTATTATTCGGATTCGGATTCGGGTACGGATTCGGGTTATGTTGATTGTTGGGATATTGTTGTGACATCAAATGGTTTTAGTTCAAAACAGAGTGCTCTGTTTTATAATCAAGAAATTAGCTCTGTTTCTTTCAAGAAACTTGTATCTGGTGATGGGTTTAGTTGTGGTATTGTTTTAGATGGTGGGATCAAATGTTGGGGACCAAATTCGTCGAATTTCGGCGTATCGAATGGACCGGATCGGTTTCTTGGTTTATCATCTGGTAAAGATTTGATTTGTGGTGTTTTGGAGTCATCTGGTGAGATAAAGTGTTGGGGTAAAGATTTAAATCCACCTGTTGGGACATCATTTGTTTCATTAGCAATTGGTGATCAACATGTTTGTGGGATTAGAACAGATGATCATGGGATTGAGTGTTGGGGGAAGTTTAATTCATCTTCAATTCCAAAAGATTCGGGCTTTTTATCGATTACATCGTCTGATTCGATCATGTGTGGGATAAGAGAAGATGATCTTGTTCTTGATTGTTGGTTAGCAAATGCTTCTTCACCATCTGATATTGATCCACCATTGCAGTTATGCAGCCCGGGTTTATGTACTCCTGGATCTTGTGGCCCGGGTAAATTCGCTTTCAATGCGAGTCTACTGCACGAACCCGATTTGAACAGTTTATGTGTTCGAAAAGATCTCAGCATTTGTTCGCCTTGCGGGTTCAACTGCTCGATCGGGTTCTTCCCCTCGAGTTCATGTACCGAAAATGCCGATCGAGTATGCACTGATTGCTCACTTTGTCAAAACAGTTCTTGTTGGGAAGTTTGTAAGCTCAAATCCCATCAGCATCAAGATCACCGGTTACATCAGTTGCATAGATTGGTCGTTATAATCGGGTCATCGGTTATCGCTTTCTTGTTGATCCTAATCATGTTATGCGTATTCATTCGGTTTTTCCCATCAAAAGGTAGACAAAAGAAACAGTTTTCATCCTGCATAGGTAAGCCCGGGGAGAAAGAAACCGATGCACCGGATGTTATTCCATCCGCTGTATCGGTTGCTCCATGTCCCGGGCTTGCTCAAGTCTTCCGGCTCTCAGAGCTGAAAGACGCAACAAACGGGTTCAAAGAGTTTAACGAGCTGGGTCGAGGGAGTTACGGGTTCGTTTACAAAGCTGTGTTGGCAGACGGGCGCCAGGTGGCGGTCAAACGCGCGAACGCAGCGACGATAATCCACACAAACAGTAGGGAGTTTGAAATGGAGTTGGAGATACTTTGCAGTGTTAGACATAGCAATGTGGTGAATTTGTTGGGATATTGTGCAGAAATGGGTGAAAGATTGTTGGTTTATGAACTAATGCCTCATGGGACACTTAATGATCATTTACATGGCGGTTTTTCGCCGCTAAACTGGCCTTTAAGGTTAAGAATTGCAATGCAGGCTGCAAAAGGTTTAGAATTTCTTCACACAGAATGCAATCCGCCCATCGCGCATCGCGATGTCAAGAGTTCAAATATTTTACTAGACGCGGATTGGTGTGCTAGGATCTCGGATTTTGGTCTTTTAAGAAACGACGGCGATGTGATTCTCGACATGCGAGACGACGTCTACAACTTTGGTATTGTGTTGCTTGAGCTACTTAGTGGTAGGAAAGCAAATGACCGAGACTGCACGCCTTCGAGTATTGTGGAATGGGCCGTGCCGTTGATCAAACAAGGGAAAGCGGCTGCGATTATCGATCGGTGTGTGGGGCTGCCACGTGTCGTTGTACCGTTGCTGAAACTTGCTGACATGGCAGAGGTTAGTGTGAGGGAAAATCCTTGTGAGAGACCTTTAATGGGTGAAGTAGCAATGTTCTTGGAACAACTTGTGAAAGAAGGTTTGATTTTGTGATTGTTGTTGATTGAAAAATTTGCTTTTTTTTTTTTTTTTTTTTTTTGAGTTACATGCTGCTGCTCTTCTGCAACTGTATATTTGTTTTGAGCTGTTGTTTATTATTAACACTCACCATCCTTTGAGCTATTTTAATAAAGACTGGTTGTCTAATTTTTTTACAAACTTATATTTCTCAATCAGTGCATTTCCTGTGTTACTAATTTTCTTATATTTGATTCTAATGAGTAGGGCTGTGAACGAGTCGACTGTTCAACTGAATTCTTTGTGAATTGTTTTATAAAAGGTCGTTTATGTTTATTTGTTTATTTAATTATTAAACAAGTGCTCATGATCAAAAGTTTTTGTTCATTTAATTAAAAAGTGAACACGAAGACGTGTCTTGTTAATATGTTTATTTACAATCGTGAACATTCGCTTATTTTGGTCATTAAGGTTCATTATGTTCGATAATGAAGGTTGAGTAACATGTCACTCAAAAATGTTAACATCAGTATTTAGATTAACAAACGAACACAAAAATGTTCATTTGTTAACAAATGAACATAACCAAGAAAATCGTTGGTGTAAGTGCCCATGTTCGTTTGTATGTATATTCACGTATATTAAATGAAGAAACTAACGCGGACAAGTCTCTTTCGTATTGGTTGCATTTGTTTACTAGCTAAAAATGAGTTTTATGTTATTAAAAGCTAAAAATGAGTTTCTACTACACATTGCTAACATATCTATGTATGTATCACTAATGTATGTATCACTAATGTATGTAACACTACATCGGTCAGAATGTATATGGATCAGCTGCAACTGTGTACAATTTCTTTCTGAACATTTATCACTGTATCATTCCGTATTATAGAAAAGCCAATACAAAAAGACTTAAATCCAATAATACATTATCTTAAATTCCTAAGAGGTGCACAAATAAACCGGGTATGGACCAAACAATACCCTACCCCTAACCGGTTCTAGTGGATATGGAACCCCATCCCCCGTACCCGAACTGGATTGAACCCGGTGGGCCAAAACCCGATCCACTGGAACCGGGACTCGATTTGTGCACCTCAAATTATCTATGATCCTAATTCAACAAAAGGGATCAACTATCAACAAAATAAACCTAATTAGCATTGCTAGCCCAAAATCCATCATCATATAGGCCTTCACAATCGACCTTTTCAACTCTTCTTAATGTTAGAAAAAGTTATATTTTCCTTCCTTTTAACTTTTAAGTAAAAAATAGAAATTTGCATTTTTCCTATTTGTTCTTATGATTACACGAATCATTCTTTCTAATTAGGTTTTGCATTTGTTTTCTACATTTCCACTAGAATAAATAGCCACTTTCACGTGCTTGGTGGTTTATTATCCTTTTATCTTTGTCCCTATCGTTTTTAAATTTTGTCATTTTCATTAACTCAGTTAATTTTATCCAAACTCCACCGTTAAATGATAGGTAATATTGTCATTTTACTTCATATGTTTTAGATTATATCTACTTTTAAGCTCTAATTTTTAAAGACTTTATCCCCATCTTTTGCTCTTGTTCCTGTCGATTAACATAGAACCATAGAACCATTGCTTCAATCGATCGAAATCTTCATCAATTGTTTAAAAAAAATGGTGCTCATGTGGATCTAAAACCATAAATCGCACACCATGGACGTATTTAAACCCTAACGTGGGTTTTTTGCTATAGTAGACGACATGCCAATTTCACTCACAAGCAAATCGTTGGAAACACGACATGAACAAATAGACAAAAAAAACAAAGAATAAAAAATTTGAATGAATGTGATAAAAACCACCTAACCATAGGAACAAAAATGTCTATTTACTCTTGCATTAATTAAAGAGTTAAGTGCAAAATGCATCCCTGTGGTTTACATTCAATAGCGCTTTGCAACCCCACTTGAATATTTAGACCATTTGCAACCCCGTGCTTTTTAAAATGGGTCATTTGCACCCCTCGGTTAGTTTGACTATCATTTGACCATTTAAAAAATGGTTAAATTACCTAATCACCCTCTTATTTAATTAACTCCTTGTTTTAAAAAAACCCAACTTAATAAAATCCCCAGTTTCGTTGTCAGTGAACACCCTTCACTTGTATGTATGTATGTATATTTGTGAACACCCTTCACTTGTATGTATGTATATTTGATACTATTGGCCCAGCGCTAATCTTATTTAAACAAATCGAATTAAAGCAGTTCAAGATTCAATGAAATTTGTCTTGGTCAAACTTTTTTTTGGGGAAGGCATTAGGTCAAATTTAATCCAAGACATACTACTGTAGTAACAATTCACTTGCAAGGCTTAATATAAAAAAATTGAACTTCCATACTCTTGAGCAGCTAGAGAGCATCGATTATTTATTTAATTCTAAAGTGAAATGAATTTATTCACACGCATCCTTATTCTCTCTTTAGATACTAAGATAGCATACAAAGAAAGATAGATATTAACTCATTTTGATTTAGCAACGGTAAGGAGTCGCTTATTGAATATTTTATATTTAAAAACATAGGGTTGTAAAGGGTTTATGTTTATTTTTTTACATAAAAAGTCTATTTTACCCTTTTAAATAACAGTCAACTAACAGTCAAACTAATCTAGGGGTGCAAATGATCCATTTTAAAAAGCTTAGGGTTGCAAAGGGTCTAAATATTCAAGCGGGGTTGCAGATCGCTATTTGATGTAAACCACAGGGGTGTATTTTGCACTTAACTCTTAATTAAAAATAGATTTGGGATATTGTCCAATCTTAGACTAGGAGTTTAACAGTTCTTATGGATTAAACACATAGACAAATTTATCTCTTTTGAGTAGAATAGCTGGTGTAATTTTTCTAATATGTTGGTGTAACTCTACAATAGCGTCCCACTTGTGTCTTTTACAATCTTGAGGGCGAGTTTACCACCAGTGGGTCTTCGGGCAAGTGGGTTTTCCCGGAACTAAAGATAAGTTGGGCACTTAAGGGCTTCGTACAATTGGACTAAGCTAGCTGGCGAGATGGTCTTTTATCGTTGGGTCACCCCGTATAAAATACCTGAGCAATTTTGTGTTTGTTGGTCGTTTAAAAAAAACATGTACTTATTGTTGTTGTTGGTCAAAAGATAATCTATTAATAGTCCAACGTTAATCTACCAGTTATCTTATCATCTTTATATCTAGAATCACTAGTGATAAGATCTAGTTGAGATATAATACAAGATCTTAAGCTTACTCAATTTTCCATCCAAATCAAAAAGTAATCAATGGATGAAGCTTGGGTGCTCACTTTAGGTGAAAAGATAATACAATCAAATGAGGGGACCCAAACCCAAAACTTTTGTTCATCATTCTCAAATAAATTAATACACTTTTGATTGTAGTTGGCTAGTGTCTTACCTAGATCATGTTCGTGCATTGATGAGTCAAACTCGACTCACACCCAAAAATTTAATATGCATTTGAAACATCAGTAACCCATAAATGACGTAAGACGTAAAAAATACATACTAACAACTCATGCATTCAATAAAACAACTTGTGTTATTAAGCTAGCTTTGTTAACACAACATGAGTTTACGGATTAGAAATCTTTTTAAAAGTGAAGTTTTCAATTTGATATAATATTTGAGTGATTCTTTTCTTTGTTTGGGCCAAACTTGTGTCTTCTCATGCTTTATGCCTCTCTTTCAGCTTCATGTCTTCCAAGTTGATATCTTTTTGGACAATTGCCACCAAAACCAATATTATTTCATCTTACCTTTAAGTGGTAAGGGCCAAAAGTCACAAAATTTATCACTAAAAATTGATAAAGATCAACAAAATAATAATAAATAATCAAGACAAATGATTAAAACACAATCTTAATCAAATCATGTGTTGGTTTGGTTGGTTCTTTTGCTAGTGGAAATGGTTTCTTTACGCAACCAATTATCATATGATTCATCTCCCACAGACGCTCTTTCAAACATACCCATTTCTCAATTATCCCCAATTTCATCAAACCCTAATCTTGTTTATAATTACCATTTTTCTTGAACAAAATTCATTCCACCAAAATTAACAAATTGGGTTTTCTTCATTCTTGATTAAAGTCACAAACTTTGTCCCAATTTGTTTGATTATCAATCTGTTTGTGATTAAAAACTAAACTAGGGTTTTAATTTTCTTGATTTTCTTGATTTTCTTGATCATGGGTAACGTTGGAAGTAACAATTCCAACGGCCGGAGGAGACACCGGAGCAACGGCAGCCGGAGTAACCATCATACCCACCAACCACCACCACCGCCACCGCCACTGCAACCACCACCGCCGCCGGAAATAACCAACCGGTATGTATTTGCTGCTGCAACACCTTATCCTCCTCAATACCCTAACCCACCACCATATTATCAGTATCCAACCGGAGCTTACTACCCACCACCACCACTTCCGGCGGTGCCGTTGCAACCACCGCATGACCACCACCATCACCACCGTATGCCCATGGAAGCTGGGAGGTGGGTGGGTGGGAGGTACCCTTGTGCACCGGTGATGCATCTTCCTGCACCTTATGTTGATCATCAAAAAGCTGTGACAATTAGAAATGATGTTAATATCAAGAAAGAAACTTTAAAGATTGAAGCTGATGAAGCAAGCCCTGGAAAATTTCTTGTTTCCTTCATTTTTGATGCAACTGTTGCTTGCAGGTATAATCTTTCTTAATTAAATATGCATATGATTTTGAACAAGTTTACTGCATTTTGACCTTTTTAGTCAAACATCCCCCTTATTTTTTGTTCATGTGGGCCTTTTTACTGCATTGGTTTTAGCTTCTTTAGTTAAAAAGATTGTATCTTTGTTAATCATAAAGGTTGGTTCTTTGTTTTCGATCCTTAGAGTGTCATCTATCTAGCGCAAGCTTCGTTTGACCTTGTCTTTTGGGCTCGTGGTTACAAAAGAAAGTGCATAAGGTTTAATAGGCTATATCTACCTTTATATATATGCTGTAAAAATTTTTTTTGATGTCATGAAATTTGAAAGATGCTAACTTTACATTGTCTAATTCCCATTTGTGGTCGCGAATCAGTGAAAGGAAGTGATTAGGGTATATGTTCTTGTTTTTTGTAAGTTCTTGTTGTATACTTTAATACATGTTTCTTTAACTAGGTATTTTTTGCGAGGTTTAGAGCATGTTTTGGTTATCTAACTCTTAAACAATCAGAATTTCGTTAATCCGGAGACTAAAAATCTTGAAAGTCACAATCTTTGAATATTTAGTTTCAAAACGCAAATCCAAACACCCCCTAACGCGTATACCATCTTTTCCATGCAGCATAACCCTCTATTTTTTTGCAAAAGAGGGAGAAAAATGTAACCTAACTACAGTTAAAGACTCGATACCACCAATAACACTAACCTTCCAACAAGGTTTGGGCCAGAAATTCAAACAGACACCAGGAACAGGAATTGACCTGTCAGCATACGGTGAATCAGAGCTATCAGATGGGGATGAAAAAAGCGTATACCCGTTGGCAGTGAAAGCAGAAGCAACCCCAAGTTCACCAGAAGACGTGAAACAATATCCAGGTGTCACTAACTCCCAAATAACCGATGCAGTGTTTGAGAAAGTTAAGGGCGAGTTTAAGGTTAGAGTAGTGAAACAAATCCTGTGGGTAAACGGGACTAGATACGAGCTGCAGGAGATTTATGGGATCGGGAATTCAGTTGATAGCGAGTTTGATGGGAGCGATTCTAGTAAAGAATGTGTTATTTGTTTATCAGAACCTCGAGACACCACGGTTCTTCCTTGTCGTCACATGGTAAGTGTTAATTGTGTGTGTGCACTTACTGTGCTAGGTATAGATAATTTGCCGTGCACAAAAAAACCGGTTCTAGAACCGACCCAGTGTACCTGAACCGGTCGTACCCGAACCGTAGGGTACACATGGGTTCCGGTTCCTCCAAGAAACTGGAACCGTACCCGGAACTGAACCGGAACCGCTTCCACCTCGACCCAGTCAAAACCTGGACCCGACCCTACCCGGATCCGAAAAAACACGGTTAAACCGGTCAAATACCCGATCATACCCGGAACCGGACCCGACCCTAACCGGTTATTGACTTTGTTGACCAAAACCAGACCTGGTTCCTACCCAGAACGGGTTCCTAAAAAAGCCCGGTTTGTGCATGGCTTGATAATTGTGTTACATGGGCCCAATAGAAGCTATCATATAAATGAATAATAAGTTTACATTTTGAGTAAGATTTTTATTGATTAGCTGTTGTTTGGTTTTGGTTCTAGTGTATGTGCAGTGGGTGTGCTAAAGTTTTGAGGTTTCAAACGAACCGGTGCCCGATATGTAGGCAAGCAGTTGAGAGGCTTTTGGAGATTAAGATCAACAATCGATCTGAAGAATGAGGTCGAGACAACATCGTTGTTGGTATGGATTCGGGTCTTGAAAAGCGTGCCAAATCGATGGAAGGGAAGTTGGGGGGGGGGGGCACCCATGAAGACAAAAGTATTGGGTTTGGAATAGTGTAAGTGTGATGATTGTCCAGATTCAATGGTTATATATATGATTGTGTTTTGGTGTTAAATGGTACCATGATTTTTGAGTGTTTGGTTTGAAATCTTGGCTAATGATATTGCTATTTAAAATTCAACAAAGATGCTGCTGACACGGATGGCTAAACATGCCATTTGTAATAGAAGATATTGTTTTTATAAACTTATTACAAGTTTTGTTTTCTTAAACATATTGACAAATTACACATTCATCTTGATACTTATATAAATCATCCTGTCTGTTAAGTGTATGTTACACATTCATCTTGATAATTTAAAAACCTCATGGCTAAGCCTGGAAATCTTATATTTTTTGTTTTAATTAAGACTTGAACCCAACACTTTTTGAACGAAAGACATACACATCTAAGCTAATGGTAATTTTTGGTTGTCATGATGGAGCTAAATGAAGAAAGAATGATATTTTTTTCAACCTATTACATTAATACATGTTATTAACTCGAACAATTATAAATTTCATTACTATTACACCAATTAACAATATTTTTTTACTATCATACACCATTTACATTAAATAATACATGTCTGCACCATTTACATTAAATAATACATGTCTGCGTGACACTATTTTTTTCTGTATCATACCACCAACCACTACTAATAACAAGTGACGATGATGATAGTAAGCACAGTGCTTTTGGTAAACTAAGATTATGATGATGAATCAGTAATAATAAACATCAAGAATAAACTAATAAAGTTGTTAAAAAGTGTTGTAAAAATTGTTTACGTATAAATTTATGCATATTGATTAAAATTCGTATTAAAAAAGTAGTATTTGTTTAGGTATGTTACCTACCTTAGGACAAATAAGTAATTATCATGGATTAATATGTAGTAAAATGTTTTCTTTTTCAGATAACCAATTAGATGGTCAAAACCTTACTAAACACAAATTTGGTAATAAAAATATTATAGCACGTAAACTAAACTGTAGTAAAATAGAATATTTCATGTAGAGGCCAAACAAATCAGTATACCACCTCAAATTCATCGTTTCAGTCCATAAAATACACAAAATATTGACAATAACAAGGTTTGAGAGAATTATTTTTTCATATAAAAAACGAATTTTGGTATCAGCATTTATATTCATCGAAAATATACAACTTAGCTTTCAAATTACAAAATAAATTTTAAAGTGAAGATATACATACCATGACCTCATTATTTTGACTCTAGTAAAATGGCCTTGCTAGAGTGTACTAGTTGTACTTTTTAAAGAACAAAACAAGTTGTCTGAACATTTTAAGCCGATATTCCATACTTAATCTTCCGCTTCGCGATATAAGGGTTGCTTTCATGCCACTTTTCTTGAAAGTTTAATAATTCGGCGAATAATTAAATATGATTTGGGTATCCAAACAATGTATATGCTAATTGTATATATACATTTGCAGGAAGAGTATAAAGGGGAAAACAAAATCTTGATCTCCATGGGGGAAGTCAACACCACCTCACATTTAAACATACAGCTTCCTCCAGGCTTCAGGTTTCACCCGACTGATGAAGAACTTATCGTTCACTATTTGCAGAAGAAAGTCACTTCAAACACCCTCCCGCCTTTTGTTATTGCTGAAATCGAGCTTTACAAGTATGACCCGTGGGAGCTTCCATGTGAGTCTCTTTCCATCACTATTTCTATCTTACAAACGCATACACGTAGTCCTTGTCCTTGGTTTAAAAAAACATGAGGTCCACGAGGTGTTTTTGGTCCTACACACTAAGGTGTAAAGCGAGAGCTTCTCGCACACCAGGCGTGCGTTTAAAATCTAGACATACACATGCAATGATGTTGGATTTGATTTTGGTTTGTTTGGTTATAGATAAAGCTTTGTTTGGAGAAGATGAATGGTATTTTTTCACTCCAAGAGATAGGAAGTATCCAAATGGAGTGAGGCCGAACAGGATGGCGGGCTCAGGGTATTGGAAGGCGACAGGAACAGATAGACCTATTTTACGATTATGTAATGAGAACATTGTTGGGGTGAAGAAAGCTTTGGTGTTCTATAAAGGTCGACCGCCAAGGGGGCATAAGACTGACTGGATCATGCATGAATACAGATTGCTTGATTCATTTGTTTGCAGTTCAAGCAAACCAAAGGAATCAATGAGGGTAAGTTCGCATGAACCAGTTCTTTAAACAATATGCAGATTGCTGATACAGTATGTTTTCTTTGTTCTTTTGGTGGTTACAGTTGGACGATTGGGTACTTTGTAGAGTGAGACAAAAGATTTGCACCCCTAGAAACTTGTATGAAGATGGATATGGTCAACGCGTTTCAGAACCAGAAAAGTCAACGATCGGTTCTATGGACATAAACCCAAATCTTGAAATCTTAAAGAGGGAAAACCTATTAAAAGATTGTCCCATGTTGCCTTTCATTTTCGATACCCACTTGGATTTCTTTTCCATGAACACTATGTCTTCTACAACCAGTTTGTCTGACAGCAAAAACTCGTTTAATTCACCAGAAAACAGAGCAAACTTAGAAGGATCATTTGAAAATGATGATAGAAAGCGCAAAGAAACAGGTGAGTTTGAGGGTTTTATCGACTGTAACAAGAAGTTTAGAACCATGAAGGATCAAAATGACGAAATCGAGTCTTTAATGGTTGATACAAATGAGATGACTTTATACAGTGGAGATCAATCAGATATGTGGTACCAGAATTATATGATGGGTTATCAAGATCATAATCACTTGGCCTTCATGTAAGGTGATGGATCGATTCGAAGAAAAAGAACAATATAAGGTTACATGTGAATAAAATAGATACTATGTACATTGGTGCGATTTTATACGCTATGGTTGCTCCCTGAGCAATTTTTATAAAAAAATTTGCTCTGAAAGCAACCATTGCTACTTTGATCATAAGATACTTTGTAGTATACACTACATGTAAATATTACTAATACATAATCTTGTTAGTTTGGATGTTATGGAGTTGTAAAATTCAAGTATTAATTGGCTAATAACTTGCCCTAAAGAATGTAACAGGCCAGCAATGCAATAAGAAAGTGAAAATGAAATATATATCAATATTTAAAAAGATAGAAATATCTCACATAATAAACATATAAAGCATACTAAAGAACACACCAGAAGTTGATCATCACAAGAGCAAATCGAATGCACATTTCATTATGTTCACAAACTTTCACTTCAAAACACTGCAATAAAAGGTCAAATGAAAATCAATATGTTGTATTAGGAACAGCAACTGAATTAGATTTGAAAGTGCATGTTTTGTTCTACTTTCTTTACTTTTGTACTCAAAAAAAAAATATGGCGCATGGAAATAAGGGTATTGAAGTTACTTGTATAAGTAGGCTGCAATTCCCAGAATTACACATAGTAATATGATATCAATACAGAAGTTTCGACTAGACCTCAGCTGTCAGCCCAAAAAAAACAAGATGATTATTTGTGTTAGATCTAATCATGAAAACAATGATTATTATAATAAAAGAAATTGTGTTTTGTCAGTTAAGCACCTGATTAACAGTGTGCTTAAGTCTAACATTTGTATTCCTAAGGTCAGATGTCGCCTTATCCACCTGAAATTTCACAGTTAAAAGTAGTTTGAATAACCAAATAATAACATCAGTTTACAAGTACAAGAATGAAGGAAAAAAATTCAACCTTGTCATCTATTTCATCCATCAATGGAACCTGCCTGTCTACTTCCTGCATAATATATGAAATGTAAAAACTTAAACTTTGTAGCCGTTTTAAAGCAAGATGCTGTTTTATTGAAGATATCAAACCTCGTTCATGTCATGTGCCATGTTTTTCAAAGTATCCAGACCTTCTGATATCATATCCAAGCCTTGATCCTATACAAAATAAGAACAGGTGAAAAGGTATACATACATAAAACCCAGTTAAAGAATTTTCTGTAGGTGCCAATTTCGACCCATATACATATGAAAGGGTCGATTTGGGCTGGGTCACACACTCACACATGTAAGGTTCAATGTATAATACCACCTAAACTGAAATATAAACATTATGTTATCAAGAAAAGATTACTATTCCTACACAAAAAAAATGTTTTGGGCAACCAACTTCGCCTAAGCACAACTACCTATTTTGACCCAAACCCATTATGACCCATTAGCCAACCCACCCATTTTCCACCTTTAGCATGCTATAACACAGAAAACAGAATAGCAAATACAAGCCTGCTTTATTTTTCTCATTTCAAATTCATTCCTGAACTGGCTCGACTCTTCACTTTGCTGGAAATAATCGTCATCAAATCGTCCGTCTAGGAAATTCACACATCACAAGAAGTCAAAACATACAAGTAAAAAGAAACCAACCATTACAAAACCAAACAAAATGTAATATTCACCGACCAAACCCAAACAACCGATCACCTGAATCAAACTTGATATTATTGGTACGAGATGCTGAAGCAGCCCAGCCTCCAGTCTGTTTAGGTGCAGCAGCACCTCCATCCGGTATCGCTTGAATCCTATCAGGAAGTGCCTGAACCAAATCATTACGAGCTGCAAACTCTTCCGGAGCAAGTCCTTTCACCTGTTATGAAACCAATCAAACCTTCATTCCACATAAACGCGCTTACATTGAACGTACAGAACAATCTCAGTTCCACACTTGGCTTATTAAAACATGTTATACACAGATTAATAGCATCAAATCTCAATAGTCATCTAGCACATTGTTAATTTTGCCCTAAATTTCATACAATTTGTCGTTGATCAAATGAAAAGATGAAGATCAAACCTTCTTCATCGCCAATCGCTGCAACTTAGGGATTTCTTCAAGTAACTTAGCCTTAATGCGTCGTATCTCAGCATTAATCGCCACAACCGAAGCTCTATTTTTCTCATTTTTAGCTGTTTCCGCTTTCTGAAAACGATAACAAATCAACATTTTGAACAAATTGACTGTTTGAAACAAAAATTTCAAAACCCTAGATATCAAAACGAATTAATACAGATCTAAACAAATCACCTGAAGAGCTGTTTCAATGTCGGACTCTACGGTGGCGTAGAGTCGAGCAAAGGCGTCGTCACCGGCGACGTTAAGATCTCTCTGCTTATCAACGTCGTATTTGTCGTACTTCTTGCAAATTGCATCAACTCGAGTTAAAACTTCGATCACGCTCATTGTTCCTGTGATTAGTTCTTACTTGAATTGAGATTTTGCAGGTTTGATTTTTGATGAAATTACTGAAAACTGTTTGAATTTGGGGACATTTGTTTATGGAAGAACTGAACAACCTGTCAATAACCTGTTTTGATGAGCTCACTTTCAACCGTCAAAAACAGCCCCTCATGTTCTCTTAACATTTTTATTTTTGAGTTAAATACATATTTTCCCCTCCAAAACACTTTAAATGCATATTTCCCCAGTCAAAAAAATTAATTGTATATTTCCCTTATAAACAACTTTAATTTGCAAATATACTCATTTTTAATAAAGACATTTAGTTAACATTGGGTATATATGCAATTGATTTTTTTAGTTGAGGAAATATGCATTTAAGGGTGTTTATAGGGGTAAATATGCAATTAAATCTTTATTTTTAGTCGAGCTATTAAGATCACTTATACGGGTGACGCTTCATTATAAGCAAGGACGCAGCTTAGAAGAGACCCGGGAGGGTCACGGTCATCCTAATTTTTTCCATTAAAAGTAGCGATTTGTTGGTTTTTAGTTGATTTTTTTGTACGAGTCCTCCTATTTTAAAAATCAGGCCCCCTTACTAAAACCCAACCCAAACCCAAACCCATTAACAACTAACAATTCAACATCAAGTCATCAACTAAAACCCAATACAAAAAACCCATTAACCCACACCAACCCTTGTTTTTTTGTTGGCAGAATGGCAGTCGACTTCAGCAGTAAGCAATTCATCCGTCTACTGCCCCCTGACCGGCTGCTGCTGGCCGCCGCCTACTACGACCCTGCTGCTGCCTGCTTTGTTGATTTTAGTAATAGTAGGTTAGTTTTACACTTTTAGTCTTTTACAATTTGTTGATTGAATGATTGTTAATTGTTGGATTTGTTGAATTTAGGGGTTGCCAATGTTGAGTGTTGTGAATGTTGATTGTTATTGTTGTTGAATGGTGATTGTTAAATGTTAATTGTTGAATGTCATTGTTGAATGTTAATTGTTGAATGTGATAGTTAAATGGTTAATTGTTGAATGTTATTGTTGTTTATGTTGAATGTGATAGTTAAAATATTCAAGAATCGCCTATGCAATAAGATGCCATATGATTATCTCGCGAATAGCCTAGTGGTTTACATAGAAAAAGAGATTTCTGAGCCATTTGATTCGGATGCCATAATTGATGATTTCAAAAATCTTAAAGGTCGTCAGGTTGCACTATAGTTCTTCATCCAGGTACTTATCATTTCTCTTGCATTATTGTTAGTTAAAAAAAACTATTTTGTTTTATTTGTGTGAATGAACTTCTTTACAATGAATGAAGAAATTTATGATATTTTAAGTTTTTATTGCTTAACCCGACCCGACCCGAATCGTCGACCCGAACATATGTACCGAAACATAGGATTAGGAAAAAAAATTATGGATAGTATAACTTTAGGCCCCCTTTATTGTAAATTCCTGGCTTCGCCACTGAATATAAGACCTTCTTTTTAAATAAAATCTTCGATAACTTAGTTCGATCATTTGAGCTAAAGATTATTGAGTTTGAAACTTTATTTCAACACTTTTCATGTAACATGGTTTGAGTTTGGGTTTCAACTTATGGTTAATTTTCCATCAGAAATGTGAAATCTGGTGCCATGTCATGTATGGGTTTTAGTTAAGATAAGTTTTCATTTTTCGTTATGTGACGTTTCGTTTTAGTTTAGAGTGGTTATTCATGCATAGGAAGAAGAGAACCGTTTGTCTGTGAAGATCATACACGAATGGAAATTGTGAAAGGGTGTTGAAACAAGAGAACATAAATTACTACGTGGAGGGAAAGGGATAAAGCTATCCATGAAATTACTTTAGTCGATATATTAAAAACTAGGTTAACACCCGTGGCCCGTGGGTACCCACGGGGATGAAACGTTAAAATGTAATATTATTTTATAGTATTGAAAAAATGTTTAACATATAATAAACCTATTATTTATATAGAGTACTTTTATTTTTAGAGAATAATAGGTTTGTGTGTCAACTGCGTTCCTGCGCTTGTGATGACTTACAACTCATTGATGCATCTACTTCTATCTTCGGGAAGGGCATATCCAAGTCAGATTGTAAGCCATGAGGTCCGAATGAAGGCTGGAAATATGTTGCACGATCCCTTTTGCTGAAACATATGTTGACAAGCCCCCTTGTGCATCTAAGAAAAACGCAAAAAATGAGTGTTATTGATGTTAATGTTACAACTCAGTAACTGTAAAGATTGAAATCACTTATTAATAGAATGTATGTGTCTTGTAGCTGAGCCAGCTCCCAAAATAAATTAGAAATAGTCTAGGAAAAAAGAAAAGTAAATATATTTACTGTTGAGAACTATATAGCTCATGCCAAAAATTATCAAAATGGGTCAGGCTAAAAAACCATGATAATTCAGGGGATGCCAACTTTCATCCTGTCTGACCCAATTTAATTTCAGCCAAATTTTGTTATTTGACCCCTTTGGGATAAACCACAAACCAAATATAAAACAATAAAAGCAAGTGCAAACCTCAGATAACAACTTCTCTTCTTTGTTTTGAAGATTTGAAAGTTCTCCAACCAGGTCAACATATTTTCTCCTAGTGAAACAATGGCAAATCGTCAACCAACATGATGCGATAGAAGTTATTATAAGTTAATAACAGTGCTTCTTTTAATTGGAGAGATGAACATCATTATACATGCATGCTCTGAGAACATAAAAGATCCGTGTACCTAAGAGAATGAAGATCAAGGTGAATATGAGCTTCATCTGAATTCACTTGACCTTTAAGAGTTACCAGTATAGCTTGCTGTTTTGCATTCTCAACTTGAGCTTCTACCCATTGCCTTTCACTGGTTCCAAATCTGCATATTTAGCAAAAAGTACAAACAAATATTAGGAAAATAAAAACAAATAAAATATATCAAACGGTCATGCACACGTACATGGATCAAAGCCTTTGCAATTCTGAAAAACGTTGATGCTGTCATTTTTGTGAGTCGGCTTCATCATGAAACAACCACAAATAAAACATATTTATCAGAAAAAGACTGAAAACCATTTAAATGATGGAAGCCCACTCAAGAACAAAATAGAAAAAATTAAACAATAACAGAAGTAAAAACTTTAAAAAGTGGATGAAATTGGCAATCACCTCACACCAATTTATTGGAGACATCATCAAGATTGACCCATGAACATTTTGATTTTCTCTCGTCTGCCACCAAACGATAAGGACCCTGATTCAAAGCGCCGTTTTGTATTATCATTAACATGACAAAAAAAGTAGAAAAACACCATCTCGTATTTAGTTGTAAAAAAATTATTAGTGTTTTTCCACATGTTAAGAAAAATTTATAACATAAATATAATGGTGTTGTGTCTAGTTGCTTAACAAACCATTGATTTAACTCTTTCATACAAGACGAGTCAGCAAGCAAATATGGACGAAAGTCCGAGTATGCCAAATATATGTCGTCTTCTGCATATCAAGAAAATCATGACCCATTAGTAAATGACTTTCTTATTTCATATATCAAGATCATAAAACTAAAAGAAAATACTTTATATGGTTTAGAATAGTACCTTCTCCTGAGTGGAAATGAGCCAACTCTTGTGTTGTAGAAGCAATCCGTCCAAGAACTGCATTCATCTACACAATGAAACATGCTTTAGGACTCATATTTAGGCATTAAATTATATCAAATTAAACTATCTTTTAGAAAGTCTATTAAGAATAAATATATGTGTTTTTGTGAGTGTACCTCCAAGTTTCTTGCTGATAGACTATCATCTATGGTAGTGAGCAATCAATTAACAGTAGATGTTGACGCAACTCTTTCCATTTTCCCATCAGCAGTAGATAGACTACCAGCTTGTTGCTCCATATTAAACCCATCATATGAAAAATAAAGAAACAATATTAATAAATGGTTACATCATAACATCTAATGAATTCTTCAAACAAAACGAACAAAACATATGAAAAGAATTTGAAAGAGAGCACTTTTGCAGCTCCTTATTGATATAAAAGTTATCATATTATCTTATATAGAAAGCTTTGCAAATAGATCTCTACATAAACAACGCAACACCACGAACTACACTTTGAACACATGTGACTGAAACACCTCATATTCAAAAGCAAAACGCTTACGTGCATCATGTTTTTTAATTTGGGTTATTTTAGTGAACTTGTGCTATTTTTACACCTATTTAAAACAAATTGAGTATATATAAAATCAGAAACAAACATTGAAAAGATTGAAAACCTACAATTCAAAAGATTAAAATAAAATTAGGGTTTATGAAATCATTTGTTTATAACCGTTGATGAAATCACAGAAAGAAGATGAACAAACATGAAAAAGAAACAAACCTTGAAAAGAAAAATCAAAGATGAGGAGCGGCGGGTTGAAAGCTTTTGATCGGAGGCCAGAGTGACGAACTGAAATACGAATGAAGGTGTTTGTTAGATGCTTAAATCAAACACGATGAACATAAACATACCGGAATAACATGATGAATATCGTTATAGACTTGAATCAAACAGGATGATCAAAATCGAATCAAACAATGAAACAAAAGACGATGATTTTTGTAATGAAGAAAACGGAGAAGAGAAATCGACTTACATAAGTAGTTGAAGAGATTGAATGATCCGGCGATTAGGGTTTATTTAGGTTTAATCGATTTGTAGTTAGGAAGAAAACTGAAGCGGCGATTTGGAGTGATGAAGAGATTAGGGTTTGTAAACGGATTAAGAATGAATGGGTGTAGAATGAAAGGTTTATATTAGATCCGCTGAAATCATAAACGGGTGATGGGTGGTGTTACGGGTCGGATCCAAAAATCCGTTTTGTGGGTGAGAGTGAATGTGGTGTTGATATGTGGCGCAATGTGGGAGAATGGGTTAGTGATTTATTAGAAGAGGAGATGTTAGAAAGTCCACATTTAAATCACAAGTTATTTTTTGCGTCGATTGAATTCTACATTTAAATCACATTTAAATAGATAATATGATAAATATCATAAGAACCAATATACTTTCTCATTTGTCTCACAAAAGTCCATAAACATTTTTTTAACATAAAAACTAACACATTTTTTGTCTCACAAAAATTTCTTGACAGTTTTTTTAACATTAAAGTCCCTTAAGATGTTGAATTTGAACAAATTTACGACAAAAAAACTACCATATTGGAAGCGGTATAGGTGTCCATAGGTTTATTGACTTATTCGGTTATTTCGTTTTTTTGAACCAGACGCAAGAAGTTTACTTACTTCAAAACCGAATACAAACCGTCTGAATTAGTTTCGCTAGTATACACCAGATTTAGATGATCGGGTATATTCGGTTAAATATAAAGTATAGATTATTTAGGTTATATATAAACCAAATTCATTTTAATCGTTTCCATTTTCACTATCTATCATTTTAGTTATGTAGTAGTAATATTTGAATTTTCAAATGTATCTTAGGTTGAAACATAACTTCATGTGCTAAGTTGTTTTTAAAAAAATTATCATAATTTTGTTTAAATTTAACAAGTGAATGGACTTTTATTTTCAAAATGTTTTAGGGATTTTTGTGTGACATAATATAAAGTATGTTGGTTTTTTGTGTTTAAAAAATTATTGACAGTGTTTTAATGAGAAAATAAAAATATATGTCAATTTTTATAGTATTTGCCCTAACTAGTAACAGACTGAGTCTTTATTTTTATATTTTGAAGTTATTAATTCTTCTTTAGTCCTGTCTTATTTACATCATACAGCCTTAAATCTACATGAGTTTAAATTGTGGCCTTAATGTATCAAATTAAACTTTGAGCTTGAAGTTGTATCTTCTTGTCTAATGCTACTATAATATAATTATATGGTATATTACTTTGTGGTTATTCTATATGTCATTGTTTGGTTGATTATATTATTCTTTTGTTAGGTTTGCTTTAAACCATGTCTAACACTCAAATACTTCTTTTTAAAAAGCATAAAAGAGATTTGATTAAATATTATTTGATGGGAATGGTGTGATTCCAATTGCACTTGTTCGTTTATTTACTTTGCACCATGAATCTGTGATTGATATAAACAAAAAAAGCTAAATCATATTTTGAATTAAACTCTGAAAATCTCTACTACTTAAATCTTTAATAGTTTGTAATTTTTTTTTTTTTACAATAAATTTTTTTTTTAACTTAAATAGAGATAATATATTAAACATCAAAGAATTTACAACAAAGTGACAGGTAAACGGGCAACAAGTTGTGCCGTCACCCCCTTTTGAATAGCAAAACCTAGCCTACTAAAGACAAAACCTTGACCCTTAGGTGTCGAAACAATTAAGCGATGTGTTATGAGTGCATTTTTATAAGTTTGTAAATTAAACGCATTAAAATGGTAAGTTAGCAAAGTGCATTTTTATAAGTTTATGAAAAAATTAAGCGATGTGTTATGAGATTTGATTAGGACTTTACTATTTTGATCACATCTTATTCTCCGTAACACACCCTATTTTAGTGCTCTCATGTTACCGAGGCGTGAGTCGTGACACATCACTTCTTTTTTCGGCCAACAACAATATTTCACACCAGTGCATCATCTTTCTCTTCGCCTCATAACACATTATTTACTCACGTAACCAAGCCTACATGATGTCTACGTGTCATGTGGTCAAAGACGTGTGAAATTATAATTTTTAAGGGCTTGTGATTATGCACGGCCTTGTTGTTTGAATCTTAAAAATTTAAACAATAAAATAATATTGTAGCTTGAGTGGTTTTTGTTAGTGGGTTTCCCCCGAATTGGAGTCGGGTTAATAGGTGGGTTTCGGCTACCCAACGTTGTCTGTGTTCGTAGAGCGTTTGGGGTTGCCTTTTGCCATTGGGTTACCCCGGATAGCCGGACTTTATTCGTTTCGCTGTAAAAAAAGAAAAGGTGAAAAACGTATAAATAAAGGTATATTGGTTTTCACTGGTCCCAACTATCACATTTTGTCTTCTACCGGTCCCAACTATTAAATTGGTTGTCAACGGTCCCAACTTTTATCACTTTGGTAACCACTGGTTCCGTTGTTAAATTTTTTTTAACGCCGTTACGTTTTTTTCCAAATTCAAGACCGATGTTTTAGACCTTTTGACCGGAAGAATAATACGTGTCGATTGATGTAAAAGTTTTATCGAAAAGGCTCTCTGAACGATAAAATTTTTACATCCGATTGAAGCACCGTTAGGTTTAAACACCCGATTGTAGCACTATTTCGTTGTTCGGAGCGTCGTTTTGAGGTAACTTTTACATCAATCGACTTATATTATCGTTCTGATCAAAAGGCTTATAAAATCGGTATTGAATTTGAAAAAAACTTAACGGCGTTAAAAAATTTTAACAACGAGACCAGTGGTTACCAATATGATAAAAGTTGGGACCGTTGACAGCCAATTCAATAGTTGGGACCGGTAAAAAACAACAAGTGATAATTGAGACCAATAAAAATCAATATACCATAAATAAATGAAGTGAAATAAGGATAATTTTTGTTAGTCGTCCAACAATTTCTTTGTAAAATTGGTTGATTAATATAAACGATACGTAAGATGTCATCCAAACAAACTACAATTTTTATTTTTCTCTATATCCAATGTTATCAACTTTTAGTATTCATCTTTTTCAAGAAAAGTTGTTATAACTCGACTCCTACAAGATATGCTAAAAATTAAACTTATAAAATGAACTTTGTATCATATAATAGTTGCACATGGACTGAAATAATATGTTATTATTAAGGTAGTCCAATAAATAATTAGTATAATATCTGATTTTTGTGATAATTTGAAATATTTAATTTTTCAATAAGAAAAAAACTTGCAACGTAATTTATATCATGAGTACCTCGTAAAGTGTTCATAGACAGTTATCTATCTATTAAAACAAGGTTTTAGTGAGCAAATTAGGCGGGAAAAATGAGGGGAAAGATTGAGGGCAAATATTTTAAAAACAAAAATAATTTTAAAAACATCGTAAAATTAATTTCTATACATCTATAATAGGAAGTTTTGGTGGGAAATTAGATGACAATTTTTACTATGTATTAGTTGATAGAGTTAAAGTCAAAAATTTTACAAATTGTTAAACATAGTGGTGATAAATTCTTTATAAATATTATCATTGAACTCGTGTGTAACACACGGGTATTAAATCTAGTCTATATAATATTTAAAGATTTTAGGAGAGACAAATTTTTGGGGGGAAATTTTTTTTGGTCTATAATAGGAAATTTAAGAGAGAAATTTAGTGCAATTTTTTCACCATGCATATATAAGTTGATGAAGCTAATTTATTTAATATTAAATAATTATAATTTTTTATACATAATGGTTATATTGTTTTATAAATATTATTATTTAGCTTGTGTGTAATACACGGGTATTAAACCTAGTTTTAGAATAAATGATGTTTTGGTTGCAAAATCAACGCAATTTGAATATCTGAACATCGACGGGTGGTTTTAAATATATCCTAACAATTTTCAATATTGATTTTTATTATAATAATTTTGATTTTTACATCTAATTTTCAATAGTGATTTCTTCATTCAACGGATTATTTATTTTATTCGACCCGTGTGTCTACACTCTACACGGGTATTAAACCTAGTATATAATAAACCCTAGATTTTAATATCCCAATCACTTAAACATCCAAATCAGAATTATGGGTGTTTGTCGGGTCAATCCGGTTGGGTTTCAGTTTAGTCGGGTTTAAAGAAAAACTAAACCACAATCCAGCTCTTTTATGGTTCGGGTTAACTGAGTTCAGATTAATATGTCCAGGTTAATCGAGTTGGTTAAGTTTGTTATAAATTTGACCATCTAGCCCAAAATCTAAACAAGAAGCCAACAACCCTCCCCCCTCTAAAAAAAACACCCACCCACCCAAAGAAAGATAGTGCAAAGCTGGCACGTATCCCGCACAATGAGCACACTTCACGGTTCACACCAAACTTTATCCGTAAAGTCACACACAATGAACCCGTGGCTGAGAGATTCACCCGAACTGCTATTGAACTTGCAGAGTAAAAATGGTAGAATTACATTCCTTTTAGCTAATGAATTACACGCGGGCAAACAATTTAAACTGACTCGCCAATTAAAAACCTCACTTTATTCAAAACTCATCTAAATAAATAAAATATGAATGTATACAGAAACTCATACCGTCTTATATCATAAAAACTCCCCATCACAATTTTACGTATGAAACGTCAATTTATTCAATTTTAACAAGTAGTATTAATTTACTTGATAAATATAAAAGCTGTAAACAACCTTAAGACCTATACAAAAACAAAAACAAAATATCAAACAAGAAGAGTTTATAATATGAAAATAATAGTAATAGAAAAAGAGTTTTTAATCAATCCTGTGTTGCCTCTAGTGAAAGAAAAAAATAGAAAGATACGAATACGTACAAGTAAATATAATTATGCAATTTGTTATATGCTCCTTTGGCTTCCGTGTTAACATAAACCAAACCAAACCAAACCAAACCCAACTCATACGCTGCTGCTGCTGCTGCTGCACACAATCATATCATCAATTAACTCATTTCTCTTTAAATCAACCTCTTACCTTTCTAATTTCAATCATCGTCAATTTACAGGTATCATTATTTCCCGATTCATCCATCACTAATCTTCTCCTTCATATTTGTTTATGTTAATTGTATCTGATGATTATCATCGGTAGTGTTATTTGATTGTTTGTTTACAATCAAAGCCTTAATCAAGTCATTAACAATCATCGATGATGTTTAGGAATATACAGCTGCCTTTGAGATGATGATGTTGTTGTTTGTTTCAGATGATGTAGTTTAGTTGTTAGAGGAAGATGAGGTTTATATACCAATTGTTTGTTTCAGATGATGATGATGTAGTTTATATGTATAGATTGAGAAATTGGGAAGATAAATGATTAGTATCTCATTTTTGTTAGTTTTGCTACTATTTGTGATCATTTCGCCTTAAGTTGTTAGGACTTGTTCAGGTAACTTGAGACTTATATATGGATCTGGACATCTAATTGTTTCTTGCTCATTTCTTAAGCCAACTAATCGCGAAACCAAGTAACTTAACACAAGCAAACAAATAATTAAACCTAAATTAAAGCTATTAGACAAGCTGCTCCCATTGAGACACTCGTCTCCAAAAAGTTTATTTTTTGTGTGAATAATTCAGGATAATAACAGTATTGTAATCTATATAGTGTTGGCAATAAAGGTGTTACTTTGAGAATTTTGATCAAGTTTCGTTCTCGAGTGTTTAATAATTGGTTTTGTTTCTTCCAAACTTCTGTATCGTTATACCTCTTCATTGTGCTTCTTTTGATACATGTCATAAGGTTGATAGACTTAAGACTTGCGATTGTAACGAATGCAATATGTTCACTTCTTTCTTTCTTTCTTTCTTATGTATTAATAGTTTCCAAAAATTCACTACTATTGTTGGGAGCATCGTACATTTTGTGAACTTTGTTGACGACTTTATCAGTGTGATCTTGGCGGGCGATACACCAAGATCCTGATCGATATGGGGCATCAGCATCATTCTAGATCATCCTACATGCTAGAGACGGAGAATGATCAGAGCTGGAACTTTGCAGACAATACCTATGGGCATACCGGTAATGATTTTTAAAACTAAAGTTCATATATGTAACTGATTATCATTGTTGATTTTTTCTAAGTTTTTTGTATATTTGATTCGCAGTAAGAAATGAGGCTGGTCCAAGCAGTTCTGTTATATATCCAGCCGATAACATGTCGGTTGATGGAGTACAATACACACAATGTAGTCACACACCAGCATCAAACGGATATCATTCGTTACCTCACAATCTTCAGATCCCAAATTATCAACAAGATGTTGCTGGTCCATCAGATCATTCTATGCTTACACTTCATACCCCGTCTGCTTACATAGCTCCTGAAGATTATAGATTTCGAGCTTCTTCGTCTAACTACAGTGGAAATCCTTTCAATGATGAAGATTTATTTGACATTAGGGTCGGTAGTCAAAGCA
This sequence comes from Tagetes erecta, assembly GCA_030867185.1. Taxonomy (NCBI): domain Eukaryota; kingdom Viridiplantae; phylum Streptophyta; class Magnoliopsida; order Asterales; family Asteraceae; genus Tagetes; species Tagetes erecta. The sequence continues at coordinate 4,221,072 of CM061488.1, read as the reverse complement.
CTCAGTATAAACGTAAAAGCCCAGGTGTTCCAGATGGTCAAAGTTCTTCCGACGTTGCAACGGTCAATGAACCGTGGACAAGTTTTATTCATGCGCCTTGGGATTGTAACACAACGAATCCTAATGTCCTCTCGATTGGTGGAGGGAGTTCTTTTAGAAATGTGAGAAGCCGGTCAACGTTTGACTTGGAAACAAACTCTGCTAGTAATCATTTGACAAACAATTTGGCACGTGATTTTTATACAACTAGCCGACCCATGGATACTGGCCAAAGCTCAAACGGGTTGAATCCAACTCTTGTATCTTCTGCTGTCAATGGTAAGTTTTCATGCACATATCTCTAATTCTAAAGCTTAATTTAAGTAACTTGAAACAAAATTTGTTCTTTGAATCGCAGAAAATATTTCCCACAATTACGAATCAAACCCTTTCCTTGAACAAAGCAGCAATCCTAGTTCTTCAGTGTTAGTCGGGCAACAGAATAACAACCACGTCCTTCAAAATTTCCCAAGTTCCTCCGTTCAATCCATGAGAGGAGTTCGAAGTGGATACAGTCAAAGTCAAAGGCCTGCCTCAACTTTCAGGCTGTCTGCAACCAACGTAACAGATGAAGGGTTGCAGTTACCCACCAATAATTATTCTTCCCGTCATCCAAGGCCTTCATCAAACATAGGCTGGCACGCTAGTGACAGAAGATACCGATCTTTATCTAGGGCGAATTTTCATGATCGTCCACGACCTGAGGTATGTCCACATATTTTATAGGGTGTCTTGAGTCTTGACCTGGTTACAGGGTCGAGATGATGACGAGGCAGTTGGCGTGTCTGTAACTTTGATCATTCTAAGTTTCATCTCTGGGTGTGTTAAATTGCAGGGTCTTATGATTGTGGATCGATCGGGTTTCTATGGATCAAGAAACCATGTTGATCAACATCGGGACATGAGACTGGACATAGATGACATGAGTTACGAGGTTGGCGATATACTTATCTTAGTTTATGTTAATTCTATTCTCTTTCATTGTCTAATTAATAAAATTCATAGGAGCTTCTCGCACTTGGGGAAAGAATCGGAAGCGTTGGCACTGGCCTACCAGATCATCTTATCTCAAAATGTATACAAGAATCAATCTACTGTTCTTCAGACCAAATACAAGATGAAGGAACTTGTGTCATCTGCTTGGTAAGTTTGCATTTAACTAAAAGTTATTTATATATTTTGGCTAGTTTTGACTCGATACCGGTTGAACTTGCAGGAAGAGTATGCAAATATGGATGATGTGGGGATGTTAAGAGTCTGTCGGCATGATTTTCATGCCGGGTGCATCAGAAAATGGTTATCAATGAAGAACTTGTGCCCCATTTGCAAAGCAGAACCCATGAAACAGAAATAACCAGTAAATTATCTCATCCTTGTAAATACTTGCTTAAAAAATGGAGGATTTGAATAATATGGTAAAACATTGTGCATCCATGAAAATCATGATGCTCTGTCCCTGGTAAATTTATTGGGGCTGTCTTTGTACATATTTTATTTATATGCTGAAGTGTCAATTAATGAAGTTATATTTAGTTTGTTGATTGTTAAGTGAACCAGGTGTAGTCGGCCCGTTGAGCCAAGGGGTTAGATGGCGTTCTGGTGTCGTTTAACCATGATTAACTTAATGATCGCTCCTGTAACCTGTTTGTCATTAGAGCATACATAGGTAAAGTTGGGTTTGTTCTTGGGTGTACCAATTTGTGGCCATCTGTGGCATATGATTACACTTAAAAGTTTAGCATAATGATGTTCGGCCTGATTGGTTGGGGTGAGAAATCTTAGACTTGATAAAATGATTAGGTTTTAGGTTCACGTCTTACCTGTAACAAAAAATGAGGCTTTTAGGTTGAGTCACGGTTTTCTCACCTAAGATGATTTTCCTCAAGAATGTAGATGATCTGTGATTGTGTAGCGGTGTAGGGCAGTAAGCTCGTGAATGATTCATATTACCGTTCAAGAAAAAAAACACATTATTTATATATTAGTTTAGAACCCCGTGTGTTACACGGATGCAATCACGAAAAATACTAATGTCTAATGCTAAATTTAAAAGAAAGTTACATATTACATAAAATATAGATTTGTTAAAAAATAGAATTAGGTATAAAACTATAAAATCTGTTCAAAAGCAAGGAAGAAATATAATAACGTCAAGAAACCGCAACCAAGAAGAAGACGGTAGAAGCCTTATTCTCAAAAGGAAGCATTAAAATGACCTTGCCAATTCCCATGCAATATAAAATTAAATTTAGAAAGCGCATGGTCAGAGATAACAAGAGGTGTAATGATTTTAAATAGTCTCGACTATCATATTTTGATGTGTCATTATTTGTTACTGGTTAATTCTTTAGTTTGGATCAGCAGAGATCAAAAGGTGATAGTTATGACCATTTAAAAGCAATAAACCACGTAACAATACATAAAAGATTGACTTCGTAACTTTATTTGGTGATTTGTTAATCTTCTTTTATTGGGCATGATATTCCCATTTTAATTTATATTATTATTTGTTTTTCTTTAAGACGAGGTGCATATTCAAGTATATTGGACCTTTAGTCCCGGTGCCAGAAAATCTGGTATTGGAAGGAAGTGGTTCCGGGTCCGGTTATTGGATGAAAAACGATACCCTATGTACTGGTTTCGGGTATTCAAGAACCGGTTCCGGGTTTTTTGCACCTCTAGTTATGGGTTATTATAAACAAATAAAAGAAAAAGAGTGACTATGGACTAATATAAGTCCATGGACCGAACATTACGGGGTTCTAAGGCCTATCATCGGCACTTATCAACCCTAATCAGCCTCCATATTACACCGTTTTAGATTATATGTAACGGGTCAATCATGGGATCCAATAGCATACGACCTGGTTATTTAAAGATCTGTGTTGAAAATCTGGCTATGTAGAATGGGCGGGAAAATGAGTCTAAAAGTGCCTTTACTAAGTGTCATGTAACATTTAAAACTTGCTTTTATTAAAAGGTATACATATAGATATAGTTTTTTTAAATGTCGAATATATTTTATTCAAATTTTGTTTTTGTCGCAACTATTATAAATATTAAAAACTAATTTTGTTTAATGTGGGCCTTAACTGACTTACAAAAATTCAAAAAATGTAAATTTTGTAACCCGTATATTGGGCCTTAAAAGTAAACTTAGGCCTCGTCGGTCCATGTACAACATTAAAATGGTTCAATTAAAAATCGAATTAAAAAAAATAAAAATAAATCACACTATGAGCATGGTGACAATAAAAAATGTTTCGTATTTGTGTTGTCTAGCCATTCTAGTCATGATTGTATTGTGAATTCGTGATTACATTTTCTAACTTCTATTTTTTTAACACGAATCTAAAACGAAACTTGCTAGTAAGATGCAAGGATATGTTGCTTTACGATAACGTGATTCGGAAACAAAACTTGCTCAAAGGAAACAGTCTATCAACTTGTGTTATTCGGTATATGATGGGTCATTGAAGTGTTATATATAGTCTCTTATTTATACTTACAATTTCAAAAGAAAAGAAATAAAAATTCATTTTCATCATTTCTTATATAGAATTAAAGTCAACCGTACAAAATACTTCCAATACTCTAGAAACAAAAATTATAATGATTGTGATAAGACTTGGAACAACATATACTTCTTTAATAATTTCTTAGTACATGATGTTATCCCTAGTGATGTAGAGACAAACCAAACATGATGAAGATGATAATAATGGAAATGCAATGTATTTTAATTGTTTGTTTGATCATGATACACACATGTATAGATAGAGTTCACCTGATTTTATATGATACATTCAAATACTTCTTTTTTCCCTTCTTGTGTTCATATACATGGTCTTCAATAGGTTATGACACGTAGTCTTCAAAATGTTATGATCGAAAACTAGTGAAAATAGAATTCAAACTTGTGACCTCGTATAGATACCACCCCTTGAAGTTGAAGGTTGACCTTGTAATAGTTTGGACGCATTATTGTAATCATACGTGTTGTCCACGCGTTAAATGTGGATAATTGGATGTGTCGTTGTAATTCGCTAATACAAAGTGTTGTAATTGGACAACTTACACAATTTCAAAAATAAGTGAGGTGTGATATTATTATAATTTATATTTATTATAATTAATAATAAAAAGATATATTTTTAAAGAATATACAATAATACGATACTTAAATTAAAGATAATTATATTTCATGAGTTTTTAAAAGATATGAATTATATAAAAGTTATTTGAGTCTAAAAAAACTAATACGATCATATATAGTTTTTACAACAAACATTCAAAAATGGAAATTATTATGTTTAACCTTTAAACCCTCTTGTGTACTTCAATTTTAACCATGATATTATCATTGTCTCTATTTTAACATTTGAAATAACACAATGAACAAGTCTAAATTAAATCAGTTAACACGAAAACATGTGAAAATACATTTTGTATTATTTATACGGAGTTGGAGACTTAAAAGATAAAACATGGCACACTTAATTAGGTTGATGATAGTTGATTGACAAAATATGTAAATTCCATTGACTAATTGGATTTGGTGTGTATAAATGGACAATGATGAATCCCACAATTGAAAACAAGTATGCATTGTTGCCTACCAAGGATTTCCACATTCGAAGGTTAGAGGTTGTTCTAATCCAATTATGTTAATTCTAGACCTAGTATTATATTAGATGCTTTTATTATTTAAATAAACTAATATAAGGAATATTTTTTAGAAATATATAAAGATGGTGAAAGGTTATAACATAAATGTCAAAATACAAAGTGTTCGTCAAACGAATTTCGATTGTCCTCGTTCGGGCGATATTGGAACTGTTTCGTCGAACTTTACGATCTTAAGATTTAGCTTTTAAGGTTTAGTTTATATGCTTTAGTTTGGCCTCAGGGTTCAACCTTAAGGTATAATTTTTTGGGTGGTGGTTTTAGGTTATTGGGGGTTAGGGTGGGGGTTTAAGTTTTTGGTGGGTGGGGGTTTAGGTTTTATCGTTTTCATAACGTTCATCACATCACAACAAAAGTTTCGAAACTATTTTTTTAAAGGGGTAGCTTTATACAAACCTAACTTATCTTTAAGTTTTTTTTCCAATTAAGTCACTCAAACTTTGTTTTGTTTTAGTTAGATAACTTAAGTTTACTTTAATGTTTCAGCCTTTTAAATTGTGAAACATTATTAAAAATTGAAAATTTTGAAAAATTAAAAAATAAAAATTGCAAAAAAAAAAATTTATAACGTTAATATTAAAAAACAAATTTTACATGTTATACAAGATAATTATTTAAGATTAGAACATATTCATAAAGTTTACTGAAACAAAATAAACTTAAGTGAATTAACTAAAATAAAATCAAAATTTAATTATGTTTCTGTATTATGATCTAATATTCATTTGCAAATGGTTTGGTTCTCGTGTTATATCATTGGAATGAAAATCTAGAGCGTGTGGATCCTCAACACATCTCATGCATTCCCTAGAGTTAGTACTACCCCCATCAATTGTTACATTATACGTTCTAACTCTATGAGGTAAAAGTGACAACTTGATAAAAGATCAGGGGACTTTCTTGCCTAAATGAAAACTCAAGTTGTTAACAAACTGTTAATCTGTTATTAGATATAAGTAGGCGTTGTAACTTGTAATTGTTGGAGATAACCAATTCAGTTACATTTAAATTCACTTTCAATCGTTTCTTGTAAATTTCATCTTCTTCATTGCAACCGATCTATTATCAAACAATAATAAACTGGGTGCAATTGTTTGTGTTCATTGTGTTGATTTGGTTAGATAATCGGGTGTTTTTATAACAATTATTTATTATTACTATTATTATTATTATTATTATTATTATTATTATTATTATTATTATTATTTTCCTAAAGAACACATAACTTTTAATTCTAAGAAAGGTCGGTGGGGGCGGCTGTCTTGGTGTCTTTCACATCATTTCAAGAGCCTCACAAATCAAGCAATCAACTACTAATTATATTTTTCATATATTTTATCCACCACTTCAATTATATATATATATATATATATATATATATATATATCAATCTTAATATAGTTAGATATTTAACATATTATATTAAACAAATAAAATATATAGTTAAGGTTGTATGCAATCTCGAACAGAAGTATCATTTTCCTAATTTTATTTATAAGATGTATTGTTGAGGTCTAGATGAATGAATGAAATGATCACGAGATCATTGGATACAATAGGTGTAAAATGTAACACAATTTAATTAAAAAAAACACCACAATAATGTTTTAAGTTTTGGAAACATAGCCAGTGATCATTATAAATGTGTTTGTAATTATGTAGTAAGAATCATCATAATTTTTAAACTTTCGTCCATTTTGTTTTCTTCCTGATCACAGCAAGTCGAAACAAATTAAGTTCGAGATTTAAATCAACTTTCGTCTACAATGAAATGAAGAAGAACAAAATCGAAACATGTTAACATATATAGAATAGGTGATCGGCTTCGATCTCATCCTTACACTTATAACCTATTCACGGAAAAAAGTTACAATATATCAAGATCAAATGAGAGCAAACTAAATGATAGGAGATTAAGTAAAAAACACAAGCAAACCCTAATTGTTAGGATCGGGTTGCACACACACACAATCAAACTGCAGAAAAGTAACGAACACGAGACACAAGGATTTATAGTGGTTCGGTCAGACTGACCTACGTCCACTTTGCTGCAATCAGGATTTATTATTGCTATCCTCTCTGCTCTCGTGATAAGAATTACAAATGCCCTACCCATCTATTTATAACAATAAAACTAGGGTAAATTTCTTTGGGAACAAGAAAACATAAATTAGGAAACCATCTTAATTTAACTTAATTAGGGTTAGGGCCGGCTGCCCATGTAAAGACTCCACAAACCCATCAATCTCCCACTTGGAGGCTTCAATAAACTTCAAACTGCGCTCCGTTCCGGCATTTCTGTAATTTCTCTTAACTTTCCTGGTCGCATCTGCCTTCTCATCAGTTAACCTAAAGGCCCGTTGAAGCTCCCCTGAGCTCCAACTCATCAGTCATGGCTAAGTCTGCCCCTGACCCATTCTCTGTCTCTACCGGCTCCCACTGGCTCGAACTGCCGGATCCCGAAACATCCTGAGAATAAATAACACTCTCCATATTCAGCAAGCAATCTTCTGGAGAGATTTTATCAGATGGAATGTTAGTTCTTTTAACCCACTGTCTTCTAGGAACTGTAACTGAAGCCCGACCGGTACTCCCACTGTCACAAAACCCTCTAACTGGTTTACCTGAACTCTTCCATGTACCTTCACTCTGACTCTTCTCTGTGACTCTAGGTTTCTTGCTTGCAAAGCAAACCTTCTTCTGCCCACGAGATTCTGTGAACCGGACTTTGGTCTTCTTCTGAACTGGAACGTCACTTCCCTCAGACGGTATACTGACCATGTAAAGCGAACCCCTTTTTCTTCCACGAGCTATGACAAGATTACCTTTTACCACCTTCCACTGCCCGTTCCCGAACTTAACTTCATGTCCCTGTTCATCCAACTGCCCAACTGAAATCAACTGTTTCTTTAAGCTAGGAATGACCCTGACATCTTTCAAAGTCCACTTAGAACCGACTGAAGTAACTAAATCTATATCACCCATGCCCGTAACATCAAGAACATCATCATTCGCAAGCCTTACCTTACCAAAATCACCTTCCTTCAGATTCTGCAATGCTTCACTGCTGTGGGTAGCATGAAAAGAAGCTCCAGAATCCATGACCCAAGAATCTACACTATTCTCCACGCTACAGATTAAAACATCGTCATCTTCGCTGTCTTCTACAGTGTTAGCTTCCTGTTTCTCATTCGGACATTGATTCTTGAAATGTCCCACCTGTTTGCAATTCCAACAAGTCACGTCATTCCGAGCCCTAGACTGACTCCTTTTCCTGTTCTTGCTCCCATTACCTCTGTTAGTCTTCCTTCCCCTGCCTACATTCAAAAGTTCACTCGAAGATCCACCCGAATTCCTTCTTCTGACGTCTTCACCAAGAACTAAATCCCGAATCCCCGTAAAAGTAAACGTGCTGGTTGAACCAGTAATCGCTGTAACTGTTCCAGACCAACTATCAGGCAATGAAGATAACAATAGTAAAGCTTGAACCTCATCCTCGAATTTGATATCCACTGACTCGAGTCTGGACAAAATCGAATTCAACTTGTTGATGTGCTCTGTAACTGAACTGCTCTCTTTCATCCTTGTATTTACCAACTCTCGAATCAGAAAAACTTTATTAGCTGCCGAGGGCTTCTCGTACATGTTGGATAGTGCCTTCATCATGCCACTAGCTGTGGTTTCCTTCATGATGTTAAAGGCCACGTTCTTCGACAACGATAAAGTGATGACTGCCCTAGCTTTCTTGCCTTTTGATTCCCAGTCTTCAAGTTCCAACTTTCCTGGTTTAACCCCTGTTAACACAACTTCCAGATCTTTCTGAACCAACAATGCGTTAATTTGCATCTTCCACCAGCTAAAATCCGTACCATTAAACTTTTCGATTTGAACTTTCCCGTCCTCTGCCATGTTAAACTCAAACACAACTAACAAAAAAACAAAAATCAAATAACAAAACCGGAACTGAAACAATTGAAACCGAAAGCACCTGATTTCACGTTTCTTTGGTTTCACAAACGGTACGCGCTAGTCAGCCGTTCAAAAACTGATCTAAGAAAAGTTATTTTTCTTCTTCTTCGTAGAACTGCCTAAAAACTTAGGCTCCACTCAATAAAAGCAATATATAGGCTACTGCCTTTTTCACGTCTTCTTGTTCCACGCGCAAACCAAGAATCCTAAAATTGCTTTAATTTGTATTTAATCTTCTACGGTTAGCCACTGCGCAACAACACGCGCCTTTAAGACTTCTGCCTCAAATCGAATACTGTAATTTCCGGCGAATAAGGCCTTTAATTACAGCGGCGTCACTGCTGGGTTAGTGGCGACTGCCAAACCAGAAACCTGAACAGACCTTTCTCTTTTCTGCGACTGCAATCTTTTCCGATCAAACACGACGCTCTCTCTCTCCGCGTACTCTGCGGAATATGATCGGACTTCACGAAACAAGAGGTGACGGCTCCTCTACCTTCAAACCCTTGAACGAATCGTGTGTAAACGAACCTGGCTCTGATACCAGTTGTTAGGATCGGGTTGCACACACACACAATCAAACTGCAGAAAAGTAACGAACACGAGACACAAGGATTTATAGTGGTTCGGTCAGACTGACCTACGTCCACTTTGCTGCAACCAGGATTTATTATTGCTATGCTCTCTGCTCTCGTGATAAGAATTACAAATGCCCTACCCATCTATTTATAACAATAAAACTAGGGTAAATTACTTTGGGAACAAGAAAACATAAATTAGGAAACCATCTTAATTTAACTTAATTAGGGTTAGGGCCGGCTGCCCATGTAAAGACTCCACAAACCCATCATATTTAGTGGCTCAAATTCAAGCCTCTATGATTTTTTTTTAAAACCATCCAAATCATCACTTCAATTCATTCAATTTGCTATAATAGAGAACATTTTCGGAAAAAAAAAAGTAAATCTCTATATTTAAAGGCTCAAATCCAAGCCTCTATAATTTATTGTGAGCGTAGAAATAATAAAATATAAATCGAAAATAAGTTATTAAGGAAACAAACTTTAGAGAAAAAATAATTTTTTAAATAAATTGCATAGATAAAGAAGTAGAATGGGATGTGAATGTTCTAAAATCTAAACTACTCACATTACATATAACTACTATACTTTACCTCTTAATATTTCTATATATATCACATGTATTTATCATTGGACATGCTCTTGTATCAAGCCTTTCACATAAATTAAAAATATTACTCACAATATTGTTTTATGGTAATTTCTTTTAAGTAAGCTCATTTTCACACAAAAAATAAGTGTTTCAAACTAAACTCATAAGGGAAGAACACAAAGTCAAAAAGAATATACAAGTGGACAAGCTTTGCATGCTTGTGAATTTTATTTGCACTTGCAAAGACCCCTCTATATAAAGAATGTTAGATAGTTGTAAAACTTGCACAAAGGTACAAGCTTATAAAGCATAAAGATTATGGCAATTAACAAACTTCTTTGCAATCTAACCTTCATTTTTCTCTTATTCTTCCATTTTCATCTAGGTACTTTTACATACATATTTTTTTTTTAAATTCTACATGCATGCTAACTTACTGGTTGTCAGATTGGTTTTAATCGCAACGAGTGTTAGCATACATAGATTATACATACACGCCTTATTAGTGGTTTATATTCACGTATGTTTTGTAATACTGTTTTTCAAGGTAAGGGAGATCTACAGTTAAACTACTATTCGAAAAGTTGTCCAGACGCTGAAGAGATTGTCAAACAACAAGTTACACGTTTATATCATAAGCATGGAAACACCGCGGTTTCATGGATAAGAACTCTATTCCATGATTGCATGGTTAAGGTAAAAAAATTATTAATTTGTTCCTAATCATGTATTATAACCACTAAAATGTTTTTGTGTTTATAGTCATGTGATGCATCAATATTATTAGAGACCGTAAATGGGATACAATCAGAAAAGATGTCAACAAGAAATGTGGGTATGAGAAACTTCAAGTACATAAACACAATCAAAGATGCTCTTGAGAGATCATGCCCCATGACTGTTTCTTGTGCGGATATTGTTGCTCTTTCTGCTAGAGACGGTGTCGTTTTGGTATGTTATTATACGTTTTTTTTTCATAAATAAGCAAGAAATAATACTGGGGTAGATATCCGTGTAACACACGGGTTGAATAAAATATTAAAGTAAAAACTTGATAATTAACATAAGAAATTTTAAAATGATTCGTTAATATAAAATATGATTCAGTTTATGAAAACTAATTTATAAATCATAAGTTAACTTAATAGAGGAAGGATAGTGAGGTTGATTGTGGTGATAATAAGTGTCATCATTATGTGAAAATAATTTACGTTTGTATTAAATTAGAGAGATTTGCGACAAAAACAACAACTTGCGACAAAAGCTTATTGCAACGGAATTGTGACAGTTTTTTTAACTGAGTAATGAGAAAAAAATAAAAAAACTTTGTCGCTCTGCTGACGCCGTAAAAAAAGCGTTAGTATTTTCGTCGCAAAACTGTAGTTGCGAGATTCGCCACTTCTAGTGAAAAGCCAAATGTTGTTGCTAATCCATCATTTATTCATGTTATAAATTCATTTAAAGATTGCAACAGTTTTGGCTGTTGCAAAATGATCGGATCGTAGTAGTGTTGATGCAGTTTTTCTTGGTTAATCGCATGTTTTACGTAGTTGGGAGGACCTCGTATCGAGATGAAAACCGGGCGAAAAGATAGCAAGGAAAGTCATTTTGCAGAAATTGACGAATTGCTTCCGAATCACAACGATTCCATGATGTATGTTCTTTCTCGCTTCCAAACTGTCGGGATTGATGTTGAAGGAACGGTCGCTCTGTTAGGTAACCGTCATTGTCGTCACAAAAACAACTAAACACTAGTCAAAACGTTAACTAACTTATTTCGCTTTCTTATAGGTGCTCACTCGGTAGGTAGGGTTCATTGTGTCAACATTGTCAACCGACTTTATCCGACAGTTGACCCGACTTTGGACCCTAAGTACGCTGAGTATCTCAAGGGTCGGTGTCCTCATCCTGAGCCCGACCCAAAAGCCGTCGAATACACAAGGAATGACCTACAAACACCAATGACCTTAGACAACATGTACTACAAGAACATTATGAACAACAAAGGACTACTTGTGGTTGATCAACAACTTATTTCGAGCCCGGTTACGTCTTCATTTGTCCAAAATATGGCTGTCGATAACGACTACTTCCTCGGACAATTTTCTAAGGCTCTTCTCACGCTGTCGGAGAATAACCCATTAAGTGGGGACGATGGTGAGGTTCGAAGAGATTGTCGATTTGTAAATAAAAGCTAAAAGTTGTCGTGTTTAATTAGTATCATTTTCTTAAATTGTGGCATATCTAAGGTCGTGTCACTAAAAGTCGTCTTTATGTGACATGTTTAACGTTGTGTCATATCTTAATAATAAATAAATTAATTTTGTAACATTATGAAATTGCTAATTAATTTGGATTAACCTAGAAGTGTAAATTATTATGAAGGTTTGTATGTAAATTAATAATTTATATTACGTGAATAAGGTACCAGTAAAGTTTGTAAATGAGTTGTTTCTCAAGTCAATATTTGCGTAATACATCAAGGAAGAGTAAAAATTAAGAATCATGTGTTACATGTCGATCACAGTGTCATCATCCATATTCGAAATTGCATTGTTATTTTTATTGGTTTTAAATAGTTCTAGTTATTACCTTTTGGTTTCTACCGGTTCTAACTATCTAATTGGCTGATAACGGTCCTAACTTTTATTACTTTGACAACTAACAGACTGTTGTTAATTTTTTTTAACAGTGTTAAGTTTTTTCAAATACAAGACCGGTGTTTTAAGGTTTTTGACCGGAAGGAGAATACGAGTCGATTAGTGTAAAAGTTATCCCAAAACAACCATCCGAACGACGAAGTGTATGTTTTTAGAAAATTATAAATTTTATATAATTTAGAAAATAAATTCAAAATTTTAGAAAATTTATTATAGCGAATGAATTCTGCACGGCTGTCTAAAATGTATGTTATAAAAATCTCTTCAACTTTTAAATTTTTATCATCCACGATCATTCTAATTGTTCCTCGTGTCGTTTGTTATGTCTCAAGACATCCTCACACCTACAAATCAAACAAAAACAAACGAAAGTAGATTTCATCCCAACAAAACTAATATTTTCAAAATATTGTGGTATTAACGGGTCAAATCCATGAAATATGAACAAAACAAACGTTAAAGACATTATAAATAATGTCTAAATATGCAACTAGAAGGTGTACTTTCACTTTTTTCACTCCACCTAAACGTCATGTCACTCCACCTTTTTCCATTTAACTTCAATTCAAACGTGGAAATTGTTTCCACTTCTTTCATTCTCTTTTACTTTACATCACCAATTTATTAATTAAAACCTTTGATAAATTCAATACATAAATTAAACTAACATTTCATTACAAACTAAAAAAATACATAATAAAATAAAAACCAAAAATACATAATTAAAAAAAGTACAAGACATAGTTAAAAAAAAATGGTTTTTGTGTTTGTTTTTTTGTTGCTTGTTGGGTTTGTGGAACCCATGTACCAAGCGATTGTTTGTCATAATTCCACTCGGCGGGATCGCGATACAGGTGATATACATTATCATCTTGACTGATAAGATCCTGATAAGATCCATTTTATAAGGAAAATGATAATGTTTGTTTGTAGAAAGTGAAATGTTTATAAAATAATATTGTGTGTAGGGGTGCGCATAAAACTGAAAAAAATCGAACCCAAACACAAACGTGGGTTTTGGTTTTAATTTTATTAAAAACCGAAAACTCGGGTTGGGTTATAGTTTGTATAAAAACCCACACAATAAAGTTTATGTGTATGCTAAATATCATATATGTAAGACACATGTCCCACGTATGTAAAATCCTATATTGTGATACATTATTATATGACTTATTTTTTTGGCAAATTGGCCTAAAATAATCTCAACTAAAACCTATTGTTCAAAAATAATTTTAACTCAGTTTATTCCCACCAGTTGTCCCAAACCCAACTTTTTTGGCCCAGAGTGGTCCGCCGTTATTGCACTTAACGTCCATTAACTTTTTTCGATATTTTTTCTAATTTCAATATGATGTTTTAGGGATTTTGATCGGGAGGAGGATGCGAATCAGTTGATGTAAACCTTACATCCAATTGTTACTCCAAATGATTTAGTTTTAACATCTGGTTGAATCACCATTAGGGTTTAAACACCCAATTGAAGACCGTTTTGTCGTTTGGAACACCGGTTCGAGGTAAGGTTTACATCAATTGACTTGTATCATCATGCTAATCAATATCCTTAAAACATTGTTTTGGAATTCGAAAAAAATCGAAAAGAGTTAACAGCCGTTAAGTGCACTTAAAGGCGGACCGCTGGATGCCAAAATGGTTGGATTTGAGACCACTGAATGGAAGAAACTGAGTTGAGATTATTCTTGGCCAATATGTGTTATTTAAAATTATTTTAGGTCAATTTGTCTTTTTTTGTTGAACTAGGATGTTTGCAAGAGAATTTTCAAGATTTTGTATATGATTATTGTTTTTTGAGCAAATTTTTCTTAAGTTATGGTGAGTTTTTAATGTTAACTTATGAAAACATAAACTTAAACTTTACTATTATTACATTTTTCTTTATCGGTATGAGTTGTGTTTATAACACTTAGTATTAAAAAACAATAAATTAAAGCCCAAGTTGAAAAATCGAGCCCAAACCCAAATCCAAACCGAAAATTATGGGTTTTAAAAACACAAAATCTTAAGTTTCAGGTTTGCGTTCGAATTGAGCCAAAAATCGACCCAAATCAACTCATACACACCCCTAGTTATGTGGTATATTTAATGTCGTATGTCATATCTTTATATAATATAGCAAAACCAAAAAAGCTTATGTGGCACCATTTTAAAGCTTCTGGCTTATGTGGCGTCATTTGAAAGTTTATCTCATAATAATGATTTTTTATTTAAAATATGTATATAAAATATATTATAATAAAACTAATTACATTTTTGGTCCCCTAATATTTTGAAGAATTTTGAAAAATTTAAAAGTATTTATACTTTTAACCCTCTACTACAAGGGTGTACATGAGTCGGTTTATATTTGATAGGGTGTGAAAATGAAACTTATGGATAAAATTAATAATAATATACAATTAAAGACCCCAATGTTTTATAAATATACATAACTTTTTTATATGGATTTTTTAAAAAAAAAATAAACTACACCATAAAACTGAGCATTTTATTCTCTTTAATTTGAGTATAATATTGTTATACTAAAAAATTACTTTTTAAAAATATATTTCGTGTTTCGGTTTACCACGGTTTTGTTTCAAAACTTATTGGAACGTTCATGAATATCCTTAAAAGCATCACTTGAATGTTGTGTTCCCGAGCATAGCGCGGGCACTAAACTAGTATATATATATATATAATACAAAGTATAAAAGAAAAATAAAGTAATTGTTGTAATGGTATATTTAACCCTCTTTCACGCCCCAACTCGGTGTAACATGGCGTGAAAGATGATGTGGCAAGGGGTTGTGAGGGCCGTGAGAGTATATCGGGTAGCCTAACATAAAAAAAAATCATAGTTTTATTTTCTATAATGAATTTTTTCATTTATCATTATTTTTATTATATGTGATTGAGCCTTAAACCCTAACTCATAACACCCCGCCTCTTTCCACCTGCTCATCTCCTTCTTCTTCTTCGCAACCTTCATTCTCCTGGTAATTAATCACCTTCTGTTTCTGTTGATTAATTAGTGTTTCTCTTTACTCTTTCATCCTCAATTCATCACCAAACCCTAACTCTCTTTATGCTCAATTTGCTCTCACTGATTTGAGTCTTTTCATTTATTGTTGATGTTTTTGTAGCTTCAAATGGCTATTAAAGGCAAAAAGTCACAGAAGAAACCTAGCAGCAGAAAAGAGAAACAAAGTAAAGAGTTTGCTTCTGTTAATAATAAGAAAAAGAAAAACGATGTTTTGAGTGAATCTGATATGGAAGATGAAGAATTTGAAGTGAAACAGAGCTTTGATGGTGATGAAGGAAGTGAGTCAGCGTCAGATTTGTCCTCAGATGGAGATGATGCATTTGCAGGAGATTTTTTACAAGGCAGTGACGATGATGAAGGTACTTCATACTTCATATTGCTATTAGTTATTATGCTATTGATAGTTTATGAAATTTAGGACCTTTTTGAAAATGCTAGTTATAATCTGACTTTGTTTGCAATGGTATGTTATGTTTTATGGTGCAAATAATACGTGCTATGGAGTTTAAAGTTGTCCATAACTTCATAGGAAAATGTTTTCTGTTGGATGTGTATTTGTTTGCAGAAATGGGTTCGGGTTCACATTCGGAGCTGGACTCGGATGATTCTGATATCGAGGATAAGTCTAAAGCTATTGATGAAGCAAAAGAGAGAGAAGAAAAAGAGGCGTTAGATGAGTTACAGCTTAACATAAAAGAAACACCTGATGAGTTTAGATTGCCCACACAAGAGGTTTTTGATGTTATTTATGCTTACTATTTTTTCAATTGTGCTTAATAAGTATTGTTGACTGTTATGGTGCATTGTTTCATGTGTTTGAAATCTGTTTATTTCAGGAACTTGAAGTGGAGGCTCATGGACCCCCTGATCTTACCGCTCTTCAACTAAGAATTAAAGAGAGTGAGTCATATCCTGTGATTGTAAAACTGAACTTCTGCCACAGTTATTTTTGTTTCTTTTTCACATTGTTCTATTTACACTGTCTAGTTGTTCGAGTGCTTTCAAATTTTACTTCTTTGAGGCAAGAGGGAGCGACACGAAAGCAGTACATAGAACAACTTAAGTTGGATTTAGGATCATACTATGGATACAATGAGTTTCTTATTTCTTCATTTGTTGAGGTAATTACTAGTGTTAAGGACATCTCAATGAAGCTTGATACACCGCTACACACACGTCTAAATTTTTCACGTTTGCTTTTGTGTAGATGTTTCCACCTGTTGAACTTATGGAACTAATTGAAGCTTTTGAAAAGCCTCGACCAATTACCCTTCGTACCAACACATTAAAGGTGATTGGAATCATACATCTTATTATGATACTTTTTTTTACTTGCTTGGTGCTCTCATAGTCATTGGGCTTACTTTTTTTGGGATACAGACACGAAGACGTGATCTAGCTGGTGTCTTGTTGAATAGAGGTATCAACTTGGACCCATTAAGCAAGTGGTCAAAGGTAAGGATCATTCATTGCTTTTATTTACTGTTTTGTATTTCTACTGTGTTTTTTAATTGTTCTTGTAACTTGTAACACAGGTTGGTTTGGTTGTTTATGATCATCAAGTGCCATATGGTGCAACCCCAGAATATATGGCTGGTCATTACATGGTGCAAAGTGCGAGCTCTTTTCTACCTGTAATGGCACTTGCTCCTCAGGAGAAGGAACGCATTGTTGACATGGCGTAAGTATATCATATCTTTGAATCTGATTGCATTTGTTTTTTTCTGTTTTGAAGTGCTTGAAATGACATTGTTAATCTGGCATTTTTAAGAAGCTTTTAATAATATAAAACATTTCAGATACTCTTCTGTTTTCATTTTGTTGAGCAAAGCTTATGCATACTCTCATTCTATTAGACTGCACTTTCGTTTATATCCCATATACACTTCTGAGTTTTAAATGACAATTTTTCACTTGTAGGGCCTCACCTGGTGGTAAAACAACTTACATTGCAGCTCTTATGAAAAACACTGGTATGCTCTTTATTTGCATTTACTGAATTTATAGGCATTGAGGAGCATTTTCTATATTGATATAAACTATGGACCAGATTTAAATGCAGAGTTTTTTAATGGCAAAACTTTTAAACTTTTTTGCCATCTGAGTTTGCAAGTGCTTTTTTTTGTGAAGTGGACAAGTTTTTGTTTTCATGTTTTGTACAACATTAACAACTTTTTATCATCAAAGAGCAGGTACGGTTGGCTCAAAATTATCTCAAATGTAAATTCATTTTTTATTGTTTTAGAGTAGTTCTGGATTTGGATCTCATTTATTTTTATGTGATATACATGTTCTATATAAGTTTCTATAAACTAAGCGTCTGGCTTTATTTTGACTCAAAATGCAAATGTGATTATTGTTAGGTATAATTTATGCCAATGAGATGAAAGAGCAGAGGCTCAGCAAACTAACATCAAATCTACAGAGATTGGGTGTTACAAACACTGTAGTATGCAGCTATGATGGAAGAGAGGTTAGTCTTTGTGAATTATTTTGTTGGAATTCTTATTATTATTTTTCGGTGAACTATGGATCATTTTTTATATACTAATTTTGTCCTCTTTTAATTTCTACTTTAGCTGCCTAAAGTTTTGGGAAACAACACAGCAGATAGAGTTTTGTTGGATGCCCCTTGCAGTGGTACCGGGGTAAGAGATAGGATGCTTTGTTGTATTTATTTGTGTCTGGTCCTTTTCATTAGGATAAGATTAAATTTGATTTTTGCAGGTTATATCTAAAGATGAGTCTGTGAAAACTTCAAAAAATGCTGTTGATGTACAGAACTGTTCACGCCTACAGAAGGTACCTACTTTTTCTATCAAATTTGGAAGATGTGTTAGATTGGTGAAAGAACTTGCTGTTTTGACTAAATATTATTGCCTTCGTCTCTGATTCATTTGGGATGTAAAGTATATGTTAGTGGTTTTGGTTTAATAGAGCTTCATTTTGGATTTTTCTGATATGCAGGAACTAATACTTGCAGCTATCGACATGGTGGATGCAAACTCTAAATCAGGGGGCTATGTGGTTTACTCCACATGCTCTATGATGGTTATTGAGGTATGATGCTTGTTTATTCACACATCTTAATTGGCCGCATTTTATATTGTTTTTGTCATTAATTATGTTTACTATTATCCTTGTTTTTTATTTTGTTAATTGGGTGATGTTGCAGAATGAAGATGTCATAGACTATGCACTCAAGAAAAGAGATGTCAAACTTGTGCCATGCGGATTAGACTTTGGTCGCCCAGGGTACTTGTGTTATTTTTTTTACTTAAAAACTTGTATGAATGTTTTAAAATAACAGAGAAACCTTTTGTTTTTTTATGTAGGTTTGTTCGCTTTAGGGAAAGTCGATTTCATCCTTCATTGGAAAAGACAAGACGTTTTTATCCTCATGTCCATAACATGGATGGCTTTTTTGTGGCTAAGGTATCCTTGTTGCCTCCAAGCATTTCACTATTATAATTTGCATTTCTATTAAAAAGATTTAGGAGGTTTGAATTTTTGATGCATTAACTAAATAGACGACTATTACTGGAATTGTAGTATGTAAAAGTGTTATATCATATGTGGCGGGGAAGTTTACTTTTCATTTCATATTTCAGTTGAAGAAAATGAGCAATTCTAAGGCAGCACCAGCAACCATAGCAGCAGCTGCGGCACAAGTTGTGGAAGGAGGTGATTCTGAGATTGAACCTAGCACCATTGATATCCCTCCTCCGCGTAAAGGTATTGTTCCCAAAAAAGAGCAAATCGCTAAAAGCTCAGTGAAAGATAATAGTGAAAATCAAAATAGCTCGTCTCTTAAGAGAAAGAACGAAGAAAAACCTCGTGAGAAGAGGAAGAAGTACAAACCTCCTCCCAAGGAAGAGATCTCAAAAGCCAGGTTTCTACCATTCCCCTACTAAGCCATTAGGCTATTAGTTTATGTACGGGTCGGGTTCGGCTTTAATCAAAACATGTTTACAGATCCTTATTAACACCATGGTGTTATGCAGGGAAATGAAAAGAGTAGCATTGAGAGCAGCTAAGAAGAAGAAAGGTACACCTGCGGCTTAATCTTTTGCACTATATATTCTAATACATTGCTCATCATAGCATGATATGATCGTGTTTTAAGGAAATGAAACGATATAAGAATTGTAGGTTTATTTGCCGGCTTTCGTGTTGTTTGTTGGTTTCGGCAATGATTTGTCGTATAAATTTTGGTTTTCTTTTTCTTTGTAACATTTCTAATCCTAGTTATTTATCGTTGGAGCATACTGTTGGTTTAAAAGGTATATTTTTTCGGTGAAGCACAGCTAAATGAATCGAATTGTGAATTTGGTTTTTGAAGCCGTTTTAACCTTATTCAGTCTATGAACTTCTGTTCCTATTTTGTTAAAATTTTGGCTAATATGAATCATATAAGTTACATCAAAGTGGAAGTAAAAGATGTTCAACTTTTCGTTTGAACCATTTGGTTTTATATAAGCCCAAATGATATATGGTACTGTTACGAGGATATATTTTTCATTCTCAGCAGCTGTAGCTGTACCTCACATGCTTCGTTTCAGCAACATGTCATGTCATTGATCTTTGGTTTTTTCTTTATCTTTAACCACTCTTTTCCTGCCACATTGCATGTGGTTTGGTAGCGTTACATTTTAGTTTTTTTACTATTGTGAGTGTGACAATTTTTTAACTCAGTTTTTCCAATTGTACCACTTATCTAATTCTCCATTAATTTAATTGTTTATAATTGTTATCTTTTAACAATAATGCTTATACAGTACACTTGCATTATAACTTGTATATGACCGTATACGCTTCTTTTTAGCACCTATATGCCTATATAAGTATATGTATGCTTTGACTATGTACATTCTTTAAAGATGTATATGGTCGTATAAGAACACGTATTAGTACATTAAATAAAAACATAGGTGGGAAGTGTTACGTATTACATGACCCTTTTAAGTTTTAACTCCAGATCTCCAACTTTGTTGTAAATATATTACTTCTTGTAGATCATTATATTGATGGCTTAGTGGAAGAAGCTTTATCTTTAAGTGACAAGTTTTAAATTGTGCTCGTGTTTTTTTATCAACCAATTAGTTTATACATTAAGTAAAAAAAAAAATATACAGTTAACTGCAATTTTGGTCCCTGTGTTTTAATAACATTAACGGTCTAGTCTTATCTTAACAGTTTTGATCCTTGTGTTTTTATTTTCTAACAGAAATGGTCCTGAACATTAAATCCATTCAATTTTCCGTTAAATCTCTCATACGTGCCCGTATTTAAGTGGTAAAAATGTCATTTTTCTATCTTTTATCTAAACCATCATGTAGGTTAACATTTTTATTCAGTTACATGTCAAAAAGAGTGGTAAAAATGACATTTTTACTCCGCATGTGAGGGATACTTAACGGGAAATTGGATGAAGTTAGTATTTGGGATTATTTCTGTTAGAAAAGAAAAACACATGGACCAAAACTACTAAAATGAGACTGAAATTGTTAATGATATCAAAATACATGGATCAAAATTAGATGGACTAAATTCTGCTCATGTTAGTCAGCTTAAGACTCGTATAAGCTATGTGTGGCAAATTTCATCTTATATAAGTTGGAGTTTAGGTTCATTAACTAATATACTCCCTAAAATATAAAATATTAATTTTGTATTGGTGTTAATACATTTCATCGTAAAAGACGCATATGTCTCTTTCCTCACACTAACTTTTAGTTTATCATGATGATATTGATAGCAATGTTCTTGCTTATCTTCTACATCAACTCAACGACATCTCATTGGAGTTGTTCAAGACAGAATTAGAATATTTATAATTTTTTTTTTTATGTTTTTCCCTATTTTAGCTTCCACATGAATTCGATGACTTCCCTCTAGACTTCAACATTCACGTACATGTTATAGTTAAATTTGTATGACTCAAAGTTATATTTTCAATACTAACTAATAACAATCGAATAAATGGAGTTTGTCACGTCTATTATTCGGGCATGTGACATCCTCACCCTAGAAATTTATAGACGTTAATGCGATTAATTGGGTAGCTCAAATCCAAGGAATAAGGTTCAGACGGCTATTTATCTCTCATCTTGACGGTTCAACTCAGATCAGTGACGGATCTTGAAAAAAAGTTTAGGGGTAGCAGAAAATTGGATTTGTGGACCTAAAAGTATACTAATACATAAAACGAACAGAATAACTGAATTTTTACACTAGTTTTACATTTCACCGGAAAAGTTGAGGGGTAGCGGTCGCTACCCCGCTAGTACTGTAGATCCGTCCCTGGCTCAGATTCTAATTTGGACACCCCGAATCATTGTTGTGGGCTAGCTCGACCAATAAGTGGGGATTGAACATGCGTATCTATATTAAGAGACCTACTATTCCACTATTAAGCCACTCCACCGATTCAACACCTTTATTTTTGTACAAACTATTATAAACTTCCAATTTGCTAGGTCGGGGTAAGGTTGGCTACCCCGATCTTGCAAATTAAAATTTGCCCCCCACTTTTTAGCCTATTTACATTTTTAATACCTCCATCTTTAATATTTTTTTCTTTTTTACTCAAAGTTTAGATATATATATATATAGGGGAGGGTTCATTTCAGAAGAGCAAATATTGCGAGAAGCGTAAGAAATAGTTAAATTCTTCATTTTTTTCAACAAAAAACATTTTTAACATAAAAAAATATGATAGAAATGCAATATTTATTCATTAACTTTGATATTCAAAAAATAAAATTGAATAAATTTCGTTTATTTGTTAAACCTACACATGTGGAAGTCATGTGTAGGTCACATAACCTACACATGTGTAGGTAAATTTAAAACGCTAAAAATACATACGTAAAAAATATTTTAATGATTTTTTTTAGTTCATACATTACACATTTGTATGTAGGAAGTGAAGTTATTAAAAAAACTAAACCATTGATAAGTGTTTTTAGTGATTTAGGTTTCTTCTTTTTCTTCTTGCAATATATATATATATATGAGGGATTTTCTACAAAGGCTAAAAACTCTAAAAAGGCTAAGAAGTAATCTGGGACGTCGGATTATGATGTTTTACGGCCTAGATGGACGCGGTGGCATTTTTGTAATTATTTTGATGTTTTGGTTACGCGTGAGATGGATTTGGGGGTAGATTTGTCATTGTGCGTTTTTAACGCCATGGTGTTTCTTATATCCGTGTCTTCTGAATTATGGTGTTTTTTACGTCCGACCTAAACGTTTGACGTTTTTGGTGTTTTATTTCTAACTTTTCTCATGGTGTTTCTTAGCACTATCAAATGGGATCTATGTCTTCTGAATCATGGTGTTTTTAACATTCGAACTGATCACTAAAAACACCATTACTCAGAATGTTAAAAACACAATGATTCAGAAGAACAGAACATTGATCGGACGTTCGTAATTAGTAAACGAAAACATAAAAAACAAACAAAAACATCATCGCTTTCAGTATTCGCCATAGATGATCAGATGTTCGTAATTAATAAACATAAATAAAACACCATAACTGAACATCGAGAGTGATAACCAGGATTTCGAAATCAGCATCGCGCGTATAAATGTTAAAACACCATGATTCAGATGAACAGGTCTTGTTTGATTATGTTAAGAAACACCATGATTCAAATGTTGAAAAAAGTTAGAAACGTCAAAAACGACAAAACGACACTGAAGTGACGATAACGCCCCTCCGCCTGTTTTTTTAACTATTGGACAGGTGTTGGTTGATGATTGCTTCTTAGAGTTTTTTAGAGTTTTAAGCCTTTTTAGAAAATCCCCAATATATATGTGTGTGTGTATATATATATATATATATATGAGGGATTTTCTACAAAGGGTCAAAACTCTAAAAAGGCTAAGAAGGAATCTGGGGCGTCGGATTATGGTGTTTACGGTCCAGATGAACGCGGTGGCAGTTTTGTAAATATTATGATGTTTTGGTTACGCGGGAGATGGATTTGTGGGTATATTTGTCATTGTGCGTTTTTAACACCACAATTCTAACGCCATGGTGTTTCTTAGATCCGTGTCTTCTGAATCATGGTGTTTTTTACGCTTGAACTGATTACAGTAAAAACAGTTGACATGTTTGGTGTTTTATTTTCACACATCTTTTCATGGCGTTCCTAACTTTTCTCATGGTGTTTCTTAGCATTATCAAATGGGATCTATGTCTTCTGATCATGACGTTTTTAACATTTGAACTGATCACTAAAAACACCATGATTCAGAATGTTAAAAACACAATGATTCAGAAGAACAGAACATTGATTGGAGGTTCGTAATTAGTAAACGAAAACGTCAAAAACAAACAAAAACATCATCGCTTTCCGTATTCGCCATAGATGAATGATTATGGATTCAAAATTAATAGACGTAAAAAAAACACCATAAGATGACGATAACGCAGTGTTAAAAACACCATGATTCAGAAGAACAGATCTCATTTAGCGTCAATGCGTAAAATGACGATAACGCCCCTCCGTGATTTTCCTTCTCATGGACACGTGTTTTTTTGTGAATGCTTCCTACACTTCATAGAGTTTTAAGCCTTTTTAGAAAATACCTAATATATATATATATATATATATATATATATAGGGGTGAGATCCATTGAAAACAAAGTTATAATTAAAAACACTAAAAACCATTAGAATGATAGTTTTGTAATATTTAATTATTAATATGAATGTTTGTAATGCATAGGGGTAAAATAGGAAAAAATGGTTATAACTTTAGTAACCACCCACTAAAAATTCCCAAATAAATTGGCACATATAATTTGTTCATTGTTTCGTTGATTTTTATTTTGATTAAAGTAATTAATATTTTTTATTTGATTGCTTTATAATTAAAACAAAGTAAATTAATTGTGGTATGAAGCAGCGTCGAAGAAAAATACAATGCATCAAGTTTATTAAACAACATACGTATACGTAAATTGAATCATTATTAATATTTTATGATTTGGAGATCGATTTTATCACTTTTGAGTGTAGTATATGAATACCAATGGGGATAAAGCTGGTTTAGGTGTTTAATCTATGTAAATGTCGTAACATAGGTTCAATTTACGTATACGTATGTTGTTGAATAAACTTGATGCATTGTATTTTTCTTCGACTCTGCTTCATACCACAATTAATTTACTTTGTTTTAATTATAAAGCAATCAAATAAAAAATATTAATTACTTTAATCAAAATAAAAATCAACGAAACAATGAACAAATTATATGTGCCAATTTATTTGGGAATTTTTAGTGGGTGGTTACTAAAGTTATAACCATTTTTTTTCCTATTTTACCCCTATGCATTACAAACATTGATATTAATAATTAAATATTAGAAAACTACAATTCTAATGGTTTTTAGTGTTTTTAATTATAACTTTGTTTTCAATGGATCTCACCCCTATATATATATATATATATATATATATATATATATACTTTTAAGCTTCATCTCTTACTACTGTCACAACAAACTACAAACATCGAAGTCAAAATAACGCACTACACAAAAAAAAAACGTTTTTAACAAATATAACAAAGTAAAAAAACAAATATGCCAACGTTACATGTGACGATACCACCGCAAAATGCTACAAACGTTAAAACTATAATGTGAAAACAAGACGTGTGATGAAGACGTAAACGCAAATATTCAATCACTCTACCCGACCTCCGTACTAGTTAACGAATAATTTACAAGCCACAAAATGTGATACAAGCATGAAGTTAAAAGACAAAAAAGTAAGAAATTATGTGGATGAAACTCTTCTTTACATCATAAACATTAGTACATTACCGTTTGGTAGACACGTGTCCCTCAAAACACCCACTTGTCTCACTTTGGATCCTATCTCTTTCATCATCTCTCCCAAAACTATTCCTTCTTCTTTCATTTCCATGCAAATCAAATCTCTCTCTCTCCCACTATCCATTTCCCATCATCTCTCTCAACTCAAAAAAACATTCCCATCATCTTCATGGCTCTTTTTCAGATCTAACACCCTTATCATGCCTCTGTTTTTCACTCTGTTTCATACTCTGTTTCACACTCTGTTTCATGCTCTGTTTTTCACTCTGTTTTTTCTCTGTTTTTCCGGCAATGCAACCACCGGAGACACATCTTTTGACTTTCAAACACTTACACTCACCAGCTTGAAGTTTTTGGGTGATGCCCACATGTTCAACAACAGTGTCAGACTCACCAAAGATCTTCCGGTGCCAAATTCCGGCGCCGGCAGGGTTCTGTACAACAAACCGGTGAAATTCCGGCGAGCCGGAAACTCAAATCCGGCGAGTTTTACAACTTTTTTTTCAATTTCTGTTCATAATTTGAATCCAGATTCGATTGGAGGTGGATTAGCTTTTGTGATTTCGCCGGATGATGAAGCGGTGGGTGACGCCGGTGGGTTTTTGGGTATCCCGGCAGGTGCTGTTTCGATTGAGTTTGATACGTTAATGGATTTTGAATTTAAAGATGTTAATGGGAACCATGTGGGTTTGGATCTTGATTCAATGGTGTCATCACAAGTTTTCGATTTGGATTTGGTCAACGTTGATTTACGAAGTGGTAACCAGGTTAACTCGTGGGTTGAATATTCCGGGTCAACTCAGCAACTCAACGTTTCAGTTTCATACTCAAACACAAAACCAAAGTCACCACTTTTATCACTCACAACAAATCTAAACCAATACATGAACGAGTTTATGTTTGTCGGATTTTCCGGGTCAACTCAGGGAAGTACTGAAGTTCACTCAATTGAGTGGTGGAGTTTCACTTCATTTTTTGATGAACCGGATACTAAACCCGGTTCAATCTCACCACCACCGGCACCACCACAACCACCGTCGTCAGCCGCCGCGTTTATGAACCCTGCCGCTATCTCACCACCGCCGTCCATCGCGCCGGCGATATCAAAAAACGAAACCCTACATACAACACAAAAACAGAGTAAATGTCATAATCAGTTATGTAAACAAGGTGCCGGAGCGGTGGCCGGAGTTGTCACCGCCGGAGCATTTTTTTTAGCATTATGCACAATCTTGCTCATATGGGTTTATTCAAAGAAATTCAAACAATCAAAAAAACCGGAGCTTTTTGTTAGTGAAATTTTTAAAAACCCTAAAGAATTTACATACAAAGAGTTGAAATTAGCAACCCAATGTTTTGACCCGACCCGGGTGATCGGGCATGGAGCATTTGGGACCGTTTACAGAGGGGTGT
The DNA here is from genome assembly GCA_030867185.1 of Tagetes erecta. Taxonomy (NCBI): domain Eukaryota; kingdom Viridiplantae; phylum Streptophyta; class Magnoliopsida; order Asterales; family Asteraceae; genus Tagetes; species Tagetes erecta. The sequence continues at coordinate 4,194,233 of CM061488.1, read as the reverse complement.
TGTTAGAAACAGGTGATGTTGTAGCTGTTAAGAGATGTAGTCATAATGGTGATCAAGGAAAAGCCGAGTTTTTATCGGAGTTATCGATCATTGGGACGCTTCGACATCGAAATCTTTTGCGGTTACAAGGATGGTGTCATGAGAAAGGTGAGATTATGCTTGTGTATGACTTGATGCCAAATGGGTCACTTGATAAAGCGCTTTTCGAGTCGAGTTTCACATTGCAATGGGCTCATAGGAAGAAGGTTTTAACGGGTGTGGCGTCGGCTTTAGCGTATTTGCATCATGAATGTGAGAATCAAGTGATTCATAGAGATGTTAAAGCAAGTAATATTATGTTGGATGGAGGGTTTAATGCTAAATTGGGTGATTTCGGTTTAGCTCGTGAAATCGAGCAAAACCGATCGCCTGACCCCACTGTCGCCGCTGGGACAATGGGGTACTTGGCGCCCGAGTATTTGTTAACGGGCCGAGCTAGTGAGAAAACAGACGTTTATAGCTTTGGTGCCGTGGTACTTGAGGTGGCTAGCGGGCGGAGGCCCATTCAGACGGAAGCGGTCGGGACAGGGGTCAACGCGCCGAGAAGTAGTTTAGTTGATTGGGCTTGGAGTTTGCATCGCGAAGGGCGGTTGTTAGCAGCAGCCGATGGGCGATTATGTGGTGAGTTTGAAGAAGCAGAGATGATGAAAGTGTTGTTGGTTGGGTTAATATGTTCGCACCCGGACCCAACGGTTCGACCCACAATGCGAAACGTGGTACAAATGCTTGCGGGCGAGGCCGAGGTGCCTATGGTTCCAAGGACTAAACCTTCATTAAGCTTTAGCACTTCAGATTTGCTATTGAATTTGCAAGATAGTGTGTCTGATTTGAATGAAATGATCACCCTATCAAGTTCATCATCACAAAATAGCCTCAATGGGGATATCTTAACCTTGGTTTGACCCGAACCGACCCGGGTCAGACCCGACCCGGGTTTTACAAGTTTTGTTGTTAATTCTTTATTCAAGCACCAGGTAGCATCACCACAGGGTGTACATTGTTGATTTATGATATGATGATGTGGAAGTGCAACACACCTAATAATTATTCAAAGGCCATAAGTACAAGGACATGTGGGTCATTTGTGGAAATTGTAGGGTCTAATTATAACTTTTTTTATTTCCCATTTCCAACTCAGACAAATTGTGGGTGTCATATCATATGAAGAATGTGAAGGAAAATGTTTTGTGAAGGAACCAAAAAGGTCAAAAAGGTAATAAACAACATGGGAGTTTGAGTAGATGTTTGGTAAAGTATAAATGATTTATATTCATCATTAGCCCTTTATGTTCTCTATCTTTTCATTTTAAACTTTCTTTATGTGGTTTCGTACTAATCCACCCGAATGCGGGTCCTCGATGCCCTCGATTCAATCGGTTAGGTGTGTGGTCATGTCTACGGGTACAACTCGAATCATGGCTTGTCGTGATTAACAATTAGAGGCGGTATTTGACTAGACAAATTCGCGATTAGTAGTGATTGTTTTGGTAGCAACTTTGTTTGCTCAAATGTGAGGCATAAGAGAAAGATATGTAAAAAAGGGTGTATGAAAGAACTAAAAGTTGATTGATTGCAATACAAGGTTAGCTTTAGGACTAATTAAAAGTACAAAGTTTCTTTTTGAAATATGTAACTTGTAGATAAAGTTGAAATGTTTCTTCGTGTCCACTCTAGAAAATAAAATCTGACATAAAAAGGTGGAGGATATTGTAGCAAACTTGAGTACTTGAGTTTCTCATTATATGTGGAGAAACAAATATCCATTAGATCACATATCGGTAAGAACGTTACGTTTTAACTTGATTGACCTTTGAACTCTAGAAAATAAACAACTGCCCGTCTCGCCATATGAATGGAGTTTTTCATATGATTCGGCATCTTACGGCATGAGAATGAGTAACGAGATTCAATCGGTAAATGATATATGATTCAGCCTCGATCTTACGGCATGAGAATGAGTAACGAGATTCAATTGCGAAATTATATACGATTCAGCCTCTTACGGCGTGAGAATGAGTAAAGAGGTTTAATAGGAAAATGATATATGATTCAGCCTCTTAGAGCGTGAGAAGGAATGATTCAGCCTTATATGTGACGTATATGTTCTCTAAAATGACTTTTAATCTATTTCACGACTTGTCATTTATTAGATTTAACTCGTAACCTCTACTATAGAAACATGCCTTCTTTCCACTCCAACCATCATTTTAAGACTTTTGAAATCAACATTATACATTAAAATATAAGTAAACTGCGGTTTTGATCCATGTATTTTGAGAGTTATAACATGTTTAGTCTCATCTTAACAATTTATGTAATTGTGATTTTTATATCTAACAACTCCATCTAACTTTTCGTTAATTCTCCAACCGTGCCCCGCACGTGAAGGTAAAAAGATCATTTCTCTAACTCTTTTATCTATGTCAACATATAAGTTAACATTTTTAACCAGTCACATATAAAAAAAGTGAGAGAAAATAACATTGTTACCCCTAATGTTCGGGAGACTTACCATAAAAGTAGATGAAGTTAGTATTCATAACCATTTAAGTTATAAATAAAAATTACAATGACTTAAACTGTTAAGGTCCTACTAAATATGTTAATAGTATCAATAGGGACCAATCTACAATTTAGTTTAAAATTTATTTATGAGTTTTTCATTATATTATCAGTATTATTATTTGATATGTTAATTATACATAATTCAGATCATGTCTTATTGGTGACTTGTTTAAAGTCAATTCAACCTTCATGGCACATGATCAACCGACCCGATAGATCCTACTCATCTTAATTAGTCAAAAACCATGAGTTTGATATTCCTGTATTCAGACAAAAGCATTTAGTTATTATCAAATCAAATCAAATTAAAATATATTTATATAATGGTAAATTCCTTTTTTTTAATCTTTAATCCATCTTAGTATTTAGAAAATTACTAAACTATCCCTCAACCACCCACCCACAAATCCTCTATAATATAATTCATGAGCATACTTGGCACATACAAAACCATAAGTTTCATAAACCTAGTGAGTTTTTTTGAGTTTGATTAACATAAATATTTGCTAGCAAAGGTAAACTTTTTCTTTTATTATGTGTGTAGAGGTGGAGCTATGAAGAGCCTAGGGGTATCCCGAGCTACCCCTCAACTTTCGTTACGAAGTACAATTTTCACCGGTTTAAGTATCAGAATACCATTTTTTTTCTTATGATTTTAAATATCGGGATACTCCTGAAATTTTTTTATAATTTCTTGAGCAAAATTTTCTCATAAAATACCCTTGATATTGATTCTGGATCCGCCATAATGTGTGTATCGTCACACTTAATATATCATTACACAAGTTGTTATGAAATCGGACTGATAATAACTTGATATATCGTCACACTTAATATATCGTCACACTTAATATATCTAAAAAGGACACCGCCCCCCTAAAGCCCAACATGTTTTGGCGAGTGCTTTATTTAGTAGGATCGATCAAAGTTTGGAAGGGATGTTTGATCTTTCACCTCGTCAGAAAGCAGTGGTTGCATGTCTCCAGGCCTCTCGGGCTCAAGATTTTTTGACTGTCATCCCCATTGAAGGACTAGGGCAACATATGTCACCATTGGAATACCGGGCTATCCTTAAGTACCGGTTAATGATTCCTTTGTTCCCGGTTGATGAGCCTTGTCCCGTTTGCCGCAAGGTTTGTTTAGATGCTTTTGGCGATCATGCCGTCCATTGCAAGGAGTTACCTGGCTTCAAATACAGACACGATTTAGTTAGGGATGTCCTATGTGATATCCTTAAGCGAGCAGGAATTTCGGCTAAAAAGGAGGCTCCTGTGAATTTTCTGACAGACCCGCTTGAGGGGAGATCTACTTTAAGGCTGGCTGATATTCTTGTGTTTGGTTGGACAGGGGGCAAACACGCTTGTGTGGACCTTACGGGAGTGTCCCCCTTGGTTGCGCTCAGGGACAATGGATTCGTTGCACGACAGGCGGCGACAAAGGCGGAATCATGCAAGATCGCAAAACACGAGAAAGCTTGCATCGATAATCAACATGTTTTATTCCACTGGCATTTAACACATTTGGCTTCCTAGCAACTGAGGCGGTGAACTTTTTGACCAGGGTTCAACGGGTCATTCATAGCAATGTTTCGACACCTAAGGGTCAAGGTTTTGTCTTCAGTAGGCTAGGTTTTTCTATTCAAAGGAGGGTGACGGCACAACTTGTTGCCCGTTTACCTGCCGCCTTGTTGTAAATTCTTTTATGTTTTATATATATTGCAATGACAAATAAGTGCCTAAAAAAAGTCTATTCGACAACGTTTTGAACTTTATATAAACGTCAATTTCAAATGATCAAGAAAAGTGATACGATGTATGTATTTATCAACATAATAAAGTTTAATTAATTATTCCATAATATTATATTGTCATGTCATGTTAACCAACAATTGTGGTGTCGGTGAAATGTCATTGTACCAAATTGTTTTTATCTAACCAATGCTTTTAGCAAATCAAACAAAAGTAATTTGAGAATAAAATATGTACCACATAATATTACTCTAAAATTGTTTACAATTTATAAAAGGAAACAAAGGCAGTTGGTTTGAAGAATGACACAAATACTTACACAAGTCCCACAATTGTATATTCCTTTTGTCCCAATGCCCAACAAAAACAAATATTTTAAACCAAACAAACAAATAAACCGCAATTAAGATGTCCACATTCTAATCCTAATATATACAATGTTCTCATATAAAATTTGATCTAAATCTACTTCTGATTAGTATTGAGATTAAAATATTGTTTAGGTAGAGTTTGATTATATTATTATTCTTGTAGTATTTTTAATTAACTTGTGATTATGCTTTTAGAGTTTTAGTATTGTTATTAAAAAAAGTTAACATGACCGGTTCATCTTTAGTTACTTTTACTATACTAGAGAGCTAAGGTGCTTTGGGTTGGATGGGCAAAAAATGGAATAAAGTACAATAGACATGGAATTTGAATTCGATTTATTTGGATGTTTGTTTTGCATCATTGAATAAACTGGAATATCAATGGTGTGTTTGGTTAAAATAAAATTTTGAAAGTTGTCTTGCACATATTCGACAAGAACGGGTTCGACAATAATTCGTGTCGCTCCAATCCAAACAGGCCCGACGCCGTCACACACACTTTTGATCGGAACTGGCCCAACGCCGACTCACAATTTTTAATGAAATGGCTCAACAATCAACATCAACCCATCGCAACACTCCGACTAGAACGAGCCTGTCGTCCGGCACACTCGACCGAAATTGGCTAGATAGCGATTGACAATGGTCTGGCCAAACGGGCCTTGCGTCGTCCCACACACTTTCAACCAGAATGGACCCGACGACGATCAACTCCGATTTGGAAGGGCCCGACATTGATTTACAGACTTTCGTCCAGAACGGGCCCAATGTCCTCTCACACTCTTTCAAACGAAATGCGCCCGACGTTGATATGAATCGTTATGTCCCGAACAAGCCCAATAACGCCCTCACCGCTTCGACCTAGGAGTGAGCATGATTCGTGTTAGACAAAAACAAACCTGAAACCCGACCCGTAAATTGCATAAAACCCATAGTTTATTTTTTGTACACAAATGGGCTCCGGGCTTTGATTTTTTCCGAAAACAGGTTCCGGACAGGATTGAACACAAAATAAATTAAAAAACCCGAATGTTTAGTTTTGATGAATTGTTTATTACGGCCTTGTTATAAAATCCCATTCAGATTCAAAGTAAATACCATTGAGTTCAAGATTTGGATTAACATGTTATTTGGTATTTGGGTTATGAAGTTGTGAATCATATGATTTACTTAGTCATGAGTCATGACAATTTGTCAATCACTCATAAAAGTTAGAGCGTTGATTACAAAATTGAGGTTGCAGGTTGTATTATAATTTACATGCAATGCACGGTGGAGATGAGATAGAGTATTGAATCTTGTTATGTGAGACATGGGAAAGCATGATGATAGAAGATGATAAAGTGGAGAGTTATGATTATAAAATTGTCATGATTAAATTGTTTTTGTAAATTAGAACCCTAGATGATGAGGACGAGTAAATCAAACCCAATACCATCACTTTTCTTAAAAATGCAGATCGAAAAACCTTACCAAATCAACATTAGCTTGAATTGATTAAGAAGAATCAAGATATACAACAGGTTGATGGTAGAACTGAGCAAAAAAAGGGATTCAATCCGATTTAAAAATGGGTTACGGGTCTTAGATCTAAGACTGAAGGACGTTAATGGTTTAAGCACGAAGCTCATTTTATCATATTGGACTGATTATCGGGCTTCAAGTTGAGTTAAAACTAAGTTACGGGCCAGACCGAAGAAAATAATAAAGAATAGTACTTATGAGATGACATAATATTATTAGCTGAGAGTGACATACGTAAACAAAGTGAAAGCTACACTCCCTCAGCTCTAACGTCTCATAATAATCCATTGGCTCCACGTCTGAGTTGAGGCGCAGATTTAGTTGTTGATAAATTAAGGTTTAATTTCATATATATCCCTACAAAGTTGCATAATATCATATTTACTCAAAGTATAAGTTTTTAATGCATAATGTACAACACTTTTTAAACATGCAAAGGGTAAATATGATATTATGCAACTTTGTAGGGGTATATATGAAATTGCCCCATAAATTAATTAGTCGGCAAATATCTTTTTTCAGTCGGCAAATATGTATGTTGAATTTTTTTGTTGCACCGACATATATTATTAGTTGTTCAGCATGTTTACACGTGAATATATACATATTTTTGTTCATACACATGATATTTATTTCAACAATTTAATAACTTGTTTAACGATCTAAGTTTATATGATATTTTTGTTCAAATATGAAGTCGAGGTAGGTGACTGCTTTTTTTTCTTAGTAAATAAATGCTTGAATTTAATATGTCGAATGAAGCATTTTAAAAGAAAATCCACTTTTGGTATAAAAGCTTTCATGGTGATTGTAATGTCATCACGAACATTTTAATGTACTTAGAATTAGTTAAGTTCTCGTTAAAAGTAAAACATATATTTATCCAAGTCAGGAAAATAATTTTAATTATCGATACTAAAGAGACTCGTAGGTAAAGGGGACAAAAGCCATAGAAGTTGAGTAGTAAATACCATCTCGTCACTTAGGTGGTAGGAGGATCGGTCCGTTATGGTAAAAAAATAAGCTCTTGTTTTAGGCCTCATTTTTTCATAGGTCCTAAATTTTTAAAACTTTCTTGGAGGAACCGGAACCCATGTGTACCCTACGGTACGGGTACGACCGGTTCCGGTTCGGGTGCACCGATTCGGTTCCGGAACCAGTTTTTTTTGCACGGCTAGCCTAGCTTGCAACTTGAAAAAGTACTTCAAGATAAGATTGAGCCATGTATACAAATAATAGTCATAAATTGTATTATTTTTAAGGGAAATGTCACAGAAACATAACTAACTTTCGTTTTTTTTCCAAATAAGTCACTCAAACTTTGTTTTGTTTCAATTAGGTAACTTATCTTTAAGTTGTGTTCCGATTAAGTCACTTAAACTTTGTTTTGTTTCATTTTGATAACTTATCTTAATGTTTTGTTTCAATTAGGTATCTTAACGTTAGAAATATGTTTTAATCATAAATAATTAACTTGTATAACATGTAAAATATGATTTTTAACACACAAATTATAATTAAAAAACTTTTTTTGGTGATTTTTAAACTTTTTTAGAATTCTTTAAAATTTTCATCAATTAAAAATGTTTCACAATTAAAAAAAAAATAATATTCATATATATAGGATTGAAATATTATATTACAAGTTATCTAATTGAAACAAAACAAAGTTTGAATGACTTAATTGGAACAAAATTTAAAGATAAGTTACATAATTGAAACAAAACAAAGTTTGAATGACTTAATTGGAACAAAACTTTAAGATAAATTACCTAATTGAAACATAACAAAGTTTGAATAACTTAATTTGAACAAAATCGAAATTTGGTTATGTTTCTATAAAGTTACTTTTTTTCTAAGTATAAAGGTTTGAAACAGGTTAGATTAAAAGAACTTTATATTTAAATGGTAAATGCTAATATTTGATCTAAATGAAATAAACAGTAATAGTACAAGTTGTGGTAAAAGTGTCAATGTTAGCAAAACAAAGCAAATGAACTACCACGACGCACACATCTATAAGCTACCATAAACACCACAATAACAACAATATTGACAACAAAAACACCATCTTATTAACAAAAGGTATATTGGTTTAAAACATTTTGTCTTCTACCAGTCACAACTATTAAATTGACTGTCAATGGTCCCTGAACGATAACAAAAGGTAAAAGCTTTTTGGAAAAGGCTCTCTGAACGATAAAAAATTTACATCTCATTGAAGCACCGTTAGGTTTAAACACCCGATTGAAGCACTATTTCGTTGTTCGGAGTGCCGTTTTGAGGTATCTTTTCCATCAATCGACTTGTATTATCATTCTGATCAAAAGGCTTAAAACATCGGTATTAAATTTGGAAAAAACTTAACGGCGTTAAAAAAAATCAACGACGGACCGATGGCTATGAAAGTGATAAAAGTTGGGACCGTTGACAATCAATTCAATAGTTGGGATCAGTAGAAGACAAAAGGTGATAGTTGGGACTAGTAAAAACCAATATACCTTAACAAAAAGACCATAGCTAGCCGTAGCACTAACAACAACATCACTAGTAACACCAACAAACAACAACATCACTAGTAACACAAAAAACAGGAAGTCACAAACACCATTAATAACAACACTTACAACTTAAGATGAATAATACAAACACCATTAATCCATTATATGTTTATTACCATCAACAACATGTTCCGCCCAATGGGCCATAACATAAGGTATTTGCAAGAGGGCCCTTTTCATTTTCTTTTACATTTAGTTATCGTTGACTCGTTGTTACTTGTTACTAGGTGTCTAGGTTTATCTTTTTATGTGTCGGTCCGCGTGTTGCGGCGAACAAGTTTAATGTATTTGACTTCGTAACACGCGTTGATAATGTGTAGCATATTACAAGCTGGGTATATAACAAACGTAAATGCCAAAATTAAAATTAAGTCAAATCAGATGGTCAATGCCAGAAATATGTCAAAGTAGAATAGTAGAATAAAAGTCGTAAACACATAAATAAAATTTCATGTCTCGTACATTACGGTGTAAAGTCGCATATTAAAAAACGGAGAAATATCCAAACTTAGATGTCAATGCCAAGAAGCAAAGTCGTAAATATGTCAAAGTAGAGTAACGGTTCAAAGTTGTAAATTGACTAAGTCATAAGGGTCAAAACGATAATAAGTCAAAGTCGATGGTAAAAAACATAAATATGCCAAAGTCAGGATCAAAACCGTAAACATGCAGAATTAGAAGAGTCAAAATCATAAATATGTAAAAGTTTAAAATAAAAAATAAGTTGGCGAATCGGTCACCGACCTTTCAAACTTAGAATTATATACAATTGGGTTTTATTAGATTAGATATCAAATATAAAATCTTCAGACCTAGTAGTAAGATAACTTGAGTTCCACATAAAAAACCCAAGCTTAATCCTCACTGGTGTTACTCTTGATGGATTTGACAATGTAGCTTGTCTCAGACTTCCACCTGGCTTTGTATCCAAACTTAAGAGTTTTACATGGCATGATTAATACTTAAAATTTCCAATCTAGTTTTTCTCTAGAACAGTTGGTTAACGAGTTTCGACTACAATCAATCTGATCCGTAAGAAAAGTTGAGGGAGCCCTAATGCTAACGAAAAACGACTATTGAAGTCAGAGAAGAAATTTCGATTTCGGTCCTTACGTCTGTGAGTGCATCGGTCATATGCCGTTGCAATGTTTAAAAAACTAGATATCGAATATTTATATAATATAGCAAAACCAAAAAAGCTTATGTGACACCATTTTAAAGTTTTTGGCTGATGTGTCATCATTTAAGAGTTTATCTCATAATAATGATTTTTTTATTTAAAATATGTATATAAAATATATTATAATAAAACTAATTACATTTTGGTCCCCTAATATTTTGGAGAATTCTGAAAAATTTAAAAGTATTTATACTTTTAACCCTCTACTACAAGGGGGTATATGAGTCGGTTTATATTTGATAGGGTTTGAAAATAAAACTTATGGATAAAATTAGCAATAATATACAATTAAAGACCTCAGTGTTTTATAAATATACATAACTTTTTTATATGGATTTTTTTTAAAAAATAAACTACACCATAAAACTGAGTATTTTATTCTCTTTAATTTAAGTATAATATTGCTATACTAAAAATTTAATTTTAAAAATATATTTCGTGTTTCGGTTTACCACGGTTTTGTTTCAAAACTTATTGGAACGTTCATGAATATCCTTAAAAGCATCACTTGAATGTTGTGTTCCCGAGCGTAGCGCGGGCACTAAACTAGTACTATATAAACCAGCAAAAAAAATGAAGAAATACTTTTTTTTGTGAATTATAAGTTACATAAAATCCAAGTGTCAAAAATAAAATCAAACCATCATCAATTCATCATACTCTCACAAAAACCAAACCACATACATCTCTCTATCATTCATCTAGGTCTCTCCGTTTCATGGATCATCAATCGGTTAGTTTTTCTTACAGATCTTCCCTCTACTTCTCTCTGTGTTTCAACAATCATAATTGCTTTTAGATCTGTGTATTGCATTTCTCCTCCTTAAATCTAGGGCTCTTAATCGTTTCCAATTGATGTTTTCAAGTGTAATTGTTCTGTGAAACTTGTCAACAAATCAGATCTCAACCTGCAATAGCTTAAAATGATGATAAATTTGAGTTTTTTACGCTGCACAAAATAGTTGATTTTGCAAGTAATTGAAGATCCACATTGTACATGGAAATTGATACTTGTTTATATATAGGAAACATTTAATTCTTCACTTTAAGCCATAACATATCATGTTATTTCTGCATCCTCAAACTGTGCATGTTCAATTGAGCTATTGTATGGTGAATAGGTCTTCAATTTCAATTGTAATGTGTTAATATACTCTCAAACACAATGTGTCAAGCTGTTAAAATGCTTACAATGACCTTTTTCTCTTGTATCTTTGCTGTGCTTAGAAAGTTTTATTAACGTATGTGTTGACGCATAATGTAGTAAATTTGTTACACTAGTAATCAATTATCTAAAATCTACATAGTGTCTAGTGCTTGGTTGTAAGAAGCGTGAGGCGCTCTTAAGCGTTTAGGTCTCAATAGTTGAGGCGTGAGGCAAGATCTTCTCATATGCGAGGTGTTGTTATATATATACAACCAGAAGTTGCATATGAACCATTCATAATCTTTTCATTCGTTTTACATATCACATTATCGCCTACATGTATATGACGTGCCACCTCAGTGCTCTAAGAGGTTTTTTCAATTGCCTTACGCCCAAGAGTCGTGTGTGTGCTAAATTGCTAATCATCTTGATGTAGCTCTTTGTAAACACATGTTATAATTTTATGTGATATGAGCAGGCGAACAAGAATGTTGAAGCCACAGGATTCAACCCAGGATTGATTGTGTTGCTTGTTGTTGGTGGGCTGTTGATAACGTTTCTTGTTGGCAACTATGCGTTGTACATGTATGCCCAGAAGACCCTGCCACCGAGAAAAAAGAAGCCGGTTTCCAAGAAGAAGTTGAAGAGGGAGAAACTGAAGCAAGGTGTTGCGGTACCTGGAGAATAGACCACACAACATCCTAAAAACTAAGGTTAAATTTGTGTTTCTTGTTGTTAGATGTGCATGCACTGTTGACTGTTGTTAGTTTGTTTCTGTTTATCTAATGGCGAGTGGTTTAGTTTTTGTTAGTTTTAGTGGTACTCATCATCATGTTCTAGTAACCTAATCACCCAAGACCTAGCCATGGTAATAATCACCATAATTCGGTTGCTTTGTATGCAACTATGTGTGTTGGTCACTGATAATGAGTGGGTTGGGGTTGCTTACGGCTGACTCTTTTTATCTGGGTCGGGCTGTGTCAAAATAGTCAATCAAAAATTCCAGTAACAGCAAAAGGATCATTTTGATGGGGTGTGCTGACTTGCTAGAAACCGTGTGCAAAAGGATCATTTGTATAAGCGATCGTGAATTGCATTAAGAGCTTGCGAGAAATGCAAGGGTGCATCTGTTAATTGCATCTTTTTCTACACGTAGAATGGGCGTGGACATATATTATGTTACAACGATTGTTTACTAGTATGATTGTTTAAAAATATACGGTAACGTACAACTATTTGATATGTTGATACCATTAGAACACAAACAAGTATATTCTGGTGTCTCAACAACATTATATAGATCCACATTGAAGGGTAGGGGTGATGTGATACGAATGTGGCCGTTTGGGTTGGGGATAGTATTTCACGCGGGGTTTGGTTTGGCATAGGAATGCAACATATGGCAGTCGATGAGACTTGACGAATATTGTTTTCTGTATGTAAAGACCCCTTATAACTGTAACTAGCAACAAGAATCATCGATACGATACAATATATTATTCGTGGTTTAAGTAGATCAGACAACATATTTATCGCACAAAGCACTCACATTCAACCTTGGTGGAATTAAACTTTTGATACAACATAGTAAAAGCAAACATGTTTTCAATGTCCTGGTTCATACTTATTTACGCACATATTAATAATAAAGTATGTTTCACAAAACATTAATACATTATAACAGAAACTTCACTTTACTTCCCACTCAAGTTGAAGATAATTTCAGTCGAATCAGGCTCCATGGCGGCCCATGGTCTGGTCACCTGGAGGGATCATGACTGCCACGGGCTGAACCCCAAAACCAGGATGAGGAACCCTACGACGAACCTCACGCCCTTCTTGGCACAGAGCGCACGGGTGGCAACAAACGTGAGTTGCAAAATCACATGCTAACTCAGCCTGTTCCAGTTGTCCCTCATCCATGTCACAGCATCCACCGCATGACTTGCTCATTCCCTCCCAGTTACCCTGTCAGATGCATAAATTCAGTGAATTGTGAACTATTTGTAACAATGATTTAAAACAAATAATAAGCTGGGGAAGACTTTAATTAAAAGGAGGTTCTTGATTTAAAACACTATGAACCAACGACGGCTGATTTTTCTTTTGGGTGACGCTTTGTTTTCACACATACAAAGGGCAAAGGTTTAAACTTTCAATTAAATTCACATAGGGTAGTCTGCCACTGTTACATGGCAGCTGACATTTAAGAATTTTATTCAATGTGGTGCTTGACAACCTGCTAACTTGCTTAATTACTACATCAAATGAAAGCTTTTTGAAAATTTGAGTTTGAGTAAAAACAAAATGTGTTTACCCAAAATAAAAATCAGACCTTTTTAGGCAATTTTTCATCTGAAAAACACAAGCCTCACTACCTCTGCTAGAACGATAAAACAAAAAATACAAGGCTTTCAATGTGAAGTAAAGATTGATCTTATGAAAAGAAGAGCAAAATAACACAGCAAAACTTTTTCCTAATAGTTTGGACCTATAAAAGGGCAGCAATTAAAAGCTAAAGAACAAAGATAAAACTAGAAGTTATTACTTGTATTTGTTTCATTTTGTAGGACAAATACGACTAAACAGTAACCAAGTTCACCATTTTTCCATTTAAAAGATTTAACCACTCAAGTTGCAACCCATATTACAAGTCACATAGGGTGACGTGGTGTGCCAATTGTGGACATGGCGTCCCAATTGTATAAAACCGATAAGGTGAAAGGCCATCATGTAGCATAGCCAAAATACAATGTCACCAACTCTATACGATTGGGACAAAAATCATCTAATTTTATGCATGGGCGCACCACCACCAACATAATTGGTATACAGGTAGCAGGTCGATTTTTCAGCAAATAAAATCACAAAATAATAAAACCGAAACAAAATTAAGACTTGGGTAAAGAAATGTTTAGACCTGGGAAAACAATGGTGAAACTTGGTTCTTATATAACTGACATTTTCCATTAAATGTGATGTAATTTATTGAATCAGGAGATATAATAGCATAAAAGAGACATGCCTGAAGATTGAACCTCCTGCGGATAGTTGTACGAGTAGGATACGAAAACCAGGGGGCCATGCAGTTCCATCCAAACAAAGAATTTCCAATCAGATATAAACCAGTGTAAGGCAAGCAATGATTTGCAAAAGTGCCAGGGGCAGATCCAAGTCTTTCAACATTGCTTCCATAAACCACACAAGGGGCCACACTCCCAAGAAGACCTGATCAATTTCATCATCATCGTCATCAAAATTCAAAACAACTTCAAACCACTTAATAAAAGATCATTGACATAATCAATAGAGTTGTTCACGAACTGATCCAAATAGAGCCAGAGGCCAGCCCAGCTCAGCTAGGATTTAAAACTGAGCTGAAACTCTGAACTCGAGCTCGCTTCAGCTCGTTTTCTATTTCATAAACACAACTAAATAACACCAATGCAATTTTGTGACTGATTTCACTAAAAAATGACCTTTGATGACTAAAGTATCTAGGATTAAGTTGTTGTTAGATATTGAGGCCTTATTTTTATGTGACTTGTATTAGTAACTGGTATTATACCAAAATCTAAAATACAGAAAAGTTTTGGCTCGTTACGAAATGAGACGAGCTCAGCTAGTTTTCAAACTGAGGCAGCTCGTCTTGGCTCATTTACAAACCGGTCCAGTTCAAACAAGCTTACAGCTTCGAGCTGCGAGCTATTTGAACAACCGTAGTATTTATCCGTCCAAAAACCATCAAACTTAAGCAAAGGCAATCAACTTCAAAACAAAATTCCTGCTAATTGTTGCAAGTAAAATCTCAATACTAATCACCGAATGAAATTGCCCTAAAATTTGTAAGTTTCATGTTCCAATTAGATTCATATAATTCATTCAAATCGAACGCTAGATCAAATCCAGTAGATCGAACAGCGAAACCCTAATTATCAAACAATCGAGATCCAGAAACAAAATCCATTCAATTCAAACAACTGATAGAAAAAGGAGAAATGAAAACTCACAAACTTCAAGATCGCTGCTACAAAACTCATCATTATGACCGAGACACGCGAACAATCCTGATTCCCATTGAGCCCTAGGTAACGGCTCACCAATCACATTACCTCCGGCATTAGCGAACGGCAATCCGTCAGCAGTCCAGCCGTAAACAGCTTGATGTTGATGATGATGAAATGCTGGTGCAATTGTAGGTGGAGATTGCTTTGTTTCAGATGTTGGTGGATTGGGGATGGGGGTTTTGGTGGTGGATTTGTTGTTGATTGTTGAATTAGATTGTTGATCGGTGTTGTTTTCAGATTGATTTGCTAAAAGAGGGCTTGATTCCTCGGAATTGGCCATGGTTTGATGATTGATTATTCAGTACAGATGAGATTGGTGACGATGAATGAATGAGGTTAAAACTCTAAAGACTTTGTTTACTTTTTCTTTCTTTTATGTTTATTGGATTGAACGAACCAACATTTAAACAAGCACTACATGCCGACAATGGGCGAGGATTATTACAGACCATCTTTTTACTGGTAGAACAGAAAAAACAATTTCTGACAATTGATCAAGTTATTGACCATTTTAATATAACTAATTTACATATATGTAAATCAGTTGTTCCTTAATTTACAGCGTGATTCCTTAATTTACACGTATGTAAATCAATGGTTCTGTAATTAAGGTTGTTCTGTAATGATCATAACTCTGCCGACAATAACGAGTATATTTACTGGCGAATAAACGGGTAATAAGTTACACCATTACTCCAACTTACATATCCTATAGATATACTCTTACATATATGTTTTTATATTGAACTAGAACCCTCGATTATATGAAGAATGACATGTTTTTAATACACCATAGTATTAGGCTATTAGCGAAAGTAGATATCACATTCCAAACTTGATTTCTCGCGGATAACTCCTCTTGAAGGTTTTCACTTACACCGCTCTTCATAAAAATTTATATAAATAAGAGAGTTGACGGGGGAGAGGTCGTGAGGTCACTACAATGAACCACACATAGGAGGAGGTGTGATGTTTCACGTGTTGTTAAATGATAACACTAAATTGCATTTCTTTTGTCTAAACCACTTGCCTTTGGTTAGCGATGGCGTGTAAACTTTTAACAATCTCATGTGATGGTGTGCACACTTTAGGTCTCATTATCATCCGTCTCTAGGTTTATGTTTGATAAAAACTGTTAAAAGAGTTTTTTTTTCTTTCTAATGCTAGTTTTACTAAATATTATAATTCATTTTAAGGATTTAACAAATAGTTAGGAGCTTTTTTTACCGGAAACTCCTAGTCGAACATATATTCAATCAAATAGTATAATTGTAGTCATGAATAGCAAAAAATTACAAAATCACTTCAAACACAAACAAGCTAACCAAGGCTTTTAATATGAAGCATCCTTTTACAAATTACCAAAAATATGAATGAAGCAACAAAATAAAATCAAACCAAAGATACTAAAATGCTTTCAAGTTGGTCATGATCTTATGCTCCACAATCAATCAAATACATTACTGCAACCTTGTGTTTTTTAAGTCACCATTGTTGGATCTTCTTCATCCACGAACCTTCTTTATCTAATCATCAATTGCAACAGTAAGACACTATGAAACTACAATGTAACAAACAAACAAACAAACAAACTATTTAATGAATGTTACCTTCTTTCTAGCATGTTGAGTTTTCGGATTTTGCAGACGATCACCATTAGTGTTTCTGTTTGGTGGAGGCCTGTAAAAATGAGTTTCTGGTCCCCTGTAATCAATCTCGTAAACCTCCGTGTTTGATTTCACAGTTTTCAGTTCCGTTCGATCTGCACACATCCGATTGCACAATAAAAAAACTCAATCAATTCATAATTCATAACTGACTGGATGATAACTAATTTTGAAGCATAAGTTTAAGCTACTTTGATTCTTCGTAATCATTTGAAACATTCAATATGCAGAATTGCAGATAACAGCGCATCTTCTTGTTCGATTTTGCAGTTTTCAGTTTAAATAGATCTACACACATCCAATTCTACCATCAAAACACTCGATAATTCATAACTGCTCGAATAAGTAATATTAAAGCATGCATACTCATTTCAATGGATCTACAAACATCTGATTTCAACATCTAATCTAAGCTACTTTGATACTTCGTTATCAATTCAAACATTCAACATTTATCTCATACACGAACTCATTTCAATCGATCTACACTCATGACTCATCCGATTTCACCTAATCTACGCTACTTTGATTTATCCTAATCAATTGAAACATTCAATACTCAACATGCAGAATTAAGAACAATTTCAACCTAAAACCAAATCGAATCACATTAAAATAAAAACTGTGCAAAGTGTGTGTACGAGAGAGATGAATTGAGATGATTGAAGTTTGAGGAAACGAAAAAACCTGTAGATAGAGCAGGAGCCGCGAGGAGGATGAAGATGATGAAGACAGTTGTGAAGCAATTCTTCAGCTGATCCATGGTTTGAGAACAGTAGGTGTGAGGATGTTAAATGTATAGAGACTGAGGTGGATCACGTCACATGATGATGATGATTGTGATGGTGATAGGGTTTAGCATTTGCAATTGAAAGCGTTTCCATGTTTTTGGGTGGTTGATTCACAAGCCAGCTAGTAACAACTGGTCCCGCCAACTAAACCTCTATCAACAATGTTGGAGTTTGGGAAGACACTCTTTAAATGCTTAACCTTTTTTAAAAAATGCAATTGATATTGGTATATTTTTTTATTTTAATTGAAAATGTCGGTGATCACATTCTTAATTTACACTTGACATCGTTTTAGAAGACAAACATACAAGTTACAACAAACTAGGGCCTAACCTCTTCTACACATCTTCATTTACATATTTATATTTCTTTCGTTAAATAATAAAAAATATCATTGTCGACTTTTCCTAACTCTAGGACATAGTCCCCTCTACACAATTCATTTTATTTTCACGTATCACAATTTCATTTCACAACCTTATCTCTATAACTTTAATGATCCGGCCGAATAAAAGTAAATTTTTATTCTTCGTTCATCTATCTTCAAATATGTTAATGATTGTTCTTAAATGATATTATTGCCATGTATTTTAACTTTTAAGCGGAAAATTAGAAATAAGTTAACAAAATGGATATGAGCATCGTGAAACTACATCTTCTGTTTTTGATTTTAGGTTTATAGGTTTTGGTTTAGATTTAACTTTTAAGATGGTGTAAATGATACAAATCTTCCAGTGAAAATATACACGTAATGGTCATAAGTTGTAAATGGTACACAAACTTCAAATATCGATTGAAATGTTATAGACCAATAAAAGTTTCAATACAAAATTATGGAATATGTCGCGTAAACATAACCAAATTTTAATTCAAAACATTTCACAAACATTCTTATTTGAGAATGAGTATGTGTCTTTTCTAACTATAAATATATTTGAAGTGATTATTGGGTATACTAGTTTTTACTAAAAGACACTACCAGACAGAAGCTAGCCAAGACAAGCAGAAACCAAAACTAACAAGACAAATACCAGCCAAAAGCTAGCCAAGACAAGCAGAACCGGAACTAACAAGACAACATCAAATATATTCTAGGAAAAGAGAAGTCGACCCAAGAGTTGATCAATTAAGTTTTTGCCCCTACTCTTGATCCAAAGGTAATCTGGAATTTTGATTTTTTATACTCTTGTTTATAGAAATTTTCTAGTTTTAAAAGATTTTATCGTTTAATGCTAATGTTATTTGTTTTCTTTCAAGTTTCGGACATCGTGTTAGAAGACAAACATACAACAAGCTAGGGCCTAACCCCCTCTACAAGCTCGATTGAAGTATAACACGCTCACTCTAGTACCCTCAAGATCGCTCTAGTACTCGTAGCTAGGGGTGTAAACGAGCCGAGCTACTCGTGAGCTATTCGAGATCGGATCGATAAAAAGCTCGAACGAGCCGAGCTTTTTCGAGCTCGAGCCCGAGCTTTAAAAAAAGCTCATTAAGTTATCGAGCCCGAGCTCGAGCTTTACATATCGAGCTCGAGCCGGCTCGCGAGCCTTATCGAGCTTTTAAATTATATGTTTTTTTATTTATTTTATAAATATATATTATAATTAATAGTTAAAATATATATAAGGTATGATTAAAATCATATAATATGTATTTTTTTATATATAAAATACATATAATTAAAAGTTTTTGTAAAATTAAATATAAATAATTAAAATATTATATAAAATTAAATATAAATAATTAAAAATAAAATAATAAAAAACCAGACGAGCCGAGTCGAGCTCGAGCTTGAGAAATTTGTGACGAGCTCGAGCTCGAGCTTTGAAATTAAAGCTTTAAACGAGCCGAGCTCGAGCTCGAGCCTGGTTAAGCTGAAACGAGCCGAGCTCGAGCCTAGTCGAGCTCGGGCTCGGCTCGTTTACACCCCTACTCGTAGCTAAAAAAAATTTAACATCTTCAAAGTCGAATTACAGATTAACGGGTTCTAAAGATTCTTGTAATGAAGGCAGAGCTTTGATTCAGGTGACATCTGTTCTTGTTTTTATTCCTCTAAATCAAAGTACTTAATTAAGAATTTAAGATATTTAGATGCTTGATTGATCAAACTGTTACATCAAATAATGCTAAATCTAAACAAACAAATCAAACAAATGTACATAGTAAACTCTCACTCAATGTTAAATCAAGAAAAATAATAAAGTGGTGTCATAGTTCGTACCACTTTACACTTGCCAGAAAGTTTATATGTAAAAGATAACAATAAGCTTCTATTAAACCATGATAAGATCAACTGGTGTTAATGGCAACAATACGTATAAGTTTTATATCAGTTGTAAAGATGAAATATATTATAAGTTAATAACATAAACTGCAAACTGCATCATGACCACCTACCACATGTTAGTCATAGTCTAGAAGCAGATTAGCTGCAGAAGAACAAAAACAAAATTAGTTATCATATCTTCTATAAAATATGTACTTTGATATTTATAACATTTTCTTGCATAAATAACTCCCAATAAATGTTATAAATTGGTTACTAAATTACAAAAGTATATAAAAAATCCAGAGAATATAGAGATACCTAGGGGCTAAGAATATATATAAACAGCAGTCATATATAAACTCAAAAAGAACCAACCAAATAGACATAAACGAGACTTTACCTGAGATCAGAGCTTAACCTTAACCATGCCAGGATTAGAAATCACGAATTAAAAAGAGAAACTTAGGCCTAACCAGTTAAATGACCGGTATTATTGTAACTGGACCTAATCCTGGACCGGTCCTGCTGTCTATTTGAGAATCTTAGATCATTCACTGCCGGTTCTTTATCTCCGTCTATATAACTTAGCTAAACTCACATTTATCCTTAAACTTTGTGCAGCTTCTAAAAACCTCGCACAAACTATTCTCCGCATCTATCTCTGCTTAACTAAATAATAATTCCTTATTCCTTCTAATTGCTTTTTCTCTCCCTCGCACTCACAAAAGTTATAGATAAAAGGGATGAATAGCGAGTCCCTAAATATGAGTAGTGGGAACTGAGTCTCTAAACTTCATCCCTGTTTTTGAAAATGTGATGGAGCGATAATTTAGGTGATTTCCCTAAATTTTAACCTATATATGGCATAGATATAGAACAAGGCTAGAATAAGTGGCAACTGTATATTACTATCGCTTTTGTGTTTGGGAGTTCTTTTGCAAGATGCGATCATACATCATCTAAGGTGTATTGTTGGGAAAATGAGAGTTCAGTTGAATAAGCAAATTGCAAGAAGTCCATTTCTGTTTATAAAGTCCCAGACAAGTAAATGTATACTTTGTTTAAAAAACACGGGACGCTCTCAAGCATTTAGGTCCCAGAAGCTGAGGTGCGCGCATCACGTACGTAAGGTGTTGCCCTATGTACAACCAAACTACCTTTATGGCTTTATTTACAACCAGTAGCCGCCCCTCTCGTCTGATTTACATGTCAACTTTTTTTCTCAAATAAACCTTCAAAATTCCGTCATCCCTCAGGTTGCTTTTACCTTTTACATATCAGCCTCCTACATACCTTAATTTTGACCTAGAAGTACATTAGGTGTTTTCCAACTCACCTCACACGCATCTTAAAACGAGGGATGTATATAGCATAGTTATCAAAGGCGTGAGGCACAAAAAAAGCGCGGGCCTGAGAAATATAAACCGCAATGAAACTAGCAATTACCAATACGTGGCATAATCACAACAGAGAGTTAAAGGTAAGATTTTTTTTATAATATGATCATTGATGTTTATGGATTCTCATCATGATGCTTATGACAAAACTAGCGGGAACTTTTGGAGCCAATTGGCGAGTAAAAATAGATAATGTCAGGTACTTAATTGAAATTATATAAACAAAATAGTTCTATATGAGATTTTTTAGGGATTAAATCTTTGTAGCAAAGAAAAGCGCAATTACAAGGACTTGCTTTTATTTGGTCGCCTAGTCCTCAGGCGAGGGATTTTGATAACTATGGTATATATCAGAACCTGTTTCAACCTTCTGTATTTAACGAGATTCAAAGACGCTAAATTGATGATAGAATAAAACACCATGTTATTAGATTTTTGTTCAATTAACAGACAGTATGCAAAACTAACATAACTAAAAGCATGATTGAAGACAACATTAACAGGATATAAATCACCAACAATTAAACTATGAAAGAAAGATTGAATCACATACCCTGGTCAACTCTTCAATCACTCCGCCCGCTTATACGACGAATGCCTCCGCGCAGCTCGAGCATTATCATACTCAAACTTCAACAAATTAGGTATATGTGATGTATCCTTAACATAAAACCATCTACCAAAAAAACTATCCTCAATCACCGGAAAAAGCCCTCTAAGCAACGAATTAACCACCCAAAACCACAATCCACCGAGAAAAACCCCAAGTCCGGCACCGGCAAACACCTGAGCAACCGTATGATACCCTAAATAAACCCTAGAATACATCGTAAGCAACGCTAACGGCCAGATCACAAATCCTACAAGCAACGTCTGCTTTCGAAACAATATCCCCATCCGTTTATAAGTCAATAAAGTGAAATAAGTTGCGAAGAAGAACATGTACTGTGAATGACTTGATGGCCAGCCATGTGAATCGCACATTTCAAGCATGATGCAGGTTTCAGGTCGAGCTTGTTGAACTGAGGTTTTGATTAATTCGTTGATGAACTGTGAAATTGTTAACCCTAGGGCGAAAAACATAGCTTGAAGCTCACGGCGGAAGAGGAAATGAGAAACGAAACCGCCGAGGCTGATGAAGACTGGAACGAGTGATATCCATGCGAGGAAATGGCCTAATTGATCGCCTTTTGAGTAACGGACGTGAGTTAGGGTTATGGCTTTGAGTTGGTTTGACATTGATTGATGTATGGTTGAATTGGTGGTGATTGATCGAAGATGGTGAAATGTTGAGGAAATTGGGTTGATGTGATTAGATCTGTTTGAAAATCATGGCAGCATGTTACGAAGTAAGATATTTAAAATATTCACTTGTTTTTTCATAAACCGAATAGATTATTGTTTAGATGATACCCACAATCTTCGACTTTATTTTTAACTAAAGTGATCCACGTCGTGCAAGGTGATGCCATGGCCGAGACTACGAACGTGACTTTATCACACATCTTCAGTGGCGAAGCAGTAATTTTATATTAGAGGGACCGGACTCATGAGGCCTATAAATTTTTCTCCTAACACTATGTTTTGTGTTATATATTCAGGTCGGCGATTCGAGCCGGGTCGGGTCAAATAGTAAAAACTCTAATATATAATTTTTCTTTATTCATACTAAAGACCATTTTGTGTAAAAAGTAAAACTAGGTAGTTTAACAAACAAAAACTTAAAATATTTATAATAATGTAAAAAAAATACAAGTTTTATTTTTGTGTAAAAACGGTTTTTAGAATGAATAAAGAAAAATTATATATTTAGAGTTTTTACTATTTGACCCGACCCGAATCGCCGACCTGAATGTGTAACACGAAACATAGCGTTAGGAGAAAAGTTTATAGGTCTCGTGAGTCCGGCCCCCCTTATATAAAATCGTTGGCTTCACCACTACTTGTGTTCATTTATATTCACGAGCATTTGTTTGTGTTCGTTTATTTTATGTAAGTGTTCATCAACACGTTCGTTTCCTTAATTAACAAACACGAACAAGAAGTCTTGTTCAATAAACGTTCGTCGACAATTTATAAACAAGTTAGGGGTTGTTTGTTTCACCTCTTAATGGTTCAGTTCAGTGCTTAATCATTCAGATTCAGCATTCAGAGCGTTTGATAAAAAAAAAAAGAGTCTCTGAATGGTTCAGTTAAGTGCTGAATGGTTAAGAGATTAAAAAATGCTGAATGATACCGAATGAAGCGTATACCAAACTTAACATCACTTGAAGTTCTACCTCAATATCCCTTACATTAATAAAACCGCATAATGATTCAGACCTTTTAATCATTCAGCACTTAATGAAACAGCCTCTTAATCCATTAACAAACGAAAACATACGAAACATATTCGTATTCATTCGGTTTATTTACGATTTATAACTCTATTAAAAAAAACCAAACCAATTTTCAATTCCAACTCTTGCTTCCACCTTCCATCCATCCCGGACAACAAAATCAAGGCATCTCATCCCTTTAGGGGGACACCAGTTTTATTTTAGGTATACTACCACTACACTCACACACACACACACACACGCAGACAAAATGCACATTTCTTGACCAATCAACTCTACACCTTTTATTAGCGCCTAATCCCCTCTTTCAAAAATAACCCATTTCTCCCAATGGCCGGTGTAAGCCCAGCTTCTCATCGGAGACACTCCATCAAACATTCAGGCATGTTTCCATTTTCATTTCTTCTTCCTAGGGTTTTAGTCTTTATGTTGCCATTAATCAGTTTTATGTTGTTGGAATGAACCTTATGCCCTATTTTGCATCATGGGTTTTGTTTCTTTTATTCAAAGTTTGAATTTTTAATTTGGGGGAAGTCAAATTATGAAGATGTGTTTGTTTATTTTTGATTAAATTTAAAGATTGAGTGTGCATATGTGGGTGTTAAGTTGTTTGAGTGTGATCATAGTAGAGTTGAGTTGATTTATTTCATATTGTAGTTGGGAATGCTGCTGTTCAAAGGCGAAGACAGCTCGCGGTTTCAGTGGCGAGAGAACGAAGAGAGGCTATGTTTAGAACGAAACGGTTGTGTACAGAAGGAATTGGTATGAATCTTGATGGGGAAATGATGATTGATGAGGAACCGCCGGTGTTAGAGTCACAGACTTGTAAAGCTGTTGAAGAATTAAAGCTTGCAGTTTGTTTAAAGTAGGGTTATTTAATCATAGTTTTGTTTAGCATGTGATATGAGGTTAAGTTTTTGCATAGTTTGATTTTTGTTTTCTTTTAGGGGGAAAGATGCAGTTCAAAAGAAAGTGAACGCTCTTCGTGAGTTAAGACGGTTATTATCTAGATCCGGGTTTGATTTTGTTGAAGTTGCTCTTAAATCAGGAGCAATACCTCCACTTGCTCAATGTCTTTCATTTGGCTCTGAAGATGAACAGGTTATTTGAATCTTTATCTTTCATAAACATGTATCCGTTTTAGCCACTAGACAAAAATATTCCGTTAATTATAAGGGCTGTTTGACAAAATCTGAGTCATTAAGTGTTGAATGATTAAGAGGTTTGAACCATTAAGAGACTCTATCAATGAGAGGGATATTGAGGTAGAACTTCAGGTGATATTCAGTTCCATTCAGCATCTTTCAATCTCTTAACCATTCAGCACTTAACTGAACCATTCAGAGGCTTTTTTATATGAAACAAACGCTCAGAATGTTGAATCTGAATGATTAAGTACTGAACTGAACCATTAAGAGGTGAAACGAACAGCCTCTAGTGTTACTTTGGTTGGATGTTCCAAATTTATCGCGAGCCCCCAAGGGGATATCCTGATGGTAAGGTACCTCTCCTACATCCAAGTGGTGGAGGGTTTAAATCTTGCAAAGTGCATGCATAGGTGGTTAATAGGAGTAGATTAGGAGTTGTTCTACTAAATTTATCGCGACTTTGTTACACTTTATGTTGATAATGTAGGTTCTTGAAGCAGCTTGGTGTCTTACAAACATAGCTGCTGGAACACCAGAGCAAACCAAAGCTTTATTACCAACATTACCATTACTTATTGCTCATCTTGGAGGTTAGTGACTAACAATCAAAACTTTTAATGGGTTGTTTTTTTAATAAAAAGTACATTTCGTATAGATTTCATACGCTCCACTTGACTTTTTTTCATCTTTATAAGTGACACACATACCAAAACATCAAAATTTGTTGCAACATTTCAAGAATAACTTTACCTTTTTTGCTTTTTAGATATGAATTGTGTATCTAGCATGCTTCCTGAATTGATGCGGGACCTTGATAATGATAAGCGTCTTTATTTGTTCATTATCACGGGCTAAGTTCAGAAAGTGGGGAGAGAATCTTTTATACTAAGAAAGACCAAAACTTGATGTGGGATGTCTCAAAAAGGAAAAGACACATTATTGTATTTGTAGGACATATTATGCACTTTAGCTTAAACTCATTACCAACAGTAGATTTTTTCACTTGTACTTGTATAACTTTTACTAACATTTTATATGGAATTTTTTTAATTTGTAGATAAAAGTGCATTATCTGTTTCCGAACAATGTGCATGGGCGTTAGGAAATGTTGCAGGCGAAAGTGATGAATTGAGAGATCTTATTATATCTCAAGGAGCCTTAATTCCTCTTGCAAAAATGATGTTACCGGATAACGGTTCAACTGTGAGAACAGCTGCTTGGGCATTATCAAACTTAATCAAGGTTTTTTAAATTTATGCACTTTTGTTTTTAGAGAAAAATTACCGGATCTTGTCTCTATTGATCATCTGATTAAGTAAACGAGGCCCACAATCACATCGACTGGATCCATGGTGAATATACTGAATGGTCAAAAAAGAGTTAGACAATAATCTTTTACAGTTTTCAGTCACATATAAAGGAGGAACTTTCTTTAAAGAAAGAATTTTTGTGAAATTATATATTTTTTCCAAAAATCTTAACATTTTGTTTGTTTGTGGATGCAGGGACCAGACCCAGATGCTGCAACAGAGCTTATAAAAATTGACGGGGTGGTTGATGTCATACTTCGACACTTGAAGAAATCGTAAGTTGTTGCATAATTAAATGAACATTTATTTATGTGATATTTGTAATCTAAAGTATTTCTAAAGTTAACACAAGTTATGATATTGAACAGGAACATCGAGTTAGCAACTGAAGTGTCGTGGGTTGTTGTCTACTTATCGGCTCTTTCAGATGTTGCTACAAGCGTGCTAATGAATACTGATATTGTTCAAGTTCTTGTGGATCGTTTAGCCGCCTCAAATAATTTGCAATCAATAATTCCGGTAATTCAAAAAAATTATTTAATTTTATCAAGCGACATACTTTTTTGGCACTTCTGATATCTTATGGATTAATGATATCCAGCTACTAAGGAGCTTAGGTAATTTAATGTCTAGTGATGCTTACACCACAAATGTTGTTCTAGATCCTCGACATGAAGTTACAGGCTAGTTCTATACTCTACTTGCTAGAATTTTATGTACACAATTTTGTTCTTTTATTCATTTATATATTTAAAGGAACCGAGCTGATTCGTGTTGTGATATTTGCAGATAGTATAATACGTTCATTGAGTAAATGTTTGAAGAGTGAGCATCGTTTCTTGAAAAAGGTACACTTTTTTTTAAGTTCGCAATTCTGACCCGTTTACTTTTGAATTGATAGATTTCGGGTCTTATAGGTAGCTAAAAAGGGAAACGGATCACATGAGTCGAAAATCACCCAAAGTATTAATTTGAGAGCACTAAAGCTCCGAAAATCATTTTATTCAAAATATTATATTGTTATTGAAGCACTATAATTTTTCAAAAGGTAAAAAATCTCTATCATTTATTTAATTATTTAAACAAATGATGTGACCCGGCATGGACCATTTCAATTTTCATCCATCACAAAAATATGTTTCTTTCTAGTAAGCCAAATGGATTAAATGATGAAAATAACTATTTAAAAAGGAAATGGGTCAAAATTTTACCAGAGTGTATTTCAAAGGCATAAAAATTAAAACCTTTAAAATCAATTTCAAAAAGTTATATTGTTACTGAAATAACATATCTTTTTAAAGGCATAAAACCTCCTAAACTCATATTTAGAACACCATTCGATATTGTGAATAAAATTTGTTTTTGTAGGAAGCGGCTTGGGTGCTATCAAACATAGCTGCAGGCTCGGTTGCACACAAGCAACTGATATGCAAAAGTGAAGCAGTGCCATTATTATTGCAGCTTCTTGCTGGTGCACCATTTGACATTAAAAAAGAGGTGGCTTATGTTCTTGGCAACCTTTGTGTGGCTCCGCCTGATGGCTTGGGCAGACCAAGCTTATTGTTGGATCACTTGGTCTCGTTTGTTAAAAACGGGTGTCTTTGTGGTTTCATTGATCTGGTTAGGACAG
This sequence comes from Tagetes erecta, assembly GCA_030867185.1. NCBI lineage: Eukaryota > Viridiplantae > Streptophyta > Magnoliopsida > Asterales > Asteraceae > Tagetes > Tagetes erecta. The sequence goes on along the minus strand of CM061488.1, from coordinate 4,166,480 downwards.
CTGACCTTGAAGCTGCCCGAATTGGACTTCATTTCATCGAGCTGGTAACATTCAAAACAAGTTGTTAGAGTTGTAACATAAAAAAAGTTGAATGATTTTGCATAAAATGGTAACCGAATTTGAGTGGCTTAAATTTAAGCTACTGATCTAAGTTAGCCCGGTTATCGTTACATGTCTGCACCACATCAGCGACTAATCAACATGGCAAACTTAGTGACACGTCACCTACCATGTCATAAATTTTGACTGGTAACTTGGTCATATCTCACTTTAATAGAAAATTTTGAAATTTTTTAAAAGTGTAGTTTTTGAAAGTTTTTTGTGGCTTTTTCTTGCATAACAAGTTTGTTTACTTGAAATGGGATCAAAAAAGTAAAAAACAGACCATAGCTGGTTTATCTTTTTATGCAATCAACCCAATTTGCATTTTGCTCAAAGCATTTTATGCAAAATGGATTTTTTAAAAGTTGGTTATATAAATAACAACTTTTAAAGTGGCAATTTCATGAATCTTCTATAAACTTGCAAAATTACATATATGCCCCCGAATCATGTTTGAAGAGCATTGTACATTATGCTCTGAAAACAGATGTTTCGGGAAACATGTAATTTTGTAAGTTTAGAAAGAGATGTTTGTAATTCGTTGAATTCTAAAAGTTGACCAAAGTTGGTTAACTTTTTACGCAACTAGTTTGATTAAATGTTAACCAACTTGACAAAAGATTGTGGTTTATCGATCTGCAGGTGTTAAGAGGGATGCCAAATGGTGAGGGTCAGAAGCTTGTTGAAAAAGCAGGTGGAATTGATGCGATAGAACGGTTTCAGTATCATGAAAATGATGATCTTAGAATGATGGCCGGTTTGTTAGTTGACAGTTATTTTGGAGAACATATGGGCTCAATGAGCGAGTAGAAAGCGAACACAGGGTTCGAGTATTTGTTTGTGTACTAACGCATAGGTTAGTTGAATACAATTTCTGGTACATATGTTCTGTTTTGATCATTATCCGATTATAAATGGGTAAACAAACTACTTTTAAGTTGAAGTTGAAGTTCATGCGAATATGTTTAATCTTCAAAAGCAGTTAAAATTCTGTTAAAATACAAAATTGACAACAAACTGAAACATCTAGAGGCATTAGTCGTTCTGACCGTCTGATAAGTTGACATTGTCACACACGATGATGTGGTGGTGAAATGGGTGGGTGCGGTTGTGATCATGATGGGTGCATGAACGGCTCGGTAATGAGGCAACTATTGTAGCCTAGCAGGGATGGTAACAATAGTAAGTTTTTTTTTAACAGCCACAATAGTAAGTGACTAGGAGATTTTGATTTCTTTTACTTAATTTATTTATTACTTGATAAAGAATTTTGAATTCTTTTACCTCAAATGCTAATTTATTTAATCTTAGATCAAACAAATTCATTTCATTCATTAAAAATTATTTGAACTGAAAAAATTATCATATGAAACTACATTTTATTGTTAGAAACAAAATTATTTTATCCTAGCAATCCACATGCAATCATTCATTATCAATTTAATTCGTCTTAAATATCGTTAGGAAAAGAAAAAAAATCTTTTGATATTAAAATCTAATTTAAAAAATCAAAGTTTTTTTGGTTTTATTTTTTTAAGAAAAAAAATTACTTGTTTTATAAATGGTTGTTTTATAAATGGAAGTTTGATAAAAAAAAAAGTTGAGTGAATTTTTCTTTATGAGTTGATAGAGCAAAATATTTACAATTAAATAATTATTAATATCATATCTAAAAAATATTATGAATTTTTAATATTTTTAAATCCTTAAATATAATAATTATAATTTTTTAAGTATTATAAATAATCTGTGTATACGCACATATATTAAACATAGTATACAAATAATATAAATTCACACATTACAAGATTACATGAAAAAAATCAAATAGTTAAAAAACCCAACCCAAATAAGTTAACAAATTAAGAAAAGTGTAATTGAGAGGCTCATACTTCTTTTCAATAATTTAATAGTTTTGTTGTTTTTCTCAATTGTAACAATTAATCGAACAAAACACAACATCTTTAAATTAAACAAAAAGCCAAATCATTTCTCTAACTAAAATTAATCCGTTATACAAAATCTAAAAATAAGAATAAAACATTGATAATAGGTGCCATTTTGAACCCACGAGGCCACAAAACGTACAAATCCCCGAATCATATAAAAATTTGTACAAATTATGTGTCTTCAAATCCTTATATAAGATAGCAAAACAAAAAAATCGTATGTGTCATCTTTTCATAGTTTTTAGCTTATGTGGCATTATTTGAGAGATTATCTCATAATAATGATTTTTTTATATAAAATATGTGTATAAAATTTATTATAATAAACTAATTACATTTTTTTCCCCTAATATTTTGGAGAATTCTGAAAAATTTAAGAGTATTTATATTTTTAACCCTTTACTACAAGGGGTGTACGTGAGTCGGTTTATACTTGATAGGGTTTAAAAATGAAACTTATTGATAAAGTTAATAATAACATACAATTAAAGACCTCGGTATTTTATAATTATACATAAGATTTTTATATGATTTTTTTAAAAAATAAAGTACACCATAAAACTAAGCGTTTTATTCTCTTTAATTTGAGTATAATATTGCTATAAAAAATCTAATTTTAAAAAATATATCATGTGTTTCGTTTTATCACGGTTTGTCTCAAAACTAAATTGAACATTCATGAACATCCTTAAAAACATCACTTGAACTGTGTTCCCGAGCGTAGCGGTGATACTAAACTAGTTAATTACTATGACATTTTTTAACAACTCATATTTACTTCTATAAAACACCTATATAAAACTTGTGTATAAAGACGTGGGAATGTTGTCTTGATACATCCTGAAAAGAGATAATTAACAACAATAATTGAAGTTGAAAATTATATGTGAACAGTGAACACAAGTGGTTGGTTGTATAATTTGTATAACCCTACATTAAAAGTAGATCTAAAACACAATCCACCATGTGGGAACGAAACACTTATATACACATATCCATGAGATTTATGCTAATTGATTCTTTCACACCAATCAAATTAAAAGTGACCGAGTTAATATGTTTAACCAGCTTTATTAAACAAGTCGATCTTCTAATCTATATAAAACCCTTTTTATTACTGTCCATCAACACGATCAACACGTTTACAACTAGATTCTTACATGCCACTATGCCAGCTCATCTGACATCTTTATAAACGAATTAAACATGTCATATAATAGGATAGAAACTTTTAAGTTTTAAATGTGTTGTTTAGGGTCGATGTTTTAATCACGAATAACAATAAAAGTTGTATTTGAATTCAACCCAACAACCTATTAATCTCACACGTCCGTAATATGCTATAGCTTGCAGGATACACAAAAATATGTTGTGTCCGTGTCAACATCATGCACCAATCAATATATATCATGTGTCAATGATCTCTTGATCTAGTGTTTAAAGGACACATGTGAGGTTTCGCGTCTTCTGAAGATCCTAAGGTTTGATCCCTACGTTGTTGAATAGTTACCAAGTTGACGTTACAAACTTCTAGCCTGTTAACATATCGTTAAAAAATAGATTTTATGTGTACATACATTATTATTATTATTATTATTATTATTATTATTAAAGTGATTAAAGTAAGGGGTGTGGGTATAAATAAATAAAAAACATTTGTTTATTTACAAAAAGATACGACGAAAATGAGTCACAGATATAGTGCCCCCACCGACTGTGAACACAAAACCAATCTGTCATTCATTTGATCCTCTCTACTCTACTGCTTCCTTCATTCACCGTTTACCATTTCCTCTCCACAAGATCTGTTTTTTTTACAAGAAACACAAAAACCCTTCAAAGATCCAACCATATTCATCGGTAAATTGACTTAATTCCCATTCTTTTCAACCTTTTTCAACTTCAAAATCACAACTTTAGTTTATCTTTTGTGAATTTGTTTATCTAGTCAATAAGTTCTTCATTAATTAGCATCTGGGTATGGCATGAATTGCTTCAATTCTTTAACTTTTGTTGAGTTTGAAAAGGGGATTTAGCGGTTATTGTGTAAAGTTTCAATCTTTTATGTTAATTTTTTGATTTTTATTTCCAATTGGATTATGGGTATGAGTTATCTCTTGGATCCTGCTAATTTATGCAAGTTTCAACATTTTTTGTTAAAAAGTTGAGTTTTTTCATCTTCTGCAATTGGGATTTGTGTAATTTCTTGAATTTTGGGCTTTATTTAAAGATTCATGGGTTTTAGATACATCATTTTGGATCGTTTCTTAAGAGTTTATTTAGTTTTTTTTTACAGACAATTACATCACTGAATGTGAAATAGATTTGGTTTGCAGATAAGATGATGGATTTTACTCAATTTACAGTTTGACTTCTAATCAATTTACAGTTTGACTTCTAATGTCAAATGAGTATCTTATTACAATAGTTGAATTTTAGAGGATCTTGATAAGCCCATAACAAGTCCTAGATTGTAGAAATAATGTTGGTCTTGAATTCAATCATTCATGATGCACATCAATTTTTTGAAATTTTGATTGATATGTTTGATCTTGAATGTCAAAGTGCATATGGTGTTGTGAAACGAAAATGGTGTGATTATGTTGATAAACAGGGTTATTGTGGAATGATATAGTGATGGGGAAGAATGGAAATTGGTTTTCGTCAATTAAGAAGACATTGAGTCCAAGTTCCAAAGGAAAGAAAAGCCAGGTTCGTTTGCAACTTGTTACTATTTCATAACTTTTTGGAAATAAAGTTATTAATTTTCAACAATTTTGTTTTTTGAAACATAGAAGTCGGAGAAGAAAGAGTTTGTGGAGGAACATCCTTCAGTGGCTGATACATCGATTGTTGAAAATGCTGGCGGTTCTTGTGACTCCCATCCTCCACCAGAAGAGGTGAAACCACTTGAGGTGGAGGTTGAGCTTCCACAAGCCGCCAGCATTTCTCCTGGCGCTGCACCCATAGCAGCGCCAACCACCATGACTCGGTACTCAGGAGTATCAAATGAGGAAGTCGCAGCCATTAGAATTCAAACGGTTTTCCGTGGCTACTTGGTATTCAAATATGAGTTAAATCAACAAGTACATGAGAATATAAGATGCATGATGTTGATTGATTGTTTTCTTCTTTTGTTAATAGGCAAGAAGGGCATTATGGGGATTGCGAGGGCTTGTTAGGTTGAAAAACGTGGTTGATGGGCCTAGTGTCAAGCGGCAAACGGTTAACATCCTCAAATGTACACAAACTTTATCTCACTTGCAGCACCAAATAAATTCGAGAAGGATCCGGATGTCAGAGGAGAATCAAGCTCATCAGAAACAACTCCAACTGGCTAAAGAAATGGCCAACTTGCAGGTTAGCTTTTCTAACAACTCATCCCATGTTTGTACAATAATAAGAAGTTAATGTTAGGAAATGTGATCCCGAACAAAACACCTACAAAGGTTTACAATTATATAGAGTTGATATATAATATCGTAAAAGGGTTAATGACTTGCTCCCTAAGATTGGATAACCGAGTTAAAAATCCGGTCTAAAATTCCATTTGGACCATAACCTTTCTAAACAAAGACATATGTAGCCAGATGTGTCAATTGCGATTTGCGACCCGTTTACCAGATAGCCAACCATGGTTATGACTTGTTACTATCTTTAACACATCAAATGGGTGAAATTTAAATTATTATTAGTTTAAAACGTAAACGGGTCAAAGGGGCCAAGTAACTACAATGTACTTTATTAGTTTATTATACAGAAAATGATTATTGATGTAACAAAAAGGTCTTTTTTATCAAATTTAACACAAATTATCTAGCAAAAAGTGGACAAAGGGATCAAATCAACCCAAACTGATTTCAACATGTACCAAAAAAAACCCAAACCCGTGTTGACTGGTCTTGCAACCGTGTGTTTTTCTAACAGAATGGAGATGAATGGAACGATAGTGTGCAGTCTAAAGAAGAGATGGAAGCAAAGCTTCTAAGTAAGTATGAAGCTACTATGCGACGAGAACGGGCCATGGCATATTCCTTTTCTCATCAGGTAAGCAACTCTGAAAACCGACCCGTATAGACACTTATACCTGTTTCTAATACACATGATCTTTTTTTGACCTATTCAACTACATATAGTCATCCTCCATGCGCCGCGTACAAGTTCTTGTTCTAGCAGTTCTCTGTAACAATCTTTCAATATTTGAACATCTAATTTGTGATATTTGGCAAATTATAATGAAACAGCGACCGTGGAAGAAACAAGGAGGGACAACAAACATGCTTTTCATGGATCCAACAAATCCCCAATGGGGTTGGAGCTGGTCAGAGAGATATAAAGATCCCGGAAACGATCAAACGTCGGTTAAGAGCGGTATCACCATTACGAAAAGTGAAATTGCAAAATCCTATGCTCGTCACCAACTTAATTCCGCCCCGACAACTCCTCGGTCAAAAGGTGGTGGTAACCCGGTTGCATCACGAAAACCCAAGCCTAGTCCTAGCCCACGAGCCTACGGTTCAGGTCTCGAGGCTAACCCGGATGATGACACGAAAAGTGTGACAAGTGTTAAATCCGAGAGGAATAATTACAGGAGACGTAGTGCAGGGTCTATGGTTACTGCTAAGACAGCAAAGATGAAATCACAGGCGGAGAATGGTAGCGGGAGCACAACAGTGGTGGTGGGTTCAGACGGTGGTGCGAAGAAACGTCTTTCTTTTCCGAGTAAACCGAGGCGGCATTCGGGGCCGCCAAAGGTTGAGACCCCTGTTTGTAATGAATTGGAGCATGGAGGTGGTGAGTGATTGTTGTTTGAGAACTATCAACTGTTAAAATGATATTTTGAGGGTGCAATTTGGTTATTTGGAGATGAAAGTTTGTTCATATATTTGTATTTTTTTTAATAATATATATTATTTGTTTAATCATTGTATTAAAGTATTATGTAATTATTGCTCATATGCTGCATGTCCTTACGATTGGGTGACTAATGGAAATGTCACATGGTGGATAAGGTAACATTATGTAATGCATATTTAAGGTTTATAGTTGTTTTTTTAGGTTGTCTTATGTTTCTTTCTAATAGACAACCAAAACAATTCAAGTTGCACAATCTTTCCTCGACCTCGTTGATGACAATGACGACACTGGTTTACTGCTTGAGATAAAGATACAAAGACGGATTTTCAGCTGGTGGTATTATGTTGTGGTGGCAACTGGTTAGCGAATTGACGACGGATTTTCACGAACATTGGTAGCAGACGATGGGCATTGGTGATGGAAGCCAAGCTTCGTTGGTGGCTAACAACGTAATCGGTTCACTGGTTCAAAATTAAATAAGTTATATGTCATCCTAATTTGTTATATAAAGTTAATATTTACTTTATGAGTTATGACCTACTAATTTGAGATGTCAGTGTCATTTGTGAGTTTTGCCATCTGTCATGTGATGGTTGGTAGAATTATATATATATATATATATATATATATATATATTTTCTTTTCTCACAACTTTGAGTGCTAGTAAATACAAATTTGTGTGAGTTACTTAACAGATGTCGCAAATATGTGTTTTGGCTTTGCAATTGAAATTTTTGTTTGTTTTATACTTCTCATACTTCTGAAATTTTACACTTTTGACCCTCCCAATTCAAATTTGATACTTTATATTTTTTACTTTAATATATTTAAGACTTTAACTCTATAACTTTGAATTTGTTTTCATTTCAAAATCTAAGTTTTGATATATATATATCTGTCTTTACACCATAAAGTGTAAGTAATGATTTTTTCATCAACACATGTGACAAGATCACAAACGCGAGACCCGACCGTCGCATCGCACGGCTCAACCAAAAATCTAGTTGCGTTTTAAAATGCCAAACGCCTTGCAACACAACACACATGATGCATCAACATAACACGTTTAAAAAAATCACAAACGCTTACACGCCCTACACATATACACCATTTAAAGGTTTAATTTCATATATACCCCTACAAAATTGCATAATATCATATATACCCAAAGTACAAGTTTTTAATGCATAATGTACAACACTTTTTAAGCATGATTTGGGTATATATGATATTATGCAACTTTGTAGGGGTATATATGAAATTGCCCCTAAATTTTAAACTAGTACACAAAACAAAAACGATTCAAACATTAAAAAAAACAATAAATCACGTTGTCAAGGTTATGAATTCGAATTGATTTACGAGTACAACTAAACTAATATATGAGATATACAATCTACCTATTCTAATAATTGAGTAACACATTCACATGTCATCATTTTAACTACTCCACATAGGATTTTGCTTAGGTATCATGTTCTAAATTAATTTGATGGAGAATTTTTAGACGGGTCATGGTATGCTCCATATTCGAAATAACCCGATATGTTTAAATTAAAAATTCACAAATTATCATCAATTATCTCCTAAGTCCTAACCCGATATGTTCAAATACAAAATTTACCAATTATCATGATCTATATCTTAACCCCATATGTACCAAGTATCATGAATTATCTCCTAACATGATATGTTCAAATAAAAAACTTATCAATTATTATGATTTATCCTAACCCGATATGTTTAAATTAAAGTTTTACCAATTATCATTAATTATTTCATAACTCGATATGTTCAAATAAAAAATTAACAATTATCATGAATTATCTCTTAACCCGATATGTTTCAATAAAAAATTACCAACTATTATAAATCATATCCTTTATTGTAACATATGATTTTTTATATGAATATATTTGTAAATATCCAAATTGATTTAATAAGAGATATGTTAAAAATAAATTTGATATGTAAATTGAGTTAAAACCTATAAAACTAAAATCCGTGTAACACACGGGTACTAATCTAGTAGAATAACAAACTAGGAGAATTAAAAGGGCAATACAAGACTAATTGACTAAATAGTAATAGTAATTGAATTAGATAAATACATACATACATTTAAATTTGATGAATTTGGGATGATAAATTGGCCGATCATTCATTTATAACTTTTTTTTAGAACAGATGCATGTCGTTCGACTTCTGAAATTGCAGATTAAATGGTTAGCATCTCTTCAATTCTACGATACTTGATTGATATGTGTTCGTGTATTGCGTGATGATCGGTGAATCGTTTCTAATTTTGCTCTGTTGGTGTGTGTACGATACAATCTGTTAGGTTAACTTCGTTTATCAGTAGATATAGATTGAACATAGTTTGATTTCACTTCCTTTTGCTTAATTACTATATGAATGAGGATCAAATTGTTAGATGCAACGTAGTGATTTTATATCAGATGTTGTTGCAGTTCCGGTGATCGGTTCTAGTTTATGTTCTGTTGATGCGAATACAATACGTTTTGTGAGATTGAAGTTCATAGTAGCTAAATGATTAGAATGAAAATGTATAGATGCAGCTGACATAGATTGAACGTTTGATGTTTTGCGTAATTATTGTATGAAGCACGATCAGAATCAGATCATGCGATACAGCGTTTTATGGATTGTAGTTAGGTGTTTTTGCATTTGTGAATTGTGATGAGATGAGTTTTAATTTTGGTTCCATTGGTGTGGATGCAACACATTTGTGAGCTTAAAGTTCATGGAAGCTAAATAATATACGAATATACATAAATGCAGTCAACATAGATTAAACATAGCTTGATTTCACTTCGTTTTGCATAATTATTGTTTGAACATGATCAGAATCAGATTGCTAGACGCAGCATAGCGGTTTTATGAATTTTATAAGGTCTTCTTGTACTTGTGATGATCGGTTCTATGTTTTGTTCTTTTGGCGGAAATACAATACATATTGTGATGTTCATGGAAGCCAAATAATCAACAAAAGAGCATAAATGCAGGTAACATAGATTGAACATGGTTTGAGTGTTAGTTTGTTTTGCATAGTTATTGTACGAATCAGGATGAGAATCATAGTATTAGATCCAACAAAGTGACTTTATGTTATTATGTGTTCTTGCACTCGTGATGATCAGTTCAGATTTCAGTTCTGTTGGTGCAAATACGATACATTTTGTGAGGTTGAAGTTCATGGAAGCCATATAATCAACGAAAATGCATAAATGCAGCCTACATAGATTGATCATAGTTTGATTTTACTGAATAAATTGATAAAGCAACTCACACTTACAAATCTATATCTGTAATATAAATTATGTGAAAGTGTTACGGGACTAATATATCAAATGGTTTCTGTTATCTTATTTGTGTAGATAACCATTTGATAAATGGTTTATGAGTCTTGCATATATGCTTTTGTTTGGATCTTTCTACTTTTAGCAGCATCAAATAAACTTATAGATGTGGATTCTGACATTACAACCTACGTCAGGAGCACACATGTGTGACAATACTTGCAGCTGCTACTGCTGCTTATGCTGGTCGGTTTTGCTTCAGAATTTGCCGTGCTTTCAAGGCAGAAGCAGGTGCAGGTACAGGTAACGGAATCCCCAAAGACTATCCACAGGGTTTCGGAACTCGAATGACTAAAAAAGAAGCTGCTCAAATTCTTGGAATCAGGTACATTTCTTTGCTTGTTGCTTGACATCATAGGAACAAGTTTCATGATAAATAATTTATGGGGGTGTTTGGAACTGTTTGTTTGTGAATTTAAGTCATTAATCATCAGCAAAAAAAGTGATTATTATCATGATTTTTTCATATGTTTCATTGCATCGGTTCATATGATTCAAAATGATCAGTTTTAGTCACCAGGTCTTTGAAAAGCGAAAACGATTTACTTTTACTTTTTGATTGATTTATACTATTCTATATAGCGAAAACGATGCAAAGGATAAGATCAAGGAAGCTCATAAGAGGCTGATTGTTAAAAACCACCCAGATGCTGGTGGAAGTGTCTATCTTGCTGCCAAAATTAACCACGCGAAAGATACCTTGATGAAGAACACCAAACGGCACCAATTCTGATCTTTAATTGCTATGATGGAGGCCATTTTAACATACATAATACATTTGAATGGTAACTGACTTGACTTGTTTCCTAGAGCTTTAACCTTGTTGTCTAGACACTTACTTCTTTGCATGATTGAAACGATACAGTGAATACATAAACAAACAACATGCATATATAGTGGATAAATAGTGTAAGGGAGATGTGTGACTACGTATGTGGAAGAAAGAGATTGAGTGCTTGTTCCTCATATTAGTTTTGAAGGGAGTAGGGAAAATGATAACTTTTTTAGGATAGCATTTAAATCAACATCCTTTCAAGTCAATAATTCAAGGTCCTTCAAACCATCATAACACCTTGTTAATTGTTATAGTTAAGTCTCTTGTTTTGAGCAAGGGACTCCACTCGACTCCACCCTAGTCATCCCATGAATTTTTCACTCTTTTACTTCATCCTAACTTATCGTAATTTATCGGGCCCCTCAATTCATTTTTTACTTTTTGTTTTCTAATTTTTTTAAAATTAATTTTTTTATTATAATAAAATTAAAAAAATCTAATTTATCAAATATTAAGCTAAAATAGTTTTAATTTAAAAAAATCCGATCACCATAAAAAAAGGCTTTGTAGAACACCACATCTTCTCGAAAATTCCACCATTACATTCATCTTTTCAACTCAACCTCAAGTTCTCCCCAAAACCCACCACCGCCGTCTACACATATTTCTTTTCTTCTCTGGTGGACAATATCACAATATAGCTAAAATTCTGTGAAATTTCGGCAATCAAGGTATGTGAAAGAGGCGTTGGCTGGGTTATCGGTGAGATGTTTTAATTTTCCCCATAACTTCGGCCCCTAAGAGGGGTGGGGCGGTGTGCTCGCCGACGCCAATCAGAGGCCGCACCTACCCCGTGATCACTCTATCTCTTATAAATAATGACTTTTGCAAGTAAAAAATTAATATTCTTTCACAACTCACAACCACCTTAAAATATAAAAACCTCGTTTACAATAGATATACAAAATATACTATTCTCTGCTCAAAATAATTCACAACCATCCATTTAAAATATAAAAACAAGTCACAAATATATTGAGAACCCACTGTTTACGCTCTTAAATTTAAATTTACATAAGATTTATTGTGTTGGCAACTTTATTAAATATTAATAAGGCTTGCATAAGCTAAGTGTCTTTAAAACATAATCAAACTATAAACTTGTTTATTTAATAAACATTATAATTTTCTTAGTAAAAATGCACATCATAATTAAATAATTCTTTCATTCAAATCCAACAAGTATTTATTTTTTTTTAACCAGCCAAACTTTATTAAAAAACCAGCAAGAGGCTAGATTACATAAATTTAAAACATAAAACTACATCATTGTTTTCAATTCAAAATTTTCATTTACCTCTTGTCTTTATCCAAAGAAATAAGAGAGATTTTATGTCACCAATGATTTCCCAATCCGTTTTTTGAAGATTATTGAAATTCCATTCGTTTCTAGCCTTCCAAATGCACCATATCGTTGTTAGAAATATAGCGCGAATAACTTCCCTTTTCTCTGTTTGGTACGGACATGATTCTAGTACTGCCAACAGATCGGATAAGTTTGTAAGATTGAAAGAAGGAAGCTTGCACCATATTGAGATTCCACTCCAAATTCGATTGGCTATATCACAGTTTAGGAGAAGGTGATCGACATTTTCAATCAAATAACCACATAAGTTGCATTCTGAATCTGTAAGAATCTATCTTTTTGCTAAAGCGTGTTTCGAGGGGATGCGATCCATTGTTGCCCTCCAACCAAAAACATTGATCTTTGAGGGGACTAACTTTGATCATTTGAAACTGGAGTCGCTAACAGGAAGAGTCAAATTTTCAATGATTTTCCTTGCTTCTTTTGTATCAAATTGGCCGGAATCATTATACCAAGAATCCACATCACAACCAAGGGATTGTAATTCATCATAGTTTTTCATAATAAACTTCCAAGGGCCGGTGCTTGACTTCTTAACAGGGGGATGCTGGTCCGGATGTCTGTGATTTGAATGAAGAGCCTTTATGGATCTCGCTCAAAATTTATCTCCCTCATGTTTATATCTCCATAACCATTTACATAATAAGGACTTATTTGTCGCCCCAATTGAACTAATACATGCACCTCCATTAGACTTACTACTTAGCGGCTAACATTCTATCCCAAGATAGCCAACAAACTTTAGCTTTATCACCTGTTGTACCCCAATAAAATTTTCTTTAAATCTGCTCAACTAAATTTATAACATTTATCAATGCCCGAAACAAAGACAAATAATGTATTGATAGGCTTCCCGTGACCGTTTTGATTAAAGTAATGCGACCCCCGATTTATATATACTAATAGTTTTTAGTTTTTAACTTGAAAAACAATTTAGTTTATTTCATTTAACCGCCACCTACACATATGAGGAAACATCTGGAAAATACTACAACATATTTTCTTTTCTTTTCTTGGAGAACAAGGCAATAGCCATGAATTAGGGCACATATAAAAATAACCCAGGAAACAACAGCTGTCCCCAAATCATCTTCTGGAAATTGCTATTTTGGGGATAAAAGCTGCTGCAATCGTTGGACGATATATTCAAGGCCAAATAATCCTTCAATTCGTTCGAGCTCTGATATATTAAATTAAATAAATGGTTAGTCATTCATCATACTCAATTCCTGGATATTTAATTTGTTCAATCGACTTCATGTGATGATCGTTTCTAATTTTTCGTTTAATTTGTGAGATTAGGGTTTATGTAGGCTACAAATAATAAATAAATTATTCAAACATGCTAATAATCCTTGTATCGAATTAAATACAATGTTTTTTACCGTATAATTATTTAATTATTAAGGTTAAAAGGACAAGTTTTATGGTAGATTTGCAATTTTACCGTGTAATTATTTAATTATTAAAGTTAGAGGACGAAGTGCAATTCACGATGTTTTATTGTAGATTTTTAATTTTATCGTGTAAATATTTAGTTATTAAAGTAAAAGGACAAATGGGGCAATTGAGCATCCATGTTTTACCGTAGATTTGCAATTTAATGTGTAATTATTTAGTTATTAAAGTTAAAGGACAAAGGGTTTACTATAGATTTGTCATTTTACCGTGTAATTATTTAATTATTAAAGTTAAAAAAGGACAATTGGGCAATTTAGGCATCCATGTTTTACCGTAGAAAAAGTTTTGAAATATGTTGGGGATTGCTGGTCTGGTCCGGTTTTGAAAACATTTGGTTAAATGAATTTTAAAGATCAAAAGAATCTATATGCTAAAGAATGTGACTTCAGGAGACGCCAATGGTGGTAGGAATTGCGGTTGCGGGTGCTGCGTATGCTGGGAGGTATGGCATCCAAGCTTGGAATGCATTCAAGGCTAGACCGGCCACGCCTGTTCTTCGCAAGTTTTATCAAGGTGGTTTCCAACCTCAAATGACTAGAAGAGAAGCTGCGCTTATTCTTGGAGTCAGGTACAATATCAAAACCTTTCTTTGCTCATCTTATCATTCATATGAATTACAAGTGTTTGAATGTGCTAGCAGAGTCATTAGTTTAAGGTCAAAATAATTGAATTAGTGAAGAAATATGATTTTTGAGATGAATGTATAATTACCTAACCGCCCTTGACTTGAATCAAGCAACCGTTCGATTCTAAAGCTGGCAGATGCTGATTATGATTATAGTTTTATGAATCTTTTAGCTCAAAATAAGCTGATGTATAGAGATCAATATGGATAGTCATTTAGTTGTAAGAGGCTTTTAGCCCACACTGGAAAAAGGACTTAGCCCGTAGCCAGTTTTACACCTTTTTAGGGAAAAAGTAAAAGCTTTTAGCCCATACTGGAAAAAAGACGGAGCCTGTAGCTTGTTTATGCCTAAAAAGGTGTAAAACAAGCTACGGGCTCCGTTTTTTTTCCAGTATGGGCTAAAAGCTTTTACTTTTTCCCTAAAAAGATGTAAAACTGGCTTGAATATGAACTCCAGCCTTTTTTAGGTGTTACCATTCTAAAAAAGGCTTGAGTTCATACTCAAGCCAATGCTTATTTGAACCGTATAAACACCCTTAAACCTTATAAATGCGTATTTAAGTGGTGTTGGTAACGGATAGCAGGATGAAAACCGATTATTTGGTTATGATTCTGAAATGATAACAATCTACAAGTTGGTATCTTTTTTTTTATATTTTGATATGATAAAATGTTGATGTTGTAGGGAAAGTAGTGCATTAGATAAGGTGAAGGAAGCACATAGAAGGGTGATGCTTGCAAACCATCCAGATGCTGCTGGTGGCAGTCACTATCTTGCTTCCAAAATCAGTGAAGCCAAAGATATGATGATCAGGAAGACCAACAACAACGCCTCTGCGTTCTAGTTCTCTCCACCAATCGACATTTTTTATACGAAAAACGTACACACATAAATCTTGGTTGTACCTTAAATATTAGAACTGTTGTTTCTTGCTCTACAAGATTGATGTTTCCGGAAAGTAGGTGTTTACTTTCAAGATTAATTGGTTTCGACAAAGATCATGAGTCAAGTACTCTGAGTTATGATTTCTGATAAGACGATCCGAATCAGTTTTTTAAGTTCTTGTTGAAAAATGGTTATATATCATAACCTGGGCAAATCAGGATTTGATTTTTATTGACTTAAATTAGCTTATAAACATATCTGATTTTCTACACCTTTATTTAATATCAACATTAAAACATATTTATCAAGATTAACTTGGTCAAAACCCAGCCCCGGTAAAGACTAAATGTGATTAAAATATAATTGGCTCCAATTACTAGAGGTGCACAAAAGAACTAAAACTAGATCCGGTACTATACCCGAAAACCGGCTCTAATAATACACGGTTACATAAGAACCGGAACCGACCTTACCCTTAGAGTATAGATAAGGTCTAATGATTTTTCTCAAAAAGCGGTTTCAAAAATTATTCTATCCGGTTTCAATTAAAAACTAAAAAGTGCATCTTAATGCAATCCGTTATCCATATAATGTTTTGATGAATCGAAATGTTTAATGCATCCCAAGAAAATGAGTTATAATGCGGCCCACAAATGTCGGTTTTATAAATACCTTAAAACAAGGTTTTTAAAATACTCGTACCAAAATTGGTGTAGTTTGAAAACTTATTTACCAATTAGGTGTAGTTATAAAATTATTTACCAAAATGGGTATTTTTATGTTGTAATTAATAACTTTTCTCACTTCTAAACTTATTGGGTGACTTTAAAGTTTAAATCAATAAATAATTAATATAATAATCTATTTATAAACTCATTAAATACATATTATATATTGTAAGTTATTAAAAATAGTTCTTGAAAAACTTAATACGTCGAGAGAGAAAATTCCTCATAAAATGTTTTTAAGATAAACCCCCTTTAATATCATAAATTTATAATGTATGTTATGTACGCACAATGTGCAAACTTATTTTTAACATCAAAATGTATATAAAAAGTTTAAGTCATGAACTCGACGGAAAACAATATATTTAGCTAAACAGGTTCATGAACTTCGACCGAAAATTGCACTCGTTTACAACCGTAAATATTTACTCAACATAAGATTATACTTTCTTATCTTGAAAGGTATTTTCAACCGAACTAGCTTAGATGTTTGATGAAATAGTTTTATAGAAGCCTATTTTCTTTTGAAGTTATATAATAAAAATCAAAACTGAGATAAGAATTTTCTTACTGTTACGTGTACATATATTTTGATTACACAAGTTTATAAAATACTTATATGCATATATATGTTTGACTACACACATGCACTGTTGTATATTTTGGTAACTTTGTGAGTTGATTAATAAAGGTTTAATAAAACAATAGCAAAAGATTTATATTAATACTTTTTTAATGATTTAAAATTACCCAATAAATATAAGAGTGAGAATATATAATGTAACTAACTAAAATAAAAAAATATAAGAAAACACCCATTTTGGTAAATATTTTTCAAACTACACTAATTTGGTAAATAAATTTTCAAACTACACTAGTTTGGTAAAAAACTCGGTTTTATAGTATCTAACTTTTTCCAAGAAAACTACTTCATACCCGAACCGCTTTTTAGTATACCACAAGAATCGAAACAGGTTTTAGACCCGGAACCAATTTAAAAAGAAAACGATATGTGCACGGTGCACCTCCACCGATGACCGACCGAATGGTATTGGTTCAAACCGGTTACTCCGACTAAACAGGTCAAAAGACCAAAGCATAATTACACCTAATCAATTCCACCAATAACACGTTTTGACTTTGATGACCCAAACAGTAACCTGAACTGAACCGGGAAAAAAACAGATTTATTCCCCCTTTTTAATCTTATACATTTATACCTCATTGAGCTAGTTTTCAGTATTAAATTATCAATGACTGACCGAATCTTGTTAGGTTTTGAAGCTTTGTTAAACGATGGGATCTTTGACTTTTGTGATTGACTTTACATTCATGCAAATGTCTCTTTTTTTCTTTGTTTTACATGAAAGTCTCATTTGTAGAAAATAACATTTTGTTTTGTTCGCAGTTGGCACTTATTTTTTTCAACTTGAAAAAGTATTATTTTATTTTGAGTGTGTATTATAACAAACCTAAAGCTAGTATTACAGTTGTTACAATTTAATAAGATCATAATACTTATACTGTTAAAAAACTTATATTATTATGGTAAAATTAGGTTTATATATATTTGAGCATAAATATAAAAGATTTCAATTCAGATAGACATGGGTTTAAATTCGAGCATAAGGTCTTTACATTGTATGATTAAAGGTTCCTTATATTAAAACGGTTGGTTAATGATTTTTCAATTCTGAACAACTTGGCTTCGAAAGAAAGTAACGAGCCTCCACTATGAAAGTCCCTAAAGCGTCACTCTTTAGCACCCACTAAATGAGACAGACCAAAGCTTTAAACTCGATCATTGCATTTTATATGAGTATAAAAGTCTTTTCGTTATGCTAACTGTTCTGAAAAAATAAAATTTAGTTATTTAGACCGATAAATTAAGTAGGTGATTCTTTTATACAAATTACACGGATTAGACATATATATTATTTAAAAACAATTAATCATCGATCTTAACAATGTTATGAGGAAATAAATTAATTACCTTCAAGTACAAGCGTAGGATACTTTTTATTTGCTTATGTACCAAAAAAGTTATAACCAATGTTTTTAAACCGGCCGGTCCGACCGGTCGAACCGCGGTCGGACCGCGTTTTTGGGGAATCACGGTTCGATAGGTCGCGGTTTGATAGGTGTTTGTGAACCGCTGCGAACCGCTCGAACCGGTCCGGTCGGACCGGAACCGGACCGTAATTGAACCGGGGTTGAACCGGTTTTTATTAAAAAAATATTTTTTTTGTTTGATTTTATTGGATTTTATGTTTAAATCTATTTATTTTTTTGTTTTCTTGTAATGAAGGGTTAATATATTAATGTTTTAAGTGATAAAGAAGATGAGCTCGTTTTATTTTGGAATTAAAATTTGTTTGAATTATTAGTTTTTGGTAAAACTTAATATTATTGAACTTAAGTTGTGTTTAAATTAGAATTTTTATGACATTAACTTGATAAGTATATATTTTACCTTACCCCGGTCCAACCCCGGTTCGACCCCGGTCGGACCGGTCCGACCAGTAAAATCATAATACCAGTTCAGTGTCCGGTCCGGTTTTCAAAACATTGGTTATAACAATAATCACACTTTAATTTAATATGGAATATATTAATTTTCATAGACACACTCTTTTTCCAATAAGTTTTTGTTTTGTAGAGAGAAATAGAAATAGAGAGTGACTTGGGTCCTTCATCTGTAGCTACACATACAACAACAGCAAAAGTTATTTACACATACACACAACCTTCTTCTTCAATTCTAAAACACTGCTCAATCTCCTCTTGTTTTATGCTTCAACTTCAGTCTCCATTTATTCTATATTGCAGGTAATTTTATTAATTTTTTATATTAATTATGCATGAAACTGACTTTGAATCTTATGATCGAATGGGTCGGGTTGATTCATGCATTTTGGAACTCTTAAATAGTTATGGTATGGAATTAGTGTGCATTATGATCAAATGGGTCGGTGGGTTAATCTATCCATTTTTCATATTCTTGGATAGTTTTGATATGTAATATGATCAAATGGGTCGAGTTGATCCATCCATTTTTCATACTCGTTGATAGTTATGGTAATATGATCAAATGGGTCGGGTGGATCCATCCATTTTTCATGCTCTTGGATAATTATGGTTTGGAATATGAGCAAATGGGTCGGGTTGATTCATCCATTTTTCATACTATTGGATAGTTAAGGTATGGAATATGATCAAGCGGTCAGGTTGATCCGTCCCTATTTCGTGCTCTTGGATCGTTATGATCAAATGGGTCGGGCTGATTCATCCATTTTTCATGCTCTTGGATAGTTATGGTATTCAATATGATCAAATGGGTCGGGTTGATGCTACCATTTTTTTAATTCTTAGACAGTTATGGCGGTTGGGTTGATCTGTCTATTTACTTAAATAAGGACTTTGGAGCCAATGAACATGTTATCCTGATTTAAGTCATTTCTTTGAAGCAAAGCATATGAGCAATCAAGTGTAACAAGGAAGTTAAATGTTAAAAAAAAGCATACAAATTTGTGTAATAATTCTTATCTTTGTTATACTTTTCCTTTTGCCCTTTTATTAACTTCCCTTAGTGTTGTGAACTTGGTTGTTGGGAGTGGGGTTAGTTTCAATTAGGTGTGGAGTTCATTTGAAGAGTTGTGTATTGTTTCTTGCCACATAACCATTTTCCTTACCAAAAGCTCTAACAGTTTGTAACTTGCCCATTAAAAGTTGTAACTTTATCTTGATTTATGAGTTTGAACAAGGTATGAAAGGTACATTTTGACTGTTTGTTTGTTTTTCTATATTTGGGTTTTGATTGAATTGAGGTTTTTTTATGACATCACTCATTTGTATGCTTTTTCATGTACATATATCATATATGTTACAAACCTTTGTTCCTAAACTATTCCTCCAAAAATCATTGTAGAAGCACTTTGCTAGAGGATATTTTAGACAATGCAACATCCCAAAACAAGGTATGACCTACCATCTTCTTTCCTTTTACAAATCTTTTTATAACTAAACTCAACCGGTCGGTCAGATTAATTTTAGAAAAAGTTGCGATGCAGCTTTTTGCATGTTTATCTTTATCTGTCATTATATTGATAACAAACTACTTATCTCGGTAAACTGATGGTTTATTTGAAAAACAGAGGTGGAACAACAGGATCGAACTCAAAATCAAGAACATCGGGTCCAAAAGCCATTGACCATCGATGGCAACGAGCTCCGACATCTGAGGTATGATACTACGTTAGGAGTGACTAAACGCACCCCTCTTGTAAGATAAATGTTACATTTTATTTATGGAGATTCACTAAGTGTGTGAAACGAGGGGTGCGTTTAGTAGCAACCAACATCAACGTTAGTTGAATCATGTTTTTTTATTAAACTCTAATAGTTATCATAAAACTTATATATGACAGAACAAGCGCGTTGGTAGAGTACCTGAGTTAGAACTACAGCTCGCTCAACTTCAAGAAGAGCTCAAAAAAACAAAAGACGAGCTAAACCAATCCGAGTCACGTACCAAACTAGCTAAGCATGAAGCCGAACAAGCCAAAAAGCAGCTTGCGGTTGTAACAGCCAAGCTCGACGAGTCACAAAAACAACTCGACGAGCTTTGGGCTTGTGAAGAGGCTCGAATTCAAGAGCTTCGTAAAATCTCCCAGGAACGAGACCGTGCCTGGGAGTCGGAGCTCAAAGCCGTCCAAAAACACTTAACCACAGCCATAACCGAGAACCAAAAACTCAACATTCGGCTCCAAAAAGCAGCCGAATTCGAATCGGCTCATGCTAAACAAGCCGAATCAGCTCAGGATGAAATTCTAACGTTGAAATTAGAACTTTCGGAGACGGAGGACGTAATTAAAGAGCTGAAGACACAATTGAACGAATCGGAATCGAGAGAGATGGAAATTGGTTGTCATGATAGAGCTGTGGAGATAGAAGGTGAATTGAGTCGGTTGAAAGTGCAAACGGAGCAGTGGAGAAAGGCGGCGGAGGTGGCTGCCGCCATGGTGTTGGCCGGAGACGGTGGTGGTGGTGGTGGTGGTTCGTTTTGTGAAGATGAATCATCGATGAAGAAAACAAGCAACATGTTGAAGAAAATTGGGGTGTTGTTGAAGAAAGGCCAAAAGTAGTTACACTTAGTTAATTGGTTAGTTATATATTCAAATTTTATATTATTATATGAACTTATTTATTATTTTTGTAACTTTTATTTCGAAAGGGAAAAAGAGTAAATTGATAAAATGGTCTTCTAAGTGTTATTTAGTGATGAGGCAAGATTCATATTATATTACTCTGAATATTATACTAATTAAAAGTTTTATAAACAGTTTTATGAGTGTTATGATGTGATGTGTGATTATTTGGTTTGGTTTATTGAGCTGGTGAATAGTTTTATTAATATTTTTTTTCATCTAAGATATTTTGTCTAATGAATTAACGTTTTGACAAATAGATATGTCTCAATAGTTTGGATGTTTAGGTTTATTTGTTTGGCTTTGTTTGAACTTAAATGAGATTTGTTTTTCCGTGGAATTTAGCCTGTATATGGTTTTAATGCTTTTGACGGAAAAATTTCAATATGAACCACTAATAAGCGACATACAAATAGCTTGCGTAACACGTGAGCCTTGTATAATCCTAGTTTCATTAGATAAGATATTAGAGAACCCTACTACTATATGATATATATATAGTATATATATATTTGTTAGTATACTTTCGTTTACTTTTTTTTCTTATATTTATCTTACCTAAGACACGTACACTCTTATTCTCTTACTTTTGTCTTGATTGATTTTTAGTTTTGATTGGTATGTTGCTCTCATATGTCTTATTCTCTTCCTACTACATGCTTGTTGCATATGCTTAGCTTTAATTGATTTGCTTATCTATATTAGAGGAGACAGAGAGGACACGGGGTAGGCTCGGCGCCAAGTCAACCGCGCCAGGCACATCGCCCCACCCCTTCAGTCCCTAACATCAAGGTGTGATATGGTGACGCTTCACCAATTTGCAATTTAAAAAAAAAACTCCTTTAAATACTACACACATTTAACCAGTTATCGCACATTTTTCTTCCCAAATCACCACTCAAACCTCTCTCGCACTCTAAAAAGTGTTGAATCCTTTCTTACTCGAAGATTTAACCACAGGTTCGTCTTCATCATTTTTGTGACACTGCAAACTGATCAATAACCTACATTAAAGAAACGATCATGCTGAGTCTCATGAACATATTTTTACTGATTATTTTTCTGATAGTCCGAAATTAAACTCTAAGATGTTTAGAGAAAGTTTTAGAAGGTTTAACATATTGATTAATCGGCCCAGTAAACGTGAGGCCCAAAACAAAAAAGTTGGTACCTGGACCATTTAGCTCCCATATAAAACAATCTCATGCTTAACAATCACTAGGGTTTCACTTTTGCAGGCAGCCGCTTCTTCTTCAACTTCTCGCCGGAGCTCAACGCCGTCACCGGATCACTCAACCTCGCAAACATGGGGTGCGTATCATTTCTGTTGATTCAATTCTACTTTTTTTTACTCTCGTAACTTTTTCTGTTTTAGTTAACAATTCAAAAACATTTGATACATAATATTTTCTCATTTTTGCTAATTGTTATTCGAATTGGATGTTAGATATGTGAATAGTGTGTCTGTTATTAGATCTCGACTATATTCACATGAAAATTAGGATTTTTCTACGATTTAGTGAAGATTGTAAGATGCTTGTTAGCTTACTGTTGCTGTTATTAGGTTTCAATCGTCTAGGGTTTGAAGAAATTGAAAACAGGTTAATAAACTCATGGAAAATAGACGATGCTGTGGTTGTTAATGTAAGGTTTGTTGATTGATTTTAAGGATTGTTTTACGAGTGATTGAAGATACTTGTTAGGTTACTTGTGCTGTGGTTGGGTTTCAATAGGTTTGGATTTAACGAAATTAGAAACGAAGGAACAAACACTGCAACAAGCTCATGGATGTTAGATGTTGTGATTGAACGTAATGTTGATTGATGTAAGGTTTGGTGATTGATTTGTAGGAAGACACATGGAATGGGAGCTGGTCGCAAGCTAAAGTCTCATCGCCGAAGACAAAGATGGGCCGATAAATCATACAAGAAGTCTCATCTTGGTAATGAGTGGAAGAAACCTTTTGCTGGTTCATCTCATGCTAAGGGCATTGTTCTTGAGAAGATGTAATTTATCTTATTTTTAATGTGAGTTTGTTCTTGTTTTGTTAGTTTTGTAAGTTTTAATTGACAAATTGGTGTGTTGTATTTGCAGTGGTATTGAAGCTAAGCAGCCTAACTCTGCTATTAGAAAGTGTGCTAGAGTTCAACTCATTAAAAATGGAAAGAAGATCGCTGCTTTCGTTCCCAATGATGGTTGCTTGAACTACATCGAAGAAAATGTTAGTTTACTTATCAATGTACATACTAATTTGTTTATTTGATATTTGTTGATATATAATTAGGAACTTGTAATTGTGACAGGATGAAGTTTTGATTGCTGGATTCGGTCGTAAGGGTCATGCTGTGGGAGATATTCCCGGTGTTAGGTTCAAGGTCGTGAAGGTTTCTGGTGTCTCTCTTTTGGCTCTTTTCAAAGAGAAAAAGGAGAAACCAAGATCTTAGATCATTTTGGGGCTTTATGTCCGGTTATTTTGATTTTCGTGGAAGAGTTCGGATGTTGGTTTTGTTTTAGCTTTGTGTTTGCAGAAAACAGACATTTGGCTGTTCTCACTTTGTACTGTGATTTTGGTAAACACATTTTATTTAGATATCTGGTTCCTGTTTCTTATCCTACTCCTTTTGTTAATGTTTGGTTAAATGTTGCTTTCATTTCATGCATGCACCTTAAAATTTTGTTGTTTTGGAAGTATTTTTCATTGAGTTAAAATGATAAACTGGTTAAAAAATAGCTTTAACTGTTTAATGATGGAATTTTTTTTGGTTTATTGTGTTTGTAACTGTTTGACTTAGCTTTGCGTAAGATTTTATTTGTGATAGTAGATGATGTACAATACTCTTCACATGTTCTGCTTGTTATTTCAGTCATCAGCTTGTTTAAAAAAATTACTATGTAGCTTGGTTTAATTCAAAAGTTTTCTCCCAATATACCATATAGCTCTTTTAAAGGCTTAGTTAAATAACTAAACTTCAATTGTACACTATTTAACTAAAACCAAGATCATTAGACCAAGTTACCGCTACACACTCGGGCAAATTGACATTTTGTCATAGGCCTCATTTTTAGATACAGAAACACCTGTAAAAAGTCTTCTATTTAAACTTGCTTGTAACATTAAAGCATCTAATTATACATGTAATACTGTAAGCCTATTCGAAGCTAAATAAAGATACGTCACAGCTACACGAGTTCTAATAAGAAAACATATGAAATTAGTGAGCATAACACAAGCATTTGCATTTGCAGTTGACCAAGTCATGATAGGTAAATATGTCAGCGTCTGAAAGACCCGCGATTTCGTCAACAAGTCTTCTGATGTCACGTGGTCACTTCTGACGACAGACTAACCCCACAGATCAACAGCATTTGCAAAAATTCGGACATCTTGTAACCGCCTTTCATCCATCTACAGGTAAAATAATGGTCATTATATTTGAAATCAAAAGGGTAACCTGTTTCATACACGAAATTTGACCCTTCTCATGCCACCCATCCAACCCCACCTGTTGGCAAATAATCAAATATGTACGTACAGTCTATAAGGTATATTCATACTCCTAGCAGCACATAGTCATTATTATTAATAACGTCTCCAGGATTTTAAAAAGAGTCACAGAAACGTTCATTTTTGAAGTAACGTGACATGTAAAGAAAAGAACTAAAAAGAAGTGACATGTTCGCTTAAAGCTCGTTCAAACACACAAATAAGTATTTATCACAAGGAAGAATGAAAAGAATTCATACCTAAATTACGAATCCTCGTCATTGTTTGATTTCTGGGATTCCTTCTTAAGAATCAATGGTGACTCAGATATTTGTTTTGCAATTCTGCATATACTATCACCAATCCTAAACAGCTTTTTTGGAGATGCAATGGATGACTTTTTATCCTCAGTTCCATTCCCATTTTCCTTCTTAGAGACGTTATCCTCAACGACGGCTTTTTTGCTAATACCTTTCTTACTTCTTTTTACACTAGAGTTACCCTTTGGGCTCATGTTAGCCAAACTTTTTTCTTTCTTGTGTGGGACTGAATCATCACTGTCACAAATATCCGGCTTCCTCTTTTTAGACGTATCCTTTTTACCCACCGAAGCTGGTTTTTTGTTCCCTTTTTCCTCCTTAGAGACAATATCATCAGGAGTTGTTTCTTTGCTAATACCCTTTTTAATTCTTTTTACACTCGAGTTACCCTTTGGGCTCATGTTCACCAAACTTTTTTCTTTCTTGGGTGGGACCGAATCATCACTGTCATAAACATCCGGCTTCCTTTTTTTAGATGAAACTTTTTTACCTGCAGAAGCTGTTTTTTCATTCCCACTTCCCTCCTTCACATTATCATCAGGAGTTGCTTTTTCGCTATTATCTTTTTTACTTCTTTTTACGCTCGAGTTACCCTTTGAGGTCACGTTTGTTGAGCTTTTTTCTTTCTTGCGTGGAGCCGAATCATCAGTATCACTGTCAACAGGCTTCCTTTTTTTAGATGAAACCTTTTTAGTAACAGAAGCTGGTTTTTCATTCCCATTTCCTTCCTCAAAGACACTATTATCGGTAGTTGCTTCTTCACTGATAGTTTTTTTAATTCTTTTTCCACTCAAGTTACCCTTTGGGGTCATGTTTGTCAAACTTCTTTCTTTCTTGCGTGGGGCCGAATCATCACTATCACTGTTCACATCGGCCTTCCTTCTTTTAGATGAAACTTGTTTACCTACAGAAGCTGGTTTGTCATTTCCATTTCCCTCCTTAAAGACGTTATCATCAGGAGTTGCTTCTTTGCTAATATTTTTTTTACTTCCTTTTACACTCGAGTTACCCTTTGGGGTCAAGTTTGTCAAACTTCTTTCTTTCGTGTGTGGGACTGAATCATCACTATCACTGACATCAGGCTTCATTTTAGATGAAACCTTTTTACCTGCAGCAGCTGGTTTTTCATCTTCAACGACCTTATTTTCCTTCTTTAACGGAAGCTCAGATTCATCTTCTAACTTATTATCTTGTCCATCCAACATATTCTGTGCTTGAAACTGATAATAACCTTTCCAACGAAAGAATGCCAATAACTGAGTTCTCATAGACAAAACCTCTAATCTATTAAATCCATCAAAATGTTCTCTAGCTAGTTCTTGCAAAGACTGAACAACTTTCACAGGTTTAAAAGTAGAAACAGTCGAAAATCTATCACTACCATCTATTTTGCTAGCTTCTTCCCTGATTCCAGAATTAACAAAAGCTTGGGATCTAATTTTATCACGTACCTCTTTGGATATGCAAGAACATGCCAATCCAAAGTCAACGCGCCTTGAAACCTCATCCAACGCACAATTCACAGCATGAAAAAACGGTTTGGAGTTGCTTTGTTTCTCCAATTTATGGAAATGCTTCCTAAACGGCTTGATTTTGGAAGGCTTGTTCCATGCAAAAGTTTGATCCCCAAAATAACCAACAAGAGACCCTTTCTTGTTAGAGTGTTTCTTAGCTTTATCTGATGCAGAAGATGGATCGAATATCTGACCAGGCCACCATGGATAGTTCTTTACCTTCGCCCAAACTAAATCCGTAACCTTATATTCACCTTCTTTTTCCTCATAATTATCATCCTCGTTATCATCGGTAGCTTTCTCAATGTTCTCCATTGCAATCTCTTTTTCATCCCCAGACACCCTAGGATCATCATTTGAACCCCGAGCAGCAATATCACCACCTACATTCTGATCAGCAGATGTCTTCATCGTTACGTTTTCAGTTTCTGAACCTAATGAGTCAGTCCCAGTCTTGATCTCGTTGACCACGTCAATGTCTCTATTGTTCAGTGGTATAGATGAAGCTGCATCATCTGAGACTGGTTTATCCAAAACTAGCTCGTTGTCATCAATCGAATCCTGAGCAACAGTATCACCCCCTCCATCATGATCAGAAGTTTCCACTATTAACATTTCAGGCTTCGATTCTAGCAAGTCAGCCCCAATCTCAGGCAGTGCAGACGAAATTACAGCATCCGAGCTCAATACATCCAAATGTTTATCTCCAGAAACCGTAGCATCACCAACTAAATCATGAACTCGCTCACTGTTCTCGATTTCAATCACTTTTCCATCTGTAGAAACCCTAGAATCACCCTCTCCATCATGATCAGACTTCGATTCTAACGAGTCAGCGCCAATCTCAAGCGGTGCAGACGAAGCTACAGCATCTGCGCTCAAAACAGTCCCTATTTCATCTCCATAAACCCTAGCATCGCCAACTAAATCCTTCACTACCTCATTGTTCTCAATTACAACCCCTGTTCCATCTCTAGAAACCCTAGCATCATCAATTGAATCCTGAGCAACAATATCCCCAATCTTAACTCCATAACTTGCAGCAGACGAAACCACAGCATCCGAACTCGATTTAGTCGATTCATCCAAATTTTTCTCACCTTTATCCATTACAACCTCTATTTCAGCTCCACTAACCCTAGCATCACCAACTACATGCTGAACAACAACATCACCACAACACGGTTCCGTCGTTAGGGTTTCAGTTTTCGTATCTAACGACGTGGTCTCAACAACATCCATAACATCGCTACTTACAGCAATATCATTGTTACTGAATGGTTCGGATGAAGCAACAGCATCTGAGGTCGATTCAATTGCAGCAACGTTCGTAGACATTGATATTGATAATAGTGTAATATAGCAAAATCCAAAAAGTTATGGAGCATAGACACAGACACGTACGTGATTTATTTGTAAATAGTGTTTAACGAGCAGAGATAGAAATGGCGATTAGAGGTACCTGGTGTATAATCGATGATCTTTGGTGGAGAAAAAGATTAATCAGCGATGAAGATGGTGGCTTGTTTGTTTGGAGATTATTACGGGGTCAATTGGTCAACGCGGAAGACATAAATAGACTCTATATTGAATGAGAGTGATATGCCGGAACATCGTCTTTCCGTGTTTATTAACGAAAGAAAATGAAATAAAAAAAAAAGAAATTTTTTTATTGTTTTCTTGAGTTTCATTAAAGAACGAAAATATAAGAAAATGAAAATAAGTTGTGTTTTCATTTTTTGGTTCATTATTGACATGGAGGGTTTAGGACTATGATGATTAGGCTCTTGAAAAAAACTTATACAATGACATAAAACTACCAGATGAAGAGGGCCCCTCATGACACTTAGTGTATGTCGATGGCGTGTTTTTTTCTAGGAGAATGGAGTGAATACAACCTTATAAAGCTAAAGAGAATATTAAAGTATTTTTTATATGATGTATGGGCTTAAAATCAACACTAGATGTAACTCGAAAAGTCTAGCTATCACACAGTGGCGAATCTAGACTAAAAACTTAGGGGTATTCATTTTTTGTTGTGAGTTTCGGACTAAGAAATTTTTTCATGGGGTTATGGGATCAGTTGCCTATCGCAAACATTTTTTTATGGTCGGGTGATGTTAGAAAATCAAACTAAATTAAATATAATAAAAAAGTACGTCAAACTTCTTTGCTAAAGACTTCATTTTGCTCACTCAGTAAATCTAAAAATTCCGAAAAAATGCATTATTTAACAAACTTTTTATTTATCATCATCATTCATCAACAATCTTCTTGTATAATTATTAAAAGCCGGTGACATATCAAAACTTTTCAAACGTAAGTCATACTATATATATATTTTAATGTAGACTATAATCATACCTATTATTAAGACCTTAGAACATGTGTAGTAGACAAAGCCCTTAAGGGATTTTGTATGACATGTGGATGAGGGGCTTTTTGCCTAAAACTTGTGTAATGGGAAGGAGCCCCAAAAAGCCCTTCAAATCATCATAGATCTATTTGAAAATTCTTCATCAACGGCTTTGTGTGTTTGGTGTCAGGATTTTCGGGCGTTTTGTGGGCAACGCCCAACCTAATTTTTGGCTTCAAAGCGCCTAGGTGTAATGGGCAAAGGGGCGCTTTAGGGCGCTTTGGGGCGTTTTGTATGGGCAAAAATGCCCAATTACACATGGTCTTATAAGCATACTTGGTATGATTTTTAACTTTTCATGAATAAAATAAAAGATATTGAAGTTTAGTTTGATTTTAAAAAATCATAAAGAAAATAGGATGTTATAGCCTATAGTTAAATTTATTTGTAGAACTCTTCGTAGCAAATATCAGACTAAACTAAAGTAAATACTAGTCATGTGATGTGTTGTTAAAACACATGTTTTATTGACGTATTTCACGTCTTTATCCTCATTTTATGTAAATATATTTTATTTTTAGTTACTTATTATCTTTATCTTTTATTTTTAGGTAATAATAACGAAAGAAGCGGTTTCGGAGCGAAACGGGACGAAAACGAGAAGAAAACGAGCTTCGTGACCAACCCGGAGAACCGCTGGAACCCCCCAGGAACGCCCAACGGTTCTCTGGGCGCTGGGGCTGAAAACAATGCCATATCCTCCGCCCAACGGTTCGCTGGAACCCTCTCAAACAGCCCAACGGTTCTCCGAGCCCTTCTGACGTGAAAAAACCTACTTTTGCACTATATATTCATCTCTTGATGGATTTTAGGGCATCACCTCTTCACCTAAAACACAAAAACGGCTGGAAATCATTGAGAGGGTCTTTGGGGGTGATCATAAGTGCAAATTGGTGTGGATTCAAGCTTTGATTGGTATTTTGATCTTTGATCTTGAAGATTTGAAGATTCTCTTTGAAGATCTTGAAGTTTTTGATGGATTGAAGACTAAAAGTTGTTGATTTGAAGATTGGAGTGGAAGATCTAGTAGATCCAAGCTTTGATTTGAAGATTGGTGGCCAATTCGGGTGTGATCCACTCTTCTTTGTGCATTTTTACTTGATTTTTCCTACTTGTTGTTGACATAATGCTAGATCTAGACATATTTGGATTGGATTTGGTATTTTTGATGATGATTAGCTAGATTTAGTATGACTATTTAGGCATTATGGATGATTGATGATGATATGATGACTTTTGGTTGTTTATGATATGTTGGATGGATGTTCTTTGTGAGAAAATTGGTTTATGATGATCTTGTATGCAATATGTGTGTTGACTTTATGATTCATGTTGAGATCTTGACTTGATTGTGGATAGTATTATCTTGATTTGATAACTTGATAATAAAGTTCACATTTTTGGTGTTTAGTCCACTAGATTAAATCATCATTTTGGTAGATCTAGGAATAGATACTCATAAGTTAAGATTGATTTGTGGATTTGAGCCAATGTGCTAGTCGGATTCGTTACCGGAAGGTGAGGATTTGTAGATTTCATCCTTTTGTTAGTTGGTTTTGGTTAAAATACTACGGGAGTAGGTTTTGCTTAATAAAAACTAGCAACTTGTGTTATCTAGTCTTGATTTATCATAAACCGATTGATCCCGTTATTTTAGTTTACTGATTGAGTCAGTTTCTAGGATAAATGGACTTGTAAGCCGAGAGGTGAGCCAGTTTAGGATCCCTTAGACATCCGGGAGTGATTTATCAACATTCCTCACACCGTTAGCTTCACATATCTATTTTAGGACTTTCTAGCACCCACGAGACCTTAGTAGTAGGTACTGATGTGTTAGATTGTTTTGAGTAGATATATTCTCAGATCCGGTGCCAACATATCTAGAAAGCCGAGAGTTGTCATATTATCATCAGGATTCCCGCCTAAGTAGTCATCATTCCATCCATAGTTCTCTTTTAGTTTATTTCCATCTTTAGTTTCCATTTAGTTAAGTTTTTACCCCTAGTTTATTTTATATAATTTTCCTTAGTCTAAATCTTATTCTTAGAGTAATTTTAGGTAAATTGTCTCTTGCTTGTTTAATTTAGTCTTTAAAATCTAAAATCAACTCTTTAACATCGGTTAGAATTCGATAAAGATCCGGTATTAGAGGACGCCAAACTCAAATCTCTTGGGTACGATATCCGGACTTACTTAACTTGCTACATACGACCGGTACACTTGCCGATTGTGTGAACTTGTTAGGTTTTTCCATTTTATAAATTTAAAACTTGATTTTCCGATCCATACATATTTTCATACACCATACGGTTCACATCATCATGTCAATGTAGAGATCTCTCTGCTATATTGTATCTATTTGTATATGTTTTATTTATATTCCGTATTTTATTTGGATATTCTCTGTTTTATTACATCAACCATGAACGAACGCTACAACATCACCGGTTATCGGATATTTTTTTGTTCATGTTTACACTTTGTTTCTCGGGGGTGTCCTTATAACTATTTAGGAGTATTCTACACATTAAATGAGAACAAATAATAAAAAAGTAGAATACGCATCAAAATTTGAGTCGTATCTCGGATACCCATGCGGAACACATAGATCCGCCGGTATCACACATCTCGGGATGCCAATTGGAGCTAATATGAAACACACTAAGCATTGGGACCCGATTATAAGTAAGTAAATTCAAGAAAAAAACTAACTTGAAAACAAAAAAATTATCTTTTAGAGTGAGACTGATTCTAACGAAAATAGTTTTGAGGAGTTTACCGTTGTACTTCATTCAATGCAGCAACAAAAGTTTAAACGATATGGAAGCAACTAGGATGAGGATGGGGTAAGCAACGCACAAAAAAGACAAATCCATTAGATTGCATGGGAGAAAAGCTATAAATTTGATATCTAAAACTCTAAAAGGGCTTTGAGGATTGGTAGTATAAGAACCATCTAACTTGACACTATTAACAAAATGGAAGTGTGTAGTCACTAAAACAAAATCTTTATGGACCAATTGTATCAAATCAATACATGTGTGAACTTTGTCACTCTGGGGATTTAAATATTTTTTTAGACAGTGAAATGAATAAAACCCGGTTACCTGGGATAATCCAATGACGAAAAGCGACCCCAAACGCTCTGCGAACACAGACAACGCTGGGTAGTCGAAGCCCACCTATACCGACTCCAATTCAAGGGAAACCTACTAACCCCTCCGCCCGTAGGCACGACAGCAAGCTAGTGGTAAAACCTGTTTGGCTCAGAGATCGAACTTGTGTTGCCAAAAGTCTCGCTTCATTGCCCCTATTTGCCCTTCCAAAGTGATGCTAGTGGGACTAGAACTTGGGTCTCATTTGAAGAATCCATGTCTTTTACCACTACACCACATTAAAAGTTGCCTTTTGAAATTTAAATAACTTGAGAAAGAAGTCATATGTGTACCTGAGCAGAGATCATGAATAATGAAAATAAGTTGGCAAAAGAGGTACTGAATATTAATAGGCTGATTAGAATAAACCTACTAAAGTGGTTGAATTTAGTTTGGTTACTAATTTTTTTTATAACCGAATAACTGACTAAAGCGGTTGAATTTGGTTATATTAAACAAAAAATAAAAAGTTCACGACCGAATAAAAAATTTCATAACCGAATAAATCGAACCGAATAAACTCGTCAACCGAATATGCTCACCATAACATCTTTCTGTGTAAAAACTGATTGATCGTCATCGTTTCTGAGTTTTATTCCCGCCAAAGTGAAACGAAAAGGTACCAAAACAAAACCCCGGAGACGATGATCGGCGAGAAGCAAAAATCGAGCAGCGGAGGCCACATCTCACAGATCTTAGCTAAATACTTCCCTCAAATCGACTACTCCCATGGTGATGCCAAGAACATGCTCAAACTCACTTCAAAACTTTACGAACATTTTTTCAAAACTCCTTACGGATCTGACTTTATCTCTCAGGTATCTGCTTACATATACAATTTAATCCGTTAAAATGCACCATCGATTTTAGGTAATGAGACGACTATTGATGGCTATTTCCGATTTCATGTTTTATTCCATAACACACTGTGTCGTTATAAGTGAGCACTGAGCAGAACCCTAGCTTGTAACACTATCACTAAGTGCTGAAATTGATATCTGGCAAATGAATTTAAATTCACACAATGAGTTGAAATTGCCTAATTTTTTTAAGTGAAGTTTTTATAGTATTTTGTAGCATTATGTTTATAAAGTCTCACAAATAGGTCAAGGAAGAAGATATTTTGTTCATTTTGCCACTTGATTTTCAACAATTTCGGAGAGTATGCACGATAGAAGAGTTTTACGAAGCTCTAGAGAGAAAACCGAAAGATGCTCTCTTGTGCATGAGTGCTGCGGTACACAAGGTAAACTAGCAGCTATTTGTTTATTGGATTTCTATGTTTCTTAATGCAATTTTAAACTTGATATATCAGCTTTTACATGATGACCATCAATCCAAATCGAATGATGAAGAATTGGACGACTGTGCGAAAGTGAACATCCGCTTGCACAACTACCCTGAATCAATGATTGCTTTGAAAAACCTCAAGGCAGCTTACATTGGTATCTTTAGTTCTGCATCTGTTTGGTTCCAATATGGATTAAATCTTTCATATGTATCTCGTAATAAATTTACGATAATATTTTTGTAGAAAGACTTGTTTCTGTGCGTGGGACTGTAGTTAAAGTTAGCACCGTCAAGCCTTTGGTGGTACAAATGAGTTTTGCATGTACCAAATGTGGGACTACTATTGCACGTGACTTCCCAGACGGGAAGTTTTCACCTCCTTCAGTTTGTGTTATACATGGATGCAAAAGCAGAAGTTTTAACCCAATTAGATCCAGTGCACGGCCAATAGACTTTCAGAAAATAAGGTATGAATTTCAAAAGATAGCTTCATATTGTTGTGTGACCCCACATAATGATCGGCGACCTTTTATATTCACTCGTCTAGAATTCAAGAGTTACTGAAATCTGACCATGAAGAAGGGCGAGTACCAAGAACTTTAGAATGTGAATTGAGTGAAGATCTTGTAGACCTTTGTATCCCTGGAGATGTTGTGACTGTTACTGGTATAATAAGGGTGATTAACAATTACATGGATATAGGAGGAGGTAGTTTCTAGCTCATCACACACTAATTATTTTTTGAAGTTTTTGCGCCTTTCATTTTGATACTCAAGGAAAGTTTCCATATCAATCTCTGTTATGACTTAGCAAAATCAAAGGGCAGGAATCAAGGATTATATTACTTGTATTTAGAAGGAGTTTCAGTTAAAAACTCAAAATCACAGTCTGAACCTGAGAACGTGCAAGACAATGAAAATGTGACTAAAGCTACAGACTTGTTGGATTTATACTCTTTCAGTCAAAGGGATTTAGAGTTCATTTGTAAATTTTCTTCAGAGTATGGTTCAGATGTATTTCGTCAACTATTGCAATCAATTTGCCCATCCATCTATGGGCATGAACTTGTTAAAGGTACTTAAATAAGGGGTTTCCTCATCTATTTTACTAAAGTAGGTTTACATAAAAGTTTGTTCATCCAACGCTTTTGTAAAAGCTTAACATCTAATTTGCTGATTGATTTATGTTCCAATATTCATAATTTTACCTCACCTTGTAACCGTTACTGATTAAGTTGTGTAAAGTTCATTATAGAGAGGTCATGTGACATTAATCTATATTTTTACTTTGAACAGCTGGAATCACATTGGCACTGTTTGGAGGTGTAAGGAAGCATTCAATGGATCAGAATAAGGTTCCTGTAAGAGGAGATATTCATGTGATAATCGTTGGTACGAGGTTTCCTTATTTTTTTACAAGTTTGTTAATCAAAGTTGTACAGGCATTTAGTGTTATATTTGTGCATTATCTTCAATTTGAAAATATGATATTAGAAATTGTTGAATTTCTCCTTTTAAAAGCTCTAATGTTCTATATTCGCTAGCCATGTTTTTTTTAATGAACACATGAAATTCCACTGATTATGTTCTTTCAAGATCACTCCAGGCTTTCTAATTTTTCTGCATGTGTTTGTTAATCTAAGTTATACATGCATATAGTGATGGATTTGTGTAAAATTTTACGAATATTTAGTACATTAATCTAGTGGATGCCATGTGTTCCATATTAGGTGATCCTGGACTAGGAAAAAGTCAACTACTGCAAGCAGCAGCATCAGTTTCACCACGAGGTATATATGTTTGTGGAAACGCCACAACAAATGCTGGCCTCACTGTTGCTGTGGTCAAGGATTCAATGACTGGTGACTACGCTTTTGAAGCAGGTACATATTTCTAGGTCAATCACATTACCATGTTTTCCATTCAGAGAAAAGTCACCTGTTACTAAGGAATGCCGAAGGGATACTGGCAAAATCTATTAAGTCATACAACCTCTTTAATCCTGTATTTATTCAACGATTTAGATGCTTTGTGTGATAGCATCGTTGATTTAATAAAAAAATGAACTCATTTTCACGTGAAAAAAATAACTGTAGTGTTTGCTGATCAACCCAAACGACTCCGTTTTGACCTGTACTAAAAACACTCGTTTCAACCTGAACCCATTTCAACCCCCAACAAGACCCGCAGTCCACACCCATCGTGCTAGCTCCCTTCTAAGCTGTATGCTTAGTAACTGTTAAACACAGTCTTCACTAAAAGGAAGCATCCGCTTGATGATGTTCAGTTTTGATTATTGTATGTCTAAGAAGATGAGCAATACCATAACCTTGTAGTTTTTGAGTCACACCACCATTTCAAATCTGGACATGTAAAGAAAAATGATGAATCCAAGATGCATATTAGACTCATAATGTTGTTACATAGCTAGTTTTTTTTTACGCTAACTCACACACCCTTTAAACCTACTCCTAAATCTGAGGTGTTTATTTTTTCAACAGGTGCTATGGTATTAGCAGACAGGGGATTGTGCTGTATTGATGAATTTGATAAAATGTCTGCAGAACACCAGGTTAGTTTTTTAAAGTATTGCCAATGGAGGAATCACATAGACAAAAAAGGGGTTAGCTTAAAATTATAAAATGAAAAAGGTATTTCTGATTTTATATGTTATAACCATCACAGTCTTTACTGGAAGCTATGGAGCAACAGTGTGTTTCAGTTGCCAAAGCAGGAATGGTAGCAAGTTTATCAGCTCAAACAACTGTTCTAGCAGCAGCGAACCCTGTTGGTGGCCATTACAAGTACTAATCATTATTATTATTTTCATTCTCAGCAATCACTAGACCCTTTTGTCATTTTACTTATCGATGATTTTTGTGTTAATGGCTAACTTTTGTTACAGCCGGGCGAAAACCGTGAATGAGAATTTGAAAATTAAGGCTGCTTTGATATCACGTTTTGATTTGGTTTTCATATTGCTTGATAAGCCTGATGAGATACTTGATAAAAAAGTTTCTGAACACATTATGTCAGTAAGTCAACTCGGACCTCTGTTTTCACTTTTGATGCAACACTGAACATATCCAACAAAATTTACAGGTGTTTTCACATAATCTAGGCGTAACATATGTATATATTTTTTGCAGCTTCATGTTGGCAGTGGGGATAATTCACAGACAGCGAAAAAACTTACAGGTGTTTATTTTTCTGTAAATCTCTATATCCTGTGGGCTGTTTAAAAAACAAGGGCTATAAACAAGCCGAGTCGAGCCGGGCCAGGGGTGGGTTCGGGTTCAGCTCATTCACAAACTGAGTTGAGGTGGCTCGTTTATCTTAGCAAGCTGAAATGGTGGATTCGCGAGCCAGCTTTTGTTATTTAAGAAAAAATAGTTTTGTTCATTGTTATATATTTATGCATTTTGACATATAAAAACAAAAATAATATTTTTATTTATATGTTTATCTTAACTCATTGAAATAATGACACGAGAAAAGTTATTTCATGGGCTTTGATCATCTTCTGTATTTTTGTATTTAGTTTTTCCATTAGAAAATGTCAAAACGACTATATGGCTATAGTTTATTTGAATATTGGACCGATAGTAAACTTTAAGCTTAGATATTATGTTATAATTTATATAAATTGTAAATTAGACTTCAATTTAAATGAGCCAAACAAGCGATCCATTAGACGAGCTTACCTTGGCTTGGGCTCGGCTCATTTAACAACTGAGCCTAGACAACTCGATTTGCTTACAAACGAGCCGATTTCGAGCGAACTGCTAGCTTTTTGAATGACCCTAGTAAAAACTGATTTGTTTTACATGGTGCAGCATCTCAAAGTGTTACCAGCACAGATCTGAATGTAACAAGTGGTTCATTAGTCTCAAGGTTAAGACTTGATCCCAGAAAGGACAATGGTTTTGTTCCATTGCCAGTTCCGCTTCTCCGTAAATATATTGCTTATGCAAGAACTTATGTCTTTCCAAGGTGAAGTAGTGCATCATTCATTATCAGGGTTTGAAATGGGTAACATGTTACTTTCTGTTCATTCTTGTGGCTTGTGGGCTGGGTCGACCTAATGTAACACTTTTTGTTTATTAAAAACATTGATATAAGTAATGATTGTGCTAATTATGGTACAATTACAACATTATTACAATAATAGTAATGTAAATCTTTAAATTGAATAATGTAGGAGGTTATATGCATTAATAATAGACGCTGAGTTTCAACCTGTTTGAGATAACACACAACCCAAATTGACTGGTACATTAGTAAACGGGTTGAAAATGCCACTACTGTTTTTATATGACAACAATACTTAGTTTTATTTTAGTTAATTTTTTATATTAGAATGTCAAGAGAAGCAGCTAAAATCCTGCAGCAGTTCTACCTAAATCTGAGAGACCGTAACACGTCTGCTGATGGCACACCTGTAACAGCAAGGCAATTAGAAAGTCTAGTAAGATTAGCACAAGCACGTGCCCGAGTGGATTTGAGAGAAGAAATAACTAAGGAAGATGCTATGGTAAGTTCATCTGGTTGTAATTTTAAAAGTCATGACAGTAAGTAATTATGACATGCATATTTGCAAAACTGTGACTTTTGGGTCATTTTGTATATTTCACAGGATGTCGTTGAAATAATGAAGGAATCCTTGTATGACAAGTATGTTGATGAACATGGATTTGTGGATTTTTGTCGGAGTGGTGGGATGAGTCATCCAAAAGAAGCCAAGCGGTTCCTAAGTGCACTGAACAAGCTATCAGAGTTGAAACAAAAAGACTGTTTTTCTATAGCAGTACCAATCACAAATAGATATTGTTATATAATTTATCCTTTATCAAAATGGAGAAATGACATTTTATTACTTTTACCAGGAAATATATGGTTTGGCTGATACGATCGGGTTAAAAGTTCCAAACGTCGATGAATTTGTGGAAATTCTAAACAATGCTGGCTATCTTATTAAAAAGGGGTCAAATATATATCAGGTACAATTTTGAAATTTGGATTTGGATTTGGATTTGTACCAAGTAGTTATTAGCAATGTTTAAGAGCTGGAATGGACATCAAACCGCTTCCCTTACCAGTTTACTAGTTGGACTGGATTTAAGAAGCTAATGACGCCATAAATAATTTGAAAATTTAACATATGAATATACATTAAATTTAGTTTTTGTGTGGATTTGCAATATTAATAAAGCATGAAGGCATAAATAAACAAAGTATTGTGTTAATAAATTAATACATTCATGCAGTTCAACTGCACACAACTGGACCGGTTATGTGCCTGGCTGATTGGTCCGGTCCAGTTTTGAAAAACACTATTGATTAGTGATCCTTATAAAAAAACTAATTTCAATTTTCATGTCATCAAATAAGTCTAATATAAAATTATCTCTTTCAGGTGCTATCTTCATCTTATTCATCTTCAAGGGCGACACACTAGTTCAGGTTAGTAATTACCTGCAATATATGGTTTATAAAAGAGGGAAAGAAAGTTATAAAGGGGATGATTAAACTAGACATGCTCACTGCTTCAGCTGGTTAATACAAAAATCATTGGCCGAACAGCTAACTACGGTTTTGAGGAACTACAAATCAAACTGGACAGGTTGGGTGGGTTGGCCAGACCGGTTGGTGGTTGAACGGTTTGTATCAAGTTATAAAATGATAAAGATCCCATTTAGTGATGGCCATATGAAACCCATAATCCATACAAGATAACTTTGCTTTTTCAACATACGCTTCGTAACCTTTAGTTAAACTACCACTTAAAGGAATGACAAAATCAATATGCATCCACAACTACTATATAAACAATAGCAGTTAAACGGTGAGTTCAACTTTACACGGCCTTTACTAGATCCACACCAGACTGACGCCAAAACCAAATCGTTTGGATGTCAAACCAGCCAAAGCAGTAGACTTATTTCGATTTGGGTGGTTCGTTAGATTTTAGTTATTTATGAACACCCCTTGTTTAAAGAACATCTTTCACAACCTAAACTACTATTATAGATCATATAATGTCATCCAAGAACTAGGCCGGACTTGTTGAATTATATTCTTTATAATAAACTGCTACATGACCATACACTTTTTCAATTTGTTTGTTCTTAGTTTAAGCAACTAACAAATGCTCAAAGCTGTTTACTGCAGCACCTTTTCTTTGGATTTTGATTATCTCATCAAGCTGAAACTGGATGAGTATGCTCATCTTTATGAAGGCCAACTAAGCTTAATTTGCTCTTAAGAAACACTATAAATTTGTAAAGTTGTAGCTGCAATATTTTCATGTACCTGAATTCTAATTACTGCAAGATGACATGATCTTACTTTGTTCTTATATAAATTAGTGCTTTTAGTATAAGCTTTTAAATTTCATAATACTCTTTGCACTTTATTTGTCATCAATCTAATCTTGATGCTTTGTAATTTTGTAGTTATAATAAGTTTATGATTGTTTCAGAAAGAGCAAATGCCACACGTCGACTTACTTTTAGCCTAAAAAAGGTATCAAATTCGACCCATTTACTTTTAAATGGGCTGTTCTAGTTACGTTCTATCTTTAACCCATGAAACTGACACAATCAAAATGTAATTATTATCTAATTTAAAAGGGGATGATCAATGAGATGTGACCACGTGGTACTCGTGGCTCTTGTGTTGGTGGTTGGTAGTTGGTACCATAAATAAAGTTGACAACTCACAAGTGTTTTGATTGATTGGTTTGGGTAGACTTTGGGTGTTAAAAGATCCAAAGATCCAAAAATCGAATTGTATTTGTAATCGAGAAAAATCGAATCTAATTTTAACCATAAAAACTGAATTGAAGTATGAATTTAGATCGGTTTCTAACTGCATTTGAATTGTGAATCTAGTTTCTAGTTCCGTTATCGATTCAACAAAATCTTGATTGTTTGTTTTGATTATCCAAAGTCAACTACATTCAATTATATCTGAAGTTTGAATTTGGTTTAGTCGGTTGAATCCGGCTTAGTTAGACATGCTTTCACTTTGATTCAATTAACAAACATGTTAAAAAAAGTCATAACCGAATAAACTATTAATTGAACAATTGAACACTTTTATGCAAACATCATGTTGGTTAAGTGGTTCAAAAGAATTTTAAGAGTTCAAAAGTTTTTATAGCTAAACAAACCATTTTAACATAATGTTAAAAATAATAAAAATTACAGAGATAAAAGTGGATTCCTCAAATTTACCAATATTCATTAGAGTCCTCAAATATTTTCTCTATCATCTACTTAGGGGCTGTTTGTTTACCTCTGAATGGCTCTGAACGGAAGGAGCCTTTGAATCGGTCAGAGGCTTGGAGTTGTTTGGTAGCAGCTTCACCTCTAAGTGATTCAGATGTGAGGCCTCCGAGCCATTCAGAGATGAGGCGGTGTTGAATGGTTTAGGTTTTGTTTTTTTTAAAAGGGCGACCAAAAGAAATAAAAATAAAAAAGATTCATTTGTTAAAAACTATCTTCGTATGGACCCGGTTTTTTGGAGTTGTATTCGTGTCCGCATGTCGTGCGGACGTCGCATTGGATTAAAGAATTTTAATTAAATTTGCACCCCCTTGCCGCGTGGGTAGATAGTAGAGTAAAACATAACATAAGAACTTAACATGTCATGATGAATAAAATATATATATATACTAACAATATTTTTGTTCGCACACTAATGTGAGACAAGATAAATGAAAGAAAAAAATTAGGGATTTGTTTGTTATTTTTAGAATTTCATTCAGAGGTCCAACCAAACAAGTTTTCGTAATCATTCAACACTTAACCATTCAGACCTCTTAACCAATCCGATACTTAACCATTTAAAAATTTCCATATAGCCCCTAACAATCACTCAATCACTCATAATGATTCCTTAAAATATGTAAAAACTCTCTCACAAATATTTGAGGATTCCATTATATACGTTCTAACAAAATAAAAGTTTCAGGTTGGACTAAAGGGTATTATTCTACCGAGGATGGTTACATGTTTAAGACTAATAAGACGGATTGATATTCGAGTTTTCTTTTGAAAAAATGATAAGATACTCGGATAAACAAGTGACCCGTCACTAATTGAAATTATATTTAGGAAAAAATAATAAAAGGAGATTATCCTTAACGACAACTTGCGTCTTAAGTATATTATAGGTCATTTGCTTGATTGACATTTTATTCTTCATCTTCTTCGCCTCTTTCAATCTCCCTGCAATTCATCCATCAATGGCGGCCTTAACCCGCCTTATCAAACCCTCATCATCTTCCTCAACCTCTTTCCTCTTCAAACGATCACTTTCATCCACCACTGCCGTCGTTTCCGATATACAATCTCAGCACCCTAATTTCTCAGATCCAAAGCCTTCCAGAAGCTTCCAGTGGGTGTTTCTAGGTTGTCCCGGCGTCGGAAAAGGAACCTACGCTAGTCGTCTATCAAATCTCCTCGGCGTCCCTCACATCGCCACCGGTGATCTCGTTCGTGAAGAGTTATCTTCTTCTGGACCTTTTTCTCGTCAGGTATACATCTTATTTTGATATAATTGTTAATCGAAGTTATCGTATGCATACACGAACGATTTAACGAGATCATGACAAATTGATTGTTAATCTGGATCTATTTTAGTGAATTGTGTGATTGATTTAGGCTTTATTGAAATGTGAATTGTGGATGTGGATGTTGAG
Organism: Tagetes erecta; assembly: GCA_030867185.1. NCBI lineage: Eukaryota > Viridiplantae > Streptophyta > Magnoliopsida > Asterales > Asteraceae > Tagetes > Tagetes erecta. The sequence continues at coordinate 4,124,199 of CM061488.1, read as the reverse complement.
GATAATGATGTGTTGTTAGTGGTGGTTGGATTGACTATTGACTTTGTTGTTGTTTGTATGTTATTTAGCTTGCTGAGATAGTGAATCAAGGGAAGTTAGTTTCTGATGAGATTATATTCAACTTATTGTCGAAAAGACTTGAAGCTGGAGAAGCTAAAGGCGAATCAGGATTTATTCTTGATGGTTTTCCTCGAACCATACGACAAGCCGTAAGTATCTTCTAAAATCTGTATGCTGTAACTTAATATATGTGTTCTTTATCTGTTTGCTTACGACTATTTGTGATGTCGTGAAGCTGAAAACAATCTATTATGCATTACATGTGTGATAACTTAGTGCAAATAAGTAAATAACAAATGTTTTGTCTTCTTTCAGTTTGGGTATGAATGTATTATGTTTTTCTTAATATGCTTTTTTATGATTTAATGAGTTGGACATAAAAACAAGAATGGATATAGTAGTCGATATGTCTTGATTCGTTCAATCAGAGGAACAAGAGTCATGGTTGTAGAAATACACACACACACACAAGTTATGGACCCTTTTAAGAGACGGTCTTACAAGTTGCGATCATAGTATGAATATTTAAGATCAGTCTCATTTATCTGCTTCTGAAAGTTCAAAATTTCAAAGATGCATTCTTCTAGATTTCACCATGTTACATTCAAAACTCCAAAAATATAACCTTTTACCAAATTCATAGCTGATATAAAATCAGTTACCTTTAACATTGTGTTTAAGTAAATAGTGTCATTAAGGAAGAGAACATGAGGTTTAGATGCATAAATTTGATCCTATATATGGTAATATGGATCAACGTAAGTGGAACATAGTACTATCCTTTTGGAAGACAGTTGCAGTTATCTATATTCTATTGCATTTTTTTTGTTTGCTATGTGTTTAAGAGAGTTGCAAAAAGTTTAAATTTACATCCAAAATAAGAATAGTTGCCAATAGCTAAAGTTGCAAGCAGCTGAATCCCTGTTTTGCTTTTTTTTTTCTTGATTTTTGACCTATTTGGCTGAATTTTGTAAGATTTGACTGCTGATTTACAAATCATCATGAATTGTCTTCATGTGTTGTATTGTATTTTCTGTTTTTGTTTTTCAGGAAATCCTAGACGAGGTAACAGAGATTGATTTGGTGGTGAATCTTAAACTGAGGGAAGACGTATTGGTTGAGAAATGTTTGGGAAGAAGGATATGCAGTCAATGTGGAAAAGGTTTCAATGTGGCATCAATTAATGCAAAAGCTGAAAATGGAAGACCTGGAATGAGCATGGCCCCACTTCTTCCGCCTCAGCATTGTGCTTCAAAGCTCATTACTCGTGCTGATGACACTGAACAAGTTGTCAAAGAACGACTTCGTGTGTACCAAGAAAAGGTATTATTATTTGTTACATACTTTTTATAATTTATTTATTATAATATAATACTTTTTAGAGGGTCTTTGTGAGAGACGAGAGTAGAACTCTATCAACTTTAGCTCAAATAATGTGGTAAAGATGAAATTCTAGTTTAGACATTAATCAGCAGTTCTGTAACTGCCAGGCATGAAATGAATAATCCCGAATTGGTTAAATCTTGATAGTTAGATAATCAGAAGCAATATCTGTTCATTAAAACCTTCTAGTTGTTGCTACTAATTTAGTTAAAAAATGCAAATCTAAATTCATTTTGAACAACAATTCCTAGATTTTTTAGGATTAAAATACACCACACAACCTTAACTCTTCAAGATTGAAGCACTAGTGCTCATTTCTTGAACTTTCAATATTTTGGGTACTTGGAAAATGTTTAAAATACTCTCAGGACCTTGAATAATGAGAGATTGAAGTCTTCATTCCTATATATTCACTTTTCCCCCATTAACCGCTAGAACCTGTTACTTGAAAACTTCACTGGACCTGCCAATACCTGCTAATCAATGTGATAATGTAACGCTTTGGTTGACACTGGGCAGGTTGTATAACCAGGGCAAGTAAAATTCACTTTCATGTTTGGTAAAGTGAGGATGAGTTTTTAACCATGTTTGGTTGTTTATGCAGAGTCAACCTGTGGAGGGTTTTTACAAAAATCAAGGCAAATTAATGGAATTTGATCTGCCTGGAGGAATCCCAGAATCATGGCCAAAGTTGTTGGAAGCTCTTAACCTTGATGATTATGAGGCCAAAAAGTCAGCCGTGGCGGCGTAGATTAGCACCAACTTTCCTCTATAACTAATATTATTTGCATGCATGAGAATGGGCATGCACAACAAATTTTGGTTAAGAATAAATTAAGAATATACACTTGTTTGTTTGTTTTGGTTTTCTTATTGAATAACCAAACATGAGAGATCATAATAAGCTGTCGTCAAGTTACGTCAGGCTTAGAATATTTGATTTGATTATTTGTTGTACGTTGTAATATTAACATGAAAACTTACCCTTGAGTTGGTCATCGTAACTGGATAAGCTGCCCATTTGTGGGTTCAAATTTGTATTACAAAATGCTGTTAGTAATTTTTTAGATTATTACTACGTGTGTGTAAACTAGTCGTCCCAAGTTTGAGCTTGGGCTTTATTTTTAAAGCTTAAGCTTGTGAGTAATTTTTCTAGTTTATATAGTTTTTATACTTAAACATAATATATAGTATTCAATTATCTGTATCATAACTATGTAGAGAGGCAGTAGCTATGAATGCGATAGAATTATACCTTTCGTGTTTTTGTCATTGTAATATTGCTACAGTTTTTGAGATTATTACTAATTGTGACATTAGGTATGCTGTATGCTACATATAGGAAACAACATGCAGTTGACGTACACCCCATTTTTGTCGTTTTGGACAACAAATTAGTCCTCTTATTGAGGCTGTTGTTTCTCGGTGCTACGACAGAAAATAAGACACCAGGGCCGTAGATTTTGCTCTATCGCTATGCTATAGTAGACCGATTTGGGTTGATTTTATTTTTAGTCGTAACAAGTTAAAATTATATAACTTCTATCATTCAACTCGTGTAGTATACAAGTTCTAATCTAGTTTTTAAGAAATGAATTCTGCGGTATTAAAAAAAGTTGGTTCGGCTTAAATTAGTGTTTTAACGTGTGAATCTTGAGTAGCCCATGACATGTATCTTAGGAACATTGACATGTATCCGATGGAAGAAGTGAGACTTACCCTAACAAACTGATATATAATATGTCATAACGAATCAAAGCAATGAATTAAGTGACCTGCTGGTCTAATCAAGTGGAGGGATACATTCTCAATGTTGCTAATCTAAAGCACTAAAAAGGTGTTGATGACTTGACGTTTTACAAAATTATCTCATCGCAGTTTTTTTATTAGACAATCTTCATGTGAGCAAAAAAATAATAAAAGAATAAACCAAAGGCCATCCATGGGACATTGGGACTCGAACGCACGACCACGTGGTTAATCAAGTTAGAACGGCTACTTGATTAATCAAGTTAATGATAAAAACTTATTTAATTATTGCAATAACGTGCACTCAAGGCAATATCATAGGTTATACAACATAAGACCATATGTTTATCCCACACAAAGGCTAATACTTGTTGACACACAATCACATACAACAACTTTATTCACATATAATGCTTATTTCTAGGATCATCAACTTCACTGACCCTGCAACAACGACATGCAAGAATGAGAAGAAGATAATGCTTCAATGCATAATGTTGTATTATTAAATAATTATTCGATAAAAGCTGTATGTGCTGCACAAAGCTAGTTACCAAAAGACGTTTCTTGTACATCTGAATAACGTGTTCAGGATCAGCTTTTGTCACCGTGTATGCATCAATGTTGTTCAGTTCCTGTGCTCAAATTCAACACGCGGGTTTTTCTTATAAGCTAGGTGGATTTTAAAATCAAATATTTATTTATAAAGGCTATGTTTCAGCTTTAAAGTTGAAATTAGATCAGTTGACCTTGAAAGTCAAAATTGAGATGAGAAAAAAAAATAATAATAATACCTCTATCCATTTTGCTAGCTTTGGCCTGCCAGTGGTAACATCATATTTGAATGTCTCTTGTATGAATAAATGAAACCTTTCTACAAAAGGAATGTAAGCAAAGTCCACCTGCAATCCATAAGTTTTGGTAGTTTTTGTTATCGGTTAAGGGGCCATTGACAACTTCTGAATAAGTAAGTGTTGAACCAGTAAGAGGTCTGAACCATTTAGAGCTAGTATATTGCTTAACTATTCAGAGACAAATGTCTAACCAATTCAGATAAGAGGTCTTAACCATTCAGACTCGGCATAATGCTTAACTATTCATATGCAAATGTCTGAACCATTCAGACATATGCTCACGAAACAAACAGTTTAAACCATTAAAAGTCAATATAGTATATTGCTTAACTATTCAGAGACAAATGTCTAACCAATTCAGATAAGAGGTCTTAACCATTCAGACTCGGCATAATGCTTAACTATTCATATGCAAATGTCTGAACCATTCAGACATATGCTCACGAAACAAACAGTTTAAACCATTAAAAGTCAATATAGTATATTGCTTAACTATTCAGAGACAAATGTCTAACCAATTCAGATAAGAGGTCTTAACCATTCAGACTCGGCATAATGCTTAACTATTCATATGCAAATGTCTGAACCATTCAGACATATGCTCACGAAACAAACAGTTTAAACCATTAAAAGTCAATATAGTATATTGCTTAACTATTCAGAGACAAATGTCTAACCAATTCAGATAAGAGGTCTTAACCACTCAGACTCAGTAGAATGCTTAACTATTCAGATGCAAATGTCTGAACCATTCAGACATCTGCTCGCGAAACAAACAGTCTAAACTATTAAGTACTGAACCGTTCAGACATCTAAACGTTAAAGATGCTTGAAACAAACATGTCATATCAAATTGGGTTAAGTTGACCCACCCACAAACACTCTTTTGTCCATTTTTCATTACTACATTACAAAACCTAGTATGTATCTATGTATGTATATTATTACAACAAAAAAAATGTAATCTTTTTAACAAGATGATGGTTGTATTGATTAAAACTAATACAATTTAAGAAACACTCACCAAACTGATATCTCCAAGGAAAAATGGACCTTCAAATTTGTGAAGAGCTGATTCCAAGTAATCAAATGCAACACCTAATCAAATATTCATTCAAATTATAACTAAATTTAAAAGGTTGTGTCACATTCTATTAAAAGTTAACAAAAAGTCACATTACTAACCAGCTTCTTTCACAACATCTCCTTTGAACGAAGAAGCCACTGTTTTGAAAAACGTATCGGTATACGTCAATAACTCCTCAGCAAACTCTCTTTTGGCAGGGTCCTAAAGAGTAATAACTAGTTACAATTTTGAAAGAGAGTATAAATATGCATATGATAGATCAAATTAGTTAAATGAAACTTACATTTGGTAGTAATGCAGGCCCTTCAAAGTTAGCATCTATATATCTCAGCAAATCCAAACTCTCTCCAATGACTTTGTTGTCATGTTCAAGAGATGGCACCTAAAAAACATTATTCATATATCAAGAGCGATGTTTGAAAACGATTTGTTAAGGGTCATACATCTTTGTCACTGGATTAAGCTATTGGTTGTAGCAACAATATATACATATTAAAAGTGTTAAACTACCTTATTTTGTGGGTAAACTTTGTCCTTGTACCATGTGGGTCTATTAGCAAGGTCTATAGGAACAATCTTAATCTTGTCTTGTAGTCCCTACATATCAATAATATCCATATAGGTTAAAAAATATGCAATTATAATTCTTTCTTTTGTTTATACTTTACTTTAGTTTTGGCCCATATATTTTGATACCTTTAATAATTTCAATTTCACCTTAACAATTTAAGTCCTGTTGATTTTATTTCTAACAAAATGATCCAAACACTAACTCCATTCAAATTTCCGTTATATACCATCGCATGTGAGAGGTAAAAATGTTATTTCTCCTATTATCAAGGTCTATAGAAACAAGCTTAATCTTGTCTTGTAGTCCCTGCATATTAAGATCTAGATAGTTAACTGGATGAAGTTGGTGTTTAAGACCATTTCTATCATAAATAAAAATCACAATGACTTCAACTGTTAATGTGAGACTTACATGATTAATATAAGACTAAACTTGTTAATAATATAAAAATTAAAAGACCAAAACCGCACTTTACTCTAAAAGTACACTTTACTCTTTTACTTTAAAAGAAAGTACATACATACATATACATATTTAATTACCTTATAATTCCTAGCAATCCAAACACGCTGTGCGTAAGGGCATTGGTAGTTGATGTATAACCTTCAATTCAATTAAAACAAAATAATTAACTTCACATATCATATATATATATATACATATATAAATATATTATTTGCCGTTCAAAAGAAAAAAAAAATATATTTAGAGTGATGCGTATGTTGTCTTAACCGGACCTACGGATTAGGCCCAGAAAACCATATAGTAGCTACCAATTGACAATATGTTGGTAGTTGTGCCACTATAAGAGCAGAACTCTTTAGTATAACACGGTGGGACAAAAGCCGAGTGTGATCGCAGCCGTAGTATACCTCGTGGTTCCGTCAAACAGAGGAGGTGGTTGAGAAGTTGAATCCAACGGTTGTGGAAAAACCTCTTTCACGTAACTACAAAATAAAAGAAATTAATAATCATACATCAAAATCAAACTGAGATTTAAACAGGAAGAAGAATTGAAATAGTGAGTGAGAAAATAAATAATTGTTCTTACGACATTATTACAGAAATGATGATGGTTGAATGTGAAGACGAGAATATGACACATGTAAAAGGGTAGATGGGTGTGGTGTATTTATAGAGTTTGCTTGCTAGGTGGCGTCATCACTGACGTTTTCTGTTAATTGGGACACTAATTCCATCCGGATTCATTCAAAAAACAAAAGTAGTAACAAGAGTAAATTACACTTGTTTTCTCGTATCTTACTACTCCACTGAAGGAGGGTTCGCGATGATGTCATTAAACAGACGTGTCAAGTATATAGCACATTCACGTTTATATATTTTGTTAAAAGATGACGTCAGGCAACATGTGTTAAATACAATCCATTATTACTTTTGATTTGAATTTCAAATTGCAAGGACATTTATAATTACTCCCGTTCATTCATTTTCTTTACAATCTCTTCCTATTTCCTTCTTCGACCGATTCTCAACCATAATCTTCCGGCCATAAATCTGGTAAATTTTAGTTCTTCATGTTTGTTTTGTATTATTTCTGATGTTGATTATGTAATATGGTTTCAATTTTACCCTTGATTTCATGTTGTTTGTAAATCTCAGCGATCTACCCTTTGTTATTGGATCCAGGTTATTTTTATCGAGCTGGTTGTCGAGCTTTTTATCGAGCTCGAGCCAAACATTGGTTTGTTTAATACAAAACGAGCCTTATCGGCCGAGCTCGAGCTTTTTTCCACTTTCACGAGTCGAGCTCGAGCTTTAAATTTAGATTCGAACCGAGCTCGAGATTCATGAAATTCTACCGAGCCAAGCTCGATAAGTGTCAAGCTCGGGTCGGTTCGGCTCGTTTACACCCCTAGGCAGGTGGGAGAGATTTAACAAAAATTGGTTGGAGTTAGTATTCGAAACCATTTTTGTTAGAAAATAAATTCATAAAGACCAAAACTATTAAGGAGGGACTGAAAGTCTGAAACTGTTAATGACATCAAAATACAGAGATCAAAACTGCAGTTACTCCAGTAACTAATCATTAGTTTAAATTGAGCCTTACCTTTAACCTACCTAGTTTGATAAAACCTGAATAAAGAGCCCGGATTAGCCTGGCACGGGCACACCGCCCCACTCCTTCTCGGATCCGAACTTTGATGTCCAATTTAGTGTATGCTCCCTATGATCCACCCCGAGTATTGTGAGCGTTTGAAGGTGGTATTTCAACGTCTCTTTTTTGGAATAACTATATTTATTAAATTTTTTAACATTTTCTCTATTTACACAATTATCTATATATACTAAACTAAATCAAAGATTAAGGCACTCGTACCAACCGAGGTGGTATTTCACAATGCGGCCGAGGCAACCGTGGTGGCTCATCCCAACCCAACCAACCCTAACGAAGCCGGGTTTTCTCAATATACCACCAACGAAGCCGGATTTCCTCAATTCTCTAACTATTCCGCTTTTTCACAATTTGGTGGTGGTGGTGATTGTACGCTCGTTCAAGGCTTTCGGTTGGTGGATGAGCAAATGATCAAGAATTTGATCCTTTTTTGGAGCAGATTAATTCAATGTCTTTAGGAGATGAAGGCGAAGCAATCTCGGAGACCCAAGAACAACAAATAATCAAGGCTAAAGCAAAGCCTTGGACTCATCAAGAAGAAAAGGCTTTGGCTAAAGCTTAGGTTTTGAAATCCGAAGACCCTTATAAGGGTAACAATCAACACTTATTGGGTATTGGAGGAAGATATTAGCCGAGTTTGATGAACAACTTGACTATGAATCCGGAAGAACCTTACATCAATATAATTCAAAATGGAAAGATTTGAACGCGAAGGTAGTATGTTATGGAGAAATTTACAACAATTTGAAATCGGGATGGGGTAGCGGTCGCAGTGACGTGAATATCCTAAAAAAGCACAATCTGGTTATATGAAAATGAAGAAGACGAAGTTGACATTTAATCATTTTGATGCATGAGACATGTTGAAAGAGAGTCCCAAATGATGGCGTGAAAACATTTAATGAAATAGAGGAGTCGAGCTTAAAAAAGAGCAAAACGAGCAACTCAACTGTCCCATCTTTTCAAGAAGAGTGTGCTCATTTTTACTTAAACAAAGAAAATAATGATCGAGATGTGCGAGAGGAGCCGGCAAGACCAAGATCTCCACCGAGACTCAAAGGAAAAAATGTGGAGTCATCATCAACCGAGCGTGAAGAATTGATGAAGATGGTAACTGAATTCAACACGTACATCAAAGACGATTTTGAAGACAAAAAATGAAACAGAGAGAAGAAGAAGAAAATGAAGGAAAGGAAGGTTGAAGCCCGGATTGCTCGAGATCAAAAGGCGGCAAGCCTTAGATTACCAACAATAACAAATGATCGAAGCCGACAAAAATAGGATTTAGAATTCATGTTAAAGCCGAACGATCACTTGAGCGTAACGTTTTTTAAAACTTGTTGGCTAGAAAACAAGAATCGTCTCACGTCGGGATTGAGAATTTTTTTTCTTTTTTACTCGTTTTTTAATTTTTGTTTTAATCGTTTTTTAGTTAGTTTTGTAACTATTTTTAATTTTATTTTAGTTCTTTAGTTTTATTTATAAATTGTAATTTGTGTTTTATTATTAATGAAATATTAAAAGTTAAAAAAGAAAAAAAAAATTGAGGTGGTATGACTTATGAGCAATGTTTTGAAAACCGGACCGGATACTAAACCGTTATTTTAATTTTAATGGTCGGACTGTGGTTGGACCGGGGTAGGATAATTGTATATTTATCAAAGCAATACCATAAGATTTCCAGTTTAGACACAACATAAGTTCAATAATATTAAGTTATACCATATAAGTAATAATCCAAACAAGTGTTAACACTAAGAATCACCAAAAAATCATAATTTAAACAAGTTTAACGCCAAAATAATACGAGTTCATCATTTTCATCATTTAAAAAATCAACATATTGACTTTCATTACAAAAAACACAAATATAAATAGATGTAAACATAAAATCCATGAAAATCAAAACATAAAAATATATATATTATGACTGACCCGGTTCAATAGCGGTCCTGTTCCAGAGACAAATATCGTATTATTAGATCGTTGAAAATTCTCACGAGTCAAGCTTGAGCTTCAGAAATAAAGCAATAAAATAGCATAGCTGGAGCTCTTCTAAATCAAAACGAGCCAAGCTCGAATCTTATTCGGCTCGGATTTGACTCCCCCGGGCTCTACTTGCACACAAAAATATAAAACACCAAATTCAGGATATCTAATTAAAAGAAAATAAGGAAGACAAGACACTAGTTTGCACTGCATTCAAGCTACACATAATCATCACAGGTTACACAACATATATGTTTATCTCTTGGATCATCAAGTAAACCATCACCAACTTTATTCACTGATCCTGCAACAAGTGGTATGGAAAAATGAGAAGATAACACTACATGAGACACTTTGTATGTGCTACAAGAAATTAAGCTCGTTACCAGAAAACGTTTTTTGTAGTTCTGAACAAAGAATGTGGGATCAGCTTTTGTCACAGTGTATGCATCCATTTTGTTCAGTTCCTGCAAAACACGCGTGAGGTTGATTTTCAAATCAAATTATTTAATTCAAAACGGAGATATATAAGAAAAAACTTAATACCTGTATCCACGCTTCTAGTTTTGGCCTGCCTGTGGTAACATCATATTTGCATACCTCTTGTATGAATATTTGAAACCTTTCTACAAAAGGAATGTAAGCAAAGTCCACCTGCAATGATAACAATTCTGTTTTTACATGCATTTAAACGAAACTGATCCGTGGATGAATCATGTTTTACATATAGGTGGAGATCAAACGACAATTGGGTAGTTTTTCTTATGGGTTAAAGCTTCAGACATGTCATATAATAGTCTATTGTCTTTTTTTGGATTTGTTGCGCGACAGGCTGTTGTGTCAAAGACAAATTTAGGGAGTTGCGAAACAGGACAAAATGATTCATGCAAATTGGGCACTTTTGCAAATGGGTCATGGGTTGGGTTTTGACTTTTGACATGTTACTACTTTTACATAGTTTCGTAAATAACCAATGTATTAAACAAAGTTATTATTAGTCGATAAAAACAATTCTGCTTAAATAAAATGCGTGAATAATTTTCTTATCAATATTATAATACTATTATGTTAGTAAATTTTAAAAAATCTGGTAATATGATTATGTGGACTTGAATATAAGGATTAATTTCATATATATCCCAACTAAAGTTATTAAATATCATATATATCTTACAAACTTGTGAAAAATATCATATATTTCCCTACACAAATACTTTAGTGTTTTTTTCATTTAGAGAAATGTTCAAATACAAAGGGTTAGAAATCTACAAAGTGCACAAAGGTATATTGTGTCTAAAAAAAGACACAATGAATGACTGATAAAAAAAAATACAAAATCACAAACTTAATCGAATTAAAAAAAAGTGTCTCATTGACCTTGTTAGCCTTGTCGCCCTTCTTAGAAAAATGAAAAGAAAATTTTTTTAAAATAAAAAAATTAACGTTTTCATTGACTTAAAGACAATGAAACTTTAATTTTTTATTTTATTTTAGTTGTTCACTTATTTTTTTGAAGGAGGACGTCGGGGGAACAAGGTGTCTAAAGCACTTTTTTGAAATTCGATTAAATTGTGATTTATAATTTTTAAATCCCGTTGTTATGTCTTTTGACATGCCATTGTGTCCTTACACTTAGTAGGTTTAGGACCTTTTGTAGCATAAGCCCAACCTTTCATTTATTGTTGTTTTTGATTGACTATAACAATGTTTGTTGCTTCAATATACCTATAACACAACTTTTTTTGTTCACAAAATGTTGTTTGATGCTTCGAATGACAAATTTTTCATAGAATGAAAACAAACAAAATAGTAAATGGTCGTTGGTAAAATGCTCATATTACGATCTTTTTTGTATGAAATATGTAGAAATGAATATATATGATAATTTGATTGAGATATATATGATGTTTCACAAGTTTTTAGTGACCAAAATTGACCGAATACTCGCTCACTCACCAAACTGAGATCTCCAAGGAAAAATGGACCTTCAAACTTCTGAAGAGCTGATTCCAAGTGATCAAAAGCAACACCTGATCAAATGCTAATCAAATTTAGATAATAAAAAAAAGGTCATATCACATTCTATTAATACTTTAACAGATGCAGAAGAAGCTAGCTATACGAAAGGTTACCAGCTTCGTTCACAACATCTCCTTTAACAGAAGAAGTCACTATTTTATAAAACGTGTCGGTGTATTTAAATAACTCCTCAGCAAACTCTCTTTTGGCAGGATCCTGCTGTACGATAACTTGTTACAGTTTTGAAACGGCGTAAAAATGATAGATCAAATTAGTTAAATAAAACTTACATCTGGTAGTAACGCAGGCCCTTCAAAGTGAGCATCTAGATATCTCAATACATCCAGACTCTCTCCAATCACTTTGTTGTCATGTTCAAGAGACGGCACCTTAAAAAATACAACGAGTGAGAGTTATTTACGATTTACACCTTCGTGTTCTTTATTGTTTTTCTTTGACTTGAAATACCACTACAAAAAAAATGGTTTTTGGCAATGACAATTGACAACTGTCGTCCCAACAAGAGAGCTTAAATATATATCATTACTCATTAGGTACCAAATTGAAACAAAATATATAGCAAACAATATATATATAAACTAACATATTAGAAGTGTTACCTTATTCTTGTACCATGCAGGTCTGTTAACAAGGTCTATAGCAACAAGCTTAATTTTGTCTTGCAGTCCCTACATATCAACATCCAGATTGTAACATATATATTAATTATATCATATCAAATAATCAACTACACATTCTTCAAGTTTTATTAAAAGGTGCTAAAACAAATTTTGTACTGTGAACTAGGGATGTTCATGGTCCGATTTAGCCGGTTTCAATAAAAATCTGGACCAAACTGGTAACTAAACGTTTTTGAAAAAAAACAAAACCGAAAGGTTTAACCAATTTTTGTCCATAAAACAGCTAGAAAACCCCAAAACACAAAACAAACTATGGTAATGCTATATTTACGACACACACGACCGGTCCAGTTTAGACGGTTTACTCGAAAATGTAAACCGCACACCTAAGTAGGTAACCGTAAATGCATGTTTTTCAAAATGCAAACCGTAAATGGGGCAGATTGAATATATAATATGATATATGGCTTTAATTTGAGTTAAAAGTGTGATTAAAATAAGCACCACTTCACTTCATTCATAACAGTGGCAGCTATTTGGTGCAAAAAACCTGAATTTGAAATTGTAAGTGAATGTAGATGCATAAATCAACGATTGAATGAATTAATTAATTACCTTATAATTTCTGGTGATCCAAGTACGCTGTGCGTAAGGGCATTGGTAGTGAATGTATAACCTTCAATCGAATTAATAATGAAGTTCAGATCGATTGCATGCATGCATAGATACAAGTGAAATTAAGTATTTAATCGATCACATCGTGATTAACGAATACCTGCAAAATCCACCGTCGGATAGAGGAGGTGCTTCAGAAGTTGAATCCAACGGCGCAGGAAGAACCTCTTTCACGTTACTGCTAAATCAAAATCAAAATCAAAGTCAAAATTGAAATTGAAACTGAAACGATGAAGACTAGAGAGAGAGAGAGAGAGAAAAAAAAGGTGTTACGAAGGCTGCATTGTTCCAGAAACGATGAAGAGAATTAATGTGAAGACCAGAGTATGTATGTATGTATGTATTTATTTATACAGAGGCGCTTATGTTAACCAGAATTGGGACACTAATTCCATCCGGATGCATGTAATTTTGTATATGTAATATATGTATTAATGTATATATTTTGTGTAATATGTAAAATGTAGTATATATTTTCAATACAATACATGTATACATAAATTGTAATGCATTTCATTTCATGTAAAATTTACAAACTTTTAATTTTGCGACCTTCAAAATTACAATATCGCCCCTAAATTCAACTTTTTAATTTAATCATTTTGGAAAAATGCCATAAAAACATAACTAAGTTTCAATTTTGTTCCAATTAAGTCATTCAAAGTTTATTTTGTTTTAATTTGATAACTTAACTTTAAAAAGTGTTCTAATCCTAGATAGTTAACTTGATTTAATAGGTCAATATTGATTCTTATTTTTTAATATTCAATCTAAAATAAAAATATTCACTAAAAAGTTTAAAAATTAAAAAAAGAAGTATAATAAAAAAGTATTATTGAATATTATGAGTTTGAAAAATGGATGATGATTCGATGAAGCTGTCATATATGTAAAGAATATTATGAGTTTGGAAAATGGAACTGGAGATAACTAGATAGATGAAATAAAATTATCATCATCAAAATAATGTTTATTATAAGGGAAAATGCCATAAAAACATAATCAAGTTTTAATTTTGTTCCAATTAAGTCACTTCAACTTTATTTTGTTTTAATTACATAACTTAACTTTAAAATATGTTTCAATCCTAGGTAATTAACTTGAATAATAGGTAAAAGATAATTCTTATTTTTTATAATAAATTCAAATAAAAAATTCATAGACTTATCCATACACATTGAGAATACACAAACCTATCATATTACGATGATGATGCCAATTGTTGATGATACTTATGTTGATGATGATTATAAGCTTATTACGAATTCATAAAATGCATCAAAATACTTTTATGATGATTATATTTTTTTTAAGAGTCTAATACATAATTATTATGTGTTTCTTGAATATTGGGGTGAAAGGGATGATGATGATGGTTATAATAAACATTATTTTGATGATGATAATTTTATTTCATCTATCTAGTTATCTCCAGTTCCATTTTCCAAACTCATAATATTCTTTACATATATGATAGCTTCATCGAATCATCATCCATTTTCCAAACTCATAATATTCAATAATACTTTTTTATTATACTTCTTTTTTTAATTTTTAAACTTTTTAGTGAATATTTTTATTTTAGATTGAATATTAAAAAATAAGAATCAATATTGACCTATTAAATCAAGTTAACTATCTACGATTAGAACACTTTTTAAAGTTAAGTTATCAAATTAAAACAAAATAAACTTTAAATGACTTAATTGGAACAAAATTGAAACTTAGTTATGTTTTTATAAAGTTATCCCATTAATTTTTATACTTAATTAACTTAACATTTTTAACTCCAACTCAACTTTAACATATTTTAATATTTGTGACTTTTGCTCGTTATTCTACTTTGATATATTTACGACTTTAACTTAGTCATTATTTAGACATTACGACTTTACACCTTAACATGAGAGACATGAAAGTTCTTTTTTCAACGTGTGTGACGAAATTACAAACATGAGACCCGACCGCCGCATCATGCAACCTGGTCTAGTTTATATAATATAACTAAATATATGTACTCTGTGCAAATAAAGTATATACATTTTAGCATGCCTTAAGTTGTGTTACTAATAAAGCTTATTTTGTGCAAATAAAGTATATACATTTTAGCATGCCTTAAGTTGTGTTACTAATAAAGCTTATTTTATTTTGTTATTGATGCATGTATAATAGCATGCCTTAAATTTCACAAGGCCAAACATCATGGCTAGAGGGCGAATATGTACATTGTGTAATTTGCTTTTCGATTTATAATGTTAAAACTTTTCACTCTTACTTCTAAACTATTTTACACAATTCCAGTCATGTTTTTTTACTCATGTCAGGTTATTGAGGTGTAAACAAGCCGATTCATTTTAGTTGATGGGCCTGTAAGGTATTTGAGATCGGTTTGCTAAAAGCTTGAATCAAGTTGATAGTAGTAGAAAAGGCAATAGTATCCACTCGACACGACGACACCTATTTAAAACATGAACCTTTATAGTATCCACATGAAAGCTGATAATAGTAGTAGCAGTAATAATAATAAGTTCCATTACGGCTAAAAGAACATGAACTACAAAAGATCCATCTTTTAAACAAATAAAATACAAGTCAATTAAGAAAAATCCTGTTTATAACATCAACAGGCAATGCATAAGCAGGATCAATTGCCTTTAATCCAGGATATTCAAGAAGTGAAAGACCTGCAACTCCAAAATAAGTATGAAAAACATCAACAGCATCATCTGGTCTATCTGAAATCCCTCCATTTTCTTTATCTTGACAATCTAAAATGAACTTAACAAGCTTTTCTTTATCAATCCAATGAACCCTATCAATCATTATCAAACTAGATAGGACCCACCATGAGTAGCAAACATCAGGAAGCTTCTCGGGTCGACCGTTTAAACCACCGGATTTAACTTGTCTTTCACATAACCACCATCCTAAAAGATCTTTATCAACATGATGTAAACAACCCGTTATTGCAAGTGCGCCTATGCAACAAAAGATTTGACCCGCGTGTGATTCAGCACCCGGGGTGCACCCAAACCCACCATCAAGATTCTTGCAACTTACAATGTACCTAACAGCCTTTTCAACATTGATTTTATACAACTTTTTTAGTAATGCAAGAGAACATAAAGCAACATAGGAAAACCTAGTATCGATTTCACCCCATTTGTCTCCTGAAAAAGAACCATCTTCGTTTTGAAGGGTA
Source organism: Tagetes erecta (assembly GCA_030867185.1). Classification (NCBI taxonomy): domain Eukaryota; kingdom Viridiplantae; phylum Streptophyta; class Magnoliopsida; order Asterales; family Asteraceae; genus Tagetes; species Tagetes erecta. The sequence continues at coordinate 4,107,835 of CM061488.1, read as the reverse complement.
GCTACGTAACTTGACACCTTTTCAATATCGAGTACTTCGATTTTGTTAAAAAGTGCTAAAATTTGGATCGCACTAAGGGTGTAGAGTACATGTGGGTCATGCCCTTCGTTACCACCAAAACCACCAGATTCGTGTTGGCAACTCATGACCCATGATATAACCGTTTCTTGATCAACGGCTGAAAGTTTTCCTAATATGTCAAGCGTGGTTAATCCCCAATACGCACCGTTGATTCGCAGATGTTCCATCAAGACAGATTCAACATCGTCTTTCTTTTTTTCTATAGTTAAGATATATTTAGCATGTTGTTCAGCAGCTAGCTCTCCCATTCTGTGAAATAAACAAAAGAACAAAAGGCATGTGAAGTTAAATTGGGTACCAGGTCAAATTGAATTTGGGTTGAGAAAGTTTGTTTCTAGCATGGGTTGTGGCATTTTTTGTTCATTTTTCTTTAGATAGTAACCGTGTTAAGTACGATAAACAAAAAGCTACTGACTTTTTTTAAATAACGAATGACTTTGGAAAAGATAAACCAAATCCCAAACGAGCCATCCTTAAGTAAATGTGTCAAAACTACCACCTCTAAATCTGAGAAACACTGATGTTTTGTTGGCGACCATAACAACCCGTTGCTGGTAAACTCACAGGACCGCTAGATGTAACGCGGTGTTTATAAATAAAGTCAAAGAAGGCACCAATTAGGAGCCACTTAGTACAGACAGACATCAATTATGTGAGCTTATAACTTAACGACAGAAACAAAACATAATTCACATCAATGGTTAAAAGCTAGTAGTAGACTTGATAGAAGAAACCGAATCCAAAATCATTCAAATCAAAAAAATGTTAAACTTTATAATGAGAAGTCAAACAAACGATGACGAGTCAAACAAACGATCAATAGTTAATTTGCAATTTGCATTAGCACATCCTCTTCTTTAACTTAGCACAAATCAATCAATCAATGACATAGCAAATACAGTATGGTCATATAAACCATAAGATGATCTCAAATCCCAACCCTAAAACCAACAACTTTCAGATACAATAACCTGGTCCAATATTCGTTGTAGCAACCAACATATAGCAAACTTAGATCTAGAGTGATCAACAGGTTTCAAGGAGACTAATTTAGGGTTGGATGCATCATATAACTGGTCTAGAAATGAAATCGAAGTACTAAAGCAGGTTTAATAGGCTAATCAAGCGCTCGTAATGTTAAGAACAATCGACATGATTTGAGTAATTGAACAAGGCAAATAGCAAACTTACATGATCAAACAACTCTCTCCGATCAGGAACTAGAACAATTGCAGCTGCTGAGATCAAATCAGATTAGATCAGGTTTAGGGGTTGAAGAGCAATTTAGGGCTCCAATTTTACAAAGGGGGTGATTAACTGATCAATTATAACAAAGTTACTAAAATGGTTATATAAGCACAAAATGAGTTGTTTTTTTAAGAAACTGATCTTGCATTACGGAAATATTTTTGTTCTCGTAAATGATGGACGTTTAATAACGGCGTTTTTTGGGAATTTTTATAATGAAGACTTATCGTAACCTTTTTTTTTTGATTAAAGTTGGTTGGAGTGGAAGATTTGTCATCCAACCGTTTAAGAAAAAAACCGTGGTAAGAATTTTTAACCATATCATATAAAACCTTAATGCTTATTAGATTTAAACCCATGTCTCTCGTCAAACTCGAACTCATATTATGACGTGTTTAATAAATGAGCTCTATCTGCACATCACATATCTTGCTCGAGTCTGCTAGCAAGTTTTTCATTCATTTATATAATATTTATTTAACCGTTTAAACATAAAACTATATAGATAATTATTGTTAATATGAGTAATATGTACCTGCTTTGGAACTGGAAGTTCCAATCGGAGCATATAGATCCATAAATGGATTTGTATGTATAGCCATTTCAGTCGTGTTTATCTTTTTTCTGGGAACATGGTCAACCAGAAATTCTTATGTTCGCGATTCTTCATTCACCGATGCAGAAAATGCTTCAGTTTTCCATTCTCATGAGGCCGGAAAGTTTATTGGCAAAGGTCAACACGAAGTGATTCATCATCCTCAAACATGAGCCGATCATTAGTTAGGGATGGTTTATATTTCTAGAAAATTCCCACAAATTGAATGAAAAGTAGGTCCATGTAAATAATCGAACACAGGCTAAGTCAAGCTATAGATTTAATAGAAAACTTTTTAAGAGCTCCTTTTGACTTATTCAAACTCAAACGTAAGTTAAGTTAAAATGAGCCAAACTCGAGCTTGATTAGTCCTTTTGACTTATTCATACTTAAACTTAAGTTAAAATAAGCCAAACTCAAGCTTGGTTAGACTACTTTATACATCTAGCTATAAATTAGATACATGCTTAATAAAAACTTCTTTTTAATCATGACTAGCTCATACACTGATACACCAAACCAAACGTTTAATATATCTTTTTTTCATCATAAAACGAATATCAATTGTGATGGACTAATAGTAGATCAACAATTTGTAATTTATTTGTATTTATAAATTACAAGTAATAAGAATTGATTCACCTTTGTTCAAGATCATTATCTCAAACTGCATCCACAACTCATTCACATCCCACATAAACAAACAAAACATATGACCAAAATACTAAAAACATTATCAATACATCTTCCATTAACAATAAAAGAACATCTCATCTCATCTCCTTCCACTTCCTTTACTCGTTTCCAACTATCGCTAACAACTCGTTTTACACGCGTTAACATACACGCTCTTCGTTTACAAACGTTAACTCAGCAAAAAACCGCTTTCTTGGTGCTACAACTTGTTGGTGTGTGGTAACCCTCGCCCTCCTCTTATTGATAAAACCGAACCACGAGCAGAAGCTCGCTGTGTCAATGGCGGGTCTAGAAACACGACAACTACAGTTATGTCATCGTGGAAATGTCTTCTTACCCCTCTATCGATTTTCTTCAAATCCGAGTATCTCATTTCTCTTTTCTTTGCTGCTATTTGAAGTGCGGCTTTCACAAGTCTTCTTGCAATTCCCTGCACAAAATAAAAACAAGATGTTAATCGATTTGGCTTCTCACGGTCTCAATCAGATTAAATCTATACATATATCTAAGCCGCGCTAGTAAATTTTTTTAGGAGTATTGGATATTAACGGACCTAATTATTAGTTTTTGGCTGCTACCAGTCCCAACTTCTGAAATATGTGCTGGCGGTCCCAACTTTTATCATTTTGACCATTAATGGACCGCCGTTAAAAAAGTTAACGGTGTTAACTTTTTATTTAGGAATTTCAGGTCGACGTTTTATGGTTTTTGATCGGAATAAGAATACGAGTCGATTGATATAAAGATTACATCGAAACGATGAAACTTTTACATCCGGTTAAAGAACCGTTAGGTTTAAACACCCCGATAAAGCATTGTTTTGTCATTTGGAGCACCGTTTCAATGTAATTTTTATATCAATCGACTCGTATTCTTAGCCCGATCAAAAACCATAAAACGTCGACCTGAAATTCAAAAAAAAAAAGTTAACGCCGTTAACTTTTTTAACGATAGTCCATTAGTGGCCAAAATGATAAAAGTTGGGACCGCCAGCACATATTTCAGAAATTGGGACCGGTAGTGGCCAAAAACTAATAGTTAGGTCCGTTAATATCCAATACTCCTTTTTTTATCTCAATCTGTTATAACTTCACTCTAAGTAGGAGTAAAAAATGATGACAGTATAAAAATAAGTAAATAGCAATGTATGAAAAAAACTTACGCTACGTGGATAACTATGGACAATATCAACTGCTTCCCCGTTGCTAAGATGCTCCCATAGACCATCGGATGCGAATATAAGAAACTGATCCTTTGGGTTTAGTTTGTGTATTAATATTGACGGTTCAGGATTAAGAATTGGCTTTGAAAAGGGTTCAGGCAGCCGAAACTTTGCCAACAAAGGTTCTCTATTGAACTCTGTCTTCTTTAAATATGCATCGCCAATGGATCTTGAAACCTACAAACCAAAACCATTGTTGTTATAATGCGTTAAGACATTTAGTAAACAGTGTACAAAGTTTATGATTGCAACTTCTAATAGCACATACAAGTATTCACATAGAGTTCATTGTTGACTTTTGAGAGTCAAATAGGTTACACTTTCTCTGTGAAATTGACTAGAAATGAAATTAGATTAGGGAAAACGATGCATCGTTACTTAAGTATTAAAGAAAGTAATACAATCGAGGAAAAATTAGCCAAAAAACCTGAAACTATCAATGCTAGATTATCATTTAAAAGATACAAGATTTGACTTTCGAAACTTAAAACAAGTTCCTGCAAGTGAAATGAAAATTTCCGTTTGTAGGGTATTAAGTACAAACACAATCAACCACAAGTAACATTTATACTAATACCAAAACTTGTTTAATTTTGAAGACTGTATTTTTTTACTAGAACGAACGTAGGTTCACAAAGAACCAGTTCACAGTTGAAATTTCGGAGTCAAACAAGCTACATTTTATCTTCAAAATTGACGATAACAGTTATGATTCTGGAGATAACAACAGATCGTTATCAAATTTGCAAAAAACAGTTACAAGTACGGAAGAATTGGATCCAAAAACATCAACCATATTGTAATTTAGTGCCTTTTTAAAATGCAAACTTACCTGTATAATCCCTTTAACACGCCAAACATTGTGTTTCAAAACAACAATCTTTGGATCATCAGGATGCACGGAATGAAGCTCGTCTCTTACAGAAGCATAACTTGCATTATGCTCTGTTGATAATTGTATAGCCGAAACACCTCTAACACCCCTATCAGCTCTCCCTAAAACAACTCTCGAATCACCAGCATTCGCGACATAAATCAATCCGTTGCAAATAACACCCACCAAACAACATGTCCCAACAGACGCTATTTGTGGGCAAACACGCCATTGTTCTCTCACAACCGAAAGAAACTCATCTTCCGTCGCTAAAAATGCTTTCTTGATCACGTTTGAAGACATTTCTTGATCTTCAGATGCAAATTCTGAACCAAAACAAACAAAGATTTTATAAAATTTAAAAACTTTCATGATCAAATCAAATTCTTGACATCATCATTTGAACATTCAACGAAACTTACTCTTAAGATTAGCGAACAGATTTTCGTTCACGAATCTTGATGTCTCCGGTCCACCATGCCCATCATAGACGCCAATGAACGTTCCATACGGCCCTGAATTCAACGAACTCAACGGCCCTGATTCAACCTGGCTCTGATCTTCTAGCAAATTGTTAGCCTGAATCACTGCCATCGAAAATTCACCGCTAACATGAGCCCCTAAATCTTTATACCATAATAACCCGTCTGTTCGTCCGATTTGATCTGCAGATTTTCTTACACAACCATCATCACCCTCCACTGATGCCTTCCAACATGGTTTGACCATGTTTAAGTAATTATTCCCAGATAACATGATACTTAGACACAGATCATAAATCAACCACAATACTCATCAAATCAAAGTCAAAGTCAAAAGCCCAATTCTTCAACAATCAAGACCCTAAATTCCAATTCACCCAATCGAATCAAAACACTTCTTGAAACTATACAATACCCAATAAAAATCAAGTGGGTATGGTTCAAGATTGCTCAAAAACTAATCCTTTAGAGACATAAAAGTCAAATCCCCACCAAACCAAGACCAATTCTTCAAGATTTCAAAACCCTAAACTCCAATTCATCCAATCGAAACAAAAGACTCAAAATTCTTGAAAATTATACAAAACCCACCATAAAAGAAACCCTAAACACCATTAATATGAAGTGGGTATGGGCCAAGATTGTTCAAAAAGTAATGAACTTGCCTCAAGAGATATAAAAGATTGTTTTTTTTATGGAGGTGTGCATACCTTGAACCCTCCCCCTTAATTCATGTGGACCTTCGTGTTGTGCCACCTTCCAAGAACAGCCTTAGCTGTAAAAGCCCATATAGATTTGATTGTGACAGAGTTTGTTCATAGATCAGAGTGGAAGATGGCAATGGATAATAAGAAAATAATAATAAGGCAGAAATTAAAAAAAGGGTTTTGGAATTTTTTGGGCAGGAGATCTTTTAAATGGGTGTCAGATTGGGATCTCAGAGGTTTAAAAACAGAAAAAAGGAAATCAACTTATCAAACAAAAGTGTTGGTTTTTATATTTTATTTTGAGTGAATCAATATTAGGCTACATTACACTAAGGATGCTTATATAGTTGGATCATGGTTTAGGGTTTTGAAATCAATATTGGAGTTTAGATTATGGATTTAAACATGTTAGAGAGAATAGGGATTTAATTTTAATATCGTTCATTATTGAGTAGTTAAATCGGTATTGAATGTTGATTGATAATACTATAGGGAAAGTGATGTTTTCGTGTAACATGTTATAATCATTATGTAGCTACGAGATAGACTTGTATAGCATGACTCATTTTTGTTAACTATGCCACTAATAACTTATTCTATAGTTAGTTTATGTAGGTGGGTTTGATCTCTAAGTGAATTCGGTGTATTATATGTTAGTATGAGAAATTGATTTATGGGTTGACTTTTTGTCCAACGTTGATTCTTTGTTAATGACAAACTGTAGATTTTTTTAGTGTTGAAATCTTCATCGATTTTCATGGCATTTAATGTTTGTTGGGAGCATAGGTTCGACACTTGATGCCTTTAAACATGTTTGTTTCCCACCCTTAACCTAAGGTATGGTTATGACCATAAGGATCTTTTCGTACTTCAACATATTATGAGTATTTCAAATAAAAAAAGTGTGGTGTTTAACTGTTATGTTTTATAGATCTCTATGTTCTCTTACGACTATCCAGAAATAACTGCTAGTAAGATTAGTTATTGTCCCGGCCCTTGATTATTCAGTCATCCCTATATATTCGATGGACTATATAAAAGTCAGAGGGATCACCCTGTAGTAATACATTGTTCCTGAATAATTTAGTAAATACAATCATGTCAAGATGTTTAAGGTCTGTTTGGTATTAGATAATAGAAATTGATTTAAATTGATAAATAGATGAAACAACTAATGGAATTAAATGGGTCATTACAAATTTACAATTTCATTGCCCTGGTTTGTTATGTTATGAGAATAAAATAAATCATTATTTCACATTTTTTGATAGACAAAAAAATGTATAAATAAAATACAATTAATTTGAGATGACAAAAAATTACCTCGCCTTTTTAAAAGAAAATTTACTAGTTACTATGACATCATCTGATTAAAAGTTATAATAAATTTGTATTACGAAGATTATTTTTTTTTAACTAGTGAGCTCACAATACGGGTTAGGGTGTGGTTCGGGTAATGTGTATTGGGTTTCTAAAGTCTTCATATGGGCAATTAACACTAAAAAGTTATTATGTATGTGAGCTCACGATATGCTATACATTTTTGGTAAGGTTTACCTTCATCATGAGAAACAAAAATAGTTAAAAGGAATATAAAATCAAAATGACATTGTAATACACTACACAACCTAAAAATTAGGTCTTCTATGTTGAATTAACGCGTTGCATCAACAAACAAAACAACAAAACACACTTTCCACTTTGTTGTGTATAAATTGGGGGTGGTCAAGTCGGTATTATCGATGAATTTGGAGAAACGAATTCATTTGAAAATAAATGAATATTCTCCTACAAAGTGGATTTTATCTAAAATACAAGAGTGATATTTAATCACACCAAACAAAAAACTCTGATTGAACTCATTTTAACGGTGTTTATAACCGTATTGTCAAACCTTCTAGTCACCCACTCCAAAAACTTCAACCCCCCTCCCTCCCAAAAAAAAAACCTAAACCCACCCATCCCCTAAAACCTAAACCCCGCCCCCTAAAAAAGCCAAAACCATAATGCCAAAACTAAATCATAAAAACTAAGATGATACAGTTTGACGAGACAGTTTAAACGTAGCTGGAATAAGCTCAATCATACTTCGCTTGACATAGTTTTGAAATAATTTAAGACAATTCTTATACTTCTTAGGTAAGATCTACTTTTTATTTGATATTTCCTCTTTGAAAACAAATACAGAGTACCGTACATGTATATAAGCATCGGCAATTATGTTTTTCGCTAGTGGTGAATTTTACGACCGGTAATATACTGAATACCGACTTATTCAAGGCTAAATGAGCCAATTTGCAAGATTACCTAAACAGAAGTGTCAAAATTGAGTTTATGCTGCCAATTTTTTTTAGTCAATTAGCACAAAGTTGATTGTTTTACCATCTCTTAGTATCATAAAAGATTTGGGTTTATTCATGTAGTGTAACATATCTTTGATGGATGGAACTGTAAATTGGGGGAGGTGGCACCATGTGATGTGGCATTTCAAACTTGGGCAACAACGTGACAATTTAATTCAATAAGACATGATCCAACATTTTTCAAATGATAACTACACAGAGAGCAAAAAACATCATTTAGTATACATCTATCCATGATAGCCGCGCTGACTGAGATTTTACTTATTATTAACTTCTTCAAGAACCCACTTCAACCATTACACAACATATCTAGAAGTCCGGAGCGTAAGATCTTCAATTTCTTTCCTAAAACTTTAGTTTTGAAGATAAAACAGTTTTTCACTCTTTGACCCTTTGTTGAGTAGTGTTTTATTAGAAGAAAACAAAATTAGCATATTTGATATAAATTTTTATTCAAGATATTAAGTGTGTAACTTTTACAAGGTGAATGTATAGATGACTTAAAAGGAAAAAATAAAAAGGTGTTATATAAAAAGGTTTTATAAAAGTTCATGATTATATTTAGTGACGAACAAAAAACTTAAGCTTGAACCTGGAACTGAAATTGTAGGTTTTACTTGAAACCGTTTTTTAAATACGGGTTTTTTTGTGCCCGTAACCGGCCTACCCGTAGGGTCTGGATAAGTTACTAAATTCTTGTTTGAAATTGGTTTCTAAAAAGCGAAAAACCGGTTTTGAAAAAACCTGATTTCAAAAATTCCCAAAGATCATTTTATTTTAGTGGTAATATTAAAAAAACTTTATAATACGGTACTATGATTCTACTTTTCACTCTCGAGACCTATATTTTTTTACCGTTTCCTAACGGTGGTATGCTAATACTAACTTTTACGGCTAATTCGGCTGTATTTTTGACATTTATTGGTTTTAAAATTAATATAAATTGTGATCGAAGTTTACTCTAAACCGGGTTTTTCCATACCCGTTTTAAATACTTGAAACCAAATATTTTTAATCTGTTACATGTGGTATGATTTTCCCCTCAAGAACCGAAGCCTCATGCCAAAACCCAATTTTTTAATTTCCGCTAATACTAGAACGTTTGTAAAAACCCGATTTAGACACCTGTAATTAATTATAGGGAAATTGATTATATTAATCTCAACTTTCATCTATTGGTTATTATTAATTTCAACTTTAGTATTGACAATTATCACTCTCAACTTTCACTTAATTGACCACCATTGAGCATTCTGTTACCCTTGACTAACTCCTTTAAAATATGGATGCCACGTCAGCTGCAACGTGAATGCCACGTCAGCATATTTTAACGAAGTTAGTCAGGGTTAATGGAAGGCTCAATAGTGACCAATTAAGTGAAAGTTAAGAGTAATAATGGCCTATAGTAAAATTAGAATTAATAATGATCAATAAGTAAAAATTGAGATTTATAAAATTTAATTTCCCTTAATTATATGAGAGATATCCCTCTTACAATGTGGAATTTCTTTAAAAATCAAAATATTTTAATGATAATATACGCGTATATTTTATTAATTTTAAATTATATTAGAACGTAAATGAATTTTGGATTTTACACAATCATAATATATACTACTATCAATGGAAATAATATTTTCATTCTTCTACGATTGGTTTCATTTCTTTTTTAAACGGCTAAGGCTATAGTTTAACGTATAAAAAAGAGTAAATTGCAGTTTTGGTCTCTGTATTTTGATATTATTAACAGTTGTAGTCCTATTTTAACAGTTTTGGTCCATGTGTTTTTATTTTCTAACAGAAATGGTCCCGAACACTAACTTCATCCAATTTTCCGTTAAGTCTCCCTCACATACGGAGTAAAAATGTCATATCTACCACTCTTTTTGACATGCGACTAAATAAAAATGTTAAGCTACATAATGATCTAGATAAAAGAGGGAGAAAAATGACATTTTTACCCCTCAAATGTGGGGCGCTGTGAGATACTTAACGGAAAACTGGATGAAGTTAGTGTTCGGGACCATTTCTGTTAGAAAATAAAAACACAGGGACCAAAACTGTTAAGATGAGACTGAAACTGTTAATGGTATCAAAACACAGGGACCAAAACTACTGTTTACTCTATAAAAAAGAAACAAACAAATCTAACAATATCCCGTTATGTGTGTAAATAAATATTTTAAAACTAATAAAAAACATTATAAACACACAACTTAATGTGATGGTTTTGTTTAATCTTTTCACATGTAAAGTAACATATTTTTTTAACGCCAAATTTTATTAAAACACTAGTTGTTTGTAACTTTTACATCAATAAACTCGTATCTTTCTCTCAATCAAAAACCCTAAAGCATCGGTCTGAAATTCGAACTTAACGACGTTAAGTTAACTTTAACGGCTGATTATTGTAGAAAAATAAGTTATAAGTTGAGAATGCCACAAGAAATTTTTTAAATGGGGATTAATATCGGCCAATATATCAAAGTTCGGATTATTAAAATTCAATATCCCCTTTTTCATAAGAAGTTATGTATGCTTAATTTAACTGTAATCTATTACCAACTTTATCAATAAGTTTCATTATTATACCTTATCAAATATTACTCAATTAATGCACACCTCTAATAAGAGATGCTTGAGATTGTAATTATTTTTAAAATTTTCAAGAATCTACTAAATATCGCGGGGACAAAAATGTAATTATTGCATATAAAATTATTATTATGATATAAACTTTCAAATGATGCCACATAAACAAATTAACTCTCAAATTACCACATAAGCAAATTATATTTTATTATATTATATCATAGATTTAAACTGTTTCTCAAAATTTATGAGACTTATTTAATTTTTTTCATTTGCCTTAAACTTTTTATATATAAATACATTTTCCTGTTTAAAAAGTTATATATAACTCTTTTCCTATCACCTAGTCTTTAAGTCCGCTTAAAATGTGACACATTGAATAGAAAAATTGTTTATTAAATGTTTGGTCCTACACACCCATCATAGTGACTCGGACATCTCTCTAATTTTTGTCCACTATGCTAAAAACTACAACATGTACATGATCTTGACATGTAATAAAAACAAAATATCTTAAAAGAAAGTTATATTTGCCAAATAGTTTTATATAAATTCACGTAGAAATAACTTTGTAAAAACATAACCAAGTTTCAATTTTGTTCTAATTAAGTCACTTAAGTTTAAAAATTGTTCCAATTAGGTCACTCACCTTCATATTTTATTCAAATTAGAGGTTTTAACAAGTTGTTTTCACATTTTTTTCTTTACGTTTTAGTTAGGAAATATTTTTTACATTTTTTAATGCTAATATGAAGTGGTAATATGAATTGTAAGTTTATTTTTTTATTTTTTATTATAATTAACATATTTTTAATTTTTTTAATATAATTACATATATTAAATATTCCAACCCCCACATTCTATCCTCAATTCATTTCTTGACACAAACAAAATCTAACCATTGCTCAATTTGGAGGTTTAATCATCTAATTCAAGCAAAATATGCTTGAGTGACCTAATTAGAACAAAACTGAAACTTGGTTATGTTTCTATGACATTTCCCCTTCTATTATTTACTAAGTTCGGTGATGGCACCGAATCATCACCGGCCACATGTCACGTTTTTATTGATCGATTTAATTTTTTTGTTTTTTCTTATTCCTAAGATATTCGTAAATATATACATTGTTTTTAGTTCCTATAACACAGGTGCGTCTAAATCAACTCGTATATACGCGGGCCTGAAACTCCAGATGACTCGGGTTTTGTGTTTTGATGTTTGTTTATTTGTTTTTAATAGTTTTACACTTTTGGTCCCCAAGTTAACGTTAACATGTTTAAGATTTTGAATCTCATACACTACTTTGACATATTTCCGACTTTAAACATGCGTCTTTGACTTAATTATCATTTTAATATTTAAGTTTTGATATATTCCTGTTTTTTAATAAGTCACGCACTATGAGTAAATGCGAGATATGAAACTTTTTCTAACAACCCGTGTGATGAAGTCACATACATAAGATTTGACCACCACATCACGAGGTGGGGTTGTATTGCTAGTTTGTTATAAAAATATAATTTCACAAACATAATTCTTGATAAATTTATCTAATAAATCAATGTTTTATGGGAGCCACCAGAGTCTTTTTTGAAAGAAAAAATAAGGGGGAAATTAAAGGAAAAAAAATAAGAGGGAAAAATGAGGAGACCACCTTTTGATTTCCACTTTAATTTTTTAATTTCATTAATAATCAATTTTGTTATTTTGGTTTTCTATTCAAATTTCAAAACTAAATATTTAAAATTTTTTATTTACTTAAAAAGTATAGGATATAAATATATACTTTTTTAATTTATTACTAAATTATTGTTACTTACTCTTGTAATTTAGAAAATCACTTATAATTACTTAAATAGTATCTAATTAATTATATATTATTGTATTAGATCAACCCGTGTGTTTATATATGTATTAAACCTAGAAAAATATAAAAAGTAGATGAGTTGAAATGGGTTAAATGCGAGTATTTTGCACATGAAAGAAACTTAACGGACTAATCTATAAATGTACATTGTAGCATGTTGTAGATTTGGCAAGAAACCTAAATAAACTAATATAAATATTTTTTTTATCTAAACTAAATTTTGTAGAGGTATTAGTTATTAGGTATATAATTTTTCTTTAGAATAATACTAACGAATGTTTAATAAAAATTTGGTATATTCATAAAACAAAACACAACATATAATTCTATGAAATATTCATAACATATAGTAGATTATTTTTAAAATTCAAAATCATTAATACAAGTATACAACATGTCTAGATGATTCAATAATTCAATTTATGTGTTACATTTATGTTATGGTTTTTATATTTGCTTTTGCAGGTTTATAGTATCGACTTAAATAAAAAAAGGATAGAATAAAGAAATATTAATTACCAGAAAACAAAGTATACATAAATAAAAATACGAGAAGACTGAAATTGAATAAACATAACATGTTATGGGATCAAATGCGAGTTGTAAAGAGAGTCATAGACCAAAATAAATGTCGGGCTCAGAAGTTGTTCTTCATGTTCGTTAGACACAACAAAAACATGTTTTTATCGAAAACAAGAATATATGCTATTTTACACATATTTTGAACAATGTTTAATAATTTTTAAAAAATAGAATGGTTTTTATGTTTTAATAAATTGAAGGTCCAATAAGAAAATATGCACCCATGATCCACCGATATATTTTTCTTATGTGTCTTCGGCTTTTAATGAGCACAAAGATTTAGGACTATTTTTTTTGGTTTTATAGATGCTGTTAAAATAACTTAATCTCATAGATGTAGACATATAAATAAGAAATATATTGGATGTTTCTTGTTTTTAACTTGAAGGTCCAACAAGAAAATATGCTACCATGAACCATCTAGCCACGCATAAACCGGGTTTTTTTAAGAACTGATTTTGAGTAGTAACCAGGTCCGGTTAACAAAGTCAAAAACTGAGTAGGGTTGGGTCCGGTTCCAGGTATGATCGGGTATTTGACTGGTTTAATCGGGTTTTTTCTGTTCCAGGTAGGGTCGGGTCCGAGTTTTGACCGGGTTGAGGTAGAACCAGTTCCGGCGATCCTGGTTCGGTTCCGGGTGTGGTTCCATTTTCTTGAAGGAACCGAAACCCATGTGTACCCTAATGTTCGGGTAAACCGGTTCCGGTACACCGGGTCGATTCCAGAAACCTTTTTTTTTTTTTTTGCATGGCTACTACCATCTATCTTTTTTTTTCTTGTGTATCGTGGGCTTTTGATGAACACAAAAATTTGGGAGGACTGTTTTTTGGGTTTCATTTAGCTCATAGATGTACATGTATACACACATATTTACACAAATAAAAGGGTAAACATATGCTTGATGTACATGTATACACACATATTTTCATTTAGCTCATAGATGTACATGTTTACACACATATTTACACAAGGAAAAGTGTAAACATGGTGTATGAGGCTCCATATGCTTGATTTTCATTTATAGCTCATAGATGTAGACATATACATGTATACACACATATATACACAAGTAAAAGGGTAAACATGCTGTTTGAGGCTCCATACGCGCGAGGTACGGGTGAGGTGGGGGATTGCACCTTGAGTGTGATGTACGCATCTTGGCCTAGCATTTCTACAAGACGTTTACATAACTCGAAGCAACCTTGTAATTTAGATCCTTTATGAATTTTAGCGGTTTTCATGACCTCAATGGACTCTCCAACAAACTTACTAAGCACGCACGCATATACATACATATTAATCTTGGGTATAATGACGAGAGTATCTATCCGAGGCATGCCTCCATATAGAAAATGAAGGTTCAGTCGTTAACAATAGTGATACATGATCATAATGATACACGAGTCATGGTCATAGATGTATATATTTGTCGGTAAACTACCACCAAAGAGGTTGTTAACGATGCTAATTGAGCAAAATGTGATACACGAATTCTATCAATAGAAATTTACGTATGCATTCATAAGATCAAATCTGATATGCTAACAAAACCATGACACACGACCTTGTGGTTGCGTATGTCATGAATACAAACATCACTTCCCTTTTAACACAAAAAAAAATTACTTACAGTGATTTTCTCGTTTTTTTTCATGTGGTAACATACTTTTAACTTTTACCCGTTTTAAATAGTATACTGTTAAGAGTTGGGTTTGAATCGAATCCAACAAGAACGCAATACACACGAGATGATCTTAATCTTGAATAAGATCTACTGAACTCATTATTAGGGAACAATGAATGATTTACAAGTGAAAAGAAAATTAACTGAATACAAAAAGTGAATGTGAAGAACAATTACCTAGCCTATATACCAACTAACCTCCTAACAAGCTAATAAAGGACGTTAACAAACATTAAGAACAAATACCCGGTTACCCCTAAAGAATAAAAAGTTTACACTTTATGCCCAAACATTTCAACTATAAGCAAATGACATCTAACCCCTTGATCTTCAATGAGATGCTGAATATATGACATAAAGTAACAAGTAGACATATATACTTACCAATGCTATACTCTCTGTTATGAACACAATGATCATAATCACTTCTCTTGAACCCATTTGACACAATGTGATCATCAAACTTTTTATACCATTGTCCAGGAGATTGTTTCAAACCATACAAAGATTTATGTAACAAACACACATTCTCTTACCCAACTACTTCATAACCTTTAGGTTGTTGCATATATATTCTTTCATCCAAATCACCATGTAAGAATGTTATTAAAATCTAGTTGTTCTAACTCTAGATTAAAATGTGCAACTAATGACAACATTGCCCTAATAGAAGTGTAAACTTCTTATTCTTTAGGGGGTAAATATGTAATTGTTCTTAATACTTGTTAATGTCTGTTTGTAGCTTGTTAGGAGGTTAGTTAGTACATAGATTTACAAGTGAAATGGAAATGAATTGAATACAAGAAGTGAATGTGAAAAACAATTACCTAACCCTAAGTACTAACTAACCTCCTAACAAGCTACTAACTGACAGTAACAAGCATTAAGAACAATTACACATTCACCCCCTACAGAATAAGAGTTTACACTTTATGCCTAAAACATTTCAACTATAAGCAAATGACAACTAAGCCCCTGATCTTCAATGAGATGTTGAATAGATGACATAACAGGTTGTTGACCAAGCTATTGACTGTTAATTTAATCTTTATCTCAACATATACTATTGTCATTGACTCATTTCATGTAAAAACAAAATGGTAATGGCGTGGACGCATGATGGCTGCGACCCATCTCCTTCACTCTGCTAGTTAGTGTAATCCCATGTTACGTTCATGAAACTCTTTGAACCACACATGTATTAAATCAAAGTTACGAGGACATATGTGCGATATGAGTTTACCATTTATTAATTATTTGGGTAAGATTATAAAAAAAAAGTTGATGCACTCTGAAAATTTATAAAGAACATGCAAGGGCTGTAATTGTATTAAGATTCACACACTAAGAAAAACAGACTAAATGATTTGTGTTAACTACAACATATATCAATATTTAACTAACAAAAACTATAAACACCCACTACCTATCTTGACAACAACCTCCCACTGCCGCTCAATCTCACCGTACACGTCATCAGTTGGCAGTCGGTGGCGGCAGCATGGACACGTGTTCCTTTTAACCACCCATGGCAATATGCACATCCAATGAAACTGATGTTCACAAGGCAATTCACACACATCTCTCCCTAGTTTCATCTCCTCCTTGCAAACAGCACACTCCTTCCCTCCTTGTTTCACCTCCACCGATGGCAGCGCCACCACCGCCGCCACGGATGCCGCCACCTCCCTCCTCACCTTACCATCCCTACATCCCATCACATCAACAAACTTCTTGCATTTTGTCACCAATTCAATATACTTGATCAATGTTTCACTATTGGAACATTCAATCCCAGAAAAAGTTAACATGGTGGAGGATACATAATCAGAAAGAGAATCGCGCCAATCAGATGGTGACAACGTCTTTAACGATTTAGGATCATATTGGCGAACTTCACATAGAAGTAGAAGAAGAAGAACAGAGTCAAGATCACGGTCATTGATAGTTGCAGTGCAGGGCGGCATTCGGGCGTTGGTTGGGTTAAATATGCGAGAAAATTGGGACAGTATTGATAACAGATGTTGTGCAATGAGAAGGGATTTTCGGTGGAGGGAAAGGGAATGGAGGTGGTGGAGGGAGAGGGAGAAGAGGGTGGTGGAGGACAAGAGGGCGGAGAGACGACGACGGTGGTGGTGGAGGAGGGAGGAGACGGTGGCGGTGAGGGTTGAAATTTGTGGTGGTGTGAGGGTGGAGAGGGCTGTCATGAGTATGGTTGTGGTGGTGTTTTCTTCCATTTTGGGATCATGTGCCATGAAAAGAGATAAGGGGTTATATTCTAAGTAGTTAAATGTGTGGGGAAGAGTGTTTCTAATTTGTGTGGGCTCTGTGGATAGTCAGTTTGACCCAAAATAATCTGCTTTTGTGATTCACATATTCTAAATCACCAATTCCATAGCTTATAAATAGAGTAGTTCTAAAAAATCTAAACTTTAGTGAATTAGGTTCATCTGTTGTACCTGTGGGGTCAAAAGGTTTGACACTTTGACACATATGGAATGCTGCTTTACAAGCTTGTACCCTGTGCATAAAAGAATGTACATTTGAGTGAAATATCAAGCTACTCAAAGAAGTAAAGAAAAGCATTTGTGATATTACGAAACTAATAAATAAACATTTGGATAAAATGATTTATGTGGTGTGCAACTTTCAGCCGTGTTAGCTTAACTTCTTAAGGTGACACATATGATAACAAAACATGACCCGATATGACCGATCCATAAGTAGACATGTAGAATCGTGCCTCTAGAGACAAGAATTGAAACAATGTAAATTATGAGACGAAAGACGTTTTTTTAAAGCAAATAATGCAATGATGTGTTGTGGGTTTGTGGCACATGCAAGGGTGATGATACATTTGGAATTGATCATAAGATGGTCATTGGATACTATCTTGTAATTAAAGTAAGGTCATGGCATAATTTATGAGAAAAGTGAAAGGTCATGAAATAGAGTAATATATTAGAAAAGTGAAATGACATGAAATAATATATGAAGTATGTACATATATTATTATGCTTTTGAGCATTTGGTTGGGAGTATTTTAGATGACTCTTGCTAGTTAAGTCATCCCAGATCAAGATTCATGACCCATTAAGAAAATGAAATGCATGTATTAGATGCATATGTATATCAATATTTATACTTTGGATCTCTCACAAATTACACTTCTAAGTTAATCTTGGCTTGACTAGAAATCAGGGGTGTTCACAAACAGTTAAAACTAACCAGTTTGTTCAAACTGAAGCAAATTGACTGGTTTGAAGTTTATACAATTCGGTTCACGGTTTATGATTTAGAAAACAGTTTTAGCAGTTCGATTCACAGTTTGGAACTTGGAACCCACCGTTTACCTACATTTAGACTTACTTTTATTTTGGAAGGAAAAACCACATTAAACTACAAGTTGCTTTTAAAACAATAAATGAAAAAAAAACAGTGGAAGGAAAAGAAATACTCGTTTTGTTACTTTTAACTGTTAAAAGCAATAGATTTGGATATAAAATACAATATAAAATTGAACACCACTTGTAAATACCCATACTTGATTGCTTAGCATGGGTGATCTCATTTCCATGGTAATATTTTTTTGCATTCATCTGTCCACAAAGAAACACTAAAAAATATTATTTTAAATATCATATTCTAATGACGGAAAAAAGTTATGAAATACTTAAATAACAATATTAAGAGCAGTAAAACTAATAAAAATACGTACGTTATTCAACCTTTTTATTCTGGAACACACCAGTTAGCTACCAGGATGTCGTACTGGGGACATTTAATAGTATATAATCACAACTTAAAACATTGAAATTAAATTGCTACTGCAAAAAATTATTAAACATCAATTTAAATATTATAATCGAATCATTAAATATAAATATAACTGATTTTAATATTAACTATAAAATGTACAAAAATATCAAAGAACAAATATTATTTGAAATATCCATTAAATCAAAATATTATACAATAAATGAAATATTAAATTTTTATATTGAGATCTAGTTAAGAAAATAAGAGTAAAATGATAAAAGTTGAGCACTTGAGCTCATTCACACTGGATGCAGAGAAAATAATCAATCACGTGTAGTTGGTAGATAAACTTTGTATATTACTTATGATATAATTGAAGAAAATATAAGTCACATCAAGGAAAATGAGGATGGAAATAACTAGATTAATTGATTGTAAGGGCTATCATGTCATATCGACAATCAATTATCCTCCTACTCTTGATGCAGAGAAACTAGAACATAGTGTATGTCTGTGTGTGTAAATGAGACCATTGAGAGTGTGAGTGATGGGGCTATAATGGAAGGGAGTTGCTGGAAATGTTGGAAATTTGTCCATAAGTGTGTGTCTAGTAGAGCAATGTTCTGTTTTGATTACTTAGTTATTTTTTATCACTAATAAGGCAAGCAGAAGTGAATAAAAACAATTTGGCCCATTCATGCATTTCTTTACATCCTACATCAAGCATAAATAATGGAAATATGTCTAATTGCCAAGTGTGAATTTTACTACTAAACAATAAATTGATATTTGTGCAAGCTACAGATCCCAGTTTAATCTCTCAACTATCCATTGGTAATAGTAAAATCGAAAATCGATGTAATTATTTTTCGAGTATAATATATGGCAGACTTTATGAGTTTATGTCATACATGATTTCACCTTTATAACCATGAAACAACGAACAAATTTCACGCATCCACTATATATTCACATATCATGAGAAATGTTTCAGAATGTATAAACCTGACTCACTTTTTAAATAAAAAAAGTAAATAAGTGTAGACACTTGACAAAAATTTTACGTATGAATAAAAAAGGTAACAAGTGGGTCAGTTTGTGTATTCCAACTTGTTTGAAACCTTCTATAAAATAGAAGTATTTTTTTTAGCATCGAAAATCCACATAATGAAAGTGATTATTTTTTTCATGAGATGCAAGAAACAACTACCATAATTTCAAGATTATGATACAATTTAATTTTAATAATATAAGTGAAATACAATACAAGAAAGATGAAAACTTTACCTCTATAGTAGGATTGAATGATTGATTAGTTTATAAGCAGACACTTTCCTCATGAAAAGATTCACTTGCAGCATACCTTTCATCTTTCATCAAATTAAATAATCCTCCTAACGTAGCATATATTTCCTCTGTTTTTCCATTAGATACATCCTTAGCTATGAAACTTTGCATTCCACCTGGTGTTTCGATCCAACTACAACCTGCAATCTTTTTCAGCCCAATATTATTTAACATCCGTCTAACATTTTCAGCCTCTTCCCATCTTCCGGCTTGTGAATATAAATTAGCCATTATAACATAATTTCCTGTATTTTCAGGCTCAATTTCAAACAAATGATCACAAGCAAATTTCCCAATTTCAACATCTCCAGAAACCGAAGCCCCATTGAGCAATGCACCCCAAACTCTTGCACTAGGCTCAAAAGGCATTTTCTTCATGAAATTTATGGCTTCATTAAGCTTTAAGGCCCGACTTAATACACCTACCATACACGCATAATGCTCCATTAACGGCTGAATATTATATATTTCTAACATACTATTGAATATCCTCCAAGCTTCATCTACTAATCCAGAATGAGCACAAGCTGATAAAACAGATGTGAATGTAACAGGATCTGGCTGTATGCCTTTGTCAATCATGTTATTAAATAAATCAAGTGCTGATTCGACCTCCCCATGAGCAGAATATGCTGATATCAATGATGTAAATATAACAACACTCTTCTTTTTTGATTGATTAAAAACTACCTGTGCTCCCTTAAGAAAACCTAACTTAGCATAAGTATCGATAATTGCAGTTGCTACATAAATATTTGTGTCATAGTTGTGTCTAATTGCATACGCGTGCATCTCCTTCCCTCCTTTTAGGTTTGATAAATGTGAAAGTGTAGGAAAAATATTTGAAAGTGTTACCATATCCGGTTTGAACCCATATATCTGCATTTCATGACACAAATTGACTACTGCTTCATAGTTTCGGTTTTGAAATTGCCCTGATATCACACCATTCCATGTACTCAAACCTGGTTTATCCATTGTTCTGAAGAGATCCATAGCTTTGTCTACAAAACCATGAAGCATGTATCCATATATTAAAGATCCATAACTAATTTCATCCTTCTCACTCATTTCTTCAAATATCTGTTTAGCATAATCCAAGCTACCACATTTTGCATACATTGCAATAAAAGCATTGCAAACAGGGAGATCTATTTTAACTTCATTATCCAGCACATACCTATGAACTTTCATCCCTAAATCAAGATCGTTCGACTGTGCACAAGCTTGCAAGACACTAATCACAGTTAACTCATTCGGTCTTACATCCTCCAAATCCATCATCTTGAAATAAAACTCTTTGCATTTCTCAAAAAACCCCCCTTTCGAATACCCTGCTATCATCGAATTCCACGACACAAGATCTTTATGACACGCACAATCAAACAAACGTCTAGCTAAATCAATTTCATCACACCTACAATAGAAAGTTATCAAAGCATTCACCACAAAAATATCAAAATCCAACCCGTTCCGGATGATGTAACAATGCAATCTTTTACCAATGCTGACCTCATAACCTAAAGAAGACAAAGCCTTTAGCACACATGTAACTGTATAATTATCCGGTTTAACCGACACCGAAGAGGAAGATAACAAACTCCAAAACAGCTTTACCGCATCCGCGTGCCGGTTGTTTAACGAATACCCCATGAGCAATGCATTCCAAGAAAAAGTGTTTCTGTTAGGAATTTCGTCGAACACCTTGTGGGCATAAAAAAGATCATTGGATTTGGCGTAACAAGTGATGAGTTTTGAAGCCAAGTAGTTATCAAGTGTTACGGAGGATATGATGAGTTTGCAATGGATGAGTTTAGCTTGCCGGAAGAGACGGTGGTCGGAGCAGTGCTGTATGAGGTTGCCGTATGCGGTGTAATTGAGGCCATTGGGGATGATGTTATGGTGTATAGATTGTGCAGTGGCGTGTGGGATTTGAATGTGTGCAAGTTTTGCTAATCTCATTCGTTTTGTAGTTGAAATAATCAAATTGAAGTGATGTTGATGATGATCGTTGATCAGGCCAAGAACCAAGTTTGTATGTACACTTGCAGGTTGCAATGAACAAAATATAATTTGAATTAGTTACACATATGTTCATGTGGTTTGTAAAAATTACCGTTTTTGTCTCGAACTTTAAAAATTACGAATTGTGTCACAACTTCTGACAATACGTAACACTAGTGGTCCTAACATCGACGGTTGGTCATCAAGTTTGTATAAGAAAATAATCGAAATGAAATATTTATTTATCAATATTGAAATTTAAATAAATTTTGTTTATTTGTTAAATTTATAAATGTATAAGTCATATGTATGTTATGTTATTTACCCATGAGTTACACATGTGTAAGTAACTTTGAACAGTTAAATATATAAATAAAAAAAATATTTTTTGAGTTTTGTGTATATACCATATACATTTGCATATAAAGAGTGCAATTTTTTAAAATGAACTATTAGTAAAAAAATTTAGTAATCTCGCATATACAAGTGTTAATTTATAGCTTAGCCCTCATTCAATGCTACAACTTAAGCCTTCAAACTTTTAATATCCAAAGTTCACCCGTATATCATATATATACGTTTATAATAGACTACTTTTTTTTACAAATTTTATGCTTCTTCAACATCTTTTGTTCGTTAAATGAAAAAAACTTGTGGACATATTTAATATTTTTTTCTTGGCGTTTGATTATGTTTTGTTAAAAACGGAGTTGTGTTCAACATATGCCAGCTAACATGTTGATACCATGACGAATAAGACCGATACTGACCAAAGAACATTTGTACTGTTATATAACAATTTTCTTTTAGTTACTCAATCACGTTAATATCACCATATGACCTTGGGGTAATGCACATCCGCACGGGTAAAAATGCTAGTTTTAATTAAAATTAAAACCAATATGTACAATACTTAAAAACCTTCCCCTACCCCGTCTTCACTTTTAAAATTTAAATGGGTACGTTTAATCATTTCTAAATAAATTGACTAAACATTCTATACATATTTATAAACTAGGTTAATACCCGTGGGTACCCACGGGGGTAAAATGATAAAATTTAAATATTATTTTAATTGTATTGAAAAAATGATTAACCTTGAATGCTTAAAAATTATGTAAATATGAAAACATTGTTGAACAATATAGTAACATGAAAATAGTCATAAACAATGAAAATAGTAACATTAAAAAGCAGTATGATGACATATTTAGGTTAGAACTCATGTGTACCCATATGATGAAATAATAAAATGTAATTATTTGTTCTACTATTGAAAATAGAATTAACATATACAATGCGACGTAAAGTATGCGAATATGAAAAAATTAGAAAAATAATATGATAACATGAAAGCAGTAAAAACGATAAGAATAATAACATTACTAAATATTAATGTTATGATGAATTTGTTCGTTGGATAATCTATCTATTAATTCAAGGTTTTAGGGGGTAATTTTTAAAGGGCGGGGGGGGGGGGGGGAATATTTGTTATATACAGTAATAGGCAGTTTGGGAGGGAAATTGAGTGTAATGTTTCACATGTATGAGTTGATAAGACCAAATTCTTAAATATTTACAAATGGTTAATCATAATGATTATAATTTTTTTATAAATATTTTTAATTAACCCGTGTGTAACACACGGGTACTAAACCTAGTTAACGAATACATCTAGGTAAGAATCACTTATGATGAATTATGAAGAATAAGAACCATAGAAGCTTCCATTAGGTTTGATGAAATTCTCTCAACAACACCAACCCTTTTGACTAATTAGCAATACAGTACAACACAAATCAACCCATTTTTATTTAAGTTGGTTAAAAAGGCCCTCTCAATCTAAGTGCACTATAAACATATTTTCATAAATATACTATATATTGATAAAGGGTCGAAAGCAACAAACATATTTTCACAATATTCTAAATCAACATTGCAAACTTTAATTATCTAATGCCGCGCCACAACCATATAACACAAGATTTGAACTTAAGAACACACAAACATATAAAACAAATAACAAATTAAAGGTCAAATTTGTTCTAAAAAGCTGAAAAGATCATCCACTTGCTTCATACTATTTAAGGTTAATTATCATAGTATGATCATATGTACACGACTTTGGATTAAAGAACAAAAAATGTAATGTTTGATTCTCATACCTTTCTTCGATGATTTCATACTTGTCTTCTCTTTAGCTTCCTCCAATTTGTTCACCAACCTATTAAAAAACAGATAATTATGTCAAAAAAAGAAAGCTAAGAAAGAAAAGGTTGTAGTCATCAATACTTAAGCAAAGCCTGAACATATCGCGAATAAGATAGCAATAGACATTTGTTTACAATAAACAAAAAATTTGAACTAAATATATGTCAGTAAATGCCCTAAAAAATTCCATAATAACACCTAACTGATGAAAGTGCAAAATCACAACCCTTCTAAAGAATATAGACATACCTTGAAATTCATTCTCAATATGTACCAAGGCAATTGTTACTCTAGAAATAATATCAGTAACACATCCCTACTTTTTGGCTTCATGAATGAGTTTTATTTCATCAAGATCCGATATTTTTGAATATTGTTCATAATATGAACCAAACTTAATATATTTACCATGTATGAAGTTCGAACAGAGAAGCAAAATAAAGCTCCAAAACATCACTGTTATGTACAACATAGTTAAAAGCAGAATTTTTTGTTAATGTTGTTTATGTCGATAGATTACCTAATTAAGGTGTATCAAGGCACTAACCACTTGTCCTGGAGAACGAATGCGGAGACCTCTTGTGGGCAAGCATGGTACAATGTAAGGCTTATTACACATGTTCATATGTATCAAACTTGTGTTAACAATATTGTGCTTTCCAAAATGAAGAGAGCATCACAGCTAAAGGAAGTATTTTATAATTTAAATAAAATGAAAGTATATTAATATATTGAATAAATAAATGACATTTTCATGAAAGTACCATTACAATTCACAAATCTACACATACTCTTTGGTTGACATGGACCATTTGGAGTCTCTTGCTTAGCTTCCTTATTTTCCTGTAATACTAAAAAAATCAAGTTTAAACACACGAGAAAACAGAATTCAGACCAATGATTAAACTACATATGCAAACACTCTGTTCCAATTCAAATATTTAAAGTGTTTGTTAGCATACAACAACTGAAGACAGAGTCTCTTTCCAAAAATCATATGATGGTGTAGTTGCAAATAACAAATAATTTTGGTTAAAACTTATTAATGCAAACACTTAAACATGTAGGTGATATTATGCCAAATTAGAACTAAGATCTTAATTCTAAATGCTAAAAGTACAAATACATATGGAAGTACAAATTAACATATATCATTTAAGGAAAAGGCATAGAATCTGTATTTTCTTAATGACCTGTTAAGATCTGTAAGCAAATAATATAAAAGGGTACTTATTCAATCAAACCAAAGTTCAATCCATCTACAATTATGCATAACCTATAAAGCGAAACTATAGCCTTGACAGATGCGAAGATCAACAACAAATAAGATGAGATTAAAAAAAATAGCTTGGTATACGACATAATTACATACTAAGAAACTTTAACCTTTCAAAATTAGATTCTATATACTAAAAAAATCCACCTACTCCATGCGATGCAATGCATAACTTTTTCAGGAACTCTTAAATCCACATCGTGTAAGCTCAGGTCACATAAAAAGCAGATCAATAATGTGTACATCAATAATGAATTTACGTACCTTGATCCTAACCACATTCGATTTCACTACCAAAATCCTAAAACCCTTCTTACATTAATTACTTATAAAAGGGTAATTATTCAATCAAACCTTTTCATAAGAGCCATAGTAATAGCATTGTAAGCACCTGGTAAAACCACAAGAAACAAATATAAGTATGTTTTGTTGTTGCAACCATCAATACTTATTGTTGGTACCTTACCCTATCAAAAATGCATATCAGAAGTGTTTAATACTAATTGAATTCATATATCATTTTAGAATGAACAATCCACTTCTAACATTAATTACTTATAAAAAAGTCCTAGTTTTTTTAAATCAAACACCTTTTAAACTTGCAAACCTAAACACATCATCATACTAAGTTCAAAATTTAGGTTTCATAAAAATTTAGCATTGAAACTGTTGCTTATTGATA
Organism: Tagetes erecta; assembly: GCA_030867185.1. Taxonomy (NCBI): domain Eukaryota; kingdom Viridiplantae; phylum Streptophyta; class Magnoliopsida; order Asterales; family Asteraceae; genus Tagetes; species Tagetes erecta. The sequence continues at coordinate 4,081,562 of CM061488.1, read as the reverse complement.
ATCGATTAACACAATAAAAACGAATAATAGACACAAACATTGAAACTGTTGAGTAAATAGATGGAAACATTGACACAATACAGATTCAGTCGATTAACACAATACAGATTCAGTCGTGTAAAGAGATGGAAACATTGAAAATCGACATAACATACAAAGAGCCTTATGACAATCGAGTAAACAATGAAACGGAAGAAGATGAAGAAACGAATGAACACATACCTGTACAATCAATCGCAGAAGATGACAATGATGATGAGATTCAACGATTTAGAGTTTGAGGTGAGCGGCGATCTAGGGTTTGTGTGCATTAGAATGAACGGTTGCTGGATTGTTTTTGTGTTTATATTAGATCCGCCTAGTTGCCGGTATGGGTAAAAAATTCTTGCGGGTCGGATCCATATATCCACATAAATGGTGAGAGTGAATGTGGTTGCGACACTTGGCGCAGTATGGTGAAATGGGTTAGCGATTTATTAGAAGAGGAGATACACATTTATGTTGGAACCACCGACGTTACGTTTTAGATCAAATTCGCAATTTTTTCATAGTTGAGATCAAATTTGTAATTTCTCAAAAGTTACTTACTAAAACTAAAACTTGGTTAAACTAGGTGACTATTCATACAATCAATTCAAATTGTTTAACCTCAATATTAATAATCAACAATTTATAAGGTAAAATTCTAAAATCAACTTATCAAGGTCAGTTTTAAAATTAAAGATTGATTTTTCACTTTGCAAGGAAAAAATAGGACTCCCAAGAAAATAAAGTGAAAGCGGAGGAATGTGGCTTCTGGTCTTTCACCATTGGGCTATCGCTTAGGAAAGTTGCCTGCTATATTTTCGATAAAAATCTAAACAAAAGTGGGAAGATATTATGGGTGTGACGCCTGCATTCTTTAAGAGAAAACACATGTTGTTAAAAATCTTTTAAAGAAATCACGGACAAGTTGACAATTATATCCAAGTCTAGCAAGTTGGAAGATACAAGCTACTCAAAAACTCAACTAGCATAACTGAAACAACTTCAAGAAATTACTTAATAGACTTGGATTGCATTAACATAACATGAGATTACAAATTCAAAGTGTTCAAACTCCATTATAATATTATAAATGACTGGGATGCTCTAGCATCTTATTTTATATACAAAGTTTCACCTCCTCCAATTAGAGATACATATTTTTGTTTATTTTGCCACTTCAATTGGATTAAACAACAATGATGATAAGTATGATTTAGTTATTTCGGGACGACCATGCCCATCTCCTTCATGGTACATGAATTGTGCCATCCTAGCCATGTTTGATGCACATTCGTTGTACTCGTGTGAAAACTGATCAGAATTAGCACGCACTCGTACTTTGTTAATTTTCTTCCACGCATCAAGTATCAAATCTTTGATGTACCTCCTAGCTTCTTCTTCGGTTGCACCAGTCTCATGCATATAACATTGGATTGATTTTGATATGTCACCTCTTTCCATTTCATCCTTAAAGACATGAGAAGATGTGTAATGCTATGTTTGATATTGTCAATATTCCCAAAGTTGAAACTTTAAACAAAGTGTTTGTAAAGGAAAAATGAATTATTTTGCATACCTAAGATATATCGATGCTGCATAAACAGACAAACTTAAACATTAGGTTTCAAACTGTTATCTTTTAGAAAACTCAGGTATGTAAAAAGTAATTTACTATGAAAAAGTTTGTATTTATAGAAAAAATTATTGAAACAATATTGAAACTTAGAGTGGTTTGTTGTTGAAAAAATCATGAGTGAATTTAATGAAACACTAACCAAACGGGGTAAGTATTAGATAAAATATTTCTTAATTGCATACCGTAGATGTCCCCAAGTCATCAGCCAATCGAAAGATTTGTGACGAGTAACGATCTATGGTTTGAAATTCTTCCATGCGTTGTAATATTTCATCGGTCACATGAACTGATGTCGTTAACTTAGCATGCATGAGTAACAATGGACCGGTTACTGATACATAACCATTCTCTAAGTACTCTTCGAGCGTTGGTCTATATCCACTATAGTACCATCGTGCTTCTACTAGGTAAGCCTTGCATATTTCTGCCCACTACGACATTATAATTAAAATAGGTAATTAGTTATAGATAACATGTTGAACATAACAATTTATATATGGTTAAAGCTCAAAGAAGGTTTAATTAATCACTGATTTTCGAAGGTGCGGAAGGATGAGGATCCCTGTGTCTGTCAATGTGTTATACGCGATCTCGTTAATCGAGTTGTATAGTCCGAGGAAACATATCTTCATGTAATTAGGTAGTTCCTCTATTGCATTGATATCCCATCTATTAGTTTGATATTTGATCAGTTGTTGTAAACTTTGTAAACATGCTAGCTGATAACAATAAATTTAATCCAAGCATGTTGTCATTTATTGGGGGGGTGTCTTTCAAGGTGTTTCATATTCTAGAGGGGGCCATAAGTAAGATAACGTTACATATAACTTTTTAGTAAGATAACGTGACAACTTTCTTTGTAACTATAAGTAGATTTAAGATCAGGCCGCACGTTGTAGCGGTCGGGTCACGCAGTCGGGTCTTGCATATTTGACTACGTCATATGTGTTGACAAAAAAAGTCTCAGGCCCCGTACGTCACGACGCAAAAACGTATGTGTCACGTGTTAAAAAACGATAAAATATCAAAAGTTAGAGGTCAATACGATAACAATATTAAAGTCGTACTATATGTCAAAGTAGAGTAAGAGAGTAAAGTCGAAATCTTATCATAGGCTAAAATGACAGTTAGTAAAAGTCGTACTACGTGTCAAAGTGGAGTAAGAGATCAAAGTCAAAAACTCATCAGGAGCTTAAATGACAGTTAGTAAAAGTCGGGGACTAAAATCGTCAATGCGTTAAAAGTCGGGGATTAAAGCCGTTAATACGTTAAAGTAAGAAAAAGTTGAAATGCGACGTGGCGGGACGGAAGAGGCCGGTACAAGCACCGACCTTCCCATTTAGTAAGTACATAAATAATTGTCATAACGATTATCGTACGTAGTACTAATAAAAAAAATTTACGCCTATAAGTTTTTATGTTAAGAGACTTAATTAGTTTTACTTGTCGCACAAGACTCGAAAATTTAACGACCAAAGATGATCATTTACCTATCTATAACGTCAGTAAATTGTTCAAGCTCATCTAAAGTGCCATACACATCATAAACATCATCTATAGCGGTAATTATGGTAAGAGCCTTTGTTACATAACTTCTTTGAACGCTATAACGAGGTTGGTAACCAAAACCGACACTCCACAGGAAACTTGGCACCAAACTGTCTCGAATAAAACTGAGCTTTGTGACCCATCTTGTATCCCTCCACCATCTACACACATTGAATTTTAAAGGGTTATTGGATTTAATCACCTCCAACTATTGGTTATTGACCGCTGTCACCCTCAAGTATCACTTTGGCCAATATAACTCTCAACTAAACAATTTGGTGTCCGTATCACCAAAAGCTAACAAAAAATTAACCAAAAGTTAACCAAAAGTGGTTGAAATGGTTAACTTTTAGTGATACGGGGACCGTATCACCGAAAGTTAACCAAAAGTTAATCAGAAGTGACTTGAATTGGTTAACTTTTGGTGATACGGACACCAAAGTGTTTAGTTGAGAGTTATACTGGTTAAAGTGATATTTGAGGGTGACAGCGGCCAATAAACAATAGTTGGAGGTGATTAAATCCAATAACCCAATTTTAAAATATAGTATGCATTAGCATGTCACAGGACTAAATAAATTAGGTGCAAGTAGATATATATATGATACCTTGATTCCTTTTTTATATCTTCAATATGAACAGCCCTGAACCATATTAAAATCCAATTTTGCAAGCTCTAACAACATGGGATTCATATCGATTCGTTTCTCGTATGCATCGATAAACCACTTTGACTCGACTCTTGGCACTCTCCAGTGTAGTGGAACCTCTAAAGCATGGCTTGCAAATGATGATATACTCTCATCCATCTTGCCATGGTTTTCTTTTAGATATTTTGTTGCCAAATCTCTTGCATCGTCCAATATGGCTTCATTGTCGAATGAATGATAACACGCCTCGTACAAGTTCAGCATTCCCTTCACGTCCTTGCATGACTCTGGCTTTAGATTTTGTGTCTCGTCCTTAAAGTTGTGAAGTATCTCTAAACCAAAGCAAATATATATACAACTTAAAATTGCATACACACATTCAAGTTCCTTTAATTCTTTTGGATCATGTTAAGTTTTAAGTGTGTTCTCTACTTTTGAATTTTTGTTTCACTTTTAAGTGGTTAGCTAGAACTAGTGAACTCAACAATTACTTATAATTTTGTTAATAACTTTTCTAAGTATTCCTTAGAGTAAATTGCCAATTTTGTCCCTGAGATTTTTGTAAAAAAAAGTTTTTTAACCCATTTTTGTCCCCAAGGTTTCAAAAAACTTGTCATTTTCATCTCAAAGGTTTCTAAAAACTTGTCATTTTCGTCCCGCCACTTAATATCATATACTTTTAACGTTAGATGAAGGGTAAAACAGTCTTTTTACTCTTTTAATTTATTAACCATATTGTTTACCTTATGCCCTCATTGATCTCCAAGTTGATGGTTCGATTGGTGGTGATTTTCAATTGTGGTGGCGTCACAGAGAGTGAGAGTGGAGTTAATCTTGGTGGAGATTTAGTTGAGAAGGTGGGAGAAATAGATAGTCAAGAATAGGGTTGTAAACGAACCGAACTTTCAGCGAACAGTTCGTGAACCGTTGGTGGGAAGTTCGTTTGTGTTCGCTTGTTTAATAAACAAACGGACACGGACAAAAAAATCCGTTCGTTAAGCTAAACGAACAGACATGAACAGAGGCTGCGTTTGTTCGTTTACGTTCGTGAACGTTCGGTAACATGTTCGTTTATGTCCGTTCGTTTAAGTTCGGTGGTCGTTATGTTTTTAAAATTAATATTTATCATTTAGGTGAATATTTTTACATTTATAGAAGCAAATATGGTCATGGCACATTACTTTTGTTGTGTTTGAAGCAAATTATGGTGTTATGCATCATGAGTATGAATGTGTGATTAAAAGTAGTATTTGCTTCTTAAGGTTTATTTGGTTCTGTTGTATATGAAGTTTTAATTCAAATAAGCTTAATCAAGTCAAAATGGCTTATTTAGATACTAATTTGATATGGTGAATTAATTGAGGTTATAAGGTTTAGTTAAAAAAAATTGTGTTTTAAATCATTTTTTATCTAATTTTTCTTTATTGTAAACAATCTTAGTAAATTAGAGATCTTGGTCTTTTGGGTGTTGACGTGGTTAATGATAGTTTTTGAGATAATTATGACTTATTGATTAGTTGTCATGTTAATTAACTTTGGATAATTGTCTAATTTAGCCAAGGTTAATTTATTATTTTGGTTGTGGAATGGTAAAAATTAACAATGTTTTGTATATATTTTCTAGTCAAACGTTCGTTTGTGTCCGTTTGTGTTTGTTTTGTCTGTTTGTGTCCATTTGTGTCCACGAACAAAGTTCACGAACCGTTCGCGAACAACTTTAAAACCTTAACAAACGAACACGGGTAAATTTTCTGTTCGGAACTTGTTCAGGAACAGTTCGTGAACAACTTAAAACCTTAACAAATGAACACGGACAAGCCTCGTCCGTGTCCGTCCGGTTCGTTTACAGCCCTAGTCAAGAATGTGATTAATAAATTAAAAGAGTAAAAAGACCGTTTTACCTCTCATTTAACGATAAAAATAGATTGTGTTAAGTGATCGGACAAAAATGACAAGTTTTTTGAAACCTTGGGGACAAAAATTACAAGTTTTAGAAATCTTAAGGACGAAAATGAGTTAAAAAACATTTTTGAACGAAAATGACAAAAATAGACACGCCTCATAGACGAAATTGACAATTTATTTTATTGTTTATATAACTAAACTTTTTTTTTACCTTCCGAAATAAGTTGTATCGAAAACAAAGTTGTTCCTTAAATAAAAAGTAGTTTCTTTTACATATATATAAACAATACTTTATTTTGAAAACAACTCGACTTACAATAATAAATTGTATATCTACAAATTTGTTAATTATAGTTTTGTACCTTGAGGAACATAATAACCATGTTGTCTCAGTAATCGAAAACCAAGAGCTTTAAGGTTCAAATCCATTGAAATCCATTTATCATGAGTTTTATAGTAATTTTCATAAATCCCCTCCAACAAGGTTCTTATATCATCCTCGAAACGATACGATATTCCGAGTCTTTGTAAATCATCAACCGTCTCTAGAGTACTTAGCGGATTTCCCAATTCGTGTAACACCATCTTCACTGCTTCCTTCAAAGTATCCGCTCTTGCGTTGTAATCTTCTCCCTAAATTGTAAATGCCAGCGAAACGTTAATTCATCATATATATACTACTAGAAGTTGATAAAACATGTAAATATAAACAACATTGAAGTCATACTATGTATTCACTAGAAAGTGATTGAATATAATCAAATGAGTGTATCGAAGGCGCATAGTTTGCTGATCGTCTTGTGACGGGTTCAATCGTCTCAACAGCTTTCACAGTGACATGCACCTTTGATTTGGATTGTGATGAATATTTTGGCTTCTTAAGTTTAAATTGTCTAGGTGTAACATGATGATTTTTGTAAGGGAGAATTGAACAAGAAAAAGAGCACAATGAAGCCATTTTGAAAGAAATGCAGGACAAGAAGTAATAAATTGTTATAAGATTTGTTTGAGTTATTGGTGTCATGCATTTGTGTGTATATATAGGGGGAGAGAGACTCGGGTCACTCTAAACCAATTTTGATTCATGTCTAGGTTGTCAACTACGTAAGCTATATACATCTTAAAAAGGTCGATGGAAAAGTATAGAGCAAAGAAAGAAGATCTACATATGGTTTTCATTGATCTAGAGAAAGCGTACGATAGCGTGCCTGTTGGACTAATTTGGGATAAAATAGAGAGCATAACGGGCCTGGGGAAGTATATAGACATAATTAGGGATAGAGTAAACTAAAGGTGCACAAATTGGTTTTTTTAAAGAACCGGTTCCGGTTCTTGTTGGCGTTAAAAGAACCAGTTCTTACAAGAACCGGTTCGGTTCTAGAACCGGTTTTTGGTGAAAAAACTAGAACATAGTAACCGGTTCCGGTTCCTAAAAAATCGGTTCAGGTTCTTTAAAAATACCTTTTTTTCTATGATATGGGCCGGAAGTAACATTAAAAATTTTAAATATTACAAGATATATAGCTTTTAAAACATTAAATAAATAACAACACTAAAACATACCGGTTTTTCAAGAACCGGTTCATCCAGGAACCGGTTTTTCCAAGAACCGGTTTTTTTAGGAACCGGTTCCGGTTCTTTTGGAACTTATAATTTGGAAAAAATAGTAGAACCTATTCAGAACCTACGGTTCAGTTCCGGTTCCGGTTCGGTTCTTGTAGAACCGGTTCTTCGAAGAACCGGTTTTCGGTTATTTGATCGGTTCCGGTTCCGGTTTTTTTGTGCACCTCTAGAGTAAACTACTTTTTGCCTCCCCGCTGATGTTTATTTAAAATAACGGTTTGCATATAATAGTTTCAAAATTGTGTGCCTCCTCAAGGTTTACTTAAAATAACGGTTTGCATACAATAGTTTCAAAATTGCGTTTTGCCTCCTTAAACTTACCAATTTGTCACTGTTTGCTACAATCGAAATAATTCTGTCAAAAGCAAACGTTAGTCAGTCCATGTGCCCCTCACGTGAGGGGCACTTTAGTCGTTTTCAAGCCAAAACCCATTTAATTAAGAGGAAAAAGAAAAGGTTTGAAAATGATTAACGGGGCACATTGGACTGACTAACGTTATTTGATTTTGATGAAATTAATCCGGATGTAGCAAACGGTGACAAATTGATAAGTTTAGGGAGGCAAAACGCAATTTTGAAACTAATGTATGCAATCCATTATTTTAGGTAAACCGCAAGGAGGCAAAACATAATTTTGAAATTATTGTATGCAAACCGTTATTTAGGAAAATCTCAGGGAGGCAAAATGAAGTTTACTCAGCAAAGAAAGAAGATCTACATATGGTTTTCACTGATCTTGAGAAAGCGTACGGTAGCGTGCCTATTGGACTAATTTGAGATAATATGGAGAGCATAGGGGTCCTAGGGAAGTATATAGACATAATTAGGGATATGTATGATAAGACTGAAACTAAGGCATATGCGCTTGTGAGGGATACTATTTATTCTATGTGGATGTAGACCTCCATCAAGGGTCCGCACTACATGAGTTCGTTTATTTTTGCAGTGGTCATGGATGAGTTGTAATAGTCGATCCAGGAGCCAATTCCTTAGTGCATGCCTTTTGCCAATGATATTGTGTTAGTTCTAGATAGCAAACAGAGCCTGAATGAACAGTTGAAAGAGTGGCAAGCAACTTTAGAGGACGACTTAAGGATTCGTTGTTCCAAGACTCTAGTGGAGCAGGCAATGTCGATGGCACATAGATCACCATCGAAGGTCAAGTGGTCCCGACACCCTAGGTCCGTCCCTCTATGTTAGTAAATTGATGATAAATGTATTTCTTATAATTCACACTATCAAGTTTTAGCTGGAAACAATGTTTACATATCACTATAAATTGAACCCAAGTCAACTTCCAAAAGAGCCCATAAAGTTAAAGAGCTCGTACCGGTACCGATACCGATACCAAAAATACCGGTACCGAAAACATGGAAAAGTGGGTACCAGTGCCGGTACCGAATCTATCGGTACGGTACCGGTTCGGTACGGTATCAGTATGGTATCGGTATGGTATAGGTACAAAACAAATACTTTTAGGTAAATTTAAGGTTTTGATACTGAACCGGTACCGATACCGAATTTATAGAAAAATAGGTACCGATACCGGTACCGTACCGGTTCGGTACGTGTACCGATACCGGTACGATATTCGGGTACCAAATAATCATTATGGCATAATGTAAAAATGAAATTTTCAATTCAATCCCACCCCACCCCCAATTTGAAAAACACAAATATGAAATCGTGGACCATGATTTGATAGTTACCTCTCTAAGGACATGATAATCTAGGATATTATTTTGTGGAGACGTATGATTAAGGTTAACAATTTTAGTGGAGAATGTAAATGTTTTTTAGCTTTATCTTCCAGATTAGCTCTTAACATTTTTTTTTTGGATTTTATACGTAATTATTTTTGTGACGTTTCTATCATGTAATCATGCTATATATGTCGCCACTTATTTCGCTTTTTCATATCATTTGTTAGTAATAATCTTCTTTTGATTTATATATGTCCTATACTTGTACTGTTTGTGTGTCTACGTGTTGTCTTCGAGCCACGAAACTCTCTTGTAAGTAATAGTCTTATCTGTTAGGATTAAGATAAGCTTTGCTTACATCTCAGTGTAGATAGAGATTATCAAACTAAGTGAAATTTAACAGAGACGATTATTTTTGTCTTTTGGAGGAAGATGTAAATGAAAGTCCAAACATTATTTTCGTACACCTTATAATATTATTAAACGCGCACTATCAATACATATATTAAAATATTAAAAAAATTGTATGTGATAAATGTACTAATAAAATATTCGATCGTTAATAAAATAAATTAAAATAGTTATGTTCCTAAAAACAAATTCTACCGTGTGTCGTACAAGTGGTATGTGAGAAAATCTCACACATAATTAAGTTTTTAATTTTTTTCCTCACTCAAACTTTATTTTAATTATATAACTTATCTTTAGTCGTTTAAAAAAATATAACTTATCTTTATGTTTTTGTTTATTTAATGAGAGTTAACTAGAAAATCTAAATTTTGTACAAAGTCTAAAAATACATATGGACCATTATATTAGATCTAATATTAAATGAAGATCAATTACATAAAAACACAAGGTGACATAATGATAACTAGTTGGAACTTTAAATATTAGGCTAAACTAATATTAGTCTTTGCCCAATTTTCAAATTCTATCATTTTTTAATTGTCTATAACTTTTAGAGTAAACTGCAGTTTGGTCCCAGTGTTTTGATATCATTAACAGTTTCAGTCTCATCTTAACAATTTTGGTCCTTGTGCTTTTATTTTCTAACATAAATGGTCCCAAACACTAACTCCAACCAATTTTTCGTTAAGTCTCCCTCACATACGGAGTAAAAATGTCATTTCTCCCACTCTTTTTATCTTCAAAACACATATAATATTGATGAATAAAAAACGATTTTTTTTTCACGTTTCAACTCGTTGTGTTATTTCGTCATGTCATTGTGTTATTTCGTCATGTCATTGTGTTATTTAGTCAAGCCATAGTGTTATTTGTCAGGTCGTTATGTTATATTATGTCATGTGTTATGTTATAACTTGTTTTTGTATACAAATAAAACATATATAATAACACAATATGTCAAATCTTATAATTTGTTTTCATTGTTAACATAACCATATGTCATAACTTAAAATCTCAAATCCATTACTTGTTTTATTTGTGTAGTATTTCAAATATATTATAACTTGTTTTTCATGTTTTAGCTTATTGTGTTATTTGTCAGGTCATTGTGTTATTTTAGATCATTGTGCTATTTTATCAGGTGATTGTGTTATTGACTTATTTCATCAAGTCATTGTGTTATATTATAACTTGTTTCTAAATACAAATTAAAACATACATAATAACATAACATGTCAAATCTTATAACTTGTTTCCACTATTGACATAACCATATGCCATAACATAATATCTCAAATCGTTTTATTTGTGTAACATCTCCAATATATTTTAACTTGTTTTTCATGTTTCTAATTATTGTGTTATTCGTCAGGTCATTGTGTTATTTAGTCAACTCATTGTGTTATGTGTCAGGTTATTGTATTATATTATGTCATTGTGTTATATTATAACTTGTTTTTTAATACAAACAAATAAAATAAAATAATAACATAATATTATGGTGTTTGCCCGCATACAGCTCATAGTACTCAAACTGACGGGTTTGTTTACACTATTAGTTTTAATTTGTTTTGTTCTCGATGAGTATTTCCGGCCATACGACATATGTGACTTACTATATGTTTCAGAGAAGTTTTATTAGTTAATAGTGTGGTTTCTGTTCTAGATTTATTATGATTCATATGTATTGTGCTACTGCTTCCGCTGACATTTGTTACTCTGATAATCGTTACCCCTTAGTTGTTTATTACTATTGTTCTTTCTGTTACTAAGCAACTTTTGGCTCAGCCGTATTTCTTTTTGGCGTTTTCTTTGTTATACTGCAGGTATTCAAGGGGATCTTTGAGATGTGTGAAGAGTGCTAGAGAACAATAGAAATTTTAGAAAATTTGGAGAAATATAATTGATGAATAAAAAGTTAGAGTGAAATACTATTTTGGCCCTAGTGGTTTAGGTGTTTTAACCCTTTTGGTCCAAAATTGAAACTTTTAACAGATTAGCCCCCAACGTTATTTTTTTATAACTATTTCGGCCCCTAACACTATGTTTGTTAATATTTTTTTTGTTAAGTGCAAAGGTATTTTGGTTTTTATAAACTTCAAGGGTTGTTTAACTACATTTGAAGTTTTTACAAACTTAAGGGCTACTTATGTACATACCTAATTTACGATATAACACCCTAAATTTTTATATCAAATAATAATAATAATAACAACAACAACAACAACAATAGTAACAATAAAAAAATAATAATAGTAATAACAATATAGATAACAATCCTTATATAATATACCAAAACAAAAAAATCCTATGTGTCATCTTTTCATAGCTATTAGCTTATGTGGCATTATTTGAGATATTATCTCACAATAATGATTTTTTTATTTAAAATATGTATATAAAATTTATTATAATAAAACTAATTACATTTTTGGTCTCCTAATATTTTGGAGAATTCTGAAAAATTTAAGAGTATTTATATTTTTAACCCTTTACTACAAGGGTGTACGTGAGTCGGTTTATATTTGATAGGGTTTAAAAATGAAACTTATGGATAAAGTTAATAATAACATACAATTAAAGACCTCAGTGTTTTATAAATATACATAACATTTTTATATGATTTAAAAAAAATAAACTACACCATAAAACTAAGCACTTTATTCTCTATAATTTGAGTATAATATTGCTATACTAAAAATCTAATTTTTAAAAATATATCATGTGTTCCGTTTTACCACGGTTTTGTCTCAAAACTAAATGGAACATTCATGAACATCCTTAAAAGCATCACTTGAATTGTGTTTCCGAGCGTAGCGCGGACACTAAACTTGTAATGATAATAATAATAAAATCTAGTCAAATACAGATAACTCATTCGATACTCATGTTTAATAGTGAATGTAAGATATTAACTAAATATCATCTTAAATTGAAAACAAATTTTGCAGTTGTACAAGAGTTTGCTAGAAAAACCTTTAAAAAGTACGGATCAATTGGTATTATCATTATTATTATTACTATCATTATTATTGTTATTATTACTATTATTATTTTTAATTTTTTGACATTTCAACATTTATGGTGTTATATTTATAATTTATGTATGTACATAAATAGTCTCTTAAGTATGTAAAAAACTTTATAATTTACATATACAACCCCTAGAATATTTAAGAATCAAAATATCATTGCATTTAACAGAAAAGTTAACAAAGTTAGTGTTACGAGCTAAAACAGTTAAAAAAAATAAAACATTAGGGGCTAATTTGTTAAAAGCTTCATATTTGGGCCAAAAGGCCGGTTAAATGTCCCAAATCACAGAGGCCAAAATAGTAATTTACTCAAAAAGTTAGAAGTTTGTAACTTTTCTTTTGTAAAACAATTATTTAGTAATTATGGAATTTGTTATTGTTTCTGACTACTGTGATAGTGACACGTCAGCCACTTTTCGGGTTAAGGTGTTACAAAGTTAGTGTTTGGAACAATTTCTGTTAGAAAATAAAATTAAAAGGACCAAAACTATTAAGGTATGATTAAAACTATGAATGGTACCAAAACAAAGGGACCAAAACTACGGTTAACTCTAAAAATGTATTAAAATGGAGTGGGTCCCACAACATCTCCTCGTTGCTTGTCCTTGGGAGTTGGGACGGGCGGAGAGATGGCGGGCCTAAGGATCAATGTCGCTTGTTTAGTGTTCATCATTCACGTCGGCTTTGGGCTACTGACGATCAACGTGTTAGGGAGAGTCTTAGTAAACAAAGTGGATTGCTAGCTTGGTGGTGAGAGCCTACCTCACACGGGTTTTTCATTTTTTTCTCATTTTTTATTTTATTTTTACCTTTTGTATTTGTTTACTGTTTTTTATTTTTATATTTTTATTAGTTTTTTTATATTTTTTCTAATATCTCTTTGTTTATATATAATAAAAGTACTTTATTTAGTTTAACTTAACATCCTAAAGTTAGTTGAATTGTTATTTTCTTATTAAAGTACACCGTCATAAACTATTCATGAAAGTTGTTAAATCATATATAGTTAACAAATGTGGGCTCATGGTCACTATCCTATGCTCGGTAATTATAACTATTATTCAAAGGTAGATTTAATACTTTAAGATAGATTATTGTAAACTTTTAAGTTTGGATTAAAAGTATAAAATGACATAATTAAGTTAAGATAGACGTTTAAGATACCCTTAACCCACTTCTAGTTCTTGGACTACAATTTGCTTTATTTAAATATCTAGATTTATAACCAAAGAAAACAACAAAAAGAAAAAAAAGTAAAATCAAAATCCTTAATTTAAAAAAAACTAACAGTTTTGTGGTCTAAAATGTGTCTTGCATCGTGACACCCCTGCCAATTACAAGAAAATAGTATTCATGATTTCATAGGGTTATCTTATATTAAGAACACCTTTTAACTTGAGAACAACTATGAACCGCTATACTTAGCAATTGAATGTCGAAGAAAACATCACTTGTATACTTCTGTTTTTCGGAGAAAATGCAATCATTTCTTGTCTTTTAATACACAAAAATGTAGTTATGAAAATAACATGAAGTATATCTTTACGAACCGACACGTAACAAGCAAATGGTTGGTTGTTTCTTCCACTGATCCGCAAATGTCACAATAAGCCAATATGGGAATACCACGAGATTTGATTTGGAGGCCATACAATTCAAACCCATACACCAAACAAAGTAATTTACCTTCAAAGGAACCTCACGAGATCACGGAAAAAAGAAAGTATCTTTATCAAACATCACAGTTTCAATGTCGTGCCTTAAAGTTTAGCTGAGGTCAAGGGCGGATCTATGCTCAAAGTAGGGGGTTCACGCGAACCCCCCGCGTTTTAAACTTTTTAAAGAAATTTTTTGAACTGCTATATATTTTTGAAGATTGAAGCGTTACATTTATTTTGATGTTTTAAATTAAGGCTTTATACAACTCAAAAACCTAAACATAATTATACAAAACACACATTCTTAGCCTCCATAGCTCTACTTTTCTTCACAAAATCTCATTCTTTTGATTCCTTTGATTCCTTTACTACACTACGGTATTTTTTTTATTTAATCATTTTCTATTGTTTCTTTAATTTCTTACTTCTTTGAATAATTAGTTTTTTTTTCTTTATTTTCTTAAACTTCTATGGAATTGAATCTTTTGATTGAATTTTGTGATGAAATTGGTGATTGAATAAAGATCTATTCCCTTGAACGAAACTTAGTTGTTTATTCTTTATAGTGCTTAACTTGTTTATATGCAAACTTTCAATTTGTTACATTTTTGCTAATTGCTACGGTGCTTAACTAGTGCTTATGTAGATGTTTTTTTGCTAATTGTATCATATTTTTATATATATGATGAATCCATCCCGACCCGAACCATCGAATCGATCCGAAATTTTTTATGCCCTATTATATAAAAATTATAGCATTTAAAAAACTAAACTCTCTGAAAAAAATTTATAGATTCGTCACTGGATGAGGTAGCCTCATCACCTTAAGACCAAAAATCATCGTAATTTGAAAAAGATACAATTGGAAGAACTTTAGAACAAAAAGCAATTGATCCATAGAAGACTGATCCAAGACATGATTTTCAGTTCAACTTTAGTGACATATTAAACATAGCTAGAAGACAATAAAATTTGGTTGATGACATTTACAACATAAGTTATGATAACTGTTTTAGAGTAAATTACATTTTTAGACATTTATAATAGGTCATATTTTGGTTTTTAATTTGGTATTTTCTTTAAAATTTTACACTGAATAACCTTTGGTTAAATTAAAGGCTTACTTTTGGACCTTTTATTTAATGTCCGTTAATTTCCTCCGTTAAGTGCTAAAGACACGAGGGTATGCTGGTAATTTTCCACCTATAGTTATTTAACACAAGTTACCCGGCCAACCCCCATCTTCTTCCTCATTCTTCATCATCACCTACAACTAAAAAAAAGCCCACCCACCACCATAGCAACACCCACCACGACACCCTCACTACAACCACACCCACCACGAACCGTTACTCACTGCAAGATGGTCATGTTGGACGGGCTGGGTAATGGATCAATACGAGTTGAGGTCGAAACAAATTAGTAAGGGTCAAAACAAATCAGGCTGGGTTGGGTAGACCCACAAACACTTGTTGTTCGTTTTATTTTACAGACTAATGTCGTATAATTACAACATACTTAGGTTGACAAGGGCTTGTTTTAGTATTCATACTCAATGATACCTTGATCTGGGAAGAAAAAAAACAAAGTGATGATATTATTATTTTTATGGATGAGGTTCACACTATAATTGGAGCTGGAGCAGCAGAAGGTGCTATTGTTGGTGCTAATATATTGAAACCAGCCCTAACGTCCTTAAAAAATTACATTACCCAACGTCCTTCAAAAATTACATAACCTAACGTCCTTAAAAAATAAATGGACAAGAGATTTAATATAACCAAGAGCCACAATCTTCCCAATGGATATTTATTTATTTTGTTACATACATAAACTTCCTGTGTGTATACAGATGAGTTATCTTACAAAGAGTTTGGAATATAAAAGTCTAAGATAATATCTTTTAAACACAATGCAAATTAAAACGACATAACAATAGATTTAAAAAGTGTCTTGAAGACATTATTACTTTCACCGTTTTCCTTTAAAAAGTTAACTAAAAAATAAAAAACAAAAAAAAAGTGTCAAATTGCATACGCGTGCATCTCTTTCCCTCTTGGTTTGATAAATATGAAAGTGTAGGAAAAATATTAGAAAGTGTTACGTTACAATCTTAGGGGTGTAAACGAGCCGAGCTGAGTCCGAGCTTGACACTTATCGAGCTTTGCTCATTTGAATTTTCTGAAGCTCGATCTCGGTTCGAGCCCAAATTTTAAGCTCGAGCTCGACTTGTGAAATGGGAAAAAAGCTCGAGCTCGGCTCGACAAGGCTCGTTTTGTATTAAACAAACCAATGTTTGGCTCGAGCTCGATAAAAAGCTCGACAAGAAGCTCGATAATAAAGACCTATTATGTTATTTTTTAGTAAATGTGAAATAATTATTAAATATTTTAAATAAAAAATAAAATCTTACTAGGCTCGATAAGGCTCGCAAGCCTAGTCGAGTTTTGTATGCAAAGCTCGAGCTCGAGCTCGATAACAAAACAAACATTATTCTAGGCTCGAACTCGGGCTCAAGCTCGTTAAGGCTCGGCTCAAACGAGCTTTTTACCGAGTCGATCTCGAGTAGCTTGCGAGCCGGCTTGACTCGTTTACACCCCTAGTTACCATATCCGGTTTAAACCCATAGATGCATCTGCATCTCATGAAACAAGTTGAAAAATTACACATTACAAGCTACTCAAAAACCCAACTAACATAACTTAAACAACTTCGATCAAGAAATTAACTTAATAGACTTGGATTGCATTAACATATATAACATGAGATTACAAACTCAAGTGTTCAAACTCCATTACAATATTATACATTATTGGGATGCTCTCTAGCATCTTATTTTATATACAAAGTTTCACCTCCTCCAACGAAAGATACGGATTAATTCATGTCTACTTTGTCACTTGGATCGGGTTAAACAGCAACGCTGATAAGTGAGGTTTAGTTATTTCAGGACGACCAAGTCCATCTCCTTCACGGTACATGAATTGTGCCACTCTAGCCATGTTTGATGCATATTCGATGTATTCGCGTGAAAACTGATCAGAATTAGCACACACTCGTTCTCTGTTAATTTTCTTCCACGCATCCAGTATCAAATCTTTGATGTACGTCCTAGCTTCTTCTTCATTAGCACCGGTTTCATGCATGTAGCATTGGATTGATTTTGAAGTATCACCTCTTGTCATTTCATCCTAAAGGCATAAGAGGATGCATACTTGCGTAAGACTAATTAAAATATATCAATGCTAAGTATAAAATGAATTAACAACTTATAACAATAACAAGAGATACTACTACAGAATAATGACCGAGTTTAAATACATTTTTAATAAATAAAGTCACTTATTTTATTTTTTTATTTCTAACAACAAAAACCATTTAAGTTTCAATAGTTTTTCTATCGTCTGAAAGTTTATTATAAATAGTATACTTTTAAATAATCCAAAATGAAAGATATATACAGGTTGGCTCAAGGCTTTTGGAGGCTTAAGACGAAAATGAATCAAAAGACCTTTATTTTATCATTGTTTCGTTCTAAATTTCGTGTTTTTTCATCGATTTTTTTTTTCTTAGGTACATTAACATAGACTTATTTTGAGATTTAGTTAATGTTTCGTGTTTAGTTTTTTGTATTTCTCATTTGTCCATACTACTTGTTTTCTAAATTGTTTTATACTTTGATCAACTATAAACAAAAATTTGTGACCTATTAAATTTGGTGGTCTAAGACAGGTGTCTATTTTCGTTACACTGTGAGACGCTCCTATATATAATTAAATCATGTTAATTAGTCTTTAGTAACTCATTTATTCAAGTTGACTTTGCTGAACAATTATAAAACTAACGACTGACGCTTGAAACTCCGTTTGAGGTATGTCCCGGTATACTCGAATTGTCTAGCAAAGTCAATTTGAATCGTAGTAAATCAGGTATGTCCATATCATGAGCTATGAAAAGACATGACGTTGTGCTTGAATTGTCATCGCCTTTGATAAAAAGAAAGTTATAAAATTTAACTATTATTTAGTGATTTTGTTTTTCATAATTACCTTCTAAGTTAGGTTAAACTAGAGAAAATAACTATTAATTAGACACACAAAAATTTCATAAGATTGCAAAAATATTAAAAATTCAGTGATTTTTGACTTTTTGTTGTTAAAGCGAAAGGTCCAATATTAATTCTCGAAGATCTTCATTTCCGTGTAGAAAAAACTCTTCAAATTGATGACCTCCTTCAATGATCTTACAACGAACAGGAACAAAGTAAGTACCTACTAGACAAGATATTATGTAATAAAGTTGCATACCGTAGATGTGACTAAGTCATTAGCCAATCGAAAGATTAGTGACGAGTAGCGATCTATAGTCTCAAATTCTGTCATGCGTTGCAAGATTTCATCGGTTGCATGAACCGATGTCGCGAACTTAGCATGCATGAGTACTAAAGCACCACATGATGATGCATACCCATTATCCACGTACTCTTGGAGAGTTGGTATATATCCACTATAGTACCAATGTGCTTCTACGAGGTAAGCCTTGCATAGATCTGCCCACTACAATATATATTACCATTCAAAACAATTAGTTATACGTACGTAACAAGTCGATCAAACATAACAATTTCATATATGGTTAAAGCTCAAAGATGGTTTAGTTACTGCTTTCTTAAGATACGGAAGAATGAGAATCCCTGTGTCCGTCAATGTGTTATACGCAATCTCGTTAATCGAGTTGTAAAGACCAAGGAAACATATCTTCATATAAGCAGGTAGCCCCTCCATTGCATTTATATCCCATCTGTTAGTTAGATGTTTAATCAGTTGTCACATGTATATGAAGTTTGTAAACATGCTATATATATATAAGTTTCTACGCTAAGGGACCTAGTTTTACATGTTGCATATGGCCTCCAAAAGCTAAAGACCGACCCTCGATCATCATTTACCTGTTTATAATGTCAGTAAATTTTTCAAGCTCATCCAAAGTGCCATACACATCGTAAACGTCATCTATAGCGGTACTCATGGTCAAAGCTTTTGCTAGAGAACTCCTACCGTTGCTATAATGAGGTAGATAACCAAGACCAATTGTCCACATAAAACTCGACACCAGACTGTCTCGAATAAAACTGAGTTGTGTATCCCATCTTGTGTTCCTCCACCACCTATACAGAAAATGTTAAAATATATTACACGAGTAATGTGACTAAATATATATATATATATATAGGTTCATTTGAGAAGAGCAAATATTGCAAGAAGAAAAAGAAATTGCTAAATTCTTCATTTTTTCAACCAAAAACGTTTTTAACTTACAAAACAATGATAGAAAATGCAACATTTATTCATTAACTTTGATATTCAATAAATAAAATTTAATAAATTTCGTTTATTTGTTAAACCTACACATGTGGAAGTCATGTGTATGTTAGGTTACTTACACATAACCTACACGTGTGTAGGTAAATTTAAAACGCTAAATATACATACGTAAAAAATATTTTAATGATTTTTTTTAGTTTATACCTTACGCATTTGTATATAGGAAGTGAATTTATTTAAAAAAATTAAACAAATGAAAAGTTTTTTAGTGATTTAGGTTTCTTCTTTTTCTTCTCGCAATATATGAGTCTTCTCAAATAAACCTCCACCTATATATATATATATATATATATATATATATATATATATATATATATATATATATATATATATATATATATCCCATCTTGTACGTGTTCCTCACCACCAATATATACATAGAATGTTAACATATAGTACACATGTAATTAACATGACTAATTAAATATATTGGGCATGTTGTGCACATGAGGTAGATTGATACCTTGATTCGTTTTTTATATCTTCAATATGAACAGCTTGAACCATATTAAAATCCAATTTTGCAAGCTCCAACAATGTGGGATTCATGTCCCTTATTTTCTCATATGCGTCGATAAACCATTTTGACTCAATTCTCGGCACTCTCCAGTGTAGTGGAAGCTCTAAAGCATGGCTTGCAAATGATGATACCCTCTCATCCATCTTGTCATGATTTTCTTTGAGATATTTTGTCGTCAAGTCTCTAGCATCATCCAATATGCTTTCGTCATCAAACGAATGATAACACGCCTCGTACAAGTTCAACATTGCCATCGTGTCCTCGCATGACTCTGGCTTTAGATTTTTGGTTTCTTCCTTGAAGTTTTGAAGTATCTCTGCACCCAAGCAACTATAGAACTTAAATTTTGCACACTTTCAAGTTCTTTAATTTCTTTTGGATCATGTTAATTTTTAAGTGTGTTCTCAATGAATATAAATTTGGTTGTTTTATATTTATATATATTTCTAGGGGTTTAGAAAATCAATTTTAATTTGTGGGTGAATTTTAAAGTTGATTTGTTATGTAGACATTCACTTCCCAAATCAACTTCAAAATGCACCCACAAACCAAAATGATTTTATTTGCTATTTAAAAGTGGAAAAAAACTATTGATTATAGTTTTGTACCTTGAGGAACATGATAACCATGTTGTCTCAGTAATCGAAAACCAAGAGCTTTAAGGTTCAAATCCATTGCATTCCATTTGTCATGTGTTTTGTAGTAAGTGTCGTAAACCACATCCAACAACGATCTTATTTCATCATCAAAATGATATGATATTCCGAGTCTTTGTAAATTATCTACTAACTCTAGAGCACTCAGAGGACTTCCTACTTCGCGTAACATCATCTTCACTTCGTCCTTCAAAGTATTTGCTCTTGTCTTGTAATCTTCTCCCTAAATTATGAATATCAGTTAATTTATGTTGTATACTACTAGAAATTAACAAAACACATAAAAAGATATATATAAATTGCATTCATACTGTGTATTCACTGAAAAGTGATTGAATATGATCAAATGAGTATAACGACGGCACATAGTTTGCTGATCGTCTTGTGACAGGTTCAATGGTCTCAACAACCTTCGTAGTGACAGGTTCAATAGTCTCAACAGCCTTCGTAGCGACTTGCAGCTTTGATGTGGATTGTGATGAATATTGTGGCTTCTTAATGCTAATTTGTTTAGATGTTTCATATTGATTTTTGTAAGGGAGAATTGAACAAGAAAAGGAGCACATTGTAGCCATTTTGAAAGAGATGTAATAAACTGTTATAAGATTTGTTTGAGCTATTAGTGTCATGCATTGGTGTATATATAGAGGAAGATATAAATGCTTCTCATTGCAAACATTACATTTTGGTACACCATATAATATTATTTAATGCGCTATCAATATACATAACAAAATATAAAAAAAATTGTATGTGATAGAATGTACTTATAAAATATTTGAATATATATGATTATCTATTTTATTTTGGAGTATTGGATATTAACAGATCTAACTATTAGTTTTTGACCGCTACCGGTCCCAACTTTTGAAATATGTGCTAGCAGTACCAACTTTTATCATTTTGGCCACTAATGGACACGCCGTTAAAAAAGTTAACGACGTTAACTTTTTTTTTTAATTTCAGGTCGACGTTTCATGGTTTTTGATCGGAAAAAGAATACGAGTTGATTGATATAAAATTTACATCGAAATGTTGCTCCAAATGACAAAACGATGCTTTATCGGGGTGTTTAAACCTAACGGTTCTTTAACCGGATGTACAAATTTCGTCGTTTGGATCATTTCGATATAATTTTTATATCAATAGACTCGTATTCTTATTCCGATCAAAAACCATAAAACGTCGACCTGAAATTCAAAAAAAAAAAGTTAACGCCGTTAACTTTTTTAACGGCGGGTCCATTAGTGGCCACAATATTGATAAAAGTTGGGACCGCCAACACATAGTTAGTTCCGTTAATATCCAATACTCCTTTTATTTTAGCATATGACTTTTGCTATCCATCTTGAATAACAACGTTTAGATAATGTGTAACTTGTTGTTAAATATTTGTAAATATTGAAGCCAACTTAATAGAAGATTTGTTAGAATAGATTTTATACCAATCTTTATTATATTCGAGTACTAATCTAGTTAGATAAAATAATTTAGTTCCTAATAACAACCATCTTGAGAAAACTAAAGTACACACATTTTCGGTAATCTACTCTAGAGTCCATCACATTTTTTACTTTAGTTTTCTCTAGCTGTTGTGGTGGGCCCATCAACAATAGAGGAGACCATATGTGAATTATAATAGCGGGTTAATTCTTGCTTCAGCAATAGAGGAGACCATATGTGGATTATAACAGCGGGTTAATTCTTCCTTCTTTGATTATGAGACGGTCAATGAGCTGATTGTTTCCTGTGTTTTGCTCCTATAATGTGGTATTACAAGTTAGTTAGCGAGTCCGGTAACCTCATTTTTTATCTACCATGGTGTTGTACAAGTGCTACTACACATGGCACAAGCCGCTGATGCAACGACTTTTTTTGCTTATTTTCTAAACTTTTCTACGCACACGCACGCGTGTATGCACATATACATGCATGTGTATCTCTAATATAATAAAACAAAACGAAAAAAATTATATGACATCATTTCAAAGCTTCTAGATTATGTGATATGATTTGAGAGTTTATCTCACAACAATGATTTTTATTTAAAACATGTATATAAAATATATTATGATAGCACTAATTACATTTTGATCCCCTAATATTTATGAGAATTTTGAGTCAGTTTGTATCTGATAGGGTATACAATATAAACTTAGGGATAAAGATGATAATAACATATAATTAAATACCTTAGTGTTTTACAAACATACATAACTAGTTTTCAGGATCGTTCCATCATACCTGATATTCACTCAACCCTAGTGGTATATAATTTTTACTAGGTTACATATCATGTAACATGCGAGTTAAATAAAAATATATTAAATAAATATTTAAATAATCATGGACTCTTCTTATGAAATAATGTGATGTTAATTATATAACCTTACGAATTTAAATTACTTTTTAAATTTAATAGAACGTAAGTAAATTAAAATTAACTATTATGGTGATTAAATTGTAGAATTTTTTTTTAAATTTACTATTGTGATGATAAAATTGTAAATTTAAATTTACTATTATGATAACGATATTTGTTAGGTGCATATTTAAGCCTTATTTATAATGCATTTAGCAATTGTTTTTATCACATTTAATCCATTTGACCCGTTCTAATCACAACATTTTGTAAATATTAGTTTTGGCGGGATGAAATCTACTTTGATTAGTTTTTGTTTTATTTGTAGGTGTGAAGCAGTCATGAGACATGAAAAAAGACATGCGGAAGCATTGGAAGGATCATGGATGTTAGAAATTCGAAACTTGAAGAGAAATTATGAGACATAAACTTCAGAAGGCCATGCAGAATCTGTATACAGATTTCAGACGGCCATGCAAAGCTGCTATTTAGAATTAAAAAAATTCATTAAATTGAGAAAATAGCAATTCTTATGCTTATTATCCTTGCGCTGCAATTAAAAAGAAAATAAAGTAAACATGAAGACCAAGTCCATGAATCCATGATGAAGGTGTTTATGAATTCCAACAACAATCAGTGTTTTAATTTAGTAAGATTTTTATTTGTATGTTTTGTCTTTCATTGGTTTATTTTTATTGATCTAGTTATCATGTCCGGCTAGAAACCTTTAATTCCAACATTAGGGTTTATTTCTTTGGTTTTTGATTTGATATTTATGTGAATCTATTGTGAGATATATTTATGTGAATTGTTTGTTTGTTTGATTTTTGATCTCAAACCCGGATCTAATCCGGTTATATATTAGCTTGTTAATTTTTTTTTTCACTTTGTTAATAACCCTAATATAGTTCTTCAAATGTTAAAATCCTTAACAAAGTTTTAATTTTTGAAACAAGGAACAAATAATGTTTTGTGTTTGTCTATTAACTCATAATTATTATAGGATCATTTAATCGAATTAAATATGCCGAACGACGTGTGTATTTAGTTCTAATTGATACTTTATCGCTGCAACCCGGATTAGACGATAGATTAGACGATAGATAGAGCGGATGTCCGAACGGCATGCCGTCTAGTGTCGATACAAATCGTTTAGATTAAAAGATCATTGCACCATAATTGTTAATGATCGTAAGTCAAATCAAGTCAAGAAATTACCCTAGTGTTGGAATTAGTCTTTAATATTTAAATTCACTCTATGAATTAATTAGTTCTTTTTATTGTTAAGTTTTATTTTACATTGTTTTCTTTATACCTTAAGTTTAATTCAAAACCCCCATTTTTTTAACTATCGTATAAGCACATAAAACATTTTGGTATTAAAATAGTTAATCTGTATCCTGATCAAGAACACGAACCTTACTTCCATATACTATTAGGTTCACTTTATAAATTATTTGGTGGATTCGACACCCCATCAATATTATAGGAATTCTTTATTTTAAATCTACTATTATGATAGCGAAATTGTCAGATTCTTCGTTAAATTATTCAGTGTCGATTGTATAAAATATAAAATTTCTTAAGGTTTTTTAAAATATTTACTACTTTAGCCTTTTGATGCGTGCAAACGTATATAAAAATAAATAACAAAAACACCTAGTTTTAAATTTATAAAACCTAGATAAACTACTAAATCACACACAACCGGCAGTGGACCGGTCGAATGTATTATAGCTAAAGTAAGTCCGGGTGTCGACCCACAGACTCTATATATTACGTTTAATTAACTAACTAAGACTCGAACTAACTAGACATGACTTAAATGAAAAGATTGTTTAAAAGGGGGGTTTTATTGCTAAAAATAATAACCTGCTAAAAATAGAAACTTTCTAAATTAGGAAACTTACTAAAAATGGAAACTGACGATTTAAAAGACGGATTTAAAACAGATTAAAGAAAACAAACCACCTAGGCTAGAATCATTGTCAACGTTAACCATCAATCATGTTTGGACTAATGTTTATGGAACCGGGATCTAAAACTAGTCACTTAAAGGCGACACTAACTAGGACCCTCGACCCTTTTCGAGAAGAAACCTAAAGTATCACTATCAAGTTATTATCACACCGGTTACGGGATTAAGCTTCCTCACAATAAACTAATCAACTTACTCTTAATTGACTTAAATTAAAGACTCATCTCACGATACGGACTCTAAAGCCATTTCAACCTAACTAATTGATTTAACAAGTAAGTGTGTTAATATAAACTAAGCCGGACTTCTCACAAAGACCTAAACCTAGCAAACTAACCAACTTTACCAATTAACAACCTATCACCTCACGGATTTCTAAATTGGTTATACGTTCTTATTACTTTAACTAATAGTATTAATCCCATGGTTTTACTGCAGGTTAACCATAAACAACCACAACGCAAGTAAATTGCTAAAAAGAACCCTATTCCGTGACATAGACGATCACCAAGAGAACGTGGACTAATAACATCGATTAAACTAATATCAACATGCAATAACACATCAATTAGCAATAAAGGTTGAAACTTTAATTAAGCGTAATATTCCATAAACAAAAGTATCCAAACATGAAATCAAAATAACATTAACAATTCATCATAACACCTAGGTAGTTATAAACGACTAGCCAAGCATGTTCATAATAAAAAACACAAGTTTAATAATGTATGACATGATAAAGAGAAAGAAAAACGAGAGAACAAAGAAACCCGAGAAGTCTAGGAAGTGATCCTTCATCCCGCAAGCATCCGTTGCCTTCGTTTCGTCTTCTTCACCTCAAACTACCTCCAATCTGCTCAAAATCGCCTCTTTTCCGACTCCAATCAAGTCTAGGAGGCTAGGGTTGAAGAATAGTTGTTTATATAGCAAACCAGGCCAAAAATCGTCAAAACAATCTGCCGAAAACGTGTCACCGCGTCACGCGGTGACGAAATGGATGTGTGGCCGCGTGCTGTGATGACCAGCAGACCAAGGTGGCACGCCGCGTCACGCGGCCAGCCCTGGCCCCTTGGTTGCGTGGCGTGGTGATGGTTCACGGGTGCCCGATTGCTTCGGTTTCGTTTGTTTTCTTCGTTTTCGCGTACCGACTCGCTCGTACCTCCGTTTCACGCCCCGTTTTCGCTTACGGATCCGATTTTCCGCGAGCTTTTTATTTCTTTATCAACATGGGACCTACGAAACACAAAAACATCAGTTGCATGTAAAACGTTATAAAAATCGACTCGAAATGGCGCGAAACGTAAACAAATGCAACACGGGGTTTATGTATAATTTATACTTTATCAAACATCCCCACACTTAACCTTTTTCGTCCCTAAAAAAGCATGCACATAGAATCACAACTAATCAAGGCTTCAACATTTCGTTACAATTTTCAAACAAGAAATAAAATCAGATAAACATTGATGCGTTTTATTTAAACACCCTAACTCTAGTCAATTAAGTTTCCCCTTATGTTTAATCTAAATTTAATTAAATCATTTATCTATAAGGTTTCACACAGAGGAAAAATAAGTTAGCCCGATTATTGTTGCTTGATGAGGCACCGGATAAACCACAAAGGTTTTCCTACCAAAGTAACCTAAAGAACTTAGCTAAGAACTAGTGCCATATTAGGGTGGATTTTGATGGATGAATTTTGTGGGTATAGACTGTTTATTTTTTTTTTATAAAACAAGATAACCTCACCAAGAGGTGTCGTATCCAAGTCGCTATCCCGGAGGTAGAGCACATGAGGTCTTGGATCACTTGCCTTATATTTTTCATTTTTTTTGATTTGGCTACTTTGAGCTCTTTTATTTAGCAGCTACTTTGAGCGATTTTCAGTACTATACCCGGTGAACATTTGATTTGCGGATGCGCCACTTCTTTCACAAGAAGTGTGTTATAAATCCTAAAATGCCACTACCCCTTAACCTATTTAAGTTCTAAAGCCTACAATGGTGCCTAATTGTTATTTAGTTAAGGCTTTCTTATTCCTCCTAGATGACAACCCACGAGATTCACGACAATTACTTTTCAATTAAAAACACTTAGGGAAACTATCTCAGCTAATTGGGTTACCAAAAGTTTATCCAAATTCATTCTTTGTTTAAAACCACAACTCATTTGAAAATCACAATTAGTTTCCTATCATTTTCTATTTTAAGTGCAAAACTTAAACAAAGACATTTTCAATTTTTTTTTTAATTTTTTTGGTTTTTTAAGACTCTATATGATACAAAACATACAAACAAGACTCAGAAATAACTATTTCCCATCCCCACACTTAAGTTCTATATTGTCCCTAATGTAGAAATGGAAAATATCTAAAAAGAAAAGTAAAAATGCAAAAAAAAAAGTTAAAAGATAGAATGGTGAATTGGAAAAGACTTAGATGATTTTGTGAAACGCGTAAGCTCCAAGTCTTCATTCCAACTGCAGCTTCGATCGTATAGCATTTCGGTCGCGATCGAGCCTCCACCGACACTCCCGAGATTCATCTTCGTCTTCACACATACAAACTCACCCGAATGGAGATTGAGTACGGGTGAGAATGATTTAAACCTGCAAAAACAAACACAAGATACCCGAGCGTAACACTGACTTGATAAACTAAACGACAAAATAAAAATAAAATAGAAAATAAAATAAAATAAAATAAAATAAAATAAAATAAAGCTAAATGGAAAACTAACCTATACAAACTCTACAAAACCAAACCTCCGAATTCAACTAACCTGCGCCTTGTGGAGGATCCTCAAACCTACTAGGATCCCCACACTTAGCTCTAACCATCCGCTTCACTTCAGCCCAGTACTCAGAAAAAAAAAACACATTACCATTCTCATAGCCCTCTACCCACCTGTCCTCGGCATCTTTCACCTGAACCCTATTATCCCAATGTTTAACATTTTCTATCGGTTCGGGAATCTTAAACACAGCAACATCCTCTCTTACTTGCAAACTAAACTGCCCCTTAAAGACATCTATATTCGCGTGTGCAGTGCGAAGGAAAGGACGACCGAGGATTATGGGGACTTTGGCATCAGCCTCCATATCTAGCACGACAAAATCCACGGGGAAAACAAACTTATCCACTTTCACTAGCAGATTCTCTACAATCCCCCGTGGATACTTAACCGATTTGTCGGCTAAGGACAACGACATCCTAGTGGGAGTCAACTCACCTAGACCTAGCTTCTCGTACAAAGAATAAGGCATCAGATTAATGCTAGCACCTAGATCAGCTAAAGCTCGGGTCTCGAGATTACTACCGAATAAGCAAGGAATCGTAAAGACTCCTGGATCAGAAAGCTTTTTCGGTAGCAGATTCGTGATAACCGCCGAGCACTCACCACTTAACGGAACTGAAGATAATTCTCCCAGCTTGCATTTGTTCTTGAGGATGTCCTTCAAGAACTTAGCATACTTAGGCATATGCTGGAGAACCTCTATGAAAGGCAGATTGATCTTGAGCTGCTTAAACATGTCTAAGAAATGCCCATATTCCCGTGTATATTTCTGCTGCTTAAGACGAGCGGGATATGGGACACAAGCATGATCAATAAGAGGGGAGGGCCTAACATCCACCGGCTTCCTCTCCACACTTAAACCTGACTCAGGGTCGCTCACGGGTTTTGGATTTCTAAACTCAGCCTGATCACTACCCGAACCCTCTAGCACTATCTCCTCATCGACTAACTCATCATCACTCTCCTCAACTACAACTTTCTCACTCACTACAGGCTCTCTAAACGTAACCTTCTTCCTAACGGGCTCTAAGACTCTACCGCTACGGGTTGAGATAGCATTCAACTAAGCCGATGGGTTCGTTTGAGTGGATCCAGAGAACTGGCCTTGTGGCCTCTGAGCAGGTGACTGCTTAATAAACTCCCCTACAGCCCTCTGGATATCTAGGATGATAGCATGCTGGTTCTGTAATTGAAGTTCATGTTTCACTAGGGTTTCCTGTGTAACCTTATCCTTAGCGACTAACTGAACTAGCTTCTGTTCAATCCTATGTATGCTATAACTAGACCCCTGTCCACTAGCCTGTTCACTACCATTACCATGAATAAACGAACTACCCACCCCCTGATTATTGTTATTATAATTAGCTGGATAACCAGGTAGGGCACCTAAAGAACGCCAGTTAGAGTTATTATTGAAATTAGAATTACGGTTCCAGTTTGAATTACCGTTATTAGAATTGGGGAACCTACTCTGATTAGCAACAAACTCTACCTGCTCCTCTCTCGACATTAACAGGCACTCTAAGGTACTATGTCCTCCACGACACATCTCACACTTGTCTACCTTAGCCCTAAGGTCTCTCATCTCACGGGTTAGGTTTTCTAATGTAGCGGCCACACTTGTTTCCATGCTAACATGGTGCACACCTCGAGTAGAAGAAGAAGGTGTGTTAGTGACAGGAATGGAATTTCTGTGAGTGGACCGCTGTTCATGTTCAGCTTGGGCAAAACTCTCGAAAAGCTCATTACATTGATCTACATTCATTTTACCCATTAAATGACCTCCCGCAGATGTATCAAATCAGGCCCTGGTTTCATACGTAAGCCCATTATAGAATTTCTCAACCAAGGCCCAAGGAGTAAGCCCATATTGGGAGCAGCGAGATAACAAGTTTTGAAAATGCTCCCAAGCAAGGTAATAGGGCTCATCTGGTTCCATTCTAAAAGAGTGGATCTGATCACGAAGGCGGGAGGCCTTAGCAGGTGGAGAGTACTTCTACAGAAAGGCTGAGCGAAGTGCTTCCCACGTCGTGAACGACCCCTCTGCTTGCGAGTCGAGCCAGATGATAGCTCGATCTGCAAGTGAGAATGGAAACAGATGCAAATAGATCGCGTCATCTGATGCACCTTGAAGTTTAAAAGTGCTCACGATTCACGCGAGGCGCGAAAGGTGAGTAGGTGCATCTTCATCATCCCACCCGTGGAATTGGCTATTAGCAATGTCGGTCATGATGTATGACAGGATCTGCCACGAATTTGGATTCGTGATCGTAGGCGTTGCGACAGATGAACCGTTTTCGGTGAAACCGTCGAACGCCTGCTGATGGACAGTACGCTTCGCTGCCATCGGTGACCTAGGATTGCTAGGTGGTGTGTTGTGCAGTGTTGGGTACGTGGTGAAATCAAACTTTAATTCACTTACCTTAACCTCCGCAGACGAGTCAGCAACAGTCTCTAGCTTTGGATCACCCTCCTCGAACGATTGCTTCACCGGTCCGTGCGATCTCAAGTGTGGCATATAACTGCACGAAACAAACGAAACAAATCAGACTGACTGAACAAAGAAGTAAACGAAAAATGAAAACGACAAAATATAATTAGAAACAAAGACAGACCCCTACGACTCAAACAAAACAACCTAAGCACGTATGTAGCAGTTAAGACTCAAAAAGTTAAATAACACAATTACCAAGAGTCCCGGGCAGCGGCGCCAAAAACTTGATGCGTGCAAACGTATATAAAAATAAATAACAAAAACACCTAGTTTTAAATTTATAAAACCTTGACAAACTACTAAATCACACACAACCGGTAGTGGACCGGTCGAATGTAATATAGCTAAAGTAAGTCCAGGTGTCGACCCACAGACTCTATATATTACGTTTAATTAACTAACTAAGACTCGAACTAAATAGACACGACTTAAATGAAAAGATTGTTTAAAAGGAGGGTTTTATTGCTAAAAATAGTAACCTGCTAAAAGTAGAAACTTTCTAAATTAGGAAACTTACTAAAAATGAAAACTGACGACTTAAAAGACGGATTTAAAACAGATTAAAGAAAACAAACCACCTAGGCTAGAATCATTGTCAACGTTAACCATCAATCATGTTTGGACTAATGTTTATGGAACCGGGATCTAAAACTAGTCAATTAAAGGCGACACTAACTAGGGCCCTCGACCCTTTTCGAGAAGAAACCTAAAGTATCACTATCAAGTTATTATCACACCGGTTACGGGATTAAGCTTCCTCACAGTTACCTAATCAACTTACGCTTAATTGACTTAAATTAAAGACTCATCTCACGATACGGACTCTAAAGCCATTTCAACCTAACTAATTGATTTAACAAGTAAGTGTGTTAATATAAACTAAGTCGGACTTCTCACAAAGACCTAAACCTAGCAAACTAACCAACTTTACCAATTAACAACCTATCACCTCACGGATTTCTTAATTGGTTACACGTTTTTATTAATTTAACTAATAGTATTAATCCTATGGTTTTACTGCAGTTTAACCATAAACAACCACAACACAAGTAAATGGCTAAAACGAACCCTATTCCGTGACATAGACGATCACCAAGAGAACGTGGACTAATAACATCGATTAAACTAATATCAACATGCAATAACACATCAATTAGCAATAAAGGTTGAAAGTTTAATTAACCGTAATATTCCATAAACAAAAGTATCCAAACATGAAATCAAAATAACATTAACAATTCATCATAACGCCTAGGTAGTTATAAACAACTAGCCAAGCATGTTCATAATCAAAAACACAAGTTTAATAATGTATGACATAATAAAGAGAAAGAAAAACGAGAGAACAAAGAAACCCAAGAAGTCTAGGAAGTGATCCTTGATCCCGCAAGCATCCGTTGCCTTCGTTTCGTCTTCTTCATCTCAAAACCACCTCCAATCTGCTCAAAATTACCTCTTTTCTGTCTCCAATCAAGTCTAGGAGGCTAGGGTTGAAGAATAGTTGTTTATATAGCGAACCGGGCCAAAAATCGTCAAAACAATCTGCCGAAAACGCGTCACCGCGTCACGCGGTGACGAAATGGATGTGTGGCCGCGTGCCGTGATGACCAGCAGACCAAAGTGGCACGCCACGTCGCGCGGCCAACCCTGGCCCCCTGGTCGCGTGGCGTGGTGATGGTTCACGGGTGCGCAGTTTCTTCGGTTTCGTTTGTTTTCTTCGTTTTCGCGTTCCGGCTCGTTCGTACCTCTGTTTCACGCCCCGTTTTCGCCTACGGATCCGATTTTCCGCGAGCTTTTCATTTGTTTATCAACATGAGACCTACGAAATACAAAAACATCAGTTGCATGTAAAACGTTATAAAAATCGACTCGAAACGATGCGAAACATAAACAAATGCAACACGGGGTTTATGTAAAATTTGTACTTTATCACCTTTCAACTCAACTTTGACATATTTACGAATTTGATCCCCCGACTCTAAATTATAATCATTTTATCTTGGACATCCTTCAAATAATTTACCAAATTACTACTTGGACTTCCTACTCTACTTTGATATATTTACGACATTGACCCCCCGACTTTTACTTAGTTATTATTTGGTCTCTAAGTTTGGATATATCTCTGTCTTTTAGTATGTGATGGATTATGGTTTTACACCATAACACATTAGACATTAAAATTTTTCCATCAACGTGTGTGACGAAGTCACATAAGGCAATGTGTGACGAAGTCACATAAGGCATGAATCAGTCACCACATCGCGTAGCCCGATTTTAAAACTAGTTTTAACTAAAAAAAACCATAGATATTATATTTGTATCAAAGATATAATAAAACATTACCAAGTTTTTTTAGTGATTTAGGTTTCTTCTTTTTCTTCTCGCAATACACACAAATACATATAGTGAGAGAGAGAAAGAAGGATTTCCAATAACACATGAATGCTTGTATAACAAGACCCTATAATACTTGTACCTTATTTTAACTTCGAAAAAGATAGACATAATATTTGTACCATAATTTAACCAAAAAGGATATATATATATATATATATTATTTTAAGATACGTACGGTAATATTTGAAGGATGGATTGAAAGTACTAAACAACTTTAGTGCTTGAAAAATAGGTTGAAGTGGAAATAAAGTGGTTGATGACATTGACAAAATTAGGATGGACATTTAAGAGTCAAAGATGTATAGCTTGCGTTATGCGATGGGGGCAACTCCTTATATATTCTGGAAAAAAATCAAATAAAACCACAAAAAAAACTCCTGAAACAAAATCCTTTATATTCAAGGTATTTTTTTAAAAAAATTATGGTCCAATCATATCTTGCCATGTGACCCACATATAAAAAATAAAACAAAACACATGAACAAGCACACCACTTATTTGTACACCCAATGTGATTACTAAGACACTCTCACCCTCTATCTTTCTCTCTCTATATATATACATATACTTTTTTTTATATACATATAGTGTGAGAGAGAGAAGGTGTTTCAATAACACATGAATGTTTGTATAACAACATACTAAAATAATTGTACCATATTTTAACTTTGAAAAAGATAGACAATAATTGTACCATAAGTTAACCAAAAAAGGATATATATATATATATATGTATATATGTATTATTTTAAGATACAAACGATAATATTTTAAGGTTGGATTGAAAGTACTAAACAACCTTTAGTGATTGAAAAATAGGTTATAGTCCAAATAAAGTGGTTGAGGACATTGACAACATAAATCAATATGAACATTTAAGATTCAAAGATTTATAGCATGCTATATGCATCCGGGCAACTCTGTGTATTTTGGGAAAAAATCAGAAAAAATCACAAAAAATCCAGAAATCAAATCCTCTATGCTTAAGGTAATTTAAAAAAAAATCTTTTAGGGTCAAATCATAACTTACCATGTGACTCACCTATCAAAAATAATAAAAAAACACATTAACAAGCATGTCACTTAGTCAGAATTATCGTTAAAAAAGTTAACAATTAATAAGTTTGGCCAGTGGTAACTACTCTATGCATATTAGTAGATATGTATTAGTTTATATTGGTGATAGATTTGAATTGTTTTCATATTATCATTTCTTAATTATGTGGTACCCTTTTGACCCTATGATATTAGAGCCTAGAAAAAACCCAAAAACCTGAAAACCCTCAATCAGCCGTTGCTTCAGCCGCACCATCACTCCACCAATGTGATTACGATCACATTCTATCACCATGGTTAAAGCCAATAAACCTAGCAGCAGTGAAACACGCGAATCCAACACCATAAAATCCCTACACCCAAACTACATTGTTATAAACATTCAAAACAAAGTCAAAACCCTAGATAGAACCACAATCACATACTTATCATGGCTGAAACTTTTTGAGCTGCATGCTCGAGCCTACACAGTCATTGAGCATATTGATGGCGCAAGACCCCTTGCAGAAGACTTAGAAAACTATGTTGAATGATTGATGTCGTCGTCCTTTAATAGATATACAACACCATCTCATACGAACTTTTGGCATGTGTTCTTCAACCAACAATAACTACTTCTCGTGGTGCTTGGACCAAAGTCCAAGCAATTTTCATGAATAACAAAAAAGCCAGCCAACGACGTTCCAGTGTGAGTTTACTAATTTACTGTTGACTTTATGTGCATATATGTGTGCGTATTGCCAGAAACTACAAGATCTTGGAAACCAACTAGGTGACGTGGATCACTCAATTTCTGAATCAAACCTTGCCATTAACATGAGAAACACTAAAAGCCCCACATAGGACACAACTCGTGACATGGTACATCTGGACACTAAGCACAAACAGGCTATGTCTCGAGTCGCGTCCACACTTCTAGCCGCACAATCCGAGCGTCACAACAAACACTACAATAATAACAGCGGGAACCGCACCACATGCTATCGGGGTAGAAACTATGACCCTAACTATCATACAAATCGTGGAAGAAATCAGAATATTCTAGAATGAGGTTAAAGTTATCGTGGGCGTGGAAGGGGAAAATCATCTCAACATCAATAAAATAATAACAATCAATGGTGGCAACAATCCATAAGCCCCACATCCTGAATCCAATCAGGAACTACAACAACAAGTTGGGTATACAGTTGGCACATGCCTATCAGCCGGCCCAATTTGGCAACAACCCCAAACATGCCCATATATTAGTTTCTCAGGGTGCACAGACTACAACACAAATAAATTGGCTCAAGCTATGCATCATGTGAACTTGACGTCTAATGACCCAAATTGGTACATGGACAGCAGTGCTTCATCTCATATCAACTAGGATCCATGTAAAAACTTCCATACCATTGTCCTTTTCTCCTGTAATATTTTTTTCATTGGTAATGGCAAACATCTTCCTTACCCCATATATAAATAAATGTCTTTTGTTAGTCCGTAAATTTACTTTTGATAATCAAACTATTAAAGTGTTTGATCCTTATGGGTTTTCTGAGAAGGATCTCAAGACTGGAACTCTTCTTTCAAGCCACAATAGTTCGGGGGAACTCTATCCATCCACCTCATCATACGCAGGATATGCTTTTGTCACCGCCAACAACAATCAATGGCACAATCATTTAGGACATCCGGGGGGATTCGCTTTGCATTTATTACATTCTCGTTTTATTATCACTACAAAAATAATGACATTTAGTGGCACACATTTTTAGTGGCATTTAACTTTTATGCCACTTATGTGGTTTTTTAGTGGCACTTGTGTATGCCATCTTTGCTTGGCATAATCATTTAGCGGCATTTAACTTTTGTGTCAATACTTGCAAATATAACAAGTTATCTTGTTTGGTGCATTTGTACCATTTAAAATGTCTGCATAGATGGAGTAACAAATCTTTCTCTATGTTGTTAGAATTTCTAAAGGATTTGTTACTTGAAGGAAATTTATTGCCCAAGACAACCCAACAGGTGAAAAAAATCTTGGCTAACTTGGGGTTAATTAGGATATGAAAAAATCCATTCATGTCCTAATGGTTGCATGCTGTTTTGGGAAGACAAGGAGAAAGATAAATTTTGTTCTTTTTATGGGTCTTCTAGATGGAAAGCTCATGGGGCTAATCCAGAAGACGAATTGAGCCCTCCCAAGAAGAAGGCTTCAAAAATATTACGGTGGTATCCTTTAAAGCATAGACTTCAAAGATTGTTTATGTCATTAAAGACGTCTAATCTAATGAAGTGGCATCATATAGAGCGTGTGAAAGATGGAACATTACGACATCCAGCAGATGCATTAGCTTGGAAGGATTTTGATGAAAAGTTTCCTGAATTTGCTAGTGATCCTCGTAATGTTCGTCTAGCTCTAGCAAGTGACGGCATCAACCCATTTAAGACAATTAATGTAGCACATAGTATCTGGCCAGTTTTTCTTATTCCATATAACTTGCCACCATGGATGGTTATGAAGCAACCGAATATTCTTCTGTCTTTAATCATCCCAGGTCCTAAAGGTCCAGGAAACAAGATATACGTGTATATGCAACCTTTAATAAAAGAATTAAAGGAGTTATGGGATGATGGATTTAATATGTTTGATGCCTCGGCAAAATAATATTTCCAGTTAAAGGCTTCAATTATTTCTACCATATCAGACTTTCCAGTTAAAGGCTTCAATTAAAGGAGTTATGGGATGATGGATCAATTGCTGAAGGTTATTTAGCTGGAAAAAGTATAACATTTTGCTCCAGATATCTATCCAAAGTAGAAACCGTCTTCACTAGAGAAATTAGGAATGATGATGAGGGTCACCAAAATCCAATTGAAGAATCCAACAATTTATGCCCGGGGCGTGCATTGGGTCATAAATTGGATCCGAGAGTATATCTTCACAAAAGAAAGAGATCTTCAAATTCAGACATTGAGGAGAAGTCTCTTAGTCAAGCACATCGTTATGTATTATTCAATGTTGAGTCCGTTACACCGTTTCGAGAGTAAGACCATGTTTTTTTTATTTG
The DNA here is from genome assembly GCA_030867185.1 of Tagetes erecta. Taxonomy (NCBI): domain Eukaryota; kingdom Viridiplantae; phylum Streptophyta; class Magnoliopsida; order Asterales; family Asteraceae; genus Tagetes; species Tagetes erecta. The sequence goes on along the minus strand of CM061488.1, from coordinate 4,044,668 downwards.
ATATATTTTTGCTCTTCATTCATCTA